>CM071796.1:11423750-12720161 GCA_036559045.1 Platycarya longipes | reverse complement strand
ATAAAGATCAAGAAAGTTTTCATGATTTAATCTTTAATCTTAGCTGTCCTCATAAGGTTGAACTTTGGTGAAATTTCTTTTTTAGCTATTACAATGAATTACTTCTCCTTTCCAAGATCCTTAGCAAAATGTATGCTACAATACTTCTCATTGTTTATAAACTTTCCAAACATGGCATTGAAAGAACTTGGTTGACTTTTACATATGCATGTTAGTATATAATCCATAGAGCTACCACTTGTACTAAAAAGTAAAAAATAATTCAATATCTATATTTACGAAGTGATGTGGTGTCCACGACTTCCCCTTGGGATTTAAAGGGACTCGCAATATCGGGATGATCATCACAGAGGTCAATCATCCCATCATTAGTGCTCCCAGAGTGTGTGAAATATGCATTATTGTACAACTAAAATATTCGCAATAGAAAATAAAGAAAGCCATCCATTCTAATACCAAAAAATTTAAAAACTTATAAACCAATCTGAAATGTAATTCTCCAAGTGGAGATTATGCAATTATCCCAAATGGAAAAGCAATAAAATATTGATAACATTCGGGATTAACATCCCTCCTTCATCATCACATAGGACTACTTCTTCGACAGAGCCTGCCCCTCGGGCTCATCCTCATCCTCTGCATTAACAATTATGATTTCATAAAACGGAACAGTAGGTGGACCAAATACACTACATGAGATGTGAATCTCAGTAAGCAGCAGTCAACACACAAACAAGTAATTATAAACAACAATATGCATAGAATATTCATCCAAGCAATTTAAATCCACACAAACTTCCTTTCCCAGAAAGGAATCCCACAAGTATATCAAACCACCCTTTCCTAGAAATGAGCGCAATACAACACATCATGTCATTTCCCAGAAAGGAACGTAACACACTAACCGTCCTTTCCCAGAAAGGAATTCATCAACAAACAACCAAAAACCCAGTTTCTGACTCACAACATATTTCCATTTTATTATTAACCGTATACCATGCTTTCCCCTAGGGACCATCCATATATCCTAACTCTCTTCGTCACACCACGAGTAACGACCGCGCATATGATTTTAGAACGAGTGATGCCCAGCTAACCAAGGCTAGCACATACCATAATCTTAGACATCCTCTAGCCCCCACTAGCAAAGGAGCCACAAAATCGGCACAAGAGCCTTACTATCTCATTTGATCTCGTTGTCGCCCAGGGACAACTCAGGAGACGTCACATTAGTATATTCCATTCCTGAGTGACTAGAACAGCTCCTTCAAGATAATACCCAATCTCAACTTGGGGTCATGATACACATGCACTCACCACCACGACCAGACCACCCAAAAATACCCATCATCATAACACCTCATAATTCATACATAATCAGACCAATCAAGAAATAATATATGCATGATAGGTAATTATTGGATAGCATGAGAACTTTACACAATAATGAAATAATTCAACCAAACATTTATAAATTCATCAAATAAATTCCATAACTATCCAATCACAATTAATCCAACTACGGGATGGTCTCATTTTCCATTTAACGGCCTCAAGTCCAACCAACCTACTCTTAATTTTTATTATTATTAAATAGATACCAACATTTCAAGTTGCCAACAAAAGTTAATAATAAATAATAATTAAATCTCAAATAAAACACAATTCACAAATGGCTGCTACTTACGACACGTTCGATAAAAACTCTGGATGATTGGAAAAATGCCGCAATGTAACTCCGTGCCTCAACCAACGCGCACGCCACTAGATCACAGCCATCACACCAATGTAAATCAAACAATATATATAAAACAACACAAATAATAACAATAAATATTATGAACAAATAGTTAAAACACTTAAACCTAAATAAAATACAACTACTTAAATAAATTAGAAACATCACATAAATAAATTAAACAAAATGGTAAAGAGGCTTACCGAGTGGTATCGTAAAATGGTGATAATGGCATTCAAAGAGTGAGGAAAATAGCAACTAAAAGAGCTCTCAAATTTTCGGATTTGGAGGAATTTAAAGTAAGAAAACTGGTCCGTTTGTTTTGGGAAATGAAACCAAAATTCTCAATCTTATCTCAAACTCATCATTACACTTTTTCAAATTCTCATATAAAATATAATAAAAAATTTAACTTTTTCATATTCTAAAACTACTTTTTCAATCCTCATATGAAACTAATATTAAAAAAAATATATTATAATAATATATTATTATTTTTTTAACTTTTATTTCATCTCATCTTTGAAAATAAACCAGACTAATTGGAGTTGAGTGGAAGAAGAGATCAAAAGGGACGACTAAGCACACTCACAAAAGAACAGAAAAGTGAGCTTTCGGATGTGGGTTGCAAGAGGGGTCGATGTGCGTATTTATAGGCTGAAATGAGTCGGCTAAGAGCACTCTCATTAGATTGGCTAAAAGCCATCTTCAAAAAGTGTACTTTTGCACAAATACCAAAAAATAAATGCTACAATTGATCAAATATGACAATAAAGTATGTGGGAAAATATTCAAAAAGTACTTGAAGCAAATAGTAAAGCTAAAACAATTACTAAAAAGTTAAAACAATTGTCAAAAAGCTAAAATAAATTGGCAATTATTTTAGCATTTTGACAATTGTTTTAACTTTACTATTCACTTCAAGTACTTTTTGAACCTTTTTTCACACACTTTATTACCATATTTGATCAATTGTGGCATTTATCTTTTGGTATTTGTGTAAAAGTACACTTTTTAAAAGATAACTTTTAGCCAATCCAACGAGAGGGCTCTAAACCACTGATTTGGGCGCGAAGAAGAAAAAGAAAAAGAAGGGGGCTGGGTCATTTAAGTCACGAGCTGGGCTCACAATAGGCACTTGGGCCGGGCCTTTTAAGCCCAACACACAAAGATAAAATACACTTACAAATTAAGCCCATCCGAAAATAATCATGCAAAATAATATAAACAAAACCAACACAAAGCCTAACGCGAAATTAATTAAACAACAACAAATTAGAATAAATTTCACAGCTTAACAATAATAAAATGAAATAATTAAAAACCCAATAAAATAAAATGATCATTGAATAAAAAAATGGCAACAAATTAAACTATAACAAAATTAAAATTATTAAACTAAAATAATAATAATGATAACTATTCAAATGAAAGGATCAATATCAATAATTAAATAGAATAACTAAAAAAACTAGAATTAGAGATCTCGCAAACTACTAAATAAAAAATAATAAAAATAATGCATAAGGTACAAAAAAACTTGGGGTCTCACATGTGAATTGTATAGATCATTATGGAACTTGATCACTAAGGAAGCACACTAACAGTATTCAATTCTTCTTATACATCAAACACTAGGCATAGATTTTCTTCCACCCATATAACACTCTAGTTTAATTAATTTTTATATTCTAATAAGATGTAAAAAAAAAAGTATATATGTGTATTGTACAATATATATACTTGTATAAAGTATGTGCATTCATTTGTCAATTGTAAATTTTTTATTGTGTTCAGATGGTTTTCTTTACATCACAGGAAATCAATTCCCAAACTGAAGCAGAAATGGGTCAGTCATGAATGAACTTGTAGAACGTACTTTAGCATATGAATTAGCAAATGGAGGGATAGACGTAGACCCCAACATGATCATTAGGTCTGAGATGGTGGGGGAACCAAAGCAAGAAACTCCCGTCACGGGGACTACTAGTGGGAAAGGTAATGCTCAATCCTTCTTAATCCTTTCTCATGAGCTCATAAAGTTTACTAGTATCAAGTGACGTGCAAGAATATTTATTTAAAGACAGGGCAAAAGGTTTTCTAGGTTGCTAAATTGCTAGTTATGCATAAAAAAAAAGACTGGGACGCATAAGATCATTGACAACATATATGACAAGCTGACATTTGCGTATATGCATATCGTCAATGAATACTTATTTTTGTTAAAATAAAATAGTTTCATTGTTTTTATGTCCATTTTAGTCAATTACACCAGCATGTTTACATATATAGTTGGGTTAATGTTGGACAAGCATAATCTTTTCATGGAGTCATTTTGAGTGCTCCTTATAAAGGTAAAACATTAAAGATCGAAGGTTCTAGGTGGGCTCGTTGGTAGACCCACGAATTTTCCCTTCTTGCTATCTTAGAGCCTATGCTTTTTGAGGTTTTTTCCTTTTCTTCCAATGAGACTGCATCTTCCATGTATTATAAAAACAATTCCCTTAAAAGAAGTTCTCTCTATCCCATTTCATATGTCAACATATATATAGTGGCATCAAAGTAAGGTTTAGATCAAAACTTGGCTAGCTGTGAAGACTTGAGTTGGATAACAAGCTCTGAATTGAAGACAACAACAAAGACGATTAGAGGCAATCAAAATATGGGATCCCAACAACTGTCATTTATTCTTTTCAATGCAGAAAAATAAGAGTTTTGTTATGTGAATACGTGATGCAAGGGGATCTAAGTCAGATGATGTTGAGCTGTTAGATTGCACATTGATGGCGCTGAGATACCATGAATTGGCAGATCAGCAAAAAGGCGAGAAGTGATTGTGAATACTTTCTAATTGGAACAGTTTTAGGTGCGTTTTAGTTTTTTGGCCATAACTTTTGCTACGGGTGTCAGAATCGCACATAAAGCCCCAATTCGGAAAACTCTTTTCGGCGTGCACGCAGTCCACATCAAGCATGGCTCTATGTGCCCTCTTTCCGACCTCAAATTTTACTGTTTTCCTTTCCGAATTGTTATTTTTAGTTATTTTTTCCTATTTTTGGTATTATTTTGTATGTTTGTTAGGAAATCATTTTAAATCTGATTTGTTCCGGATTTTTCACAGATTGCTTATTTTATTTTGAATTTCAATTTTACGTTATTTTCGAAATTTTGCTAATTTTGGTAAAATTCGGTTACAAACGAATTTTAGCTATACAATCCGGCTTGTGGACTGATTTTCGATAGTCTTTGATTTGGTAATATTCAACTTTTTTCTCAGAGACGTATTCTTTATATTTTGGGCGAATTTCTTGTGTTCTTCCTTGTGAATTTATCTGTTAAAACTAGCTTGCAGAATAATCGCTATTCTGTCTAGCGTCAATATGAAAACTATTTTTCGTTCAGATGATCTCTGAGAATATGTAGAAGATGGGTATGAAGAACCAGTTGATACTACAACTTTGACGAATGCTCAAAAGCAGCAATTGAAGAAACGTAGGAAGAAAAAAAAAGAGCAAAATGTGGTCCTTTATGGATGTTGGGATGTTTTATCTCATCTGATTTTATCTCGTCTCAACATCTAAATAATACTTTAAAAACTTTTCAATTTCAATTTTTTTACTTTTTCAGTAAATCATTATAACTTTTCTAAATTTTCAAATAAAGCACAAAAAATAATTTAACCTTTTACAATTTATTTCACTACTGTTAATAGATTTCCCATCTTATCTAACATCCAAACGAGACTGGCTGATTAAACATGATGAAAATATTTTGAAGAATTATCAATGCAATTCAGTTATTGAGAAGATAACAATTCAGTCATTGAAAAGATATTTTTAAAATAGAAAGCAAAAGAAATGGAGTTTTTGGAAGTCTAGATTTTTTGAGTTAATAGAAGCTTTGAATCAAATGCAGATATATGAAGAAAATATTTTGGTCAAAGAATTGTTAAGAAAACATTAATTAGTTTGCGGGATAGACAGAAGAAACTAAATACATTAACAAGTTTAGTATTATAGAGTTGATGGTTTAATTAAATCATAGAGCAAAAGATGAGTAGGTGCTCCGAAAAATCAATTCAAAGTTCCTTTTAATTGAAATTCAATGTTTTTTCAAGAAATCAAGAAAGAGACTCAATTAAATATGATTATTCAAGTGGTGGATGACATCTAAGAGGAAGAGAAATGGGTAAATCTGATAGAAGTGGAAATGTGGAATCCACTCACCAAAAATGTGGAATTTGTAACAGAATTAATCATATTAATAAAGATAGTTGAGTTCCATAAAAACCTCCATGCCATGATTATAAGAATTTTAGACATACTAAAAAGTCGGTTAGAAAACAATGAGCAAGCAAACTTTTTTGAAGACCAAGTGTGAGAATTGCGCTAAAGAAAGGGAAAAGGACCCTTCCCATGGGCAAGGTGCCATGAAAGATTAGACTGCGGTCAGGCAAAGAGCAGGTAGTCAAAAATAGGGTAATTAGCAGACACATCCCAACACTAAGTGATAAAGAACATTTCCCCCCATGATTGATAAGCAAGGATTGTACTGACTGTACTCGAGCGAGAATGAAGATCTGAAAATGATGGTAGTTTTGGAAAAGGTCGGTCTCGAGTAAAGAACACGCTATGGGTAGAGGGTGAGCAAAGGTCAAAGGCCGACTACAGATCTAGGATGGAACTTATGCAAATGTGAGGGTTTCTGGTATTATGAGGAGATGCTTAGACGCTGTAGGTCTCTTTTGTAGAGGTGCATACTCCATCTGAGACATCACGTTTGGAGTAAGTTTGAAAAGAAAAAAATTATAAATCTACAACCCATATCGATCGTGTGATCTCAGAGATAGGGTCCAACACCACTTGAGAGACCCTTACTAAAGGAAGGACTGCGGAATTGGATCCAAGAGAAGGCATAGAAATGTGCATGCCTTGACACGTTAGTCATTCAACCTTTACCACTCGTCAACTGTAGAGAACGAATGGACATTTCAGGTCAAAGAAGTCCTATTCAAGCATATCAGAATAATGTCATAAGGATACCTGACAATCTTGCCTATAAATGGATTTGGACAGTGGCTAAAATCTCATTTTTGATATTATAAAGTGTTTTTTTTTTTTTTTGAGAAATATTTCTACTTCATTCAACCCATGAAACATGAAGTTTATAATGTGACCCATATGAACTGAGCGAACTTAGTTTACACGTCAACTAAAACCTGATGAACACACAGAACTCTACATTCTCTCAATCAAGACTGAGAGACTAATCACTGCCTCTATAGGAGGCATTTATAATGTGACCCATAGGAGGCATTTACTAAGTTTCTCCTCAAAAAGAGGAGAAAATTATAACTTCACGGACTTAAAGTCAGAGAGACTATTTCTCAAATATGATAATTTTTTCTACACAATCAATATATACAAAACCAAACTAACCAACTACACAATCACAAAAAAAATAATAGAGTGCTACAAAAAGGCTATCAATGGGGGCGCATGGACATCACACGCCACATTAGGAATGAAAACCACCAGTAGGAGAAGCGCTGTTGTGAGATCCCAGGCTTCGTGTATTTTTACATATTGTCTTTATTCTTGTTGTTGATTGTTTTAATTTATTTTAATAATATTATTGGTTGTATTTTATTTGTTGAAAATTTATTATTTGAACTATTAGTTAGTTAATATTAGTTTTACGCTGTTTTAGGTTGAGATGTTGAGTTACGTTGTTTTCCTTATCAATTTTAATGTGAGGTAATTATTTTAATGATTGGAATTAAATTTCTTTATTTCATTATGAGTTTATTTGATGTGTTTTATTTATTTTAATTAAATATATTTCGGAATGGGTTTTTATATATATATGTTTATGTTGTGATTTTAAAAGATTTTGTGACTTAGTTGTGAGAATTGGACTTCATTTTTTTCCCTTCCATTTTATTTTTCCTTTTTTCTTTTTGTCCTCTTTTTCTTTTCTATTTTTCTTCTTTCTTTTTCCTTTCTTTTCTTCCTGGTTCCCCCCCCCCCACCCCCAGCCCTGCGCGACACCACCCCCCTCCCCTGGTTTCCCGTTCGGCCTTCGAGCCCCAGTAGTATCACCGCCGGCCGCCATCCTTCACTGCCCATGCTACCGGCCTCCACACCCGCTGGCGAGTCCATCAGTACTTGAGGTGTCATCTCCAGCCATCCCACCGCCCCTGCACGGCCACCCACCCGAAAATGCCTTTTATGGCTTTTCTTGTGTTTTTCGGCCACCGCCGACCACCCATGACGTCGGCGACCTACCAATAACATCCCCTCACTCTGGTGAGCAAAAGCCACCATCCAAAACCACTCAGTTCTGTCATTCCCTCCTCCACCCGAAATGAGTTTCTAAATAGATCTATCTCTGCTACGCCGCCGTCCGGCCATTGTGGGTCTCACTTCGACCACCAAAAGATTCCCCTTGCTCAATCGACCACCCCCCTAGCTGAGCTCTCCAAACCATGGCTCCACCTTCTGTGTACAAGCCTAAACCCAAAAATGGATTTCCACCCATTTTGAGCTAGATCCCCCCCACCTTCCGGTGGTTGCACTGCCTCACCACCACCTTCACAAGATTTTTCACCCTTCAATGAGTATTTTTCTAAATTTTGGTGTCAAGTTGAGCATCCTAACCCAATGTACGAAGTGACCGCTTTGAGCGCTGCGGATCAGCGCTTGTTCGAAGATCTATGTTTTTAGCGCTGTAAGTATTTTCAAATGAATTTTGAGATTTAAATATATTTTGCAGTAATAATTATTTGTGTTTTGGTTGGTTATACTAGACTGAGTTCGAAGAATTTGGGGGTCTATTGGATTGGAGGATGGAGTTGGTTGTGTTTGGTTGAAGTTGGATATTGGTTGGTTGTTGGATATTTTGTGAATTATCGTATGTATTGCTTTGTGTACGCATGTTCATGTTTGTAAAAGAAATCTGGGTTTTCGCATAACTGCATGCATGTTCATGTGTTGGAAATAAAAATTGGGTTTTCATGTGTAAATGGTTTTCGGGTGCGTGTGTATCACGACCCCAAGCTGGGATGGGGTATTATCCCGGTGGAGCTCCTCTAATCACTCGGGAATGGAATATACTAAGTGATGTCTCCTAGGTTGTCGCTGGGCGACGATGAGATCGAACGAGATGGTAACGCTCTCGTGCCGACTCCATGACTCCTCTACTGGCGGGGGCTAGGGAATGCTTGGTCATGGTACGTGCTGGGTGCGGTTAGCTAGACATCGACCATTCCGAAGTCACATGTGTGGTCGTTACTTTCGGTGTGCTGATGAGAGTCAGGGTGTATGGATGGTTCCTAGGGGAGATCATGGTACATACGGTTAATAAAATGGATGTTTAGGCCATTTTCTCAGGCAGATTTTCGTTATTGGTTTTACGTGGAACATTTTCTAGAAAAATGATTGTGGTTTTAATGAATTTACGTGTATCATTTTCTGAAAAAATGATGGATGTTTTTATTGGATTTTTATCTTGGGCCAAAATGAGATTTTGGCGTTTGCTGTTGTTTTATTTATTTTGAGATAGATGATTTTAAACTTCATGCATATGGTGTCATGTTCATGCGTATTGTTGTTACATGAATATATTTTATATCTTGTGGTTTGTTTGGCTTGTACTTACCTACGATGCCATTTTTTGTGTCGTAGTTTTTGGATGCAGAGGTTAAAGAGGTTGAGCCTGAGGAGGTGGCTCCGCCGTTAAGTATTTTGTATAAATTGTTATTTTGGGAACTATTTTCCCCTTTTTTATAAATATGTATTTTTGTTATTTGTCTTTCGGATGACTGTAATAAATCTCCTGTTGGAGAATTTATGTTAAACTGGTTTGTAAAATAATTCTAAAAATTCTAGTACTTCGATGTTAATTTCAATTATCCGCTGTTTTTATTTGTGCATGTCACGTGTTCACACACTTACTAATTGACATTGGGGGTTCGTGACTCGTGTTGTCATCAACCTGACGCCTCGATTCCCGTATTCTTTTAAGGGAAATCTGGGGGTGTCACAGCTGCTACCTCAGATCCACCTTGAGACGCCACTGACAAGTGGGATCCACCAAAAATAGAGGCGCGTGGAAGCAATCATCAAATTGGCCTCTGCACATTTGGAGCATGTGCCTCTCCATTTGACAAATGTCCCGGCGACAGCACGATCAACGAATGTAGGGAACGGCGGCAAGGCGCGTATTGACCTTACAGCATTCGCTGACTCCCAACCTGCAATAGCCACCAAAACATCCAAAAATCTGAACACCACCAGTACCCCAATTCAAAACGACAATGGCTAGAGAGAAAAAGAAAAAAAAAACAAGAAAGAAACAGAGGAGGAACGGAGCTGGAGCTCCACCCTCCTCACAGACGCCGGGAATGAGAAGAAAAACCTAAGATTGCTTTTTACACGAGAGAGACGAGATTATAAAGTGTTGGATCTACTTTGGAGGTTGGAGCAGAAACTTCAAGCATCAATGGGTTAGAGACGGCTACTAAAGTACTTCATCAAGTACTAGTTCCACAAAACTAAAGACCTACAAGCAGATTTTTTCATCAAGCATCTTCCAAGAGAGAAACTGCATGGTTTGCTTTGGGAGATAAAATCAAAATCTCTAAACTCTTCTCAAACTCATCATTACACTTTTTCAAATCTCTATACAAAATATAAAAAAAATTCAATTTTTTCAAATTCCAAAACCACTTTTTCAAATCTCCAAACAAAATTAATATTAAAAAAAATATATTACAACAATATTTTATTTTTTATTTTTTAACTTTATCTCATCTCATCTCTGAAAACAAACCAAACCTTAATTATTTGAGAGAAATGTTGGTTGTCTTACAAGGCATTAAGGGAGAGTATTATAATAATTAATGTCACCGTTATCATGTCCTTTTTAGTCATTTTCTTACATATTTAAGTGCTCATTAATCTTATGGACAAGTGTAACATTGTTATGGAATCATTTTAAGTGCTCATTAATGTAAAACATCAGTTTTGGAATTAAAGTTTCAGGTGGCAAGAGGTGGATAGACACAGCAATTTTCCCTTCTTGCTCGTTTAGGATCTATGCTTTTTGAGGTTTTTTGCTTCTTTGAATGAGAGTACATTTTCAATGTGTTAGACTAAAAAGAAAAAATCCATTGAACAAAAGTTTCTCTATCCCATTGCAGATGCCAACAGTTTTTGCATGTGGAGTTACTTATTCAAATTGGAATGTCATAATATAACATGATTGTTTAGTTGATATTCCAATAATTAAATAGAAAGGATATAACCTAAAATATCATATCTATTTATGATGCTTTCACTTGTAAGTTAGAAGTCTTTGTAATGGATAATGACTTTGTGGTTTAGTTCATTGGCAAGTGAGACACCCATACTAATTGTAGCAAGAAATGGTATTACCAAAATGGTTGAGAAGATCCTTGAAAATTTTCTCGAGGTTGTATACACTACAACAAATAGGAGTTTTTATCATGGATTTTTTCTTCACCCTATACGATTGTGGCAAATAGTATGCTAATGACTCAAAAAGTATTGGTGGAAAAAGAAATAAGCTTTTTGCCATGAAAGAATGTTGACAAGTAAAATTTTGTGGCAAAAAGTATTTTGCTACGGAAAACAAGAATTTTTGTTGCAAAATTGTGTCGCGGCAAAAAAATGTAGCCTTTGTTGATTTTAATTTTTGCCACAAGGAAAAACATTTTTGGGAAAAAGGTTTTTGGGCCATAAAAACCTTTTTGCCCACGACTTCATGTTGCGACTAATAAATTTATAGATGATATGCTTTCTTTGAAAGATATTAGTTTTTGCAGTGAAGAAAAATTTGAAGGAAAAATCATTTTGCGACGAAATTAACTTTTTGTGGTGAGTTCTTGTGGTCCCAAATAAGCCTGAGTGAAAATCTTTTCCACAAAGAAACAACGTCGTTTTACACTATGTGACCTATAACCCAACATTTCCCCCTTCCCTGAATTGAACACTTCACTTCTCAAAGCAGTTCACCCTAGCGATGGCTCCCCCCCCCCCTCCCCAAACCTGCCCACCCACCCACCCCGCACAATCTCTCTCCACCCATCCCATTGTCCCACCGAATCGTATGGCGGCCTCATGAGTCACTTCCTTTACTAACTTGGTAAGCCCCTATTGCTCAGTTATCTCCCTTTCAGTTTGAGTTTCTGCCACACAACTTCAAAAACAAGAGAAAGTCGGTAAAATAAAATGGTAGGAGAAAGTCGCCAGACATGAGAGGCTTTGCCCCACCGTCACGCCGCTGTTCTTTGATAAGATCTCTCCCTCTCTCCGTCAGTTTCCCTAATTTTCTTCCACTCTCGATTTTTTCCTAATTTTGTCTCTCAGTTTCATCAATGTATATAGGGATCTCGACTTGAGCATGATAGAGGGTCATCTCCGTGATTAGGGTTTGTTGAGGAACTTAGTTCTACCAATGAAATCTGGAAGGAGGTTGGTCTTGTCGTGTCTTTCAAGTTAGTTAAAAAACCCTAGGATTTTGTGTTATGGGTTTTGATTCAAAATTTCTATGATTCTTTTGGAAGTTGAAAATTTTCACAGTTTGAGGTTTCGCAAAAGTTGTAATCTTCAGTTACCGAATAACATGTAGTGTTCTTTTCTCTGAGGTTCTGCCTTGCGATGTAATTGAATGGGTTTTTTAATACATCAAAAAATGATTAGTATTTCTACTAAAAACCCTTTGTAAAGAGGCTGCATAAGCCTATTATTTGGAAAGCAAGCTTACTTGTTATGGTTTCAGTTTCTTTAGGTTTAGTTGGTATTGAAGAAAATTATAGCAGTGCAGAAAATTAAATTTAGTTAATATGCTTAAATTCTGCACAGTTAATAGTAATCTAGATTCTGGAAGACTTCTTTTGTGTTCGAAACCAATTCAATTTTGTGGGGTGGTGGAGCATTCTTTCACTATTGTTGGATTGCATTGTGTGCATGAGGAGGATAGGTAATGTATCTTAGTGGTGATCTAATAGTGAGGAGGGACTAAATTGTAAGGCTTATGGAGTGATGCTTTAGAGATTAAAGTGAACCATATAAGCTACTTTTAATAGCTAGAGTATTTATAAGGGAGTTTAAAATAGAGTATGTCTAAAGGAGTTTATAATAGAGCATGTCTAAGTATGTCTAAGCTAAAAAAAATGAAATGCTATCTGAGTTTATAATAGAGTACATCTAAGTGTGTTTTTGTGGTAAAAATAGGGGTACTTCATATATTGCAAAGAAGTAAAAAATAATATATTTGGTAGCTCAGTAAGTTAGGGAGAAGCGACTACGACATGTATTTAGTT
Organism: Platycarya longipes; assembly: GCA_036559045.1. NCBI lineage: Eukaryota > Viridiplantae > Streptophyta > Magnoliopsida > Fagales > Juglandaceae > Platycarya > Platycarya longipes. The sequence continues at coordinate 12,707,076 of CM071796.1, read as the reverse complement.
TAACTGAATGAATTTTCATATCTTTGGCTTCCGATTAAATTTCATGAATGCTATATGAATCTATGAAAGTTGTTTTTTTAGAAGCCTAAGTTTCATTTATGATCAATTGGCAGGAAGGGAAGATTCTGAAGCTAAGCTGAGGGAGCTCATTCGATATCCGTAAAGGTACTTGCACTCAGTACGTGTACCAGGATATACTAGTTGTAAGCATCAACACATTCCTTGATGTTTCTACATTTACAGTCGTTTTGCTTGTATTCAAATTCTTAAGTATTCTTCTTCTTCATCCTTTTGTTAAAGAATGTGAACTTGTTTGAATTAACATTTTGAAATGAGTACTTCTATATAGGCATGTAGGCATTTATGAAAGTGAGTTGATAAATTTTTTGCTCCCAAAGAGGCTTAGCATTTTCCCTATTGAAGCTATAATTTTTTGGTGAAGGGGAGTACTATAAATTTTGCGTTTTGTTATTCCCTTCAACCTGAAATTGCTAAACATTCTATTAATTGCTAACACATATTTTGATCTGCACAAAGTGGGTTTGTAGGGAGGTTTTGTTTTGAAAATCTAGGCAGGCACTACAAGATATATGGCAATTTGCCAAAAGCGGTTCTTGTGGCAAAAAACATGTCTTTCGCGTGTATAAATTTTTTCCCACCAATTCTAGTCGTGGGATGCTCGTGGCATATACTCCGCAGCAAATACTATTATTCCCCACGAGTTAATATTTTCGTGGCAAATAGTAACTTATTACCACCAACATGTCCGTGGTTAAAAACCATATTAGTAGTGTGAAATAATCCTACAATTACCTTGTCTGTCGTGGAAAATACCTATTAGGGAAGAAACCAATTTGTGGCTAATAACTTTTGTCCACACAATTAATTAGCGGGGAATCATTATTTACAACCAATAATTGATAAACGACCGCAGCAACAAATATTTTGCCATGACTGTCATTCCTGTGCAATACTTTTTCCAGATGAAAATGTTCATCCCTAAAATCACGAAGGTGTTGTCGGTAATAGTTGATTATTTACCACAAACCCAAGCCGCATCAAATGCACAATACCCAAAAGCAAAAATTGTTGCTAAAAGCATTGCCAAACCAACATATATTTATGCAAGTAGCTAGTCATACGTACATTTAGTTATATAATAAATGTACATGGACATGATCCATTTAACATGAAATATGACATTGTCCAAGAATGCTAAGAGGGACAGCTATCTATATAAAACTGAAATATGGTAAATTATTGCCTCCAGTCATATTCTGAAATCTCCAAGAGTAAGAAGGCTGATTGTTGGAAATGACCATGGACCCTAGGCTGATTGTTGTAATTAATCTTCCTCTTTATTTCATGTATGTCCATAGGATTGAAGCTCCTCTTTTAGTTAGACTGCCTTGTCACCACTATAAAGGTTGGAAAGAATGGGCTGAGACCAGAAACACTCACTGGCTAGCTTCTGCATGAAAAAAAAAATTACTCAGAATTACTGGTTCATTGGCTAGCTTCTACATGACAAAAAAATTGCAACATATCTTGGATAAGTGACATATCTTTTTCAGTTTAAACTATTTCCTAGTTTGGAAAACATGAAAAGTATATGCAACCTACATATGAATTAAGCCTGTCCAAATGAAGTATATGCAACCATTTGGGAACAACAATATTTAGATGTATACCTGCAAGATTCTGTAGTACTAGAAATTCAAAGTCACCTAAGGAGACTTGGCCTTGATACAAGAATTAAAATGGTATAGGGTTTCCCCCTATAGTCCACTAAGGGATCAAACAATTTTATGAGAACAAAGTTTGGAAAACATTAGAAAGTGCCAGGGGCAATTGAGCAACATTTACATTGAATGTTTAAGGCATCAGTCAATCATGTTGGTTGACAATAAATAGAATTTGTGTGGTAGCCAAGGCATTTTTTCTAGTGCATACAACTAAATTAATACTTACTGCCAACTAGAAACTTCAGATTCATTACACAAAAAGAAAGCACAGAGAACATAATTTTTGAGAAATACCTGTAATAAATTCTTCCATTGCCATTTTCTGTGTCTGCATCATTTAAAAAATTGCCATCAATTATTAGGATCATAGCACAGAGAACATAATTTTTGAGAAATACCTGATACATTTCGTTAATTACCCATAATATTACCACCTTAATTGCATGGCTTGTTCCCAACACAAAATCCTGCATCACAGATTATATAATCATGCCAATTGAATATACACTATTGTTATTGTTCCATATATTACTGTGCAGTAGAAAAGGTAAAACACAGAGAGAAATCTCTAAAATGTAGTATAATGTACCATTCAACAATTTACACATTGCTTTAATCTTCTAAATGCCAACCTCGACTATTACTTTTCTTCTGTTCTTGAACTTTACAACTAAGAGTACATCCCAATGCCATTGGAGCATTTGTGGGTAACCCTCCATTACAAAGAAACATACTGAATTTAGTTTAAATTCGATCTCTTAACATGTAAATGATGAAACACCATGTGAAGCATTGGCATGATAGTTTGTACAGGGGAATCATCACCTAAATTATACTATGTTAACATTTGATGCCAACTTATACTACGTTAGCAACCTGGATCAACATATTACTAAGTCTTACCTCCAGATCAAGAGTTGGCTTGAACCATAACTTGCCTACCATATAGCACTAGATGGGAATAAGTCATAACAGAATTGAGGAAATCAACATTTTGGCTACCTCTGTAGGCTAAGATAATTTAAATGGTTCAACCATCTTTAAGGCAGCCACTTTTGTGGTCTCTAAGGATCAGATATTAATCTTACTCTTCCTTTACCGTTTCTTCCTTGTCAATCTCACAACCACAGCCTGTACACAAAAGGATATTACAATCACCACATAAAAACATGCAGCTCCAAAGTAAAAGAGAAAAAAAAATGTGAGGAAAGAAGCTGAAATACCAAAGCAAACAGCCTACCCACACGCATGTTTTAACCATGGTTCCTCATTTATAGCTCTCAAACCCATGAGAAACATAATGTAATCTCTAAATGGGGTCCTCAATTAGGTGAAGAAGACTTTACGTTGCTTTACCCAATTACAATTTCACAAACCAAGAAACATTTTGACACCTATATACATCCATTGTATATGCCATTTTTTAATTGCATATAGTAATAAATATATCAACAGGCTCTGCAACCCAAAAAAAGAGCCCATCACAAAGTAGGGATTTCTTGCAAATAAATCAATCAAGCTGTGCTGTACGAATAAAAAATATCACTAAAAAACTATGAACATCTAATACAAACATCAAAACTCAAAAAAAAAAAAAATGCAAACCAAACAAATTGTTCTCATGCAAAGAAGAAAATGCTTTCAGATTCAAACAAACCAAAAATTTGCTAAGTACAAAAAACCTAACTTTTGTAAAGTAAATAGGGTGGAATCGTTGGGAGAGATGGAGAAATGAGTTGCAGAGATACTTGTGTAGATGGAAGGTATACCCAAGGGTCTCAGTCGACAATCTCACCCTCCGATACCTGAAAATCAAAGGGAAATGGGCACTTTGTGTAAATCAAAGGTATACCCACCACTTCAATGTAGATGGAGGCAACGACTTTGTATGGGGTCTCCAATCGATAGAGGCAAACGACGACCCTAGCTTATATGGAGAAGGAAAATGAAGTGGTGGGAGGCACTCTGAGACGTAGTCAAGAATGGAGAAGACGCCGTGTGTATGAGGTGGGTGGATTGCAGGTGGCCGAATTAGGGAGAACATCGAAGTGGAGAAGGGCCAGTACAGTGATCAAGACATGGGGGAAATAAAAAGATTTTCGAGTTTGGGAGCCCCGCGAGACCCAATTCAATGTTTTTAAAATTTCGCCAATTCAATTCGCGGTTAAGAGCCTATAATTCGCTGCCAGTAGAAATGTTTTCACTTCGCTTTCTTTTAAGTCTTAAAAATCAGCATTTCCCATAGTTTTTGGCTCACGGGAAAAGATTGTGGCCACAAAAGTCACTTTCTGTTGTAGCTAGAGAACTGAGAAGAGAGGGAGAAAGGGAGCAGAGTGTATATTGGATACATATAACTTATTTGGGTTTTCTTAAATTTTAATTTTTTTTTTATCAAATATTTAATATATGAGTAATAAATAAAAAATTAATTAATTTAAGAAGAAAAAATTAAAAAAAAAAAAGATTTAAAGTTTTTTTAAAAAAATATTATGTGTGGAAGATTAAAAAATTGTGTAGGATGACTCCTAAATTTATTTGTCACGAAAAAAAGTTGCCGCAAATAATATTTTCCCATGAAGTTCTCCCTAACAAAATCAAGTTTATTTGTCACGACATAAAACTGCCATAAAAAATATTATTTTCCGTCACAAAATATTATTTCCCACAAGATTTAATTTGCGGGCATTGTATCTTGTCAAAAAGCTTATTTTTGTTCCCATAAATACTTTTCGTGTCATCAACTTTCTATTTGTCACAATTGTATATGGCGGAAAAAAAACTCGTGGCAAAAACCCCAATTTCTTGTAGTGAGGTGACAAGTAGTGTAGTTTTTTTAAACCACATTTCATGGATGGGTTTTATAAAGTCCATGAAAAGGTCCTTGATTATGTCCTAGGAGTACATGACAATAGAAATAATTGGTAAGGTCTATGTGAACCTGCTCCACTATGTATAACCAGTAGCATTCTTACTAACAAAAAAGACTAAGGGTTGTTCTCATTGAGCAGTGTTGAATGTATTGCTTATGGCACCATCCAAACAAATAGGACCAAAAGGAGCCTACAGTTTAAAATAACTTGGAAATCCTTGCTTGTTTTTGACAGAGGGAATTATATGCCAGAAACACAAGTTATGTGTATTTTTGCATTATTTACCTTTGTAAAATTATAAAGTATTTTGTATATAACAAATAATTGAGTTTCCTCTGTACTCTGCTGAACTTTGCAAAATTGATAGCTAGTATTGAAATGCATTTGGAGAATTATTTGACATGGTTGTTTATATCGACTTGCGAGTCATCAAGCCTAGGAACAATTAACTTGATACAATATTTAGGATATGTTTATTTGTAGTCCATGGTGTACATCAGTGACATTCTAACCATATTCATACAATATTCAGGATATGTCTATTTGGGTTAATACTAAATTAATTTGACTAGGTGGCATATATAAAAAAATTGAAATCTCACTGTGATGGGTTGCTCTCTAAAGCAATACCTCATGGTTAGATGAGTCCAATATGTTGCTAATTCCAAAACTCTATAGGTACACCAAAAATCTACCAAAACCTTAGTTTTCCTACACCCAAAGTGGAACTACACCGCTAAGAGTAGGTTCCCTTTCTTTGCTTTAGTTTTCTCTCTTGTTATGTGTAAGCTTAGACCTTTCCTTTCCAAGTATATATAATTTTTGTTGTGTTTTCATATTTTGTGATATGTGAATTTTGTTTATGATTATATGGTTGTGTTATTTATTGTGTTGAACTCATGTATTAGATAGGTAAAATATTTACATTTGTGTTGGATTGGATTCAAGAATGAAGAATATAGTGCTATTGTCAGGGGAGCATAAGCAACGTCATGTTTATGAGCTCTTACTCAACAGCAAGAAGAAGAAAACAATACCCGACAATGTGTTTTGGGAGGTTGACAAAGAAGGCAATAGTGCACTACATCTTGCTGCATAGGTAGCAAATTGTAACCCATGGCCAGTTCCAGGAGATGCATTCCAAATGAATTGGGAAATCAAATAGTTTGAGGTACGTGTGGGTCCCAATATAATGGCCTGGCTAAAAGGTAGTAATAATTCTTGCTATAATTATGTGTTTATATTGTTAAGATATAAAATACATAATAAAATATATCTATTTTCATCAATTTAATTAGCTTTTGAGATGAGTGATAATTTCACATGGTAATAGCAGAGTAGAGGTTCTAAGTTCGAATTCTGACTCTTCAATTTTTTTAATTTAAATAAATATTTCACATGTTATGTCACTCATTGAGAGAAAGTGTAACGCACACATGAGGGAGAGTGTTAAAATATATAGTAAATAATAAAATCTACATTTTCCCATCAACTTATATTTTTGAAACAAATGTTCGTTTCACATATGTAGTTAATACACAATTTATGTCTCAAAGTTTGATTATCCTTAACGTTTGGAGAAAGATTCATATTACCACTCATTCCCAACATATATTTAAGGTTGCCTTTTAATCAAAGCTTGTAGCATGTACAAAGGTCCATGCCAGAATGGTATCCTTTTCTCTGCAACAAGGCAGGTGAAACACCAAGGGAGATCTTTACCAAATCACATGAAGGTCTTGCTGTGAGGATCCGTAATTTTATTACCTTTGTAATTTAATATTAAATATATAGTGTTTATTAATATAAATATTGTGTTATGAGTTGATTCATATTAATATTATTTGTGTGCTTGTATTTAAAATATTTGGATATTTCATCTCCATTTAAATATTCTTTTCATGTGTATTGATAAGTTAATTTATTATGCTCTTATTATATTATTGTGATGCATTTAATTTAAAGTATTGTAGATTATTTTGTTTTAATTAAATGTGTTTATTTTATTTATTTAAAATTTTCCGGATGTGCCTTATATTTATATAAATAGGTAGGATTTGAGTTTGTATTAATTTTAAGCCTATTTGTTAGCCCAAGCTCAAACCTTATAAGCCTAGCCCATGTAACCATAACCCAGCCCTCTCTTATTGCCTTAAATGGTGTCGTTCAAATTATGTATATGTGTGTTTTGGCCACTTCATTTCCATGGGACGCAAACAGCCTTCTTCCTCATCTCTTCTTCTTATTTCTGTTTCGTTCCTCTGTTTTCTTGCAGCGTCCGTGAATCTAACGTCCAAATCTTCATCAAATACCTAGAACATAGATGATTCTTTCCCTGAAATTTTGCTGTCGATCCGTGCATCACGTGCTCAGAAATCAGCCCCAAACCGTGCATGCTTAGTCACATTTTGCTTCTGTTTTCCTCTGAAAAATTAATGGATTCTTTTCTTGGCAGATGGGGTTTACTTTGGCTTGGTTTTGTGGTGTTTCGCGTGAGTTTTCCCGCTCATTCCCACTCTCAATCGCTTGGTTTCATGCTTATTTAAGGTGTCGTCATCGTTTGTAAAAACTGCATTTCGAAGCTTTCGGTTTCCTTTATAAATCCGACCCTTTAGCATCTCTTTTGTTTATTTCTTCTCATTCTCCTTAACCAGAATATCTCTTCAAAACCCCCTATAAATCCAAAAATTTCAATGGGTTTTAGTCGCCGTTTTACTCGTCATATTTTACTATTTTGAGGAACTTTCGATAAGCCTTTTTACTCGTATATTTGATTAATTAATTTAAATATTGTTTTAATTTACTTATGTGTTGATCTTAAATATTGTTTGATACTATTTTCATCTAAAAAGGCTGAAGATTCTTCACCTTTACAATTTGCATTGTCTTGGCTATGTGTTGGTGTGTTCACGTGATTTGTTTTCCGTCCATTTTTTCTGCTCCCTGATGTTTGTTTACGTTCCTATATAAACATCGACTCTCATTGTTATAAAAAAATGCCTATGACACTCTCGGTCTCATCGTTTTATACGAAGGTATAGCTTCCATTTTATTTACTTCTTCCTTTCTTCAACTAGAACATCTCCTCTTCAAAACCCCCTAGTATTTATTTTTGTGGTATGATTTTATTTATGATCAAGTATTTAGTTTAGTTAGTTAATAATTTTATTTTATTTATTTACAGTAAGATGATTAATTTATTTGGTTGCAATATTTGGGATAATTATTTGAATTGGTTATATGTATATATATTGTTCTATTTACGTTATTGGTTTAATTAGATTGTTAGGTTTATTTATTGGTTTTATTGATGTTACTATAATATATTGGTATTTTAATTAAGTTTGGTTTTCTTTATTAATTTTAGTTGTTTCTGATATTAATATTTATGTATTTGTAATGATCTATATATGTTGGTGCTTTGGGTTTGATTTTAGCGGCGAGTATGCAGTTGGAAGGTCAGAATCGCTGTTCGGCATTTTCGATAACTTCAGAAATTATTAGCGAGCGTATTGTAAGTACTTCCAAACGAATTTTGAGATTTAAATATATTTTTTACATAACAACTATGTGTTTGGTTGATGGTTGAGTTTATTGAATATTGGATATTTTTGTACATGGTGATATGCATTGTGAAATTACACGGTCGTTAATGTGTATATATGATATTTGAAGTTTTTAAGTGAAACTTGAGTTATGGTATATTAAAATGATATTTTTGAAGGGTTTTATAAGTGAGAAACAGTATTATTGGGTTTATGCATTTTAATGGTTTTTTTTTTACTAAGTCATAATGGGACGGCGATATGTAACGCCCGTTATGGTCATTGAGTGTGTATTTCATATCAAAGACGACGATACGTAACGCCCGCTATGAAATGAATGTGTATGAGTCATAATAGGGACGACGATATGTAACGTCCCTTATAATTGGTGATGTGTGTATATCATATCAGGGATGACGATACATAACGCTCGCTATGATTAAATTTACAGGCATCATTTTCTAGAAAATGATGGATGATTTCTTTGGAGTTTTACTTTGAAATTTTAGAGTGTGTGCTTTATTTATTTATTCGAGAAAAATGATTTTAAGACTCATGTATATGGTATCTTGTTCATGTATTTTGTTGTTAGACAAATGTATTTAATATCTTGGGTTCTGTTTGAGATTTTTACTTACACTACAAAAAAATGTAGTATTTGTGGCTAATTTTTACGTTGTGATTTAATTATAGCCGCAAAAGACAAGTTTTTTAATTTGAGAAAAATATTTGTGTCAATACTGAAGAGTAGCTGAAAATGTTAACTTTTTTTGACAAATTATGCTCGCCTCTAAGAATATAGCCGCAAATAACATCATTTTAGAAGTCTGAATTGTTGTTGCAACGCTATGGGTCGCGTTAATAAGTCATCCGGTGTAAGTTATTCATCATTTAACTTCTTATGGCATTTTTTTGTTGCCATAACAAGTCATATGTAAATCTACATCCCCGTGTAATATTCCCTCCCTCTTCTTTTACCACGTGTAATTTTTCATCATTTCCAACATTTTCTCTCTTTCTTGTTCGCCCTCTCTCTGTTTCTCTTGTTCTCCACGGCGGTTTCCGAAATTTCTAGGGCCTTCTTTGTTTCTCGTCGTCTCGTCGTCGCCTTCTGTGCTTCTCACCGTCCCTCGCAGCCTTCTAAGCTTCTCGCCGACGCCGGTAAGTTTTTCTTTCAATATTTTACTCCATCGATCTCCCTACTCTCTCTGTGACTCCATCGCCCTAAATGCATCAAAATCATGGTTGAGATTTGTTTGGTTTGGCATTTTTCGAATGGTCTGTGCATTTTTCTTTCCGTCTCTCTTCTTAACATAATTTTATTTAGAATGGTCTATGCATTTTTCAAGTCTCAATACTCTGTGCATTTTTCCATACTTCTGCTAAAAATGACTTGGGGAACTTTATTCTTTTCTTTGATTGGCTACTGCTACATAGTCGATATTTAGAATGGTTTGTATTACAGTGATACTACAGTATTTTTTGCATTGTGAAATAGGTAGAAGGTTGGTATTGTGAAGGAGATAGCACAGCAAGCATGCGGGGAACAAATATTTAAAAACATGAACATGATCAATAAAAGTCAATTGGGTAGTTTAGTAATTATTAGCTACTGCTTGTTATGGGAACTTGTGTTAGGAGCTCATCCTTCGTATTCCAAAATGCATCAAACAGAGGCATAAAAAGGCAGAAATTGGTACCCAACTTGTAGTAGCTGATCCACGATTTAAGATGAAAAAAAGCATCTTAAGAAGGCAAACCATGGGACTTAAAATAGCAATTAAAAAAATCATATCGAGCTAATTGCTTCAAATGAAAATTTGGCATGCAGCTAAATATTCTTTTCTTCAATCTATTTACAGTATTTTTTTATGAAAATTTTATTGTTTCTTTTATATTGTGAAAGCTTTTTTGAATTGCCTGAATGGTGTAGTAGGATCTGATATTCATTATAGTGGATGACATATTTTTATGACATAATATAATATGTTTAATAATCGTCTGATATCAGTGATATTCTTCTTGAAAAGGTTCATTTTGGTTGGAAGTAAATATTGTCCAGCCCTCCATAAGAAATGTTTCACCATACCTTCCACTTTTAAGTTTCCGTATCCATTTCCAGCCATCTTCTGTTTCAGCTAGTTTTGAATGTTTTCCCTTTCATCAATTTATTTCTAGTATGCTCTAAATGGTAAGCACTTTTAATAGTAAACATCTCATTATTAGAATATATCCATATAATTTTATCATCAATACCCCTCCTATTTAAGGGGATGCTGTTAATAATATCTGCTTCATCCACATAAAATGAGCTAGTTTTACCAATTTATGTGACACATTATTGGCCTCCCAATATGTAAAGCAAACACTCCAACTTGGTCTTTTAATGGGCATGCTTTGAATATCAACAAACAAATTCATTATTGAGTAACGGTCTCAAATATCCCCTAACTAGGAAACAGATATATATATATATATATACACATTATGTGGGATTAGATCAAAGGTTTGATCTTTTCAGTGATAAACTATAAATTTCATCTTATCAATGATTCTTGGATTTGATATCTGAAATTTTCATCAGGCATTTCGCTATTTATAGTGATCACTACTTGCACTCATCCTGTTTGAGGTGACAGTGAAGATAAGATATACTCTGGCTGAAAACGATTCAAATCTGTTGATGGTTGTATAATCATAATCTGAGCTTGTCCCAGCAAATTTTTATTCCAAAAAGATTTCCTTCTCCGGCCATTATCTCATAACAATGAAACTACCTCTCTAAGTCTCAGTGGTAAACTCAAACCAATAAGCTCTTTCAAGTCGGGTCCTTTTGGAATTTAGTAGACCTTCTCTTGGTACTTTCTTACCAATGCAATGGAGCTCTAAGTTGAATGCCCTTTTATGTTGAAAATGTTGTTCAGCTTCCCTATCTATATATAAATACACATTTTTTTCCTATAATTTTTTTTCCCTGTCTAGGGGACAAGTAAAAGCTGTACCAATAAAAAAATATGAGAAATGTGGCATCACCATATGTAAACTCACAGAAAATTGATTTGCTAACATGAAGTTTTCTTCACATTGTCCGAGGAACAGTTGAAATTGTTGAAACTCACCTCTGTAGCTTCTTCCAATGCTTCCTGCACTATAATTCATGCTTCCAAATATAAGAATGGTATGCGCAAGGGTTTGCCTATGTGATCGACAATAGACTAGGAATCTTAGTATCTTACACCAAGATCATGTTAGAAAGGATTTTCAAAGAGATTATTTTTGGTCATGTGCAAATTGATTTGAAAGGAGAGGGGGTTATTTGGGGCATTTACAAACCTGGTACAAATTGCACCTAGCAAGATAATGTTAGAAAGGTTTTTCAAATAGAAACTTCCTGAGGTCATGTGTGAAGTTAATCGAATGGAGACGGATAATTTGGGGGATTTATAAACTTGGTTCAATTTACACCTTATTTAAGAACACAATTAGTCAATGAGGGGTCAAGTCTTTCTGCCGAGACTATATCATATTGGTTTTAATTTTGACTGACCTGTATGTATATATAACTCTTGGTGAAGCCTGAATCAAATTACACCATTCTCATTCTTGATCATTGCCAAGCATGATAAGTATGTATGGATTTTTTATGCTTTTTACTGCAGTACTGCATGCTCAGAACACAGACATTTATGTTAACAAGCACAAAACTAATGAATGTATCAGTCAAGGTCAACACCCAATAGTAGTATGCTTTCCCCGTCCTGAATCCCCGGTTACTCTTGTTCATGCTATTGTGGCTTGATGCATTATTATTATTATTATTATTATTGCCTTTCCCACTTTCTAAAGCCCCCTCAATTGTGCTGTCTTCCTCATCCTTTGTTTTGATGTTTCCAATGATGTCTTAGACCATGCTGACCAGGGGTGTGGCCCCTATCCCCAGCCCCACCAGCAATACCACATCGTATTTCTTGTAGTCTTGTGCTGGTGTAGCATCTCAAGTACACGCCCCCCATCTTAAGTAAACACCATTAAAACTATTTGCTTTCTTCTCAATGAAGGATAAGTATCGAGAGATATTGAATGGGGGGTATGTATGTTTGATGGTACCCAAGTTTGATTGCCTTTGTATACCTGTCTGGCCATCTTTACAAATTTCACCATAATTTGATAAAATGCAATTACTAATGAGAGAAGTTGAAAGAAAACTAAAACAAAGAGTGAAGAAATGTCTTTTTTAATATTGTTCACTCGCTAGCTTCAATGCACTTCCATCCTTCAAATTGAGTATTTGTCCTTGTTTTCAGTTTTCAAGAGGCCCTTCTGTCATGATTTCCTGACGTTCTGCTTTGAGAGATTTGAAGTTGGCGTGTGGTCTTCAAGATCCAAGTACTCCTCAATCAATGCTTACTTGATGTCAATGCTTACTTGATGTCATTTGCATATTTCTTTGTTTGATGTCAAAAAGAAAAAGCCTGCCCCCCTATGATATACAGCATTAACTGTAATTGTTTGTTGTTTTCTGAAGGAAAAATATGGAAAAAGTGATTGACTATTGATGGGAGATATGAAATACAAGTTGCTACTTTGTTGGGTATGCACTTTTCATCTTTTGTCCTTTCACTCTCTACATGTTATTCCTTCTAATATCATTTGCATGTATCTTTGCTGCCAATAAGTTTGTGTTAGTGATTAAACAAATCTTTTTACAGGTCTGGCCATGTAAATCCTAGGTCATTTTAGTGGGTAACTGCCAACTTGATTTGGTAAATTTGACTGCATGATCATTAACTAACTGGGCATACCTTTCTGGCCTTTATTTTCAGGATCAATCTCACTGCACTGCTACAAAGTTTAGGATCTTCTCGCTGAAATAACCATTACAAGTGTCGCAATTCTTGAGTTATGTTTTCGGCTTTATACATAAAAGTTTGATCATGTTCTCTCTCTCTAACTAGTTACTAATTTCTTTGTGATGTCACCTGTATCTTTATTGTTGGGTTATTGTGGGAATTTATTCTGATGATTTATAATCAAATATTTTGAGGTACTTCGAGAGTCACGTAAACGAGTGGTCCAGGTTTAGCTAATAGATAAAATACTCCTAATTTTTGTTTTGTTTACCAACTCACATTTTTTATTTTTTACAGCTGACAGATCTTATTTTTTATAAAGATTTGATGAAGAGATTCTAGATTTGTACTGTGCAACATGTTGAAAAGCTGGACAATGAAGCTGCCATCGACTAATTAGACATGCTTAATATATTGATGATATATGTTGGTTTGTTAGAATTCTTTTTCAGATTGTATTTCACAAATCATTTGATCTGATAAATAATTGTAATGTTTGATTTTTGTTATAATGAAGGATATTTTGCAAACATTCTATCGCCACCAATTAAAAAACTGATAACTTGGGATGTTATATTATAAAATTATTTTTTAAAATAAATAAGTGATAGATTACATAAAATTACATTAATTAAAATATTGTTATTTTATTATTAATATGCATTTTAAGAGATTTGTATCTACCCATTTTAAGACTATTTGGTCTATTGTATTTGTGGCGAACCAAAAATTTATTTCCCGCGAGTTCGTGTTGCCGCTAAAGCTCTAATTCAGTTCAGTTGGTTATCTTTTGTGGCAACATTTTTTCATATTTGCGGCGACCAATTGTCGACGCAAATTTTTTTTTTTCCTGGCAATGTGAATAGTAGCCGGAAAAGCCGTTTCTTGGCTCTCTAATAGCGGCTAAATGGTGGCCGAATGCTGTCGCCGGAAATAATTATTTCCAGCGATTTTTAGTCTATTTTCGGCAACTTTTGCTCGCCGGAAATAAGTTAATTTCCTGTAGTGTTACCTGCAGTACCACTTTTGGTATCGTAGATTTTGTTGGAGAGAATGAAGAGGTTGAGCCTGAGGAGGCGGCTCCGCCGTTGGAGTGAATTAGTGTAATTGGTTTCCTTGGATGATGTTTACTTAATTATGATAATTGTGTATTTTGTTTATTTGATCTTTGGATGACTGTATTAAATCTCCTGTTGGAGAATTTACATTAACTTAGTTTGTAATATTTTAAAATTCTGGTACATAGATATTGAATTTATTATCCGTTGCGATTTTTATTTTATACATGTCACATGTTCACACACTTAGCACTTGACGTTGGGAGTGCGTGACCCGTGTTATCATCATCCCGACGCTTCGATTCCCGTATTATTTTAAGGAAAAATTTGGGGGCGTTACATTGTCCATATAGGGTTTTATAGATACCACATATGGATAACGGATCCCTCGGATCCACCACCAAGCAACACCCAACCCGCTATCGCTCCGTGGATGAGACGGATGCATATTGGCTCAAAACCGCTGATATGTAGTTATATACAAGAGGAGCGTCAAAATTATCAAAAAGTGGAAAATTAGAGAGCCCTTCAGGGCTCTGCTGAAGTTCCTGTGTCATCATAGGGGCCTTTCCCCTTTCTGTCTTACGGTCCTACAATAATATTTAATTTTTCAAAAAAAGACAAAAACATATAAAAGTGATATTTTCTCAAAAATCTCAATAAGTACACATTTAAAATAATAACGCATAGATAAAACATAATATTAAAGCACATGGCAAGACGAATTCATATAACATGTGAAATGACTGATGCAGCTCATGCATATAAATGACATGAATTACTGGCTTATGTTTTCAATAGACTCACTCTTATCATACTTAAACTTTTATTTTTTTTATTGGTTTTCGTAATATCGTGGGTCTTATTTATTTCATAACCTCGACGAGCGTTATGTATTGCTATTCCCGTCGGGTTTTCTTAGCATAACGCGTCAACTTAGTCATACATAAACTCGTTATTCTTTCGAGTGTTACGTATCGCCATCCTCGTCCTATCAAGTTTCGTGTCAATCTTCTGGATTTTACGTATTGTCATTCCCGTCATAACACGGAAATACTTATCATAGTCAGCGTTACGTATCGCCGTCCCCATTAGGCATGTTAGTCTTTCGAGTGTTACGTATCGCTGTCTCCGTCGTGACACGACACTTAACGTGTCAAATCATGTCAATCTTCCGGACGTTATGTATCAACATCCCCGTTGTGACACGAGTATTTGTTTTATTATGTTTACTTAAGATTTTCTTAATGTGTTTTCTTAAAACAAACGTCATGACTTATAACAACACCTATATATGACGAAATACAATATATGCATAAATTTAGACTTATGACATGCATATTTCATGTTTTCATAATTCATGTGACATATAAAAATATATCACAAGAACATATATCACATGTACGTACATTTACGTCACACAAATTCGTAACATCAAAATTTAACAAATAATGCTTAAACAATTATATAAAATATTAATATATTATCAAAACCAAGGCTAGCCGAAATTCATGGGAGACTAAAATATTATTTAACTCAAGCGAAAAATTCACATATTTAGTGTATCAAATTTCCCTTCATCAATTTATGCATATTAAATTATTTTTCTTAGCATTTCTTCTATAATTCTTAGCAAAATGATTATTGAAAATTTTCTAAGTAACTTAGAGTTTCTAAATTCATTATAATTATCAAAATATCATTCAAATAATTAACAAGCAATGAAATAACATTTAGAACCAAAAATTCTACTAAAACCCTATTATGGCTGAATTGTTCTAGGGTTTCTTTCTTATTTGTTTCTCAAATCAGGACCCCATATTTTCACATAATCTTCTTAATATATTATCATAGAATATATTTCTAAGATCCTATAATTTTCCTACCATTTTTTCATATCAAAAACTACTCCAAAATTCAATAGATTTCAATTTAACACATAAACAATGTTTAAGCTCAAACAAGCATCAAACTTAATCTAATCATCAAGCCACTTATACTATGCCAAGATTAGGTTAAGTAGTGTACTTACAAATTTATCTTAAGCTTGAATTGGTGTTTGAACAAAGCTCTTGATTAGTGTTTGGAGTTAAAAGGTTTTGAAAAGGGATTTTTCTCTTGGTTTTTCTATGTGTGACCATGGCTAGCAAAGGGGACTAAGTGAGGATTTCTCTCTTTTTATATATGCAAGAGGCAACACCCCCAAGGGGTTCAAAATGGGTGCAATGCATGGGGTGACCGGTTACCCATTTCCATAGCATGTACACATGTCCATCTTCCCATTTAGCCTTCATGATCATACCTAAATCTAGGCTTAGTTGTCTCTAATTTTCATCCAATGCTTAGATTCTTGTCATTTAGAAGCTTAGGGTGATCAATGGTCCAAAATTTCATCACATGGATGCAACAAAATCTAGAGATCCTCCAAGAGATGGGATCTGGCCATCTATCCCTCCAAGTGTCTCCCAATTCTCCTATTTCACTCCATCTTTCCACTTGTCTAATCTCCCAAGAAGTCACTTGTGTTATTCTAGAAGACAACTCTAGGACGTCGTTGGGAAAAATCTGAACTTAGCTCACTTGGTTAGATCCTAATAGTGTTCTTACCCCCTACGGTTTTCCCATGTGTTTGGCTAACCAAAACTTCTAGATAACTTCTCTCCATTTGTCACATACCCCATAGACTTTTCAAGGTGATAAAGATGAAGATAACCAATCAAATTTTGGTCCTAATGGTAAGGCGGTGGCACTTTTCAATTTCGGACTCAAATTTTCGTCCATTTTAGGTCTGTTCACTTCCAGTCTAAATAAGTCCTTGATCCAGTCTGTTTCTTTAAAAAATCAAAGCATAAAAGTTTTATATCATCCTCTTAGGCTTCTATAGAATTTTTAATAGCCTAATTCTGAATTCTTATGAGAAAGGTGTAATTTACTAACACTCGACGAATCAGCCCGAGAGCACTAATCCAGGCACACCAAGTGGTTGATTCTTGTAATTTCAATTTTTCTAAAATATCCCTTTGGATTCTCGAAAATCATCTATTCCTAAGTTCAAATTTAAATTCTCTAATTGTTACCTTGTTCTAATTTCCAAAATTTTGACCATAATTTATAATTTTTCATCCAATAGTTTAAATATCTCTACTTGGATTTTAATACCTAAACACCACATGTTTCTAAAAATCCCATAAAATACTAAAATGCCCTCAAAATAAATTTTTAACCTAAAAAAGATTTTTTTTAAAGGACTGGTTATTACAAGCCCCCACAACAAAATTGGCTTAAGCTTAAATGGAATGCAGCTATCAACAAGGAGCAAATGAAGATAGGTGTTGGTGTGGTCTTAAGAGACCAGGATAGGGAGGTGTTAGCTACATTACAACAACCATTAACATATTGTGTGCAACCAACAATAGCTATGCTCGAGGGTTACTTACAACTGCAATGTGGCACAAAAACATGGGGTTGCAACAAGTAATTGTTGAAGGAGATGCGAGGTTAGTGGTTGATGTTGTTAGAAGTGAAAAACCTATGCATGGCAATTTAAACTGCTTGATTGAAGATGTAAAACCAACACTGATGGATACCTTTTCAGAGATCAAGTTCATAAGAAGGGATGGAAACCAGGTAGCCCACATATTAGCTAAACAAGCAATATCTTTAAGCATAGGTTTGCTTGATCTAGACAATGTATTATCTTGTATTGTTCCTCAAGTAATGGCGGAAGGCCAATCAGTTGTATAATGAATGAAAGAAGTGTTGTTAAAAAAAAAAACAAGTACTTCTTCCATGTCTTTGGGGTAAAGCGTGAAGGAAAATCTCCTATTCAAAGTTGAATTCCATTCACAATGTAAGCTAGCTTTAAGTTTCAATGATTTAATGTAGTATTTATATATATATATATATATATGTGTGTGTGTGTGTGTGTGTGTGTGTAATGTTATATAGAAACAGATTTGTGAACCAATCTGTGCACCAGTATATACATGCCTATTAGTTGCCTTCACAACTTTTATTTTAAATATAGATATTTTAATAAAGTCTAGCTTTCTACCTCAACATTGGTGAACCGATTTGCTTACACTAAATTAGATATATATGTACGAATGTGTATGATGTCAAGAAGGAGAAACCTTCTATTAGTGTCGTAAGTAGAAGTATAGATTCTGCCACTGCACCTAAAAGAGAAGTGTTTGTCTCCCTTTTAACTATCGATGAGTCATCTGATGATTCATCTTTTAAAGATCTTGATTTATTTCAAAACAGTTTTCAAGATATTAATTTAAAGGGCGATTCTATGGGGCCCCGGCGTTGGGGCCCCTTTGTGCCTTCGTAGTGTAATGTTTTTTTACACTATTTTACATTTCATTTTTTTTACAAAATCAATAAAAATATATATATAGAGATAAAATATATGTGATTTTTTTAATTTTTTAATTTTTTTTTCTATTTAAAAAACCCCCTAGGGCCCCAACGCCAAGGCCCCATATAATTTCTCTAATTTAAAACCTAAGATCAACAGATTTTCTTCAAAAAAACCCAATCCAATAAGTCTTACGAAGAAATGGTATCACAGGCCAACACTTCCTGATTTACAATTTGAAGAATGTGTTTTTCAAACCCAATTTTCAGTTTTTGCAAACAAAATTTATGAATAGAACATTGACGGATTGTCTGAATAAGAAATCCTCAATACCATGAGCAAAATTTGCATGGTTGCTGGTACTTATATTAACAACAATCTCAAACAACCTGAGATTGTTATCATTTTAACCACTGATTTTTCCGGTATGCTTCATTATTGGTGGGACAAACATCTCACAATTGAAACAAAAGAAACTATTCAGAATGCTGTAAAGCATATATGTATATCTTTTGGTTCATAATTTTTCTCCTGCTCAGCTTATCATATACGTACGTGATGCCGGACAGAATAACGATTATTCTGCAGGCTAGTTTGAACAGATGAATTCACAGGGAAGAACACGAGAAATTCGCCCAAAATACAGAGAATACGTCTCTGAGAAAAAAACTGAATATTATCAAATGAAAGAATGTCGAAAATCAGTCCACAAGCCGGACTAAATAGCTAAAAATTCGTCTGTAACCGAATTTTACCAAAAATGGCAAAATCCCGAAAATAACGTAAAGTTCAAATTTAAATTAAAATAAGCAATCTGCGAAAAATCCGGAACAATTCGGATTTAAAATGACTTCCTAACAAACATACGAAATATTACTAAAAATAGTAAAAAATAACTAAAAATGATAATTCGGAAGGGAAAACAGCGGAATTTGAGGTCGAAAAAAAGGCACATAGAGCCATGCTCGATGTGGACAGCGTGCGCGTCGAAAAGAGCTTTCCGAATTGGGGTCTTATGCGCGATTCTGACACCCGTAGCCAAAGTTATGGCCAAAAGACTGAAACGCACCTAAAACTCTCCCAATTAGAAAGAGATCACGATCACTTCCGGCCTTTACGTTGATCTGCCAATTCATGGTACTTCAGCGCCATCAACGTGCAATCAGACAGCTCAGCATCATCTATCTCGGATCCCGCTGCATCAGTCGCCCCGGGTTGAAAAGAACTCGTCCTCGAGTTCAAAGTAGTGTCATCAGAATCCATAAAACAAGGGCTTAGGTGCTTCACATTAAAGACATCAGAAGTCTTTAAATGACTAGGAATGCGCAACCTGTAAGCATTATCATTGATCTTCTGCAAGACCTCACATGGTCCAATCTTCCGGTCCTTAAGCTTACTATACTCGCCAACAGGAAAACGATCACGAGTTAATACAGCCCAAACAAAATCACCAACATCAAAAAGTACCTGGCGACGATGACTGTCAACCCGAGTCTTGTACTTGGTATTGCTCTCATGAATAGCCTGTTTCACCTGCTCATGGATGCCCCGAAGATGCTCTGCCATCTCATCTGCTTTAGTGCTGAAACGTCCTATACGTGGAATAGGGGCTAAGTCCAGTACCCCGGATGGGTTTTGACCATAGACAATCTCAAATGGGCTTAAGCCTGTGGTTCTATTTTTCGATCTATTATAGGCAAATTCCGCTTGAGGTAAAGCCAAATCCCACTGTTTCAGCTTAGTTCCTGCCAAACACCTCAAAAGGTTGCCCAAACTCCGGTTTACCACCTCGGTCTGACCATCTGTCTGAGGGTGGTAGGCGCTGCTAAAATTCAACTGTGTCCCCAATTTCTCCCATAGGTTCTTCCAAAAATGACTGATAAACTTGGAATCACGATCGGAAGTGATAGTCTGAGGAACACCATGTAAGCGCACTATCTCCTTGAAGTAAATATGGGCAATTCGAGTACCATCCATAGTCTTCCTGCAAGCTACAAAATGGGCCATCTTGGAAAATCTGTCAACCACAACAAGGATAGAATCTGAGGCCCGATGGGTGCGGGGTAAGCCCAACACAAAATCCATGCTGACATCTAACCAAGGCGCTTCAGGAACAGGTAAGGGAGTGTACAGGCCCGCATTGGTGAGAACTCCCTTAGACCGCTGGCACACATAACAACGGTCCACATAATGAGACACATCACTGGTTAGCTTAGGCCAATGAAAGTCAGAAGAGATAAGGGCCAGTGTCTTGTCTCGGCCAAAGTGTCCCTCATTATGAAGTTCACTTATAATTTGCTGTCTCAATGAACAATCTGGAATGCACAACTGTAATCCACGAAACAGATAACCATTATGCAAAATAAAATCATGACGGCGACCATTAGTTACCTCCTGAAATATCCTTCCGAAGGAAGGATCAGCTGCATACAAATCTGGGAAAGCCTCAAAGCCTGCAACTCTGGTACTCATGGTAGTGAGAAGTAAAGTACGACGGCTTAGGGCATCTGCGATGCGATTGAGGCTCCCGGCTTGGTGCCTCAACGTAAATGTAAACTCTTGCAAATACGCCACCCACTTGGCATGTCGTCTACTCAGCTTGTGTTGGCCATTGATATACTTCAGGGCCTCATGATCAGTGAACAGGATGAACTCCCTCTGTACTAAGTAGTGACGCCAATGCTTCAGAGACTGAACTATGGCATAAAACTCAAGGTCATAGGTGGAATAATTTTTCTTTGAGCCTGATAGCTTTTCACTGAAAAAAGCAACTGGACGTCCTGACTGGCTCAGAACACCACCAATGCCAACACCAGATGCATCACAATTTACCTCGAACACTTTGTCAAAATCAGGAAGTGCCAAAACTGGCGCCTTGGTCATCTTCTGCTTGACCAGTTGAAAACTAGTCTCTGGCTCCTCAGACCACTTGAAATCACGTCCTTTGAGGCACTCTGTGATAGGAGCAATCAAAGTGCTGAAATTTCTGATGAACCGTCTGTAGAAGGATGCCAATCCATGGAAACTTCTGACCTCGTGCAAGGTCCTTGGTTTAGGCCACTCCAAGATTGCGTCTATCTTTGATTGATCTGCATGAACACCATCAGTAGACACCACAAAACCAAGAAAAGTTACAGAAGTAGTGAAAAAAGAACACTTCTTCTGATTGACAAATAGGCATTCTGTTTTCAGCATCTCAAAAACAGCACGGAGGTGGTCAAAGTGTGAGGCCCATGTCGGACTATAAATGAGAATATCGTCGAAATAAACCACAACGAATCTCCCCATAAAAGGCCGCAATATCTGATGCATAAATCTCATAAATGTGCTGGGTGCATTGGACAGCCCAAAAGGCATGACCATCCACTCATATAACCCGTGTTGCGTCTTAAACGCCGTCTTCCACTCATCTCCAGGCCTTATTCTGATCTGGTGGTATCCGCTTTTAAGGTCAATTTTTGAGAAGACCTTCACAGTAATTTTGTTGATTGCTCGACTGTCAACACACATATGCCAGGAACCATCTTTCTTTGGCACGAGCAGGGCAGGGACTGCACATGGGCTCATACTCTCACGAATATAACCCCTCTCCAATAACTCCACCACCTGTCGCTGCAACTCTTCAGCCTCCTTGGGACTGAGGCGGTACGCTGGTCGGTTAGGCAAGCTTGATCCTGGAACGAGGTCAATTTGATGCTGAATATCTCTCATAGGCGGTAGTCCAGGAGGGAGATCCTCTGGCATCAGGTCAGCGAACTCTGCCAACAATTGCTGCACCTCTACTGGAAAATCAGAGTCTACGGCTACTGCACTGCTCTCGCAAGGTAGTAGAGCATAGACCACGTCCCCATGCTCAATTTCATCTAAAAACCTAGACATAGAAAGCAGGTTAGTATTATTGGCTACCGGGATAGGAGTGGGTCCTTCCCGCCGGGGCGCCAACACAATCTTTTTTCCCTTGATGTTAAGGGAATAAGTATTTTTCCGTCCATCATGAATGACACTGCGATCATACTGCCAAGGTCGACCCAACAATATATGACACGCATCCATAGATACAACATCACACCAGGCATTATCGAAATATTTTCTGCCAATTGAAAAAGACACAAGGCATCGCCTATCTACTGTTACCTCACTGCCTTTATTCAGCCATGACAACTTGTATGGCTTAGGATGACGGTCTGTCTTCAACTGCAACTTCTGGACAGCTTCCTCGGATACTACATTCTCGCAACTACCGCTGTCAATGATCATTTTGCAGACTTTATCTGCAACTGTGCAGGTTGTGTGAAAAATATTGGTTCTCAACCAATCGTCCCCTGAATCACCCTTGGGAGTCAGTAGACTCTTGCGAACGACCAGAGTCTCATGGCCATCTCCATGCAGCACATCGTCAACTTCATCGTCGTCATACACGGGCTCGCCAATCTCCTCAGGCTCGTCTACTACGTCCTCCTCAAATAACAAATTTTTGCCATTTTGATTAGGAGGCTTCCTGCAATCAGTCGCTTTATGCCATTGTTCCCCACAACGAAAACATCTAGTAGTAGGGTTAGAATTACTCTGTGATGGCTGCTGGACAGGACGGGAATCCTGAGGGCGAACTGGTCGACTGTTTTGATCGTTCCTGATCACTGGTCTCCTGTTTTGCTGTTTTTCTACAGCAAGTGCGCGCTGGTATGCCTCTGAAACAGTCCACAATGAGTGAAGGTTGAGGACGTCTTGAAAGGGTTGGCGCAAACCCCCCAAATATCGCGCCACCAACTGCTCCTCCGTCTCAAATAAATCGTTCCGTGCGACCAACTGGTAAAATTCTTCTGTGTAATCATCGACTGATCTCGCGCCCTGCCTCAACGCATGAAGTCGCTGAAAAAAGGTTTGAGTGTAGCCGAAGGGAAGGAAGTGACCCTTCATCTTCTTCTTCATCTTCTCCCAATCAGTGATCTTGGCCTTGCCCTGCCTGTCGCGTGAGCGTCGCAACTGCTCCCACCACGCAGATGCTCTGCCTTTGAGTTTGATGGCGACC
This sequence comes from Platycarya longipes, assembly GCA_036559045.1. Taxonomy (NCBI): domain Eukaryota; kingdom Viridiplantae; phylum Streptophyta; class Magnoliopsida; order Fagales; family Juglandaceae; genus Platycarya; species Platycarya longipes. Next base: position 12,683,616 of record CM071796.1, on the reverse strand, counting down.
AGTTTCACTTTCACACGATCAGGGACTTCCTTGTAATCAAATATACGCTCCACTTCATTCATCCAATCAATGAAACCCTCGGCCTATAACGTCCCAGAAAACTCGGGCAGATCGACCCGAAAACCGAGGTCTACATGACGCTCCTCCCGACCACGGTGCTCCAGGAATAGAGCACGATTGTGATATGGGTTTTCGAAAGTAGACTCAGAATCATGATCGGAGGTCTCATGATCCTCAAGATCGCGTGTGATAACCCGGATTTTAGATATCCGCTTAATTTTCATGTGTGGGATGATTATGTTTCTCCGAAACCATTTTTAGGAATTTTGGGATATATGTATAAGATTCTTATATTGAAAGGTTGGGAATAAGGTTGGATATAAATGTGACTTGTGTTAAGGTGAAAAAGTGCCTAGACCCGAGATCTCGCTCAACTCTCGCTTGATGTCTGGCTCGAGCGAAATACAGGGACAGACAGACGTCTTTTAGTAGAATGGTCATAACTTGCTCATTTGATGCCGGATTTGAGTGATTCAAGAGGCTATGGAAAGCTAAGAGGATTATCTACAACTTTTATGTTGTGAGGTTTAAGAGATATGGACTTAATCAAATAAGAAATTGAGATTGAAGTATTAGGTCTGAATTGAAGATAGATAAGTATTGACTTGAAGTTGACTAAGAACATTGGATAAGATTAAGCCATTGGATTATTTTCTCAATTATCCTAAGATCTGGACAAGTGTGTAGAGATGTGGAAAATGAGGAGATTTTATTTAGTGAATTTCGTGTGAAATAAGATGAATCATCTATCCAACATTTGGTGTACCCGGATTGGTGTTCTCGGGTTTATCTGTCGAGTTTTATTAGAAAAATCATAACTTGGTCATATGAACTCCAAATGAAGTGATTCCAATTCCTATAGAACCATAAGACATAGATCTATAACTTTTATGACTGGAGGTTTTAGAGAATCGAAGTGTATCAATGGATTAATTGGGCTGGAATGGGACTGATCTGTTTTAAGTGCAAACTGGGGCTCGAAAATGAATCACTTCACCACCTCACCTTAGATGTTCGAATTTGATTGGTTCTCCTCATGGTTATCTGCTAGATACATGTATGAGAGCATGTGTTAGGTGGAGAAAGAGCTTCTAGAAGAATAATTAGCTTAGAACCAAACAAGAGTGAAGGACTAATCTGATTAGCCAAAACAGCCAACTATCCCCTTTGTTTCCAACCAATTGGTAACCAAGCCTTGGGAATTAGGTAATGAGATATTTTCCAGCCACTCTAAGGGTGCTAAGGGAGTCTTGGACGTGGGGCTAAGGGTGAGGAAAATGTTTTAGAAGCCTTGAGGATGCAAGGAAGGCCAATGGCCAGCTAAGCTTATCTTGGGTATTTTGGACTTTTTGGAGCCTACTTTTATATCTATATTTGGTAATTATTTGGGGCCATTGATCTAAGATAATTTTAGATGAGGAAGAAGCTTAGCCATAGGATGAAAATCATTGGAGATTATGGGAGATTTGGATGAGGATTGCACTAACCAAAGTTGGACAACTCACCACACCTCACACGGTTTGAGATTAACCCATGGCCTTAGTTAGTTTTCCTTCTCTTCTTCTCCAAGCCATCTATTTCTATATATATATAACCATCTCCAGTCCATTGGAGGCCTTTTGGGAGGAGGAAATCACGTACACTTGGAGAGGAAGCCAAAGAAAAAGCCTCCTCAACCCTTGAACCTCCAAACTTCTCCTAAGTGAGCTAAGTGGGTGCTTTGAGGAGGAAGGTTGCAAGGACTAGTTGGATCATTCAACCAAGCTTTGGAGGAACTTGTAAGTATACAATTTAACTTAATCTTAGCATAGAATAGGTAGATTATTGATGGAATTTAGTTTGTTGTTGGTTGGAGCTTGAATTAGGCTTGAATGATGTGTTTGGAATCTATGATGTTTTGGATATGATTTGGTGATGGTAAAGTGTTAGGAAAATTGTAAGAACCTAGAATTATGTTTTAATAAGTAAAAATAAGGTTTATGTGAGAAGATTGTTTGATTTAGGTTGAAAAACCCCTTGAGCCGTGATCTCGCTTGACTGTCGCTTGATACCCGCTCGAGCGAGTTCCAACCCGAGACTTCGCTCGATACTCGCTCGACACCCGCTCGAGCGAGATACCCTGTTTTGCTTAGATTTAGGGTTTTCTTAGAATAGCAGTGGTGTTTCAAATGGGTAGAGTTATAGGTGAAAATAACTCATGTGTATAAGAGAAGAATATAAAGAAAGAAAACAATTTATATAAAGAATATGTTCCGTGTCATGACGGGGACGGCGATACGTAACGCCCGGACGATTGACACGAGACTCATCATAACGGGGACGGCGATACGTAACGCCCGGATGATTGATGAGTATGATTGATAAGTTAGTCACGTCATGACGGGGACGGCGATACGTAACGCCCGTATGACTGACGTGCCGGCAGGGACGGCGATACGTAACGCCTGTTGTGATATAATAATATGTTTTGTGTCATAACGGGGACGGCGAGACGTAACGCCCGGATGATTGACACTGGACTCATCATAACGGGGACGGCGATACGTAACGCCCGGATGATTGATGAGTGTATGATTAATGAGTTAGCCACGTCATGACGGGGACGGCGATACGTAACGCCCGTATGACTGACGTGCCGGCAGGGACGGCGATACGTAACGCCTGTCGAGGTTATGTGATAAGTAAGACCCGATGGGGACGGCGAGACGTAACGCCCATCGTGGATAAGAAATAAAAGAAACCTATGGGGTTAAGAAATAAAGTGAAAAGTATAAGTATAAGTATAAGTATAAGTGATAAGTATAAGGTTGTATGTGATGATGGATATAGATGAGATCTAAGTTAGTATATGATGATGGGTCTAGCTAAGATCTAAGTTGTATGTGATGATGGGTCTAGCTAAGATCTAAGTTTGTATGTGATGATGGGTCTAGCTAGGATCTAAGGTTGTATGTGATGATGGGTCTAGCTAAGATTTAAGTTTGTATGGTAAGATGGGTAATTGACGTGTATGAGTTCCATAAGGTATGCTTATAAGTGATATGTTGGTGAGTATGATTATGTATGGTGATAGTTGAGGTTGTCTATGCTTTATTTCGTTAACTGTGTACTTACTGAGATTTCTTGTAAATCTCACTCTTTTATGTTTTATCTCTTTTATCTATCATTCCTTATGGAATGATAGATGTTGTTGCAGGGATAGATAAATTGCATTGAGACCCGATCAGCACTGGAGATTCTGAGGTACCCTGAGGGTCCTATGGAATGCTCCTCTCCGGTGGAGATGACCCCGCGTACGTAATCAAGTGAAGATGTAAGAGTACTGGATGATGGTAGGATATGAGATTTTGTTTAGAGAAAACTAACTGGGTTATGTAAGAGTAAATACAGAATATTGTTGTAAATACGATGTTATAAGAAGTGTGATTATAGTATGCCATGTGATCTATTGATGCGAGAGTTAGATCTCTTTGCTCATATTGGGAATTTACTTCTTCCAGCTGCGATCGGCATTGCATTTCATTAGTAAGCTTAGATGCATGCATGCTGCTTTTTATATTTACGTAGGATAAGTAGCCTTGTGTTGCTTGTCCGGATGCGTCGTTTTACGTTGTAATCGATGCGAAAAATCGGGGCGTGACATCGCGCGCCGCCAAGCGCTGGGTTAACTCTGCGACTTGCCTCCGCAAATCCTCAATCATTGCATCCTGAACGCTACGATCACGGTACTGGGCTTCCTCCTTCGGACCCTGCCCACGACGACCGCGACCACGACCACCAGCCATTGAAACTGATGAAATTTCACCCCAGGAAGATGTTGAAGCTCTGATACCAACTGATGCCGGACAGAATAACGATTATTCTGCAGGCTAGTTTGAATAGATGAATTCACAGGGAAGAACACGAGAAATTCGCCCAAAATACAGAGAATACGTCTCTGAGAAAAAAACTGAATATTATCAAATGAAAGAATGTCGAAAATCAGTCCACAAGCCGGACTAAATAGCTAAAAATTCGTCTGTAACCGAATTTTACCAAAAATGGCAAAATCCCGAAAATAACGTAAAGTTCAAATTTAAATTAAAATAAGCAATCTGCGAAAAATCCGGAACAATTCGGATTTAAAATGACTTCCTAACAAACATACGAAATATTACCAAAAATAGTAAAAAATAACTAAAAATGATAATTCGGAAGGGGAAACAGCAGAATTTGAGGTCGAAAAAAATGCACATGGAGCCATGCTCGATGTGGACAGCGTGCGCGTCGAAAAGAGCTTTCCGAATTGGGGTCTTATGCGCGATTCTGACACCCGTAGCCAAAGTTATGGCCAAAAGACTGAAACGCACCTAAAACTCTCCCAATTAGAAAGAGATCACGATCACTTCCGGCCTTTACGTTGATCTGCCAATTCATGGTACTTCAGCGCCATCAACGTGCAATCAGACAGCTCAGCATCATCTGTCTCGGATCCCGCTGCATCAGTACGTCCATAGACATAATTAAGCATTAACCCAAACCACTCAAATTTTGTTGTTTTCTATGATTGCTGAAATCAATATATTTGGTTTTTTATATTTTCCATCTTAAGTTCTAGAAATATCCATTTGTGCTGATCTCTTCTCTTATAATTAATTAAGTATTTTAGAAGATCCCCTCCATCCTCTTAATTAGTAATGGCACATGCAACTTAATTCTATTGCTCTTTTTACAAGTCACAATGATCCGCCGTTAAAAAAAAAGGTTGTAAATTCTAGTTTTATGAATATGATATTTCCTTTTATAAGTGATCAGAATAAAATTATTTGTTGAAATAAAAGGTTACGAGGTATTCCTAACTAACTATCCAATGAAGACACGCAAAAAATATGGAATAAGCTTTTCGTTTGGGGTACGGTGTTTGAGAAACACTAAAGTCACTACTCCATAATCCCGTATCCAGTAATCCCAACTAGGTTTTTTAATGTCTTTTTAACTTAATGGTTAGTATGTTTTTTTTAATAATGTCGTGATTTAAAAGAAAAATATTTAAAAATGATAAAAAACGTATAGAAGAAAAAAGTTAAAAGTTAGAATGCACTGGTCGGGATTCCAATACCGGAATCTCCCAGTATCTCCCAGTTGTGGATGTATAATTATCCTTGTATAAATTTAGGTACCAACGCCATCATCACCAGCTGCATTCCATCTGCCCATATATTTGCTTAGTTTGATCTTGTACCTACAGTATATATATTATGGATCGAAGAGATCAGAAAATGGCTTGCAATTTGGATGGCCGTATCTGTTAGAGCTTATATATGTATGTATAAATTAGAGGAACAAAATTAAAGGAAGGCAACCACACTTTTATTGAATTTTTTGAAAGGAGTACACAAAAAAAACCAATAGAGTTTTTATGTTTCTATTGGAGCTCTCTATCACTAATTTTTTTTTTTTTTTTCACAGCTATTTGATCGCTCTCTAGCTAGTATGATTTGTCTTCTCTCAGTCCATGTTACAATGCATGCATGCGGCCTGATCTAGTAGTATTTATAGGCAACGTAAAAGTGCATGAGGCACCGCTTGAGTAACAAATCCCATTTGAATTCTTTCAGTCTTTGCCATTTAACATGTCGGTTCATTCCATGCAAACTAATCAAGCCGCTTTCTTCATCTGTAAGTTACTTAAAGGTTAAGTAGATCTTCGGCAGTCAAATTAATTTGTCACCAAGTAAACTTCATGCTTAAGTTACTTCATCCATATGGCTAAGTGGATTCTTCATGGTTAAGAAAAAAAATTGCGGCTTTAAGAATCTTCTTGAATCAAGTTTAATTTCCAAAAGTATCATTATTGACATATTAGAAATGGAGAAAGATTTGCTCAGGAAGTCCGTGAAGGGTGAGTGGGAAGGAGTTATTAATATCTATAATACTTACCCAGAAGCTCATGAGGCAAAGCTCACAATCAACGAGGACACAGCGTTACACATAGTTGTCTCCAGTGGCCGGGGGGAGATTGTGGAACAACTTATGAACATAATATCTAGTCATCATGGAGAAGGCCGAAAGATATCTGAATTTAAGAATAAAGGGGGGGATACGCCTCTCCATGTTGCTGCATCAATGGGGAGGGACACTCTATGCAAGAGCATAGTTGAAACTGGTCAACTTGGTTTATCATTTATGGAAGCTCGTAATTGTAACGGAGAGACTCCACTTTTCTTGGCAGCACTTAGTGGTAACAAAGAAGCCTTCATTTTCCTTCACGAAGTCTGCCAGGAGAACAATCTTAACTACTATGACCTTTGCTGTCGGAGCAATGATGATGACACTATTCTTCACGTTGCTATTGCTACAAAACGTTTTGGTGGGTATTTTCTTCCATGAACTATTGAAGTTATAATCTTGTTCAGTTGTATTGCATTTGATCTCCACAATCTCACTTTGCTGGCAATATCGATTTCCTTGGAAAAGAGATTATCTTTACCCTAAGATCAACATCAGCTTATGAGATTATCTCTGTGTAATTTCTGCATAGACGTTAAGAGTATTTTTCTAGAAATAATATTCATTCTCTAATATGTAAGAGTGAGCTCGTTACATATAACATCCATTCATACATACATATTATATATATATACATACATACATACATACATACATACATATATATATATATATATATATATATAATAAGGAACATTGGTCTCTGGTTGTCGAACTTCTTCACTTTTGATACTATCTATATGCTTATGATTTCTATTGTATATTGTTATGTTTTATGTAAGAAAAGTTATCTTAATTGTCATGGTTATTTTTATGCTACGTTTTTGTTTAATTCTGACCATTTAATAGAGCTTTCTACATGGTATTATATCTATTTTATTTCACCAAAATGGAAATGAGTAGGCTTTATCTAGTTGACTATAGAAATTACAGAAAATAAAGCAAACATTAATGTGTTTCGGATTGAAAGTTTGAAGAACGCATCCTATCATGGATTACACGCAATTTTCTATTTTTAAATTTTGTTTGTTTCTAATTGGCTTATGCACTTGATGAGAGAAAAATAAGAACATTTTTGGATTCATAAATAATTCGAACATAGTTATAGTATAAAAGAAAAATAATTCCTACATAATATATATGAATATATAAATTAATCATGAAAATATATCATTCTAAATAATAATTCTATTAGATTCCTAATCACGATCAATTATCGAATAGTTACGTTTCTATAAACCTAGAATTTTGAATGAATAAATCTATTTGCACGTCTATAATTTATTGATACACCGAAAGCATTGTTAATGTGAAAGTCTATAGTAAGTGTTGCGTTACATACTAGCTATATGCTTGTGAATAATGTGTAACTGACTCCAAATTATATATTGGGTCTAAAATGTTTAACTGATCACTCCAAATAGCGAAAATGTGTATTTTGTTTTTTACAAAGATGTTTGAATCCTAATCTAAATTTCAAGTAATATAAAACATGTTTTGACGTGTATTTGAAGTGTATGTCTATCACAAATACTTATTAATTAAGTACTACTGCATAAATGCTAATGTGTGTTAATTATTTTTGCAGATTTGGCATTAGAAATAATTCCGTTGTATCCGAAACTAGTACACTTCGTCAATAAGAAAGGCTTCTCCCCTCTCCATGTGCTGGCGAGCGAGCCTTCCACATTTGGAAGTGTGCTGTTCATTTGTGGAACAATAGATGGACTCGTTAAAAGTAAGGATTCTAAATTTTTGTTATGCACAAAGCCCTCGTTATACTTCATTAAATTAGTTTTAGTTACAATGATTAAATGTGTCACTTTTTAAATGAATGTATAGATTAATCATTTAAATAAAAAAAATATTGAAACCATAAAAAACCGACTGATATATAAGTATTGAAACAACGAAAGTGGCTAGCACCAAATAATCAGTAAATTTGCCTCTTATTTACAATTAGTGTTTTAACTTTTTTTTAGGGGAAATTGTCACCATTCATTCATCAGAGGAACTTACACTATGGCTCTATACATTCCAGGAAATCAACATATCAAACATAATATTATAAACCAAAATGATGTATTTGGAGCTCCATAAGTACATTATTTCCGTTTGCGACTGGTCTAATTTTCATTATTTATAATACTTTCTACAGATAAACATCCAAGAGACAATACTTCATTTCTAAACAAAAACTCAACCTCACCCTTTATAGAAAGAGCAAACTCAACCTCTTCAAACAATACTCCATTTTCACTATATGTCATAGCATAGCTTCTTACAATCTAAATACACTCATAGTGTACATAGGAATTGCATATAGAACAGCCTTGATAAGCATTTCTTTCCTAGTCTTGGATAGAAAAACATTCATCCAGTTTTGGTTTTGAACCAAACCCACTCTTTAATGCTAGGAAAAGCATTGTATTTTAATGGTCCTACCATTGTAGGGAAACCCAAATACTTCTCATAGCAGTCACAAACTACAGCCCTGGCAACTTTGATCGTAGCTTCCCGAGATGCATTGCAATGTTGGTGCCAAACATTATTGAAGTCTTTTGTTTATTCAACACCCGACCTGAGGCTCTCTCATACACTCCCAAGGTGGAGTAAACTCTGTCCCACTCTTCAACCAAGACTAAAAAAAATAACACAGTTGTCGGCAAAGAGTAGGTAGTTCAACCGTATCCATCCTCAGAGAGCAGTATGCCTCTTATAATCCCCACACTTTTGGATTTCTTTAACATTTGGCTTAGGCCCTCGTCAAAAATCAGAAAGAGGTAAGGGGATAGTGGGTCCCGTTGCCTCCTTCCCTTAAAAGGAATAATTTCACCATCAGGTGCCCCATTAATCATCACCTGATAGTTAACTGATGAGTCACACTTCATAATCAGTTCACTATCTTCTCCCCGAAACCCAATTTTCGCATCATGGCCTCAAGGAAAGGCCATTCCAACCTATTGTATGCTTTTGACATCTCAAGTTTGATGGTCATATTGCCAACCTTCCCTTTCTGTCTTCTCTTAATAGAATGCAACATCTCATAGGCAATCATGATATTCTCCGTGATTAACTTACTTGGAATAAATGCACTCTGGTTTGGGAATATAATCTTAGGCAATACCTTTTCATTCTATTTGTTAGAACCTTAGAAATTAGCTTAAAAAACACGTTACATAAGCTAATAGGCCTATAATCCTTCACTTCTTTTGGATCCTTCATCATGGGAATCAGTGCAATAAGGGTTTGATTAACCCTCATTTTCATGTCTCCATGTTGCAGAAAATTCAGAACTAGCTTACAAGTATCCTCGCTCACAATACCCCAATGCCTTTGATAGAACCCATTCCCAAAACCATCAGGCCTAGGGGATTCAAAACCAGACATTTGCTCACCACTTCCTCTGTCGTAAAGTCCATTTCCATTTCCCTTCTCATATCATCACTTATTTTCCCCTCTATTGCCATAGTGCACTCCTCCAAGTCAATTATTGAAGGATTTGTTGTGAAAAACAAGTCAGAGAAGTAGTTCAAAAAGGCCCTCTCCACCTCCATGTCATCACCGGTCTCCCTCCCTTGAGAATCAACAATCTTTTCTATAGCATTTTTCTTCTTCATTGATTTGCACAGGCATGAAAGTATTCCCCATCGGATCTTGACAAGTGCTACCCCATTTCTTCCATTTCTTCTCAACAATTTTGCCACACTCTTCCTCCGACTCCCAACACTTTTCATATCGAAATAACCTATCCTTATTCCTCCTCTTCAATGGCTCTTTACCACAAGACAGCAAGATAGGAGTGTGATCAGTAATAGAAGCAACCATTACCTCAACCCCTACCATCGTAAACAACCCTCTCTACTATTGGTTATCCATTGCCCGATCCAACTTTTCTTTCACAAAAGTATCATCATCATGATTGTTGTTCTAGGTAAATTTACCGTCTCGCCATCCCAGATCATGCAGCATACCCCATTCAAGTGCATTTCTAAACAAATCTATCTGCACTTCTTTTTTTTTTCCTTCCCTCCCTTTTTTCACCTTGAGCAACAATCTTATTAAAGTTCTCAACTACACATGAACCATCCCCATCAGTTGGCATAAAAGACTATAACAGCTCCCACCAAAAAACCCCCCAAACTTTGGTCAGGATGCCCATAAAAGCCAATCAATAGCCACCTGTCCTTCCTTACATCATTTTTCCCCCATACATTTTTGTGCCTTTATAATAATTTTCGACTTCCACCATCTCTTCCTCCCTTGAAAACATGACTAAACCGCCACTCAATCCCCTTGGTTCCATTATTAAACACCCATCAAATTTCAACTTTCTTTATACAAGAACTGTTTTACATGCTTTTAATCTAGTTTCCATTGAGAAAACTACTTTGGGTTTTTTCTTTACTAGGGAACAAAGGATCTGAACTATTTGGGGATTCCCAAATCCCCAAAAATTCCAACATAGTATTTTCATGGCGATTGGTGGGGCTGGCAAGCAGCCTTCGCCAATCCCAAGCCATTAAGAGCTTCTTTTTGTCTCAAACCCTTCAATTTCTTGGATCCAGCCTACACCAATTCCTCCTCCACACCCATAACTAACCCTCTTTTATTTTTTGGTGTCAAAAGGGGTAAAGATTGAGACATACATTTATCCCTAGCATTTCTCTTCCATTTTTTGGTGCTTTTCCCTGTCTACTCCATTGATCTTCTCGTGATCAATTGTCTCTAGCGCCATTTGCATTACCACTGGAACACCACTAACCATCTCAACATTCTTTGCACCCTGCTCAGCAACCTCAGTGAAATCGAAGGACAGTACCTTAGGATTCTTCACCACTCTCCCCCCTTCCTCCTTCATTTTTGGATCCACCAACATTATTTGTTTCCCCACAACCCGTCATTCCACCAATCCCTCCCTAGTGGCATTTGTAGTGATCCCTACACTCTCCTCCCTCTCGCCCCTTGGTACCACATCCCTCACCTCCTCCTCCCTTACATTACTCGACTTTTCACCCTCACTCCCATTATTTTTAAAGACCCCTGATCATTCCTAGCCCCCTCAACCCTTCTAGTCCCTCAACCCACCCTTCATAAAATGTCTTCTCATTAGCTCTCTTTCTTTGCATAGGATTTGCTCTCAACCAAGATGCAAACTGCTTTTGAGACCCACTTTCCTCAGAGGAATGAACTTGCCCTCCCCCACACCCTTTCTCGCAGGATCCAACCACATTGAAGACAAATACAGGGCAACTTGTCATATTTTAGCTCCTTCCGAACACAGTGCCCAGTAACCTGAACAAACTTACCTCTAGCAACAACTTTACGTAGAGGTAGCTCAACTCTTATCCTCAAATACATTTCTCATTCAACAACATCGTTGGGAACATCCACATCTACCACCTTTCCTAGTGACTTACCAATCTAAACACCACAATTCCTTATCATACACGCCATTGGTAAATCATGAATCTAGATCCAGAACAATTCACTAGGAAAATACCATTGTTTTGGTTGAGTAAAAATGTTGAACAGTTAAAGGACAAATAGTTGATTATCAAAGAGCCATGGATGCCCCTCTACTATTCTCCACTTATCAACCATTGATCCAAAAGTCATTACGAAAGTGTTTTTCCCCACTTCTTGGAAGGTAGCAGGGTGTTTACCCTCCATATTTTTGCCGTCATTGAGGCTAGAGCCTCCTTTCCAATCCTCTAATCAACACAAACCCTACTAGTCAAATTATGCTCCCCTTTCTTCTAAGATACTTCCACCAAACCACAATCCAAATCGATCACAACCGTCTCTTCCTCCGACATATGTAGATTCCCAAACAGTGCTTCCAATTCTTCGACACCGCCTCCCAAGTTTCCCACTATCGTTGAAGTATTTAGGAAATTTCAAGAATTTCCCGCCACCTCTATTTCTAACCGAAAGTAAAGAGGAGGCTTTTTTAGCTTCTGTTCATATACTATTTATTAATTTTAACTTCTATCTTGGTGAGGTTGTACGTGATCTGATCATTATCTATACCACTATCTATATGTTTAAAATAATAAATAAACAAGACCATATATCTTTATTAGCATCTAGTCATGTCGGGCAATAAAGTCTTGATTAATCTTAGCGTGCACAAGTCTTTGAGAAGGGGTTTTCAACAAATGCATATCGAGAAGTTCAATAAAAAAATTCTTGAAAGTTGACGTGGTTTTATAAATTTATTGTACTCATCTATATAGGTTTAGACCTTAGATTTAGAGGAAATATATTACCAAGATCACAAAAGCTTATCTATCATAAGTCTTATTTGCTTTTACAAACACTCTTATTTCATTTTATTTCATCTTATCTCATTGTTATTACTTTTTAAAATCTCCATATAAATAAAATAAACAAAACAATTTTTCAAATCTTAAAATAATTTTTTCAAATTCTAAAACAAAACTCATATTAAAAAAATATAATATAATAATATTTTATTCAATTTTTAATTTTTATCTTATTTTATCTCATCTTATATATAAAAACAAATCGAGCTTTAATCTTGGTCGATGTCTCAGGTGTAAAGTAGAACCTTGGGGAAACTTAATATAATTATTTTGTTCCTTTTTTTCGGTATTATATAAAATGAATTATATTGGTTTAGATTAAAATAGCTCTCAAATTGTCAAGCTCCTAAACATGGTACTTGTGACACCCCGTACACGTAAGGGGGTCCTGAATATCAGCCTGTTTGACTTGGACCTGTTTTCATCTACAAATTTTATCTAAAAATATATCTGATCAAATCCACAAATAATTCTTCTAACTCCAAATCATAAGAACAATTAAATCCTAAATATCCATAAGTTCATACATTAAATAAAATAATGTCATCACATAGGGTCCACAAACTTCCCATCAAAAATCCTACTAACACTTTAATCTAAACATGCTAAATAACGCAACAACAAAATAATAAATATTGTCTTCACTTCAACCCCAAATATGACCGCCTATCCTGGTCCCAATATATTAACCTTGGTCCTCAGGCGAGACCTCCACTTCATCTGAAATGTATATAGATAAGGGGTGAGTTCATCCACAACTCAGTAAGCAAAACACCTATACTAGTATGTAAATCATGAGCATTTTTAAATAAAATCCTTAAGCATGTAACGGAAAAACTTTTATTCAAAGTAAACAATTCCAAAACTTATGAACCATCCAAAAGCTGAGCGAACCTTTATTTTTCATAAAGTATACACCAAAACTAACTTTTTTTTTATACTCAAAACACTTTGGCAAAAATAACTGTAACATCTCATCCATTTCCAAACATATACCATGTTTAACCCCCGTGGTAGGGTTGTGCTATCCCCGGTGGCCAAATCAGGCAGTATCATATTGTGAGACTTTCCCTCATTCGTTCTCGGAGCCCCGAGTGTGCACATAGGAAAGTAACACATAAAAAGGATCACTTTGTTTCCAAAGTGATTGCACTCCTATCATATTGTATCATGGAGGTACCAACCATATCACGTAAATCCATATAATCATATCCGAAACATATTCAGAAATAAAGACAAACAGATAAGTATGCCAAAGGTTTTTCCGTAAACATATCATATTAAGCCACTTGTTTTTCACTTTCTTATCCATTTCCATACAAGCCAAAAACTCAACAAAACATATTATTTTACATGCACAAGATAGCATCAAAATTAATGTTCGCTCTTATGCATAGTTCAGAAATATGTCAAATATTGCTCATGTCTACACATTTCATGTCAAAAGAGAAATTTCTCTATCATATAAATTTTCATGGGCGAATGCACAAAACGTATACTGAGGTTGTTTTTCACATTTTTCTTCAAAAACAGAACATGCACATTTTATAAAAACCAACCTCAAACAAATTTTCTTTTTATGTAAATCTAGGATAGGAGCCCCGCTTACCTGACTCCTGTAGCGAATTATCAAAATTTGGAATCCGATCTCTAAGATTCTCATCGCCTATTAAAAAAAAAGAGCTCAACATTAACGGCCAGCAAACCCAATCTATAAGTATAAAAATGGTAATCTAAAGTTCCAAATCTGAAAAATTTTGCAACACTCCTTTCTTCAAACTACACTAGCTTAAGGCGTTACCATTTGCTACAAATATCAAATCAAACGACACCCATAACGTGCTGACCAGCCCCAACAATCCGGGTTGTTATCCCACGCTCACATGAACATATATTCCTAAATTTCCAGCTTACAACCCAACGAGGCAGTCACCCAAAAAAAAAAAATCATTTAGCAACAAGATAATTGACCTCAACACCACCAATCGGTCTAGCCAGCCAAACAACATTTTACTCGATTAATACTAACCAGCCAAACAACATTTTACTCAATTAAACCAACCAGTCAAACAACAGCCACATGGATTAAAACCAACCAGCCAAACAACAGCCACAAGGATCCAGAATTTCCCAACAAAACCAGCCACAAATCATCAACCCCAACTAGCATGTATTAACTTAAAATATTCTCAATCAATAACTGGAGTGATACAAGGAAAACAACCACCAAAGTATCACAAAAAAATTTACATCTCTCAGATTTCCTTATGTAACAATTTTTTTTTTGGTTCGGTACATCCACAATTTACGCTAAGTAATTCCCTTAACAGAAATCTATCCAAAGAGTCTTGAACCTTACCTAAAAATGAAGAACAATCCGCAAGGAAACAGGAGCTTAAACAATGAAATTCTCGCCTCTCTAATGCTCAACTGCAACCAACGGAAACCGACTATATTTTCAGTGATTAAATCTCCACAACAGCACCCTTATTCCAGCCATATTCAATCAACTCCAACTCCCGCATACCAACAACGGAAAGAAAAAAAAAAGCATCAACTAAATTCTGAACAAAACACAATTACTACTTCTCGGACAGACCCCGAAATTTAGAAGAAAAATTCTAATCCAAAACACATACGTTAATCACCCATTCAATCGATCTGAGAAACCTACCCGAGAAAGGAGAGCAACCAGCAAGCACAACAGAGGCTAATACGTCGGATTCGTTTTCCCCAATTGCTCGGCTGCCAACCACGAAAACACTAGATTAACAGTGGCTAAAATCCCCCAAACCGAACCCTTTAATCTAGATGAAATTTCAGAAAAATTGAGAGGATTAGATCAACTTACCGAGGAGATGAGTGGGTGGCCGCAACAGGGGAGATCGGCGGCAGAGAAACCCAAAGAAAACAGGGGTATTCCCGTAGAGAGAGGGAGAGAAAAAGAGAGAGAGGGAGACCGGTGAAGTGAACTGACCGCGAGAGGAAGGAACTCCATTTGATGCAACCGCTGGACGTGGCAAACGGTTGAGTGAAAATCGGAAGGAAACCGAGTGAAAACAGGGGCTTGGAGCTATCGGGTGCCGAAGGAAAGAAAGGAAAAGAAAGAAAGAAGAAGAAAGGAGAAGAAAGGAGAAGGGCGGAATCACTTACCTGGGAGTGATACGGCGTCGTTCCGAGAGATGGGCTGGGCTGGGCTGCGGGCTGCGGGCTGTGGGCTGTGGGCTTTACAGTACTGCTTAGGGACGTGGCGGAACTATATAATATATATATATATATATATTTATATATATATATTTTATATATATATATATTTATATATATTAATAGACCAGATTAGGGGGCTCGCCCCACCTCCAAATTTGAATTTTTAAAAATCCTTGGGCCATTTAATTTGTTTGTAAAAGATTTTATAAATATTTGAGAATCTTGGGAATTTTATTGAGATTGGATTTTGATAAATGAGTGACTAAAATAAAAATAATTTTTATTTTTGAATGTGTAAAAATAATAGATGAAGTTAAATGTTATTTGAATATAATTTTTTAAACTATGGAATATAAGTTTTGTTTTGTTCATACAAGATAAAGAAGTTATATACAGTAAATAAATAAATAAAATATGGTAATTCATTTTTATAAGCTCGATCGGCTGGTGCTATAAGAAATTGTTTTTTTGCGATGGATTATTATTTTTAGTGAAATGATTATTTTTAATTAAAATGAGTCAGTTTTTATTGTAAATAATCATTTTTATTACAAATAATTAGTCATAAATATTTAATTTTTTTGTAATGTGGCCCCCAAAAGTAAATTTTATTTGGTGAATGAGAAATATTAGTATGCTCGTCTACTTAGATACCTTATTTTGATATTTTTTGTATTTTAATTTTTTTAATTTTTTATTTAATAATTAAGAAAATGATTATTAGTATATTAATATTTTTTTAAAAATAAAAAAAAAATAAAAAATGAAAGAATTTTTTTTACTTAACAGTCAAAGTGAGCAATGCGGCATAATGGTACTGCCCTCGGTGAATCCACTAGTAGTAACACTTTAATTTTTTTTTTTTCATTAAACATCAGTACTGACGCTGGTGTAGGACTTTGACTTACATGGCCTGCAGAAGTAACACATTAACTGCAAATTCAAATATTTTTAATGCTATATTTATTCGAGTGAAATGTGTACGTGGAGTGTGAAACTCAGGACTTTTTGTTTTTTCAAATTATTTTATATTATTTTATTTGAAATTTATTATTATATTTTTTTTAATTCACATACAAAACAAAATAAATTATTTAATTTTTTAAAATTTTAAAATTACTTTTTAAAATTTTAAAATAAAATTAATATTAAAAAAATATTATATATAATAATATATATTTTTTTTAACTTTTATTTTATCTCATCTCAAATCATCTCATTTTATTTTTAAAAATAAATCAGGCCTTAATTCATGCTTAGGAAGCATGCTCGCATTGCTCTTTAATTCTTCGCATACATGAAAAGAATAGCTAGATGTTTTTTTTTCGCCCATATAACAAATCAGATTTAATTTATTTTAATTTTTTTTTTCATTTTTGAAAGGAAACTATTCCATTGCAGTTCATATTAGGGGTGATATCCACGGAGGCGGGGGCGGGGCACCCCTACTTCCGCCCCCCTCCCCTGCCTGGGCAGGGGGCAGGAATTCAATCCTGCACCTTGCCCCCGCCTACACAGGGGCGGGGTACCCCGTCCTATAGCAAGGTAGCGGGGGTGGGGGTCCATCCGCCCGCCTCCCGCCCCCGCCCCTATAGGGCCTTGGCCGATTTCGTAATTTTTGATATTTTTAACCCATAACAAGTTTTCAAGTTATTTTTAGCTTAAAACACCATCAAACCTTATTTAAATACACAATTATATATATTAAAAAATATTCGGTGTTCCATTACTAAAATCTAAGTCGTTTAAAAAAATCATTAAAATAATAAAACTTAAAATAAAGATTAAGTTATTACAAAGTTACAATAATACAAATTAATCTTACAAAATTATAAATTGTGATATTAACTATTAACATTACAATTTACAAATACTACAAAGAATCTAAATTTTAAACTAACAAAATCATTTTACATAACATTTGATGATTTATTAATATATATAATTATATATATTTATATATAATAAGGAAATGCGGAGGTGCCGGGGGGGGGGGTAAAAGCGAGGTGGAGGGAACTCTATACCGCCCCCGCCCCTATCTTATCTGTAGAAAGCGGGCGGGGGACCCCGTCCCCTGCCTGCCGGACGGATGACTCAATCCCCGCACGGCAGTGTGGGCAGTGGATGCGGGTACCCGCTGTCCACCCCTAGTTCATATTAGCTAGAACTATTACAAAGCAATTGTTCATCCAAAATAATTGAAGAAATACAGGTTGGTTCATCCTCCAACCATACAGTTTTCTCATCAATGGACCTAGCTAACCTCGCAACAGAATCTGCTGCTCTATTACAGATACGAGAAACACATGAAAGCTTAATAAATGGAAATTGAAACAGCATTCGCTTGATGTCTTCGACCAATTGACCCTCTTTTGAAAAGTCCTCTTCTTCTCTCTTTACAGCATCAATCAGTAACTTGGCATCCCCTTCCACTTGGACCTGCAACAAACCCAGATCACAAGAAAACTCAATAGCTTTTATCAATCCATAGCTCTCAGCTAGGGGTGTTCAACAACCCGGCCCGGTTTAAAATTTTATTTATTTCTTAACCTTTTTGAATTTTTTTCTAAAAATGTTTAAGGAAATTTTGAATCTGGGTTCCGGATTTGAGAATCCGGAACCCGAATGAACACCCCTACTCTCAGCTATAAAGGCAGATCCAACATTCATTGTAGGAGCAGTTAATATTGCATGAGAAAGTCCCCTGTGATCTCGTATGACTAATCCCAACCCTGCACTACCAGAAGATATATAAATTTATATATGCTGGTACCATGACTTCTTCCTTTGCATTTGCTTCTTTAAACAAATTGAGATTCTGAGCAGCATACTCAGCTAATATTCTTGGGGATTTAAATTTATCAACAAACACAAACTCAATCCTCCTCCATATCGCATGCAACATCAGGGCAGCCAACTCTAATTGATCACCATCCAATTTCTGGTATAAAGCATACCCTAATGCCTCAAGATCACTGAAAAAAGTCTTCCATTTTTTCACAGAACTTAAAACCTCTCCCCAAACATCTGAAGATGAAGGACACATCCATAATACATGTACTACCGTCTCCTCATCACTTTGACATACTTAGCATAGGGGAGAATCAACTAACTTTTTCTTGCATAAGTTAGACTTAATGCGTAATATATTATTAAGGGCTTTCCACAACAATTGTTTAACCTTACCAGGGACATTTAAGTTCCACACCCTCTGCCATTGTTCCTCTTTGTGACTCAAAACAGAACCCCTTGTTTCTACTGCTCAAATAACAAATCATCATAATTAGCACTTTTTACAGTGAAAATCCCCTTTGTAGCAGCTCTCCAAATTAATTTATCTGGTGCTCCACTTCGACTTATAGGCAAGGTCAAGATATCTCTAGCATCTTCTTCATTACAGACAAATTCAACTAATTCTTTCTTCCACTCCCTCTTTTCTTCCTCAATAAGCGAATTAACTGTGCTATTAGGATCTAGAATAGTTATAGGACTTTGAACCTGGTATGACACAGGAATAGATAGCCACTTGTTCTTCCAGATTTTTATCTCTCCCGTTCCCCACTATCCACTCCAAGTTTCGTTTAAGCAGGTCAAAGCATGAGTGTAAGCTTTTCCAGTAAAAGAGGGATTGGATCCCAACTTTGCCTCCAACAAAGAACGATTTTTAAAGTATTTATTCTTATAAATACATGCCACAAGAGATGAGGGGTTAGTGACTAATCTCCATCCCTGCTTGTCCACCAAAGCCCTGTTAAAGGAATTCAATTCCCTAAACCCAAGACCTCATTTCCCCTTCATTACCCCTGATTTGTGCCAACATTGCCAATATTAAATCTTAATATATATATTGTGTAAAAGGAAAAGTATTTGGGTGAACCATACAATATTATACTTGCATGCAATGTGTATTTATTTGTCGTTAGTAAAACTTTCTGTATTATGTTCATAAGGCTTTCGCTGGATCCAAAGTATGATAAGAGGAAATGATGAGCCCACTTATAAAGTCCTGAACGAACTCGTAGGACGTATTGCAG
The DNA here is from genome assembly GCA_036559045.1 of Platycarya longipes. Taxonomy (NCBI): domain Eukaryota; kingdom Viridiplantae; phylum Streptophyta; class Magnoliopsida; order Fagales; family Juglandaceae; genus Platycarya; species Platycarya longipes. The sequence continues at coordinate 12,663,998 of CM071796.1, read as the reverse complement.
CGCCATATGAACCAGCGGATGGTGGGATGGGGCCCAACAAAATTACCATGATATCTGAGGTCGCAGAGGATCCTAAACAAAAAACTCCAATCATTGAGAGTACAACTACAAGTACTGGAGAAGGTAATTCCCCTATCGGCCTTTCCAACCGTTTTTCATTACCTGAACATAAGATTATCTCCAAGTCATGATCTGTCCAAGGAAATTTGTAATTTAGAGATAGTACTGTAGACAGCTTTTCTAGACTGCTTATATTTATGCATATATCAAAGAATGATTATTAGACATATAGGATCATTGACAATATATATTACAAGACGTTTATTATCTATATCGTACGTTTCGATGAATACTTGTTATTGCAAGTGGAAACCCTTATTCAAATCGGAATCTAGTACAATAATACTGAGATTTAAGCCGTGTACGTTTGATTAATGTTAAGATGAGAAATTTGTTAATAGTAATGAAATAATTTGTGAAAGCAATGAAATAGTTAATGAGTAGTAGTGAAATAGTTTGAGTTAAGATATATTGGATTTTGGAAAATATGAGAAAAAATTAAATTAAAATATTATTATACTACAATTTTAATTTTGAAAGTTGAAAAGTTGAACTGTTTAATTTTGTACTTTATTTGAAGGTTTGGAAAAGTAGTTATAATATATAATTATGCAATGATTAGGTGAAAATGTTAAAAATTAAAAATTAAAAAGTACTTGTGTTAGTAGTATTTAAATGTTGCAATGAGATAAAATAAGATGAAACCATCTAGCAATTCAAATGGGGCCGTAGTTGATATTCCTTATGCACTTTAAACACAAAAGATCAGTATACCCTAACTTATCACTCATTTGTTTAAGATGAGTTAAATTGTAAGTTAAGCATGCACATGGCTTCCGTAATGGATCATTTTCATTACAAAAAAATTGTTTAATTGTAACCAGTTATTTTTTATTAAAAAGAGTCTACTTCATCGTAAATAATCATTCTCGTCGTAAATAATTTATTACAAGTACTTGTTTTTTATATCTATGTAACGACACAATAAATAATTTATGGCTAGGCATGTGATTAATAAATATATATCGTAATATCGACAAGCAATAATAGAAGAAGAGAACTAATTTAGAGCTTTACATCCACTAAACCACTAACTTAATTAACACGTGCCATCATAATTTATCATATAGATTATGAAATTTCAATCGTTCTCTTTGTTGTGTTGACATGGCATGCATGCACTATCTTGTATGGTAGTGAATGCAACAGTCCCACATGGCATGCCACTCGCTAGTATTGTCAGCATTCACCCAATGAGTGTGCTGGCAGGGTACGTACGTAGTGCCACATCGTACTACCATGTCAGCCGGTGATCATATGCAAAGGTCCATAATATTGACTTTTTGGTTTAGGGTCAATGGCAAGATCAGCGACACCGGCCATACTAATTGCAGCGAAAAATGGTATTACTAAAATGGTTGAGAAGATCCTTGAAATCTTTCCTGAGTCTGTATATGAGGTGGATTCAAACATGAAGAATATAGTGCTATTATCAGTGGAGCATAAGCGATATGGCGTGTATCAGCTCTTACTACAGAAGAAGAAGAAGAACATTATACATGATAGAACGTTTTGGGAAGTAGACAACCAAGGGAATACTGCACTGCATCTTGCTGCAAAGGTGGGAAGTTCTAATCATTGGCCAGTTCCTGGAGCCGCATTGCAAATGAATTGGGAAATCAAATGGTTTGAGGTATGGCTTTTCCAACATACATGCCTGCAAGATTAAATTTTGGGAGACCTTTTATAGTAATATTCTTAGCTAGATAGGCCTGATTGTGCTATATGAATATTCCTAACCAAAAATTGTTTGAAAAGAGAGTTACGCCATTATCTTTCACAATAATAAGCTCCCTTAATCAATGCAGTATGTAAAAGCATCCATGCCGGAGAGCTTTCGTTTTATCCGCAACAAAGCGGGCGAAACCCCAGAGGAGGTCTTCACCGAATCACACAAGAAGCTTGTCGAAGATGGCGGAAAGTGGCTGACCGACATTTGCAAAATAGCATGCCCAGTTGCATCTGGTGTCTTTGTCGCCGCTGCTTTCTCCTTGTCACCCAATGTGGATGTCAAAGAACTCCACGCTTCAACATCCCGAGATCCCTTTCTTACGAATTTACAGATCTCCAGCATTTCAATGATAGCAGTGTTACTTTTCATTTCAGTCATCACATTTTCTCGCAGTGAAAGGAGCTTTCGCACAGGCGCGGGTACTAGTACATTGGGTTTGCTTCTCTTGGGGTTAGCTGCCTGTTGCATCTCTGCGACTTATTCTTTAACTTGTCTAATTGGCTATCTCACTCTCGACATCAGGGATCCAGAGAGGTGTGAACTTTCACTTCAATGTATGGTCCTTACTGTTGGCACAGCTTGTCTACCAGGATTGACGATGGCACCGTACTTATCTATGTTAGTAGCATTCATTACGAGTTTTAAATTTGTATTTTTGATTAAAAAGTGATTTTGAGCTAAATATTAATATTGTAAACTCCTCCATGTATTTCCTAATAATTAAGAGGGACTTGTGTACTATGTGTGTTCTATTTCATTGACCAATATATGATCAGCTGGTTGTTATGAATTATATTCTCTCCAAACTCAAGTTGTTTCCCCAATGAAATGATAGTTCTCAAAGTTGTGCTTTTATTGCTTTTTCAGTCTGCATGTCTGCTTGTTTTTTATATCCTTCTACTCACAAGCCCTTTAGAGCACATTTGGGCCTAAACTACCATCCGCCCAATGCAGGTGGGCAGCCGCCCACTTTGGTTCCCACTTACCCTGACGACAGGGGCACTTTTCGACCCCATTTTCCACCTCCAAGCCTTATTCTTATCTGACAGCCGATCAGGCGGATTGTCTCATAAACCATATTTAGGCCATCCAGATGCTTGGATGATCATTAAGATCCAGTTGGATTCAAAAAACATCTGACCTCATTCTATCTATTTCATCTCATCATTCTAATTTTTTTAAATTTATATACAAAATATAATTAATAATTCAACTTTTTCAAATCTAAATTCAATTTTTTTGTATTCTAAAACAATAATAACAAGGCTATAGCCTACATAATGCATAGATAGTTATTTATACAAAATTTTAAAATTCTAAATAATTCATAATACAAAATCACTACCACTACTTTTAATAAAATGTATATCAAATATATATAAAATGGAGTATGCATATATAAAATCTTAGTTACAAAAATATTTTTAGACTATTTTCAATTTGTGATTCTCCTAGTGAAAAGATTGTGCATTTAGATATTTTTTTTCCCCTCCACTAAAATATGAAGCATAATCTTCACTTTTTTTTTCTTGTGCAATTTACATTTATATATATTCTGATTCTATTTAATTTTTTTTTTATAATCTCAAAAATCCACGTGATTTCACCTTGCTTATTTGTATTTGTTTTGAGCATTTTCTACCCTTGATTGTCTTTAATTTACTTAATGCTTTTTTTACACAGATCCCAACAATTTCAGCAGGTCTGATTGAGTATAGGGCACCTCCTTTCTGGCTGCAAAAGTACTGCCCCTCATAGTATCGTATTGTAATCATTTAACTATAATAGTATTATGCATAATAGTTTCTAAAATGTTTTATACTTAATGTTTTGCTTAATTTTTACTATAAATCAGCTAATGACATAAACCTTTAAAACCTAAAATGGCCAGATTTTAGGGCTTTCCAAGGAGTATCTCACTATGTTTTCACTTATAATGGATCTTAGAAGAATATTCAGGCGACTTGTGTAGATATAATTAAACTACTTATACTGACCTGTAAAACAAATCAATATTGTCATTGTTCTCAAGGCCAAGCATCAAACCAAGAGGGTGATAGTGTTTTATATCAATTTCTTTCTCACCTAGCTCTGCACAAACTTACTACAAAATAATAAAACGATGGGACAACAAATAAAATGAATTCACCCAATTAAATTTTGAATGAATTATTAACATTATTAATTTGCAGTTAAAAAGCATGGGAATTAAATTAGGAAGAAACTCAGCTACCAAAGACAAAATCTGATTATAACAGACTTCCCGGCCTCATGGATGAACATCTGACAAGAGGGGTGACTGGTAAAGATTCAAATCCTGCATCCTTGTTTCAGCTCTATGTTAATTATGGTTGATATACAGAGGCTACAAAATTGTTGCTTGTTTACATAGAATCATTTGCATCAGTGGTAAATCTAATTTCTTTTCATTGCTTGTTTAAGCTTCTTATGTTTAAACTACTTTTTATGCATATTTGCTGGTCTATTCATTTTTTTCCGGATATTCATCTGAAGTTTTGTAGAATTTTTATGGCATTACATTTCATTACAAGTTCAATTAATTTACTTTTTTCAACTAAGAAAATTAATAAACCAAGACAACCTTTGTTGATACCTAGTAATAACATAAAAAAGTAAGATATGTCAGAAGTTTGTTACAACTTCAATATACCATTTTTGAGAAATTTCTTCAAAAAAAAAAAATTATCAAATCAAACTGTAGCGGGCTATTCTTTTAGTCGGTTATTTTATCATGCACTTGGTGCGCCATCCATTCGATGCCATATAAAATCAATATCTGATACTTCTATTATGAATGCCGCGCAAGAGAGTCGCGCATATTTCGACGAAGTTTGCTAACTTTGTTAACCGGTTGGATGACGTCGATTGAATGGCAACGTCGACCTGCTCCTTTTCTTGTTCTCAGACATGACGATCGCTCATAAAGCTTTCCATTCAAGGGATTGCGATGACCCAGAATGATACCCTCTAATCCCGTCTCTTCCTTGAATTTATGAGTCAATTCATCAATGCTATTCTCCCTAAAAGTAAAAGAATATCCGTCCCTTGCGACTTGGGTGGTGAACTTAATTAGAATCTGTAGACTGCAAAATCAAAATTTACAGGCTTTGCTGAAAGTTTATGAGCTGGCTTCGGGTCAAGCTACTGTGCAAGAAAATCAGAATTTACAGACTTTGCTGATAGTTTATGAGCTGGCTTCGAGTCAGAAGATTAATATGGACAAAACATCTATAGTTTTCAGCAAAAATGTCAGTGTATAGCGAAGGAGACAGATTCTGGATATGCGGCAATTACAACCTGAAAATAATTATAAGAAATATCTAATATTGCTTCTTATCGTTGGGAGATTCAAGAAAAGAGCCTTTCTGAGATAAAGCATTGGGTTTGAAGAAAACTTCAAAGTTGGAAGGAGAAGTTGCTAACAAAGGGAGAAAAGAGGTACTAATAAAAGTATTGGCGATGGCTATACTCACCTATACAATGTCTTGCTTTCTGTTAACGGGTACTGGTCTTTGCTCAGAGTTGGAATCTATGATAGCTAGATTTTAGTGAGGCCAAAAGAAGGATGAGAAGAAGATACATTGGGTAAGTTAGGACAAGATCTGTGTTCGAAAAGCAGAAGGTGGGATGCGGTTGAAGAAATTGAGAGATTTTAACATGGCTCTTTTGGCGAAACAATGGTAGCGAATTCTTCATAATGAAGGGTCGTTACTTCAGTAGATTTCTAAGGCCAAATATGTTAGAGTCGAAAAAAAATAGAAGTAAAGGATAAAAAGATGAAGTCTAAAACAGAGAGAATAATCTGCAAGAAACAGAGTTCTTGACTCTTCATTTCATTTCTTCATTTCATTTATCAACTTGAGCATACGGCTACACAATTTAAACAAACAATAGCGACTCTTCGACTTTCATTACAATGCAATCAAACACACATTAACTCAACCATTTACTTGAAACACAGCAAAGAAATAAATGTTGCATGTAATGAAGATAAACGCATTAATTTCAATAAAATATTTCTCTAAGACTAATTTTTTTGACTCAAAGTTGTGTCGTAACCCTTCTTACGCGTGGCGTGGAATTTGGGAAGCTAAGTCAATATTGTTACAGGGTTGTTGGTGGAGAATGGAGGATGGAAGAAAGGTAAGAGTCTTAAAAGATTGCTGGATTCTTGGGATTGCACCGAATATGATTCAAAGCTCTTCCACTGGTTCGCTGCCTGAGGATCAAGGCTGGACTGTGGATCATTTACTGTATAGAGATACTCGTTGGTGTGACATGGAGAAGTTGATAACTCTCTTCAATCCAAATGTTGTAGAAAAAGTTCTCAAAATTCCATTGTGCCCAAGGGAACAAGTTGATAGAGTGATTGGGGGGAGGATAAGGGGGGATTGTTTTTAGTTACATCTGCTTATCGATGGCTGCGAACAGTTACACATCAGAGTAAGGGAGAATCTTCGAATGCTCAGGATTATGGCAACTTATGGAAGGATATCTGGAGGCTACAGGTTCCACAAAGGGTTCGAATTTTTTTCCTGGAGGGCTTGCTTAGATTGGCTTCCGACATTGAGGAAATGCGTTGTTATTAATTTTGATTGCTGCTTGTGTGATGCTGATTATGAGAACTTAACCCATGCATTATTGAATTGTCCTTCTATTCCTGGTTTATGGGTGTCTTATTTACCTGTGATGGCCCGAGTGGACAACTAGAAGCACAATTTTGCTAATGTGGTACTGCAGGTGCAAAGGTTGGGAGGTAGAAATGATTTGGAAAATTTCTTCACTATTGCCTCAAGTTTTTGGTACCTAAGGAATAAATTATAGCTTCATGATAATGAAGCTTTGGAGGGCATAAATGTTATAGAGCAAGCTTTAACAACCTAGAAATTGTTTTGTGGTGTGAAGGCAAAAGTGGGACCTGCTTTGAAATCTTATTGTGGATGGCAGCCACCTCCAGTGGATTGCATTAAAAATGAATGCGGATGGAGCAACCTTTCAACATCTCCGCAAAGCAGGCGTTGGTATTATTTTGAGGGACTCTCAAGGCACTGTTATCGTGTCGGCTTCAAAAGGGGAATGAGAGGTAGATCAGCCTGACTTGATTGAATTCATGGCAGTCATTAGGGGGCTGCAACTGATTATGCATATGGGAACCACTCACTTGATTGTGGAAACGAATTGCCTGTTCGTGGTAAAAGAAGTGGCTGAGTACTACATCTTGAATCACTCGTCGGCTTGGGGATCCATTATTCATGAGATTAAAAAGCTTTTATGTTATTTTAGTGATGTTAAACTTTGTCATGTAAATAGACAAGGTAATGGGGCTGCTAATGGCCTTGCTAGACATGCATGGGAAGCGAGTCCATTCAAATGTGGAGGGGGGGGGGGGGGGGTGTGTTTCCAAACTTTATCTCTCAGGCCAGTTAGCTTAAGAGTCATCTGTAACTGTAAATTCTCTCATGAATGAAGTTTAGTTATAAAAAAAAAAAAAAAATGTCTTCCAAGATTTTCAAATGGATCATGTAGGTGTTTCCACAAACATCGTTGGTGCAATTTATTTATAGAAATCAGGATCATGTTTCCACAAAAGTTGATTAAACTATTATTAGAATATATAATTTTTAATATTAATTAATTATTTTGAAATTTGAAAAAGTTAAATTATTTATTTTATTTTGTGTGCAACTTTAATTATCAAATCATTAAAGTAGATCTCGTTATTCTATTATAAGGATGTGCTATCATCCCTTGGTCAATGAATTTCTCGTTATCAAAATGAAAGTAGATCTAATGGTTGAGAAGTGGGATGGAAGTGGGTAAGTATAATATATATCTCAACTCATTTATTAAACACGATAATTAAATATAAAATTTTGCTACATAAAAGCCGCGGCCAGTGTGTTAACACCATTTATAGTGAGACTAGTCATTATAGCTTCAAAAAAAAAAAAAAAAAAAACATTATTAATAATTTTATAGCATAGTTAATATTGAAAGCTTCCACATCAATGGTGTGTTGGGTGTGTAAAAAATAAGGTTTCTAGATAGATTTTATCTTAGACAAGTCGTTTATATCAACCCCAACTTAACTAATAATGAGTATTTAACGGCTAAGTTTTTATCGAATGGTAACGTCACACAAAATTATACTTCTAGGTTAGTCAAGTACTGTATATTCCAAACTTGATAACTAGGTTCGTCCATCGTAGTCCTCCCACATGATACTTGATAATTTGTTAAAATATCATCCCGTAATAACTGAAGGTTAAAAACTAATCAAGCTTTGATTTATTATCTTACTTCTTAATACAAATTTTAAATTAGCCATCAATTAATCGTTATATTTGCGTAAAACATGTAAATGTAATTAAGAGTTACCTTGCTTAAGAATAAAATGAGAAGGCACAAAATCAATTGCAAAGGTATATATGTCAATATCTGAACCTATCTAAAATGTGCAAGCGTATTACTTTTAAAGAAAGAGAATGAATGAATTCACATGAAAATACAGTTTTTTTTAATGGTAGAATTCATTTTTTTAAAGAAAAACTCTATAATGCCGTCGTAAGTGTACCGCTTCAAATAACCGTTCCTCAAATTATTATATTTTATTTAATGATTAAATAAGTGATTTTAAGTGTATAATTGATTTGTTTTTAATTTTAATTTTTAATTTTTAATTTTAATTTTTAAAAAATATTTAAATATATTAAAAAGATATAAAAAAATAACTACAAAAAATATTAAAAAATAAATAAAAAATTATGCCTAGCTGTCCAACTAACCGCTGCAGCAAGCATGCTAACATTACCTTTTAACACTAGGCGGAGATTGCATGTGAACTAGAAGACAAACCCCGTGGATCAATGCTGCCAACGCCTGTGTCCTAATTGGGCCAGGTGGTGGGAACCCTTGTTGTAGAGACTGAGAAGCAAGGCTATTTGCATTTTAAACTTCTGGCTTTCGAACTTTTAAAACCAGCAAATTATCTTGCGAAGAGCCCTGTACATGTATGAGACATGGGAAAAGTGTGTTCCCAAAAAACAATGTGGCGATTGAGATATATAAATCCGGTTTATTTGTATGTCCTTGCTCCAGCATCCCTTGTGATGGAGAGAGTATCCAAGAAAGACGTCGGATTGATTCAGAATCAAGCTTGGTTCATCCGAAATGAGTTTTTTTTTTTTTTTTTTTTTTAAGGTAGAATAAGTTCTAATGGAACATTACAACTCTGACTTGATAAATATATAATACAAGCCAATTACTGTTTTTAAGGCTTTTCAATATGCAAATTTCTTTGTAATTAATATGGTCTTATTGTAACTCTTTACAGACAAATTATCTGAGAGACAACACTTTATCTAAAGACAAATTTCACAATTCTTTCCTAATATAGAATTAAACAACCCCACACTCTATCTAAGACTGAATAGAGAATAGAAAGTCCAAAAAATTATGTGTTTTTTTTAACCTAAAATAAAGGAAATAACAATAATAAAATAAAAAATACATGAGAATATAGGAAATTACAGCTTGGAAAGCTGTAGAATTGCATTTTCAATTTTAGAGGCCGAAATAAATAATACAGAGACTGTGGTAGTGGAAGAGGGACACGCGCCGCCCCAAAAGTACGACGGACAATCTTAATAGAAGAAACCAATAATGTGCTAGCACTATTAAAATAAAGGATTTTTACGGCGACAACATGCCGCCACAAAAGGTGGCATTTTTGCCACAAATAGTTTCTTGCGGCTCATTTCTGGCCGCCGGTATGGCACCACATTAGTCGGGTGAGAAAAAAGAGTTTGCGGCATGATCTGGAAACGCCTGGGAGAAACACTATTTGCGGCAAAATATCGCCGCAAAAAGTGGTAAAATGGCCAGAAATACTATCTAGGCAAGCAATATTGTCTACATTAAAAATTGGTCCTCTGTGGCGACCAAATCGCCACAAAATAGTAGTTTAGAGGGTAAAAAATATATACTATAAAAATTATTTTTACAATTCAAATATTTAAATTGTTATTTTTATTATTTTTTTAATAAATGTAGTAAAAATTATACAATTCAATAGCAATTTAATTCATCAGGCATCTAATCAATTATGTTTCCTAATAAATATTACAATATCATTAACTCATCATTGAAATATATATATATATATATATATATATATAGTGAAGGTGCTTAGCCCAGGCTATATTGTTCAGGAGTCCGGGCAGGAAAAATGAAGAATTCCTTGTGAATCAAAATACTTCTTTAAGATTTTATTGACATATTTGTGACCCCCCAATTTGAACGAGTTTTAGTCATGTATGAAATTGATTTCCCATCAATGGAAAACTGTTTGAAACAATGTGAGCTACATTTGATTTTTGAGATAAGAAAATGCCAAATAAAATAAGATCATCCAAAAAAAATGACAAGATATAACCAAAGCAGCAAAATCCATCATAAGAAAGCACTGAAGTAGGCCCCAAAAATCAACTTGAATAAAATGAGGAAAAGAAGCATAAGCACTTAGGTTTTGAAAGAGAAATTGGGTTGACTTTGACAAAAACCAGCAATGTGATTCAAAGAAGGTATAAAATGCAATAAAAACTTGAGTGCACCAGGATTGGGATGGCCCAAACGTCTATACCACAAGTTGGGAGAAACATTGTTTGCTGTAAGTCCAATGGGAGTTATTTTAAGGGGTATGAGTCACAAAATTAAGGGGTGATCACAAAACATCATTACCCCTGATTTTAGTGTCAGAGTGCCACAGACCATCTCTAGACAGCATAACCTCGCTCTCAAATTTGAGTAACAACCACGAGCTCTAATCCCTTGATCACCCTTTAAGTTTTGTGACTCATACGTTTCGTGCCTAATGGAAGTTTGTGTTGTCTATGTTGGATGTTAGAATTGTAGTTGAGTGATTTCATGGCTTGGCTGATGTTTGGAGGGTCCCTTGTTGGTAATGTCAAGGCCAGAGGTGAATGATTCGCAAACGTGGGTTGGTGTTTTTGTTTATATGTGTCGAGATTATGAATGTCAATGTGAAGTGTGTTGGAATGAAGTTGAACCAAATCCTAGGACGCTGGGCTAATCTGCTGGTGGACTAGTACTTTCAGACATTGTACATGGGCCATTTAAAACCCGAGAGCATGATGCATTATGTGGTAGTGGGTTGTTTATGGCTCATGGATTTTGACTTATTGAGCTATCATTTGGATTAAAGCATTTTGTTAGTTATGTATATAGTTTTGTGCTGGTAATGAATTTTAAATATGTAGTGATAGTTTTTGGATTAGATTGTGACTACTATTATTCGGGTTTGAAGCTTAGATAGATAGTATGCTGCAAAAGTAAGATAAACGTTCTGCTAGGATAAATTGCCAAAAATTGACTGAGGCGTTTTTTTTTTTTTAGCAAAATTTTTTAGCAAAGTTGTATATCATCAATAAAGTTGAGTTACAGATGACATATCAAGCCAAATGACTTTGGAGACAAAATATAAGGCCTAATAGAAAATCATATTTGGCAGAATTCTCAAGCCTAAGTTTCATTGCATGTATTGATAGCTGAACTTATACATGAGTGTAAGGAATAAAAACGGTTACAATAATCTGAGAGAAAATATAACAAACTTGTCTACTGTTACAAAGGCAACATTATTTACAATTAGACTAAGGATCCACTGCTGTTACTCTTTAATGATGTGTCCATTTCTTCCTTTGATGATGTGGCTGAATGCTCTATATTGATATGCCCTCTCGAGTCCAAGGGAGTGTCAATGACATTGAGACTCGTTTTGAGTTGAGAGAACCGATCACCCACAAATGGTTTTGTAAGATCATCTGCTAATTGATCCTTGGAGCTGATGAAGGCAATGGTTAAGGACTTGTCTACCACACGATCTCTAACAAAGTGGAAATCAATGTCAGCATGCTTAGTTTGTGAATGATACACTGGGTTTGCTGCAAGAAATGTGGTGGCTCCAATATTATCACATCATATTGTTGGAGCCTGTGACAAGGGTAAACCAAGTTCTGAAAACAAACTCTGGATCCATATAATCTCAGCAGCTGCCGAGGCAATAGCCTTGTAGTCGGCTTCTGTGCTGGACTTTGCTACTGTTATTTGTTTTTTTGATCTCCAAGAAATCAAAAGTCTACCCAAATAAATACAATGGCCACTAGTATATTTTCTATCATCTGGGTAACCTGCCCAATCTGCATGAGAATAAGCATTAAGCTTAAAAGAGGATTGTGAAGAGAAAAAGAGGCCATGATTGATGGTCCCTTTCAAGTATTGCAAGATTCTTTTTACTGCAACCCAATGGGGCAACTTAGGTGTATGCGTGAATTGACACACCTTATTCACTACGAATGCAATATCTAGTTTGGTGAGACAGAGGTATTGTAGACCTCCAACAATACTCCGGAAAAGAGTAACATCATCAAAAGATGGAGAATCAAATTGTGACAACCATAAGGAAGCAGTCGTGGGTGAGGAGATGGGTTTAGATGACAGCATTTGACTCCTAGAAAGTAGATCCTTAATGTATTTCCGCTGAGAAAGTAAAATACCACTGTGAGCACCCGTAATTTTACTACCTTTGTAATATATTATTTTTAATATTAAATATGTATTATTGTTAATATGGATATTATGTGTGTTGAGTTAGTGGATATTAATATTATTTAATATTGATCCAATTTCTTAGTTTTCTTTCTCATGCCAATACGCCACCGTTTAATTTAATGTGGGTGTTTAATTTAGTATTTCTTTCTTTCGACCACGCAAGCCTTTTTTCGCATTTCCGTCTTCTTCTTCTATCTGCTTCTTTTCTTTCCTCTGCTTCCGTTGCTGCATACCGTAACTTCAAGCTTGGATTTTTCCAGCTTTTCTTTCACTAAATTTAACCACGCTCCACTCCATTATTTTTCCAATACTCAGATGATTATTTCACCCCTAGATTCTAGTCCAATCCATGCTGTACGTGCCCGGAATAGGGTGTAAAACTGTGAGCTTTCAGCCACGTTTGCCATTAATTCTTCATTCGAAAAGTTGAGTTATTCCTCTCCTTTTTAGTTTGGTTGTTTTGGCTTGATATTTATAAACTTTCATGCGACTTTTCTCGCTCTAAAATCCACGTTTTCGTGACCCATTTCAGTTTATAAAATACTCTCAACCCTTGCAAAATTACTGCGGCTTTTGTGTTTTTCTCCCTATAAGTGGTTGGTTTTAGAGTTCATTTTTCCCATCCAGACCAAACACTAGTTTATCCTCTTCAAAACACATCTAAATCCGAAAATTGTAGTGGAGTTTTTAGTGGGTAATTTTTTGCCGTAAGATCACTATTTTACAACGTTTACGATACTCTAGGTAAGCTTTTTATCTAATTTAATTGATTAAATTGTTTTGTGTTAATTTTAATTTATTTTTGTGGTATGATTTTATTTATGATTAAGTGTTTAATTTAGTTGGATGATAATTGTTTTTATTTATTTATTTGCATTGAGATGATTAATTAAATTTGGTGTAATATTCGGAATAATTATTTAAGTTGGTTAGATATATATAAATATTTTTTCATTTATGTTATTTGGTTATTTATATTGTTAGGTTTATTATTGTTTTTATTAATGTTATTATATTTTATCGGTGTTTTATTTGCATCTAGATTTCAATTATTTTAATTGTTTTTGAGGTTGATACTTACTTACTTGTAATTATTTATATACGTTGGTGTTTTGGGTGTGAATATAGCGGCGAGTACACGGGTGGAAGGGCGGAATCGCTATTCGGCATTTTCGGTAACTTTAGGAATTATTAGCGAATGTACTATAAGTATTTTCCAAATAAATTTTGAGATTTAAATATATTTTGGCATCAACAGTTGTTGTGTTTGGTTATTGTTGGAATTTATTAATTGTTGGCTATTTGGTGCATAGTCGTTTGCATTGTGTATTTACGCGCATGTTCATGAAAATATTTGGAAATTGAATTTTTGCATGATTTTCAGATATTTATGTGTTAGAAATGGAAATTGGGTTTTCATTGTGTTTATGGTTTTCGGGTGTGTGTGTATCACGACCCCAAGCCGAGATGGGGCATTATCTCAGTAGAGCTCCTCTGGTCACTCGGGAGCGGAATATACTGAGTGACGTCCCCTGGGTCGTCGCCAGGCAACGACAGGATCGGACGGGATGGTAACGCTCTCATGCCGACTCCGTGGCTCCTCTGCTGCGGGAGCTAGGGGATGCCTGGTCATAGTACGTGCTGGGCGTGGTTAGCTAGGCATCGCCCATTCCGAAGTCACATGCGTGGTCGTTACATTCGGTGTAATGATGAAAGTCAGGGTGTGCGGATGGTCCCTAGGGGAGATCATGGTGCATACGGTTAATAAAATGAATGTTTAGGCCATTTTCTGGGAAAGTGGCGGGTTTTAATTATTGGTTTTACGTAGACCATTTTTTGGGAAAATGGTTGTAGTTTTAATGGATTTATAGTCATCATTTTCTCAGAAAATGATGGATGATTTTATTGAAATTTATCTTGGGATTTTGAAGTATGTGGTTTATTTGTTTGTTTTGAGGATGACAATTTTAAGCCTAATGCATATGGTATTTTGTTCATGAGTGATATTTTTGTTGTTACATTAATGTATTTATTATCTTGGGTTTGTTTGGGATTTTACTTATCTGCAGTACCATTTTTCGGTATTGTAGATTTTGTTGTAGAGGACGAGGAGGTTGAGCCTGAAGAGGCGGCTCCGCCGTTGGAGTAGCTTGATCTAGTTGTATATTGGGAGTTGTTTTCCCTGCTTGTTATTTATGTAATTGTATGTTTGAACCTTAGGATGACTGTATTAAATCTCCTCTTGGAGAATTTATGTTAAGTTGGTTTGTAAAATATTTTTTAAAAAATTCTGGTACTTAGGTAATGATTTTATTATCCGCTGCGACTTATATTTTATGTATGTCATGTGTGCACACACATTTGGCACTTGTCGTTGGGATGTGTGACCCGTGTTGTCATCATCCTGACGCCTCGATTCTCGTGTTATTTTAAGGGAAATTTGGGGGCGTCACAGGTGATATCAGAGCAGTTCGACTCTGGGTAAATCCATATGTACCTAGGGACAGTACCAGATAATTTTATTTGTTTTGATTATTTGTAATTTTGTTTTATTCATTTAAATTTGGAAAGCGGGGTTAAAGGTTCATTTTGTCAGGACAATGGTGAGACCATGTGTACCGCAAACTGTTCCAGATGAGGAATTGCCAAGAGGTGATGGAAATTTTGCCTTGGCCAGAGCTTTGAACCGGATGACTGACTTTCTACAGCAGGGTTCCCGATCGCAACCTAGGGTCGAACAGGAGGGATGCTCTTATGAGCAATTTTTGGCGCACCGTACCCCACCTTTCTCAGGCGAGGAGGATCCGCTGAGGGCTGATAGATGGATTAAGGATATCGAGAGGACATTTGAGATTTGTGGCTGCACGGAAGCTCAGAAAGTTTTGTATGCAAGCTACTTGCTCCAGGGTGAGGCGGCATCTTGGTGGGAAACAAAGTGAGAACTTCTGGTCGGAGAACTTGAGTCATTTACTAATGTGACTTGGGAGCGGTTTAAGAGAGAATTTGATGATCGTTTCTTTCCGAGATCAGCACGGCGCCAGAAGGCACGAGAATTTACCAATCTAATTCAAGGAAGTACGACAGTGGGGAGTATGCTTGTAAGTTTATGGCGCTTGGGAGATTTGCTAGTCACCTCATAGCTACTGAAGAGTTGCGAGTGAAACGTTTTCAAGAAGGTTTGCGCACGGAGATTCGTCGACATGTGGCTTGCCATCAGGTGTCAACATTTCAACAGCTAGTCAACATTGCATCTATTGTTGAGCGAGAGTTCGCTATTCCCATTGGTTCTCCCCCAGGCCAGAAGAGAAGAAGCTTTGGAGAGGGCAGTTCGAGATTGCCTCAGAAATTCGTGTCAAGGATTGGAGCCCGTCCCCAACCATCTACCAGAGTTCGTATAGGAGGGCGAGTCCCAGTTTGTGGAAGGTGCAATCGAGCTCATGAAGGCGAATGCTGTCCAGGGAGAGATTGGTGTTTTAGATGTGGCCAACAGGGACACTATGCTCGTGAATGCCCAAGCACAGGTCAAGGTAGTCGTGGAGGCCATCGTGGTGGCAAAGCTAAATAGAAGCAACTAGTGCAAGCCCAAGTTTTCGCTTTGAAGCCTGGTGATTATGACGAGGAAGCTCCTGAGGCACAGGATGCAGGAGTCATCACAGGTATGTCTTAATCTCATCTTTGGGTTTGTTGCATTGTTTGGTTTAATTTTAATTTCAACTTGGTAAATCCTGATTTTGTCAGGAAGGGTTCGTTTGTATGAATTTCATGCTTGCACTTTGTTTGATTCGGGTGCATCACGATCTTTTGTGTCGACTACGTTTGCTCGGATTTGTAATCTTGCGGTAGAGTCTCTATCTTAGTCTATGGTGGTGGCTCTACCTAATGGTGAGACGGTGTGTTGCTCTAAGATCGCTTTGGGTTGCCCTTTGGGTCTCGGAGATTGGACACTCGATGCAGATTTGATTGTGTTTAAGTTGCTTGGCTTCGACGTTATCCTTGGAATGGATTGGTTGTATCGACATTTTGCTAGTATAAATTGTTAGAGTAGAGTTGTCAGTTTTCAACTTCCTGGAGGTGATTGCATGGAATTTGCAAGCAGCAAACTGAAAGAGAAACCTGCAATTGTGTCTGCTATTCAAGTAAAGAAGGATTTAGCTTCCGGGGCAGATGCCTTTTTAGTCCAATTAGTGTCTCCCCCATCAGTGAAGGCGTCGATAGATGGCATTCCAATAGTAGAAGAATTCCCCCATATGTTTGCAGATGACTTACCTGGGTTACCACCTGTTCGTGACGTAGAATTCACTATTGACTTGGAACCTGGAGCAGCTCCAGTGCATAAGGCTCCTTATCGTATGGCACCGGCAGAGTTGAAGGAATTGAAGACTCAGTTGCAAGACTTGCTAGATAAAGGATTTATTCAACCTGGTTCGTCACCTTGGGGAGCACTAGTGTTGTTCGTAAAGAAGAATGATGGAACCCTCAGGATGTGTATTGATTATCGAGAGCTTAACAAGGTGACTTTCAAGAATAAGTACCCTCTACTTCGGATTGATGACCTATTTGATCAGCTTCAAGGTGCCGCAACATTTTCAAAGATTGATTTAAGATCAAGGTATTATCAGCTGAGGATAAAAGATAAGGACATACAGAAGACAGCTTTCAGATCAAGGTACGGGCACTATGAGTTCAAAGTGATGCCATTTGGATTAGCTAATGCTCCAGCAGCTTTTATGGATATGATGAATAGGGTGTTTCAACCCTATTTGGATTCTTTTGTTGTTGTCTTTATCGACGACATCTTAGTTTACTCTCGAAGTATTGAAGAGCACACTTATCATCTTCGTCTAGTTTTGGAGAAGCTAAGAGAGCATCAGCTGTATGCGAAGTTCAGTAAGTGTGAGTTGTGGATGGAGGAAGTCAAATTTCTTGGTCATGTTATTTCTCAGGCAGGGGTAGCAGTAGATCCTAGCAAAGTGGAAGCTGTGTTAGCATGGCCACGTCCTTCCTCGATGCACGAAATTCGAAGTTTCTTAGGTTTAGCCGGTTATTATCGAAGGTTTCTGGAAATATTTTCTCGCTTGTTTGCACCCTTTACCGCCTTGACAAGAAAGGGGACTGCTTTCGTTTGGTCTGAAAAGTGCAAAAAGAATTTTCAGGAGTTGAAGAGAAGGTTGACTTCAGCACCTGTCTTAGCACTTCCCCAACAGCACAAGCCTTATGTGGTTTTTAGTGATGCATCCAACTTTAGGTTGGGATGTGTCCTTATGCAAGAGGGTGCGAGTCATCGCTTATGTGTCTCGTCAGTTGAAGGATCATGAAAAGAATTATCCTACGCACGACATAGAATTGGCAGCGATAGTCTTTGCTCTTAAGATTTGGCAACATTATCTGTATGGTGAAGTTTGCGAAGTTTACACTGATCACAAGAGTTTGAAGCATCTATTTTCGCTGAAGAATCTTAATATGAGACAAAGAAGATGGTTGGAGTTGATCAGTGATTATCAGTGTGAGATCAAATATCATCCTGGTAAAGCAAATCAAGTCGCCGATGCTTTTAGTCGAAAATCTTATTTGGCAGATGAGTCTGAGTCATTAGAGTTGGGTTCCCTTCTTTATAGTATGAGGAAATTGCTGATGGAGAGTTCGCAGCAAGATGAGGAAGTTTTGGTTGCAACTCTTAGCGTTCGTGTTGAGGATTTTGCATAATTAAAGACTCTTCAGAGGAAGGATCCAAAGCTACTCGACATCTGGAGAAGAGTTAGAGAAGATAGAGGACCCGCACATTTCAGTTTGGATGGCGAGGGAATTTTCCGATTTCAGAATCGACGGGTAATACCATCTGAATCAGAATTTAAAGAAAGAATTTTAGCGGAAGCCCATGCTACTCCTTACTCAGTTCATCCTGGTAGCATAAAGAAGTATCAGGACTTAAAGAAAAGCTACTGGTGGGAAGGGATGAAGAGGGATATTGCTGTGTTCGTTGCAAAGTGTTCCACTTGTCGTTAAGTTAAGGCTGAACATCAGAGACCCGCTGGTACTCTTCAACCTCTTCCTATACCTATGTGGAAGTGGGACGACATTGCCATGGATTTCGTGGTTTACCAAGGACACCTAGCGGGAAGAATTCAGTTTGGGTGATTATTGATCGCTTGACTAAGAGTGCTCATTTTCTGCCAGTTACAAATACCGATACATTGGGAAAGTTAACTTAGCTATATGTTAAGGAGATCGTGCGTCTTCACAGAATACCTAGGACTATAGTGTCGGATCGAGACCCTCAGTTTACATCTCAATTTTGGAAGAGCTTGCAGTCAGCTTTGGGCACCAGATTGAAGTTCAATAGTGCATGTCATCCTCAGACAGATGGCCAGTCAGAGTGTACCATTCAGACTCTTGAAGATATGCTAAGAGCTCGCGTCTTGGAGTTCAAGGGTAGCTGGGAGCACCACTTGCCGCCGATAGAGTTCGCCTATAATAATAGCTATCACGCTTCCATCCAGATGGCCCCATATGAAGCCTTAAATGGAAGAAAGTGTAGATCACCTCTGTTTTGGGATGAAGTTGGTGAGAGTCGATTGCTTGGACCTGAGATCGTACAAGAAATGAAAGACCAAATCCGGATTATCAGAGCAAGATGGCGGCAGCGTAGAGTCGTCAAAAGAGTTATGCTGACACGAGAAGAAGATATTTGTCCTTTGAAGAAGAAGATTGGGTTTATCTCAAGGTATCTCCTATGAAGGGTGTCAAGCGTTTTGGTAAGAAAGGGAAGCTTAGTCCGAGATACGTCGGTCCCTATCAGATTCTCGAGAAGATTAGACCTGTCGCTTATTGGATCGCTCTGCCAGACTACTTTAGTAATGTTCACGATGTTTTTCATGTGTCGTCTCTGAAGAAGAGTTTCGGTCAGCAAGAACCGCACTTCGTCAACCCTGAGAGTATTCAACTTCAGCCAAATTTGACTTTTGAAGTTGCACCAACTCTGATCATAGATTGGAAAAAGCAGCAGCTGAGGTCCAGGACGATACCTTTGGTTAAGGTGTCGTGGGGAGATCCTCTGACTCAAGATTTCTCTTGGGAGAAAGAAGCGGATATGAGGGAGCGATACCCTCTTTTCGGATCGCATGTACGAATTTCGAGGACAAAATTCTTTTTTTTAAGGGGGGAGGATGTGAGCACCCGTAATTTTACTACTTTTGTAATATATTATTTTTAATATTAAATATGTATTGTTGTTAATATAGATATTATGTGTTTTGAGTTAGTGGATATTAATATTATTTTATTGTGCTTGTGTTTAAATATTTGAATATATTTTATTTTCATTTGAAGATATTATTTCTATAATTTATTTGTAAGCTAATTAATTCTCTTATTATGTTGTTGTGATACATTTAATTTAATGTTTGAATTTAATATTATTATTTTATTATGTTGGTAATTAAATTAAAAGTGTTGCAAGTAAAAATAATTTGATTTAATGTGTTTGATTAATTTATGTTTGTTTCAGTTTTGGGCCTTAAACGTATCATATATATATATATATGGGTTGGGATTTTAAGGGTTTTATAATGTCTTAAGCCCAACCGTATAAAGCAAGCCCACGATCCCATTTCTTAGTTTTTTTTCTCATGCCAATACGCCACCGTTTAATTTAATGTGGGTGTTTAATTTAGTATTTCTTTCTTGCGACCACGCAAGCCTTCTTTCGCATTTCCTTCTTCTTCTTCTTTCTGTTTCTTTTCTTTCCTCTGCTTCCGTTGCTGCATACCGTAACTTCAAGCTTGGATTTTTCCAGATTTTCTTTCACTAAATTTAACCACACTCCACTCCATTATTTTCCCAATACTCAGATGATTATTTCACCCCAAGATTCTAGTCTAATCCATGCTGTACGTGCCCGGAATAGGGTGTGAAACTGTGAGCTTTCAGCCACGTTTGCCATCAATTCTTCATTCGAAAAGTTGAGTTATTCCTCTCCTTTTTAGTTTGGTTGTTTTGGCTTGACATTTGTAAACTTTCACGCGACTTTTCTCGCTCTAAAATCCATGTTTTCGTGCCCCATTTCAGTTTATAAAATACTCATCAACCCTTGCAAAATCACTGCGCTTTTGTGTTTTTCTCCCTGTAAGTGGTCGGTTTTAGAGTTCTCTTTTCCCATCCAGGCCAAACACTAGTTTATCCTCTTCAAAACACATCTAAATCCGAAAATTGTAGTGGAGTTTTTAGTGCGTAATTTCTCGCCGTAAGATCACTATTTTACAACGTTTACGATACTCTTAGTAAGCTTTTCCTCTAATTTAATTGATTAAATTGTTTTGTGTTAATTTTAATTTTATTTTTATTTTTGTGGTATGATTTTATTTATGATTAAGTGTTTAATTTAGTTGGATGATAATTGTTTTTATTTATTTATTTGCATTGAGATCATTAATTAAATTGGGTGTAATATTTGGAATAATTATTTGAGTTGGTTAGATATATATAAATATTGTTTTATTTATGTTATTTGGTTATTTATATTGTTAGGTTTATTATTGTTTTTATTGATGTTATTATATTTTATCGGTGTTTTATTCACGTCTATATTTTTAGATTTAAATATATTTTGGCATCAACAATTGTTGTGTTTGGTTATTGTTGGAATTTATTAATTGTTGGCTATTTGGTGCATGGTCGTTTGCATTGTGTATTTATGCGCATGTTCATGAAAATATTTGGAAATTGGATTTTTGCATGATTTTCGAATATTCATGTATTAGAAATGGAAATTGGGTTTTCATTGTGTTTATGGTTTTTGGGTGTGTGTGTATCACGACCCCAAGCCGAGATGGGGTATTATCTCAGTGGAGCTCCTCTAGTCACTCGGGAGTGGAATATAATAAGTGACGTCCCCTGGGTCGTCGCCGGACGATGACGGGATCGGACGGGATGGTAACGCTCTCGTGCCGACTTCGTGGCTCCTCTGCTGGCGGGAGCTAGGGGATGTCTGGTCATGGTATATGCTGGGCGCGGTTAGCTAGGCATCACCCGTTCCGAAGTCACATGCATGGTCGTTACTTTCGACGTGATGATGAAAGTGAGGGTGTGCGGATGGTTCCTAGGGGAGATCATTGTATATACGGTTAATAAAATGGATGTTTAGGCCATTTTCTGAGAAAGTGGCGAGTTTTAATTATTGGTTTTACGTGGATCATTTTCTGGGAAAATGGTTGTGGTTTTAATGGATTTATGGTCATCATTTTCTGGGAAAATGATGGATGATTTTATTGAGGTTTATCTTAGGATTTTGAAGTATGTGGTTTATTTGTTTATTTTGAGGATGAAAATTTTAAGCCTCATGCATATGGTATTTTGTTCATGAGTGATGTTTTTGTTGTTGCATTAATGTATTTATTATCTTGAGTTGGTTTGGGATTTTACTTACCTGCAATACCATTTTTCGGTATCGTAGATTTTGTTGCAGATGATGAGGAGGTTGAGCCTGAGGAGGCGGCTCCGCCGTTGGAGTAGCTTGATCTAGTTGTATATTAGGAGTTGTTTTCCCTGCTTGTTATTTATGTAATTGTATGTTTGAACCTTAGGATGATTGTATTAAATCTCCCATTGGAGAATTTATGTTAAGCTGGTTTGTAAAATATTTCTAAAAACAATTCTGGTACTTAGATAATGATTTTATTATCCGTTGCGACTTATATTTTTTGTATGTCACGTGTGCACACACGTTTAGCACTTGTCGTTGGAATGTGTGACCCGTGTTGTCATCATCCTGACGTCTCGATTCCCGTGCTATTTTAAGGAGAATTTGGGGGTGTCACAACCAATAGGCAAATAACTAATCTCCAACCCAAGAAAGTATCATAGAGATCTTGAGTCTTTAACTGGCAAAGCCGAACTCAAATCCCAAACAAAGGTATCAATGGCAGAGGCCTTAGAGGCCATGATTACAAAGTCATCAACATACACCAGAAGATAAATGTGCAAATCACCAGAATTAAGAACAAATAATGATGCATCAACTTTTGAAGCAACAAATCCATAAGAAAGCAGCCAGAAACTCAATTGAGCAAACCATGCCCTAGGGGGGCTTGCTTAAGGTCGTAAAGTGCCTTATGCAATTTACACACATGCGTACGAAACAAAGGATTGATAAACTCTTGAGGTTGTTACATATATACCTGGTCATGAAGGGTTCCACGCAGGAATGCGTTTTGAATGTCCACTTGTCAGCCATTTTTGAGCAAACTCCATTGATAGTATAAGCCGAATAGTAGGAGCTTTAACAATAGGGCTGAAGGTGTCCTCAAAATTCAGACCATGCTGTTGATGATAACCCTTAGCAACGAGGCGCACTTTCCGTCTCTCAATAGATCCATCCGCATGTAACTTGGTTCTGTAGACCCATCTGCACTCAAGCACATTAAGAGAGGGGTTAAAGGGAACTAAGGACCAGGTTTCATTTTGTATGAGAGCATCGTATTCCTGTTGCATAGCATCTTGTCATTCGGGATGCTTACAAGCAATGGAGAAGGAGGTAGGATTATCAGGGACGGGCACAGTGGTGCTTAAACAGGTTTGAGAGGGAAATGAGATAGTACCATCCATATGGACACGAGGACGTGAGGAATTAGTTAGTGTGTGAACGAGTCTGAGGAGGTATGAGAAAATAATTTGCAGGTGGATTTATAGAGTTAGGGTTAAGAGAGGAATCGGCTAAAGGAGACACTATCGAAGGGGAAGAAAAGGAGATAGGGGCCGACGAGTTGGAGATGGGAGATTTTGAGTGTGAATTTGGGCCTGGACAAGGTTCAAGAATAGAAGAAGTGAAGAGAGGAAGATAGTGGGAGAAGGAGAAGTCTGGGCAGTGGGTGGAGTATTGGACTGAGAAAAGGGAAAGGAAGTATCATGAAAAAGAACATCACGGGAGATATAAATTCTGTTGGTTTTCAAATCCAAACATTTGTAACCCTTATGAGTACTGCTATACCCTATAAATAGGCAAGGAGAAGAACGGTAATTGAATTTATGTGGATTATATCGACGAAGGTTAGGAAAGCATAGACAACCAAAAACCTTAAGAAATTGAGAATTAGATTGTCTTTGAAAAACATGGAAAAATGGAGATTTATTTTGGGTATTTTTGGATGGTAATCGATTAATAAGATATACCGATGTTTCAAAAGCATCGGCCAAAAATATGAGATGGAAAATTGGCATGGGCCATAAGGGCAAGTCCAATTTCAACAACATATCTATGTTTGCATTCCACAAGCCCATTTTGTTGATGGGTATGTGGACAAGAGAATTGGTGATCTATTCCAAGTTTTTGACAAGTAGGAGTTAGGGATTTAAATTATCCACCACTGTCCGTTTGCAATGTAAGAAGCTTTGTATTAAATAAATGCTAAGTTAAAGACAAGAAAGTAGGAAAAATATGGGCAACATTAGATTTGTATTTTAATGGATAGAACTAGGTATACCTGGTATATTTGTCTACAAAGCTTAGATAATATTTAAAACCTAGTCTAGAAGAAAAAGGAGCTGGGCCCTAAAGATCAGCAGACACATGCTCCAAAGGTCTAGTAGCCGCAGCCCGTGAAAGAGAGAAGCCTAGTTGATGAAGCTTGGTTAAAGGGCAATCAACGTAGGAAAAGGAAGAGTTGATGGGGAGAATTTTCAAACAAATGCTACGCACGAGACTAGAAATGACAATTTTGTGAGGATGACCCAAGCGAAAGTGCCACTGAGCCAGTGATGTACGTTCACCAAGATTAACAGTTGGAGATGAAGAGGATGGGGGCAGAGAAGCTTGACTGGTGGGAAAAATGTACAGGCCATTACTGACCGGCCCAGTGAAGAGGGAGGTCCTCGTTTTGGTGTCTTTCACAACAAAGAAAGTGGAGTGAAATTAAAAGAAACAGTGATTATCTCAACAAAATTAAGAGACGGAAATGAGATTTTTGGTTATGCTAGGAACATGAAGAAGATTACACAACAAAAAAGAGGAGAATGGAGTAGAAAGAGAGGAGTCACCCGTGTGTTGAATGGAAAATCCGGTACCATCACCGACACGATTTTGTTCAACACCACTGTAAGGTTCAGAGGTTAGGTTGAGATTGGAAAAGTCATTTGTAAGATGATGTGTTGCACCTGAATAAGGATACCAGGTGGAGTCTGAGCCAAGGTTGGGGCTGGTGAAGTTGGCGGAGAAGGAAGGTGGAGCAGCATACTGATAGCTGTGGTCGAACCGGTATCGGCATTGCAGGGCTTCATGTCCATACTTCTTGAAAACCTGACAAGTAGGGTGCTGATTGGAGGAACTGTGTGATGGGGCAGCAGGAAAACCAGTACGACCTCCACGGTTTGAATATGGTGGTCTGCCTCAACCATTTCTTCCATTACGTCCGCCTCGGTAAGTGTCTCTTGTGCAACCACTAGATTGGGTAAAGTTAGCAAAGGGTTCACTGGAAAGTGTGTTCCATGAGGAATGAGAGAGACAACTTTCATGTACTAGCAACAATTGATACAGCTGATTAGAAGAAACGGGCTCTGTCCATGTGGTGATAGATGTAACAAATGCATCATATGCAGGACCAAGTCCAGTGAGAAGACAAGTCACAAAATCTGGATCAGGAAGAGGGTTACTGCTGGTAGCAAGTATATCAGCAAGAGCTCTAACCTTACCAAAGTAGTCAGTGATAGATTGCTCACCGCGAGAGGGGTTGGCCAGCTAAAATGAACTTGGAATTGCTTTGCTTGAGATTAATTGGAAAATAGATAATGTAGAGCTCGCCATAGCACACGAAAGGTCTCAGGATGAAGCACATGTCCGAGAACAGATTCAGAAATGGAAGAGAAAATAATACTAAGGACTAGTTTGTTCGTTTTCTTCCATAAGGCAAAAGTAGGATTAGGGGAATCAGGGGATTCATCTTTGGTAATGGTTTTGGGTGGGACAGCAAGTGTACTATCTACATACTAATAGAGGTCCTAACCTTGGAGGTAAGCAGTAACCTGAACTTTCCACAAAGAGAAATTATCTGTGGAAAGCTTGGTGATAATGAGGTGAGAAAATGATGACATTGCAAAGGCATTGGGGGAGGAAAGGGAGGGGGTTAAGGCCATAGATCAGGACGACTAGTCTAGAGGCTCTAGATACCATAATAGAAAATCATATTTGGCAGAATTCTCAAGCCTAAGTTTCATTGTATTGATATCTGAATTTATACACGAGTGTAAGAAATAAAAATGGTTACAATAACTTGAGAGAAAATATAACAAACTTGTCTACTGTTACAAAGGCAACATTATATTCAATTAGACTAAGGATCCACTGTTGTTACACTTTGATGATGGGTCCATTTCTTCCTTTGTTGATCTGGCTAAATGCTCTATATTGATAAGGTCAGGATGCCTCTATGCTCATCTCGACATTGTATGCTATTATTTCGAGAGAGAACGATCCTACTTGATCATCAAGTGAAGCTATAAGAGTTCAGGATCTTCACTAGGAGAGGCAGTCCTTGGCATATATCTTTATAAAAATGGTTGGCAACCAATCATTGATCATAAAGATGAAGGGACACACAAGATCATCGCCTACATGGACATGGTATTTGATTTTTATAGTGAGCTTGGTGGTGCCAACCTAGATTATGAGGGTTACACAATCTTAGTACGGGGTGTATCCATTGTATTTTCATTGGATGTAGTTGCCTGAGTTTTTTGGTGTTCCTCGACTATTCACTGGATATCCGAACATCGTGCCCATGGAGTCTATAGCTGAAGACGAGGGTATTTTATTATGTATTCATGCATTTACTATCATGCATGCATCATTAACTTGTGTGAAAGTTTTTTGTTAACTTGCTGAGACTTTAACACAAATCTCACTGTGGTAGTCCCAACTACCATTTTTTTTAGAATGATAGACCATGTGTTATGATCAGGAGGCACACTAGAGGATGACCGACTAGAGACGATCGATTAGATGACGATGACATGATACGAAGCTCATAGCATCAATGTTCCGATTTACCTTTGCATTATGGTATCCTTGATTGAGTTGTGCGAGCTACTCAATTGATTAGCTTAGTAGTTGTTTTAGTTCTTACTTATATTTAAGGAACTTGATCTCTATTACTCTTATGATTACAAACCATTTAGACTCATGATATAATCAAGTTGGTGCATGGTATTATTCGAAAGAAAAAATTGCATATTGCATCTTTATCTATAATAAATGGGGCCAACCAATCTTTTGTTGTATGTCTCGACACTTCAAATGTCCTTTTGATCTCAAGTAAAAATTTGGAGGCGTCACACTTTATATAGTAAATACATACATGAAAGAAGTACAAAAAAGTGACCCATACACAGACACATACACAAAAAAAACAGTAGTTCCATAGCTAGACGTGCGAGAACAACGGTAGGGTCTGCGAGATCGTGGTCAAAAAAGGGAAGCAATGGCAGGCACACACCCAGATAGTGGAACTGGTTCCACCTTCTAAAACCCATACGATGTCGGAGACATACACATATAGTGGAACTTAAGATATGGGCAGATCAATAGTGAAGAATGACCCATGTTAAAGAAAAAAGAGCAGATATAAGAAAATTATATATATAAATTCCCAAAGGGAGAGAAAAAAGGAGAGGCTTATCGAGATTCTAAAAAGACGACGACTTAGTGCTTTGGATACGGTGAAGACAGATACCCTCGTCGTAGTTGTTGTTACGACAATGCAGACTCCATTGGAAGGCGAGAGAGAGAGAGAGAGAGAGAGAGAATATGCACAAAGAGAGGGGGGGAGTGGAGAGTTGTGGGAAATGAAAGTCATCTTACACATGTCTCATATGGCTTAAGTCTAAGGCCTTTTATTTTTATAGAACCCAAGTACCAAGTTTTAAACCCGATACTCGATGTCAAAACCGTACTTAGACTAGATAGGTACTAGCCCGAACTTATTCCAGGCCAGAACTCGTAATTGAAACTTGGTTATCCGAGTTTCAGACTGGTGTGGGAAAAATTCAAGCCCGGATGAAAAGACTTAGATTGAGGTTGAAAATAAACTTTTCAGACTCTAACATCTCGAAGCATATATTATTGTAGATTTTGAAATCTGCAATCTATTTGGGGATATTAACTACATAAATACTTTATCTTAAGTAGACCTTCCATATACAAGTTTTCCAAGCTAGGGAAGGCAACCTGTAGGGATCAAGTTCTTTCTAACAATATATTTCTAACTTTGAAAATTTGAAAAATTTAAATAGGGAAAGAGTATAAAATTGCACAAATTTGGGACAAATGGTCTCTCAAAAATCAATATAGTACATCTGTCAAATTCTCAATTTGAGCTCCCAACGACACAAACTCATGATATGCCATTGAAAATACTCATTTTCCATTTGTTATACATTTTCCATGCTATAACAAATGGAAAATATGCCAAGTTCCACATTTACGCAATTTTTTGTTTTCAAAACATTTTTAGAAAGTTCCCATATGACTTTTTCAAATCTAACTTATAAGACCCAAGAACAATTCTTCAGCCACAACAACAATAGACTCATGCAATTACAATTTAGGAGCGGAGGATGGGGCCTTATTTCGGTAGAGCTTCTCTGGTCACTCGGGAGCGAAATATACTAAGTGATGTTGCCTGAGTTGTCTCTAGGCGATAACGGGATCGAACGTGATAGTAACGCTCTCGTGCCGACTCCGTGGCCCCTCTACTGGTAGGGGCTAGGGAATGCATGGTTATGGTACGTGTTGGGAACGGTTAGCTAGGCATCGTCCGTTCCAAAGTCATATGCACGATCATTACCCATGGTGTGACAAAGAGAGCTAGGGTGTACGGATGGTCCCTAGGGGAGACCATAGTGCATACGGTTAATAAATTGGTTTTGTGGGTCATTTTCTAGGGAAATGATGGGTCTTGATAAATTGTTTTACGTGAACCATTTTCTGGAAAAATGGTGGATGTTTTCAATGGATTTATTTTTGGGCCAAAATGGGATTTAGGCGTGTGTGAAAAGCTATTCATTTTGAGAAAGGTCGATTTTGAGTTTCATGCATATGGTATCATGTTCATGCTTTTGTTGTTGCTTCAATGTATCTTTATTCTTGTGGTTTTTTTGGATTTTACTTACCTGCGGTACCATTTTTGGTATCGTAGATTTTGATATAGATGAGGATGCAAAGCTTGAGGATGCGGGTCTGCCAAAGAAGTGATCGGGGATCATTCTCTCGTGTGATGGGAATTATGCCCCTTTTTGGTTATTATATTTTGGTTTGTATTGTATTTATATTGGATTACTGTATATCTTTTAAAGGCTTTTTATTTTGAAAATCTATATTTATATTTCTGGTACTTAGTTGGCTAACTTTTAATTAATCGTTGCGACTTTTGTTGTGTACTTTTTGTGTATTGCACACACTTGAGCACTTATCGATGAGGTGTTTGACCCGTGTTGTTAGCTTCTCGACGCCTCGATTCCTGTATTTCTATACGTAGGAGTTGAGGGCGTTACATAGAAGACCCCTCAAGATGGATTGAATGTGTACCTCGAGATGAGAAATGGGAGATCTTAGGCGCCATTGAAGACAAGAAGAGGAAATGTTAGGTATTATCATAGGATGAAGGAAATTAGAGAAAGAAAGAGTTGGGAACTCTTTGATACAATAGAAGGACAAGAGAAAATGGAGGACGGGATGCAAGTTTAACTAGAAGTCTGTACTGATTGGATTGCCCCAAGTGGAAAAGTGATAAGTGTCACTAAGAGGGATAGGACGGGAATAGGACTAGTGATTTCCATTGCATAAGGGAGTGTGGGATTGAGCAGCCACACACAACCCTGGACGTGGGGAGGTATACCAATACAACCAATCTGTTGAACATTATGAATAATTGAAGTATCATAATTCCTATTGCGCACATGACATAGGAATTTGTGGGATAATTGGAATGAAATATTTCAATTCCCACTAGACAAGGCCAAAACTAGGTCTAAAAAGGCAAACGATCATGACGTAACTGGCCCACCAAAGCGATAAAGCAGAAAGAAGGCTTAGAGCCAACGTGGAAGAAATGAATGGCATGGGAGATGGGACAACGTTTGCTTTGACACAACCCTTTTCGGATGAATTGGAAGGATGCCACACTGCATTAAATGCGTAGAAACCAAATGCAAACATAAGAACTTGATCAGACGCACTATTCCTGCTAGAATGCTCAGTAGTAGCCGTACTTGCTCATCTTCCATAAGGGACGTGGCTCGGGAGAACCATGTTGCATTAGAAGTGACGGCTTGGGACCTTGTACGGGGGACGAACACCCTTGGCACTAGAAATGAGGCCCACCTCAGTAGGAATTATAAAAGCTCAACCCTAAGTCAGATTGATCCTCATGTGAGTTACAAAAAATAATTCTCTCAAAGAACTAGAAAACTAGCTTAGAGTATTAGCAATGGTCTTGTTAAAGTCTATTGCAAAGTCAAAATGAATGTAAAATGATCAAATAAGTCCTAAATTGGATTGGCTAAGTCCAAAATTATTTGGCTTTGACGAATAGTAAATCACTCAAACTTGTCAAATATAGAGGGTTACTATTCACCCTCCATCTTAATATTTTATTTCACTTTAATATTTAATATATTAAAATTAAACATATTTAATATATTAAAATTACTAAGACTTGCTAAAAATTATTTCTTGGCAAGTTTATTATTAATTAATATATTAAGTGTATAAAAAATATTTAATATCTCGAATTGACTATTATTTGCAAAATTAAAAAAAATAATTTATTGTTTACTAAAATTAATATTTAATATATTCAGTGTATTTGCAAAAATTTTTTTAAAAAGTATTTTTTAATTAAAATATATAATATTATATTATTATTTATACTTTGATTTAGCTAGATCAATGTGAAACTCTTAACTAATGCTAAACTATATGAATTATAGCCAAAAGAGTGAATTTAACCTTCAATTTGGACTTAACATGGTTAGACCATTGTTAATGCTTTTAGGCATCGAAGGAGTCTCACTACCCCCAAAGCCTTTACATTTCTTGTGTTGCAGGACCATCAAGCCTGGTGATCAGTATTCGAGATATGTCGTTAATGGTGTTCTTAGAGATTGTTGGTGACTTTAGTCATTGATGAGCTAGAGTTCTAGAGGTTTGGACGAGGTCATCCGTGGTGTCATGCTGCACATGGATTTGTTGTGAGTGAAGATCATGTCGATTTACAATTTTTGTAAGAGTTTAAATTGAGTATGATATATTACATATATAAAAAGCGAAGTTTTAAATCATAATTGGCATTACCACCGCAATTTACGCTGCTGCATCCAATTGGTGTAATCTATTTGACACAAATCATCTTAACTGCAAACCCAAACAAACAATAATGGTCAAGTGGTGCAAAGCATAGTGAATGTAAAACACAAAGAGATAAGCGGTTTACTGAGATTCACTCTTTCCAAAATGAAATCGAACAGCTAGACATGAAAGAAAAGCAAAGATCAAATCACGAGGAGCATGTGGTGTAGGGTGGCTATGTGTGATCCTGGTTTATTTCTCCTCCAATCGAGGTTCGCGTGTACATGGGGTTGGTCCTGGTTTGAAGGCACAGAGGGACTGTGGTTGAGGATGGTTAAAAGTAGAGGGAGGGTGGCCATGAATGCTGTGATTGAACAATACCATGCTCTGGTTTCTAGTATTAAAAACGGGTGGATTTACATGACTAAGGAGTGGCTAACAGCGTGAAGATGAAGGGGGGCAGCGGTACCAAACGGACCTGTACGTTGGAAAATCCAAGATTTCTGCAGATCTTTCTTCCCCCTCTCTCCCTCTCTCTCTCTCTCTCTCTCTCTCTCTCTCTCTCTCTCTTCTCTTTTTTACTTTTAGTTCACTCCATTTGCTGCGAGTAAAATTCAAATGCCTGAGCGTGGCGCATTTTTTGCACTAGAAGGTGCAGTCGGGCAAGGAGAACTTTGTCTTGCATACCATACAAATGCCATCCCCGTCGCAGGGCAACCCGCTAACGTACACCATGAAAGTGAATGATAAGCCACAGAACCTGCCAGGTAGTGACGGAGAGCAGTTGGAGGGTGGGAGGGGGAAGCGGGCTTTTATAAGAGAATTCCTTCGTAGGTAAGGCTGTAAATCTAGTGCCCAAACCGGAAATGACTGGAACTGGGTATCCAAAAGCGGGTTGGAGTCCAACCCGGTTTTATCCCGGTTGAAATCCGGTTTGGATCCAGATCAATTCGGTTTTTTAAAAACCGGAAATCCGGTTTCCGGATTTAAACCGGTTTTTATTTTTTATTTTTTAAGCTTGTTTTATTACTTTTTTGTAGAGAAATTTGTTGTAAAAATATTTATCAAAAATACTTTGGGAGATATTTGTTGTAGAATTTAGAACATTTTTTTTAAGTTTACGATGAGTCTCTCATCTTTGGATCGATCATCCAAAGTGTTAAAGGATGATTTCAGCTTATTTCTTGATTGTGTATCAGAATCAATGTTAGAAAATGAAGAATATCCTTCAAAATTTATCGTCTTTGAGCAACAACAAGCCCAGCGCTTTCGAATATGCTTCACAGCATAGCATACTACTTTACATGGGAGTTTGATGCAACCCCACAAAAGGGTTAGAGGGCAGCAAAAACACAGTAAACAGGCACTGTAGATACATTCTATAGTTTTATCTCGCAATGTAATCCCTCCAATTTGTACGGCTCATATAAAACAAAACCACCAATTCCTCAAAAGATTAACGAAGAAAAATATTGCATTAAAACTGTGTCCTTAGAATATGGGTTACCAAATACAATCTCTACAAATAAGACCCCACCAACAACACAGAACACTTGAAACTGCTTTCATGCTCACAACAAAAAACCTAATGTAAGCCCATAAACAATAATAATGAGCAAAAACCATAATAAAATGTACACAACACTGCATTCATTTATTGTTCTTGCATTCATGCAGCCAGAAGTATATAATTAAGCTGCCGTGATTTCATTTCCAAATTTACTTCCTGAGAAGATCCAAATTATATAATATATAAGCTGTAGTACGTTCACATATATATAGAGGCCACACTTGATCTCTAGATTTCTTGTCTGCTTGGCTTTTAGGGCACAATTCAAGGCACGCCACACGCCTTCCCTAATATGCCGATGTCACTTTGTTGCTGCATGCTGCAATATATATATATATTTATAAAAAAAAAATTAGGTGACTTATACAATGATCAATCTATAAATTAAGTTGAAAATATAACTTATACATCAAAGCAATGATAATGATCAGGTACTTAATTAATAATCCATTAATGGAGTTCCAAATTATAAAAATGAATAATTAAGACCAGGATATAATCAGATAGTTCAAGTTAGGTTTGATCACTCGCTCGGCTATTTCTCAGAAGAAGAGGAAAATTTTTTTTTATAATTATTAAAAAAGTTTTATGTATATCAATTTTATAATTAATATATAAAAATTAAACTTAATTACGATGTTGAATACAGTTGTTATATGCTGGATAAACAATTTTGAATGAGTTAGTTTCGTTTGCATACATAATGAGTTGTATTGAAGGAGTTTTCTCCAATTGATAGTAACATTTTCTCTGCCTTATATATTACCTTTTTATGGATCTCTGACTTTTAAAGATTTGGATCTAACTCTCAACCAGACTCAGTCATCTCCCACATTGAATTATTTCCCTTTCTCCTAACCCCATAATTAATCAATCAATTTCAGAAGATAAAGAAGTGGTCATCTTGTTTTTTTTTTTTTTCCTTTCATAAAATTGACAGGCCGTGGGGGGGACCCATTGATTAGCAAAGGAATGTTTCAAGAAAGAGGGTCAAGATCCATGTCAACCCGCAAATTTCGTGCCATGCTTCCTCATCAATCAAGTTTATCTTTAATAGAGACTAGGGACTTTTGTTAGGCTGATGATAAGAATATTAAGTGAATTGTTCTATATTTATCAAGTTGCCAAGGTAGAACACATCATACACATCACTTAAATGATAACATTTAATTTGTAAGATGTGAGTTCTAAAATTTGTATTTTTAATTAAATTATATCATGTAAGTACTTAACTAGATATATTATTTATATTGACTTTTTTTTTTTAATAAATTTGGAGGAGAAGAGTTTTAAATTCCAAAACTCTATTTTGGAGACTGGAGATTATGTCAATCAAGCACAGGCCTTTAACTTATTATTTATATCGAGTTATAAATATCTTTTTAAATAAGATCCATGATATCGAACTTCTCATTAGGTGCTTGATTAGTCTCCATATGTATTGGTTATCCAGGATCCATATGCAATGGGGATAAGTTGAAAAACATCATTATGTGTCAGCTCATTGCAAGCTGCATGTCTCTATATACAAAATTACAGAGGATGAAGCAAGTGGTGTTTTCCACTTTAATTTATTATGAAGTGAATCATCATTTTTGACTTGGGTATGTGATAATAGCTGAATCGTGCAGAATTTTACTAAATTAAATAAAGCATTATCACAATTATAGAGTGTTAATTCTTTTTTTTACTAGTTTTGAAATATTTATTTTTCTTACTTATATTTGGATTTAGAACTTCGACTTGGGTATGTGATAATAGCTTAATTCTGCAAAATTTTACTAAATTAAATCAAGCATTATCACAATTATATAGTGTTGATTCTTTTTTTTTTTATTAGTTTTGAACTTTATCTTAATGAAGGAATTGAAGTTTGGAAAGGAATCAAAGTTATGGAAGGAATCAAAGTTGGGAAAAAAAGAAGTAACCATAACAAACTGTAACAGTAACAGAGACTTGTAACCATTTTATTCTATGGTTAACAATCGCAAATGAGCTAACAATGTTGAACTAGGTAACATTCATGTGAGCTATTTTATTCTACTTCCCCTGTTTTATAAAATAAAAACAGCAACCAACCATAAAGACCTAGTCTCTAGAGATGGCTTTTGAGTAGATCACTGAAACATAGAATAGTGACATTAAGTCCTAGAAACATAAACATAAATTAATAGCAACCAACCATTCACCACGGAGAGACATATATAGACCAAGACAACAACATTGCCACTAAATTACAAAACAAAAAGAAAATCTAATCAATAAAAGTGAACAAAAGAAAACATACACCAAAGGTAGATCAAAGAAATCGTTGTGGACGACGCATAAGCCGCAGCGCTCGGTGTGGAGAGCCTGGAAATCGTTGCCATGGTAGATAAAAGAAAGAAACAAATAAGATACTGAAAAAGGCAGAAATCAGCGATAGAGATGGCTCACAATGAGATCGGCGAAGAGAGAGAGAGAGCGTACCCTAGATCGGCGATGGAGATGGCTCACAACGAAATCAGCGACAGAGATAGCTCACAACGAAATCGACGACGGAGATAGCTCACAGCGATGATTGGATTGAGAATGGGATCGATTGAGACTGGGATGCGACCATTTGAGGCTAGGGTTTAAAGCTTTAGATTTCGAGCGAAAGAGAGAAGCGCGACTGCGAGAGAGATAGAAATGAGAATGTATTTAAAATCCGGGTACCGGATGTTAGATGCGGTACCGGATTTGAATGGATTATATCCGGACCATTTTAATTTCTCAAACCGGATAATTAAAAATATGGTTTTCGGAATTAAATTAATCCGGATCCCAGATCCGGAACCGGAATCCGGATATCCGATTTTCAAACCAAACCGGATAAAAAACCGGTCCGGATGAACACCCTTATTCGTAGGTATATATATAAATTGACCATATTATATATATAATATATATTTATATATACCAGCAATCATCTTCATTTATTTTTTTCGGCAAAGAACTTCATAAATCTTCATAGATCTCAACAGGTGTTCTCTAGATCTGAACAATTTTGTTTTTCATTGTGGTTTATTTTTTATTTTTCTAAATAATTTTGTTATATATCCCTAGATATTCCTTTTTTAACAAATCTGTATATTATCGTTTGCTTCTTTTTTCTTTTTTTTTTTTTCCCATGGACGAATGAAATGTTAAATTCTTATTTATTGTTATTAATTTTCTAGATTTATATATAGGATTCTATTATTTTTTCGGTTAAATGTACATTTCCTCTTCTATTTAAGTTATGTTTCGTTGAATGAAAACAGAATGGTATATTCCTCTTCTATTTTGTTCTTTCTTTGTAGCTTTGCCCCCATCTTGTTTCCAACATTTTAAACTGACAAAATAACATACAACCAGAATATCTATGCATGAAGGTGATCAAGAACTTACTCTGGAAGGACGAGCAAGGTCGTGGCCGTAGGATGCAGGAAATTGCAGGAGAGAGTTGGAAAAGGTCTGAAAGCGAGGACATGATGTTTATGTATACCAGCTCATGTGGAGCACTGGAGATCAGGAACGTATAGCGAAAGCGGGAACATTTAAAAGGAGAGGGAAGGAAGCGGACGGAAACGAGCCCCCACGGTATATTCTTCCGTTAATTGATGCGCGCTTCGGAGCCATCCAAAACCATGGACTGAGGTCACTCCAGTCCTACTTTCTTTCCATCATTTATTACAAAAGGCTAGGATAGATTAGGAGGTATGTGGTTCATGCCTTCTTGCTTTTTGAGAAAAATATAACCATCCATTCACATGGATAAGACATCTTACGAAAATCTAAGATGTCACATTAATGTTTACATAATACTAAAAAAATACTTCAATAAAATAAAATAAAATTTCTACAAATACTCGAATTATCCATAACTCAACATACAGCACAAAATAACCAACATTAATAATCTATTAATATGACTCTGCAATAAATACTTGTATCATTTGACACTTATTCCTTTATAATTATCAAAATTTTCTAATACTTCCTACTCCTATTATGTAGGTGAACCATCTAATTATCTGAAAAATACTATAAAAATAAGGAGTGATTTATTAATAACTAAGTAGAAAGAAAACATATATTAATATGCAAACATAAATATTTACAGAGTTTAGAATGATGAGAAAACACTTTTTATTTTTATACAAAGTTAAACATGTTATAAAAAATTTCCGAGGAAAAGTTCAAAAATATTCATAATCAAAATTTCCTTAGGACATGTTATTAAAAAAATCCTTAACACAACATAATTAAAAATCACATCAGAATAAAACTTCATATTTAATTCTCATGGTAGGGTCATGCAAATGTCGGTAACTAATTGAGCAAAAACAAAATGTGAATCTTCTATTTATTATTCTCGGAGTCCTGAATGTGCAAATAAAAAAAAGTACACAGAAAAACCACTTTGCTTCCAGAGTACAGGGTGCACTAGGAACAAAGAACTTGGTATCAACCCGAACAGAGGCTACAATTTTATACCCGTGGTGAGGTCAGAACAGAACCAGATAAGAATGGCATATCAGAGGTCTTCAAAAATTACATCATATCATATTAGAGAATAAAACGTCTTCAGAAGATAAAATAATCTGATCATAAAAATATAATTTATGTGCAAATTTTTATATTTGCTCTTTTTGCCAATTTAAAACAAAATGAAAAAATAGCTCATTTCTATAACAGTCATGCCAGAAAATACTTTACTTGTATACAAGATTTCATGATTAATGTAGAACAAATAAGTGAGGTTATTTCAAAAAATATTTTCTTCACAAAACAAGCATATTTTTGAAATTGACCAAATAAGTTCATTTTTTTTAATTCAAAATCTAATATAAGAACCCTGCTTACTTGATCATCTTAACTTTTCAAAATTTCTCCACAATAGTACTAAACGAAAATCGAACACCCCCTATAAAATAATCATGTAACTCATAAATTTCCTACTAAAGAAGTAGTTCAACGCTTAAACATGAAATACTAGGTAACCTATTTTTCCGTAAAGAGAATCTAAAACTCTTGTAATCCCAAAATATCTTAAATTCGCCAATACATCGATTTTCACTTAATAAGTTTGACTATTTAAACTCTTATTATCTCAGTAACTTAGAAGTACTCATGGCTAGCATCTATACTCAATTAAAACTAAGTTGTGAAAAAAATAATCCTTAATTAATATGGACTTAACATAGTCCTAACATTTTTTTTAGCAAATAGTTAGGTCCACATGTCCAATAGTAGCTATGACGCCCCCAATCTACATTTGAGATTTAACGTAAATTAAAGCGTCAGGACATGTAGCACTAGATTACATACCCTTCCTTCATGTCAGAATTAATATGCATGCACCTAACTTACTAGCTGTATGCAAAATATGTTGTAGTGGAATAAGGTTTATTCCATAAAATCGACAAAAAAATCTAAATTTTTGTGAATATCACATGGTAAGTTATAGGAAAAACCCATAAATTCATAAAGCATAAGATACTAGATTCTTCATAATACATGACATTGTGTGATATTCCAAAAGAATAAATATACAAGTACCCTTTTTTGCCTTCAGGAATTCGTTCTTAACTTCTTTATAATCTTCACCAAAGTGGAGAAAACCTATGCTTAAACTGTAAACACAGATGATCATATATGGGATAGGTCATTTCATCAAAAGAAGACATGAACCTATGTTTAAATGTACATTTCCTCTTCAGCTTTATATTACTCGATATGATTGTTTTATTCTCTTTGCAATTTTGTTTTTTTTTTGTTTTCTTTCAAACATAGTTGAAAAATTCTTTATGTACTTAAAATAAATGACTACTATTTTTCTCCTTCAGATGTCAGCATAGCAAGAACCGTTTACATGTGTGCCAAGGCAAATACAAAATGGAAGATTAAGGAGCCAAAAGCAGCAGTACAATCAGCAATGGAATACTTGATCATATTCAATCATCTCTTTCTCAACTAAATTTAGTTTTCAGGTAGATGGTGATGCCTAAGAATTCAGGTAGATGGCTCCAACTTAACACTCCTAACATCGTAAAATCCTATAGCCCAGTTCAGAACAAAGGGGAAACTAGTGGGACAAAACAGACCCTTATCCCACCAGATATAAGAGAGCAAAGAGGGGAGGATCCTAGAATGAATGATACGATGCTGGAAGAAAAGGTCAAGGCAGGAAAACCAACTGTTACTAATTCCTGGAAAGTGATAAGGAGTTGAGCCAAGTTACTAAGGAACCTGGAAAGGAAGCACTCCTGAGCCTACAAAAGCCTTTAACTCGAGCAAAACAAAAGAAACAAGTATCAGTCAAGAAAGAAATATTAACAAGAAGTAAGCAGAAGACATCTAAAGACAATTCCCTTGTACCTGGTGCACAAACCTTAAATCTCCCACATAAACGTATCATGCCTAATGCTTATACTGTTGTTTTCGCCGATCAAAAGAGGCCGAAGATGGATTGTATGGGGGAAACTAGAAGGGAAGAAAAGGTAGAACATGACAATGAAACTATCATATCGGCAGGTGCTGGTTTCCAGCTTTGACGGGAACAATGAATATCATAAGTTGGAACTCACGTGGGCTTGGGAACCCAGATGGAGCTTGTGTGCTTTGAGACATGACTCAAAGAGAAGATCCTAGGGTCTTGTTTCTGCAATGAACTAGACTTGATGTACATAGAATGAATAAGCTGAAGTATAAGCTGGGGTACCCAAACTGCTTGGCATTCACCTTGCTTTGGAAGAATGAGTACTCCCTGAAGGTTCTTCATTATTCGAAGACACACATCCATGCTAAGATTAAGCTAAATGACAATAGTAATGATTGTCGGTACTTCACGGGAGTTTATGGGCAACTAGAGGCATCAAGAAAACATGAAACTTGGTCTTTGCTCAGATCAATCTCTATACCTAAATGTAGTGCATGCACTACAAGAGAATAGGTTTTTTTAGACAAATCATTTTGTCTCAAAAAACAGATTTTTTGTCCCAAAAAATCTTTAGAGACAAAAAAATTTTGTCCCAAATTTGTCTCAAAAAGCCCATCTCAAAAAGTTTTTAGGGATGAAAAGTGAATTTCATCCCTAAAAATGATTTTTAGAGACGAAATCTCACTTGCTCGTCCAAATCCGTTCGGACGGGTTTTTTTATTTGAGACAAAAAAATTTCATCTCAGAAATCCGTTCGGACAAAAATTTCAGCCGTCCGAACTGACGGTTTCCGTTCGAACTAATAAATATTTCATTCGAACAGATTGCCTTATTCGAACGAGGCTAGCGTCCGGACAGATATTATCTGTTCGAACGAATAAATTTATTGAAATATAAATCTTGTTCGAATGGACTATTTTTAGTTCGGATGAATTTTAAATAATAATTTATCATTCAAACGAATACAAGAGTTGTTCGAACGGATATTATCTATTCGAACGAATACAAGAGTTGTTCGAACGATACTGCTATACAGATTACATTTAATTAAAAGATGCATTACTATTATAATAAAAATGT
Source organism: Platycarya longipes (assembly GCA_036559045.1). Taxonomy (NCBI): domain Eukaryota; kingdom Viridiplantae; phylum Streptophyta; class Magnoliopsida; order Fagales; family Juglandaceae; genus Platycarya; species Platycarya longipes. The sequence goes on along the minus strand of CM071796.1, from coordinate 12,624,073 downwards.
AATTTGCACATCAAATGTGTTCAAATATTATTGTTAAACAGAATAATAAATGTACAATTAATAAAAAAAATAGATTTTAAGATCGTGATGGTGGCATAATGTTTTGAGACATCCTCTGCCATTCTTCAAACATTGCTCGAGTCCTCGACTCCAGTCTCTCTTCTATTCTTGACTCTAACTCTGCTGCTTTATCTAATCTGATCAACAACTCTTGTTCCTTGAACCTCAAACGTTCTATCTCAAGTTGTGCTGCTTATAACTCCTTAGTTTTGTTTTCATTGGATCTAGCCTTAGAAGAGGATGATGAACTAGAGGATGGTTTCATACAACGCCCTAAGCCCCTCAAATATCCAGAACGTGATCCGAGAACTTCAGATAGGATCTAAGCATCATTGACAGATGATTCATCAGATGGATCTGCAGTAGCATCCTTTAGAGATTTCATCTTTTTCTACAAAAAAAAATATTAAAGTTAGTATAAATAATGGGAATATTCTATTCGACTTGACTTAATATACTTAAACTTATATAATTTGCCTCAACTTCAGGACTGGTCCTAACACCATCACGATTTTTATGTGCTTTAGCATATAAATGGGTTAGATCAAAGTCACCTAAACTTTCAGCTTGCTGCAAAAGAACAATTAAATTAGAACTTGAAAAAAAATGGCATATTTTAAAATGAGACCGGAATTAGTAGCACTGACCATTTTTTTATGTAAACGATGAAAAGACCGAGAACCCGCATGATGGTGAATCTTTAAATTTGATCTATTTACTTTGTTCACAGTACTTCGTTGCTTTACAAAAAATAAGAAAAATATTATAAATTTCAAATTCTAATACATATATAATTTTCTATTAGAAAAATATAAATGTGATATTACCTTATAAGCAGAATCTTCAAACAAATCACAAACCTTCTACCACTCGGCTGATGGTATTGCTTGGAATGGATTTTGGCGTGCCTCTGCAGCAGTGCTGAATTTCTCAAAATGTGCATGATACCGACCTTTGTACCTCCGGAATGCACTCAACATTAGCTCCTCAACTGTTTTTCGATGCTCTCGTCGACTAAAATCTAAATCAAACTCATCCTTGAAAAAATTATATTTAATTAGTATAAATACAATTAACATTAAATTTGAATTTTCTTGGGATGTAGCTCATTACCAAACATTGATTTTTTATGTGATCTTTTACATTTTCGGGAACGTTAACCTAGTAGGCTGCTGACATTGGAGTGTACGTGCGAGTGAGGGCACCAACATAAGTAGAAAGCCATGCTTGTAAATCACTATGCCCACCAGTGTGACCCTCTAATATATCAACTTTAATTTTACCCATTTTTCTGACTTTCTCTATGCAGACACCCCTGGTGATGCCTCGCCCTTGGTACAAGCTTACAACTACAAGTACAGTAATTAGAACACATATATATCATTTGATAAATATATATTAACTCATGTAGTAAATACCATAATTTGACAAAATACCTGGTGTTGGGTCTGGTGATGCTGGTACACTATTGCTGGCCAGTGAATCACGTGCATGAGATTCAATAATGGGTGGGGGTGGGGATAGCTTACGAACAGCTTTGCGTTTGGGAGGCATATCTATTTGAAATTGTAATTAATTAAATATATAACCAGATAGATATTGTTGATATTTATCAAATTTATACTTACACATATATTTTAACCCATTCACTATCAGTTTTGCTAGACCAGTCTTCTTCATCTTCACTAGACACGTCAGTAGATTCATGTTCTCCCGACATTCCACCCTTAATCACTTCTGGTGCAACATCTTCTCGATGGAGTGGGACCATGTCATACTGACTCAGGTCAACAAATAGATTGATCACTGGTTCATTTTCTTGATATGCTTCTTCATTTGTCGAACCATCGAAGTCTTCATGTGGTTCATCTGCCTCTGGAATATAATCGTATATATTTCTTGGTGCAAACTTCTCCACCACTCGCCATGGGTTCCCGTATTCCGGATCATCTAAATAAAAAACTTGTTTCGCTTGACAGGCGAGAATGAAAGGATCATCCTCGTACTAGGTTCGAGATGTATTCACACTAACAAAACCCCCATTTTTACGCACTCCCAATCTAGGATGTGAAACATCCCACCAAGTACATCTAAACAACCAAGCAATATAACATCCCACATACTTTAACCCTATAATATCTTCTACAACTCCGTAGAAGTCAATGTTATCATCTCCATGGCTCCCTTCGACTCCAACCCCACAATTCTGAGTTTCTCTATATCGTTCTCTATCACGTGTGTGAAATCTATATCCACGTACCAAGCAACCCAAATACTTGATAGCCCTCTTACTTGGACCACATGCTAGTGCATAAAGTTTTGGTGAGATCTCATCGAGATTTGTAGCATATTTTAATTTAACCTACATCAATAAATATATTTAGTATAAGATTAAATATCAATGGAATCCATATTAATTATTTAATATTACTGTATATTCGAACCACAAGGCAAACTCCTCTTCATGCTTCTTTTGTACGTCAGCTCCACCATCAGAGTTAAGCAGTTCTAAATGTTCACTGCACGTTTTCATATGAAATATCAATTTATACGAAAATACTAATCTCAATTATTTTAGTTTTACGTAAATTCATTACTAACCTCAAGTAGTGCTCAATTTCTGTACAGTTATTCAAGACATACCATCGAGCTCTCTCAGCATCTCGTCCACACAAGTAGACGCCCCCTTGTGCCCCCATTGGACGTACAGTTTGTGTAAATACAGAAAATGATGATGGGACACCCATCTGTTCACCTTCATAATTTCGATCCGGTCTCGTAAATCTGGTATCAACCCCACGAAAATACATTGAACAAAAAGTGTGCCTTTCATTATCAATGTAGGACTCTATAATCGAACCTTCTGGATGAGTCTTATTCCCCACACTTCGCTTAAGCTTTCCTAAAAATCACTCAATTGGATACATCCATCTATATTGAACCGGGCCAGCAACTAAAGCCTCACGAGGTAGGTGAACAGCCAAATGAACCATTACATCAAAGAAAGAAGGCGGGTACAAACTCTCTAGTTTGCACAATATCACTGGAATCTCAGCCTCCATTTTTAACAATGCGTCAACTTGTAACGTCCTATTACAAATGCCTCTGAAAAATGTCCCCAACTCTGTAAGAGCTGTACGACCATCCCGAGTAAGCTTTCCACGCACACCAACTGCCAACAAACGTCGTAAAAATATATGACAGTCGTGACTTTTAAGACCAGTTATCTTCCAGTCATGTGTTCGCACGCATCTTGACAAGTTCCCAGCATACCCATCAGGTAATTTGATTGACAATAACCAGTCACAAAATTTCTTTCTCTCATCGCTTGATAGTGTATACCATCCAAGAGGCATGATGGCTCGAGACCCATTATCTTGTACATGCAACTCTGGTCTTATTCCCAACTCCTTCAAATCTTTACGGGAGTTAACTGTATCTTTTGTTTTCCCTTCTATTGACATGAGAGTACCCAAAATATTTTAACATATATTTTTCTCAATGTGCATGACATCTAAATTATGGCGAAGTGTCAATGTAGACCAATATTGCAACTCGAAGAAAATACTTTATTTTGTCCAATTGAATTCCACTGCATCTCGTTTCCTTTTTCGTGCTCGTGTGTCCTTCCCAAATCTATTTTCTGGAATCTTAAGTAGTTGTGCCAGAATATCATCACCAGACAGTGTTGGCGGTGATGACCTTCCCATCAAACATTGCCTTGTTCGACTGCCATCTATGATTATTAGGTAAATATCGACGATGACCCATGAAACATAATTTTCTTCCATTTGTTAGCCAATACGATTGTGTATCTTTGTTGCAAACAGGGCAAGCCAATTTACCTTTCGTGCTCCATCCAGACAAGTTTCCGTATGCTGGAAAATTATTTATTGTCCATAAGACTGCGGCATGCATCTTGAATTCCCCGACAAGGCCGCATCATACGTACTGACACCCAGTTCCCATAACTCTTTCAACTCTACTATTAGTGGTTGTAGATATACATCTATGTCGTTTCCTGGTGACCTCGATCCTGGGATCAATAAAGCTATCATAAAATAAGGATCCTTCATACACTTCCAGGGACGCAAATTATAAGGCATTAATATCACAGGCCACGTACTATACGAAGTGCTTATATTGCCAAATGGATTAAAACCATCAGTTGCTAACCCGATGCGTACGTTCCGATAATCTTCTGCAAACCATGGATACTCTCGATCAAACTTCTTCCACTATAAGGAATCTGCCGGATGCGAGAGAAATTGATCATTTCGAACTCTTTCTGTATTATGCCAAGTCATATCCTTTGCAGTCACTCGAGAAGTAAACAACCGTTGAAGTCGAGGGATCAAGGGAAAATGTCTTAACACTTTATTCGGTATATTACGCTTATTTGAAGTCCATCTTGACTCGTGGCACATTGGACTTGAATCAAATTCTGCATACTGCTGCCAAAAGAGTACACAATCGTTCTTACAAGCATGGATAACATTATAATCAAATCTCAATCCTCGCTTCAATTTGTTCACCTCATAAAAGTTACGAGGCACTACATTATCTTGCGATAGAACCTCTTTAAATAACTCAAGTAGCATGTCAATGGCCTTTGCAGAAATCCGGCATACTGACTTGATATGTAGCAAACTCACTATGAATGACAACTTACTATGGCGGGTACACCCCTCATACAGTTGTCGTTGAGCATCCTCCCACAGTCTTGCGAAGTTCTCGTTTCCCTAAAAAAATTGTGAAAATGTTCCTTCTCCATCTCGAACACCAAACATGCCTGCGCCAATATCATCTAACATCTCAGTGGTATCCTCTCCATTATCATCATTATCATTCGAAATGACCACATCTATATCTTCGATAGCGATCTCGGCATCAGTTTCCTCCATTCGATTGGAATGACTCTCAAATCTAACTCTTGAAGGAAATGGTTCGCCATGTAGAACTCAATACGAGTATTTATGATCTATCCCATTAACGAACAAATGGGACTCCACTACTACCATATTTAAATAACTCAGGTTCTTACACTTCTTGCACGGACATCTTATAAAACCCCAACCATCAGCACTGTCTTTCGCAAACTCTATGAATACTTTCACCCCCCGTGCATACTCCTTATAGTCTTGCCCGAGTCTATCTCCCAATAGCATCCAAATTTTGTCCATTATATTTTCGTTATCCGTCTACTGCCTATTAAAAAAAAACCTAAATCATTTTATAAACATCATCAGTAATACTGTAATTGATAACCTCATAATACTATTTATTTATTCTGTGTGCACGAATTCCGTTCGAACGTATATTTATATGTTCGGACGGACATCAACATTGGTTCGAACGTGAATAGTTTCGTTCGGACGGAAATCGTGCAGACAGCATACCAAAATCAATCCTCACCATCAACTAAGTAAGCAACAAATACTCAAATAAACAAATCATGCTCGAAATTGGTTATATTATAAAATTCCAAATATCAAAATAAGTATGCAAAATCTATAGAAAATCATCCCAAAATATCAAAATAAATCTCTAATCTTTAAACCCTAATAATTAGAAAACTAACCTCAATTTTTGCACATCCAACTTCAAATCCAATTCAACAACACTACCCACAATTAAAAATTGTAAGATGAGAAAACTATCAACCACTTTTAATGTTGAAAATATACAAAAAAAAAAAAATTGAGAAATGCAATTTACCTATTCCCTTTCAAGAATATCAAGTCTTTCACACTCAAAAACCCTCCTACAATACGCAATCCTTCTCTCCCTTTTAGTCTCCCTCTCTAAAAAATAGCTCAATCTCGAGTAAGAAATGAACTGAAGAGTGGTGTTTAAATCTGCAAAGTTGCGTTCAAACGTAAAATTTATCTGTCCGAAAGCCAAAATGTCAAATTGCCGCGAGTTTTCCCACGAAGAATTTTCAACTTTTTGTGTTCGAACGGATTATTTTGGTGTTCGGACGCGTTATTCTTAGCATATATTAAGTATTTTCCGTTAGAACGCATGAGAGACCGTTATGACATATAACAAGTGTTATATCTTATAGACTTACACTAGTATTATAATACTAATATACTAGATAATATTTAATTATTATTATATATTTATATACTAATACTACTAATACTATTCTAAATAATCTATATTATAAATTATATAACCTCAATAAGTGACGACGCTACAAATTATATATTAAGTAATCTAAGTAACATGTACCTAATTATTATAAACTAAGCACTACATGTAAATAGTATAATACTTATGTTCTAACTAATATATACTAGTATATACAAAATAATTGATATATATGAAATTGAAGTACTTGATATATATTTATTATATATAACATTATCATCTTAGTATTATGTACAGTGCATGTATATTAAGTAATCTAAGTAACATGTACCTAATTATTATAAACTAAGCACTACGTGTAAATGGTATAATACTTATTTTCTAACTAATATATACTAGTATATACAAAGTAATTGATATATATAAAGTTGAAGTACTTGATATATATTTATTTTATATAACATTATCATTTTAGTGTTATGTATAGTGCATATATATTATAAAGACTATTTTTAGTATTTTATTTTTTACTAAGAACTTTATAATATTATTAGTGTCGTATGGTACATAATAATATCGTTATAACTAGCCAAACTAATAGCGGATTGCTTAAACCCCAAACTCTCTTCTTTCCGTTCGAACAGATACCCCTTCATCCGAACATATACCCTTACCGTTCAAACGCTCAAACTTGTTCGAACGAGAAATATCTCGTCCGAACGAGTATCGGGGTATATATGCCCAGTTCTCGCTGAACGGCTCATTTTTGCATCAAACGGTAGATTCCAAAACTCAGCCCTATTCAAACAAGAATCACACTCCACCTTCCTGAAACCGTCATCTACAATAAGATATATAAGGTATGGTCTCTCTAACCCCTCCTATTGGTTGAAAATGGGTTATGAACACCCATTTTTGTGTGGGTCGGATTTCAAATTGAATTCGACCCATTTTTCATAGTTTTTGTAATTTATTTCCAAGTATTCATTGTTTCGGACCTTTAGGAGTGATATTAGGTTGATTTGGTCCGAATAGATTTAAGTTTTGTAGGGAAAAAGTAATGGCCGAGTCAACTCGGCCATTTCTCTTTGCAGGGGTTTCCGTTCGGATGGGAATGACCCCCGTTCGAATGAGACTTGTTTGTTCAAACGGGCATATAACACGTTCGAACGTGTTATTTGTCCGTCCGAATGAGTAAGTTCCAAACAGAACAGTTTGATATACATATTGGTTTAATTTACGTATTTTGGGTTCCATCAAGCCTGCCTAACTTCTTCCATCACTTATTTGTATACAATATACAAATGGCAGGTAGAAGTCAAAAGCGTGGGAGAGATCAGTTGAGCGCTACTAGGCCTGTGATTGCAGATCCAGTTGCCTCCACACCCGTCTCTCCCGCTGCTGCCAGTGTTCCTGTTCGTAGGTCTGTTCTAGTAGAGCGGCCTATCACTTTGGATGACTTTAGAGAACTAGAGTCGGAGGGACACACCATCCACCAGATTTTCACGAAGCGAGGATGGACTTCGATCTGCACACAAGAGGGGATCGCATATCCTGATATGGTATGCGAATTCTATCGGGCATTGGGAGATCGGCCTGGAGATATTCACCACTACGTACTCATGGTGCCGGGAGTCAGCATCACCTTCTCTCCTCGGATGATTGCAGAGTATCTGGACATCCCGCGCGTGATGGACGCATATTCTCATCCATCCACAGCAGCAACAGCGTCTAGATCTATTAGGGCAGACACGAAGGCTGAATCCTTATCATCCTTCGCTACATAGACTGCCGATGAGTTGGGTACTGGCTCAAACGCTGATGATAGCGACCAGGAGTACGTACCTGATGATAGTCTCACAGACGATCAGGTACGTGAGCTACTACGGCATCCCGAAGCTCCTGCATATGATGGCGGGAAGGCCATCAAACAAGTTGACTGCATTCCATTATTCAGATTGTTGAATCTGATAGTTGGGTACAACATAGACCCGAAAAAGCACAAGACGGATTTCGGGATGGATCGGGAATGACTTTTGGTGCGGGTAGCAAGGGGGGACCCGATTGATCTAGCACTGTATATTTTCTTCCGCATCAGACAGGAGTCACGATATGGGAGTGGAGGCAGTTTACCATTTGGACTGTTGTTATCTGGCTCCTACTTCAAGCTAGAGTTACAGAGCGGATTGGTGAGAAAAGAGAACTTCAGATGGCGGCTCTCAACAAGATATCTATCAGTAAGAGCAAGGGGCACCCCTATTTACGTACTCTAGGGTCGACTGATGCTACTACCAGTGCTGCTACCCAACCTACTCAAAGCTAGCCTGCAGGATTTACACATTGAGTAGTTGGAGGCGATGGTTGAGGGCGTGGTGGAGAGAGTGGCAACTCACGTGGTAGCAGAGGCTGAGGATCGCATCATGAGGAGGATAGATGATATAGAGACACTGATTAAATCTATGTAGGAGGACATAGATTTGATATCGAAGTAGTATGAGTATTTTTATTTTATGGGTTGTATTGAATAATATTATATATATTTTGAAATGTAATTAGTATTTTCTTTTATTTTTGGTATTCATAACATTAATTTTTTTTTTTAATTTTCGTCATTTTACTTATTGCTTGTGATAATAAAATAAAGAACATTTTAAAAGTAATTACATAAAATTAATTATTACATTTATAAATATTTTGAATGCTTCATAAATCATAAAATGTAATAATATAAACACATTTTTTATATTTTGAAAATGATAAAATAAAATTAATAGAAAACAAAAAATATATATATGTATATATACGTAAATGAATAGTGATAAAAGAAATTAACCATTTCCAACTTGTTGTCCGTCCGAACAGTATAATTTGGGTTCGGATGGACTCGCAATTCCACCGCCACATTTTCTCCCAAATTTATTCCGTTCGGACAAATATTTCTCCGTTTGAACGTATTTTTACGCTCGTTCGGACGGATTTTTGTCCGTCCGAACGTATTTTGCAACTCGTCCAGTTTTTGGGACGAGTTTTAAAAAATGTCTCTAAAAATGTCTCTAAAAAATGTCTCTAAAAACAACAAAAAATAAAATTTGTCGTAGTGTTGGTTACTATGAGGAGATTTTAATGAGATCCTACGTATGGGTGAAAAAAGAGCAGGAAAATGGAGGCCACAAAGACTTATGGAAGACTTTAGAGAATTTCTTCTTGACTACCACCTTACAGATCCCTGGGCTTTAGTGGACTCCTATATACCTGGTGGAATGGAAGGCACAATGAAAACTGCACCTCAGAAAGACTAGATAGATCCCTAGCTAATAATGAATGGCAAGCCCTTTTCCACATGATGGGTGTTCACCACTTGCCAGTGGCCTACTCAGACCATCTAATGATCCTATTGAAATCACAGGAAGACCAGGAATGGAATAAGGGTGGTTTAGGCTTTATGTTTGAGACTATGTGGATAGAATCAAAGTAGTGCCAACAGATTATTGATTCACACTGGAGTGATGCTTCCTGTGAGCAAGATTTCACAAAGCTAATGCAGAAAACGAAGGCATGTGGGGATCAACTAAAAATATGGAACAAGAATCAGTTCGGGCTTGTGATGACAAAGATTAAATAAGCTAGAGGCAACCATCATTAAAGAACAAAACAGATCGGGAGTAGGCACAATTGAGGAATGAGAAAGTTCAGGTCCTTATGTCAGCTGCAAGTAAGGAATCAGAGCTCTTAGATTCAATGGAAGTAGAATTACTAGCCATTCTAAGAGCTCTTCAACTCTGCGTCCCTTTGGGAATTCAAGTACTACTTGTCATCGAATCCGACTCACTTTTAAGCATCAATGCTATCTTATTAGAAGGGGAGTCTCGGTCCCCTTATGATAACCTCATTTATTCCATTCAAGACCTAAGCAAGCAGTTCCCCAAGATGTCTTTTCAACATGTGGGTAGAGGATGTAACTTGGCAGCTGATGGCATGGCTAAGTATGGAAGGAATGTAGAGAGTTTAATAATTTGCAGATGGGATTCATTTCCCAAGTCTATTTCCCAAATTGAATGGCATGAAGCCAAGATGTAAATTAACTCTTGCTCTTTCCTCTCGTTTTTTCCTCCCCAAAATATATATATTGAGACTTTTATTTATTTATTTATTTCTAAAAATAACGCTTGCATAATGAATTTTACCAGATAGCAAAGAGCAGAAAATGAAAGACATGAAAACCACCCTTATACCAATTAGCGGCAAGTGGTGGAAGAGGTGAAAAAAAGAGAGAAGCAGATCGAAGTTTGATAAGAACAAAACACATAAATTCAAGGAACACGATAATAAACGCAAGGACAACATCGTAAATACATGATTAAATCAGTAATAAAATTGGCAACAAGGGTAGAAAGGGTAAATAATTATAAAGGCAGGGGTAAAAGTGTCAGGTAATAGAGCTGAGGGACAGAGGGTAAATAAATAAAGCAGAGGCAAAATTGGCAAAAAAGTATTATTTAATAATTATAGCAATGATTATGTATAATTATGAATTATCTAAATTTATAAAATTCAGAATAAATAATATTTCACACATTACGCGAGTTATAGGCCGGTGCAAATAGAGATTAAGTACTACTCGAAATAAAAGTTTATTTCTTCTGAAGATTTCTTCAAAAATCTTCTCTTTCTCAACATAATGACAAATCCAATGTACCCATAAAGAAGACTCAAACTAGTCTATCAAACAGTACTTTTGCAATGTGGAAGTTGATGGTCCCATGATCACAATAAGCTTCATAATAAAAACTCTTTGCTATTGCGAGAAATGTTTGCTTTATATCAGAATGAATGTCATCTTTGGAGTTGTGGAGTACCAATTGCACAAGTTCTTGCATCTCAGATTCTATTTCTGGGGTTGTATGGCAAGAATAATCAGCATATGAAGTAATATTGTGGCTGCAAATATTGTTGTCTCCCTGCATGATTTAGAAAATCTCCCCATGATCAGAAATTAGGAACCTCTAAGAAATTAACAACGGGAAATCACCATTTGTAAAATAACCATTTGTTTTAAAAAAAAACTAAAGTTAATTAGAAGAGATAAATTTTATTATTTATATTATATATTTAACATAAAGTAAGCTAATGTTCAAGACTTACATCGGCCTTACTGAATAGAAATGACGTTTTTAATCACAATATGCATTAATGGAATCATACAAGATGCATTAATGTTTTTTTTTTATTTATTTTTATTTTTTATTTTTAAGCCTGGTAATGCTGGCTTGCTTTTACAAACAACGGCATATACTATTGTTTTTGGTCAGAAATATGTCAAAATGTTTATCACGCTTATAGAAATAAGTGTCATAACTGTTGCATAAAATAAATGTCAAATGACAAATAATTAATACAAAAAAATATTGACCTAAGTAATATCTAATTATATCCTATATATCTACAAATTTGATGTTGTCTCTCTCTTCGATGAGAAATAAGTACGCTAACTTGTACAATTGATCATAAAATGTGCAAGTTCGGACAATGACTTTAAAAATGATGGAGCTCAACTAGAATTCAGATGAAAAGTAATTATTATTATTATTATTATTTTTACAAGAGATTGCCTAACTTTTACGCCCTAAAATTATATATAACTTTATTAATATTTTCTAAAAACAAACCTGGTCCTTTTGGTAAGAGCTAAGTTTGTAGCAGACTTTGTTCATGAGGCTGGACAGTCTCTTATATTGAGCATGGGACAATAGTTCTTCTGAAATTGAATGGCCTGTGGCAATTATCATGTGCGTGAGTAGCTCTGCCTTTCCTTTGTGCCTATCCCCATCACTGCACCACTCAAGCAGCCACTTCTCCCACTATATTTAATAGTACCACACACACAAAGAACAATGAAAAAAAAAAAAGTTATTCACGCCCTTTTAACTCAATCGCAATTAATATACAATGACAGCTATATATATAACGTCAAGATTGTCACATGGCAATTAATCAATCAAAACTCGACAAGTGACATATTAATTAAGATGCCAGCGTAGTACTTATAAAAAAAATAAGTAAATATTATAAAAACAAGATTAGAAATATGAAATCATTTAAAATTATGGAAAGTAATTCATATATAGTTCATCTGTACTTATATTGCTAATTTTATTTATACGTGTCATGATAATACCATTAGCTACGGCCAATGTGGTTGCTTTCCAAGAAACTCACCGCTTGCCGTAAATGGTGGCCGATTTCTTGTCCGTCCTGATCTACTGTTGCCTCCAGTGAGAGATGCTTTAGGAATTCATGCAATATCCCGACGAGTGCCTCCCCATTCGTCTTTGGATTCGACTTTCTGCAACTAATATCACTTGAGAATAATGACTTCTCCATCCATGTTTTTCAGTTTTTTATTTAATTATTTATAATATATATCAGCCTAAAAGTTCTAAAAAATTCACATCCAAGTATACTTTCAATATATAGGTCCGACCACTTATTAATACTGTATCAAATCTTCATTTAAACAAGATTTTATGATTATTTATGAAACGTTTTTACATTATTTGTAACAACTTCTTATATCCAGACATCACCTAAAGGTTGATTTCATAATCAAAGGTGGAGGATCTTGCAAAATGAAGGTACTTTGCTGCATAAAATATATAAAGCAAAACACTTTCCAAATTAAGTCAGTTTTGTTAGTCAAACTTGCGCACAAACCCCTTATATGCTTGGAGAGGAATTTGGGAAGCAAACAAATTGTTACTCCAAGGTTGTAAATAGAGAGTAGGTGATGGGAAATTAGTAAAAGATATGGACAAATGCATGTAATCCTAGTCATCAGGCTGATCTACAAGAAAATGAGTGGGATAAAGGTAGATAATAAGGAAGATACTGTGGATAATCTTCTTAATTAAGATAGCATGTGGTTGAAGGTTGATAGAGTAATTAGAGCTCTATTCAATCCCATGTAGCTACCAATATAAGCACTTCCAACTCATAATGAAAATCAATGGATATGGATACAGGAAAAGAATGGTACGCAATTTGATCGACGTTCGAAGTGCTTATAGATTTCTTCAAGAGCAACTTAGAGGCAACCACGGGGAAAGCTCAAGATCATAGCCAATCTCAGTTGTGGAAAGTCCTATCTATTAGGACAGCCCAGCAGCTCAGCATGATTTGTGGGATCCAATGAAGCGATTACATTTGAAATAGGTAAAGGCTCGGCATGATTGGTGGGATTCAATGTATTCCTCTATTTATGTAAGCTCAATGCCGAGTGTTCACGTTGAATATTACAAAGCAATATTTCTTTCACTGTCATTATTTTTCATTTCTCTTCTCTATAAAGGATGAGAGTTCTTTTTAAAATCAAGATAGTTGCTTGGCGAGCTTATAAAGAAGATCTAACTAGTCAATCTAATCTTAGGAAAATGAATGTGGAGGTTGAAAATGAGTGTTTGTTTTCCAAGTCTAGTCTTGAAGATACTTAACATGCTTTAATATTTTGCTCTGACATGAGAGTGTTGTGGAACAAATATATAGTTGCAGTGAAGCACATTAGGAGTCATATGAACTTGATGACTATTGTACTGTACGTGCTGGAGAAAGGCAATATGAATGGCCTGACAATCCTTTTCCTAATAGCTTGGGATTTTTTTGTTTAGAAGAAAAAAGATGCAAGCTTAAAGAACTCTTATTTATCCAATTAATGTGATCGACTAGGCATTCTCTCTGTAGAAGACACACAAGGATCTGACCTCCTTACCAACTATAAAATTCAAGGCTGTTTGCCGCTAGAAGCCATGATCCCCATCTGGCTACCTCAGATTGAATGTGGATGGAGCAATGTTATTTGACATACATAAGGCTAGTGTAGGTGTGGTATCAGAGATGAGAAAGGAGACCTTGTGATGGTTGTTAAGAGCATTCACATTGGCTTCATTAAAGTCATCTTGAAAATTTGATAGAAAGGATAAAATTTTCATTAATTCAAAACCTCCACATTCTTAACTTCATATTAGATTCATCATTGGACTGATCAAAAGAATAATATAATAATATTTTTTGATAGATTAAAAGGTATTAAAAAGAGGAAAAGAAATATGGAAGATTGAAAAGTACTAAACAAATAGTTTGACTTGTGAATAGTAGATATTCAAATATGAAAGAAAATGAGATGGTATTGTAGCTCAAAGTTTCAAAGAGTTTGATTTGATGAATCCAATGCAAATTGATTTTGAGTAAAAATATCAAACTTTGCATTTGACTTGGTTTTTAATGAAGTCAATGCCAATGCTCTAACAAAGTAGAGAATGAAGTGCATGACCTAGAAACTACTGAGCTTCTGGTTATTTTTCAAGGCTTACAACTATGTGCTCATTTGTGATTCTTAAAACTAATTCTAGAAAGTGACCGTTTGTTGATGGTTAAGGAGCTACAACTAGAAGATGCAGAATCATTTTCAACTATCAGGAACTTGCTAAAAGCATCTGCTAGAACTATTTGTTGAGTATAAGTTTCAGATGTGCATCATATGAAAATGAGGCAGCTCATAGGCTTGCCCTTTATGCTTGGAATGTTGAGAATATTGAAATGTGGTAGGCTGAAACTCCAATAGGTGTTTCTCAAGCAATTTGGCTTGAAAAGTTTGTAATAGTACTTGTTACGACCTTATTGATGAGTGGTTTTGTCAGTGAAAGAGATTAGCATCCTACTAAAGACGAAGTTAGGGATTCCCATTTAAGGGTCCCATAATAACCAAGAGAATATATATTGATCCATCCAAAATGTTGAATATTTTCGGATCATGAGAACAATTTGCTTATATTAGTTATTTTAAAATAACTCTTTATTTTAGCTTTCATAATTTTTAATAATTTATACATCAAAGTGCATAAAACCTATATGTACTATATATATCCAACGCCCATAAATTATTTATTGTCAATCACAATATCATAAAATCTGTACAAAATCAAATTGAAACTTTATTTAAGCGCGTATATATAGCAAAATGTGCTGCAGATGACTATATATAAAATGTACTGTGCTTCGTGTGGCTATGCGTGCAAGAGGCAGAGGCAGATAAGAAGAGAAAGAAGAGAGGGTTCTTACTTCATGTAGCGAATTTAAATTTACCTTCTGATAGTAATGTAGTCTCGTGGATTGATGTTTATGGCGAATTCATTAAGAAAGGCTCTTCTGAATTCTTCCTTATCAAAATATGATGCGATTGCCTCGACCAAGATTGTGGTTTTAACCCATGCAAGCCGTTCCGTTGACCTTTCGGGTTCATAAATACTGCCTACTGCCAGAAAATAAGCCAGTAGAACGGCTTCTCTGCTTAATTTAAACTCTCCAAGATTGTATTCTTCGTACCACCTATTTATATTTATAAATATGGCTCATTATTTCATAACCTCTCAATATATTAACAATTAGAGTAGTTCTAGTAAAACCATACATGCATGGGATCTCAAAATGTATTTATTTTTTTTAATATTTTTAAATATATATATTTTTTAATATCACTATATCATTAATAAATACATTCTTAATCACTAAATTAAAAAAAAAATGAAAAATCCACTGTCGAAATTCCAATAACAATGATTAAGCCAATTTTGAGATCTTTTAATATCTCTTGATCTAATATCAATTTTTTTTTTGAAAAAAAAAATCCAATATCAATTTGATTGACAAACAAGTTAAACCTAATTATACCATTGATATTTTAATATGTAATAAATACACGTCATTCTTCGTACTTACTTTTGAATACCATCCAATTCTGTCCGATGTAATGCTTGGCAATTGTTGTAGTCCAATTTTGCCAGTTCGAGATAGGTTGTATTATTGACGAAGGGCATCCTGTAGAAGGAATCAACAAGAGTCATGGTGAGTATCATACAGATTTTGAATTAATTAAAATTTGCAACTTGCATATATATGTGTAACAGGTCCATCACTTTAATAATAGGGGACTTAAGTCTGAAAGGAGCTTCCTTAATGGTGTATGTGTCAAGTGGGTCGTGATGGTGGGCTTGAGGTCATATGGGCTAAAGCAACATTTAAAGCATTGAAGGCAAATGTGAATGGGGCTTAAGGCTTAGGCCCATCTATTTGCACTTATATTTCAGCCCATGTAATTAGGTAGCTTACGTTACTTTAGTTTATAAATAGCAATAATGTAATTGTAATAGATCATCTAGAATCATTTGGACAATTTTTCATGTAGGATGTCTACCCTCAAAGTTAGATAACGTGATTCAAATAATACTTTTAGATTTATCTTCAATTTCTCTTTTTTCTACAATCAAATTGTTATAATATGAGGGTTTGAATATTATAAGTTAATTTAGATTTTCCATTGGGAAGATTGACGGAACGTCCATCGATGCTTATGTATTAATTTGTATAAAATAGTTAGTAGCATGAAGGCGGCATACATACATATTATGTACATAATAACACTTACGATATTCTATGATAAATTGTATCAACTTGCATTCGGCTTCCTTGCTGCGTAAAGACGTCACCTTAATTTGTAAGAACCTTAATTTATGTTTTAAACTGACAGCTAGCGTTGATTGATTGCATTAGGAGGTCCCTCTCTCTTCTCTCTAGAGAAAAGCTAGGATTTCAAGTGTTGTTGTCTTCGACACTTGGCTGAGTCTCACTAGGGTGAGTTTCATTTTTAGATCTAGTTGAAATGGACGATGACCTTACAAAATGGTGGGAAATGCTACACTTATTCACCGAAGAGACATCCATAGTTAAGACGAGCTTGGAAAGCCCTAAGGAAAATGTTCACACTCCAAGAAATCGATGAGTCCCTGTCTACTAATGCTATTCAATTTCGGTATGAACCCTTTTAGATCCAGTGTCATAATTTCCCTCTAGCAGTAATAAATCCCTAGTCCAACGGTTCGGCATGGGGAATGTGTCTACGGATTCGCATGGTAGTAGACCTGCATAAACCCTTGCTAAGGGGGGAAATAGTTGGAATTCGATAACCAGAGGTACTGGATTTCCTTTAAGTATGAGTGCCTCCAAAACTTCTGCTTCCACTATGGAGTCTTATTCCATAAAGGGAAAAAATGTACATGCCCTAGATTCGATCTACAATCAAAGGAAAAAAAGGCACTGGCCTTTGGACCCTAGCTAAGGGTACACCCTATAAACACCTCACTTTTTGACCATAGGAAGTATGGAGGCAATCATGAGAAGAAAGAACAGGA
Organism: Platycarya longipes; assembly: GCA_036559045.1. Taxonomy (NCBI): domain Eukaryota; kingdom Viridiplantae; phylum Streptophyta; class Magnoliopsida; order Fagales; family Juglandaceae; genus Platycarya; species Platycarya longipes. The sequence goes on along the minus strand of CM071796.1, from coordinate 12,606,680 downwards.
TAGGCCTAATAAAGGAAGGAAAAATCAGACAGGGAAGAGAGTCCTCAGAAGGCATCTGAGCTTCCCCCTGTAGACGCAAAGGTCACTGTGGTTCCAACTGACAATCGAAAAAGCAACCCAGGGAATCTTAGTACGAACTCCTCTCAAACCACTCATTCCACCACATCAAGAGTTATAGTGGGAGAAACAGAGTCTAAATGTAACATGGAAATAGATCTAGGTAAGGTTGTTGAGTTTGAACCAACCAACAAAGTGACATATGGATATGAGGAAGAGAAAATCATTAAAAAGGAGACATCAATAATACCCCACCAACAAAAAATCTTAGCAAATTGTCCAACCCCTGTGAGCCAATTAAAGGAGGAAGTGCAGATTGATAGGTGGAAAAGAAAGGCAAGGATAAAGGCATCCATTGAACATATGCTGAGTGACATCACCAATTTGCTCAGCTATGTTGGGACAAAGAGATCTGACTCTTGAGGAGATAAAGAAGATGTTGATGTACCCAAAAGAGCAAGGACTGATAGAAAGAACTTAGAAACACAAATATATGTGGTAGGTGCTAGCCTCTAGCCTTGCCACCATCAATGAATATCCTTATTTGGAATTGCCGAGAGCTTGGGGCCCTTTGGGCAATTTGAATCCTTAGCAAGATGGCTAAGGACAAGCAATATCATTTAATCTTTCTCATGGAAACTAAATGCAATCAAAGTAGAATGGATTTAGTTATAAGAATGTTGAAGTTTTCTACATGTTTTGTTGTGGACAATATAGGATCAAGAGGGGGAATAGCCATACTATGGAAATGGGATATTCAAGTTAGTATAACCAACTACACTAGATGGCATGTGACTGCCGTGGTCCAACAAGGAAGTGAGGGCTCCCCGTGGTAATTCACAAGGTTTTATGGCTACCCTGAAATCGGGAAAAGACAAGGAAGCTTGGAACTCCTAAAGAAAATGAAACCTAACTTCAGCCCCATGGCTTTGTGCAGGTGATTACAATGAAATACTGCACCTAAATGAAAAATTTGGTGGTGCCCCCAGACCTTATAAACAAATTGAAGATTTCGGAGTAGCCTTAGAGATTTGTGGACTGGTGAGATATGGAGTATAGAGGTGCAAAATTCACATGGTCCAATGGTAGATACGACAAAAACTTTACTAAGAAGATGATTGATAAGGCAATGGAAAACAAGGAATGATTCAATCAGTTTAATATTGGCCTTTATGAAGTCACTTCAGTTGTAAGATCTGATCACTATCCTCTCATAATTAGTACTCTCAACTTAATTGCACTGGTCACAGAAGACAACCTAAATTTGCTTGGGAAGTTAGAGAAGGACATGAAGAAGTAGTCAAACAAGCTAGAGTTGTGTACCCAACAAAGACAGTTTGGCAAGTAATTTGAGGACAAAGCTAGAGCTCTGCCAGTTGGGGTTCACGACTTCGAGGAAAAGAATCAAACAACAAGATGAAGGTTCAGTGAAACAGAACATGAATAAAATAAGACAACTCCATAATAGTGGTACAAGGGCTCATCTAGACCAAGTGAAGCATCTCCAACAAAGGGTGGAAACCTCCTTAGCTGTACAAGATCTAAAGGAGGAGACAAGAACACGACCTTCTTCCACAACCAAGCATCACAAAGGAAAAGAACCAACACTATCAAGGCAATCACTGACCTTTTAGGCCAAGTGGTTCATATGCAAGAGCTCATTGGAGCAACCTTCACAGGTTTCTTTTCTGCTTTTTGCACTACCTCTTTATCCTCTCATTTACATGATTGCTTAGAGCATGTTGAGGCCAAAATAACACTTGACATACTAGATTTGTTGAATAGACTTTTGATATAGAGGAAATTAGGCAAGCAGTGACCCAAATGACTTGGGTCCCCTGGACCTGATGGGTTCTTGGCCCATTTCTATCAAAAAATTGGGAAATTGTTGGAGAGGAGGTAACAGATTTCGTGTTGAATGTTGTTAACAAGAGGATCTCCAATCATTGATATCAATGTCATGTTTATCTCACTTATTCCCAAAGTGGAAAACCCCATCAAAGTATCTGATTTTAGGCCCATAAGTCTGTGTAACATATTTTATAAAGTGGCCTAAAAAACCCTAGCAAACAAAATGAAGAATATCCTCCCCCACATCATCTCAGACAATCAAAGTGTTTTTGTCCCTGGTAGACTGATTTTTGATAACACCCTAGTAGTTTATGAGGTCCTTCACTCCATGACCTTTAGAATGAAGGGGTAAAAAGGCTTTATGGCTCTCAAGGTGGACATGAGTAAAACTTATGACAGGGTAGAGTGGACTTTTGTAAAAGCTGTCATGCACAAAATGGGCTTCCCTACTCACTGGACTGAGTTAGTTAAAAAATGCCTCAAGATAGTAACTTACTCTATTATGGTGAATGGAGAATCACAACAACCTTTTAGTCCATCTAGGAGACTTAGACAAGGGGATCCCCTATCCCCTTACATTTTTATTTTGTGTGCTGAAGTCCTCACATCCATGTGAAACAAAGCAGAAGCAATGGGAGAAATCCTTAGTGCCCCAATTGGTAGAGGCCCAACTCGAGTTAATCATCTATTTTTTGCAGATGATAGCCTATTTTTTTGTCAAGCCTCTCCCCTTGAGCTAACCAAAATCCTCACCATTATCAACCTCTATGAAAAGGGCTCTGTCTAGATGATTAATAAGGAAAAATCCTCAATTTATTTCAGCAAAATTTGTCCAACCTCTGCTCAATCATAGCACCTCAACATAGCAGAGAAAAGCCACTGGGACTATGGAAAAACACTTAGGACTGCCAGCTATGATTGGGAGGTGGAAAGTGGCGGCCTTTCACTCTCTGATAGATAAAATCTAGGCAAAAATAGTGAACTGAAACACAAAACAATTGTTTGTGGCTGGGAAATAGACTCTCCTTAAGACTGTCCTTCAAGCTATCCTAACCTATTCTATGAGCCTTTTCCTTCTACCCCAATCCATCACCACAAAACTTAACCAACTCTTGAGAAAATTTTGGTGGGGTTACAATGAGGATCACACTAAAATCCAATGGGTGCCATGGGACCAAATCAGTTTAGCCAAGGAGTAAAGGGGGCTCGGGTTTAGAGATTTTAAGATTTTTAATCTTGCAATCCTGTCAAAACAAGGGTGGAAAGTGTTATAGGACCCATCCTCATTGGCAACCAGGGTATTGAAACAAAAATATTTTCAATCAAATGGGCTGCTTGAAGTCAAACTAGGATCAGGCCCATTTTTTCCATGGAGAAGCATACACACTAGGTTGAACCTCCTCAAAACTAACCTATTATGGAGAGTAGGTGATGGCAAACAAATCAATATATGGTTAGATAATTGGATCCCCTCTTTACCTCATCAACAAGTAATTTCTCCCAAGACAGTCAATTGCTAATGTGAAAAAGTGTAGGATATCATAAACCCTGTTCTGAGAACATGGAGACTAGACTTACTAATGAAATGTTTCTAGAATTAGAGATTAAAGCCATTGAATTGATTCCTTTAAGCCATGGGGGGAGGGGAGACAAACTAGTCTGGCAACATTCATCTAATAGGTTATATACCATGAAGAGTGGCTACCAACATTAGAAACAACTAGAGGCTAACATAGAGGGGGAATCCTCAAGTAAAAGAACTGAGTCCCAGGCCTGGAAAGCAATCTGGAAAATGAAGGTTGCCCTTGTTATGAAATTCTTTATTTGGAGGGCATGTAGTAAGGCATTGCCAACACTATCAAATCTCAAGAGAAGGAAAGTTGTGGAAGATAACACCTGCCCTATCTGCCACTTGGAACCCAAGATCTTAGGCCATGTATTATGGAGGTGTAGTGCTACAAAGGATGTCTAGACTCATAGCTGCGTTAAGGCCCAAAAAATGCCCCACACTAATGATTTCTTCACGATCATTTGGACAGGTTTAATATGCAAGTTGAACATCGTGGAAATTGAAGAAGCTACTGTCCTTCTTAGAGAAATTTGGGCAAGAAGGATTGAAATCACCCATGGCAAGAATTTTGCTCCCCTTGAGGCAATGACACATAAAGCCAAAGCTGAGCTCACTGCCTACAAAGAAGCAAACACTCACCTGTCTTCCATTGCTCAAAGGAATCAAAGGGCCACTCCTTGGAAAACACCTATAGGGAATTGGTACGAAGGCAACTAGGATGTGGCCATAAGTCAAAACCTAGGGAGGATTGGAGTGGGGGTTCTAATTTGCGAGCACAAGGGCCAGATGATAGGAGCACTAAGAGCTAACAAACCACTACTGGGTAATGTCTTTGACAATGAAGCTCTTCGCCTCCTAATATTAGCAACTTTTTGCAAGGAAATGAACTAAAAATAGATCCACCTAGAGGGGGATTCAAAGCTGGTTATCAACCAACTAACAAAGCCCTCACCAAACTAGAGCCTTGGGAGACTACTTATTGAAGATGCCAAAGACTGCTCAGTAGGTTATTGCACATGGGAAGCTTCACATGCCTTAAGAGAGGCTAATCAAGCTGCCCACACACTTGCTTCGCTCTTTCTATTTCAGAGGATATGTATGATATTGAAGAATGCCCTTCTTGCATTCTTGCTATTGTAAACTCTGAACTTGGTTAATGGATATATGAAATCAATTTCCTTTCCAAAGAATAAAAAAATGACAGCTAGTGCATGCAATAAAAGGTTAGCTTATGATGAACAATATTATTTAGTAAAGCTGTGCTTATACACATAAGGGTGTAGGTTTCGATAAGAGTAATTTTTTTAAAACAAATTCATTTATTTTTTTATACTCTTAAATCGATTAAAAAATATAGTCACAACATTATTAAAAGATATTTATTTAATCTTTAAGTAAAAAGAATATTGAAACCCAATAGAGACCAATTGTAAGTGAGATTAAAATTTTGTTATTTTCTATCACGCTTATTGATGCAGGAGGATTTGAGTCAGATGATGCTGAACTCTTAGATTGCATATTAATGGCATTGAGATACCATGAGTTGGCAAATCATCGAAAATGTGACAAGTGATCATAATCTTTTTTCAATTAGGGTGATTTTGGGTGTGTTTCAGTCTGTTGACCATAATTTTGGTTATGAGTGTCGGGATCACGCATAAAACCCTATTTCAGAAATCTCTTTCGGTGCGCACATTGTGGCCATAGAGGTACACACAATGTGCATCGTTTTCGACCTCAAATTCTGTCATTTCCCTTTTCAAATGCCCACTTTCAGTTATTTTTTGTCCTTTTTAGTAATATTTTTTTATCGTTTAAGAAGTAATTCTGAATCTAATTTGGGTAAGATTTTTGGTAGATTGCTTATTTTATTTTGTATTTCATTTTGATATGAATTTTGAGATTTAGCGAATATTGGTAAATTTTCAATACAGACGAATTTTTGTTATACAGTCCGGCTTGTGGATTTATTTTTGACATTACTTGATTTGATAATATTCAGTTGAACTTGAAACCATCATAGCTGACTGTCTATTTGATTCGTCGTCTCTTCCAGCTTCCTTCTCCCCAAAACATAAACCTAGCTACCTAAATATAGGATTGCGCACCAACAATGTCAGAGTTAGAGTGCCTTACCTCTAACTCTAACTTTTGACTCCAATTCGTATAGCTTTTAATCTGACTCCAACTCCTACTTGCCAGAGCAGAGTCGGATTAATTGGACTTTTGTATAGGTTTTTTTTTTCTTAGCCAATTTGAACTTTCAATTTGACAATTTTGGACTCCTACTAATCGGATTTAGACCCCGTTTAGATGCCAAATCCAACTTAATTCATCTCACTTTAGAGTGAGTTTGGCATCCAAACACACGAAATGAGTGGATTTCAACCAAACAAAACTCATCTTGGCCCCACCACGTATGGACTGCAGTGTCAGGAACTAGTGGCCTACAAATGTGAGCTGGCCCCACCACATCATCAGTTGTCAACTCTTTTCCTCTCTTTTCTCTCTCATTTTTTTCTTTTCTCTTATTGCCACTCACTCACTCTCTCTCTCTCTCTCTCCCTCCTCCCCCAGGCCTAAACAAGAATTTAATACGTGTTTACGGGACAAAAATTCTATCTCTTTCAGTAGTGGGTCCCACATATTTGACTTCATATAAATTTATCTAAACTCATCTAACTATCCAAACATATTTTAAACTCATCTAAGTGGATCCCACAAAATTAACTCAATTATTTCAACTTACTACTATTCGTAAAGAACTCACTGCAAATCAGTTTAGTTCGATATCTAAACGCAACCTTAAGCTTCTAGATTTCAATTTAAAGAAAAAATATTTTTTAATTTCTAATTTTATTAGAACATAACGTCAGAATTAAAAAAATTAAATCATTATACAAATTAATGTTATTATACATTAGTATTATATGTTATTATATGTTAAAATTTATACATTACTATTATATGTTATTATACATTGATTAATATACATTACTAGTACATGATGTTATTTTATATTAGTATTACATGTTATTATATATTAGTTATTATTTGTGTTTATACATAATAAGTTAGTATTACATGATATTATATATTAGTTATAATTATATAATTTGTATTACATGTTATTATGTACATTAGTGTTTACAGGGTAGTAACAGTCAGTTTAGTCAATTTATATTATATTATAATTGCCCATACTATATATTATTGAATTTAAATAACTAAGTTATAGCCACTACAAGAAAATAGGTCTTTTGTGATGTCAAATTTCTTTGCAAAAAGTAAGAAAGAACGTCGCATAAAGTTATTTTCAATAAAAACAATTATTTTGGATGCAACAGATTTGTTATTTCTGCTTTTTTTTTTGTAGTGTAGATATACAAATTATATATAATTAATATAAAAAAAGTGAATTTTTTTTTATAAAATATTTATAATCTTGGAGTAGGAATCGAACTCAGACAATGATCGTAATCAAAGTTTGAGCAAAGTCGTGCGGATCAGTGACAAGCGGAATGGTATTTTCAAAATTTTGCACAAGTTATACCTTACCTAATTATTCGTTTCAGAATTTTGGGGTAGGTATAATCTTTTAGAATTTTGGCAAAAACGTTTTCATGAGATATATATTTTTTTTATTTTTTAATTATTGTGAGAAAGAATATTGGAGAAACTTTTCAGTATTTATTTTACTAAGTTTTATATTAATTAGGAGTTATGAATGTGGATATAATATAGATATAAAATTAGACGTTGTTTAAATATAATATTTTCTAAGTAATTTTATTTTGTACTTTTTAAAGTAGTTTTACTTTTTTGTGTTTGCATTATAACTGGTTGAAAATTTGAAAAGTTAAAATGTTTTTCTTTTTGTGATTAATTAACACTAGCTATTCAATCGAGAGTCGAGAAAGAGGTAGTACCTGTAAAGGGTTTTGCCAATCCAGACATCATCCTTGCCACCATATTGTTCTAAGTAGAATCTTGTCTCCACGCGAGGTAAGCTTGCATACCATGGCACTTGCAGTGCGTACCCTACCTGTTTTATATCGCTATTATCATTAACTGCGCGTTACATCATGCTACAAGAAAAAGTCGTTTCTTGCGCCCAAAAATAATAGGGGCCGGTAATTTAATTATGGACATAAGAGACTACAATCTACTGTAGCTGCATTTCTGTTACAAATTAATTAGAAATTTGTTGTAAAAAAATAGATGACTATTATAGTCACAAAAAGATTTCACAAAAATAAGTTTATAAATTGGCATAATTCGATGTGATCGGTTAGACAGCTTATTTTGTAATAAAAATAACTTTATAATTTTAAAAACTATAAGAAGCAATATTCATGTGTGAGATTATTTGAGTTAACTGATAAGAGAAGGTATAGTTCATATAGCCCCTACAGAGCGCAATTAAATGAGTGAGTTTTCTGTGTAATCTATTTGTAGTTAAAATATTTATAAAAAAAAATCGGCAAAAGTACGGAAATTTTGGAAAAAGGATTAATCCTAATTAAACTACAACTCATCATATATGTAGAAGAGATTATATATGTAGGTAAACCATTTGAGATCTACTGTTCATATGTCAAATGATAAGATCTAGTACTGTTCATATGTCAAATGATAAGCCGAATTAATTAACGTGGGGGACTTTTTGTCAAAAGGTAAAGTCTTCTGACCAAATTTTGGCCAAGGAACTGTGGTATAAAGCCACATGTGAGTGGTCAAGTAAGAATTTGAAGAAACTTTAATGAACAGCAATGAATGTTGTAGGATCGGCCTTTTGATTATTAAGCAGCCAAGTAATTAATTCTTACCATTTTTTTTAATGAATATATTAAATAAGCTTGAATTTATAAAATTGGACGGATTGATGGATCACACACACACACACACATATATATATATATATACATACCTCGCCAGATAAGTCCTTCATAATGATCCATTTGTCAAAGAGCTGATTAGCAGCTTGTCTTTTTCTCAAAAAGTTGGATGAGAATTGCTTTGCATCCTCAAGGATCTTCTCTCCTGGAAAGAGAAGCTGAGATGCCCTATACAGGTTAAACATTCCTGTCACAGCTTGTGTAGACTGCCCGCCAATGCAGAAGAACTCCCCACCTTTCTGAAAATGCTGGAACACATCTGTCATGATCATCATGATCTCAGAAAACATAATTAATTTTTATAGAAAACATTGATCTTATTGATCATCGCTAAATAATATATACTGGAACTGCCGTTATACCAGTGGAAACCTCGTGGCCATGCAATCTAAGTAACCTAAATCCCATGGCCGAGTCATCAAAGTCATAAACGCCTGAATTTCTGGCCCAGCATATCCCTTTGTGTGTCCAATATCTGTAAATTAAAATGAGCATTATTATTTAATTAATTAACTAAGTACTCCTCAAGTAGTCCATGGGTCAATATATATATATATATATATATTGACAAGACCATAGGATCAAGCTATAGGGGCATCTCATGAGAAGGTGTTAATACTTTGACACTACAAAAAAATTGTTTATTTGTGGGCGTTTAATTGCAACTAAATGACTATTTACAATTAAAATTAGCTACAAATAATTATTTGATCGCAATTAATTGATCACAAAAACTTAATTTTCTTGTAGTGTGATTTTACTATTGTTAAACATTTTGTTGGAGCCATTCTAATATAATTATAATCGTATTGACAATGATTTAAATACTACAAAAAAATTATTTATTTACTGCATTTTTATTAGTCGCTAATAGTCTATTCTAGTCGCTAATAGTCTATTTTAGTCGCTAATAGTCTATTTTGTCGCTAATGTTGGGTCATTATTACCCATTTTTCTTGTAGTGAAATAATTTGAGATTTCGTCAAATGTCTGATTATAAGAGCACTCTCAATGGAGTAGTTAAATTTTTCTTTAAAATTGTATTTTTTACACAACTTCCCAAAAAATTATATCATATTTGATCAATAGCTATTAAAAGAATTGTTGAAAAAGGTAATGTGAAGGAAAATTTAATTTTACTATTCACTTTTTAAAATAAAGTATATTTTTTGACTTTTTTTAATAATTTTTTTAGTAGTTATTGATCAAATATGACATAATCTTTTAGAGATGAAAGCTAGCTGTCATAAGTCTTAGTACTGGAAATTCTTTTACTTTTTTATTATATATATACCTGGAAACATAATTTATACATTCATTGATCTCGGGTTGAAAGTATCTGGAAATTCCTAGCCGCTGCAACCGATCCACTGCCCAAACGTGTTCGAACAAGTCCACTGGATACACGTTGGGGACTAAAGGCAGAATGAAGCTTAGAAAAATCGAATTAAAAGCACAAGCATAGACGTTGAAGAGAACAAAATAATTAATCTATTCTAACAAGAGAAAGAGACGTGAAAATATAATTAAGTTAATTTCTACATAATTTAATTACATTGCCGCTGGTGTGGATTTTCAGGCAATATTAAATGTTAAATTAATATGTAGATCAACTTATTTCAAGTGTATTTCTTTTTTCTGTTTGAGATTTTCAAGTCATGGGGTGAGCTTGAATTTTATGAATTATTGAAAAGACACTAGTTACCTCCACCATTAAACTTCTGGACCACCCTATTTAAGTAGTTGAAACAATTTAGGTCTTTGGTCTGCATGAGTGCAAAGGCAGTTGAGGAAGGAGAGGACAAGAAGGATCCATCTTGGGACTGCAGTTTAAGAAGCTTTTCCCAGTCTAGCCCTGGCATCCCTTCCAAACTATAGAGCAAAGCTGTGGGAAACTTGTGCATGATTTCCCTTGGTATCCTATACACAAGACATTATATATATATATATATAGATAAATATAATCAGGAATGATGACCTAGTTTTTCTTTGTGGGTGCACTACAAGAAAACTAGTCTGTTATGACATTTTATAACTGTCAGATAGACTATTTGAGACATAAAAATATTACAACTGCCTATTTGGTTGCTATAAAAATGTCACAATAGTTCAATTTTCTTGTAGTACATGATGTTTGAGCATTGAACTAAATCTACCTTGAGAGCTTTACATCTCTCTTTGCATATATATCTTGAAAGACAGGAGAATCGTAAGGTACTTCAATGTTTAAAGTACGAGCAATTTCCAGAAGCGAAGGGAAAGCAACTTCAAAGCCAATTGGCATGTGCTCATCATTCTCCGATTCAAGCTTTGACATATTTTCATTTAAAAATGAAATTCCTAATATTACAATGGCAATGCCCCGTTATAATTACATACATTCATATATATATATATGTGTGTGTGTGTGTGTGTGGAAGTAGTTCCAAAGCACATTGAATTGGAAAAATAAAAAAAAAGAGAGAAGAAACTGTACGTTAATTAATACCTTTTGCGTACTTTTCAGGAAAAATATTCCATGATTTTAAAGCAATAATGCAGGCTAAAGTGTTGAGTATTCGATCATAAGCGAAGAAGATTTCAGTATCTCCCCATGAACCATCGGGAAGCTGATTGTTGGCAATCCAGCGAAGGGTAGATGGGAACTGAGGAAGACCATGACTTCCATTGATATCTTTTACAAGAGCAACCCATGCTGTGTCATAAGCCGAAATGCTGATTTCTCCATCTTTCATGGACGACAACATCGTTTTGATGCAATCCACGCTTACCTGTGCGGTACGTACAAGATTTGATGAAACATTATGACACTATAAAAAAGAAAAAAAAGGAAAATCAGGATTGAATTTACTGATTTTCCCGATATGTATTTTTTTTTTTTTTTTGTATTTAAGTGTATTTATCTTTTAGTAGGTGCTTTTTTTAAAACAAATACAAAAAAAAAAAAAGATAAAAATGTTTTAACACTGATGATCAGTAGTACAAAAGCTCTGTAGCTTTTGTTGTTGGACGTAGTAGCATCTTAAAAAAAAAGTACTGCTGTTATGTGATCTCTTTAATTTGTTTTTTGGTATGTTCTTAACTAGTGTAAATTGTATTTTTTTATTTTTATTTCAAACATTTTAAAACATATTTAAACATTTTAAAAACATAAAGAAATTAATATATTAATAATCATTTTTTTAATTATTAAATAAAAAATAAATTATATTAAATACATAAACGATCAAAATACGAAAACAAAATCAGACGACATAGTAGTATTACTAAAAACAAAAATCGTGAAAAGAGCTGAAAGTACCACTAGGTAAGGCTGAAAATAAATGTTCAATTCACCTTTAGATCATCCGCTTCCCTATCTGTGTCATACTCCACAACCTCCCCCCAATTTTTGACCGCCGGCAGAACATTTTGAAACCCACCTGTGTTTTGTTGACATGATAATTGGTTTAATTATATTAAATGCATTTCCGATAAACGTAATTCCTTGAGTCCTTATACATATTATAAATTTTGTAATCCCCCAAACTTAGGTCCCATTTAGATGTTAAGATGAGTTAAATTTATTATTTATAAATAATAGTGAGGTAGGATGATGTAGTGAATTTTATGGGACCTCCCTAAGATAAGTTTAGATATTAAGATCAATTTAGATGTATTTATAGAAAGTTTAAAAAGATTGTCGGCCTTCCCTATAAAAAAATGTTGAGTTGAAAATGGTTTATATGGATGTTAAACATTTTAACATGAACATTATTAATAATCGGATTTTTAATTTTTTATGATTCATGATAATAAAATAATAATAATAAAAGACTTATATTTTTCCATCTGTTTGATTAAGTATTTGACTTGACTAGCTGCATCGCCGTCTGCCCCCTGCTCGTATATACCTTGAGTCCCAGGTTTGGACACAGTGCTGCATCTCAAGAGAGGGTTTGGTTGCTTGTCTTTAGTCCCGAATAGCCAGACACCTATAAAATATGAAAGCAATGCGATAAATACTGATATTTTTAGAAAACACAACGTATAACATTACTGAAATCCAATAACAAAAGGGATTGAAGCAAAATTGCAGTGAGAAAATAGTACAATTCTTTCCACTACTATATATACTATATTTCCATGCACTGAATGCAAATTGAACTAAAGCTGCATGCCATCTCGTTGCTTATTTGTTTTTAAATTAATGTTTTTTGCCTTTCTAAAACCACTGCCGGAAACGCAAATACTTCTCAGACTTTTGACTCTGTTTGACTGCAAACGGAAAGAGATATTCAATTATGCGTCTTGGTAGAAGGTTTACCTTTAAAGAAGTAATTCATGTATTTAGAGATCCGTGTATTTAGGATATGCATATATTTGAGATATTCATGTATAGAGAAGTTCATGTATTAGAGTAAATGCTAGGCGAATCTACAAGCTTATAAATATCCATGTATGCATTGGCACAAAGCAAGCCATTTGAGGAATAATTCAGTCAGAGAAATTTTAAAAATAGTCTCTCCTATCTTCATTCTAGAATAGAATATCAGTTTTTCTCCTCAAACAACTCTCAAGCTTTCGAGATCTTTTCTTTATCTTTTCTCAGTAATTGAATCTCATATATAGCACTTCTTACATGGGTATGAAAGCTAGCAATCCTAAAAACCAAGTAAAAATTATGAACTTTATCGGCAAGAACGCTTGTTGTTTCCACATTTTATGTTGAAAATCAAACTTGGTTTTATTGTTGAAACTGAAGGGATGTTTTTTATCAGAATTTAAAGGGGCTACAACTTATCAATTGTATTCTTTTATTGAGAAAGTTATGATCAATTAAGAAATTGTGAAAACTGAAAAATGTCTTTTACTTGCCCGTGGTTGTGTGTATTAACGTATAGAGGATTTGAGTAGCAGTAAATGAAATTAACTTAGACTCCAGAATTTTCTTTTGAATTTTTATGGTCATCTACTTAAATTATGTTTCGTTGAATGAAAACAGAGTGGTATATTCCTCTTCTATTTTCTTCTTTCTTTGTTGTTTTGTCCCCATCTTGTTTCCAACATTTTAAACTGAAAAAATAACATACAACCAGAATATCTATGCACGAAGGTGATCAAGAACTTACTCTGGAAGGATGAGCAAGGTCGTGGCCGTAGGATGCAGGAAATTGCAGGAGAGAGATGGAAAAGGTCTGAAAGCGAGGACATGATGTTTATGTATACCAGCTCATGTGGAGAACTGGAGATCAGGAACGTACAGCGAAAGTGGGAGCATTTAGAAGGAGAAGGAGGGAAGCGGACGAAAACCATGGACTGAGGTCACTCCAGTCCTAACTTCTTTCCATCATGTACTACAAAAGGATAGATTAGGAGATATGTGGTCCATGCATTCTTGCTTTTCGAGAACCTTTCCAAATATGGATAAGATTTCTCATCAAAATCCAAGATATCACATTAATGTTTACATAATACTAAAGAAATATCTCAAATACAATAAAATAAAATCTCCACAAATACTCGAATCATCCATAACTAGACATACACAAAATAACCAATATTAATAATCTACAAATATGACTATCCAATAAATACTTGTATCATTTGGCACTTAATCCTTTACGATTATCAAACCTTTCTAACACTTCCTACTCTTGTTATCTAGGTGAACTATCTAATTATCTGAAAAATACTATGAAGATAAGGAGTGATTTATTAATAACTCGGTAGGCAAAAAACATATATGAGTATGCAAACATGAGCATTTACTGAGTTTAGATTGATAAGAAAACACTTTTTATTTTCAGAATGCAGAGTTAAACATGTTATAAAAAATATCAGAACAAAAGTTCAAATATATTCTTAATCAAAATTTCCTTAGCACATGCTATTAAAAAAAAATTCCTTAACACAACATAACTGAAAATCACATCAGAATAGAACTTCATGTTTAACTTTCATTGTAGATTTGTACAAATGCCCGTGACCAATCGAATAGAAATAAAATGTGAATCTTCTGCTTATTATTCTCGAAGTTCAGAGTATGTAAACAAAAAAGAGTACATAGAAAAACCACTTTGCTTTCGAAGTAGGTGCATCGGGAGCATAAAACTTAGTACCAACCTGAATAGAGACCACAATTTTATATCCTTGGTGAGGTCAGAACAGAACAGGATAAGAATGACATATCAAAGGTATTCAGAAATCACATCATATCATATTAGAGAATAAAACATCTTTAGAAGATACAAGAATTTGATCATAAAAATATAATTTATACACAAATTTTCATATTCGTTCTTTTTGCCAGTTTAAAAACAAAATAAAAAATAGCTCATATTTATATTAGTCATGCCAAAAATATTTTATTTTTATAAAAAATTCTTGATTAATGTAGAACAAATAACTGAAGTGGTTTCAAAAAATATTTTCTTCACAAAAGAAGCATATTTTTCAAAATTGACCAAATAAGTTAATTTTTTTTTAAATTCAAATCTAGTATAAAAACCCTGCGTACTTGAATATCTTAGCTTTTCAAAATTTTTCCACAATAGTGGTAAACGAAAATCAAGCGCCACCTATAAAATAGTCATGTAACTCTCATAAATTTCCTACTAAAGATGTAGTTTAATTCTTAAACATGAAATACTACGTAACCTATTTTTCCTTAAAGACAATCTAAAACTCTTATAATCCTAAAATATCATAAATTCTCCAATACATCAATTTTCACTTAATAAGCTTGACTATTTAAACTCTTATTATCTCGGTAACTTAGAAGTACTCATGGCTAACATTTATACTTAGTTAAAGCTAAGCTGTGAAAAAAATATTCTTAATTAATCTGGACTTAACATATTCATAACATTTTTTTTAGTGAAGAGTTAAGGTCACCATCCCAAATTTATTAATAAAGCCCTCATGTATGGTAGAGGAAAACCGTGATAAATATCATTACACTTAGGAGTTGCAAGATAAGAAACAAAACCATGAACCCAAGTGTTAAAAAAATAAAAACACCAAACTAAAAACAAAACAACTAAACAAGCCCATAAAAGACGCAACCAATATTGAAAGTGAAAAAGCTGCACAAGCCTAAAAGCATAACGGGATCCGAAACTTAATAAAAACGTAAAGACAGCAAACCCAAATGATCTAAGTGAGTCAGACCTCTGAAGGCTTTACGCATCTTTGATAAATAGCTATAAACCACATCCTCACTTATTGCACATTTTTTAGCTAGCCAATTTGTTACTTGATTTCCTTATATATATATATATATGTATATATATATATATATGTTGCACACGATAAGTCATGAGACACAAAAGATCCATAATTTCATCCAATAATCCTCCAAGTACAACACACCATATCTTTGTCTATACCACCATAAGACAACCATTATAGAATCTAATTCAATAATCACATTTGTAATATTTAAGGCTTTACAAATCTGAATACCTCGAAGAAGAGCTGATAATTTTGCCTTGTTGTTGGACCCAAAACCCATAGGAGAAGAGAATACTTGGATTAAATGACATTTATCATCTTGAATAATACCTCCAATTCCATTGTAACCCAAATTGCCAATGTTACTAACATCTGTACTGATCAATTTATACCATCTAGGAGGCAGTTTTTGTCATGTAACTATTTTACACCGAGACCTCCTATGAGGCATAGGAGTAGCCCTCGATCTCTCAAGGACCAAGCAATCAAAAAGAGAGAGGCTATTAAATTGTGTAGTTGATTGATAACTGGCTCCAATCCACATTTAAATTGAAAGTATCTCCTCTTGAAGAGTTTCTGATTTCTTCTCCATCTTGGCCAAGCATCTTTTCCTTCAAAGCCCTCAATTGATAAGAGTAGGCAAAATACCCACAATGAAGCCCACTTGAGAAGAACCTTTAGCACGACGTGTTGAGAGGTGACTTGAATTAAAGCACCCACCAATAAGCTCACTAGAGTCTCGCTCGACATCCAGCTCGAGCAAGACTTAACCTGTAAGTTCACTTGACTCTCTCTCGACTTCCAGCTTGATCGAGATTCCAACCTGAGAGTTTGATCAACCTTCGCTCGACATCCAGCTCGAGCGAGACTCCAGGCAGTCGACCCTCACTTGACATCCAGCTTGAGTGAGGTACTAGGCAGTGAGTTTGCTAGACCCCCACTCGAGCTCTCGGTTCGAGCTAATGTTGTTTTGCTAGGGTTGGCACCATTTACAACAGTGTCTCGCTCGAGTGAGTGTCACTTATATAAAAGGGACGACGTTCATTTGAACGACGTTCACTGCTGCCTCTATTATTCATTTGTTATTTTGAGAGCTTTGAGAGATAAACACGTGAGGAAGAGTTATACACGTGAGCTTGAGTGATTTCTTTGTAGAATCTTATGATTCAATTTCTATACTCTATCTTTATTCAATAATGAAAGTTTGAGACCGACCCCACAGTGAACAAAGGCTTATTTTGAACCGAACCACTTATATCTGTGTGTTCTGTGTCGTTGGTTTTATTTTGTCCTTATTGCATCTGCTACATTATTTTCGATTTTATTGTTTGTTAACCAGTCTATTTCCAATAAACTGGTATCAGAGCTTTTACTATATGAAGATATGAAGGGATGACCATAGCAAAATTTGAAGTGGAGAAGTTTGATGGACATAACAGCTTTAATTTATGGCGCATCAAGATGAAGACTTTGCTGCACTAGCAAGGTTTGTTCAAAGTTCTTGAAGAGAATGTGTCTACTAATTCTCCTATACCGTCTAAGGATGATGAAGATAAGGTACACAATATTATTCTTTTATAATTATCTGATAGAGTTTTAAGAGAGGTTGCTGATGAAGAGACTGTTGTTGGTCTCTGGGAAAAGTTTGAGAGCTTGTATATGAAGAAATTTCTCACAAACCGTCTGTATTTGAAACAATGGTTATATACTCTCAAAATGTATGAAGGAACTTCTATTTCTGAACATTTAGATGAATTTAATAAGATTATTATGGATCTTAGAAATATAGACATTAAACTTGAAGAGGAAGATTAAGCTTTAATTCTTTTGTGTTCATTACCTATGCCATTTGAAAACTTTGTGAATTCCATACTGTATGGAAGATATACTATTTCCTTAGTAGATGTAAAATCTATTTTGAACTCTAAGGAATTGAGAAGTAAATTCGGTGACAAGGGTAGTGAAAATCAAGTCAATGGCTTGTTTGTTAAAGGTTCCTTTAACCGAGGAAAATTAAGGGTTCAGAGAAGAGTAGAGGCAAGTCTAGGGGTAAGTTGCAGTCCAAGTTTAACAAGAAAAATGTTAAATGTTACTACTGCCACAAGTTCGGATATTAGAAGAATGAGTGTACGAAACTAAAGAAGAAGAAAGAATCCACTAGTTCCTCAAATGCCATTAGTGTTGCAGATGAAAGTTCTGATGGCTCAAATATTGTCCTAGCAATTAGTCACTTGACCAGTCGCTTTAGTGACAAGTAGGTCATGGACTCAGCTTGTGCTTTCATATGTGTTCTAAGAAGGATTGGTTCACGATGTATGAATCAGTCAACGGTGGTTCTGTTTTATTGAGAAACGATATGGCTTGTAAGATTGTAGAACTCGGCTCAGTCAGTCCAGATAAGAATGTTTGATGGGATTGTTAAGACATTATCTAATGAGAGGAGATAAGACAGATGGTCTCTATTTCCTTAAGGGTAGTACAGTAATACGTGTGGCTGCAGTTTCTATATCAATTGATCTAGATTTAGACATCACTCGTTTATGGCATATGCGCTTGGGCCATATGAGTGAGAAAGAGATGTCTATTATCAGCAAGCAAGGGTTGTTAGGAAATTAGAAGATTGACAAACTTGACTTGTGCGAACATTGTGTATTTCGAAAACAATGCAAAGTTCAGTTTGCTATAGGAGTTCACAGTACCAAAAGTACTATGGACTACATACATTCCATCCTTTAGGGTCTATCTTCTATTCCATCGAAAGGTAGAGCTAACTATCTACTTAATTTGATTGATGATTATTCATGGAAGGTGTGTGTATATTTTCTTAAGCAGAAAAGTGATGTTTTCACCAACTTTAAGCAGTAGAAAGTTTTGATTGAGAATCAGACAGGCAAGAAAGTGAAACGACTTCAGACTGACAATGGTATGAAGTTTTATGGAGGCGAATTTGATGAATTTTTCAAAAATGAAGGCATTGCCAGACATCATATAGTTAGACACACTCCACAGCAAAATGGGGTAGCTGAATGGATGAACCGGACTCTGTTGGAGAGAGCACGGAGTATGCTCTCTAATGTAAGCTTGTCTAAAGACTTTTGGGCAGAAGCAGTCAACACAGCCTTCTTTCTGGTTAGCCGCTCTCTAGCCACAAATATTGGTTTGAAAACACCAAATCAGGTACGGTCTGATACTCTTGTTGATTATTCAGGTTTGAGAATTTTCGATTGTTCTGTTTATTTTCATGTCAATGAGGGTAAGCTTGAACCAAGGGCAAAGAAATGCATATTCATGGGATATGCTAGTGGTGTGAAGGGATGTAGGTTGTGGTATACTGATCCCAAATCACCCAAATTTGTGTTTAGTAGAGATGTTGTATTTAATGAACAATTTATACTTAATCCGAGAAAGGAGTTTATTGTGTTGTCAGGTACAGACTAGAGGACAGACAAATAGGTGGAGCCACAACAGGCTCCCTAAAGGATGCTAGTTGATACATAAGATCATGCTACTGCTGATGAGCATGATTCTGATTCTGAGACTGATGCACATGATGAATAGGAATATAGTATAGCTACTAGTAGACAGAGGAGACAGATTAGACCACCTTAGAGATATGTTTATGCAGACATGGTGATGTACGCCCTTACTACAGTAGAGACTATTGTTGGTTAGGAGCCTTCCAGTTATTCAGAAGTTGTTAGTAGTACAGAATCTGCACAGTGGTGTTCAGTAATGAGTGAAAAGATTGAGTCTTTTTATAAGAACCAAACATGGGATTTGATTAAGTTGCTAGCGAAGACGAAGACTATTGGCTACAAATGAGTCTTCAAGAGAAAAGAGGAAATCCAGAATGATACAGATTCAAGATATAAGACACGCTTGGTTGCTAAAGGCTACAGGCAGAGAGAAGGGATCGACTTCAATGAAGTTTTCTCTCCAGTTGTAAAACACAGTTTAGTTCGATCAGAGTTTTACTTGCCATCACGACACTATATGACTTGGAGCTACAACAGCTTGATGTTAAAACAACGTTTCTACATGGCGAGCTTGATGAGACTATCTATATGCATCAGCCAGAGAGATTCATTGTTATAGGCAAGGAGGACTAAGTATGCAGTTTGAAGAAATCATTATATGGTTTGAAGCAGTCTCCAAGGCAATGGTATAAGCGTTTTGATTCGTTTATGATTAATCATGGTTATTTGAGAAATATCTATGATAGTTGTGTTTATCACGGACAATTGCGTGATAGATCTTTCATTCACTTATTGATTTATGTTAATAACATGCTTATAGCTGCTAAGAGCATGTATGATGTTGATTTGACGAAAACTCAACTTAGAAATGAATTTGAAATAAAAGATTTAGGTATGACAAGGAAGATTTTGGGGATAAAAATCCACAGGGATATGAAAGCTGGAAAGTTGTACTTGTCTCTGAGAAAGTACATTGAGAAGGTACTTAAAAGATTTGGAATGTCTACTTCCAAATCTGTAAGTACACTGCTTGCCTTGCATTTCAAACTTTTAGCTTCCCTATCTCCTCAGACAAACCAAGAGGAACGGTCCATGGCAAGTGTTCCCTATTCTAGTGCAGTTGGCAGTGTTATGTATGCAATGGTTTGTACCAGTCTAGACATTTCTCAAGCAGTGAGCGTTGTTAGCAGATACTTGGGTAATCCAGGTAAAACTCATTGGCAGGCAGTGAAGTGGATACACATGTATTTAAAGGGAACTTTGCATGTTGGTTTAATTTTTGATAGAGATGTTGATCTCAGTTCAAGTATTGTTGGATATGTCGACTTTGATTATGTTGGTGATTTAGATAAAAGAAGATCCTTGACAAGTTATGTGTTTACATTGTGTGGTTCTACTATTAGTTGGAAAGCAGCACTATAGTCAACTGTTGCTTTATCAACTATAGAGGTAGAATATATGGCAGCAGCTGAGGTTGTTAGCGAGGTCATTTGGCTAAAGGGCTTGATCAGGGACCTGGGTCTACAATAGGAGGGAATGTCAGTTTTTTGTGATAATCAAAGTGTAATACATTTGACTAAAAATCAAATGTATCATGAGAGAACAAAGCACATTGATGTCAGGTATCATTTTCTCAGAGATATTGTTGCAGACGGCATTATAGCAATTCAGAAGACTGCTACTACAGAGAATCCAGCAGACATGATGACTAAGCCAATTTCAGTACACAAGTTCAAACTCTGTTTGGACTTGATTGGTGTTTGGGGTTTGCAAATACCTTGGGAGATTTTTAATGGGGTTGGTCTTCCGTGAAGAACGATTTCAGTGTGGCTTGTGAGAATTCAAGCCAAGGTGGAGATTTGTTGAGAGGTGGTTTGAATTAAAGCACCCACCAGTCTCGCTCGACATCCAGCTTAAGCGAGACTCACCCCGTTAGTTCGCTCAACTCTTGCTTGACTTCCAGCTCAAGCGAGATTTCAACCCGAGAGTTTGATCGACCCTCGCTCGACATCCAGCTCGAGCGAGACTTCAGGTAGAGAGTTCGATCGATCTTCGCTCGACATCCAGCTCGAGCAAGGTACCAGATAGTAAGTTCGCTAGACCCTCACTCGAGCGAGATACCACTCTGGATGTTCGCTTGAGCTCTCGCTTCGAGCTAATGTTCTTTTGCTAGGGTTGGCGCTCTTTACAACAGTGTCTCGCTCGAGTGAGTGTCACTTATATAAAAGGGAAGACGTTCATTTGAACGTCGTTCACTACTGTCTCTGTTATTCATTTGTTATTTTGAGAGCTTTGAGAGATAAACACGTGAGGCAGAGTTATACATGTGAGGTTGAGTGATTTCTTTGTAGAATCTTGTGATTCAATTTTTGTACCTTATTTTTGTTCAATAGTAAAAGTTTGAGATCGATCTCACAGTGGACGTATGTTTGTTTTGAGCCGAACCACTTATATCTGTATGTTCTGTATTGTTGGTTTTATTTTCTCCTTATTGCATCCGCTGCGTTACTTCCGATTTTGTTGTTTGTTAACCGATCTATTTCCAACACGATGAAATCACGTTAACATCGTATCTTTCCAGGTACGGCCAAGAGGAATGCTGCACATATTGCCAAAAGTAATGCAAACCTCCTGCGCAATAGCCCTTCAAATAAAACATGATTCTGATCTTTATAATCCTTGAATCACAACAATTACACTTAGATACTTTAATTAAAAAAAAAAACAACCTAGCATAATGATAAAGGCCCATGTAGTTGACATACTGATCTTAGAATCAAGCCCAACCAAAATAACCAAGGCCCAACATAAATTACTCAAGTTAATAGGTTATTATCTACCAAGAACTAGAAACCCACTAAAAATGGAAATTTAGAATGATTATGCTTCTAACTTTGAAGGAAAATTTGTAATGTTAACTAAAACTGTCTTCCAACCACTCCTATGTAAGGAGCTCTAACTAAAAATAATATAAATCATATTTTGTTCTGTTTGTAGGGTTAGTATGTTTACAAGTCCTTGGGTCATGCAATGGAGGCTCGCTGCAAGGATAGCTACGAAGTGATGGAGACGAGGGTGGCAAAGGTGGTTGGTCACTAAAAGAGTGGTGAGAGAGAGTGATGAGAAAAACACAAAGATGGGGCATTAGGGAGAGATACAAACCTGAGACTTTTCAGGGTGGTCTTGCCTGTTCCATCATGGGCTTTGAGGTTGCACTAACTGCTCGACAGCGAAGGAAATTCCTTTGTTTCGGTAGTACAAAAACAAACAACTCCTATAGTGGTTTTTAGTGGCTAGGCACGATGGTTCATGAAGTGGTTTTTGTTTTAGGCGTTGCAATTGGCTCCCTGTGATGGTGGCCAGACTAGTGCCGTGGTTGCATGTGGTGGCTGGGCATGGTGGTTCAAGTGGTTTTTCTAAATGGTTGCCATATAGTCGATCCAGGGATATTTTGGTGTTCGAGTGGTTTAATCTCTAATCCCCTTTTTCTAAGCTTTTATAGTGACCAACTAATTGTATATATCTTTTGCAGGATCCCAACCATATATACGACCATACAATAACCTAGCTGCATCTAATAGTACTTAAGTTACAGTCACAAATAATTTCCTTGACTATGGTCAAGTTCTATAGCCACAAATAAGTAATAATCCAAATCAACGTGATTTTATGTGATCCATCATATATACTCTATAATAAAAATAGTTTTACAATTTGATAGAGTACTATATCAAATTATATGATCAATTTATGAGATTATTTTTATATAATCTCTTTGTATTTAGAGTATTTCTCGTATGTCTATAACCAGCAAAATATTTGTACTAAAATTTTGCAAATTTCTTCAATTACCGTATAATTTATCTGGTAAATTGTCTACAAAGGCGCCATGGAATTTAAATGCTAAGGAAACACAATCACATACTTTAATTCTTCGATCTTATCCCTCGCAGACTAAATGTTTGTTTCTTTCCCCCATGAGCATGGACATTGATATTCACGACCATAAAAGTAACATGCATTGGATAGGATGCTCTGCTGTGCCAGCAATAAAAGTTTAATGCATGTGCAATATTGATACTTTCCTGAATTGGATTATTCTGAAGTGGTAGTTGTAGTAGTTGAGGAAAATGATCTGAAGTATCATATTCGAGCGCACTTATTTGGTGCATAAATGTGATTGGTAATTAGCACGTGTGCGTCCGGAGAAGTGAATACCACTTGCGGACGTCATTATCACGTAAGGCATGACGTGCTTTGCCAATGGATAAAGAAATTAACATAAATGTGAATGTTGAATTAAATTGAGTTGATTTGAGATAAAATTTATTTTATTATTTTAATTTATTATGTATTATTTATAAAAAATTAAAGAATTTATTTAATACGAGTTTATATGTGTTTGAATATTAATATAAATTTAAATGTATTTATAAGAAATTAAAAAAATTAAATATTTAAATATTAGATTAAACTTTAAATGTTAGATTAATATAGGCTAAGTCTAAGTTCTAATTGAAAGCCAAGGCTACTGATTATAGGTTGTAAATGCCCATAAATTAAAAAAAAAAATGTCGATATGTACTTGTAAACGAACCTTTGAGCCGCTTAAGTCATGGCTTGTAATTCCAGTATGAATTTAAATTAGGATCTAACTTAGGGTTAAATTCTGACTTAAGTAAGCACTTACAGCTTCACGTTGTCTTAAGTTTTTACTGTTCGATTCCCGGTAATTAATTAGAGTACTACGTCTGTAATTATATCTATATAGAAAACAACTTCCGATTACCCTTCCTAATTTTTTTTCTTTTTTTAATATACACTTTGGCGATGTTCCTACAACTTTTTGGCGATAATTCCTACCCAATTTATTTAGCATAAATTAAAAATGGACTTTTGAGCCCATTGAATTTCACATGTATAACAAAATTTATAACGGAAAATAATATTTTTGTTATAGGAGAATCTGAGTCAGATAATGTTAAGTTGTCAGATTGCAAGTTGATGGTACTGAGATATCTTGAGTTGGTAGATCAGCGCAAATGTGGCAAGTAATCGTAATTATTTTCTTAATTGGAGCAGTTTTGGGTGCGTTTAAATATTTTAGCCATAATTTTGGCTACGAGAATCAAAATTGTGCATTAGACCTCGATTCGGAAACTTCTTTTTAGCGTGCACGTCATGCCAATTGCGTTATGCTCAGTGTGCATCATTTCGAACCTTAAAATCCACCATTTTCTCTTTCAAAATCCCATTTTTAGTTATTCTTTGTCATTTTTAGTATTATTTCATTTATCGTTTAGGAAGTAATTTTAAACCTGATTTGGACTAGATTTTTGTTAGATTAGTTTTTAAATTATGTATTTGATTTTGGCTTGATTATTGGTATTTTGTTAATATTAGTAAAATTTTTATACAATCAATTTTTGGCTATACAGTCCAACTTTTCAGCTTATGGATTAATTTTCAACGTTACTTGATTTGAAAATTTTCAATTGAACATCAAAAGTATTTTCTCTGTATTTTTTGGGGACTCTCTTGTGTTTTTTCTTGTGAATTATCTATTGGAATTAGCATGTAAAATAATTATTATTCTGCCTGACGTCAATTTCTCTTCGACATAAGAGAATTGCTACATATAAGTAGAAAGAGATTACAAAAAATAAATATAAAAATTAATGTAATTTCATGGGATCTATTAGATTTACCTTACAATAAAAATAACTTTATAATCTGAAGTGTCTCATTAGATCACATTGGTTTGTGGGTTTACTCTTATATAATCTGTGTCAAAATTAAGTATTTTCCTTGCTATATATAATGCTATGCAATATATATAAACTATTTGTACTCTCTTATCTTTCCTTCTTACCTTTTTTTTTTAAGTGAGGCTATATTCTTTTGTTTAAAAAGAAATCTTAGGTAATAAGAATGCAAAACAAGGGTAATTAAACTCGTACTTGTACACGCATGACCATGTGTTGATCTAATCAGTTTGCTTAAGTTCCAGGTTTTGTGGCCTATTCATGGATACAACATTCTATTCATTCTGCGATTTTGGATCTTCTCCGAAACAAGTATTGTGTTCTTCATCACAATAGAATCAGAAAGTAACAGCTAGAATGGGATCCTAAAAGAGATGTTTCGAATGCATACATGACACATACAATGCGCTCCAGCTTCCGCGGATTATCTATAGTCTCAAATATTCACATGGCCAACAAGTAAACCCAAAGCTTATCCACACGAACGAAAAGCTTATCCACATTCTCGCCGCGTGCTTGTGTTTTGCTGTGCACCATCTACCTCCTATGTCCTACGCTTTCATTTTCAATAAATAATCACTACAACATTTGTGGGCTTTAATTTGCCACAAATTCTTTTCTCGTGACATAAATTTGTGGCAAATAGTGGCTTATTAACACGAAAACTGATGTTTGGATAAAAAAAAAAATGAGCCTTTTGTCACAAGATTACGTTAACAAATAAAACTTTATGGAAAATACATGTTTGTGGTGAAAAAATAGAGTATTTCTGGCAAAATTTTGTCGCGGCAAATAAACTTTTCCAGCCACTTATTATTGCCAAAAATAAACTTATAAGAAATATGGGTATTAGTTTCTAAGATGATGAATAGTTTTGTGGGATAAAAGGCTTTGTTGCGGCACTTTTACTGCTGCCGTAATAGAAACTGAAGGCAAATGTGAGTTATTGCGGCATTTTTCATTTGGTAGCCGATTTCCAACGTTAACCGGGCGAATTGAGTTTTTGCAGCGATTTTTAAAGCTATTTGTGGCGCTATAAAAGCGCCAGAAATAGTCTTTTAAAATCTTAAACTTACATAATACCCCCCCCCCTAATCGCCATTTACCCCTCGAGTTTTGATAAGGAGCAACCACTATAGAGTTGCACACACTGCACACTACACGTGTTGAGGCTTTTTGGTCTTTTTCTTTTTGTTTCTCTCCATTCAAATGGTAGATTTCGAATACTTGCACCCCTCCAGCGAAAGCCCTCCCCCGTGCCTTGCTTTCCTCCGCCTAGTGCCACCATCGATGCCGTCTGTCTACCCAACGCCATCCCCCAATGTCGTCCTTCTATTCATCGCCGCTTAGCGAAGGTCTTTCCTCTCCGCGAGAGCATTTAACGCAGGTTTTTGCTCGTCGAGAAGCGGCGATGACTAAGGTAACATGCTCTGTTTTTGGATCAATTTTCCTTCCATAAGTCCTAACGTTTTTCATGTGTACCGAGGGATAATGAGTTTTGGGTTTTGTAATTTCCTAGGTATTGCGGGTTAGGTTTTAGGCCATGGATAAAATCTTTGGTTTTTCTTCTTCTCAAAGGTAACATGCTTTGTTTTTTAATCAATATTCCTCCCATAAGTCCTAATATTTTTCATGTGTATTGAGAGAGGATGAGTTTTGGATTTTGTACTCTCCTAGGTATTGCAGGTTAGGTTTTAGTGCATGGATAAATCTCTAGTTTTTCTTCTCAATTTTTTTGGATAAGAGGTAAGCGAATGAGGGCTTTGTAAACACCAATGAGAGGATGAGATCCATACTGATTGACTGGTTTATTGAGGTATACATAATGTCTCCTACTGAACCAATGCCTAAACTGGTAATTGGACATACATGTGTGTAAAGGAAGATATATATTAGGTC
Organism: Platycarya longipes; assembly: GCA_036559045.1. Lineage (NCBI taxonomy): Eukaryota > Viridiplantae > Streptophyta > Magnoliopsida > Fagales > Juglandaceae > Platycarya > Platycarya longipes. The sequence continues at coordinate 12,579,949 of CM071796.1, read as the reverse complement.
AAATGAATTATATTGGTATATTCTTAGCACTCCACATGACTTCATATGAATTAATACTTTCATATGACTTTCATATATCAGGTCAAATGATCAAATGAATTAATACTCTCTCCATTGTTTTGTGTAAGTTTACTCCTTCTCCACTCAATCTTAAGAGCATAATAAAATGAGAGACATGTTTCTTGAATTTTTCTGTAATTTTCTTTTCCAGTTGCATTATTGCTCCAAGTTAACTGGAAGCAAAACATGAAGTTAAAAGAAAAAGAAAAAATGATAATCGAATTGATGTATAAATTATTGAGTGGGTTTGAGTTTCCATTGTTTTAATTCTTCGCTTCTTATAGGCTAGACTTGACTTCCACTCTTTGAACAAGCTGATGAATTCTCTTTGAATGGTAAATGTGAAGTATCATGCTTATCAGTTTGAATAGGATGCAAGCTATTGAGCTAAAAGATGGAAGCATGACCAAATTACGTATGTCTGCTTGTCAGGCGTATATGCTGTGATGTTTGTACTGCTGTGTGAGTGGTTTTCTGAATACTCTGTTTGATTGTGTATAACAAGCTTGTTGAATCCAAGATTTCAAGTTTCGTATCTACGTGTAGATTTTGATGATAACAAATAAATTCAAATCTCAAGCTCAAATTATCAGCAATGGAGCGAATGAAGCTCATTGATTATTTTTGTACATCTCTTGATAAAATTCGAAATTGGATTAAGGCTCAAAATTAATATTTTCTCATAAAACATCAAATTGCATTTTTTACATTTGCATAACTTTATTAAAATATTTAATTTCAAAAATTATTATTATTATTCCACATATGCATAAAGATTTGAATTTGTAAGATGATTGATTGTCATCTTTAACATGTGTATGTGTTGTTTGAAAATCTTGAAGGGTGGTTGTGCGTTTTTTTGACAAATGTAAAACATAGATGATTTGTTTGAAAATCTTGAAAGGTGATTGTGTATTTTTTTGACATATGCAAAAAGAAGATGATTTGGTTTGAAAAATAAATCATGCTCATTTTGTCATGTATGAAAGGTAAAAGATTTGATTTGATTTCTTTGAAAAAAGAATGGAGTTGTCTTTGACAAATATAAAAATGAGATGTTTTTATTTGAATCTTTTAAAAAGTGAATAGTACTCTTATTTGACATGTGAACCTTTTCAAATTTGAATATGAAGACTCATTTGCCTATAAATAGCTTACTTGAGTTTTGCAAAAAATAACAACAAGAGCTTGCATATTTATTGCTAAGTTTTGCATCATTCTTTCAAAGCTCCCATTCTCTCTTTTCTAAAGTTGTGAGCCTCAATTCTTATTCTTTTTAGAGAGATATAGGTTGTGCTGTATTGTTTTTATCTCACTCATTGAGGAATGTACACTGATAGTCTACCCACTATCAATTTTTGTATCAGTAAAAATGTGCGTATAACCCTTGTGTGTGTAGAAGGTGTTCTACACAGGGAATAGTTGAATCACCAAGTGTGAGGTGATTGCAAGTGTAGGTGTTCTACACGGATTCTCTGTCGCGATGCTGCTGCAAAGTGTAATAAGTTTCTATCTCCACCTAAAAGAAATTGAATAGTGAATTTGGAATCCTCAATGGGTAGCTTGAGGTGAGGATGTAGGCAGTGGGGCTGAATCTCGTAAAAATATTGAGTTTACTTCTTTTTACCCTACTCTTTACAATTCTTGCTGCTTTATATTTTGTTTATATATTATATCATATATTTGGTTTATAATTGTTAACTTTTTTATATAACCCAATTCACCCCCCTCTTGTGTTAGTCATTTGGGCAACAATTGGTATCAGAGTAAGAGCTCTGTTATAAGATTAACTATCTGTTGAGTTAAGATCATATGGCTAACATTGCAGCTACTTTCGTTGAAAGTCAATCCAGTAGTCGACCTCTGCTATTTTGTGGAGATAATTATACTTTCTGGAAAGCTAAAATGAGAATATTTCTTCAGTCTCCAGGTCGAGAAATCTGGAAATGTATTGTAAATGGACCTTATATTCTAACAAAAACTGTTGATGGAGTAAAGGTCAAAAAGGAAGAGGAAGAATTTGATCGCGAAAACGATAGTCTTTATACTATGAATGTAATGGCTATGAATTTTCTATATAATGCTCTCAATGGTAATGAATTTAACAGAATAATGACTTGCAGGACAGCAAAGGAAATTTGGGACAACTTGGAAGTAACCTATGAAGGAACTTCGCTAGTCAAATAATCAAAAATTTATGTTCTTATGCATGAATATCGAATGTTCAAAATGAATGATGACGAATCTATGTCTTCTATGTATACTCATTTTACTAATATTATAAATAGTTTGACATCTCTTGGTAAAGTTTATTCCAGCTTGGAGATAGTAAGGAAAATTTTCAACTCCTTGCCAAAACGTTGGGAATCAAAAGTAACGGCGATTCTTGAAGTTAGAGATCTTAAAAAACTCGAAGTAAATGAACTCATCGGGTCACTTATTACCCATGAGTACACACTGAAAAGAGGAGAAGAAGAAGGAAAGCAAAAGAAGAGCTTGGCACTCAAAGCCGTTCCTCATGAAAGTGAAAGCGATGAAGATGAAGAAAGTGATGTCGAAGAGATTGTAATGATCACAAGAAGATTTAAGAGATTCTTGAAAAATAAAGCTCCTCCAAGGAAACCTTTTAAAAAATCTTCCAACAAAGATACAGGTAAAAATGATTCATTAATTTATTATAAATGTAAAAAGTCAAGACATATCAAGGTAGATTGTCCTCTACTAAAGAAAGATCGATATACAAAGGCAAGAAAGCAATGAAAGCTACATGGATCTTGATGATCCAATTAGTTTAGACAGCGACACAAGCAATGAAGAATCTGCAAATCTTTGTCTTATGGCTAAAGATGATCTTGAGGTAACAAATTTCAAAAATATTGAAAATCCTTCTTATGAAGAATTACAAAATGTTTCGGAAGAGGTATATGAGGAATTTGAAAGATTAGGTATCAAGTATACTGCATTGAAAAAGAAAAATTCTTCTTTAATAAATGAAATTGATGTTTTAAGAAAAGAAAATACAGTTTCAAAAGATGAAAATGATGAACTGAAAAAAAAAGTAGCTAATTTATAAAAGATTGTTGAAAAATTTACTAATGGAAAAAGAAATTTTGAAAAACTTTTTGGTAGTTGAACATGTATTTTTAATAAGGTAGGATTGGGATATATGCCAAAAGAAAAACTCAAACTTTATAAAAGTTTCTTTGATAAACCTACTAAATCAAAGTTAGATTTTCAAAATTCTTTTCCTAAAAATAAATTTGTCAAAGAAAGATATTATTACAATCATTCAAGATCTTCAAATATATCACATGTCATTTATAATTTTTGTAATAGAAATGGTCATAACTATCATACTTGTTCTATTAGAAGAAAATATACAATGACTATTAGAGCCATATGGGTACCAAAAAATCTTGTTTATTCTAATACTAATAAATAAAACCCAAAGAATATGGGTACCAAAAAAAATTATTTTAATTGTTTTTGTAGGTATGCATGAAGTCCTCCATAGGTAAAACCAAATTGTTTTTAGACAGCGGATGCTCAAGACATATGATAGGAGACAAAACTAAGTTCATTAACCTCACTACTAAAGAAGAAGGACATGTAACATTTGGAAATAATTCAAAATGGAAGATCGTGAGAATAGGTAAAGTTGGTAATAAGTCTTCTCTCATAATTGAAGATGTTCTACTTGTTGAAGGACTAAAATATAATCTTTTGAGTATAAGTCAATTATGTGATAAATAATTTACAGTTAGTTTCAAAAAGGATAAGTGCATTATTTTGAATAATCATGACTGCAATATTTATTTTATTGCTCTTAGAAACAATAATGTTTATACAATTGAATTTGAAGAAATTGCCTCCCAAGATGCTATTTGTTTATCAGCTCAACATAAAAATAGTTGGTTATGGCATAGAAGGTTAGGTCATGCAAACATGGAACTTATTTCCAAACTTTCAAAAAATGATTTTGTGAGAGGTTTGCCAAAAGTAAACTTTTTTAAAGACAAAATCTGTGATGCATGCCAGTTTGGTAAACAAACAAAAACTTCTTTCAAAACTAATAAACATATTTCCACTACTAGACCTTTGCAACTAATACACGTGGACCTTTTTGGACCAAATAGGGTTGCAAGTCTGGGAGGAAAATATTATGCATTTATTATTATTGATGATTTCTCTAGATATACTTGGGTCATCTTTCTCGCTCATAAAGATAAGGTACATAATGCCTTTACTAAGTTATGCAAGAGAATTCAAAATGAAAATGGCTATACTATCTCAAACATCCGAAGCGATAGGGGAAAAGAGTTTGTTAATAAAGATATTGAATCTTTTTGCGATGAAAATGGTTTTGTGCATGATTTCTCTGATCCTCGAACGCCTCAACAAAATGGGGTAGTAGAGAGGAAGAATATATTTCTTTAAGAAATGACAAAAACAATACTTAATGAGAATAATTTACCTAATTATTTTTGGGTAAAAGTGGTAAGTACTGCATGTTATGTTATAAATAGAGTTATGTTAATGTCTAAATTAGATAAAACCCCTTATGAGCTTTGAAATGAGAAGAAGCCCAACATTAGTTACTTTCATGTATTTAGATGCAAATGTTTTATTCTTAATGATAGGGATAATTTAGGAAAGTTTGATCCAAAATCTGATGAATGTATCTTTTTTGGGTATGCTACAAATAGTAAAACTTATAGAATATTCAATAAAAGGGTTTTGACTGTACAAGAATTTATGCATGTAGTATTTGATGAATCTAACCCTTTACTCTCCAAGAAATCTATTGATAAAGAAACAGAAGATACAAATAGCACAAATAGTCTCAATCTCAACAAAGAGAATACAATAGAAGAAGTCCAACATGGAGACATATGGAAAAATCATCAAGACTTAGTACAAGATGCAACCAAACAGTGGAAACATGTGAAAAATAATCCAGTGAAATAAATTCTACGAGAACCTTCACGAGGTGTAAGTACTCGATCATCTCTTAGAAATATTTGTAATCACATTACTTTTCTATCTCAAATTGAACCCAAAAATATTGATGAAGCACTTATTGATGAATCATGGATTCTAGCTATGCAAGAAGAGCTAAATCAATTTGAAAGAAATAATGTATGGACACTTGTTCCTAGACCCAAAAATCATGCTGTTATTGGAACCCCAAAAAGATGAGTCTGGAATCATCACTAGAAACAAGGCCCGACTTATAGCCTAAGGTTTCAATCAAGAGGAAGGAATCGATTATGATGAAGTATGCACCTGTCGCAAGATTAGAAACTATTCGAATGTTACTTGCATATGCATGTTATAAAAATTTCAAACTTTTTCAAATGAATGTTAAAAGTGCTTTCTTAAATGGTTTTATAAATGAAGCGGTATATGTTGACTTCCAGGTTTTGAAAATAATATTTCTCTTAATCATGTTTTTAAGCTTGCAAAAGCATTATATGGACTTAAACAATCTCCTAGAGCTTGGTACGAGAGGCTTAGTAGTTTTTTGATTGAAAAAGGTTTTTCAAGAGGAAAGATCGATACAACTCTTTTCATCGAATATGAACAGGATGATATTCTTCTAGTTCAAATTTATGTGGATGATATAATATTTGGTGCTACTGATGAAAATATGTGCCAAGATTTTGCTAAGAGTATGCAGGAAGAATTTGAAATGAGCATGATGGGAGAACTTAATTTCTTTCTTGGATTGCAAATCAAGCAAGCAAAAAGTGGAATATTCATTAATCAGTCAAAATATATCAAAGAGTTACTAAAAAAGTTTGAGATGGAAGGTACAAAGGTAATTGGAATACTAATGAGTCCAACCACCAAATTTGATAAAGATGAAAGCAGTAAACCAGTTGTCAAAGGTATATCGAGATATGATTGGTAGTTTATTATATTTGACAGCTAATAGACCTGATATTATGTTCAGTGTATGTTTATGTGCATGTTTTCAATCATCTCCAAAGCAATCTCATTTGATTGCAGTCAAGCGTATTTTTAGATATCTTGCCGGTACCATTGACCTAGGGTTATGGTATCCTAAACACACTTCTGTCGATTTTAATAGTTATTCAGATACGGATTATGCTGGTTGCAAAGTTAATCGAAAAAGTACTAGTGGAACATGTCATTTCTTAGGTCATGCACTTGTTTCATGGTTTAGTAAAAAGTAAAATTTTGTTGTATTATCTACTGCCGAGGCAGAGTATGTTGCTGCAGGTAGTTGTTGTGCTAAAGTTCTTTATATGAAGCAACAAATTGAGGATTTTAAACTTATGTACAATCATATTCCTATTAAATGTGATAATACTAGTGTTATAAATCTTTCAAAGAATCCAATACAACATTCTAGGACCAAACATATTGAAATCAGATATCATTTTCTTAGAGATAATGTGCAAAAAGGTGATATTGTACTAGAATTCACAAGTACACACGATCAATTGGCAGATATTTTTACAAAACCCCTACCAGAAGATAGACTATGCATGATTAGAAGAGAAATAGGAATGATGCATGCCATGAATATCTGCTAGATACTTTTATTCCATTATCTCAAATGACCTACAGAAACTTGAGACGTTTAGCCTCATCATTCAAATGCATTTACTCCTCATAAATCATCATGCCATCCTTGTCTAAAGGATTAGACAATCGAAATGAAGAAGCAAGTAAGGATTTTAAATCCTTATTCTGTTGCTTTAACTCTACTATTTTTTTGTTTGACTCATAAACAAGTCGTTGAAGTACAGAGACTGTTTCGCTAAACTTATCAATTTCGGAAGTTTTGGACTGCAACCGAGCGGAAAAAGTAACAATGAAAGATGAGTATCGAGTCTTGAGACCCACAAGCTCATAAATGGCATCATGATCTAATTTATTAGCCAAATTAGTCTTTTGCTGCTTCATGGCGCCTACAACAGATGCAGAAATAGTTTGAGGTGAAGAATACCTTATATCTTGATCACAAGAAGCACTGAAAGAAAATTGATGAGCCATTGAAATTTTGTAGAGTGAGAATGAAGATGAACTATAGAGATGAGAAGAAGATTTTATACGAATTAGATAAAGCTAATGACTGCTTTTATAAAGATGGAAATAAGTACAAGACAAACTGTCATCTCTTTAAATCTTACTTAGTCAAGCTTACAAGATATGCCAGATGCATATTGTCAAAAGTTACCGAACTAAGCCAGTGAGATTAATTACAATTGTCCCTATTTTTCTCGTGAAACGCTGCCATTATCTACTAATGTTGACTCTGTGCTTGAACTTTCACTCGTTCTGATTCCTCTATTCGAAGTTTCAGAACATGAGCTAATTCTATCAAATCTTTATTTTCTTGCTTTAACCTCTTATTCTTTCTACCTTTATTTGCAAGCTTTTGATGTAGACCAGATATTTGATTGTTAAGTCGATCAACCTCATTTGCCCTCGCTAGTAATCAACGAGACATGGTCGTAATAGAGGCAACATATTGAGCACTGAGAGTTCTTGATGCTGCAACAACCTCAAAATCAGTCCTACCAGAAAAATGCATCTATGCTTCTATCATGGTATTGACAGTATCAGGAGATAAAATAACTGGTTGAGACAGTTCTTAGTTCAAATCCGGAAGATTACTAGAAGAAATTTTCTCCGCCATTCTGTCGTTTTGGATAAACAGATACTTGATCAATGAGCAATGTGAGATTTTTCTTGTGAGTATTCGATGTGGAAGGAGATTTTTCTTGGTCAACAACATCAAGCAGATTTGAATCTCCTTCCACACCGAATTGCCAGAGCTAGGCCTCCAGCCTTTGTAGTTTTTGTCGGACACAGGAGTTAGGCATCAACCTTTGCAGTTTTTGTCGAACACAGGTGGCTCTGATTATTCAACACTCTACAGTTTCTACTAAACGCACTGTTTTATTTGGTTATTGGTTATTACGGAAATAAATCATACTGAAGCCAATTACAGTTCCTTTTTAATGATTCTAAAAGTGGGAGAAGTCTTATACTAGTATTATACTACCCAGTTATATATGCTAGAATCATGTTTATATTTTTCTTGAAAAACTAACGCATATTTTCAAGGGGAACTTAAGTATTACTGTAGGTCGTAGATTTTTATTAAGTATTTGTCATCATTAAAAATGGGGAGATTGTTGAATCCAAAGTTTCAAGTTTCGTATCTACGTGTAGATTTTGATGATAACAAATAAATTCAGGTCTTAAACTCAAATTATCGGCAATGGAGCGAAGCGCACATCAAACATAAAAGAGCAAATCTACAAATGAAGCTCATAGATTATTTTTGTACGTCTCTTGATAAAATTCGAAATTGAATTAAGGCTCAAAATTAATATTTTCTCATAAAGTATCAAATTGCATTTTTTACATTTGCATAACTTTATTAAAATATTTAATTTCAAAAATTATTATTAGTTTTCCATATATGCATAAAGATTTGAATTTGTAAGATGATTGATTGTCATCTTTAACATGTGCATGTGTTGTTTGAAAATCTTGAAGGGTGGTGTGTTTTTTTGACAAATGCAAAAGATAGATGATTTGTTTGAAAATTTTGAAAGGTGGTTGTGTATTTTTTTGACATATGCAAAAAGAAGATGATTTGGTTTAAAAAATAAATCATGCTCATTTTATCATATATGAAAAGTAAAAGATTTGATTTGATTTCTTTGAAAAATGAATGGAGTTGTCTTTGACAAATATAAAAAGGAGATTATTTTATTTGAATCTTTTAAAAAGTGAATAGTGCTCTTATTTGATATGTGAACGTTTTCAAATTTGAATATGAAGACTCATTTGCCTATAAATAGCTCACTTGAGTTTTACAAAAAGCAACAACAAGAGCTTGCACATCTATTATTAAGTTTTGTATCATTCTTTCAAAGCTCTCATTCTCTCTTTTCTAAAGTTTTGAGCCTTAATTCTTGTTTTTTATAGAGAGATATAGGTTGCGTTGTATTGTTTCTATCTCACTCATTGAGAAGTGTACTCTGATAGTCTATCCACTATCAACTCTTGTATCAGTAAAAGGGTGAGTATAACCCTTGTGTGTGAAGAAAGTGTTTTACATAGGGAATAGTTGAATCACCAAGTATGAGGTGATTGCAAGTGTAGAGGATGTTCTACAAGGATTCTCTGTAGCGGTGCTACTCAAAGGTGTAATAGGTTTTTATCTCTACTTAAAGGAGATTGAATAGTGAATTTGGGATCCTTAAGGGGTAGCTTGAGGTGAGGACGTAGGCAGTGGGACTGAACCTCGTAAAAATACTGAGTTTGCTTCTTCTTACCCTACTCTTTATAATTCTTACTGCTTTATATTCTGTTTATAATTTATATCGTATATTTGGTTTACAATTGTTAATTTTTTTATAGAACTAAATTCACCCCCCTCTTGTATTAGTCATTTGGGCAACAAAGCTGGTTTGATTAATTAATGAAGAGGCTTGCATAAGTTTTCTTGTTCGAACTAAAATTTTAGCATGCAAAATTCTAGATGCAGTTGATATTATTTCCAATAAACACATAGGTCGATGTTTTTTTTTCTTTTTTTTTTTATAAAATGTCTTAGAAGTGCTCATGCATCTAACAAATTTTTTGAATGGTAGCATCCTTCTGATATGTCCTACCCTCCGTGTAATCTGGATGACTACATTAGAGTTGAAGATTCATTTAAGGTATATTTCTCTTAGTTTGTTATCCAAATTCCAAAAATTTACATCTTAATTTGTTTGTTTAATGCCATTCCATTTTTTCAAACACCGTTTCGGTATTGAACAGATGCCATCTATACAATACCCTTAATCAAGTCATCCGTATGACATGAGGCAAGAAACTCCCCCCTATCAACTGTGCCAACCACTTCAGAATTTGAAGAAAATGTTGGAACCTTTCATGATGCTGATGATATTGATACTATTATCTACTATGACTTTAATGAAGTTAATATTGACTTGATGCTAATGCATCCCTATGTTTTCATTTATAGAAATGTTCTTCGACATAGATGAAGATTTAGAGGGTACCAGTGTCATCATGACCAGCCGATACTGTTTGGGGTGGGATTGTTGTTAAGCAAGGACACACAGAGTTTTGAATGGTTGTTCTAAATGCGGTTGGCTTGCATGAATGGTAAGGTGCCCAAATCCATCATAATCGATCAAGATCGGGCAATGAAGAATGTCATTGCTATTTTATTCCCTGAAATGCGTCATAGATACTGTTTGTGGCATATAATGTGCAAACTTCTTGAAAAGTTAGGATCTCACACCAAATTCAATGTTGGGTTAAAGACCAATATTCAGGTTTCATTATATGCTTCGCAGACCACCGCAGAATTTGAGGAGAGCTAAGTTCAGATGCTTTCAAAGTATGAGCTGGTTGACAGTAACTGGCTTTAGTCCTTATATGAGGAAAGGTCGTTTTGGGTTTCATTTTACCTAAAGAATGTATTTTGGGTTGGTATGAGCATGACACAAACGTCGGGAAGCATGAATGCCTTTTTCGATGGGTATGTCCATTCTAGGACATCTTTGAAGGAATTTGTTGACAAATTTGATAATGTTCTTGGAAAAAAGGTGGAGCAAGAGACAATGGCTAATTTTAGTTCTACTAACCAAACTATCCACTGCGTGTCCCCACTCAACATTAAGAAGCAGTTTTAGAAATTATATACAAATAAAAAATTCAAGGAGATCCAAATAGAATTGATGGGCCTAATGTGTTGCAATTGTTGGTTGGTAAACACACAAGGGTGTATTTTCACATTTGATGTCTTTGATGACATATCCATCAATGATTACACCAAAGTCCATTACTCAGTTTATTACAACGAAGATGAGTGTAGGGGATTGTGTGTAGGCATGCACTTAAAGTTTGCCAGCTGAAAAAGATTAATATGCTGCCAGATGTATATTTCTTGGATCATGGGAGAAAGGACTTAAAGAGGCATTACACATTAATCAGAAGTAGCTATGATGACGTGCGGGACAGATCAGGCACACGCAATAATGAGATGATAATTAAGATATGTGCAAAAGTAGTAGCCAAAATATCCTCAAATAATGAGCAAGTCCATGCATTCATGTGCCATGTTGATGAGTTTGATAAAAGATGTGAAGGTCTAACACATGAGTCGACATTGGAATCAACAAAGGGCAAACTGAAAGAGGTCTTGGATGAAGGTAAGAAGATATTAAACCCCGACGTTGGCCGATGGAAAGGGAGACCCCCAACTAAAGGAAGGTTCCACCTGTGGAGAAGTTGGCAACAAATAGAAAGAAAAATGTAATAGTTGTTGAAATTTTCCGTGTCAATAATTAGTATTAGTGTTCTAATATATGTATGTTGTGTTTTTTTTTTTTTTGAGCTTAGACTTGTAGGAAAATTTTAGTAGATGAAACACAATTGGGTGACATCCTGGGAAGTCAACACTGCGAAGATGATGATGGAGTTGGTGCTAGAACACAAACCACCATGCTTGAACAATCGATGCCACTAGGAAATGAGGTTAACCATGTCCTGCCATTATTTATTTCAATTAACAAGCTAACTGGCTTCATATAATAGTAAAGCAAACATATCACTTCTTAAGTCAAAATGGTATGACATGATGCTGTGCATAGTTTGAGAAAAAAAAAACATATAACTTATTAATTATAGTTGTTTTCTTTCAAATGGATGACCAAATGGATGACTATCTTGATATGCACTTGTAACACCATGATGATGAGAAGTGAGGTCTTTTGAACTGCCAGACATGAGGTTTTTTTGGAGAGGTTCTGGTGTAAAGTTTGTGGATATGCTGTGCATAGAGTTTTTGAAAGAGTAGATTTTTTTGATGAGAGTCCAGTGTATTTTGTGGATGATGGAAGGTTTACTTTTTGTGCTGCTTGAAGTGGGTATGGTGAATTACACAATTATGCATAAGGTACCATTCAATTGACAATTTCAAATTCATTTCTAATAAGTGAATTCTGTCCCGTACAACTAAGAATGAGATATTCACTTTCGGACTGCAGTTGTTTTTTTGGTATTTACTTAGAGCTCATGTTGATGATGGTTATCTTCCCAAGTTATAGTTGATGTTCAAGCTTGAAGGTAATATTGCGTGTATTAAAGAGTGGCATAAAAGGTCACCCTTGCAACATAGCTTTAGTCTATAATTATGAATGTTAGAATCATTTTAAGTAAGTTTTCATGGGATTTGTCTTGCATATTGAGAAGGATTGTGTGTCGATTGAAAGAAATTATGAAATGGAAAAGAGAGGATTGTATATGTTAATAGACTTCAAAGCTTTTGTTGGTGGACCAGTTGATAGTAAGCATTTTCTTAAAAGAAAAATGGCTTTTCTGCTTCTACTCTAAAAAAGAGAATAAAATAGATAAACATTCACTTAGTGAAATGAGTGTCTGAGTGCTCCCATGAAGTTCTCGAGCTCGTCATGCTAAAAAAAAGGAACTCTACTTATATGAGGGATAAATTAGTAAAAAGGAAATGGGATCATTGATCTCTTGAATCCTGTTTCTTTTACTGTTTGCATTGGAGCTTTAAGATCATGCATTCTCTGCTCTTAAAAATATAAGAATGGGTGCTTGTGAAAGTTAGGTTACAAGGAGAAGTAAAAATAATATGGTTTTGTTTGAAATTAATGCAGAATGTTTCTTTTTATAGGAAAAGCTTAGTGCCATCGTTTTTCTAAGTGTCTTTGTTCTTTCATAGCATATTCCACCTTTTTTTTTTTTTTCAGGATTTCTATTTCTAGCTAAGCACTTTTATGCTTCTCTTCAGAGAATTGACATTGAATTGCCATATGGAAACACCTTTCTCTTGCTTTTCAGGTCAAACATAATCAATCATCTAGACCTGAAATATTTTATGCAGTAAGAACCATCAAAATTTAATGTTTCAAGGAGTCCACATCTCATGCTTGCCATGCATTTATTTTAATTAGTTAGCAAGAATAAAGTTTATCTCTTTTTTGGTTGCTGGTTTGACTTTCATTTGCTCGTTAAATCAAGTACATATCTCCAGTGCAAGTGCCAGTTCAATATGGTGGTTTGAGTGTGTTGAGTTATGGCTTGGATACGCGCCTCCCCTGCATTCTCGCTCGAGCGAAGTTGATCCCGCTCGAGCGAGAGTCCAACCCAAGAGTTCACTTGACCTTCGCTCGACGTCCAGCTCGAGCGAAGTACAACCCAAGAGTTCGCTCAACCCTGGCTCAAGCGAGATTTAGGCAGAGACTACGCTCGACCCTCGCTCGACGTTCAGCTCGAGTGAGATTGACCTAGCAGTGTTTGCTCGAGCGAGATTAACTCTCGCTCGAGTGAGATCGCATAAATATAAATATCGCGATCTCTTTTCTGCGTTCGTTCCAAACGAACTCCAAGCCCCTTGTTTTGCCGCCGAAGAATAGAGCACCTTCCCAGCTTCATTTCTTCTCCATTTCTTGAGTGGTTGAGTGTAAACACATGAGGATTGAGTGTATACACGTGAGGTGAATGATTTCTACTGTAAGAATCTCTTGATTCTCTCTCTGTAATCTCCATTTGATCATAGTGAAGCTTTGAGACCAACCCCTAGTCGATGTAAGCTCAATTGAGCTGAACCACTTAAATCTGCGTGTTCTGTATTGTCTTTATTGTTTTACTTCTCTTAGTTGCTATTGCTGCATTTGATTTTATATCTATGTTGTTTGTTTATCGGTTTATTCCCAACAAACTGGTATCAGAGCTATCTATCTCTATGAAGGATAGAAGGGATGGCCACAGTGAGATTTGAAGTAGAGAAGTTTGATGGACAGAACAGTTTCAATCTGTTGCGCTTGAAGATGAAAACTTTGTTGCGCCAATAGGGGTTATTCAAAGTTCTTGAGGAGAGGTCTGCTGATTTTCCTGTACCGTCTAAGGACGATGAAGAGAAGGTACATAGTACTATTTTATTGTCTTTATCTGATGGAGTGTTAAGAAAGGTTGCTGAGGAAGAGACTGCTGAGAGTCTCTGGAATAAGCTTGAGAGCTTGTACATTAAGAAATCACTTACTAACTGGTTGTATTTGAAACAACGGTTATATACTCTCAACATGAATGAGGGTTCGTCTGTGTCTGAACACTTAGATGAGTTTAACAAAATTGTTATGGATCTTAAAAATGTTGACATCAAGTTTGATGATGAAGATCAAGCTTTAATAGTATTGTGTTCATTATCTACATCATTTGAGAATTTTATAAATTCTATGCTATATGGCCGAGATACCATCTCCTTAGCTGATGTGAAGTCAGTTTTGAACTCGAAGAAGTTAAGGAACAGGTATAGTGACAAGGGTGGTGAAATTCAAGCTAGTGGGTTGATTGTCAAAGATTCCTTCAACAGAGGAAGATGTAGTAATAAGGGTTCAGAGAAGGGCAGAGGTAAGTCCTGGGAGAAATTCAAGTCCAACAAGAAAAAGGTCAAGTGTTATTACTGTCAGAAGTTTGGACATTACAAGAGTGAGTGTACTAAGATGAAGAAAAAGGAGGAATCCATGAGTTCCTCCAATGCCGTCAGTGTTGCTGATGAATCTGATGGCTCAGATGTGGTCCTTGCAATCAGTGATTCAACCAGTCGATTTAGTGACAAATTGGTTATGGACTCAGCTTGTACTTTTCACATATGTCCCAAAAGGGATTGGTTCATGACCTATGAACCAGTCAACAGTGGTTCTGTTTTGTTGGGGAATGACACAGCTTGGAAGATTATGGGAATGAGTTCAGTGAAGATAAAGATGTTTGATGGGATAGTTAGGACATTGACCAATGTTTGGCACATTCCAGATTTGAAAAAGAATCTTATCTCCATGGGAGCCCTTGATTCTTTGGGGTTGAAGTACACGGGATAAGGTGGAGTACTGAAAGTCAACAAAGGCTCCATGATTATTTTGAAGGGAGATCAGAAAGATGGTCTCTATTTCCTCCAGGGCAGTATTTCTGGGCGGAAGCAGTCAACACAACCTGCTTTCTGGTGAACTGCTCTCTAGCCACAGCTATTGCTTTGAAGACACTTAATTAGGTATGGTCTGATGCACCTACTGATTATTTGAATTTGAAAATTTTTGGTTGTCCTGCTTATTTTCATGTTAATGATGGTAAGCTAGAACCTAGGGCAAAGCATATTTATGGGATATGCTACCGGGGTCAAGGGATATAGGTTATGGTATACTAATCCCAAGTCACCCAAGTTCGTGATTAGTAGAGATGTTACTTTTGATGAAAAATCTATGCTTAATCCGAGAAAGGAGATTCCTGTGTCTAGAGGGAAGAAGGTGGAGCTACATGTGACGACTCGAGACTTTCATTTTGTATTATTTAATTGAATAATTATTTTGATAAAGTGGTTAATTAATTAATTTAAATTAATTATATTTAGAGGTGAGGAAAAAGGGCATGAGCTTAAGATTAGAGCCTTGAAAGTTAGAATGAGTTATTGGGCCTAGGAAGGAATAGCAAGCTCACAAGACCATGAGATTGACCCATGACCCACCAAGCCCACACATGGAACACTTGTCACCCATAGAGAAATCCTAGTGAGTCACCTAAGAATAGTAGGTGAAAATAGAAAAGTGCTAGTAGGTAGGAGTTGACTAGTGGGTGGATGGTAGGGTTGAGTGTAAAATCTTGTGATAGGATTTCCCATCATTGGGATATCTTTGGAAAATACTAAGATAATGTCTATTCTAATTTATCTAGTACATGCCATGCTTAGTGGAGTAACACTTGTGGATTGGAGTAGGAAGTGGAAGAGAAGAGAAGAGAGGGCATTCGGTTAGCTTGTAGCCGAAACCCCTTAGGGGTTTTTCCCATGCAATTCTCTCTAATCTAAGCCAATGACCACCATAAGATCATGTAAGAGAGAAGTGACAAGGTGATTGACAAGTGAAGAGAGGTATCATGAGGAAGAAGAAAGGAAGAGGAAGAAGAAAAAGCTAAGAAGGATCCGGATGGAGGTTTGCCGTGTGCATCTTTTGAAGGTTTCCTAGAAATACTTGCAAATCTAGTGGAAGGGACATCTTAGACTTGTGTGAGAAGATGAAGTACATGGTGTAAGGTGTGTAAGAGGTATGGTGGTGTAAGGAAATGATTGGGGATTGCTTGAAATGGAAGGAAACAAGGAATGGAGGGGGGGAGAGTTTCGGGTGACACATGGATCCAAGGCATGGCCGGATCATGCAATCTCTCTTTCCCAAAAGCATGGCCTTAGAATCTTGTGGATTGACATGAGAGAGGTTAGATGAGTGTGTGATAGGGTGAAATGACAAGAGAATAAGGCAAGAGGGGAATGAGGTTTCGGTGGAGACTTTGGGGAGGCAAAGGAATCCGGTTTCTCATTTCCTCTCATTTCTCATCATTTGCTTTCTTTTCCCATACAACCACCCTTGCATAGTCTTATGTCTTTCAAGTCAAGGTATGGTGAAGTATCCTTGACCCCTAGAGAAAAGAGCATGGCCGAATACCCTTGAGGAGACCCACCCCTCACTTGGCTATCTCACAAACACACAAGCTCACTTTCTCTCTACCTCTCGGCCAACCCCTTTTCTCCCTCAACTCTCTTTTGTTTTACTTTCTTCTAACCTTTAAACATCACCATATCCTTAGAAGAAAAGAACTAGAACAAATATTTTGAGGAAGAGTTGCTCTTGAAGAGGTAAGTGCATTCTTATCCTACCTTTAACAATCTTAGTATACCTTTGAATGAATTTGGTTGTTTTGTTTGAATCTTTGTGTATGTATGTTGAAAATGAAACCCTTTAGAGGGAAAACTTGCCATGCTTAGTTTAGTGAGAATTCATATTTAAGTGATGATATTTTTTCTAAGTTGAGAATTTGAAATAATATGTGGTTTAGTTAATTACTCAACATGAGGTGGAATGAAGGAGATGCATGCATGATTGTATGTTTATTAGCATGATGTTGGATGATGCCTCTAGTGTTGTTTATTTAGTGGTAAAAATCCATGCCTAAGTTTAAATATCTTGTTAAGAGTAAAGATTATTTCATGTGGTAAATTTGAAAACTTGATATGGAGGAAGAATATGGTGTGATCAACATGATGAGAAAACATGAAAATATGTTTGCTAGATTTTGACTTGGAGATGAAAATGTTGGGTTTATGCACGCATATATTTTGGACTTAAGGTTTTCTTTGGGTGGAATTATTGATTGGATTATTGTGCTATGTCATCATGATATGCTTAAATATTTGAGACATTAGATGCATATAAATAAAATGGTTGCAGTAGCATGATTGGTGGTTTTCACCTAAATCATTGGGTGAGTAATCTTGGAAGAAAAAGTGAATAAATTAATAAATTAAAAGACATAGAGTTTCAGCCAAGCCTTGTTTTTAGGGTTAGAAAAAAAAAAATATTTAAGTGGTTGGAGTTGAATTGGAGTACTTGGAGAAGAATAAGAGACGAAAAGCTAGGAATTTACAAAGGGAGGGTCTCGGTCCAATCCTAGTGGGAAGGGGCCGAGCACCCCTAAGTGTATTAGAGGCCCATTAAGTAATTTTGGGAAGGAAATGAGTAAAATTATGAGATGCAAAAATTTTGAAAGAGTTTAACGTAGAGTAAGCGTCATGTTCGTCACCCATTTTATATGTTCCGTGACATGAGTCTCACGTCTCATGCATATAGCACGAAATTTATGTTTTAAACATGTTTTTAAAAGAAAAGAAATTAATTAAAGTTTTATAAGAACCCCAAAGGCTGGGACGGGATAGTGTCCCAGTGGAATTCTCTGTTCACTCAGGAGTGATTAAAGTTGAGTGAAAGCCCCTGGGTTGACAAAGAACCGTCGGCAGACCATGTATGGCTCTAAAAGGTGTCCGGAGCGTGGTTGTACCTAAAGCTAGTGGGTGCATACAGGACAGTGTTGGCTTCGGCCTCACCGATATAGAAAAGTTTGTAGTCGCTCGGTGAGTGATCAATCGCCAAGTGATGAAGAGCGTGAAAGGGCGTGAAACGTAACTACTTAGGTTTGATACGGTCGCTGGGTGCTATGGTAACTAGCAGGAACACGCGGTGCATAGGGGAACCGTGAGGTGTCCAACAGAGGTCATGACAAAAGATGGGCTTTCGAGCCATATATGATATGATAAGTGGCGCCTAAGATAAGAAAAATGAAAAGTATTTGCGAAAAGAGGAATTTTGAAAGGAAACTCAAATATTTTGTTTTTCTGAGATTATAAGCAAGCATATGAAGAGAAAACGAAATGAAAAGGGAAATTGAAAAGACATGGCATGAGCATGAGCATGTGCATATCATAAAGTCATGAGTCTCATAATGCATAAAATATGACTAATTGTTTGCTATTCATTTATCCGTATGCTTAAATTGTTTTTGTTATGATAAAAATGTGCTTACTGAGATTTCTCTCGAAATCTCACCCCTGTTTACCTCTCTACTATCACCTTTTTGGGATGATAGAAGTAGTTGCAGGTAATGACGACTTTGAAGAGTATGACCCCAGGGACGGTGCCTCGGACCCCGACGGGCCTGACTGAGTCCGTCACCTCCGAGCCAGTGACTCTTGACTACCTAAGCCATTGGGCAGCGGAGTCACTACCCCTAGCTGCGTACGTCTTGGGTAATATACGCCCTACCAGGTGTTGTATAGTTCTTGGTATAGACGATTCCCTCCACATGGGTCGCCTATATGAGTCATCCTCTGGGATGAGTTATGAGGTGGGACCGACCTTGGATTTGGATTGCCTCCGTTATGGCCCAAACTTCAAGGAGATTAAGAAGGAACCGTTGGATTAGGAAGTGGTGGTTGGGGATCCTCTATGTAGCTTTTGTATTTATATGCATACATTTTGGTCTTCCATTGTTTTGGAAGAATGAACACTTATGAAGGATCCTTATGTTTATATTAATGGTAATGTAATATTTTGGGATGTTATTGTATTAAGCCATGTGATATTCGCATGGAAAGGTTTGACTTTTTCCGCTGTGACAACTTAAAAAAAAAAAAAAATCCAGTACACGATAAGACGAGGGGTGAACTTCCCTGTGACGCTCATCCCCGATTTCACGGTTTGAGTATGATCCCAAGCGCAAGCTGGGGTGCCGACACGACAGGCTCTACAGAGGACACCACCTAAAACTGAAGCACCGGTTGAGGAGTAGTACAGTATAGCTATTGGTAGATAGAGGAGGCAGATCAGACCACCTCAGATATATGCTCAAGCAGACATGGTTATATATGCACTCGCAACAGCAGAAGAAATTGTTGGGTAGGAGCCTTCCAGTTACTCAGAGGCTGTGAAGAGTACCAAGTTTGCTCAGTAGTGCTCAGCTATGACTGAAGAGATTGAATCTCTTCATAAAAACCAAACCTGAGATTTGGTTAAGTTACCAGCAAAGACAAAGGTTTTTGGCTGCAAATGAGTTTTCAAGAGAAAAGAGGAAATCCAGTCTGAGACAGATGCAATATACAAAGTACGCCTAGTTGCTAAAGGTTTCAGTCAAAGGGAGGGGATCGACTTCAATGAAGTATTCTCTCCAGTTGTAAAATACAGTTCAATCAAAGTTTTACTAGTCATCACGGCTTTGTATGATCTGGAGGTTCAGCAGCTTGATGTGAATACATCATTTCTACATGAGCGAGTTTGAAGAGACTATCTACATGCGTCAGCAAGAGGGGTTCATTGTTGAAGGGAAAGATGACCGAGTTTGCAGACTGAAGAAGTCTTTGTATGGGTTGAAGCAGTCGCCTAGACATTGGTATAAACATTTTGATTTGTTTATGATTGATCATGATTATTTGAAAAGTAGCTATGATTGTTGTGTGTATCATAAACAATTGCCTGATAAGTCTTTCATTTACTTATTGCTTTATGTTGATGACATGCTTATAGTTGCTAAAAGCATGGTTGATGTTGATTTGATGAAAACTCAACTTAGAAATGAGTTTGAGATGAAAGACTTAGGTGCTGCTAAGAAAATTTTGGGAATGGAAATTCATAGGGATAGGAAAGCTGGGAAGTTGTACTTGTCCCAGAGAAAGTACATTGAGAAGGTTTTTGACAGGTTTGGAATGTTAAACTCCAAACTTGTAAGCATGCCGTTGGCGATGCATTTTAGACTTTCAGCTTCCCTATCTCCCTAAACAGATGAGGAGGAACAGTCCATGGCAAGAGTACCTTACTCTAGTGCAGTTGGTAGCATTATGTATGCTATGGTTTGTACCCGTCCAGACATTTCACAAGTAGTGAGCGTGGTTAGCAGGTACATGGCTAAGCCTGCTAGTGTTCACTGGCAGACAGTGAAATGGATTCTGAGATACTTTAGGGGAACCTCGCATGTTGGCTTGTTATTTGATAGAGATGTTAATCTCAGTTCTAATGTTGTTGGTTTTGTTGATTTTGACTATTCTAGGGATTTAGACAAGAGAAGATCATTGACAGGCTATGTTTTCACATTGTGTGGTTCTGTAATTGGTTAGAAAGCAACACTTCAATCAACTGTTGCTTTATCAACTACGGAGGCAGAATCCATGGCAGCAGCTGAGGCTGTCAATGAGGCCATTTGGGTGAAGGGGCTGATCAGTGACCTGAGTCTTCAGCACGAGAGGATGACAGTGTTTTGTGATAGCCATAGTGCTATACATTTGACCAAAAATCAAATTTATCATGAGAGGACGAAGCACATCGATGTCAAGTATCATTTTCTTAGAGAACTAGTTGCAGATAGTACAATGAGTATTCAGAAGATTGCTACTTCAGAGAATCCAGCATACATGATGACAAAGCCAGTTGTAGTACACAAGTTCAAACTTTGTTTGGACTTAATTGGAGTTCGAGGTTTCCAAATCCCTTAAGGGATCTTGATGGGGTTGGTTTCTTTTGTTGATATTGGGTTTTAGTGAGGCTTGTGGGTATTCAAGCCAAGGTAGAGATTTGTTGAGTTATGGCTTGGATATGCGCCTCCCCTGCACTCTTGCTCGAGTGAAGTTGATCCCTCTTGAGCGAGAGTCCAACCCGAGCGAAGTGCGACCCGAGAGTTTGCTCGACCTTCGCTTGATGTCCAGCTCGAGCGAAGTGCAACTCGAGAGTTCGCTCGACCCTTACTCGAGGTCCCGCTCGAGCGAGATTCAGGCAGAGACTACGCTCGACGTTCAGCTCGAGCTAGATTGACCTAGAAGTGTTCGCTTGAGCGAGATTAACTCTCGCTCGAGTGAGATCGCATAAATATAAATATCGCGATCTCTTTATAGCGTTCGTTCCAGACGAACTCCAAGCCCCCTGTTTCGCCGCCGAAGAATAGAGCACCCTCCCAGCTTCATTTCTTCTCCATTTCTTGAGTGGTTGAGTGTAAACACGTGAGGATTGAGTGTATACACGTGAGGTGAGTGATTTCTACTATAAGAATCTCTTGATTCTCTCTCTGTAATCTCCATTTGATCATAGTGAAGCTTTGAGACCAATCCCCAGTGGATGTAAGCTCATTTGAGCTGAACCACTTAAATCTGCGTGTTTTGTATTGTCTTTACTGTTTTACTTCTCTTAGTTGCTACCCCTACATTTGATTTCATATCCGTGTTGTTTGTTTAGCGGTTTATTCCCAATAGAGTGTCAATTATTGTGATTGAAATCCAGATTTGAGCACTTCTAATCCAATTGCAGAGGTTACTGTAAGACTAGCAACTAAACAAATGATGGAAATCATAATTCATGAGTTCTAATTGCATTTTTAACTTCTATGTCATGCATTATTATTTGGATCCTCCTAATTCTAAGTTGTTATTTAATAATGTTTGGCCATATTTGCACGATCAGAGATAAATAAAAGAATCATATCCTCATATCCTTCCCCTAATTTTTTGTGTTGGGTATATTGTTGAAATGCAGCGTTGTTTGGGAGCTTCAAGTAGTGGGCTGAGAGGTGAGCTATGGTGCTGAATTTGTGCCTACAACATTGTTTGGTTCCTGAATTTGGGAGCTTCAAATGAGCTCAAAAAACTCAAAAGTTTCTCTTGCTGTTAGGATGGATTAAGTAATAGATTTGGATTGTCGCTATGGTGCTGGAATGATAGAGGACCAGAGGATTCACTGAAGATGTCCATTCATGTTATGTATTTAGATAGCCACAATATTTGTATATATGGAATTATTTGAAGCTATGGAAATTTGTTCTTGTACTAGGTGGCATTTATTTAATGAACATGTGGTTAATTTCAAAAGATGCACTCATGCGATTAATTTCAATGGAATAGTAGGATATCTACAACAACCAAAAACATTCAAATTTCAAACAACATACGAAAGGATGATTAGTTAATCTGTTAACAAGACATATAAGTTGTGAATTTTTTGAGGGAAGGTTGCTAAGAAAATAACAAATAGGAAGACTCTAATAGTGTCAGATGTTGCACCTGATTGATAAGAAATTAGAATACTGACATTATACATAAACACACACACACACACACACATAAATGATTTATGAGCAAAAATTTATATTTATGTTTCTTGATTAAAGACTCCGTCTTGAATCATTTGCATCCATACATTAATATATAATAATGCCCCTAGCTACACACTTTAGCCTGATCTATTCTTCACTCCAACACTCTTTAAGCTTCTAATTTAGGATTGTTTTCTTTATTTCTTTATTTCTCAATTCCTTCTTTCTTCTTGTTATAATAGAGAAATAGAAACTGTCTAACTTATTCCATAACTGTTTTCTCTTGATCTTTGAGTTGCAAGCAATAATGCTGACCATCCTAAAATTCCCCTGTTACTCATTTTGAGCCAAGCCAACAAGTGTCACTCTCAATTTGTATAGTATAGAATAATGTTAGAGGTAATCCAAGTTTTATTTTGTAAGCTTTACAAACTTATGTGCTACCAATCAAAAAGTTTATTAAAAGAAAGGAAAGGATAATAAATCAAATATTCATTGGTAATGTGTCACTAAATACCCATTTTCATTGCACATTTTGCTTCAACATACATGGCTTTCATCAAACCATGAACACAAGTTGTTTTCATTCAAAAAATCATCTAACTAATCCATACCACATGTTTTTTACATTTCATATATCCGAACCAAGGAAGCATTATTACAAAAGTCAGAACCCAATATAAACATAATAAGTTTTGTTTTTCATGCCTTAGCTTCTTCTCTTTTGATATCACTTTATCTTCCATTTTTTGAACGTTATACTCGCGTTGTAACACTTCATCCCATGTCTTCCAGGCAACCTTATTCTTCTCCCTTGCACGAATGTTCTTCTTGATCAACTGAAATATATCCACCCATACGAAAAATTCACACCTCGCATCTCCCTACACACAGTATGAACTCCCAATTAACATGAATAAAGTACACTCCACAAGTAACAAATTGATATGCAAATATGACAAATATACAGTAAATTTACCATATTATAGTTTGGGCAAGCAAAAAATCTCCTTCCAGGATTTTTCATCGTGTGAGACGTCTTTAGTGGTGTTTTCAAAAAACCTTGGTTATTGTATGTTAGAATCATTAACTAAAGCTGCGATTGAGATGATGCCATGTGTGATTCTGAAAAACCAAAAATCGGTTCAAACCATTCATTACACGCCACAAACATGTTAAGGTAAAATAAATGGATTGGGGATTAGAGAATATGCATATTGTCAAAAGAAAAGGAAATCATAGAAAATACAAACAGCCAGAGGTAATATCTGATCCATTGATCTTCTGCAGGTACATGTAACTGAAAAAGTTTTATTTGCCTAATATTTTCAGATTTATTGGTCTTTTGAAATCTAACCGTGTATTGTTCTTGATAGTTTGAGTCAACATTTGATTGTATTCTGAAAAATTATTGACATTCTTCGCTGGATGAGTCTTAACTAAAGGCTCAATCCTAAAATTCCAAAATCATCGTATTTCTGCAAGACAAGTATTTCCCAACCAGTAGCCCAAACCTTCAACATATTTTTTTTTGCTCAGTTTCTAATTCTTTTCCATTTCTAACTCCAGTACCTAAACACCATATCAGCTATTTTATGAAGCCACTGCCAATTCAAAGTTTTAACATTGAACTAGAATTCCATCTGAAAACATGCATTTCCTTCCAACCAATTTCTAGAAACTTGCCTTTCTTTTTTTTTTGAATCTCACCAATGTTTATAGAAAATCAACCATTTACTTGTACAATCAGAGCACAACCAGCCTCCAACAAAGTTCAATTGAGGCCAAGACAATGAAAATCATTTATACTTTCTTCTAAGTTATTACACAATCATAGCATATAATAAACAAACACATTAACCTAAACAAAACTGAACTTACAAAAATTCAATATAACACCAAAATGCAAGCCATGCTTTAGAAAGCTAGGGTTATAGGACATTAAAATACAAACCCTAAAATCCAGCAACATTCAAATCGAAGAAAATAATTATCAGAGCAAAGGAAAATAGGGGGAAAAGAGAGGGAGAGAACTTACAAAGAACACCACTAAGGGAGAGGGATGAGACTCGTGGGGGGAGAAGTTCGCGATGCGACTCAGGGTGGGGGATAGGTCCGCGATGCTACTCAGGTGTGGGGGTCGTGGGTGATGGTTGGCGCGGGGGTTGGGGGTGGGGGCAATGGTGGGATATTAGAGAGAAATGAGAGAGAGGTTAGGGGGGCCTAGGGTGATGGTGGGAGATCGAGAGAGAGAGATGATGAGATGATTTTGACTTACACAAATGAAGATGGATTTGCCTACACGCTAGTTCTAGGGTCAATTCGATCATTTTGCACATTGTCACGTTAGGTGCTTAGCTGGTTGTTCCCAATAGTGGCTGACGCAAATTATTTTTGTTTACTCCCCCCCCCGGGGCGATATTCTCCTAACTCTCTCCAAAACCTAATCTCTCTCTCTCCCCAATTGTGCCAACCCTTCGCCGTCGTCGTGCCGTCTTAGTCACCATCTCCATCGTCGTCTCGCTTAGCAGGGTGTGTGTCTCTATCATTCTCTCCCTCTTCGTTCATCTCTCTCTTGTGCTCTTTCTCTCTCTATCCGTTCCTCTCATTCTCCCTTACTTATCCTTTTAAGTTTATTTTCATTAATTCGTGTATTTATCGGTACGATTTTAGTATAATTGGACGGTTTTTCTATTATGTTTTCATGAAAATAGAGGAAGAGGGTTTTTTCTGTGTAGAAATCGATTGGCATTGGCACACTTATCATTTTATGTTATTTTGAAATTGTTTTTTATTATTGAGGGATTTTAGTTTTTATTCAGGAGAAGAGGGCGGTCGTTAGTTTTTACACACGATTTTTGTTGAATCATGATTTTTGTTCACGTTTTTTACAGTTTAATTTACCTGGTTTGGGTGGCTTGTTGTTTTTTGGAAGGAATTTGGATTTATGGGTTGTCTCTCAACTCTGGAGTTCTTCTTCAAGTAGTAGCATTTATGGGCTTATGTTTCTTTCTTTAACAATCTAACTTTGTTTTTACAAGTAATAATATAGCTTTCTCTATTTTGTTGCAGGGAAATTTGAGAAAGTGAGATGAAGCACAATTTTTTAACCAGTACAGAGGATGGGTCTGTTAGAGATTCTATAAAGCAAAAAACCTGTTCAAGATGTTCAAATACTCCTTAAGGTTAATGGTCTCATATTTTGATGTATTGTTTCTTAGCTTTTGGAGATCCATATTTTGATGGATATAATTGTGACTGATTTTGGTGGTTGCATTTATGTATGTGCTCTCTATTTATCTATATAATCTAGTATTATTGTGTTGTCTTCATATTTATGTTGTACTGTAATAGCTAAGCGTTTAGAAATATCTGATGGTCATTTGTTTATATTAGTATCATTTGGCCTGAACAAGAATAATGAAACTTTCTTACCATTCAAAATCTGCATTTTGAATGTGGAAAATACACAAGATGTGTAAGTATGTTGTAGAGTTCTTGGATGACAATTTGAATGAGAAACCAAATGAGCTGACTTCAATTCGAAGTACTACCTGTAGTGTTTTATATAATTAGAATGTTTTGATCCTCTAAATGATGTTTTCCTATTTCTGACCTCATATGTATGCCACATCTCAAATTTTTCCGTATATATAACTTACTTCTATATCATCCGCTATTTGCGTCCGCAATGTTGGGTGTCTTTTTCTGGTCCTACCTTAAATATATTAATGCATTTCAATATTAATGCATTAATAAAACAATAAATCTCTGAGATAGCAATGGGGGTTGGCATGTTTAACTTAAGTTGTAGATTTTAACTACTTGTGGGTTGCTTCGATTGCCTCTTTCATGTTGTTTATCTATGATTTTCTTGCTGCCATGCTTTACATTTATTGTGAAGTGCATGGTTTGTGTCTTGTAAAGCATGCTTTTGACTTATCTATTCTTTGATCCTATCTTTTGTGCTTTTTATATGTCGAAATCTTGTGTCTTCTAAAGTAAACTATATAAGATATTTTCAATTAAAACAGTTTCCATCTACTAGTCCAAAAGAATACTTCCTACACAGTTCTGATGAACCATGATGTGGAAAAAATTCCCCTGCTGGTCATCCACAGCATATAAGCAACTTAATCATGTCAAATGTGGCAGTGCCTGCCAAAAATATGTGGAATCAAATTATGTTACATTTCTCCCTCAATCATTTTGAGAAAGAACCATATCTATATTTGCAGCTTGCATTTGCTTTGTGTATTTAGTAATGACATGTTATTCAAGAACTCCGCCAACAGTTTGCCTGCAGAATGTATGAAATAATTCTTTATTTGGGTTTCTTGTAACAGTGCAGCGTTTGGTGTTAGTTTACCAAGCTCTTCTATTTTGTGAGAGTTACTCAACAATTATATATATATATATATATATAATACTATATTCCCATGCATATATATATATATATAATTTATGGATCTCTCTTTGGTTTAGTTAATACAATAATTTACTGCATACTATATTACCAACTGTTATTTAGAAATAAAACCTGGTTTAGGATTCGTTGATGAATTGCAAAAATTAGTTGTGAAAATAAATGTTTTGTTTAGTAACCCTCTAACCTCTGAATTTTTTATACATGTTTTTGTATTAGAATTATTCACCTCGCTTGGACTCACCTCCTTCAAGATGGGTTTGTTTTGCACACGGATTGCTACTCTGAGACACTCTTTCATGCAGTATTTCCTTTAGATTATTTATTTTGCTTTCGTGGTTGTAATAATTCTGTCTTTGATGATATCTGGTCTGATTATACTGACTATTGGATGTTAGCAGTTGATAACGCCCAAAGAATAACGTGATAATTGTAGTGCAACTTTGGGGTGTCAATTTCATAGAGAGACAAATTAAAAGAATAGTAAAATAGCAAAGACACTAAAAAAATATTAAATGATTACGAGAAAAGGAAAAATTGATTTTAAATGAAAATTAAAATTAAACTAAAGAATTGAGAGAAAAAGTAATCAAAGTTGACAAACAGTAGAGTGTCGATAATCCTTTGCACATATCCGGTATTTTAATTATTTTTACTTTACTGATAACTTAATTAAGAATTCAATTCCGAAATTCTCAATCGGAAGATATGAAATTATAAACCAAAATTAAACAAATGTAACCTTTTGAAAAATCATTCATCACTTTTAAATCACACAAATTGATATTCACATTGAGAAAATTTAAAGATGACAATATACTCAGAGAGTGATATTGTAGCAGAGAATTAAATTAATATAAATAATCAATAGATTCAAACACAATTACAGATCTAACCATTCAATAGAAAAATCATGATTGAATCTATAAACAGAGTAAATTTTATGTTTATTTGAAAAAGAAAATACGAACAATATATTGAGAATGATAAAACAAAAAGTTTTAATAATTGAAAATCAAATACATGAATTAAAAATAAATTAGAAATATCATCTAATGTGCAAGTTCATCCATAATCTTACATGAGAATTTAGTTATTTATGCACATAATAGACAACATAATTTTCAAAAAGAAAATCATCTAAGCGGCCATGGAGAATAATTTGGTTCCTTCGTGTACGTACGCGTCCGCCTCCCTCCTGTTTCGTTCCAGCTCTCCCTTATATATGCGGCTACTTCCGTTTTAAAATCCCCCCAATTCCGTGCCCAACTAGAACTAAAACAATGCCTAGTTGCCGTGTATTGGGGTGCAGGTCCAAATTCAAATGTAAAGTGCGGCCTCTCTTTTCTCGAGTTTAAAAGCCATGTTGAAGTGCATTCATGTGGCGGGCTCCAATTGAAGTTCAAGTGTGGGCCTTTACAAAATCGAATGAGATAATGATGTCTGTGCGGCTAGCGTTGAGGCTTGAATATCATGGGACCCAATTCATTAGATCATGTGACTTTATTGAATAATGCCTTCGGGTCCTAATTGAAGTGTAAGACAAATAAAATAAAATAAAATAAAGTAAAAAATAAAAAATAAAAAATAAAAAATAAAAAATAAAAGAAAACAAAAAGTACTTAAAAACATTTTAATATAAATAGAAATCTAATTAAATAAAATCAGTAAAATCCAATTATTTTTATTCTCATTCTTTATAATTTAATCAAATATTAAGATATTTAGAGTACACTTTCGTGCACTCATCAGCAGTATTGACGTTTGATTTTCTTGATCTAGCTATTTCACCAATACCTTTGTTCTTCCAGCTATCAATGGACCAACAGAGGGCCTTATGCTAATTTATTTGAGGCATTTTTCACAGCTATTGTGGGTATGCTTCTGTGTTTTTTAACCCCTAAGTGATGTGCTTTATGTGCATACAAATAAATGTTCTAAAACTTTTAAATCATGATTTTCTTTGTGGATTTCTATTGTAGGGTTAGATTATACATAATTAATCTGTTTGCATGCCTTGAAGTGACAGAAAAATCAATGTTTATTAAAGGCCCGTAGGAATCTAGAATGTCTTGTGTTGTCTTTAGTGTAATCAGCTAGCATGAAGCAAGAACTACTAGCATGAAGCAGGAACTACTAGAATATGAATGTATCTAGTTCTAGCTCCGATCCTTTTAATAGATTAATACCATCTCTGATCTTTTGGAATTTGGATTGACTGTTGATGCTTCTAGAATATGAAATAAATCAAGATGATCACTAAATTCATAGACGGTTATCAATTCAACTTTTAAAGCAATCCTTTATATATTATACTTTTTTATCTTCCAGATTATTCCACAAGCAGCGTGTTCATATTGGAAGATGATATTTGCTATTATTCTCATTTTCTCATACTGCACTATAACAATCTATTTTCATATATCTAGACATAGTCTATAACTTACTCATATCTACTCTCCACTTACTGCATCTCATCTATCTAATCTTCCTTCATTCTATCACAAGTTGATGGTTGTGCCTGTATTGTTGGGTTAGTCAATTCACTTAGATTCTGCTCCTATCATTGATTGGGTTTCTTTTTTTATTAATTTCTTTTCTCTCCCATAGGATATAACTCTGATTTCTTTTTGTAATTTATTGGCTTGGAAACTCAATCAATACTTCAAAACAAAGCCTTTACAGTACTAATGCTTTTGCAGTATCAATATTTGATTTCTACAAATAGCTCAATAAATTTGAAAAAAAAAAGTATCAAATCTTTTATTTAGCAAATGTTTTTGCTAGAAATTGATTTAGGGTGCGTAACAAATAAATTTCTGGATTCTCCATACGCTCCTTATAATTTAAGGCCTAAATTAGCCAATGTTTTTTTATTGCCTCTCTTTTCCCTTTTCCTAATTTCTAGCATGGAAAAAAGGTAGAAGTCTCACCAGTATTAAGAAATTTATGTGAGATCAATTCTGGCTAGGTTCTGCTTCCATAGTTACCAACTGGTGAGGCTTGTAAGTGTTACTAGTTTTCCTTTTTATTTATTTTTTCTCTTTTCTCTTTTGTTTACTAAATTTTGCTTAATTTTACATATGTAATTTTTTCTTTTAATGAATTAAGTCTTATTGTGTAGAGGATGAGACCAAACTTTTTAGCAATTTGTATGGTGAATTTGTGATTAGGAGAAGTGGTTAATTTGTGTAGGGTTTTTGAGAATTTTGTTAAGGATGTTTGTTAATTTACTAATTAAAACTATTTAAAATGTTTGATTTTTTAAGAAAATATCATTTTTTTTTTTAAAATTCTGTTTATAAGTTGTCAAAAGCTGAAAAATAGTGATCATTCTTCCTATATGGATGTGTTGGTAAAATGGGTAGCACATTTTTTTCAAGTCAAGGTATTTTTTTTTTTAATTTTGTTTGGTATTTGCGGTGACAGTTTGTGACCACACACACACACACACACACACACACACACACACATATATATATATATATATATATATATATTTTACCTCTATAAGTTATTTTTAGCAACAATATTTGATAGGAAATTATGTATTTGTAATCATTTTATTCAAAACAAATAACCATTTGTGACAATAATTTTTAGTAGCAAATAACATTCTTTAATAATTTAGATGTTTTTTTGAAAAAAAAAATTACTTGTTATGACCATCTTGTTCATTGCAAATAACGTTTTATAACTATTAAACCATCACGTGAGATGCATTTTTGCGACAAAAAAATTAACTTAGTTGCAAAAAGATGCAAAAAGTAAGTTTTTGTCACCAAAACGTTATTTTCAAGAAAAACACATAAATGAGATTTCTTTATCCACAAATTCAGTGACCAAAGATTTTTGCCACAAAAATATTTTTTGCAACAGAAAATAAACTTTTTGCCCAATATGTTGTTGACCCTAAAAGCCATATATGTTGTAGTGAATCATGTATCATATCACTATTAAAGTAGAATAATGATATTCTCTCTCAAGTTTTCAAGTAAAGATAGACATGAAAAACTCTCCAAGATTTATTGCTATCCATAAATATGTTTCAGACGACATTATAAGATATTCAATAAATTGTTATGGTATAAATCAGAAGGCGTTTGACATCAACCCATCTATTTTCCATCATTCTTGTTCCTATAGTATAGTAGGAAGTAGGAAGAGATTTGAAAATGGCTTCTAACACGGAGGATAGGATGATCCCTGAAATGGAAATGGAAATGGAGATGATCAGGAAAGATTTGCTCAGAAAATTTGTGAAGGGAGAATGGGCAGCAGTTATTGAGATCTATGAGAAGCACGCTCATGCCCACGAGGCAAAGCTCACAAGGAATGAGGACACAGCATTACACATGGCTATCTCCAATAACAGACAAGAGACTGTAAAGCAACTTATGAACATGATTTCAGGTCATCATGGAGAAGGCAACGAGGTACCTAAAATTAAGAACAGGCAAGGGAATACCCCTCTCCATGTTGCTGCATCAATGGGGAGTGTGAGTACTCCCTTTTTCTTGGCAGTGCTTTGTGGCAAAAAGGATGCATTCCTTTACCTTCACAGTCTCTGTCAGAGGTATAAACTTAATGGCTATGACTTCTCATGGCGGAGCGATGATGATGACACTATTCTTCACGCTGCCATTACTGTAGAACGTTTTAGTAAGTATTATAACATCGCATTTAGTTATCTAATCGTTTGGTTGTACTTCATTTATTCTCAGTCACTTTCTTCTTTTCAATAGAGATTTCCTTATAGAATTCACGTTGTCTACATCCTATTTTTTTTAATAACAGAAATATCATTCGTCACCTTTGAAATTGTAAACATTCTTCAACCCAAACAACAGACTCAATAAAATAGGGAAACAACCTTCCCAAATAAAAATATCTTAAATATGCCATGAATATTTAGCTAACTTGAGCCCCTTTAATTCATTATATATGCGCCCCACATGTTGGACACTGCATTGGATAAACCTCTTCATCAGCTCTTGAATATCCTTGATTGCATTCCCCAACAATGAATTTGAGAGTGCATGAGTTGTCTGAAAGTTTGCAAAAACTAAAGAATCAATTTCATCTAATGTCCACATCTCCAAGTGGGTTATGATTAAGTCCATTCTTTCTTCAAGTTGAGCATATCCTTAGCCTTGATTATCATCCTGACTTGCTACTTCTAGTTCTGCCACAACTTTTACCATTCTGGATGTAGAATAGTAGTGGAAACTATCATAATGAGATTTCGAGAATCTTAGTAAGTAAACACACAACATACAACAGTTAACATAAGTATGCATATGGTAAATCACGAAATGCATATATGGACAAGTACTTGACATATTACTTTGACAAAATTGACTTATGTGCTTGATCTGAACTTGATTTATATATTTAACCATTTTTCAAAGACTTCCAACATAGGCATATTGCTTTAACATATGCATCATATACTTTCTTGTAAAAGACATTCTTTCTTCTTTTTGACATCTTAACATGTGTTCATATCATTTCATAACATTCATATCATTCATGGGCTTAAAGCCTTGTTTTTGTCATGACTTTCATATAACATATATGAACACCTCAAGGCTCTCCTATGCACCATGTATTCTCTGCTAGTTACCGCATCACTCTACTACTGCTTTAGTTGAGGTGACTACGTCATAAATATATTCATATACAACAGTTTGCATATTTCACCTTCATCATTCTTAGCACTCATTAGTTTTAGGTATGATCCCGCTCTGATATCCTTTAAAAAGAATTCATTCAAGGTCTGTCGACTGTATTTCGTTGACCTAGGGGGTTTTTCTCAACTTTATACACTCTTGAGTGAACAGTGAGTTTCACTAGGGCAATTCTCCGTCCTAGTCTTTGCGGTCGTGATAAAACATTTATAGACATCTTTCTTTGAAAAAGGTTTTTCTTTGCATGTGACATGAGACTTAAGACATATACCTTTTTACACTTGACATGTGACACATGAAATGCTGTGCATGAAATAATCTAACATAACATATTCAATTCATAACATGATAACATGGAACACATAAGGTATTAAAACACATACCTGGAATTATGAGAAATGGGCCTTGGCCGAAACATATAGGTACAAAAACATGAAGAATCATCACTTAAACATGCTCTAAGCTTCAAACTTATTTCTTAGAAATCAAAACATAGTAAACTAGCAAAGCGTGTAATCATCACATTTTGGCTATGGTCCAAAACTCTTAACACGTATTCAAACCGAAACATCATGCTGCAAAAACCATTAACCTTATTCAAGAAGAAACCGAAACTTATAGGAGTATCTCATCGCATTTTCATCACAAATTCGAAGCACAAAATTTACTTTGTAGTCATATTCAAGATCATAATAGCATACTCAAGCAATCAAACAAGAAGTAACAAACAAATCAACAAGAACAATAAAATAGAAGTAATTGAGGTAAGTTGAGGGTCTTCTTACAAACTTTTCCTTACTTACAAAGAATATGATCTTCAAGGGTTGAAATAGAAGCGTTCTAACATTAGACAGATCGTTAATTCAAATGTAAATTTATAAAACTCTAAACTTATAAAACCTAGCAAGAGTTTCATTTTAACCCCCTTGACTCTAAAACATTGAACATTAAGTTCTAAAACTTCAATATTGTCATCAAATACCGAATTCCTTCAAACTTTACAAATTTATTTAGTATCCAAGTTAGACCCATTTCCAACCTCAAAATACGTTACTAGAAGGTTATCATTCGCTGCATTTGGCTTAAGGTCATACTTGAAATTGCCTTACCCAAAGTCAAATACTCGATCTAGCTCTAAGAGAAAACTCCAAAGTGTGCTTGTCCATGTGATTCACCTAACATACAACCAACTCTGAGAGAGATCACCACCCAACATATGTTTAGTCATCAAATCTTAAATCCCGAGACTAAGAACATCAAAGCGAAAACATGCATTTTTACCATTTGAGCATATGAAGTTCTTAAATCTATTTCTCATAGATCAAAACCATGAAAAATCATTTCCAAGCCTATTCTAAGTCCCAAAGTATCACATTATCCATAAAAAATCAATCAATAGGAGGTTGACCTTAGATCCATATTCAATCACCAAATACTAACCACGATATGCATTATTGACTCTAGATGACATTATAAATCCTAATATCTCAAATTTCGTAAAAGAATTTCATCCAACCAACAACATTGTTTAAAGCTTATACAAGATCTATATGCACCAAGAAAATGATAAAAATCCACCTCTTGTCCAAGCTTAAAATTGTCTATCAACACCAAAAGCCCTTTTTTTGTCATCCGAAAACAAAAGCCATCAAAGTCACCATAAGTCGACTTGTTTCTTTCTAGAAAAAGCTCCTGCTAGAACACTAACATGACCTTCTAACATCTACTAAGAAAATATATATATGGAGAAAGATTACTCACTAAGTTGAAAATCTTGAAGAGGAGGCTTGGTTTCCATTTTTCTAGCCAATGGCTCTCGATTTTCTCCATTGTAGTGTGTTAAGCTCTTGATTCGAATGTGGTGTAGCTAGAGCTTTGGTTGTGTACATGAATCGAGGGGAAAAGAAGAGAAGAGATAATGATTTTCATTCAAACCCTCAAATCAGAAGATAAAAGGGTCTTTTTATATTAAAAATAGCCCAAACTCCATTTCTTCTTCCTCCAGCTTTGTTGTCAAGTGGATGACCTTTCATTTTTGACTATTTCATGTTGTACAAGTGGCGTATGGTAGTTCTACATGTTGGAAAAGTGACGTAGCTAGTGCATCTGAGACAAGTGGTACTCTTGCTTATGCATATGGGACACATGGCGTCTTCTGACGCATGCAAATGGCGCCTTTACTAATGCATGTGGGACATATGGCTCACTAAGCTAGGCTATAGGAAACACAAATCTAAAATTATTCTTGAAAATAATAATCTTGCCAAGTGGCATGGGTCCAGAAAATTTAAACATATCCTTGCATGGGTGCCATGTGTCAATGATCCTCTTCCTTCTTCATCATGCTTATCCTTGGAAAATCTAAAAGATCCTCTTTGTGAGAGACAAGTGGCAAGATTTTCTTGTCAATTTCGAAATCCTAAGAGGCTCCCTAGGTATGCTCTTTCAAATGGTCCAAATTCAACGTATTTCTAGGGTAAAATCATCATCTGATGAATCCTAACCCTAGGCTTGAGCTTTGGAGACTTTTGCATGCTTGACAAGTGTCATGAATGCGTGTTCCCCATGCTCCTTCCCTTTCCCCATTTGTCTCTTCATTTTCCCATACATCTCTTCCTCTTCCCAAGTGTCTTTTACTCTTCTCAAAGTAACTCCTGATATATTATTGGTCCAATTCGTAATCCAAGTGACAAGTGGCATGTAGGAGTATGCTTGTGAGTGTATTGGCCAAATTCTTGAGGGTAGAGTAATCTTTTATGCAAAAATTCCATTCTCCCATCTTCTAGAAGCTCATTGCATGAATGACATGTAACAAATTCTGAAAAGCTTTAAGTAAAAGCAAAACTCAAAATTTCTCGTTGCCCCTTGGGTTTCCTCATATAAATCACTTGAAAATATCTCTTTTATCTTCCCTAGACACCATTTTTCATAGGCATCTTCCTTGGAACTTGAAATTGTGCCAAAAAGAATGTAGTGTAGGCATGTGCCATGCTTTTAGTTGCCCATTTTCCCTAGCTGTTTCTTCCACCAATGCATGTTCCCTAGTTGACTATCCCACTTTCTTATGCTTCTAAAAACTCAAAATATGACATGTGGCAATGTAGTAGCTGAAACCCTAAGGCTACAATGGTAAACTTTCGTGCATTGCCTCTTCTAGATCCCTTCTAGAATCTTTCCTCTACCAATACATGGATGACACATGACATACTGACAAGAAATCAACTTGAGTGGCATATGGCTTAGGAAATCTGAAAGTCTCTTGGTATTCCAATGCAAATCCTTAGAAAATTTAACTTTTGTCTTTCCTATGTATGAAGCATATTGGAACTCTAAAAAGTCACTTTTGTCTTATGTCTGACATGTGTCCACTTTGAAGCTTGTGCATTGCGAAAGTGGTGCCTAACACCTTCCAATCCAAAATCCTATGTTCTTTTTTGCCTCTTCCACTTTTTCTTTGAATGATCCAATGCATAATGGACATTTTTTCAAAAAGACCAAAAACTATTTTCTAATACGAAATGTGGCGCCCACGACTCCCCCCTAGGATTTAGAGGGACCCGCGACACCGGGATGATCATCACATGTATCAATCATCTCATCGCTTAGTGCTGCAAAAGTGTGTGTGAAGCATGTATAAGTGTACAATTAAAAATACTTGCAACAAAAAATAAAGAAATTTATCTATTCTAGTACTAGAAAATTTAAAAACTTACAAATCAGTCTGAAATAATTCTCCAAGTGGAGATTATACAGTGATCCCAAATAGAAAAGCAATAAAACATTGATAACATCTAGGATTAAAATCTCCCTCTTCATCATCACACAGGACTACTCTTTCGGCGAAGCCTGTCCCTCGGGCTCATCCACATCCTCTACATTAAAAAACTACGATATCATAAAACGAAATTGTAGGTAAACCAGATACACCACATGAGATGTGAATCTCAGTAAGTAGCAGTCAACACATAAACAAATAATTACAATCAAGAATATGTTCAATATTCAACCAAGCAAAATAAAATCCACACACCAATTTCCTTTCTTAGAAAAGAAGTCCACAAGTACACCCAACTGCCCTTTCCCAAAAAGTGGCGCACACAACGCACCACGTCTTTTCCTAAGAAGGAATGCAACACAACTAACCGTCTTTTTCCAGAAAGGAGCTCATCATCAAACCAGCCTTTCCCAAAAAGGAACTCATCTACGGACTGTCTTTTCCCAAAAAAGAACGCATCCACAACCGTCTTTTTTCAGAGAGGATTTCATACATAAACCCACCAAAAATCTAGTTTCTGGCTCTCAACACATTTCCATTTTTAGTAATACATGTATACCATGGTCTCCCCTAGGGATCATCTATATATCCTAGCTCTCTTCGCCACACTACGAGTAACGACTGTCATGTGATTTTGTAAAGGGCGATGCATAACTAACCGCGCTCGGTGCGTACCATAACCAAGCATCCCCTAACCCCTGCTAGCAGAAGAGCCATGGAGTTGGCATGAAAGTGTTACCTTGTGACGCCCCCAATATACATTCGTAATTCAACGCAAATTGAAGTGTCAGGGTAAGTAACGCTAGACTACTCACCCTCGTACTTATCGAAACTTAATACAAATTGTAGCGAAAAGGTTCTGAATAAAAAAAAATTCTAATGATGACATGGTAAAATAAAACCACAATATCCACATCATCAATTCTTAAAAATATCATTGTATCTTAACATGCATTACCTAGTTAATTTTATCTGTCATGTACATAACTTATTCTCAAAACCTAGACTAACTTCATGGCCATCTAGGCTCCTCTGAGTTGCTTAAGTCATCGGGCCTCCCTTTTCTCAGTCATACATCCTGCAATATAATTTTATATTTCCATAAAGGGAAATGTACAAGAGTAAGATTTCCTTGGAAATCTTAGTAAATATACACATAACTTAATAAAAGTAAAGACATCGTGAAATAATCACACACAAGCCAAACAGTCAGAGTCTGCATTTATGGCATGCTTCATGTGACTAATGCATGACTTAGACTTATGTTTTTCATGGGCCCAAAATTAAGTTAATATATGCACTTACAAATTTTTACGAAGCTAAATTGGATGTCCATAGTTGGTCTTGTACCACTTCTTCTTCAATGCCCTCAATTAGCTTTCTTTTGGCACTTAGGTGATGTGAGTGGATTTTTGTGTATTTTTCTTGGCTATTTCTCACTATCGCCAACTGGTATCTCTCATTGGAAAAGAAGAGAAGCCTATGCATCTATTTATAGGCATGAGAGCCGTGGAGAAGGGAAGAGAGCTTGGGCATTTCAGCACACCCTTGGTTGATTGGGGTGATGTGTCCCCTACACTTCTGGTCTCATGATCACTCCTAGTCCTATGAGATTTTCTGATATTTAAATCTCATGGTTGAGATTAATCCACCTATAAAATGATCTTGAACAATGGCTCAAAGAGTTTAAACACATGGGGGTAAAGACAAAACAACATCATAGAAAACCTTCCAATGGGTGTATCTAGCCACTTGGCCTCCCCTAGGGATCAGCCATATTCTAGTTCAAATAAGTCCTTAGTACAATTCGATTCTTAGAAAACTCAAAATATAAAAAAGTTTAAGATCATTCTCTTAAGGTTCTATAGGAGTTTGAATCACTTCATTAAGCTATCATGTGAGAGAGATATGAATAATTCACCGAAACAGGTCAAAATATACCCGAGAACATCCAATCCAAGCTCCCCATTTGTTTCCTTTTGTTTTCTTACTAACCAAGGATTCTAGATCAATTTGTATCAACTTACCACATTTTCCCACACATGTGAAGACCTCAGAAAGTTTGGTAGCCAATCACAATCTTCGTTACATGGCCGAACATAAGACAACTCATTTAGTCGATTACTAGCTGATTCCTAGTCTTGTCCGTCCGCTTCACACCGGATTTAGTCTTTGATCCATTCCTTATTTTCAAGAAACCAAAACATGAATGCTATATATTTTCCTCTTAAAATTCTATAGGAATTTGAATTACCTCATTTAGACCTCATATGAAGAAATTATGCTCATTACATGAAAACACGACAGACTAACCTGAGGGTTCATTTCGGGCACACCAAGTGTTTGAGCTTTGATTCTATTACTTTCTCTTGAATTTCTTTCTTAAATTTAGAAAATTTGCCTTTTTCTAACTCCAATTTGAATTTTTCTAGTTGACACCTTGCTAAAATTTCCAAAGGTTTATCCAAAATAACTCTAAAGAAATTATAATTAAACTAAGCATTAGAAAAAACAAGTGAAAATTCGGATTATTATATTTTCCCCCCCTTAAAATAAATTTCGTCCTCAAAATTAGGAGGTTGAACCTCAATATTGTAAAAGCAATCCATGTCCATAAAAGTTTCAGGCCTACCATACTAAACGTGTATACCTATACTGGTATTTTTGATCATATCATCTCTTCCAATCAATATTCCACACCTAACAAAATATTTCTTACAAATCAACTCACAAGGACATGCATTCTCTTAAACCCATTCATTCATTATTACTACACCTCGATCACCAAATACTACTGATAAAACCAAAACTCCATCAAATAGAAAACTAACAAGTTAATTGGTTGATTTTGAATTCACATACTCAAAGGACAATTCTCTATTCTCCAAATGATTATGCATATTCTATTTCTGAGAACTTAAAACCCTTTGTCAAGTTATCCTCAGTTAAATCTCTTTCCTAATAAATCTCTAGATCCTCAAAATTGATGTAGCTTGATCCTTCGATCATTACCGACATCTCGTTCTCTTATCATTTTATCTTCCTGAAATATACCAAACTTCATCATAAGTTACCTTTCTCTTTAATAACTATAAACTTTTGGCACCCAAATCATTCACCAAATCCACCTTACTTCACAAAGATTCAAGCCTATTATATTACCATGTGATCTTTTCCTAAGACAATATGGTTTTCCCCAGAGTCGTATTGCTCTGATACCATTTAGTGATGCTCCCAATTTACGTTCGTAATTGAACTTAAATTGAAGTGTTAGGATAAGTAATGCTAGGCCACTCACTCCCGTACTTATCGAATTTGAATACAAATCGTAGCGAAAAAGTTATGAATAAAAAAATTTTATAATGATGAAATGGTGAAATAAAACTACAATTTCGATATCATCTATTCTTAAAAATATCATTGTATTTTTACATGCATAACCCAGTTAGTTTTATCTGTCATGTACATAACTTATTCTCAAAACTTAGACTAACTTCATGGCCATCCAGGCTCCTTTGAGTTGCTTAAGTCATTGGGCCTCCCTTTTCTCAGTCATACATTCTGCAACATAATTTTATATTTTCATAAAGGGAAATATACAAGAGTGAGATTTCCTTGGAAATCTTAGTAAGTATACACGTAACTTAATAAAAGCAAAGATATCGTGAAATAATCACACACAAGCCAAATAGTCAGACTATGCCTTTATGGCATGACTAATGCATGACTTAGACTTATGTTTTTCATGAGTCCAAAATTAAGTTAATATATGCACTCACAAATTTTTACGAAGCTAAATTGGATGTCCATAGTTGGTCTTACACCACTTCTTCTTCAATACTCTCAATTAGCTCTCTTTTGGCACTTAGGTGATGTGAGTGGATTTTTGTGTATTTTTCTTGGCTATTTCTCACTATCGCCAACTGGTATCCCTCATTGGGAAAAAAGAAAGCCTATGCATCTATTTATAGGCATGAGAGGCGTGGGGAGCAAGGGAAGAAAGCTTGGGCATTTCAGCACACCCTTGGTTGATTGGGGTGATGTGTCCCCTACACTTGTGGTCTCATGATCACCCCTAATCCTATGAGATTTTCTGATATTTAAATCTCATGGTTGAGATTAATCCACCTATAAAATGATCGTGAATAATGGTTTAAAGAGTTTCAACACATGGGGGTAAAGACAAAACAACATCATAGAAAACCTTCCAATGGGTGTATCTAGCCACTTGACCTTCCCTATGGGTTAGCCATATTCTAGTTCAAATAAGTCCTTGGTACAATTCGATTCTTAGAAAACTCAAAATATGAAAGTTTAAGATCATCCTCTTAATGTTCTATAGGAGTTTGAATCACTTCATTAAGCTATCATGTGAGAGAGATATGAATAATTCACCGAAACAGGTCAAAATACACCCGAGAACATCCAATCCAAGCCCACCATTTGTTTCCTTTTGGTTTCTTACTAACCAAGGATTCTAGATCAATTGGTTTCAACTTACCACATTTTCCCACACATGTGAAGACCTCAGAAAGTTTGGTAGCCAATCACAATTTTCGTCACATGGCCGAACATAAGACAACTCATTTAGTCGGTTACTAGTTGACTCCTAGTCTTGTCCGTCCGCTTCACACCGGATTTAGTCTTTGATCCATTCCTTATTTTCAAAAACCAAAACATGAATGTTATATATTTTCCTCTTAAAATTCTATAGGAATTTGAATCACCTCATTTGGACCTCATATGAAGAAGTTATGCTCATTACATGAAAACACGACAGACTAACCTGAGAGTTCATTTCGGGCACACCAAGTGTTTGAGCTTTGATTCTATTACTTTCTCTTGAATTTCTTCCTTAAATTTAGAAAATTTGCCTTTTTCTAACTCCAGATTGAATTTTTCTAGTTGACACCTTGCTAAAATTTCCAAAAGTTTATTCAAAATAACTCTAAAGAAATTATAATTAAACTAAGCATTAGAAAATCAAAGTGAAAATTTGGATTATTATATTTTCCCCCCCTTAAAATAAATTTCGTCCTCGAAATTGGGAGGCTGAACCTCAATATTGTAAAAGCAATCCATGCCCATAAAAGTTTCAAGCCTACCATACTAAACGTGTATACCTATACTGGTATTTTCGATCATATAATCTCCTCCAATCAATATTCCAAACCTAACAAAATATTTCTTACAAATCAACTCACAAGGACATGCATTCTCTAAAACCCATTCATACATCGTTACTACACCTCGATCACCAAATACTACTGATAAAACCAAAACTCCATCAAATAGAAAACTAACAAGTTAATTGGTTGATTTTGAATTCACATACTCAAAGGACAATTCTGTAATAACCCTAAAATTCTCATCTTAATTTAATTATTTAATTAAACACTAATATGAAAGATTAGTGATAATTTATAAGAACAAGCTCTAAAGAGATGGGCTTGGAAATGAAGCTTTGGAGACATGGATTAAGTGAATGGGCTAAAAGAGTAGGGGTGAGCCCATAAGCCCATAGTGTGAACTCATGACCCACCAAGCCCATATTAGAGACACTTGTCACTTGAAGAGAAATCCTAGAAAGTCATCCAAGACTTGTAGGAAATTACTAATTGGTGAAGGTTGACTAGTAGGTAGCCATGTAGGATGAAGTATGGAATCTTATGGAGAGATTTTCCTATTATGGGATCTTGGAAGTACAATGCACCATCCCTTGATTTTCCAATAGAAGTCATAGTGTATGGGAGTGTGACAAGTGGCATGAAGAGAAGGATGGAGGAATGGAGCAAGGGATTTCGGTGGGAGGCATTCCGTGAGCTACTTGAAGGATTCCATAGAGTATGGCCACCAAAAAGTTGATGAGACAAGAGAGGAATGTGTAAGTGAATAAAGTACAAAGTGTAAGAAGGTATGGTGATGTGAAGAGAGGTATGGTGTGTGTGTAAGTGATGGAAATGACAAAGAAAGGAGACGAAGCAAATGGAGGATTCGGTTGAAGCAAAACCTTGGCCGGATCATGCATTGCTCAATTCCCAAAAAGTATGGCCTTGAGATCATTTGGATGGACACATGAGATGATGGAGGGAAGGTGATTGAGTGAAATGCAAGAAAAATGAGGACTAAGCACTCAAGGGGGCGCCGGCCATAGCAAGTGAGGGAGGAAGAACCAAATCTTCCAAGGTATGGCCAAGACTTGATCTTGGAATGACTTAGTGTTGTCAATCTTTCAATCCATCATTGGCCATACCTAAGAATAGTAAAATGTGTACCAAAGACCCTAGAGGAAGGGCTTCGCCGTGTGACTCTATGTTCATTTTCCTTAGCTTGTTTCGTTTGGACACAAGCAAACATATCCCTACCCCACTCTCTCCCTACCTCTCGGCCAAAGCTATCCATTTACCCTCACCATTGTTTCTTCTTCTTTTACCACACAATTTGAAGAGTTCTAAATTAGTGGAGCTAAGATCAAGAGTCTTGAAGTGGATATTGCTTTGTAAAAGGTTAGTACCTAGACTCATGCAAGCCTAGGAAGAACACACACACATATAGCACCATTGTTTTAGCTAAAAAGAAATAAGGTTTCTTTTGAATCTCCATACTTACAATTAGTCTAATAAGAGATTCTATGTGTATATTTCAGATTATAAGCAAAAATCTAATAGGAGTATTGTAAGTATACTTTCACCTTTTCTTTAACATTTCTTGTATATAGCTAGGTGATCATGCTTGTTAGATTAATTGTTGTATTGCCATGTTTGGATTAAATTGATTGATGTTAATGCTTGTCCTTGGTATGAATATTCATGTGTAAATCTCTATGTTAAAATGAGGTTAGAATATGAGTATAGATGTTGGATCAAGTATTAGTAGCAAAAAGAAATGGAAAGCATGAGTATTATATGAAATGATGAAGTTGATGAATGTTGGATCTTAGTATTAAGTTTTATAAAATTTGGTGTTGCTAAGATAAAATTTACTTAAGGAAATAAGTAGTATGATTGATTTATTTAAGGAGGATATTGTCATAAGGAAATGAAGAATTGACATGGAAAGAAAATATATGACTAATATGAATTGTAGTGGTGTATGCATGCATATGAAAAGAACTGACCCTTATAAATGATGATTAGCAGTGTTTATTTGGGATCTTGTGATGTTTAAGGTTAAAATTAGAGGATTAAATTATATTGATTAATTGAGGAATTATTTGGTTTAAGCTTATAAAAGACACTTGTTGATGAGGAAACTTTGAAGGAATTAATAGAAGGAAATCTTCTAAGTTAAAAAGGTGAATGGAAGAAGTTGGAATGAAATAAGATTGGATGTAAAAATGTTTACTTATTGGATAATAGGGTTTCCGTTACCCCTTTTCTAGAAATGGTATATGTGTTAATTAAGCACCTTTAAATCTTGGAGGATACTTAAAGTGAAATGATGAAGAAAAGCTCTAGGAAATAACCTAGGAGGTTTCGGCCTTAATGGTTTGGAGATAGGCCGAGTACCCTGCTTCAATTCTAAGCCTAAATTTGGGTGTTAGAGCATGATGGCTAAATAGGAAATTGTGAAGTTTGTTCCGATGAAAAAGAAAATGAACTATGAATGCACTCGAGCTCGCCTCGAGTTTTGTATGAAAATAAGTAAGTGTTGCATGTCACATGCATAAATCATGAAAAAACATGTTTTTAGAGTCTAACATGTTTTTAAGAAAAAGAAAAGGAAAATTAAGTTTTAAAAGAACCCCAAAGGCTGGGACGGGGTAGTGCCCCAGTGGAACTCCTTGTCCACTTAGGAGTGTTTAAAGTCGAGTGGAAGCCCCTGGGTCGACGAAGAACAGTCGGCGGACCGTGTATGGCTCTAGAAGGTGTCCGGAGTGCGGTCGCACTTAACACTGGTGGGTGCCAAAGACGGGTAAGGTGTAAGGACCTGCCGTACTATAAGCTAC
Organism: Platycarya longipes; assembly: GCA_036559045.1. NCBI lineage: Eukaryota > Viridiplantae > Streptophyta > Magnoliopsida > Fagales > Juglandaceae > Platycarya > Platycarya longipes. Next base: position 12,535,571 of record CM071796.1, on the reverse strand, counting down.
GTGACGCACTCACCTTAAGGTGATGCAGTAACCAGTAGGGAACACGCGGTGCTTAGAGGAACCGTGTTGTGTCTCATATATGCTACGCGATAAGTCATGACAAGATGGGCTTTTGAGCCATAAGAAAAGATCAGTATCTGATAAGCGGCGCCTAAGAAAGAATAAAAGATGTGAAATGTTTTAAGAAATGATTTGATAAGCACTGATATGAAAAGAAGTCTGAAAGAAGCAAGTCTGTATGAAAGTTTACATGAGCATGTGCATGAGTTCGGTCATCCATTGCATATGCATTAGTTATGATTATTTGGTTCATTTATCTGTATATTTGAAATGCTTTAGTTAAAGTGCTACTATACTTGCTGAGATTTCTCCCGAAATCTCACCCCTTTTTATTATCTCTACTATTGCTCCCTTGGGAACGATAGAAGTTATTGCAGGAAAAGATGGATCCACGGATTACGACTCTCGAGAAGATGGGTCGGACCCTCAAGGGCCCGATTAAGACAGATTCTGCTGGGCCAGTGACCCTAGACCTGCTGGGTCAGTGGGCAGCAGAGTCGCTTCCTATGGCGACCTACTTTTTTGACGACTTACGCCCTACGAGGTGTTGTCTGGTTTTAGGAGTGGACGGGCTCCTCCATATGGGATGCCTGTTTACCTCATCCTCTGGGATGATATGTGACGTAGGCCCAAGTTTAAGTTTGGACAGTCTTCGTTACGGTCCTGACCTTAAGAAGATAAAGGAAGAACCCGCCTATTAGTATGTTTGGCGGAGAAAGAGGGGATCGTTAATGCATCTATTTTGTATTGCCAATGTATTTTGAGGAATTCTTCCCGTTGTTTTGGGAAGTGCTTTTGTACAAACTGTTAACATTGGTGACCTTAACTTTTGATGTATATGTATATAATGTTTAATTTGGGTTTGTATTTCGTTAACCATGTGATGTGCGACAAGCGTAAACGTCTTGTCAAAGTTTTTGGCTTGACCTTTTTCCGCTGCGAGATATTGCTAAGAAAAAAAAAAGAAGGACACCAAGCACTTGATTAATATTACTATTTATATATATAATGCTTTCACATGTAACGATGAGAGATGAACTTCCTCGAGAGGCTCGTCCCCGGCATCGCAATTTGCGTACGAACCCCAAGTGCAAGCTGGGGCGCCGACAATTCTCTATCCTCCAAATGATTATACATATTCTATCTCTAAGAACTTAAAACTCTTTGTCAAGTTATCCTCAGTTAAATCTCTTTCCTAATAAATCTCTAGATCCTTAAAATTGATGTAGCTTGATTCTTCGATCATTACCGACATCTCGTTCTCTTATCATTTTATCTTCTTGAAATATACCAAACTTCATCATAAGTTACCTTTCTCTTTAATAACTATAAACTTTTGGCACCCAAATCATTCACCAAATCCACCTTACTTCACAAAGATTCAAGCCTATTATATTACCATGCCTAAGACAATATGGATTTCCCCAGAGTTGTATTGCTTTGATACCATTCAGTGATGCCCCCAATTTACGTTCGTAATTGAACGTAAATTAAATTATTATGATAAGTAACGTTAGGCTGCTCACCACCATACTTATTGAATTTGAATACAAACTGTAGCGAAAAAGTTTTGAATAAAAAATTTTTATAATGATGAAATGGTAAAATAAAACCACAATATCGATATCATCTATTCTTAAAAATATCATTGTATCTTTACATGCATAATCCAGTTTGTTTTGTCTGTCATGTACATAACTTATTCTCAAAACCTAGACTAGATTGATGGCCATTCAAGCTCCTTTGAGCTCCTTAAGTCATCTGGTCTTCCCTTTTCTCATTCATCAATTGTAAGATCCCAGATTTACATGCAATTTTTACATATTGTTTTGTTTTCGTTGTTGATCGATTTAATTTTTTTTAATATGATTAGAATTAAATTTCTTTATTTATTATATGAGTTTATTTGATGTGCTTTCTTTATATAAATTAATGTTTTATATTTAAATTGTTCTTGAAATTAAATTAGTTATTGTGGGGCTTTAAATATTTTATTTTATTGATATTGAATTGTAGTATTTTCAGTTGGCTTTTATTTAATTTATTGTGCTCTTTTTTGTAGTATTTTTTTATTTCTTTTTTTTCCTTTTTCCTTTTTCTTTTCTTTCTTCGTTTCTTTTCTTTTCTTTCTTTTTCTTTCTTTCCCCCGCTTCCCCACCCCAGACCCGTGCGACACCCCTCTCCCCCTCATCTCTTGCCCGTTTCTCCCTCCTCCCCCAGCGCCGCCGTCGGCCTCGGCGACATCGCCCAGCCCACGACCTTCCCCACATGCCGACGAGTCCAGTGGAACCGGAGGTGTCATCTCCGGCCACCCCACCGCCCCTCCACGGCCAGAAATCCGAAATGGGTATTTTGGCTTCCCTTGCATTTTCTGGCCACCGCCAACCACCCATGATGCCGGCGACCTACCAGCAACCTCCCCTTACTCCCGCGAGCATAACCCACTGCCTAAAACCACCCAGTTCTACCACTTGCTCCTCCACTCGAATTGGGTTCTTAAATGGGTTGTTCTTCGCCGCGCCGCCGTCCGGCCAACGTAGGCCTCACCACTGCCACCAAAACACTCCCCTACCTCAGCCGACCATCCCCCTATCTCAGTTTCCCCATACACGGCTTCACCTTCCTTGTACAACCCCAAATCCGAAAATAGGTTTCCACCCATTTTGAGCTCAATCCGCCACCTTCCGGTGGTTGCACCGCCATACCACCACCTTCATGAGATTCTCCACCCTTCATTGAGTATTTTCCTAAATTTTGGTGTCAAATCAAGTACTCTAACCCAACGTACAAAGTGACCGCTACGAGCGTTGTGGACCGGTGCTTGCTCAAGGATCCATGTTTTGCCCACTGTAAGTATTTTCCAAATGAATTTTAAGATTTAAATATATATTTGCATCGACAAGTATTGTATTTGTTTGATGTTGGGATTTATTGGTTGATGTTGGAATTTATTATTTGTTGGTTATTTTGCGTTTTGTGGAATACATTGCATAATGCACGGTTGTTGTGTATACTTGGTACTTAGATTTTAATATGAGCCATGATTTTCGGATTTATGGATTTTAATGGTTTTTGTGCGAGTCATGCATGACTTAGACTTATGTTCTTCATGGACCCACTCTATGATACTTAAATTCTTATTTATTTTCTTTCGTAACATTGTGAGTTATACTTATTTCGTATTATCGATAGGCATCCCCATCGAATATTACTTATTTTGTATCATCGACAGATTTAGGTCCCTATCAGATCTTACTTATTTTATATCATCGACAGGCTTAGGTCCCTGTCGGATTTCGTATCATCGACAAACATAGGTCCCTGTTTGATTTTGTATCATCAACAGATTTAGGTCCTTGCCGGATTTCATATCATCGACAGGCTTAGGTCCCTGCCGGCACATCAGTCATATGGCCGTACAGCTAGTTCCCATCATAACGTGACCTACTTATTAATCTTTTCACTTGTAAAGTTTTCTTAACGTTTTTTTTTAAAGTAGACTTCCTGACTTATGATGACATATATATGTGACGTAATGCAACATACGCATAATCTTAGACTTATGACATGCATTTGCATAAACTTAGACCTATGACATATATATTTTATATCCATATGAACCTTATAACATGTGAGAATATTTTACAATAGCATACATCACATGCACATACATTTATGTCACATCAATTAATTAAGTCAATGCCTACTATGATAAACTCGGTTCTGACTTCAATTCTAATTTCATCCTTGATTAATTCCTTATCTCTTAAAATTTAAAACATAAAAGTTGTAGATATTTCGCTTAGCTTCCATAGCCTCTTGAATTAGATAAATCCGAGATCAAATGAACAAGTTATGTCCGATTTATCAAAAGGTGTCAAATCTGCCAATAATAATCCTATTAAAGCCGAAATTCACTAGAGCTGTTTCTTCATTCTTTTCCATAGAAAAATCTCATATTTTCACATAATTATCTTCATATAATATCATAGAATATATTTCTAAAGTTTCATAATTTTCCTAACATTTTTCCATAGCAAAAACCACTCTAACATTTATTATGTTTCAATTTAACACATAAACAAAGATTAAACTCAAATAAATATCAAACATAATCCAATCACCAAACCACTTGTTCTATGCCAAGATTAAGTTAATATATACACTTTCAAACTTTCACAAAATTAGATTGGATGTTTATGGTTGGTCTTGCACCACTTCTTCTCCAATGCCCTCAATTAGCTCTATTTTGGCACTTAGGTGATGTGAGTGGATTTTTGTGTATTTTTCTTGGCTATTTCTCACTATAACTGACTGGTATCTCTAATGGGGAAAGAATAGAAGCCCATGCATCTATTTATAGGCATGAGAGGCGTGGGAAGTAAGGGAAGAGAGCTTGGGCATTTCAGCACACCCTTGGCTGATTGGGGTGATGTGTCCCCTACACTCGTGGTCTCATGATCACCCCTAATCTTATGGGAATTTTATGATATTTTAATCCCACGGTTGAGATTAATTCACCTATATATGATCTTGATCAATGGCTCAAAGAGTTCTAACACATGGAGGTAAAGACAAAACAACATCATAGGAAATCTTCCAATGGGTGTATCTGGCCACTTGGCCTCCCTTAGGGGTCAGCCACGTTCCATTCCAAATACGTCCTCGATACAATTCAAGCCTTCAAAAACTCAAAACCTGAAAGTTTAAGGTCATCATCTTATGGTTCTATAGCACTTTGAATCACTTTATTATGATATCATATGAGAGATATATGATTAATTTACCAAAACACATCAAAACTCACCCGAGAACATCCAATCCAAGCTCACCATTTGTTTCCTTTTGTTTTCTTACTAACCACGGTTTCTAGATCAATTCATATCAACTTTCCATATGTTCCCACACATGTTAAGACCTCAGAAAGTTTGGTAGCCAATTACAATTTTTGTCACATGGCCGAACATAAGACAACTAATCTAACTGCGTTACCAGTTGACTCCCAATTCTATCCGTCCACTTCACACCGGATTTAGTCCTTTGATTCATTCCTTATCTTCAAAAATTGAAAACTTTAAAGTTTTATATTTTCCTCTTAATATTATATAAGAATTAGAATCACCTCATTTGGATCTTATATGAAGAAGTTATGCTCCTTACACGAAAACACAACAGAGCAGCCCAAAAGTTCATTCCGGGCACACCAAGTGTTTGATCTTTGGTTCTATTACTCCCTCTTGAATTTCTTACTCAAATTTCAAAAATTTACCTTTTTCTAAGTCCAAATTGAATTTCTCTAGTTGACACCTTGCTAAAATTCCAAAAAGTTCATCCAAAATAACTCTAAAGAAATTATAATTAAATTAAGCATTAAAAAAAACAAGTGAAAATTCGGATTATTACATTCTCCCCCCCTTAAAATAAACTTCGTCTTCAAAATTTGGGAGGTTGAACCTCAATATTGTAAAACAATCTATGTCCATAAAAGTTTCAAGTTTACCATACTAAACGTTTATACCTATACTAACATTTTCAATCATATCATCTCCTCCAATCAATATTCCACACCTAACAAAATATTTCTCCCAAATCAACTTACAAGGACATGCATTCTCCAAAACCCATTCATTCATCATTACTACACCTCGATCACCAAATACCACCGATAAAACTAAAACTCCATCAAATAGAAAACTAACAAGTTAATTGGTTGATTTCGAATTCACATACTCAAAGGACAATTCTTTATTCTCCAAATGATTATTTATATTCTATCTCTGAGAACTTAAAACCCTTTGTCAAGTTATCCTCAGTTAAATCTCTTTCCTAATAAATTTCTAGATCCTCAAAATTGATGTAGCTTGATCCTTCGATCATTACCGACATCTCGTTCTATTATCATTTTATCTTCCTGAAATATACCAAACTTCATCATAAGTTACCTTTCTCTTTAATAATTATAAACTTTTGCCGCCCAAATCATTCACCAAATCTACCTTACTTCACAAAGATTCAAGCCTATTATATTACCATGTGAATTTTTCCTAGGACAATATGGATTTACCCAGAGTCGTATTGCTCTGATACCATTCTATGACGCCCCCAATTTACATTCATAATTCAATGCAAATTAAACTGTCAAGGTAAGTAACGCTAGGCTACTCACCCACGTACTTATCGAAACTTAATACAAATCGTAGCGAAAAAATTTTGAATAAAAAAATTTCTAATGATGACATGGTGAAATAAAACCACAATATCCACATCATCCATTTTTAAAAATATCATTGTATGTTTATATGCATAACCAGTTAGTTTTGTCTGTCATGTACATAACTTATTCTCAAAACCTAAACTAACTTTCATGGCCATCCAGGCTCTTCTGAGTTCCTTAAGTCATTAGGTCTTCCCTTTTCTCGGTTATCAATCCTGCAACATAATTTTATATTTTCAAAAAGGGAAATATACAATAGTGACATTTCCTTAGAAATCTCGTTAAGTAAACATGTAACTTAATAAAAGCATAGATATCATGAAATAATCACATACAAGTCAGACAGTCAGAGTATGGATTTATGGCATGCTACATGTGACTCATGCATGACTTAGACTTATGTTCTTCATGGACTCACTCTATGATACTTAAACTCTTATTTCTTTTCTTTCGTAACATTTTGAGTCATATTTGTTTGTATCATCGACAGGCATCCCCATCGAATATTACTTATTTCGTATCATCGATAGACTTAGATCCCTATCAGATCTTACTTATTTTGTATCATCGACAGGCTTAGGTCTCCGTTGGATTTCGTATCATTGACAGGCTTGGGTCCTTGTCTGATTTCGTATCATTGACTGGTTTAGGTCCTTGCCGGATTTCATATCATCAACAGGTTAAAGTCCCTGCCGGTACGTCATTCATATAGCCATACAGTTGGTCCCCGTCATAACGTGACTGACTTATTAATCTTTTCACTTGTAAAGTTTTCTTAACATATTTTCTTAAAACAAACTTCATGACTTATGACAACGCATATATGTTCTTCATGGACCCAAGATTAAGTTAATATATGCACTCACAAATTTTTCCAAAGCTAGATTGGATGTCTATGGTTGGTCTTGCACCATTTCTTTTCCAATACCCTTAATTAGCTCTCTTTTGGCACTTAGGTGATGTGAGTGACTTTTTGTGTGTTTTTCTTGGCTATTTCTCACTATAGCTGACTGGTATCTCTCATGGGGAAAGAAGAAAAGCCCATGTATCTATTTATAGGCATGAAAGGCGTGGGGAGCAAGGGAAGAGAGCTTGGGCATTTAAGCACACCCATGGCTGATTAGAGTGATGTGTCCCCTACACTTGTGGTCTCATGATCACCCCTAATCCTATGAGAAATTTCTGATATTTTAATCCCATGGTTGAGATTAATTCACCTATAAAATGATCTTGATCAATGACTCAAAGAGTTCTAACACATGGGGGTAAAGACAAAACAACATCATAGCCAATTACAATTTTCATCACATGGCTGAACATAAGACAACTCATCTAAATCGGTTAATAGTTGACTCCTAGTCCTATCCGTCCGCTTCACACCAGATTTAGTCCTTGATCCATTTCTTATTTTCAAAAATCCAAAACATGAAAGTTCTATATTTTGCTCTTAGGATTTTATACAAATTAGAATCACCTCATTTGGACGTTATATGAAGAAGTTATGCTCATTACATGAAAATACGATAGACCAGCCCGAGAGTTCATTCTGGGCACACCAAGTGTTTGATCTTTGGTTTTATTACTTCATCTTGAATTTCTTTCTCAAATTTCCAAAATTTACCTTTTTCTAAGTCCAAATTGAATTTCTCTAGTCGACACCTTGCTAAAATTTCCAAAGGTTCATTCAAAATAACTCTAAAGAAAATCTAATTAAACTAAGCATTAAAAAAAACTAGTGAAAATTTGAATTATTACATACCTTATCATCCGATCCCGTTGTCATCCAGCGACAACCCAGGGAATGTCACGTCAGTACATTCTGCTCCCGAGTGATTAGAGGAGCGCCACCGAGATAATGCCTCTTGGCTTGGGGTCATGATACGCACGCACCCATCACTACGACCAAACCAGACCATAAACCATCCAACAATACCATCCTCATAACTCCTCACAATCAATAAATAATCACACGAGTAAAAATCATCCAACCAAACATTTAAAAATTCAACAAATAATTTCCACAACAATCCAATCACAATCAATCCAATTACGAGGTAATCTCATTCACCATTTAACGGCTTCGAGTCCAACCAATCTACTCCCAAATTTTATTATTATTAACTAATTTATTAACACTTCAAACTGCCAAAAACAATTAGCACATAAATAAATAAATAATAAATCAAAACAAAACACAATCCACAAATGACTGCCACTTACTTTGCAGTCAGCCAAAATATGAAAGATCGCTCGTGCATCAATCGACAATCCCACGTAACACCAAGTGAATGCGTCTCAAAGTCGAGGTGTCGCCAAATAATAACTTGAATAATCAAAATTAGTAATATAAATAAATATAAAACACTAAACATAAATTAAATAACTACGCGATGGTTAGATACAGGGGCGGAATCAGGATTTTATGTTTGGGGGGGCGATCAATAAAGTGTGTACCATATATAGATTTTAAAAGGATGCTCATTAGTGATAAAAGTATCACATATCGTTGTTATCGAACTCTTTAAACGTATTACTCTTCAAATCATCCACATTTAAAAAAAAAAAATATTTATTGTTCTTAACTTGCTCATATTTTTTTTATGATTTAAAAAAAATTATAGATCAAGAATAAATATAAGAAATTTCTAATGACTAATGATATACCGCTGTTAAATTTTTAATAAACTATATCTCATAATTATATAATTAAGTTAGAGTGAGACTATATAAGTGAGTATAATCAATCAATTTTGACAATCATATAAATTTATAACTATTTTTTTTAGAATTAGACTGTTAAAGTAATTATGAGATTAGATGAGTTGAAATTTGAATTTCAATAAAGTTAAAAGTTAAAATAAAATTATATATATTAAAATTTGAGAGAATAATTTTAATAAAAATTTGAGAGGGTAATTTTTAATTTTTTTATAATTTGAGGAGTAATTTAATATTATATATATGTAAATATATATACTAGATAAGCTCACCGAGGTGTTGCCAAGGTGGTGGCGCAGTGATAGGTAGCAACAACAAAGATGGTAATGGCAAAGTGAGGCGACAACAACGATGATGCTTGGTGACGAGGAAAATCCAATAAACTAGTAAGAACCCACGGCGGCATGCGGTGACGTGCCGCAAATCCCTAGCCAAAATTCCCTAAGTTACATGGAATTTACAAACGAAAAGGAGAATGAGATTCGAGGGTTGAAGATGAGATTGGGGGAATGTAAATAACTTAGCAAGAAGATGATGGCACGAGAGAGAGAGAGAGAGAGAGAGAGAACGAGCTCACCGATTTAGGGATGGGGTGCGACAACGGCAACCATGCATGGCAATGAGGCTCACGGATGATTTGCAACTGAGAGAAGAAATGAGGGAGAGAGAACTAGGAAAAAGAGGGAAGAAAACGAAACTAACGGAGAGGAAAAGAGAGAGCTTACCTTCGATGAGGTTGAGGCAGCAACCCACCGCAGGCTAGGTATGCAACGGCAATGGCGACAACAATGATAGAGGCCTCGATCAAGTCCCAATATCCTAAAGGGTCCTCCTTGTGTCGTTGTTCCCTCCAATGACTGAGATGGACTCCAATGCTTGCTAAGGATTAAGTGAATGAGGGAAAGAGTAAAGTGAGGCTAGGATTTAGTGGAGCTAGATGTGAGTGTTTGGCTAATTGGCTAGGCTTGGTGCAATGAGGTGCACGACTAGGGGTGAATCGAGAGGCACGGCTAAGGGCTTAAGAGGCTTGGGTGTGTGGTGTGTTTGCTAGGGTTTGGAGTGGCCGAATGTTGCTAGGGCAACACTAGGGTTTCGGCCAAGGTGATTAGGGTTAGGTGGCTAGGGTTTTGTGGTATTTTGGATAATTCCTAAAATATAGAAATTTGGTTTTGGCAAGATGAATGGGAGGCAATGGTCTAGGGTTATGACCGAATATGTGAGGCTTTTTTGGGGAGATTATTTGTTTGAATCATTCATTCAATTAATTAACCAATCAAATAAGGGATTGAGAGATGATTTGATGATGTGACATTAGGGTTTCGACAATGGCAAAAGGGGTGATGGCCGAATGATATATTTTAGGAAAGTGGAAGATTTGATTTGACTTGGTTTGAATTTGGAAGGTTTGAGTGGCCGGTTGGTGGGGCTAGTATGGGCGGCTTTTGGATAGGATATTATTTGATTTGGTTGAAAATATTTAGGAGGGGATGAGAGTTGATGGCCGGCTAGGGTTTGGAGGGGTGATGGGTGAGAAGGTCAGAATGGAATGCTAGGGTTTTATGGCTTATAGCCGTGTGGCTAGGGCTAGGGTTTTGGTGGCTTTGTCGTGGGTTGCTTGAGGTAAGGGAAACACTAAATTAATCAAGTGATCAACCAAATAAAGATTGAACACTCAACAATGCAAGAATATGCCAACCCCCTTCAAGGCTCTAAGGGTTCGGCAATCACAACTCCTCCACACTTCAACACTCACTCACACTCACACTCACATTCAACACACTTGAGCAATCCAAAACTCACAAGGGTTGTGGGTTTCAAAATCCTCTAGGGAAGACACACAATATTCTCAAATCCACAAGTAGTGTGGATTCGGCCTCACCAACTTACTCAACAATCAATTGAACAAACTCTCAAGAACACAAGAACACAGACTCAAACTCAATAAGAACACCAAACCCGAACTCAATTACTGAATAACCTCAAAACTTTTATTAATGAACTTGAACATAAAAGATAAATGTGGATCAACCAATTCACGAATTGCATAGATGATCCTCTTCAAAAGGGATTCACGAATTGCACCCTTAAGAAATCCAAGTGCTAAGCATTGAATTTTCCAAACCACAAGGTGTGGCTAGCTTAACTCTTTCTCAAGAGCAAAGTCTAAAATTCAATTGTCCAAAGATAATAAAAATGAAACTTAGAAATCCTATTTAGAGTGTCTTACAACTTGTAAACTCCCAATAGGTCCCTTATTAAAAAGAAATAATTACTAAACTATCCAATGTAATTAAATAAATAAAATAACAGAAAAATAAAGGGATAGGCGCCACTTGCATAGTGCTGGCCATGGGTTGCATGTGCTCCATGGTGGGCTAGTGTGATGCAATCTCCACGGTCAAGCTTGTCTGGTCGTGCGCGGGACATGGCGCTGTGCAGAACCAACTGAGGCGCTGTGCAGAACCAACTGAGGCACTGTGCAGAACCAACTGATGGTGCTCATGGCAGTGTTCCATGCATGGTCCCGATGGTAGGCACAAGGTCAAGCCACGTTGCTCTGAGATGGCCCAGTCAGGTTGCTTGAGCAGTGGTCCTACATGACCTAGGCTGGGTGCCAGGCTGATGAGCAAAGCTGGCGGTCTGGACACTGGCTGCATGGCTCGAGCTGGTGCCGTGCGCTAGATGGCATGCATGGTGTGCATGCCACTGGTCTGCTCTGCAAGGCGCGGGCTGGTGCCACGCACTGGATGGCATGCCTTGTGGGTATGCCACTAGCCTGCTCTGCAAGGCGTGGGCTGGTGGCACGCGCTGGATGCCGTGCCTATGAAGACATGCCACTAATCTCGCTAGGGGGTGCTGTGGTGCGCAGTGAAGCGTGCATGGTGGGGCACAGGTGCACATGCACGTGAGCAAGTGAATGCACTGTGGGGCGCGCCTATGCGCATGCACTGTGTATGGCCAGTAACCTCGATGGGCGCCTGCTGAATGTCAAGGTTTGAACCAAGGCATGCATGCAAGCTAGCCAAAGAACTGTCCTAACTCTCCAAGGGTCGTGTCGAGGCATAATTTTGGGCAACTCTCCTAGGGGTTCTGACAGGCAACCAAGGGGTAGGCTCACAGGTTCTGCAACGCAGGGGCGGAACCAGGATTTTATATTTAGGGGGCGATCGATAAAGTGTACGGTGAGTATAAATTTTAGAAGGATGATCATTAATAATAGAAATATCATGTTCTGTTATTACCAAACTCTCTAAACGTATATTATTCTTCGAGTTATCTACGTCTTTCTTTTTTTTAGAAAAAAAAAATCAATTGTTCTTGAGTACTTGCTCATATTTTTCTATAATTTGAGAAAAATTTATAAATCAAGAAAAAATTTGAGAACTTTCAAAAAAATTATGATGTAACGTTATTAAATTTTTAACAAACTATATCTCACAATTATACAAGTTATAGTGAAACTAAATAAGTAAATATAATCAATCAATTTTACAATCATATAAATTTATAATCAATTTTTTTGCTAGAATTAGACTGTTAGAATAACTGCGAGATTATGTGAGTTAAAATTTGGGTTTAAATGAAGATAAAAGTTAGAATATAAATATATGTATATTGAGATTTAGAGAAATAATTTTAGTAAAAAAATTTGGGAGGGGCAATTTATTTATTTATTTATTTAAATTTGAGAGAGAATTTTAATTATATATATTTATGAATAATTATTTTTAGAGTCCATCAAATATGGACTGTATTGCAGTCCACATAAAAGCGCTTCAATTTTATGACTAAATGAAATGAATTTTTCAGATTTTTAAAGTTTTTTATTTGTATATAAATTTATTTTAATTAATTTTATTCTAAAATAGAGATTTCTCTATTTGTTTATTACTTGGACTCAGAGGCAGAATCACCATTTGGCTTGAGGGGCTTTGGCCCCCCCAAAATTTTTAAAACTTGATAAAAATCAAATTTTGAAAGGTATTTTTATGAAATAGAATATATAAAAAATTAATATTTGTCTCTTCCTAAATTTTGTTTTGTAAATTGACCCCCCCAAACTAGATTTTCTAGTTTTGCCCTTATTTGGACTGTATGTAGCATTGTCCTATATTTATATTATAGATAAGTATTTGAAAAACTTTGCCCCCCCACCCATCAACTTGGGTCTACCCATGCTACAACGGGAAGAATAGATAATAAGGGAAGGAGGAAGTAGATGAATAATGGAGAAAGGATGGGGTGCAGCAGAAGAAGCAAGGAGAAGAAGCCCTAAGGGTTGGATGCCAAAATGGCATCGTTTCCATAAGGTAAAGGGGCTGGGTTCTTGGTCTCAGGCTGGGCCTTCCATAGTCCTCACACCGAGCCCAACACACACAGCCCACAAACAAAAACTCGAGCATACACTTAAAACACATGGAAAATTCACACATAAGGAACTAGCCCAAACTAAAAACACCAAGACCAAATCCAAAAATCAAATATAAATTTCTTCTAAAAAAAAAATCAAATATAAATTAATTAAAAGCACATTAAAATAAAAGTACAACTTAAAATTATAATAATTTAATCCAACCAATAGTAATAATGCACTTAAAATATGAGATCCAATAATACACTTATGTAAATGTAAACCAATGAAAATAAATAACATGATATAAAAAACCAATCTAAGAAGGACCCAAACTTGAAAATATGAAAGAAATAAATACAATGAAATAAAGTAAAATAATCAAATAATAAAATAAATAAATGCACTACACCAAAAAGCCTAAACTCGAATAGAATAAAATGGTAAGACCCAATAATAAAATAAAGGAACCAATTCATAAAAGACCCAGTAAAATAAAATGCCATTTGGAATTAAAAGGAAACATTGACAATTTAATCATTAACAAAATAAATAGCTTGAAACCCAATAATAAAGATAGAGATTTGAGAATAACAAGTCAATAATAATTAAATAAAATAACAATACTAAAACTAGGAATCTCACAAACAATCAATAACAATAATAGTAAAATAACAAAACCTTTAATAATAAGATAAACTATTAAAATAATAACAATGACAATAATACATAAGGTACATAAAACCTAGGGTCTCACATCAAGTGGCACCTCATCCTTATCAAATAGGTCAACTTGGGTCTTCCAAGGCCAAAATTCCTTAAGAGCCGAATTCCATGAGTATTTCCTTCTATTTTATTCTTGTGGGTTCTAACTTCACAAACCAAGATCCAATTCCAAAAATAAAGCACTTAATGAATCCGCCCATTACTTAACCGAAAATCCGTAAGCAAAAAATAACATCTACACCAAATATGAATCGAGTTCCTTATAAAAATTCGGGATGTCACATCCAACTTTTGGCCCATTATCACTTGAACCCCTTGTGCATGCAACATCCCCATTTCTCCCGCCATTTTATCTCCTTGCATTACACATGCATTCAACCTAGTCAAAAGTTCCTCTTCTCCCAAACTTTGCTCATTAAACCGTTGTAGATCCTCCATGACCAGATTGCCCTTAATTGCTTTTCCACATCCTAATTAAGAAAGTGTTTGTAATGACCCTATTTCTTCTATTATTTTGAAAATTGTTTTAGCTTATTTGTGATACTTTCTCGAAAATATATTTGATATGCATACTTGGATTTTCTTTAGTATTAGAAAAAAGAAACAAAAATTGTAGAAATTCCTTTTGTAGATTTGGTTATGGTATTTTTTATATAGCTAAATAAAAAAAGAAATCTAAATGATGTAGCCTTTTAAAAGTCGAGGAGAAATTCAAGTTAGGAAAATTGAGAAAGCAATCAAGTAGTACCACATCATGAAATCAGATTGGACAAATTCAAGACAGTTTCATCGTATTTTAGTAATTTGATCATAACTTTCTTATATGATCTTGGAATGAGGTGATGCAAGATTTATAGAAGCCTAAGAGAAAGATATACAACTTTATGTTTTGAGTTTTAAGAGATATCGAATGGATCAAAAACAAAATTTGGTTGGAAGTCGACTGAACCAACTTAGTCGTAGGAAGATATAGCACCTACTTAAGCAAATGAGTTGGCACCACCTTTGTCTTGTTCTTTTTTTGAGAAATCCTTGAACATTATACCTTAGCATGACACCTATATGGACATGTGGCAAAAGGGGGTTTTTCCCTAAAAAGCATTGGATGACATTAGGAGATATGTAGAAACCGAAATATACATGTGATGTATTTCTAGATATTCTTACTCAAGTGATCAGATTATGTTTATCTAATAATCTTGTTAAGCTATTAGGTGGTACATGGAGAGCCCATGGATGTGTGCCTTGCCAACCAAGAATAGGATTTAGATCAAATGATGAAGCTAAACCCAATAGGACACTTGGCCACGGCAACACAAAGACCATGTGTCTTAAGCCAATTTTTGAATCCCTTTGCTATATATTTGGCCGACCCTTCTTAGGAGAGGAGTTTGCCACTTGTTCCTCACTCAAACTTATGGCTACCCTAGCTAAGAAACCTCCCACTTTTTGTTTAAACTACTAACTCTTTCCTAGATCTTGAACAAGGCATTTTGGATACATTGTGAGGGGAGTTACTAAAACCAAGCCCAATTACAACTGAAAAGTTTTGGAGAAATTTATAAGTACACAAAATAACATGATGTTAGTATTGGATTACGTATATGATAATTCTATAGCCATAGTTGCTCTTTTCAAATACAAAATGATAGTATATGTTAGTTTGATTTAAGCAAGCTTAAAATATGAATTCTTGCAAGAAAAAAAAAACTTTATTATGAATTAAGATATTATTTTAGGAAACTATGATGGGAGGGAATAGATAAAAATATGTAAGGATTAAATAACAAAAGAAATGTAAATAGAAATAATGGGTTTTGGCCTCCACATGAAACATGTTGAAACATTTTATGTTTTGTCACTTAAGTTATGGTTATGTTGATTATTTTTGTAATATTAATATATGATATAAAGTCTATTGAAAAATAAAGGTTTAGTTATGAATAAAATTATGAAAGATAAGTCTTGAAGAAAAGAATTAGTTGAAATTAGGGAAAGAATATGTGTATATATATATATGCATGTGTCTCGACTTGGAGACTAGGGAATTGATTTATGAAATTTTAAAATTTATAAAATAAGGAATAAGTATGATTAAGACGAAAAGAAAATAACTTTTTATGGTTTTTGGCCTACACTAGTAGACCTAAGATTAAAATTGTTTATTTGATTTCTTAAGCAAAAAGGATTATGTTTTGATTGATATATGATATGTGATGTAAATTATTCATGCTTTAATTGATATATGATATGTGATGTGAATTATATGTGCTTAATTGATATATGATATGTGATGTGAATTATCTATGTTAAGCATTGAGTGAGAAGGTCTTATATGTCATAAGACCCATGTAAGTATAAGGCATGCAGACAAATGTCTAAGAATACATGCATACTTAAGTCCGTCAAAAGTTTTTACGTTAAAAGTTATGGTGTTCATTTTAAGAAATTAAGAATATTTATAAGAGTAAGAAAGGAATAGGTAAGAATAAGTAGTGCCGTATGGCTGATGTGCTGAGAGGGACGACGAAAGGAAAAGTTTTTACGAGGAAGGCGATACGTAACTCCCGTATGGCTGATGTGCCGAGAGGGACGACGATACATAGTGCCTGTCAAATGATAAAAAGTCATGTCATAGCGGGGACGATGATACGTAATATCCGTATGACTGATATGACTTGACGGTGAAGGCAATACATAACTATCGCCATAATAAGTATTTTCGTGTTACAACGGGAAAGATGATACGTAACTCCCGTTCGACGAACATTATCGGTGGTGAGGGCGTTTCGATCAGCCGCGATAATATGATAAGCCTTGTCATGACGGTGAAGGCGATACGTAAATGCCATATGACTGGCGAGAATATGAAAGCTGATGGTGAAGGTGATACGTAATTGTCATCACGCTAAGGCACCTGACGGTGAAGGCGATTCGATCTGTCATTGTGGTTAAGGCTAAGATTTATAAGAATAAGAGCAAAAATATGAAATTAAGATTTTCACAAAAAGCTACGTCACGACATGAGAAATGTGCACCTGTGTCCACTAAGTCTTTTTATATAAGGTGCACAATTCCAGTGTACGTCATGCACGAGTCATAATTAATAGGTCTTATAATCATATCATATGCATACACATGTTATTTGTGAATACTGTTATTGTTTTATTATGTTATTGGTGCACTTATTGAGATTTCGAGAAAATCTCATTTTTTGAATATTACCTATCATTTCTTTTGGAATGATAGATTTAGTTACAGGTAGGTATGGCCAACCAGGAGAAATGGACTCCTCGAGAGATTCTGATGAGCCTTGAGGGGCTCATCGAATTCTCTCATCTTGTTGACCCACTTTTTGATAAATATGTCTTTTCTATTTTTGATCATATGATGGAGGACATAAGACAACACACATCTTTTATATTTGAGGACCGATAAGAAATAGGTCGTTGCCTGCTTTTGAGTTATGATGGCTCTTTGTCTATAAATAGTGTGCTTGTAATACTATCAGAAAAATTCCTCCAACACAATTTTGAAATCAATATGAACAAGTTTCGATATGATAATGAGTATAAAGAAGTTAAGAAAGAACCTGCTTGGTGAAGAGGCGTAAAGGAAAAATGTGAATCTAGGTATATGTATTTTGGACCTCTGTCTTATGTATAACTGAGACTTGATGTTTTGTAAATATATCTATGGCTTTTAATTATGTTGTACCATGTGATCTATGTGCGAAGCTAGATTTCTTTGCATTCTCTAGAAATTAACCTTATTCTGTTGCATTACTCATTATACATGACTAGTAAGCTAGGTGTATGCAAACTATTTATGTTAAATACGAAGGATATGTAGCCTTGTGTTACCTACCCTAATACTTTAGTTTACGTTAAATCCTAGACGTAAATTAGGGACGTTACAGTGTTGTTTTCTCTTATGGTTAGATATAAATAGTCAAAGCTTAGACAAAAAAATATAAATGGTTATACACATAATTCTCCAATATGTAAGTGGATTAGTTAATTACGCTACTAACACACGTGAGAAAATATTCTAGTCATAAAGGGATTACACAAAATAATCCCACAAATTGATCATATGACTTGATGTAGTTCGCCAAATTATAAAATTATTTTCATTGTAAAATAAATCTAATGAATCAGGTCAAACGACTTAAATTTGTAGGATTAATTTTGTGTAATTTGTTTGTGGATGTAACAGTACTCATATACATATATACAAGATATTTCAGATTCTTTTATCAAATTTTTCATTGACTATAATTAATAGAATTTTGCAATTTAAGTTCTTATAGATGTCGGGGTGAGTCAGTCTCCCACAAGCATACACACACATTAGGGCACATCAAGGCCTATCTGGTTGACAAAAATATTAACTTTTGTCATGGCTATTTTTATGCTAATTTTTTATGGGGTCCTTACATGTGATCAATTTATAAATTTGTATTTATAAGAGTACATATCAATGTTACTCCACAAAAACGGAAATAATTAGGTTGTAAATAAATCTAACAATGTGTTTTGGGAAATTAAAGAGAGTCAGGATCCATGCAATTTTTCTTTCCTGTCATATTTTTCATTTATCAAATATCCATTTTTGTATCAACACTACAACATATTTGCCTTTTTTCTACCAAATTTTTTCCAGAAACTCAAAATTTTCCACAAATACTTACTTTTATCTACAAAATTAATGGGTCAAAAATAAATTTATAAAAAGTCACTAAAAGTCCCTTTTTTCTACCAAAATATGTTTCTGCAAATACTTTTGACATAAAAAGTAAATTTCAACCATATCTCAATTTAATTATTTGCTACTAAAAACTTCAAAATATCTACCATTGTTATAAAACTAGAATAAAAACTAATATTACAAGAAAAAATATTTAAAACTCTTTATTTCTCTAGAACTTCCTTTCTTTATCTCTCTCTTCTCTTTCTTTCTTTTCTTCTTCGTTTCTTTTTTATTTCTGTGTTTTGTGATACATGTATGAAGCTGATCAAGGGGTATTTATAGACTTTAAAGTCGAGGAGGGAAGAGAGCAAATGAAAAGAAAAGAAATAATACAGAGAGTGAGTGGGGACCATGATCACATGGTATGGGCATGGAGGGGTCATTCACTGCCCCCCTAATAATTTACAATACTCCCCTTTAAATGACCATCCATAAAAAATCTACCTCGTTAAAACCTTATCAAGGAAAAATCCAGTGGGAAGAAACACCAATAGCGAAGAAAAAAGAGTACAGTATTCTTATGTCTCCAAGTACTTTAAGATTGCCTCATTAAAACCTTGCAGAGGAAAATCCAGTGGGACAAAACCTCAGTGAAGGAAAAAGAGTACAATCAGCACAAGTCTTCATTACATTTACTCTTCTTGAAAAGTGCATGACGATAGATTTTTGAGTCTTTGCATTCTAATGTTATGCACAATCTTCTTGAATGTCGCAGTTGGTAATGTCTTTGTGAATAAATCTGCCATATTATCACTTAATCGTATTTACTTGACATCAATTTCACATTTCTCTTGCAGTTCTTGAGTATAAAAGAATTTAGGTAAAATATGTTTGGTTTTGTCACCTTTGATATATCCTCCTCTGATTTCGAGTGATACAAGTAGTATTATCTTCATATAAAATTGTTGGGCTTTCATTAATCATGGAGAGACCACACTTTTCTTGGATATATTGGATTACTGATCTCAGCTAAATACACTCTCTACTTGCTTCATGAATTGCAATGATAACTGAGTGATTTGAAGATGTGCAGATAGTGTCTGCTTAACAGATCTCTATGATATGACAATATTTCCATAAGTAAATAAATATCCAGTTTGAAATCTACCTCTGTGTGGATCTGAAAGATAACCTGCATCTGCATACCCAATCAATTGTAGACTTGATCCACGTTGATAAAATAATCCCATATCAACCGTACCATGAAGGTAACGAAGGACATGTTTAATGTCATTCTAATGCCTTCGAGTTGGTGCAGAACTATATCTTGCAAGTAGATTAACTGATAAAGTAATATCAGGCCGAGTGCAATTTGCAAGATACATCAAAGCTCCAATTGCACTGAGATATGGTATTTTAAGACTAAGAATTTCTTCATTTTCATCACAAGGACGGAATGGATCATTCTTCACATCAAGTGTTCGAACAATAATTTGAGTACTCAGGGGATGAGCTTTGTCCATATAAAAATGTTTCAGAATTTTCTCTGTATACATGAACTAATAAATAAAAATTCCATTTGGCAAGTGCTCGAGCTGCAAGCCTAGAGAAAGTTTTGTTTTGCCAATATCTTTCATTTTAAATTCATTCTTTAAATATATAGTGGTTTTTTAGATCTCTTTAGGAGTTCCTACAATATTTAAATCATCAACATAAACTACAATAATGGCAAATCCAGATTCTGATTTCTTATTAAAAACACATGGGCATATAGGATTATTTTCAAATCCTTCTTTTAATAGATATTCGCTTAGGCGATTATACCACATGCATCCGGATTACTTTAACCCATATAAAGATCTTTGAAGCTTAATAGAATACATACTTCTAGTTGTACTTGTAGATGCTTCAGGCATCTTATATCCTTCAGGGATTTTCATATATATGTCATGGTCTAAGGATCCATATAAATATGCAGTGACCACATCCATCAACCGCATTTCTAATTTTTTTTGTAACAACCAGACTAATCAAAAATCTAGATTGCATTCACAACGGGAGAATATATTTTTCATAATCAATTTTAGGTTTCTGCAGGAAACCTTGTGCAACAAATCGTGCTTTATACCGCACAATTTCATTTTTCTCATTGCGTTTACGTATAAATACTCACTTATATCCAACAGGCATTACACCCTTTGGTGTTTGGACAACAGGTCCAAATACATCTAATGTAACATCCTGGTCCTGTAGGGGTCCGAGAGTTACTACCTATCACATATACTCACATTCAACACTATAATTATAGGCTCCAAGTTTCTAAATATCATATAAAACTTGGTTTGAAAATCACTTTCCTCAATATCACTAATTCCAGAAATGCTAAGTCACCAGACTACAATAATATTATCTTACTAAACCTTATCAATATTCATATAAATTTTCTATACTTAATCAACCATTCTTGAGTCATCTCATCCAATGTTTTGTAATCCAATCCTTGGCTGAAATATCCAAACTCATCTGAAAAATATTCAGAAATAAGGGGTGAGTTTAGCCAAACCTCAGTAAGCAGAGGACATATACAAGAGTGCAAACATGAGCATTCTCAAAAGAAACTTCATATGCATGAACCAGAAATCCTTTTATTTTCATATATAGATTTCCAAAATATTATCAATAAAATAGAGCGACTTTTCAATCCTTTTACATTTAGAAAATCACTATTCATGATCAAAAATGCTTTGGCACAAGTAACTGTACAATCTCATCTTATCATCATATCAAAATATGTATCATGTTTAACCCCTGTGGTAGGGTTGTGCTATCTCCAGTGGCCAAACCAGGCGGTATCATATTGTGAGACTTTCCCTTATTCGTTCTCAGAACCCCGAGTGTGCACATAGGAAAGAAACACATATAGGACCACTTTGTTTCCAAAGTAGTTGCACTCCTATCATATCATATCATGGTGGTACCAACCATATCACGTGAATCCAAATCATCATATCAAAACCATATTCCAAAGCAGATCAAACAAATAAGAATGCCAAAGGTTTTCATATCCATATTATATTATATCATGTCATATCAAATCATGTACCAAACTTGTTCATATCATTTTTTGATAACCAACAACAACTCTAAAATATTTTGCATCACATAAATAAAATATCAATTTTCATACTCGCTCTTTTATACTTTTCCAAAACATATCAACATTGCTCATGTCTACACTATGCATGACAGAAACATTTTTCTCTTTATCACATAGATTTCATGAGTAATGCAAATAATTGACCGAGATTGTTTTTCCCAAGTTCTCATTTATAACAAAAACATACAAACTTTTTAGAAAGTCAATCTCGATCTCAAAGTTCGTGTAAAGTCAAGTATAGGAACCCCACTTACCTGGATCTTTTAGCTTTTCAAAAAAAATATCCTCAACAAAGCTGTACAAACTCAATCGTCACCTATAAGATAATTCTCACACACTCTCGTAAATCCTTATATGATCACAAACTTTAAAATCTGAGATATAAAATCACATATATTTCCTTAACATCTAAAAATCCTCATAATCCTGAATATCAACTCTCTCCTAAATGCTTTAAATTTACTGAGTTCTTCCAAAGTCTTAAAATATTATAAATTCTCCAATTAACCCAATTTTCTCTAAATAAATACTTAAACCAATAAGTGTCTTACAGAAATCAAAACTCGATCTATTAAATAAGAATGCAACACCACTTATCCTGATCCAAATTCATTTACAGTAAAAGCCCCAAAAAAATATAATTTAAAAGGAAAACTTGAAATAATCTAAACCCGAGCCTAAACTAAAATTTGAACGTGAAACCAATCCAAAACACTTATCATCAAAATGACTTAGCAAAACACGTTTTAAAATAATAAAAAAAAAAAGAGTATCCAGTAAGGACCAAGTTCACTAAATAAAACTTTAAAACCCTATCCCTGTTTTAAAACTCGGAGGGCATAAAAGAAAATTTTGTATCAAAAGCTTTACAATGTTATATGGAGATACTGCAAAACTAAATGACTACCTTTGGTCCTTTATTGCAAACGAAAACAACCTAGGCTCGAAGGAAAAAATGGGTAGCGGCCGAAGTGATCACTCATCGAGAGGAGGAGTTGTGCACGGACTGGAAGGGCGGTGGTCACGGTGGCGATTTAGCGACTGAGAAACGCAAGGAGACCGACAGACCCGGGGAAACAGACAGCAGTTGCTATGGGTTTTCAGGATGGTTTCCGGCGATTTGTTCTCGGTTTGTAGTGTTTGCAGTGGTTGATGGCAGGGGTGGAGAGTGCTCTATTTCAGAGAACAAAAGTAGGGACCCTTTTCATTCGGTTTCCAGCGGTGGTACTACCGTGTTGGACTCTCGATGATGGCGGTTAGCCGTTGCTCACGATGGAGAGTATGTCCTCTGTTTTGAGGAGTAAAAACAGAGTGGTTCTCTGGTTTTAAATGATGAGGTAAAGCTTGTGGTGGTGTCTAAATGTAGTTGGTTCACGATAGCTGTCAACAAGGGAGTGAAGGCAAGGCTGAAGAGTACGGTGGCTTGGTCCTTTGGAAACAACTGTCTCGTGGAATGCTGAGGAGAGGGCCGTGCAATGGTTTCGGCGTGGAGGGGTTTTGGTAGTGGCATCTTTTCGCGGTTCATGTGCTCATCGCTCCTTGTGGAGGGCTTTGCATGAAGTGCAAGGGAGAGTCGTATATATATATTTATATATATCTATATATGAAAATCGTAGATGGGGAATAGTAACTGCATTGATTTAAAAAAAAAAAAAAATCGTGACCGTGAATCCCTAAAAGTTGCGACCATGGGACTTGGGATGGGTGTTGTTGAGAGACGTGTGTGCATCTGTATATATCAAGATCAGGTGGTGGAAAGTTGAACCCTAAAAAAAATGAGAGGGAGATTGAGTATCTAAGTTTGTTGAGAGAAAGATTTTGTGGGGATCGGAAAGATAATTCGCTAAATCCTTGATAAAAAGGAAGAGCTGCTTATGCTTAGGAACGTGCATAGGTGGCTAATCCTTGAAGAGAAAAGAGAGTCAAGAGTTGTAACTTTAATCTATTCGAGAATGATAATAAACCCTTCAAACCAAAACGTGAGCAGAATCCCTAATTAAAATAGGCCTCAACTGAAAACAATGATAATAATAATAATAATAAATAAATAAATTTGTCTAAAAAGAATTTCTCGGCCCATAAAAAGATTTTTAATAATCATCAAATCGAATGAGAAAAGATAAAATTTACTAAAACAACAATTTTATATTCGTGGTCAATTTCAAAATAAATCTTTGAATATCAAAAAGGAGTTTTTACTTAAATAATTAATTAATTAAAATAAAAAATTTTAAAAAGAAATGTGGCGTTAGAGCTGGGTGTTACATCTCGCTTTGCTAGCGAGTTTAATTCAGCTTCAATAGTTGTTTTCCATTTTGGCCAATCATTTCTACGTCGACATTCTTCGACGGTTTTTGGCTCACTTTGTTCATTACTTCTGGTAATGTCTAGGGCCATTTATATGAAAATATGTTGTCGACAACAGTTTTATTTCTATCCAGAATTTCTCCAATACTCATGAAATGTATTGAGATCTCATTATTTTTAGGTACCTGTTCCTCTTCAGGAGAAAACATTTCATGAAACACCTCTTCAGGAGGTTTCTTTCCAGGAGATTTATACTCTTCAGGAGTATCCACTTCAGGAGGTTCTGGAATAGAAGATTTGATCTTTTCAGAAGCATCAAATATATTTATTACCTGTATTGTGGGTATGGGTTCTTCAAGAACACCACATTCATTTTATATTCTTTTCCTTATGGGAATTTTGTCTTTTGAACCAATAGGTCTTCCACGCTTCAGGCGTGTTTTAGATTCACCTATTGCTATTTTGACAATTTATTTTGTAGGGACTTCAATCCTTACTGGAGCATTAACAACAGGAATATATGACTTTACAACACTTTTAGTGTCAGTAAATACATCCGATAATTGATTTGCAACACTTTGCAAATGAATATTTACATTCATTTGTAGGAGGATCAAATTGAGACAGGGTCTTATTATTCCAAGTAATTTATTGTCGTGCTTCAGACACCAACTTTTCTTTACCCATTAATGGAAAAGTGAATTCGCCAAAGTGACAATCCTCAAAACGTGTTTTAAACATATCCTCTGTAAGGGATTCAAGATATCTAGTAATAGATGGAGAATCAAAACTAACATATATCCCAAGTCTACGTTGAGGGCCTATTTTTGTACGTTGTGGAGGTGCAATTGGAACATATACAGCACATCCAAAAGTACGAAGATGAGAAATATTTGGTTGTTGACCAAATGCAAGCTGTAATGGAGAATATTTATGATATGCAGATGGTCTGATGCGAATTAATGATGCTGCATGAAGTATAGCATGTCCCTAAGCAGAAACAGGTAGTCTTGATTTCATAAGTAAAGGTCTAGCGATTAGCTGAAGCCTTTTGATCAAAGATTCAGCTAAACCGTTTTGAGTGTGTCTATAGGCAACATGATGTTCAACATCTATTCCTATTGACATGCAATAATCAACAAAAACTTGAGATGAAAATTTACCTGTATTATCCAATCGAATGGTCTTAATTGAATATTCAGGAAATTGTGCTCGTAGTTTGATTATTTGAGCAAGAAGTCTAGCAAATGCAACTAGTGGAAAGCAGACAAACATGTGACCATTGACTAGATGCATCAATCAAAATCATAAAGTATTTAAATGGTCCACAATATGGATGAATAGACCCACATATATCTCCGTGAATCTTTTGTAAAAACGATGGAAATTCAACAATAACTTTTGAGGGAGATGGTCTGATAATCAACTTATTCTGAGAACATGCAGAGCATGGATATTCATTGGGTAAGAATATCTTTTGATTCTTTAAGGGATGACCATGTGAATTTTCAATAATTCGTCTCATCATTATAAATCCAGGATGTCCAAGGCGATCATGCCAAGTCATAAATATTTTGGAGTCAATGCACTTCTGGTGCACTACTACATATGATTCAATTGTTCTCATTTTTGTATAATACAATCCAGAATATAGAGCAGGCAGTTTTTCTAATACGAGCTTCTGGCCCAATATTGTCTTAGTAATAAGAAGATGCTTTTTACTACCTTCATTGGTTGTTTCAATATGGTAATTATTATGACATATATTTTTGAAAGTCAATAAATTTCTTCTGGATTATGAGGAAAATAAAGCATCATCAATAAAAAATTTGGTGCCATTAGGCAACATAATATAAACTCTTCTGGAACCTTCAATTAAATCTGATGAGCCTGATATGGTATGGACATAGGCTTTGCTTAGTCTTAGATTTTGAAAATATTTCTTATCTTTAATAATTGTGCGAGTTGTAGCACTTTCAGCCAAGCATACATCTTTATCATTCAACTTAGAGATAAATAGCTCATCAATGTGATCCATGATTCTACAAAATATATAAAACTTTTATTACAAATAATAAAGAAAATACATTAATTGAGTGGAACACTTCTATCTCCAATTAGGTGATCAATTCTACTATCAGGATTTTTAAAAAAATCAGAAACATCAAAATGAGTGATATCTATATCTATTGAATCTAATAAATCATCTGATAGTTCTACTAAATTTGTTTCAATCTTTTTATTTTTTCCTTTTATTGATGCTTGATATAAATCTACTAAGTGCTTGGACATACAATATGTACGTACACAATGTCCAGTCATACCACATCTATGGCACACATCTTCACCTCTTTTTGAAGAATTATTCTGTGGGCTTTTACCCATTTCTGAGTTGTACCACTTCTGATAATACGGTATCTTATTATCCCTTTTAATGTTGTCACTTCTGAGACCAACATTTCTATAATTTCTCTTACCACGTTTACACCACTGATTCCTTCTAAAGGATGTACCATTCACATCTGGGAAAGATGTAAATCTAGTATCATTCACCTCAGGGAATGATATTGAATAAGTAGGGCGTGACTGATGGTTTTTCAATAAGAGCTCATTATTCTGCTCAGCTACTAGAAAAGATGATATAAGTTCAAAATATTTTCTGAACTTTCTCTCTCGATACTGCTGCTGCAGGAGCACATTCGAGGCATGAAAGTAGTATAAGTCTTGTCTTCTCTAGCATATCATCATCGGTGATTTTCTGACCACATAATTTTAGTACTAAGCTTATTTTAAAAAGTGCGGAATTATACTCACTAACACTTTTATAATCTTGCAACCTCAGATACAACCATTCAAAATGAGCTCTTGGGAGGATGACAGTCTTTTAGTCTTCATACCTCTCATTTAAATTATTCCACAAAATAAATGGATATTTTATTGTAAGATACTCAGATTTTAATTCTTCATGAAAATGGTGGAGAAAGAAAATCATTGATTTAGCACGGTCTTGCAGGGATGCTTGATTTCCTTCTTTAATGGTTTCTCTCAGGTTCATAGCATCTAGATAGATTTCAGCATCAAGTATCCAGAATAAATAATTTTTTCCAGATATGTCAAGAGCAACAAATTCTAATTTTGTAAGATTTGTCATTTTCTACACATATAAATAATGAAATAAATATGTGCATCTCAGAAATATATTTATAAATTTACACAGATTTTAAATAATAATCATCAATAAAATATATCAAAGATTGCAAATAATATATTGAAAAAATTACAGAGGAATATGACTACTAGCTTCAGAATTGGTAGAATTCTCGTGCTGATAACGTGTTATTAAACTAGAATAAAAACTATTATTGCAAGAGAAAATTATAGAACTCTTTATTTCTCCATAACTTCCTTTCTTTCTTTCTCTCTTCTCTTTCTTTCTTTTCTTCTTTGTTTCTTTTTTATTTCTGTGTTTTGTGATACATGTATGAAGCTAATCAAGGGGTATTTGTAGACTTTAAAATCAGGGAGGGAAGAGAGCAAATGAAAAGAAAAGAAATAATAGAGAGAGTAAGGGGGACCCATGATCACATGGTATGGGCATGGAGGGGTCATTCACTGCCCCCCAATAATTTACAACAACCACCTATTATTTAGGTGATTTTTCTTTTTCAATTTTGCTACATTGGCCGCTTAGCTTTTGCTTAACTTTTGTCACTTTTTATTTTATTTATTGAAAGACTCCCGTGGAATGCTCGAGAGAGCGAGAGAGCGTGGGAGAGGAAGGGCTTCGGCTCATGGCTGGGTTATGGCTGAGCAGGGGTAGGTCGCCGGTGAATGGGGGACACGATAGTAGTGGATGGAGGCCAGAGGTGGTCGTGTATGGTGGCCTAGGTGGTGAAAGCCGTGTACTAGAGAGTCGGAGACCCATTTTTGGGTTTGTGAGATGGGGGGCTGTGTGGGGGCTCGATGGTGGCTAGGGGTTGCTGGTGAAGGGAGGTAGTGCTAGAAGGTGGCTAGCATAAGGGGGTGGCTCGTTGTGGCCGGCGGTGGACTGAATCTATGTTGAGGGCTACACGGGATACCCATTTCGGATTGCCTGTGTGTAGCTGAAGGAGAGGCTACCAAAGGTGGTTGGGGTTGATCGCCGTCAGGGGGAAGATGGTGCGGTGGTTGGCAGCACAATAGGTGGCCAGTGGTGGTTCGCTTTTTACCTTTTCTTTGCATTTTCTTTGTTCTTTTTAATCTTAACGTTTGGGTTTTTTTTTTCTTTCAATTTTTCTGTTTAGGTTATATTTCCAGTGTTGTTATTTCCCTTTCATTTCGTTCTTATCGTCTTCCCATTTGTTAAAACCCTAAAGCTTTGATTGATTTTATATGTTAGATTAAAAGTTACACCTTGAATGATTTGCTTTCTCAGGTAAGTTTGTTGAAAACTTGATTGGGAGATTAATATACTTTCAGTTCTCAATTTATATAGACTGTTAAATTACTTGTAGCAAGTGCCTAGCGATGTATCTAGGTGCTGTCCTTATGTTTTGTTTCATAATACAGCAACCCATTCATTGTTTTGTTAGTTTTATGCTTAAAATCAGTCAACAATTGTTCTACTGACCACTACTATATCTCTTTGTACACTGATTATTGATAACTTCTCCAATAACATTGAAAAATATTTCCTAGAGTCGAAAGCTTGTCTAATATTGAAACAATAGTTAGAAACTCTGAATAAAAGACACAAGTCATGGCATATTCAAGAATATAAAGATATAGATGTTTCATTAAGCAAATATTGAAAATGGTATAATTCATTAAGCAAATATTTTTGTGAAAATGATTTTTTGTTTTAATTATCTGTTGGCATTGTGGTCCAAGTTCTTGATACAGTTAAGCAACATAAAACTATATATACAAACAATATGTATATATAGTAAAACACCAAAGGCAAGAATATCTGACTATTTGTTTCAAGATAACAAAGTTAATTCATAAATTAAATCTAAAAGGCAAGAATGGAGTTCATTTTTCTCTGTGGGGTTGATGGTCATTCATATCATGAATAGAATAGGTGTTCTTGAATATGATACTGTTACTTTCAAAGATCCCAGTTCTGATTGATGATGATATGGCTATTAGAGATTTCAAACATCTGAACTGGAATGTATCAATGATAATGCTACAGCCTTTTACTTCATATCTAAATCTTGTATGTAGATTCATGCAGATCGTCAAACTATACAGTGCAACCTAGCCTAGGGAGGTTGAAAAACATGCCAAGTAGATCCTTTACAACCTATACAAAGTAAAGTCCCCTGAATGAAATTTATTACCATGACGGGATATCTTGTTAAAGGTTTTTTTCCTCAACGTTCGTTTTTATTCTATACTTTTAATGAAATTTCCAATAATGATGTATCATTTACCCTGAATTTTAGGCTGCTTGATTTTGTTGCTCCAGCCTTGAAAGCTAATCTTACCATAATCTAGCATTTAGACAACATTTTTGAGAATTAGAAATGTAGCAACTAGGCCACACTACTTTTTATTCTTGTACAATTTGATATTTTGAAGTCTTATTTTATGATCTATTGCATTCACCTAACTGATAAATTTTATTTAGATGAAAGTAAACTACAGAGTGAACTAAATTACAAATAATTCAGTCAGTGCTTATCCTGTGTACCTGAAATTTAAAATATATTTATGGACTTTATGAAGCATATGCAATCAACAATAACAAGGAGAAATAAACAAGATGGACTTACTACATAGAAAAGATTTATTCTATACCTTAGTCCCAGTTTTTTTTTTTCATGCAATTCCTTGTTATTGCTTGGTTGAAGCATTTATCATATTTGTCATTGTTTGTTGCTGGTTTTGTAGGTTGATAAGGAAATTCAAACTTCATCAAAAGCAGGTCCATGGAGAAAGGTTGGTATACATAATTTCAGTTGACACATTTTATTAATGTTAAAAATTGATGAGAAGTTTGCTTTTTGTTTGATGATGCTATTTTAGGTCCCTTTTATTGATAGTAAGCTACCATTACATATTATTAGCCACTATCAAAGAAAGTTTTGTTTTAGAATAATTTGTTTCTTTTACAACATAGCTATATTTATATTCATCGACATAAATTGTGGCTTGCATAAAGGTTACTACAATATAGAAAGAAAAGCTAATCAAGAAGTTCCTATATAATATGTATGAAACAAGTTTAAACAATATGTGTACACATGCATCATTTGGTTAAAGCAAAAGTGAAGTTCATAATTTATTTTGTTTCTATACTTTGCAGGTAGGGTGACTGCAGAAAAAAGAGGAAAAAAAGAAAAGAAAAGATGTCTACAAATTATCATATGATTGAGTACTTTTAAGAGTATATACAGATTTTTAAAGCAGGTAACATGGCACAGCTGTTAAAGTAGTACTATTACTGAGATGACCAATACAAAATATGCTTATAAATATGGGAATCTTATCTTTTGTCTATAGACAATGAGTTTACTTTGAGTCTTCCAAATAAAAGAACAAAAAATTGCCTTCTTTCTCAGAAAAAGATTAATGCATTTGAGTAATAGCAACTAACACTTATGTCTCAATTATATACAAGAAAGTGCTTTTTGCAAGCCAACCAGCATGCTCACAAGACCAAACATTCAACCTCAAAGTACTATTGTTCAATCCTGATTCCTTACACATACATAATCTCTCTCTATCTCTTGGTTCCTCAGCTTTTATAGGCAAGGTGCATTATCAACTCTTCTATTCTTTTCCTTTCAAAAGACTCTTCTTTTATTTTTTCTTTTTCATCTAAGAATTTTTAATATTAAACTTTAGATGCAAACAAAGATGCAAGATGTGTGAGTGGGATTTGAATGAACAGAGCACAATGCTTTTGAGTTCTACTTCCAGCCATTGACATATTCAATTAAGTATTCTTGCATTGACCGTCTCAAGGGACTTTTAACATTTCATACTGTTAGACTATGTGATATTGTTTCCTTTGTTTTGGTAGCTGATGATGAGTCCCTCTTAGTGGCTATATTTTCATAGAATTAAAAAAGTGCTCCATACATTTATCTTTGCCCCCTTTTGCAATGAGGCATTTTAGATATGGGACTTTAGTGCTAATGATAGATGCAAATTACCTTTGTTCCTGGTATGAGTCTGATTTTTGTTTTTTCAGCATATAGTCTCTACTATTTTATTTCTGGAAAGTAAGTTAATTTGACATGCCTTATTGTTCAGCAATTGACTGAATCTAGCTTTTTGCTCTGTCATGTAATCAGTCTTTCAATTGCAATCATGGGAGGGCATACCTTGGTAGCAATGTATAAGTCGTGTTTGTTTTATCTTACTTTCATGTAAAGTGTGGCTTATTTTAACTTCTTTATCATGTGGAGAAATTTTACTAATAGTTAACCTTCTGTGTCTTAAATCCACTTATATCTCTACTACCATTTTGCTGATTCTGATTTCATTAAGTTATACTGCCTTTGACAGGTAGAAGGATGGACTTGTAAGAAATCTAGTTATGTACAAAGTATTTGTAAGATCTCTATCTATTTAAATCGTTGTCCATGGGAACTTGAAATAATATTGCATTAGAGTTAGATACCTAACTTTTTTTCGCCTACCGGTGTTTTATTTTTACATGATTTATCACGTTGAGATCTTGGATATCAGTAATAAAAGATTAACCAAGTTATGTATATGGTGAATAATTTTTTACAGTTGAAGATTGAAGCCATGTAACCAAGTGAATGTTCGGATTATTGATCTAGAAAATGGTTAACAAACAATTTGATTGCCTTATGCCAATTATGAACCGATACAAACATGAGGAACTCGGCTAGCAAAAGATTCTGCAACTGTGAGATTTCTATTTTATTTCTACTTTTACTTTTCTGCCATCTTTGGTGTTTTTTGATGGAATGATATTTTTTCCCAGTTTATTTGGCTGCAATAGCTGCTTCTGAAAATGAAACTGTGGAGCTTTCACTGGTTTCACTTGTATTGATGAAGGAGAAATCTGGATTCAAGTTCACAACTTGGCGGTAGGGAAAGCATGCAACCCTTTTATCGTCACCACACTTACTCTGTAATTATGTAGCTTTGGCTTCCCTTGGTTGGTTTTAGGGATACTTTCTTTTTAGACAAAAACATTTTTTATTTTATTTTTCTTGAATTATTGGTATGATTCACTTTCATTTTGATAATACAGGTTTATTTGGATGAGATAAAGAATTATTTAGTAAGGTTGAATGTAAATCTATTTGCCCTGCTCTCCGGTAAAAATGAAAAACAAATAAATGCTTATTATTGCTTGGGAAGTGAACATGTCAATAAATCGTCATGTGCTTCTTAGAATTTAGGAATTATATTTATTGTTTAAACTTTTGAAATCATGAGAACCAGAAGTAATTGCTTTTGAAGGAGCTATATTCCTTACGGCTAAATTCAAGTTGAATTTCTTTTGGGTACACTAGAGAAACACTAAACCTTTACGAAGCAGTACATACTTATACCAATACTTTTTTTTTAGTGGAATAGCAGATGTTGTATAGTTTGGGTTTTATGTGTTCTAGCTCTATTTTATTATGTACAAGTGTGCTCGCAAATTGATTTTAGAAATAGTCATATTAAAGATGATATTCCTTACGTGTAGCATATAACCATTTCACGTTCCATTTTCTACTTTTCATCATTGCAGGTTAATGGAAGTGGATGGTTTTTGGGTGTTGCTGAGATGTTTGGGTGGGTGGACTTTAATAAAGACATGGAATTTTGACAACTTGACAAGTGGAATGGGTTCTTCCCAGTGGAATGGCATATAATAAAAGATGTTCCTAACAGTCAATTGATTGTTTTTATTCCTCTATAAGTACATTCTATTTTTATTAAAATTACTACAGTGTTCTTTGGTATAAATAAAATGGTCAAATGCCAAATCATATTAATGAGTTTTTCATGTTGTTACAAATTTGAAGTCTAGCTAGATTGGTGCATTTTCCTCTGTTTATGCTATTGTTGTTTGTGGAGGTCAAATCTTGAGCAAATATTACAAACATGTTGGGTTTTTGTTTTTTTTTTTCTCTCTCTAAACAAAATTGGTGTCACTTTCCTATGGAACATAAATCAGATGCTGCAAAGATTTCTCTCAAGCATGTGAATGAATCTTAGATAACTTTTGAGAGAAATTTGTTGTTATACTTCCTTGATGAATATTGAAGTTTGAGTTGCGATGTTTCAACCTCTTAAATATTGGGCAACTTAGTATCTTAAGACTAAGTTGTTTGGCTTCACTGTTGGTGTAATACTTGCCATGTTAGGCTTGATTTAGGGACAATTGGCTCATAATCTCACTGTACACATACTTGGGAATACTTGAGTTGGAGTCTATATCTTTCTTTGTCTATATGCAACTTATGTTTGTTTTTTTATTTTTTCACTTTTGTGTTGCCTACTAATGATCTTTAAAATTTGCTGATACCACGTGCTTTTATTATATATTGACTGGTACAATTCGATAGCAGATTCTTCGCAAGTTCATGATTTGAGCTTTAATGACTTTAAAGGGCTTGGATTTGAACCACTTGAGAACTGTAAGGCTCTACAGGTATGTGTCTCATGTGTATTCATCTTTTGATGGCAATGATTTGGAATTTGTTGGAGTTATCAATGCAATAGGGTCCAACATGTTTATTATTTTTTAACTGCTAGCAACTATACGTTGCTGAAAATCATATTTTATCACTTACAAGCCTCCCCACAGCTTCATAATTTAGAGACATTTTGTGATTTGAAAATTTTAGAAGTTTTGAGATGTTTACATTTCAAGTAATTAAAATGACTATTTTTTTCCTCTTCTCTCCCCCCCCCCCCCAAAAAAATTTTGCAGTTTAAATATATTGTTCAAAATCAAGTTAAAGTCTGTTTCGATAGCTAGTCAATCTCGACTGCAGGTTTATCCTTATTTTATGTATATATTTCTTCCTCATTATCACTCTATGAACTCATATATTTTACTTAATTTTTATGTAGGTATTAGCTGCCAGCAAAACAAAATTTCAACTCTAAAAAGTTTCCCATCTTATGCCATTCTTTTTCAACATTAGGATCAGTTTTATAGTGTGTAATTTTTTTTTTTTCAAATTTTTTTCTCCTTTTTGCGGCAACATGTTTGGCCGCAAATAATTTTTTTCTACCATAATGGATTATTTTTGGCGAAACTATTTGTAGAAAAAAACTACAATTGATTTTGCCAATATAAGTTTTTTCCCATGATGAGAAGCTGTGGTAATTTTCTTTTAGGAGTCAAAACATTATAGGGGAATGAGTAGCCAATATAAGAATATTGTGGTATTGCATATTGTGAGTTTAAAGTAATCGTGTGAAGCCAAATTGAGGATATAGATCTTTTATGGCAACATAGAAACGTGGGCATTATGTTTATTGCGCAATGTTGTCTGACCTGAGAGTAGTTTTTCTGGCAGAAAATATTGTTATTAGTGATAACATAGTTTGTTGCAAATAAGGCAACATTTTTGGCAAATGCTATATTTGCCGATTAATCCTAAAATTGGTATTTTTTTTTATCTACAAACGTGCTACTATTGTGTTTTACCAGAAATAATTTTTACTTGCAATATTTTAGACTTACTGTGGCCAAAAGTGTCGTGGCAAAAACCTCATTCTGTTGTAGTCCTAGTGTACTTGTGCACTTGAAGAGAGCAAATAAGAACATGGTATATAAGAACCAATTATTTATATTCTAAAATATTATGTATTTAATTTTGCACATGGCAGATTTGGCATTTCAAATCATTCACTTGTACCCAAAACTAGCACACTCCATCAATAAGCAAGGATTCTCTCCTCTCCATCTGCTAGCAGACAAGCCTTCCGCCTTTAAAAATGCAAATATATTTGCATTAATCGCAGATTATATCATTTACAAAGGTAAGGATAACTAAATTTTTATGCATTAATTTCTTATTATTTTAAAAAGTGTATGGAATCATCTTTAGTCACATCGAGTCATGCGTAATATTTTAAGTGGCTTCATAAGTCAATCACTTAAATGAAAACTCAGTTATTAATATATAACAAATCAGACGGTGTGATTAGAGATGAGAAGGCTGATAATAAGTACTAGCATAGTAATTTCTACCATCCAATAGCACAATTTTCTTATTATATGCAAATTTTTGAAATTCAGTTAGCTTGAAAAATAGGCTATGAATACATCACTTAATTGTAGTCTTTGATATCCATCCAAAAAAAAAAAAAATTAATTGTATGGAAGACCTCCACCATGAGATGATGTGAATGGGTTTGCATTAAAAATTAGTGACTCTACAAACTGCAAACAACTTAGGATGTTATTGAGAAACAAATGCGTGAGTTCTTGATTGCTGGATTGCTAGCTACAAAATGCATTTTACAACTAAAATGGTAAATAAGTTTTGAATACATATATAAAGCCACATGGACAAATAGGAGCACATATATTAGAAATTAAAGTTTAAAGCAAAGGGGAGGAGCTGGGGGGTGGGGGAAGGAGATTTAAAAGGGAATTATGATGAATAACTCTTTATTCCTCCTTATATATTTATCCATATTATAAGGCCAAATTCTGAGGCAAAAAAATATAACTTGATAGGATTCTATATAAACATTAGTGTTGTAGAACTCATATAATTAATGTGTGTGTAGTATATTCCAAATTTGACAATCGAATGTAGAAATATAAAGTTCAATTTTAAATTTAGTATGTAACTTTCAGAAATAAACTTCGACTAGGGAAACCTTATGTACTTCAGAAGGCATCCATTATCTTAATTGCTCTTTTTTCATGAAGCTGGCTTGACATAACAAAGTTTTTCATTATTGTTATATGTATATATGTGCTAGTGATAGACAATCTTTTCTTAAATTCTAGTTACTGTCAGATCAAAACATAAAGGAGGGCATAAAAACTTAGAGAATCCTGAAATGCAAAATGTTCCACATGACCGAGGACATCAAGGTAAACTACTCTACCGAGAAAATTTATTTTCTTATTAACACATCATACAAGTTACTGAAGTTGAAGTCTTCTGCAACAATTAACATAAAAATATATTTGCATTTTATCTTTTATTACCATAATCGATTTAACAATAAATGGAGCGTTTACACACAAGTTTGTAAATAGGAGAACTCTATTCTATTAAGTACAGAGGATTTCTTTATCTTCTATCTTTAGGGTTGTGGGGGGGAAATCTATCTACCTATTAAAAATAGCTTATCCATTGCTTAAAAATTTAAACTGATAAATGATGGATTAGCCATTATTCTAGATCTATCCTTCCAAAATCACTCAATGAATAATGACATGCATGCGTAATCCAAACCTAATACCACTAGTGTTCATTCGTATGATTCAGAACATGTATTCATGGTATGTGACAAATATTCATGGCATGACAAAAACATTCTAAATGTAACGATCATTTAATTATAGAAACTGACTTACAAATTTCTCCGTACACAAAAGTAGAACAGGCTGAACTGAGAAATATTCTTAGGTTAGAAATTCTCGTTTAGTTTTGAAAAGCAAAACTTACTAGTCCTAGAGCTTTAGTTGCGAATTTGCCTCTTTAACTCTTGAAAATCTACAAATTGACCCCTAAACTTTCAAAAACTACCAACGGCCGCAAGCATCACCAAATTCCACATACTTCAAGTATTGTATATTTTAAGTCCACAACTGAACTTAGAATTGGCAAAAACACACATCTAATATGAGAACCCTACCATGGTTGAAACTTATAAACCCTATTAGTATTATTACCTGATGTGATTTTTGGATCCTTTTGCATACTATTTATGCTATGATCCGAATTTAGTATATGACCAACATTAAAGCCCTAGTTTAGTAACATGTTAAGACACCATCCATAAAATCATCATGCCATATACTTTTCATGTGAAGCAAACAACTCAAAACATAAAAATCATGCAACTTGAAACCTTAGGCGGCAATTTTAGCGTCTCTCTTGCAACTGACCTCAAGAACCTTATAAGATCACCAAACCTTTATTCTAACATGCTAAGCACTCATTTCTAGTTGATAATATATGGCATTAAGCAATAACATTTCAAGATAACACAAGATAGTGATTGGTTTTGTGTGCTACAGCCTAAACTGATTCTTTCATGCGTTGTTTTAGGCTATATTGACTAGATCCTTAGGTAGCATGCAAGCTTTCATGAACTGAATCATTCACACACGTCATATACATGTCCTTTACGTCTTAGCATCATTTTACAACGTATCATAATGAATCCCAACATTAAAACTGCAACATGCCTAGATCCTTAAAACATGCATCAAACCATATAGGATCCAATCATTGATCTAAGGATATAGAGTTCTAAGAATAAACTTAAATAAAGAATTTCATGCTTAAAGATTTCGATTTTCATCAGCCTAATGGAGCATGCAAACTTTTCTTATATAACCTCTAGTGCTATGAATCAATCAAAATATTTGCACTCCAACAAAATACCAACTTTAAATGAACTTACATATCTAAGATCAAACAACACCTCAATACAAAATTCCCAAAAGCATACAAAGCATGCTAATCAAAACATCACTTCCATACCACCAATATTCAACCACCAGAACATTAAGGGAAATAAACTAACACACCACTAACAAGATTATAACTTAAGGTGACATAAAATAGAAGAGATGAGGTTAGAAGACTAGACTTACAAGCTTTGAGTATTCAAGAAAAAATCTAGCATCTTCCCCTTAAATTTCTCACTTGGGTCATTCTTTAAAATGCCAAAGTATGGAAGTTGGCCTTGTGTGTGTAAGTGAAGTACTGAAGTGGTGTGAGGGACTATTGGGGAAGAGGAAAGGCTGACTTGAGGTGGTTATGGTAGGTCATGTTAAATGGGAGAGCTTGCTTGCAAGCTTGGACAAAGTATTGGATGGTTTTGGGCTAAGTGTTGGCCAAATGTATGGGGTAATCAAAATGAGTGATGCATCTTGAGTTTAAGGACACTATTTGGGCTGATATGAGGGTACAAAGTTTTTCATGTTAATCAATGGTGTCTTCCTTGTGGGAGAAACCAAGTGATGGAGGCCATTCGGTTGAAGTAAAAACTCTGACATCCGACTACACCTATTCGGGATTTAGTTGAGGTTTTGGTTGCGGTTTGAAGCCTCAACTCAATTGGGGTCGGTCAATGGAAGGTACTACTGTTTAAGAGAGTGGATGACAGCATAAGAGAGTACATGGTTGGCTGGAAGAGGGAAC
The DNA here is from genome assembly GCA_036559045.1 of Platycarya longipes. Taxonomy (NCBI): domain Eukaryota; kingdom Viridiplantae; phylum Streptophyta; class Magnoliopsida; order Fagales; family Juglandaceae; genus Platycarya; species Platycarya longipes. The sequence continues at coordinate 12,497,031 of CM071796.1, read as the reverse complement.
AAAAATGGTCCAAACAGAGTGAGCTAATTTGGGGTTTAGGGTCTCAAACCCCCTTTCGAGAGCTTTCCAAGAGAGTACATGGTTGGTTGGAAGAGTGACATTGGTGTAAGAGGGGCATGGTCATGTAATAAAGCATGTAGTTTGGTTGATTCTCACTCAACCTCCTTGCACAAGTGTACATCCTATATGGCAATGTGAGGTCTGATTGGTCATCAGCGCTCTTTGACTGCCCTCAACCAAATATCTTAAAACTTTTTATTGTTGAATAAAATCATACAAATTTCTACGAGTCTAGTGTTGCAATTTGTTTAATCTAATTATTATCTAAAGTGCCTAAAAAATGCAATTTGTTTCCTTAGAAGATCATAATTTAACTATACTAACAAACTAAAACTTAACCAATTGTTCGATCCATAAAAGCCTCTAAGTTTTTATGGAATACCTAGAGCTCAAAGATATTCCTTCTATTGAATTTATTTGGGGCCATTACATCTTATACTTTCTCTTTTCTACATATAATTTTTCTAAGAAATGTCTTCCTATCTTTTGAGGTTTATACTCCTTCAAAAAATAATTAATTTGTGCCCATCACCACCTCTAAAATGAATTTTTGGATATCTATTGCTCCCATAACTTGGATAGGTTGTTTAATGTACCACTTTACTGATCTAAAATGATGAAAAAACAAAACAACCAAAAAGATCAAGAAAGTTATCATGATTTAATCTTTAATCTTAGCTGTCCTCATAAGGTTGAACTTTGGTGAAATTTCTTTTTTAGCTATTATAATGAATTACTTCTCTTTTCCAAGATGCTTAGCAAAATGTATGCTACAATACTTCTCATTGTTTATAAACTTCCCAAACATGGCATTGAAAGAACTTCGTTGACTTATACATATGCATGTTAGTATATAATCCATAGAGCTACCACTTGTACTAAAAAGTAAAAAATAATTCAATAATTGTATTTAGTAAGTGATGTGGTGCCCAGGACTTCCCCTTGAGATTTAGAGGGACTCACAACACCGGGATAATCATCACACGGGTCAATTATCTCATTGTTAGTGCTCCCAGAGTGTGTGTGAAATATGCATTATTGTACAATTAAAATATTTGCAACAGAAAATAAAGAAAGCCATCCATTATAGCACCAAAAAATTTAAAAACTTACAAACTAATTTGAAATGTAATTCTCCAAGTGGAGATTATGCAGTCATCCCAAATGGAAAAGCAATAAAATATTGATAACATCCAGGATTAACATCCCTTCTTCATCATCACATAGGACTACTTCTTCGGCAGAGCCTGTCCCTCGGACTCATCCTCATCCTTTGCATTAAAAATTACGATTTCATAAAACGGAACCGTAGGTGGACCAAATACACCACATGAGATGTGAATCTCAGTAAGCAGCAGTCAGCACACAAACAAGTAATTATAAACAACAATATGCATAGAATTTTCATCCAAGCAATTTAAATCCACACAAACTTTTTTCCCAGAAAGGAATCCCACAAGTATATCCAACCACCCTTTCCTATAAATAAGTACAATACAACACACCACGTCATTTCCCAGAAAGGAATGCAACACACTAACCGTTCTTTCCCAAAAAGGACTTCATCAACAAACAACCAAAAACCCAGTTTCTGACTCACAACATATTTCCATTTTATTATAAACCGTATACCATGCTCTCCCCTAGGGACCATCTGTATGTCCTGACTCTCTTCGTTACACCACAAGTAACGACAGCGCATATGGCTTTAGAACGAGTGATGCCCAACTAACCGCGGCTAGCACGTACCATAACCTTAGACATCCTCTAGCCCCCACTAGCAAAGGAGTCACAGAGTCGGCACGAGAGCCTTACTATCTTATTCGATTTCATTGTCGTCTAGCGACAACTCAGGAGACGTCAGATCAGTATATTCCGCTCCTGAGTGACTAGAAGAGCTCCATCAAGATAATACCCAATCTCGACTTAGGGTCGTGATACACATGCACTCACCACCACGACCAGACCAGACCAGACCACCACCCAAAAATACCCATCATGAAAACACCTCATAATCCATAAATAATCAGACCAATCAAGAAATAATAGATGCATGATAGGTAATTATTGGATGGCATGACAACATTACACAATAATGAGATAATTCAACCAAACTGTAGAACCTAAGGTTTCAAATCTCGTATCTACGTATAGATTTTGATGATAACAAATAAATTCAAGACTCAAGCTCAAGTTGTCTACACATGAAGAGAGTTAAGCACATCAACAAATCTAGCATGAGCAAAAAGAAGAACAAGTTTACAAATGAAGCTCATAGAGTAATTTTGTACATCTCTTAAAATTTAAAATTGGATTAAGACTCAAAATTAATATTTTCTCATAAAACATCAAATTGTATTTTTTACATTTGCATAACTTTATTAAAATATTTAATTTCAAAAATTATTATTATTTTTCCACATATGCATAAATATTTGAATTTATAAGATGATTGATTGTCATCTTTAACATGTGCATGTGTTGTTTGAAAATCTTGAAGGGTGGTTGTATGTTTTTTTGAAAAATGTAAAAGATAAATGATTTTGTTTGAAAATCTTGAAGGGTGATTATGTGTTTTTTTGACAAAGGCAAAAGATAGATGATTTATTTGAAAATCATGAAAGGTGGTTGTGTGTTTTTTTGACATATGCAAAAAGAAGATGATTTAGTTTGAAAAATAAATCATACTCATTTTGTCATGTATGAAAAGTAAAAGATTTTATTTTATTTTTTTGAAAAATGAATGGAGTTATCTTTGACAAATATAAAAAGGAGATGTTTTGATTTGAATCTTTTGAAAAGTGAATAGTATTCTTATTTGACATGTGAACCTTTTCAAATTTGAATATGAAGACTCATTTGCCTATAACTAGCTCACTTGAGTTTTGTAAAAATTACAACAAGAGCTTACACATCAATTGTTAAGTTTTGCATCATTTTCTCAAAGCCCTCATTCTCTCTTCTCTAAGTTTTGTGCCTTAATCCTTATTCATTTTGAGAGAGATATAGGTTGTGCTGTATTGTTTTATTTCACTCATTGAGGAACATACTCTAATAATCTACCTCCTATCAGCTCTTGTATTTGTAAGAGGGTGCACATAACTCTTGTGTGTGTAGAAGGTGTTCTACACAGGGAATAGTTGAATTACCAACTGTGAGGTGATTGTAAGTGTAGAGGATGTTCTACATGAATTCTTTGTAGCGGTGTTGCTCAAAGGTGTAATAGGTTTCTATCTCCACTTGAAAGAGATTGAATAGTGGATTTGGGATCCTCAAGGGTGTAGCTTGAGGCGTGGACGTAGGCAGTGTGGCTGAACCTCGTTAAAACACTGAGTTTGTTTCTTCTTATCGTTACTCTTTATATTTCCTGCTACTTCATATTCTTTTTATATTTTATATTGTATATTTGGTTTATAAGTATCAATATTTTAATATAACCCAATTCACCCCCCTCTTGTGTTAGTCATCTGGGCAACAATTGGTATCAGAGCGAGAGCTCTATTATAAGATTAATTATCTGCTGAGTTAAGATCATATGGCTAACATTGTAGCTACATTCGCCGAAGGTTAATCCAGTAGTCGGCCTCCGCTATTTTGTAGAGACAATTATACTTTCTGGAAAGCTAAAATGAGAATATTTCTCCAGTTTCAAGGTCGCGAAATCTGGAAATGTATTGTAAATGGGCCTTATATTCCAACAAAAATTGTTGATGGAGTAAAGGTCAACAAGGAAGAAGAAGAGTTTGATCATGAAGATGATAGACTTTATATAGTGAATGTAATGGCTATGAATCTTCTGTATAATGCTCTCAATGGTAATGAATTTAACAGAATAATGACTTGTAGGACAGCAAAGAAAATTTGGGATAACTTGAAAGTAACTTATGAAGGAATTTCGTAAGTCAAAAAATCAAAAATTTATATTCTTACGCATGAATATGAAATGTTTAAAATGATTGATGATGAATCTATTTCTTCTATGTATACTCGTTTTACTGACATTATAAATAGTTTGACAGCTCTTGAAAAAATTTATTCTAGTTTGGAGATAATAAGAAAAATTCTCAACTCTCTTCCAAAACAATGGGAATCAAAAGTGAAGGCGATTCTTGAAGCTAAAAATCTCAAAAAACTCGAAGTAAATGAACTCATTGGGTCACTTATTACTCATTAGTACACATTGAAAAGAGGAGAAGAAGAAGGAAAGCAAAAGAAGAGCTTGGCATTCAAAGTTGTTCCCCATGAAAGTGAAAGCGATGAAGACGAGAAAAGCGATAACAAAGATAAAAAAAATTGCAATGATCACAAGAAGATTTCAAAGATTCTTAAATAAAAATAAAGCTCCTCCAAAGAATTCTTTCAAAAAGTTTTCCAACAAATATACAGGTAAAAACGATTTATTAACTTGTTAGAAATGCAAAAAGTCAGGACATATTAAAGCAGATTGTCCCATGCTAAAGAAATATCGATACAAAGGCAAGAAAGCAATGAAAGCTATATGGGACGATGATTCAAGAAACTCAGACAGCGACACAAGTAATGAAGAATCTGCAAATCTTTGTCTTATGGTTAAAGATGATCTTGAGATAACAAATATTAAAAATATTGAAAATCCTTCTTATGAAGAATTGCAAAATGTTTTGGAAGAGGTATATGAGGAATTTAAAAAATTGGGTATCAAGTATACCGCTTTGAAAAAGAAAAATTCTTCTTTAACATATGAAATTGATATTTTAACAAAAGAAAACATAGTTTCAAAAGATGAAAATGATGAGCTGAAAAAGAAAGTAATTGATTTAGAAAAGATTATTGAAAACTTTACAAATGGAAAAAGAAATTTTGAAAATTTTCTTGGAAGTCAAAGATGTATTTTTGATAAGATAGGTTTGGAATACATGCCAAAAGAAAAATTCAAACCCTATAAAAGTTTCTTTGATAAACCGACTAAATCAAAATCAGATTTTCAAAATTGTTTCCATAAAAATAACTTTTAAAAAAAAATACTATCACTCAATATTTTCAAATATGTCACATGTTATTTGTAATTTTTGCAATAGAAATGGTCATAATTATTATGCTTGTCCTATTAGAATAAGACATACAATGACTATTAGGGCCATATGGATATCAAAGAATCTTGTTTCTTCTAATACTAATAAATAAAGGATCCAAAAAACTTGGATACCAAGAAAAATTATTTTAATTGCTTTTACAGGTATGCATGAAGTCCTCCATAGGTAAAAATAAATGGTTTTTAGACAGCGGATACTCAAGACACTTGACAGGAGATAAAACTAAATTCATTGACCTCACTTCTAAAGAAGAAGGACACGTGACATTTGGAGACAATTCAAAAGAGAATATCATGGGAATAGGTAGAGTTGGTAAGAAGTCTTCTCTCATAATTGAAGATGTTCTACTTGTTGATGGTCTAAAGCATAATTTTTTGAGTTTAAGTCAATTATGTGATAAATGATTTATAGTTACTTTAAACAAGGATAAGTGCATTATTTTGAATAATCATGATTGCAATGTTTGTTTTATTGCTCTTAGAAACAATAATGCATATACAATCGAATTTGAAGAAATTGTCTCACAAGATACTATTTGTTTATCAGCTCAACATAAAAATAGTTGGTTATGGCATAAAAGGTTAGGTCATGCAAACATAGAACTTATTTCCAAACTTTTAAAAAATGATCTTGCGAGAGGTTTGTCAAAAACAAACTTTTTTAAAGATAAAATCTGTGATGCATGCCAGTTTGGTAAACAAACAAAAACTTCTTTCAAAATCAAGAAACATATTTCCACTACTAGACCTTTGCAATTAATACACATGGACCTTTTTGGACCAAACAGAGTTGCGAGTCTGGGAGGAAAATATTATGCATTTGTTATTGTTGATGATTTCTTTAGATATACTTGGGTCATCTTTCTCGCTCATAAAGATGAGGTACATAATACCTTTACCAAGCTATGCAAAAGAATTCAAAATGAAAAGGGCTATACTATTTCAAACATCCGAAGTGACAGGAGGAAAGAGTTTGTCAATAAAGATATTGAGTCTTTTTGTGATGAAAATAGTTTTCTGCATAATTTCTCTACTCTTCAAACTCTTCAACAAAATGGGATAGTAGAGAGGAAGAATAGATCTTTTCAAGAAATGACAAGAACAATACTTAATGAAAATAGTTTACCTACTTATTTTTGGGCCGAAGAGTTAAGTACTGCATGTTATGTTATAAATAGAGTTATGTTAAGGCCTAAATTAGATAAAACCCCTTATGAGTTTTGGAATGAGAAAAAGTCCAACATTGGTTACTTTCATGTATTTGGATGCAAATATTTTATACTCAATGACAGAGATAATTTAAGAAAATTTGATGCAAAATCTGATGAAGGTATCTTTCTTGGGTATTCAACAAATAGTAAAACTTATAGAGTATTCATTAAAAAGATTTTGACTGTACAAAAATCTATGCATGTAGTATTTGATGAATCTAACCCTCTACTCTCCAAGAAATCTATTGATGAAAAATCAGAAAGTACAAATAATATAAATAGTCTCAATCTCAACAAAGAGAATACAATAAAAGAAGTCCAACATGGAAACATCAGGAAAGATCATCCAGATTTAGTACAAGATGCAACCAAACAGTGGAAACATGTGAAAGATCATCCAGTGGAACAAATTCTAGGAGAACCTTCACGAGGTGTAAGTACTCGATCATCTCTTAGAAATATTTGTAATCAAACTGCTTTTCTATCTCAAATTGAACTCAAAAATATTGATGAAGCACTTATTGATGAATCATGGATTCTAGCTACGCAATAAGAGCTAAATCAATTTGAAAAAAATAATGTATGGACACTTGTTCCTAAACCCAAAACTTATGCTGTTATTGGAACAAAATGGGTTTTTAGAAATAAGAAAGATGAGTGTGGAATCATCACTAAAAACAAAACTCAACTTGTAGCCCAAAGTTTCAATCAAGAGGAAGGAATCAATTATGATGAAACGTATGCACCTGTCGCAAGATTAGAAGCTATTCGAAAGTTACTTGCATATGCATGTTATAAAAATTTCAAAATTTTTCAAATGGATGTTAAAAGTGCTTTGTTAAATAGTTTTATAAATGAAGAGATATATGTTGAGCAACCTCCAGATTTTAAAAATCATATTTCTCATAATCATGTTTTTAAGCTCACAAAAGCATTATATGGACTCAAACAAGCTCTTAGAGTTTGGTATGAGAGGCTTAGTGGTTTTTTGATTCAAAAATATTTTAAGAGGAAAGATCGATACAATTCTTTTCATCAAATATGAACAGGATGATATTCTTCTAATTCAAATTTATGTGGATGATATAATATTAGTTGCTACTAATGAAAATATGTGCCAAGATTTTGTCAAGAGTATGCAGGAAGAATTTGAAATGAGCATGATGGGAGAACTTAATTTCTTTCTCGGATTGCAAATCAAGCAAGTAAAAAGTGGAATATTTATTAATCAGTCAAAATATATCAAAGAGTTTGAGATGGAATGTGCGAAGGTAATTGGAACACCAATAAGTCCAACCACTAAACTTGATAAAGATGAAAAAGGTAAGCCAGTTGACTCAAAAGTATATCGAGATATGATTGGTAGTTTATTATATTTGACAGCTAGTAGACCTGATATTATGTTTAGTGTATGTTTATGCGCACGGTTTCAATCATTTCCAAAACGATCTCATTTGATTGTAGTCAAGTGGATTTTTAGATATCTTGCCGGTAGCATTGACCTCGGATTATGATATCCTAAGCACACTTCTTTTAATCTTATTAGTTATTCAGATGTAGATTATATTGGTTGCAAAGTTGATCGAAAAAATACTAGTGGAACATGTCATTTTTTAGGTCATGCACCCGTTTCATGGTTTAGTAAAAAACAAACTTCTGTTGCATTATCTACTGCTGAGGCAGAGTATGTTACTGCAGGTAGTTGTTGTGCTCAAGTTCTTTATATGAAACAACAGCTTGAGGATTTTAAACTTATGTACAATCACATTCCAATCAGATGTGATAATACAAGTATTATAAATCTTTCAAAGAACCCAATACAACATTATAGGACTAAGCATATTAAAATTAGATATCATTTTCTTGGAGATCATGTACAGAAATGTGATATTGTACTAGAATTCACAAGCACATATGATCAATTGGCGGACATTTTCACAAAACTCCTACCAGAAGATAGATTATGCATGATTAGAAGAGAAATAAGAATGATGCATGTCATGAATATCTGTTAAATATTTTTATTCCATTATCTCAAATGACTTACAAAAACTTGAGACTTCTAACCTCATCTTTCAACTGCATTTGCTCTTCATAGATCGACATGTTATTCTCATCTAAAGGATTGGGCAGTCGAAATGAATAGGCAAGTAAGGATTTTAAATCCTTATTCTGTTACTTTAACTTTACTATTTTTTTGTTTGACTCATAAACAAGTCGCTGAAGTACATAGACAGTCTTGCTAAGCTTATCAATTTCGAGAGTTTTGGACTGCAATCGAGCTGAAAAAGTAATAATGGATGATGAGTATCGAGTCCCGAGACCCACAAGCTCATAAATGGCATCATGATCTGATTTTTTAGCTAAATCAGTCTCTTATTACTTCATGGCACCGACGATGGAAGTAGAAATAGATTGATCACGAGAAGTACTGAAAGGAAATTGACGAGTCATTACAAAATTGTAGAATGAAAATGAAGATGAATTGCAAAGATGAGAAGAAGATTTGATGCGAAATAGATAAAGCTAAAGATTGCTCTTATAGAGACGGGAATAAGAACATGACAAACTATCATAACTCCAAATCTCTGCAATGTCTTGCATGTCAATAACGTCAAGCGGATTTGAATCTCCTTCCGCACCGAATGCTAGAGCTAGGCCTCCAGCCTTTGCAGGTTTTGTCGGACACGGGTGACTCTAATTTTCAACTCTCTACAAAATCTCCTTCTGTACCAAATTGCCAGAGTTAGGCCTCCAGACTTTGCAGGTTTTGTCAGACACGGACGAGGAAAGAAATCTCCTTTCGCACCAAATCTCGATAATATTTTATTTGTCAACAACATCAAGCAGATCTCTACACGGAGATGATAAAGTTAGGCCTCAGCCTTTACAATTTTTGACGAACATGGAAGGGGGAAGAAATTTTATAGAAACCAATTGCGGTTCCTTTTTAATGATGCCAAAAGGGGGAGAAGTCTTATACTAGTATTATACTACCCTATTATATATGCTAGAATCATATCTATATTTTATTTAAAAAACTAACGCATATTTTCAGGGGAGCTTAAGTATTAACTACAGGTCGCAGATTTCTACAAAGTATTTTTCATCATCAAAAAGGGGGAGATTGTAGAATCCAAGGTTTTAAGTCTCGTATCTACGTATAGATTTTGATGATAACAAATAAATTCAAGACTCAAGATCAAGTTGTCTACGCATGAAGAGAGTTAAGCACATCAATAAATCAAGCATGAGCAAAAAGAAGAACAAGTCTACAAATGAAGCTCATAGAGTAATTTTGTATATCTCTTAAAATTTGAAATTGGATTAAGGCTCAAAATTAATATTTTCTCATAAAATATCAAATTGTATTTTTTACATTTGTATAACTTTATTAAAATATTTAATTTCAAAAATTATTATTATTTTTTCACATATACATAAATATTTGAATTTGTAAAATGATTGATTGTCATTTTTAACATGTGCATATGTTGTTTGAAAATCTTGAAGGGTGGTTGTGGGTTTTTTTGACAAATGCAAAAGATAAATGATTTTGTTTGAAAATCTTGAAGGGTGGTTATGTGTTTTTTTGACAAATGCAAAATATAGATGATTTGTTTGAAAATTTTGAAAGGTGGTTGTGTATTTTTTTGACATATGTAAAAAGAAAATATTTTGGTTAGAAAAATAAATCATACTCATTTTTTTATGTATGAAAAGTAAAAGATTGGGTTTGATTTCTTTAAAAAATGAATGGAGTTGTCTTTGACAAATATAAAAAAAAGATAGTTTTATTTGAATCTTTTGAAAAGTGAATAGTGCTCTTATTTGACATGTAAACATTTTCAAATTTGAATATGAAAACTCATTTGCCTATAAATAGCTCACTTGAGTTTTACAAAAATTACAGCAACAGCTTACACATCAATTGTTAAGTTTTGCATCATTTTCTCAAAGTCCACATTCTCTCTTCTCTAAGTTTTGTGCCTAAATTTTTGTTCATTTTGAGAGAGATATAGGTTGTGCTGTATTGTTCTTATTTCACTCATTGAGGAGTGTACTTTGATACTCTACTCACTATCAGCTCTTGTATTTGTAAGATGGTGCGCATAACCCTTGTGCGTGTAGAAGGTGTCCTACACAGGGAATAGTTGAATCACCAAGTATGAGGTGATTGCAAGTGTAGAGGGTGTTCTACACGAATTCTTTGTAGCGGTGTTTCTCAAAGGTTTAATAGGTTTCTATCTCCACCTGAAAGAGATTGAATAGTGAATTTGGAATTCTCAAGAGGTAGCTTGAGGCGAGGACATAGGCAGTGAGGTTGAACCTCGTTAAAATACTGAGTTTGTTTCTTCTTACCTTTACTATTTATATTTCCTGCTAGTTCATATTCTGTTTATATTTTATATTGTATATTTGGTTTATAAGTATCAATATTTTAATATAACCCAATTCACCTCCCCTCTTGTGTTAGTCATCTGGGCAACACAAACATTTATAAATTCATCAAATAATTTCCATAACTATCCAATCACAATTAATCCAACTACGGGGTGGTCCCTTCCTCTATTTAACGGCTTCAAGTCCAACCAACTTACTCTCAAATTTTATTATTATTAAACAAATACCAACATTTCAAGCTGCCAAGAAAAGTTAATAATAAATAATAAATAAATAAATCAAATAAAACACAAATCACAAATGGCTGCTACTTACGACACGTTCGGTAAAAACTTTGGATGATCAGGAAAATGCCGCAACATAATTCCGTGCCTCAACCAACGGGCACGCCGCTAGATCACAGCCATCACACCAATGTAAATCAAACAACATATATAAAACAACACAAATAATAACAATAAATATTATGAACAAATAGTTAAAACAACACTTAAACGTAAATAAAATACAACTACATAAACAAATTAGAAACATCACATAAATAAATTAAACAAAATGGTAAAGAGGCTTACGGAGTAGTATCGTAAAATGGTGATAATGGCATCCAATGAGTGAGGAAAATAACAACTAAAAGAGCTCTCAAATTTTCGGATTTGGAGGAATTTAAAGTAAGAAAACTGATCCGTTTGTTTTGGGAGATGAAACCAAAATTCTCAATCTCATCTCAAACTCTTCATTACACTTTTTCAAATTCTCATACAAAATATAATAAAAAATTTAATTTTTTCAAATTCTAAAACTACTTTTTCAATCCTCATAAGAAACTAATATTAAAAAATATATATTACAATAATATATTATTATTTTTTTAAATTTTATTTTATTTCATCTCATCTCATTTTTAAAAATAAACTAGACTAATTGGAGTTGAGTGGAAGAAGAGATCAAAAGGAACGACTAAGCACACTCACAAAAGAAGAGAAAAGTGAGCTTTCGGATGTGGGTTGCAAGAGGGGTCGATGAGCTTATTTATAGGCTGAAATGGGTCAGCTAAGAGCACTCTCATTAGATTGGCTAAAAGTCATCCTTCAAAAAGTGTACTTTTGTACAAATACCAAAAAATAAATACCATAATTGATCAAATATGACAATAAAATGTGTGGGAAAAGGTTCAAAAAGTACTTAAAGTGAATAGTAAAGCTAAAACAATTGTCAAAAAGTTAAAATAATTGCCAAACTCTTCTCAAGAGAGAAACTGCCTGGTTTGCTTTGGGAGATAAAACCAAAATCTCTAAACTCTTCTCAAACTCATCATTACACTTTTTCAAATCTCCATACAAAATTTAATAAAAAATTTAACTTTTCAAATTCCAAAACCACTTTTTCAAATCTCCAAACAAAATTAATATTAAAAAAATATATTACAACAATATTTTATTTCTTTTTTTTAACTTTTATCTCATCCCATCTCTAAAAACAAATAAAACCTTAATCATTTGAGAGAAATGTTGGTTGTCTTACAAGGCATTGAGGGAGAGTATTAAAATAATTAATGTCATTGTTATCATGCGCTTTTTAGTCATTTTCTTACATATTTAAGTGCTCATTAATCTTATGGACAAGTGTAATATTGTTATGGAATCATTTTAAGTGCTCATTAATGTAAACCATCAGTTTTGGAATTAAAGTTCTTGGTGGCAAGAGGTGGATAGACACACCAATTTTCCCTTCTTGCTCTTTTAGGATCTATGCTTTTTGAGGTTTTTTGCTTCTTTGAATGAGAGTACATTTTCAATGTGTTAGACTAAAAGAAAAAATCCATTGAACAAAAGTTTCTATGATTCTTTTGGAAGCTGAAAATTTTCACAGTTGGAGGTTTCACAAAAGTTGTAATCTTCAGTTACCAAATAACATGTAGTATTCTTTTCTCCGAGGTTTCTTCCTTGCAATGTAATTGAATGGGTTTTTTAATACATCAAAAAAATTATTAGTATTTCTTCTAAAAACCCATTGTAAAGAGGCTGCATAAGTCTATTATTTGGAAAGCAAGCTTACTTGTTATAGTTTCAATTTCTTTAGGTTTAGTTGGTATTGAAGAAAATTACAATAGTTCAGAAATTTAAATTTAGTTAATATGCTTAAATTCTGCACAGTTAACAGTAATCTAGATTCTAAAAGACTTCTTTTGTGTTTGAAACCAATTCAATTTTGTCGGGTGGTGGAGCATTCTTTCACTTTTGTTGGACTGCATTGTGTGCATGAGGAGGATAGGTAATGTATCTTAGTGGTGATCTAATAGTGAGGAGGGACTAAATTGTAAGGCTTATGGAGTGATGCTTTAGAGATTAAAGTGAACCATATAAGCTACTTTTAATAGCTAGAGTATTTCTAAGGGAGTTTATAATAGAGTATGTCTAAAGGAGTTTATAATAGAGCATGTTTAAAGGAGTTTATAATAGAGCATGTCTAAGTATGTCTAATCTAAAAATAAATGAAATGCTATCTGAGTTTATAATAGAGTACATCTAAGTATGTTTTTGTGGTAAAAATAGGGGTATTTTGTAAATTGCAAATAAGTAAAAAATAATATATTTGGTAGCTCAGTAAGTTAGGGAGAAGCAACATCAACATGTATTTAGTTTAACTGGATGAATTTTCATATCTTTGACTTCCGATTAAATTTCATGAATGCTATAAGAATCTATGAAAGTTGTTTTTTTAGAAGCCTAAGTTTCATTTATGATCAATTGGCAGGAAGGGAAGATTCTGAAGCTAAGCTGAGGGAGCTCATTCGATATCCGTAAAGATACAGCTTGCACTCAGTACGTGTATCAAGGATATTCTAGTTGTAAGCATCAACACATTCCTTGATGTTTCTACATTTATAGTCGTTTTGCTTATGTTCATATTCTCAAGTATTCTTCTTCTTCAGCCTTTTGTTAAAGAATGTGAACTTGTTTGAATTAACATTTTGAAATGAGTACTTCTGTATAGGCATGGAGGCATCTATGAAAGTGAGTTGATAAATTTTTGGCTCCCAAAGAGGCTTAGCACTTTCCCTAGTGAAGCTATAATTTTTTTGTGAAGGGGAGTACTATTAATTTTGTGTTTTGTTATCAACCTGAAATTGCTAAACATTCTGTCAATTGTTAACACATATTTTGATGTGCACAAAGTGGGTTTGTTGGGAGGTTTTGCTTTAGAAATCTAGGCAGGTGACAAGTAGTGCAGTTTTAAAAAACCACATTTCATGGATGGGTTTTATAAAGTCCATGAAAAGGTCCGTGATTATGTCCTAGGAGTTGATGACAAAAGAAATAATTGGTTTATGCACTTGATGAGAGAAAAAAAAGAACATTTTTGGATTTATAAATAATTCGAACATAGTTCTAGTATAAAAGAAAAATAATTCCTACATAATATACATGAATATATAAATTAATCATGAAAATATATAATTCTAAATGATAATCTATTAGATTCCTAATCATGATCAATTATCGAATAGTTACGTTTCTATAAACCTAGAATTTTGAATGAATAAATCTATTTGCACGTCTATAATTTATTGATACACCAAACGCATTGTTAATCTGAAAGTCTATAGTAAGTGTTGCGTTACATTACATACTAGCTATATGCTTGTGAATAATGTGTAACTGACTCCAAATTATATATTGGGTCGAAAATGTGTAACTGATCACTCCAAAAAGCGAAAATGTGTATTTTTTTACAAAGATGTTTGAATCCTAACCTAAATTTCAAGTAATATAAAACATGTTTTGACGTGTATTTGAAGTGTATGTTTATCACAATTACTTATTAATTAAGTACTACTGCATAAATGCTAATTTGTGTTAATTATTTTTGCAGATTTGGCATTAGAAATAATTCCGTTGTATCCGAAACTAGTGCACTTCGTCAATAAGCAAGGCTTCTCCCTTCTCCATGTGCTGGCGAGCGAGCCTTCCGCATTTGGAAGTGTGCTGTTCATTTGTGGAACAATAGATGGACTCGTTAAAAGTAAGGATTCTAAATTTTTGTTATGCACAAAGCCCTCGTTATACTTCATTAAATTAGTTTTAGTTACAATGATTAAATGTGTCACTTTTTAAATGAATGTATAGATTAATCATTTAAATAAAAAAAATATTGAAACCATAAAAAACCGACTGATATATAAATTAGTTTTAGCTCAACTCTTATCCTCAAATACATTTCCCATTCAACAACATCGTCGGGAACATCCACATCCTGACATCCACCACCTTTCCTAGTGAGTTACCAATCTAAACACCACAATTCCTTATCATACACGCCATTGGTAAATCATGAATCTGGATCCAGAACAATTCACAAGGAAAATACCACTGTTTTGGTTGAGTAAAACTGTTGAACAGTTAAAGGACAAATAGTAGATTATCGAAGAGCCATGGATGCCCCCCTACTATTCTCCACTTATCAACCATCGATCCAAAAGTCATTACGAAAGTGTTTTTCCCCACTTCTTGGAAGTTAGTAGGGTATTTGCCCTCCATATTTTTGCCGTCATCGAGGCTAGAGCCTCCTTCCCAATCCTCCAACCAACACAAACCCTACTAGTCAAACTATGCTCCCCTTTCTTCTAAGATACTTCCACCAAACCACAATCCAAATCGATCACAACCACCAAGTTCCCCACCATCGTTGAAGTTTTTAGGAAGTTTCAAGAATTTCCCGCCACCTCTGTTTCTAACCGAAAGTAGAGAGGAGGCTTTTTTAGCTTCTGGTCCATATACTATTTATTAATTTTAACTTCTATCTTGGTGAGGTTGTACGTGATATGATCATTATCTATACCACTATCTATATGTTTAAAATAATAAATAAACAAGACCATATATTTTTATTAGCATCTAGTCATGTCGGGTAATAAAGTCTTGATTAATCTTAGCGTGCACAAGTCTTTGAGAAGGGGTTTTCAACAAATGCATATCGAGAAGTTCAATATCAAATTCTTGAAGGTTGATGTGGTTTTAGAAAATTCTTGGTCGATGTCTCATGTGTAAAGTAGAACCTTGGGGAAACTTAATATAATTATTTGTTCCCTCTTTTTCGGTATTATATATAATGAATTATATTGGTTTAAATTAAAATAGCTCTCAAATTGTCAAGCTCCAAACATGGTACTGCTTAGGGACGTGTCGGAACTATATAACATATATATATATATATATATATATTAATAGACCAGATTAGGGGGCTCCCCCCACCTCCAAATTTGAATTTTTAAAAATCCTGGGGCCATTTAATTTGTTTGTAAAAGATTTTATAAATATTTGAGAATCTTGGGAATTTTATTGAGATTGGATTTGATAAATGAGAGACTAAAATTTAAATAATTTTTACTTTTGATTGTGTAAAAATAATAGATGAAGTTAAATGTTATTTAAATATGATTTTTTAAACTATGGAATATAAGTTTTGTTTTGTTCATACAAGATAAAGAAGTTATATACAGTAAATAAATAAATAAATATGGTAATCCATTTTTATAAGCTCGATCGACTGGCGCTATAAGAAAATTATTTTTTTGCGATCGATTATTATTTTTAGTGAAATGATTATTTTTAA
Organism: Platycarya longipes; assembly: GCA_036559045.1. Lineage (NCBI taxonomy): Eukaryota > Viridiplantae > Streptophyta > Magnoliopsida > Fagales > Juglandaceae > Platycarya > Platycarya longipes. The sequence continues at coordinate 12,480,672 of CM071796.1, read as the reverse complement.
CTAAAATGAGTCTGTTTTTATTATAAATAGTCATTTTTATTTCAAATAATTAGTCATAAATATTTATTTTTCTTATAATATGAGCCCAAAAATAAATTCTATTTGGTGAATGAGAAAGATTAGTATGCTCATCTACTTAGATATCTTACTTTGATATTTTTTGTATTTTAATTTTTTTGTATTTTTTATTTTTAATAATTAAGAAAGTGATTATTATTAGTATATTAATATTTTTTTTAAAGTAATAAAAAAATAAAAAATAAAAGAAAAATTTCGACTTAACAGTCAAAGTGAGCAATGCGGCATAATGGTACTGCCCTCGGTTAATCCACTAGTAGTAACACTTCAATTTTTTTTTTCATTAAACACCAGTACTGACACTGGTGTAGGACTTTGACTTACATGACCTGCAGAAGTAACACATTAACTGCAAATTCAAATATTTTTAATGTCATATTTATCAGGATATAAGAAAATTACTTATTTGTTTTATTTTTATTAGTAGCAAATAATTGACTTTAGTCATTAATAATTTATTTTAGTCACTAATAGTCCTTTTCGTCACTAATATTGAGTCATTGTTATTCATTTTTCTTATAGTCGACTGAAGTGTGTACGTGGAGTGTGAAACTCAAGACTTATTTGTTTTTTCAAATTATTTTATATTATTTAATTTCAAATTTATTATTATATATTTTTTTAATTCACATACAAAGCAAAATAAATTATTTAATTTTTTAAAATTTTAAAACCATTTTTTAAAATTTTAATAATATGTTTTTTTTAATTTTTATTTATCTCATTTCAATTCATCTCATTTTATCTCTAAAAATAAACCAGGCCTTAATTCATGCTTAGGAAGCATGCTCGCATTTCTCTTTAATTCTTCGCATACATGAAAAGAATAGCTAGATGTTTTTTTTTCACCCATATAACAAATCAGATTTAATTTATTTTTATTTATTTTTTCATTTTTTAAAGGAAACTATTCCATTGCAGTTCATATTAGCTAAAACTATTACAAAGCAATTGTTCATCCAAAATAATTGAAGAAATACAGGTTAGTTCATCCTCCAGCCATACAGTTTTCTCATCAATGGACCTAGCTAACTTAGCAACAGAATCTGCTGCTCTATTACAGATACGAGAAACATATGAAAGCTTAATAAATGGAAATTGAAACAGCATTCGCTTGATGTCTTCGACCAATTGACCCTCTTTTGAAAAATCCTCTTGGACCTGCAACAAACCCAGATCACAAGAAAACTCAATAGCTTTTATCAATCCATAGCTCTCAGCTATAAAGGCAGATCCAACATTTATTAGAATTTATATATTTTTCATGTATATTTTGGTCCTCTTATGTAATTTTACTTACATTGATAGCTGGCTGACACCTTAAGTCGGTTATATTTCTCTATAAATAGATGTACTGTTCATTGTAATAATAAGATGAATTTTGAGGCATTATTCACAAACACGTGTAGCTTGTTAATGCTGTTTCATCCACTTCACATGCTGGTATTGAATTTTTTTGTTCTCATATTTCATCTGTTTTTTCCACTACTTGTCATATACCTTCAGATATTCATTCCTATGGTTGGATTATTGATTCTGGAGCCACCGATCATATGGTTCCATCAATATCTTTTTTTTCCACTTATACTCCTGTTTTCAATACTTCAGTTAAGCTTCCTAATGGTCAGAGTGTCACTGTCACACATATTGGAACTGTCCATGTCTCTAAGGACTTAATTGTTCGAGATGTTCTTTGTATTCCTGTTTTTTCCTTCAAATTAATTTCTGTTAGCAAGTTAACTTCAAATCTAACTTGTTGTTTGTCTTTCTTCTCCGACTTTGTTTTTCTACAGGACCTGAATCATTGGAAGCTGATTGGAGTGGGTAAACACAAGGGAGGCCTTTATTTCCTGCAAGAATCGGGTTCTTCAATAAATTTCAGATCTGTACCTTCTTTTCCTCTAGCTAAACAGTCTTTTAATTGTTCCAAATCATCAAAAATTGCATTGTTTGATATTTGGCATCGTAGATTAGGTCATCCTTCTGTTTCAAGGATGAAATTGTTGCATAATAATGATTCATGCATTGATTTTGCAGAATCTGATTTTCCTTGTCTTGTATGCCCTTTAGCAAAACAAAAAAAACTGCCATTTCCTAATAACACTCATATTTCAGATTTCCCTTTTGAATTGATTCATTGTGATGTGTGGGGTCCTTTTTCTACCTATACAATTGAAGGCCACAAATTTATTTTAACAATTGTTGATGATTGTACACGAGCTGTATGGATTTATCTTTTAAAATGCAAGTCTGAAGTTGCTGTTCTTATTCCTCAATTTTTCAAACTTGTCAAAACTCAGTTCAACACAAAAATAAAAAAAATTCATACTGATCATGGTACTGAATTTTCTTTAGCCTCTTTTCTTAAGTCTAAAGGTGTTATTCACCAATTCAGTTGTGTTGAAACTCCTCAACAAAATTCTGTTGTTGAGCGTAAACATCAACATCTTTTAAATATGTCTCGAGCTCTAATGTTTCAATCTGGTCTTCCACTTATTTTTTGGGGTGATGCACTTCTTACAGCCACACATATCATAAACAGATTGCCTACACCTATTCTAGGTAATAAATCACCTTGTGAGTTACTTTTTCATTCACCTCTCACTTATAAACATCTTAGAACATTTGGTTGTCTTTGTTTTGCATCATCCCTTCTAAGATCACGTTCCAAATTTGATCCTCAAGCACGACAATGTATTTTCCTTGGTTATCCTTTTGGGATAAAAGGTTGTAAATTGTTTGACCTAAACACAAAAACTACCTTTGTCTCACGACATGTAATTTTTCATGAGAACACCTTTCCTTACAAACATTCTTTTCCTTTACCATTTACTTCTTCAAGTCCTTCCAATACAAAGCATTTTAATAATGATATTCCATTACATGTTCAAAGCTCAACATCAATTTTTGATCAATTTAATGTGGCTTCAATTACTCCTGAACAAGTTCAGATTTCTGATACATCACAAACCGTTCCTTCCAGCTCACAAAAAGCCCCTGTTCCAGAAAATGATATTCCAGAAAATGATATTCCAGAAAACACTATTCTAGAAAATCATATTCCAGAAAATCAGCCCATCATCTCATTACGTAGGTCCTCTAGAGTTAGAGGAACACCTGGTTTTTTGCAGAATTACTATTGCAACTCCCTTGCTACCCATTCTACATCAACTTCATCAGGTTCTTCTCCTATACCAGCAGGTATTTCTTATGATATTCATTCGTTTCTTTCATACAAAAAGTTGTCTTCTAAACACAAATCTTTTGTCTTGGCTATAACTGCTGATATAGAGCCTGAGTTCTATCATCAGGCGGTCAAGCATCCTCATTGGAGAGATGCTATGACTGCTGAGATTGCAGCCTTAGAAAACAATAACACTTGGACTGTTGTTTCATTACCCCCTAGAAAGAAACCTATTGGATGCAAATGGGTTTATAAGATCAAGTACAAATCTGATGGATCAATTGAGCGTTACAAAGCACGTTTAGTTGCCAAGGGTTACACCCAACGTGAAGGATTGGACTATTCTGAAACTTTTTCTCCCGTAGCAAAAATGGCTACTGTTCGTACTCTTCTTGCTATAGCATCTGTTCAGAAATGGTTTTTAGTCCAACTTGATGTGAATAATGCTTTTTTACATGGAGATTTGTTGGAGGAAGTTTACATGGCTCTTCCTCCCGGATTTCATACTAAGGGGGAGACTCAAGTGTGCAAGTTGAATAAATCGCTCTATGGTTTGAAACAAGCCTCTCGTCAGTGGTTTTTCAAGTTTTCGAATGCCCTCGTTGAACTAGGTTTTACCCAATCTAAGGCTGACTATTCTTTGTTTACTCTTTCCAAACCAAATTCTTTCATTGCACTACTTGTATATGTAGATGACATTCTCATTGCTAGTAATGATCTTCATGCTGTTGATGAATTGAAGACATTATTGGATAGCAAATTTAAGTTAAAAGATCTTGGCCCACTAAAGTACTTTCTTGGTTTGGAAGTAGCAAGGTCTCCACAAGGTATTTCTTTGTGCCAAAGAAAATATGCCTTGGAAATTTTACAAGATGTTGGATTTCTTGGAGTGAAGCCTTCATCCTTTCCCATGGAGCAAAATTTAAAACTTAGTAGGGATTTTGGTGAATTGTTGAAAAATCCTACTATGTTTAGACGTTTAATTGGGAGATTATTGTACTTGACTATCACACGGCCAGATTTAACCTTCTCTGTGCATCGGCTTAGTCAATATATGGATAAGCCTCGTGAGCCTCATTTGCAAGCAGCTTATCGTATATTGCAGTATGTTAAATCTACTCCAGGCCATGGTCTATTCTTTCCAACAACTTCTCTACAAATCAAGGCTTTCACAGATTCAGATTGGGGTTCTTGTCCAGATACTCGAAGGTCCACTACTGGATATTGTGTTTTTCTTGGAGATTCATTGGTCTCATGGAAATCAAAAAAACAACAAACAATGTCTAGATCATCTGCAGAAGCTGAATATCGATCTATGGCTACAACTACTTGTGAAATAGTTTGGCTTCTCAACTTACTTTCGGATTTTCGAGTTCCTCATACTAATGCTGCTCAATTGTTTTGTGATAGTACAGTTGCATTGCATATTGCAGCGAATCCTGTTTTTCATGAACGAACAAAGCATATTGAGCTTGACTGCCACTTTATAAGGGACAAGCTTCAAGATGGACTTATTCAGACTTTTCATGTTGCCTCCCAACATCAACTTGCTGATGTCCTCACCAAACCATTGGGATTTCAGCAATTTTCAACTCTGATAGCCAAGATTGGAGTTCATTCCATTTACTCTCCATCTTGAGGGGGAGTATTAGAATTTATATATTTTTCATGTATATTTTGGTCCTCTTATGTAATTTTACTTACATTGATAGCTGGCTGACACCTTAAGTCGGTTATATTTCTCTATAAATAGATGTACTGTTCATTGTAATAATAAGATGAATTTTGAGGCATTATTCACAAACACGTGTAGCTTGTTAACATTCATTGTAGGAGCAGTAAATATTGCATGAGAAAGTCCCCTGTGATCTCGTATGACTAATCCCAACCCTGCACTACCAAAAGATCTATAAAATGCCGCATCAAAATTTACTTTCAAATTTGTCTCCTCGACTTCAGATTCATAGTATTATTCTATGCTGGTACCATGACTTCTTCCTTTGCATTTGCTTCTTTAAACAAATTGAGATTCTGAGCAGCATACTCAGTTCATATTCTTGGGGATTTAAATTTATCAACAAACACAAACTCAATCCTCCTCCATATTGCATGCAACATCATGGCAGCCAACTCTAATTGATCACCATCCAATTTCTGGTATAAAGCATACCCTAATGCCTCAAGATCACTGAAAAGAGTCTTCCATTTTTTCACAGGACTTAAAACCTCTCCCCAAACATCTGAAGATGAAGGACACATCCATAATACTTGTACTACTGTCTCCTCATCACTTTGACATACTTAGCATAGGGGAGAATCAACTAACTTTTTCTTGCATAAGTTAGACTTAATGGGTAACATATTATTAAGGGCTTTCCACAACAATTGTTTAACCTTACCAGGGACATTTAAGTTCCACACCCTCTGGCATTGTTCCTCTCTGTGACTCAAAACAGAACCCCTTGTTTCTACTACTCAAATAACAAATCATCATGATTAGCACTTTTTACAGTGAAAATCCCCCTTGTAGCAGCTCTCCAAATTAATTTATCTGGTGCTCCACTTCGACTTATAGGCAAGGTCAAGATATCTCTAGCATCTTCTTAATTAAAGACAAATCAACTAATTCTTTCTTCCACTCCCTCTTTTCTTCCTCAATAAGAGAATTAACTGTGCTATTAGGATCTAGAATAGTTATAGGAGTTTGAACCTGGTATGACACAGGAATAGATAGCCACTTGTCCTTCCAGATTTTTATCTCTCCCATTCCCCACTATCCACTCCAAGTTTCTTTTAAGCAGCAAAGCATGAGTGTAAGCTTTTCCAGATAAAAGAGGGATTGGATCCCAACTTTGCCTCCAACAAAGAACGATTTTTAAAGTATTTATTCTTATAAATACATGCCACAAGAGATGAGGGGTTAGTGACTAATCTCCATCCCTGCTTTTCCACGAAAGCCCTGTTAAAGGAATTCAATTCCCTAAACCCAAGACCTCATTTCCCCTTCATTACCCCTGATTTGTGCCAACATTGCCAATATTAAATCTTAATATATATATTGTGTAAAAGAAAAAGTATTTGGGTGTACCATACAATATTATACTTGCATGCAATGTGTATTTATTTGTCGTTAGTAAAACTTTCTGTATTATGTTCAAAAGGCTTTCGCGGGATCCAAAGTATGATAAGAGGAAATGATGAGCCCGATTATAAAGTCATGAACGAGCTCGTAGAAAATATTGCAGCGCCATATGAATCAGTGGATGGTGGGATGGGGCCCAACAAAATTACCATTAGATCTGAGGTCGCAGAGGATCCTAAACAAAAAACTCCAATCATTGAGAGTACAACTACAAGTACTGGAGAAGGTAATTCCCTTATCGGCCTTTCCAACCGTTTTTCATTAGCTGAACATAAGATTATGTAATGCCTCGTACTCGTAGGGGGTCACGAAACTTCACCTGTTTGGTATATTCCATCCTCAAATACAAATAATAATAGGTCTCCGACCATATTCCAAAAAAAAAAAAATATTTTTCACGAACTAATCCATATAACAATGTCCACCAAGTCATAAATAAAAGAATATGAATAAATCATAACTGAGAGGGTTCACATTCTCCCAAGAAGCTTAATGCTAAAGAATAACTAACATTCCATAAATCCAATAAAACTAGAACCCAAATAATAAATAAATTAAATTTTGTTTTCTCCCATCTAGCCTATGGCCCTAACAGCTTAAAACTTGATCAAGACTCTACTCTTGGCCCTCTGATGGAACATCCAGATCATCTGAAAAATATATGAGATAAGAGGGGTGAGTTTTTCCACAACTCAGTAAGCGAAGAACCTATACAAGCGTGTAAACATGAGCATTTACCAAGTAATAAAATACGGAACAAAACATAATAATGCATAAAAGAAACAAATGATTTTCAAGATAATTTAAATCATCAAGTACTTTGGCATAAACAAACTGAGTATTATTACTATATCAATCGGAGCATCTCACAAAGCAAAGACCATGTTTAACCCCCGTGGTAGGGTTGTGCAAATCCCGGTGGCCAAACTAGGCAGAGACAGAGGTGGAACTTTCCCTTATTCGTTCTCGGAGCCCCGAGTGTGCACATAGGAAAGCCCACAATAAACCACTTTGTTTCCAAAGTGGGTGCACTCAGAGATAGGAAATTGGTACCAAATCCAAACAGAGCAAAATACAGAGCAGAGCAGAGCCAAGCAGAGATAAAGTCAAATACTAACCAGAATACTATGCCAAAGATTTTCAGAATTAATAAAGACACATAAATCCAAACTATTTTTCAGAATAAAACTTATGTAAATAAAACATAATCAACACCATCAAGGCATAATTTTTCTCAGATAGACAAAAATGTTCTTTTCACATTTCCGAAAAATAACACGACAAAAAGCAGCTCATGTCTACACAATGCATGTCTGAAATATTTTTTTTTTTCCTTCTTTTATATAAGCGTCATGAATAATGCAAACAATCGACTGAGGTTGATTTTTCTCAAGTTTTCATTTCGTAACCAACAAAAAAAAACACAAATTTTTAAAAGTCAACCTCAGTCCCCTTTTGGTATAAAACCGAGCATACGAACCCCGCTTACCTGACTGCTGTAGCGAAAAATCAAAACTTTGAGTCTCAACGCTAAAAGTTTCGTCACCTATACATGAAAATAATTCCCTTTATATTAATGACCACTCCAAAGGCCTAAAATCATAAATTATAAATTAACTACAATGTCTGTCTAAAAATTCACAATTTTCCAGCAACCCAACAAATATAGTATCGAAAACGCTCAGCGACTATTTTTCCAAACCCACAAAATTTCAGCAACTATTCATCATTCCAGCTTACCATGTATTTTTCTCAAAACCCCAAAATACCATAAAAATGATTTCTTCAATACATACCGTTAGCCCCCAAACCGAGTATTATTATATGCGTTTCAACAGCACTTCACAAACTACAAAATTTCAACACCCAAAATCATGTTTCCTTCATCCCGTATCAACCCCCAACACGCTCCGAACAACTCATTGACAGTACCAAAACAACAAAAGAATTTAGTCAACCAACCCTGGAACCTTCACCAAAATCCTTAAAAAAATGGATTTGGAAAATAGGGAGTATAACTCCATAAATATTTCGGTATACAAAAAGTACTCATCCGGGTGTATATATTCAAATAAGTCAGATTTTCCTCAATCCATCCAAGGTTCCGCAACTAATCACCCAAAACCCAAAACCACTGCCAACATATACATAAAAAAAAAATGATGCATAGCCAGCACGAGCTTCCAATCGGTCTCAAAAAAAAAAAATAGAAGTTCTTACCAAAATTCGAGGGCAACCCGCGAAGAACAGAGGCCGAAATGCTTTCCAGCTTCCTCAAAAATTTCGACTATAAACCAGGAAATTTAACCAAGTTTTTAAGTGATTAAAACACCAAATCCACAACTCATTTTGGATAGAAGAAATTCGAAATACACTAGGGGATTAAGAGAAAACTTACCCGCGAGGAACAAACGGTGAACGGAGGCAGGGGCGTTCGGCACAGAGAGGAGACCCAAAATCCAAGCTGCAATATGCCGTAAAATGAGAGGGAGGGAAAGATATTTCCGTTGCGGTTTCTGATGAGCTCGTAACTGTCAAGAACGTGGGGGAGTGGGCGTGAGGAAGAAGCGCTGAAGAACAGGGGAGAAAACTGCCGCCCAGGGGAAAGAGAAGAAAGAAAGGAAAAGAAAGAAAGAAGAAGAGAAAGGGGGCGGGGAGGTTTACTAACCTGGGCGAAACGACTCCGTTTCGGGGAGCCTGGGCCGGGTCTTCTTGGAACGGGCTTGGGCTGGCAGCGGGCCTTAAAGATTATCTCCAAGTCATGATCCAAGGAAATTTGTAATTTAGAGATAGTACTGTAGAAAGCTTTTCTAGACTGCTTATATTTATGCATATATCAAAGAATGATTATTAGACATACAGGATCATTGACAATATATATTACAAGACGTTTATTATCTATATCGTACGTTTCGATGAATACTTTTGCAAGTGGAACCCCTTATTCAAATCGGAATCTAGTACAATAATACTGAGATTTAAGCCGTGTACGTTTGATTAATGTTAAGATGAGAAATTTGTTAATGGTAATGAAATAAATTGTGAAAGTAATGAAATAGTTTGTGAATAATAGTGAAATAGTTTGAGTTAAGATATATTGAATTTTGGAAAATATGAGATAAAATTAAATAAAAATATTATAGAGTTAAAATATTATTATATTATAATTTTAATTTTGAAATTTGAAAGTTGAAAAGTTGAACTGTTTAATTTTGTACTTTATTTGAAGGTTTGGAAAAGTAGTTATAATATATAATTATGCAATGATTAAGTGAAAATGTAGGTTAAAAATTAAAAAGTATTTGTATTAGTAGTATTTAAATGTTGAGATAATATAAAATAAGATGAAACCATCTTGCAATTCAAATGGGGCTCTAGTTGATATTCCTTATGCACTTTAAACACAAAAGATCAGTATACGCTAACTTATCACTCATTTGTTTAAAATGAGTTAAATTGTAAGTTAAGCATGCACATGTCTTCCGTAATGGATCATTCTCATTACAAAAAAATTGTTTAATTGTAACCAGTTATTTCTTATTAAAAAGAGTCTATTTCATCGTAAATAATCATTCTCCTCGTAAATAATTTATCACAAATACTCATTTTTTATATCTATGTAACGACACAATAAATAATTTATGGCTAGTCATGTGATTAATAAATATATATCGTAATATATATCGACAAGCGATAATAGAAGACGAGAAATAATTTAGAGCTTTACATCCACCAAACCACTAACTTAATTAACACATGTGCCATCATAATTTATCATATAGATTATGAAATTTCAATCGTTCTCTTTGTTGTGTTGACATGGCATGCATGCACTATCTTGTATGGTAGTGAATGCAACAGTCCCACATGGCATGCCACTCGCTAGTATTGTCAGCATTTGCTGGCAGGGTACGTACGTAGTGCCACATGGTACTACCATGTCAGCCGGTGATCATATGCAAAGGTCCATAATATTGACTTTTTGTTTTAGGGTCAATGGCAAGATCAGCGACACCGGCCATACTAACTGCAGCAAAAAATGGTATAACTAAAATGGTTGAGAAGATCCTTGAAATCTTTCCTGAGTCTGTATATGAGGTGGATTCAAACATGAAGAATATAGTGCTATTATCAGTGGAGCATAAGCGATATGGCGTGTATCAGCTCTTACTAGAGAAGAAGAAGAAGAACATTATACATGATAGAATGTTTTGGGAAGTAGACAACCAAGGGAATACTGCACTGCATCTTGCTGCAAAGGTGGGAAGTTGTAATCATTGGCCAGTTCCTGGAGCCGCATTGCAAATTAATTGGGAAATCAAATGGTTTGAGGTATGGCTTTTCCAACATACATGCCTGCAAGATTAAATTTTGGGAGACCTTTGATATATAGTAATATTCTTAGCTAGATAGGCCTGATTGTGCTATATGAATATTCCGAACCAAAAATTGTTTGAAAAGAGAGTTACGCCATTATCTTTCACAATAATAAGCTCCCTTAATCAATGCAGTATGTAAAAGCATCCATGCCGGAGAGGTTTCATTTTATCCGCAACAACGCGGGCGAAACCCCAGAGGAGGTCTTCACCGAATCACACAAGAAGCTTGTCGAAGATGGCGGAAAGTGGCTGACCGACATTTGCAAAATACACTACAGGGAAAGGCAGTATTTGCGGCGCATAAGTTCGCCGCAAATACACCTCAAAATCGCCGAAATTTCTCTATTGCGGCGATTCTAGGGCGCCGGCTGTTCGACGTTATCGAAAAGCTACTTATACTATTTTGCGGCGAAAGAGCAAAATCGCCGCAAAAATCTGTCTTGTATCAGCGACTTATATCGCCGCTAATAATGAAAGAGCAAAATAACGCTATTTTTTTGCGGCGATTTATGTCGCCGCTGTTGCTATTTTACAGTGGTTTTCCTGGGATTGTTGCTATTTTTTTGCGGCGATTTAGGTCGCCGCTATTGCTATTTTACAGTGGTTTTCCTGGGCTTGTTGCTGCTTATTTGCGGCGATTTATGTCGCCGCTATTGCTATGTTACAGTGATTTTTTCTGGGCTTGTTTCTGCTTATTTGCGGCGATTTATGTCGCCGCTATTGGTTTTTTGCAGCGATTTTCCTGGGCTCATTTTTGGTTTTAATTTTGCAGCGTCTCGGTTTTGCAGTGGGCGTTTTGGTACCTGATTTCCTGAGCTTGTTAACGACATTTTCAAAGTAATGTACACAAGCAATAATTTTAATTTTTTGATTAAACCAAAAATCCTAATCATCCAATATAAAAACACCAATCATCCAAATATACCAATCATCCAATAGTACACTGATTATCTAATACTTTTCAATTTTTGATTAAGTTTAATTTCATCTATATGAAATTATAAATCCTAGTCATCCAATAATACATAATTGGCCTGGGTGCATTAATTGAGGCAATTAAATATTACATAAGAGAACTAATGTTTCATTTAATCAAGGCCATTAGTATTTGCGGCAATAAAATATTAATATTAAAATCTTCTCGGCCCGCTATTTCACCAATGCATCTTGCTTGAGGTGAGGAGGTCAAATTCGTAGTGTTTTGCAGTGCATCTTGCTTCTGTCCACAGATTTTTCCAATAGTACTCTGCATCATGATTAAGTGAATCAGTTTCAAAACATAACATGAGAAAACTTTATTCTTATATAAGAATAAGAAGAATAAAGTTTTCTGTCGTCAATGGAGATTAATTGTAAACAGATTTTCTTCCATTCAAATATACAAGGTGCAAAAGCTATAAATCATCCACATCTACTTATCTCAGGCATCTACTTGGTAAAATACTCAAAAAAAAAAATGATAAAGGATTGAATTAATATAAAAATAGAAATGATCTAATAGCTATTGAGAAAGTAATACCCAAAATGATCTCAGGCATCCACATTTTTATTTTTTATTTTTTCTTACAACAAGAAAGAATTCATTAAAATGCATTAAGGATCACAAGACATCTTCTCAACCCAAACAATCAGAGCAGCTTAGACGTAGGTACTAAATCCCCCCATACAACCAACTCATCAACATTTCAACCCATGCATGTGGATAATTTATAAGCCCACTAACATATGTTATAGAACCTTCGTTTGAAATAAATTTGTATTAAGCCTGGTCACTTCTAAAATCAAATTTTCAAATCTGGACATCAGCTTGTGAGGTGACTAGTTGCAGATTATCCAACATTAGCATACAATCAGACTCATAATCAGCGTGTTTTGCCAATATGTTACCTTAATTGAATAGCCCAGAAACTCCATGCACTTAAAAAGAATGTATGCACCTCTTGTTTTGTAGTAGTCTTCTGCACATGGTGGATTAGATCGATAGATGAAGAGGACCTAGGGATGTCAAATAAGATTAGTAAATGACATTTTTAGAAAGATATTCTGGAGATGACCAGTACACAATTACCTGTAACAACATCGTCATTCTGCTTAGTACAGATGGAGAGCTACGATCATGAGGTCATGGATAATAAACTAACATGTACGACCGGATTAATGAAAAGTTGTAGTGTTTGTTTTCCAGATTTGGGCTGATCACAATGCTTACAAGGGTCATATATTTTGATAGATGTATTACGGTATCCTAGGAAACACTAGCTACATGTTCAAGCCATGCACACCTGATTTATTACAAGAACTTCAGCAGAATGATTTGGACATTAACCTTGACAAATAAACATATGATTATGAACTAAAACTAGTAGGTTGTACAATATGTTCATTTAGGCTGCCATTTGTACAGCAAATGTTTCTTAACACTTGAATATAGATTTTGTTTATATATCTACCTAATCTAATTATGTGGTCATATAGCATTCTGAACAGGTGATCAACATGGTTGAAGATCTACAAGAATATCTACTGCCTTTATGTTTGCTCTTCACTGTCATTTGTTTAAATTTAAAGGCATATTCACAAACTTTGTCATTAGATGAGGATTACAATACCTGAAATAATGTGTCTAGCAGCAACGGCACATTTATGATTGAAGTTGTCGAACTATTGCATAGAAGATCAACTCCAATGAACCCCATTAGTCGAAGAGATTCAATCGCACAGTATCTCGCACCACCTACATCAATAGATACCACCATCAAAGCAGTCCATACCACCATCAAAGCAGTCTAGACCATCTACATTTTGAACCGTTTAAATATGACTTGAAAAGTCTATACCACCATCAAAACAGTCCATACCACCATCAAAACAGTCCATACTACCATCAAAACAGTCCAGACCATCTACATTTTGAGTCCATCTTTCAAACACAAGAATAGATCGAAATACTCTATTTGATAACAATATAAAGAGGGCAAAGAAAATATGTGATTAATGTTTTCAAAACTTTCTGAAATCTTAATATACATAGAAATATCTCTTTTTGGCTTTTTTTTCTATTGGCTAAGCTGAAATTATTTAATTTATATATATCATGTAATTTATATGAAATGGCTCCTTCAGAATTGGAATGTTTTGCTCCCAACAGTTCTTTCAATTTGATAGATAAATTCTATACGGTGTTAAAACTAAATAATGCATAAATTAATTATATGAACTCTAAAGCTTATGATATTGATAAAGTGCACAAAAGAATGCATAAAAATCAGTGTACATATGATTTTTCGACACAAAAACCAACAAAGAAGCATGCACATACACAAAAAAATATAAAAAGTGCTTGAAATCTAAAATAGTCTGGTTTGGAAACTTACTTCTATAGAAAAGTCACAAACTAACATCCACCACGTACCTGAATCTCCAACATGATAAGTAGTAGAATTATCCCCTTAAAAATCTTTCATCAAACTACAAAACAGAAAACTTAGATTCAAACACTAGAAAAATTGGAATACCATAGAAAACATGTGCAAAACTTAGATACTTATATTTCTGATATTACCTTCTACTGAGACAATACTCCTGGGAATGGCCCCAAAACCACTTCTTATAACCATTGTCGCTCCCACAAAAAATATATCAGTCCTAGCCTCTCATTGTTGTATATATAGAGATCTATATATATATATATATATATATAACTGTCTATTGCCAATAGTATATCAGAACTACACAAAAAATACACCCAAAGACCTCACAAAAAATTTCCCACAAAATATGCTTATTTCTTGGCCATCAGCTCACTGCGTCTCTTGATGAGACGCAGCGATGGACGAACGCTGCCCCAACAACTCTCGCATCAGTCGGTCGGTTTCCTCTTGTCTCTGCTCTATAGCAGCCAACTTCGCCTTAACATTCTCCAACTCACGGGTGGAAGCTTCAGCTACCTGCTTATGCTTCTCAATTGAAGCCAAGTACTCTTTCTCCCTAGCCTGGTCGCGCTGCCTTGTAGACTCTGGGATCACCATCTCTCCCAGTCCTCTTGCGTAACCAGGTCTATGACCAAGTACTTCCCTAAATACCCCCGCGGCTACTTCATTTGTTCGTTGCTCCGGTTCTAGAATCTGGAGTTGTTCAACCATTTTATTCTGCAATGTAAGATAATGAACAGATTACTTACAATCTAGAGTATTCAAAAAATAACATTAATCATACTTACAGAACCAGCTTGAAAAAACGGCAAATAAATGTGTTTGATAATGTTCGAGAATGTTACTCACATAATTTTCTTCAGTAGCTTCTGTGACAAAAGAATCTTTCTTCATCGACCAGTGGGTAGCCTTATAGAAGTCCACCATAGTTTCCCCGTCATCACGCTACATGTATTCACAATGTGCCCAATAAATGTACATGTTCAAGCAAATAAAAAAGGTCAAACCTACTAGTCATTTCATTTGGACTCTAAACGCTTTGAGTGAAATAAGGAAAGAAAAATATCATTATTCCCTCTACTTGTTATGTAAATTAAGTGACATAGGAAGTTGTGTGTATGGCTGCAAATAGGAAAACCTTCGTGTTTAGAGCTTAGAGCTTATACCTTCTCTGCCAATTTCCTAACAAATGATTTACGACCGGATGTGTGGTTTATTTTTTGCTTTTTTCTGTTCTCTCGATTCTGCTCTGATATTTTCTGGCATGGCAAATATACATTATGAAAAACAATCAATGTTATAAAACACCAAAAACTTGGATACTTAGCATTTTGTTCAAATACATTGCCGGTTTTGATTGAAGAAAATAACAAGGCATATACCTTGAAGTGCTCGCTGCTCCATCTCATGCAGAGCTTGACCCAGACCATGGGGGTGACCAGACTACACCCAGCCGCCAAAGCTTCATCGTTGTTTGGAAATGAGGTATAGATCTTATGCAGCTCGTGGTGGAATGCATTAAAGCGCTTCCTTAGTTGTTTAGTCACTGCCAGGCGATGGTTCTCTAGTTCCCATTCTAATTCAAAATCACCCTGCACGTCGAAATAATACCGTTATAGGCAATCACCAAACCCATCATTTCCAAGGATTAAAACTAATAGTACTGCCATTTTAATAAAAGTCTTACCCGAATCCGGTCGATTAACTGATCCTTCATTGGTTGGGGTACATCATTCCATCGTGGGTAGCTCATATCACAATGTTGTTTAACTATCCATGTTATACGAGCAGTAAACATGGATGCATTCTCACAGTACGGAGCTGTTTCCCCAGGATTTATCTTTAGGAGCACCCTACCATGCTTGCGCAGTTTCTCAAACTCAGTTAACTTCGCAGGCCCGCGTCCACGCCGAGACGTCTCAGGCTGGGTCGAAGGTGTGTTTGCTGGGACCTCCTCACCTGAATGGTGTGGTGGCAATAAATTAATATTCAAATGCCGAAATGAGTTTAAGTGAGAAGAAGACACTAATCATATTAAACTTTGTTAAAGATCAAAAAGTCTGGATATGTGGACTATACCAATTGGCCCGCTATTAGCCACTTGTTCTTGCATGTTTGCTGCTAGGACCTCCTCACCTGTATGAGAGAATGACAATAAATTAATTTTCAAAGACCTAAATGCATGTAAGCAAGAAAAAGACACCAATCATATTAAACTTTGTTTAAGGATGACAATATTGGATATGTGGACTATACCTTGTAAATGCCCGCTATCAGCCACTGGTTCTTGTGTGTTCGTTGGGACATCCTCACCTGAATGAGAGAATGTCAATAAATAAATTGTCCTAGACCATGCACCAACCATATTAAACTTTGTTTAATATTGAAAATATTAGATATGTGGACTATACCGATCGGGAGCTCAGCCTCTTGAACTGGTTCACTATTTGGCTCAGCCTCTTGAACTGGGTCCGCACACGGGAGCTCAAATAATTGACTCGGAGGCTGGGTGGAGTCATTTAACCCGACCTCATCCCTCAGAGCCAATCCTGGCCCTTGTTCAGAGTCACCTATTGGGCAGCCACGTGGCTGCTTGGCGCAAGATCTGGGACGAACCCAACTTGGAAAACCTCGGCCTCGTCTGCGGGGCCGACCACGGACACCGTCCCCCATCTGGTCACCTATATGTAAAAGACATACAATGTTGAAGATTCCGTTAATCATGTATAACATAGCAACAATGTTATGGATGTGGAAAAAGTAATACCTGGACCGTTGATGCTCCGCATGACCTCCTAATGGGGATGCACTTTGAAGTTCTAACTGTCTTTTATCCGATCACCTGAGATGAAACAAAAAGAAAAATCTTAATCTGAGTCGGCACTATTTAAAGGAATTAAATCCAACACATTGAGTGTAGGAAAGAATAATACATGACATGATAATTTTATGCACTTTGAATGCAATACTCTTAAGTAATGTATAGAAGTCATGGTCAATCATGCATAAGTCGATATAACCATAGGTCGGTAAATTAAATCATACATACGCTTATATGTTTAAGTGCATACATAAATAAGTATGCTTTTGTATGTTAGATCCCTCTTAAGTTGCCTATTCTGGCTCAGACTCTTCACTGGTGGATAGGTCGTCATCATCTGAGTTGTCCTCATCATCAGAAGCATCTCCAGAAGCAGATGGAACCAGACCGTCATCAATGAAGTCATCCAACCCTCCTCCATCGCCAAGAGGCGCCTGGATCTCATGTGTAGCAATATGGGTAGATTCTATATCAGTCCTACTAAGAGATCCCGACACTGGGCATGCGTCGCAATGCAAAAGTGGATAATCAGATGATTGCTCATTTTCTTGATAGGCATCATCGTCGCTTGATGAATCATCAATATCGTCTGAAGCCCTCGGCACTGTTGGAACATCATAGACATTCCTATTATCATACCTTTGCACAACAAACCAGTTCCCCTTCGCCCTCAAGTCTCTAATGTAAAAACACTGAGAAGCTTGGCATGCCAACACAAACGGTTCGTCCTTATACCAAGTCCTGTCCATGTTGACACTAGTCATGTGATCGTCTACTCGGACTCCCCGTTTCTTATCTCCAACATCAAACCAAGAACAACTGAACAAATATACTCTTCGACCACCCATATAACGTAACTTCACAATATCATTGATAACACCATAAAAGTCAACGTTATTAGTAACTTCATCCCCAGTTACCACTACTCCTGAATTTTGTGATCTCCGGCGAAGCTCACGCTGCTTGGTATGGAACCGTTTACCGTTGATAATACATGCAGTATATGAGGTAACCCAACGGTCAGGACCGCAAGATAATGCATACAAATCATCAGACACACTGAGTAGGTTTCTACTACGCTCCTCCTGGACCTACAACATCAAATTGTGTTGAAACCATCAAGCAATAGTGGAAGCAAATTTGATTGACCCCATGGTCAAATTCATTCTACGTAGACAGAACAAACTAGGGAAAACTTACACGTTGCATGAACCAAGTTAGGAACTCAGTTTGGTGCGTGCTCTCAATAGCATTTGGGTTTGACATCTTGCATTTGTCGTAGTGCTCCCTATATTTGGAGAATACAATCAGGCAAACAATTAAATAATAACAAATTTGTAGCGTAGAAGTATCATGGATTGTCTCAAGTCACCAATCATATCCATAAGGAAGTTAGGATTACTTACTCTATATAGCTTCCAATCTCATCGCAGTTGTTTAGCACATACCATATGGCTGAGCTATGAAATTTATCTTCTAATCGCACATTAGTAGCCATGCCCAAAGGACGAAGTTTTTGAGAAAAAATTATGAATTCATCAACATTTTCTTCTCTCCCCGCATCAATGTTGCGTTCCGGACGATTAAACTTTGTCTCAACATCTTGGAGATACATCGAACAAAATGTCAAACACTCTCTGTGGATATAGGCTTCTGCTATTGAACCTTCCGGCCGGGCTTTATTTTTAACATACCGCTTGAACTTACCCAAATATCTCTCAAACGGATACATCCACCTATATTGAACTGGACCTCCAAGCATGGCCTCATGGGGTAAATGGACAGCTAAGTGGACCATAACATCAAAAAAAAATGGAGGGAATATCATTTCTAGTTTGCACAGAACAGTGACTATATCATGTTGAAGTTGTGAAAGGCGGTTGACATCCAGAGTTCGGGCGCACAACTCTTTGAAGAAACTGCTAAACTCAATCAGAGCCAAACCAATATCACTCCTTAAGAGCCCTCCCACAGCAATAGGCAGTAATCTTTGCAAGAAAACATGACAGTCATGGCTTTTGAGACCAGAAATTTTACAATCCTTTATAGACACACAATGCGTGATGTTGGAGGCAAACCCATCTGGAAATTTCACCTCAGCAAGCCACTCGCAAAATTTATTCCTTTCATCCCCATGTAACGTGTATAATGAAGGTGGCATTGTAACACGTTCATTGATCTGCTTTAGATGTAATTCTTTTCTGAAGCCCATGATTTCTAGGTCACGACGGGAATTTATATTATCCTTAGTTTTGCCTGGAATGTTCATTAATGTGCCCAAAATGTTATCAGCAATATTCTTCTCAACATGCATGACATCAAGATTATGTCTCAGCCGTAATGTTGACCAATAAGGTAGGTTGAAGAAGATACTCTTCTTAGTCCAGTTTAACTCCTCTGCAGTCCGTTTTCTCTTCCTACCAAACTTACCAAATTGAACATCTCCAAGCATTTGTAATTGAGTCAAAAGTAACGCTCCATCAACTAAATTTGGTGGCATGCGATGATCCTCTCTACCGTTGAACAATGCTTTTCTAGATCGCCAAACGTGATCGGTTGGTAAAAAACGTCGATGTCCCATATAACATTGTTTTCTACCATACTTCAACCATAAGGAATCATTGCTAGCATTGCATGAGGGACAAGCCAATTTCCCTTTTGTTGACCAACCTGAAAGATTACCATAAGCAGGAAAATCATTGATTGTCCACAATAAGGCAGCATGAAGCACGAACATTTCCTTAGTGGAAGCATCATATGTAGGTAGACCTTCTTCCCACAATTCAAGTAACTCATCGATCAACGGTTGCAAGTAAACATCAATATCATTCCCCGGCGATTTTGGACCAGGGATAATGAGAGATGTCATGAAGAATTGGTCTTTCATACATAACCACGGCGGCAAATTATATGGGACAAGAATCACCGGCCAAATACTATACGGTTTAGCCATATTGTTAAAGGGATTGAAGCCGTCGCTGGCCAAGCCAAGCCTAACTTTGCGGGCATCCCGTGCAAACCAAGTATGATTTTCGTCAAACGTCTTCCAAGACTTAGAGTCGGCAGGATGTCTCATAATATTATTCTCCCCAGTCACCCGCTGCTCCTTATGCCATCTCATATCATCTGCTATCTTGTCTGACATAAATAGACGCTGCAATCTTGGCTTCAAAGGAAAATGTCGCAGAACTTTTTGAGGGATGACTCGTGAACCGTGGGTATTTGGTACCCAACGTGAAGCACCGCAGATGGGGCACTCATTAAGATTAACATTGTCCTTCCAGAATAAGACACAGTCTTTGGGGCATGCATGGATTTTCTGGTACTTGAAACCCAAACCTTTCTCCAAAGACCGTGCCTCCTGATATGATTGTGGCAATGAAACATCAGGAAAGGCGGATCGTAGAAGGCTTAGGAGCATATCGAAAGACTTGATTGACCATCCACCGATTGTTTTGATGTGTAACAACTTCACAATGAAGGAGAGCTTTGAGAACTTTGTGCAACCTTCGAATAGAGGACGTCGAGCATCCTCGAGCAGTTGCTCAAATGTTGAGTTTGGATTGGGTTGTTGTCTTGATTGCTGGGTGGGGGATGTAGTGTTGTCTTCGGGACATGCCTCGTATGTACCTGCCCGTATGTCATCTAACATATGATCCATGTCATCAATGAACCTGTCCTCCACTCCAATCCCAAGATCATCTAATATATCGTCATCAATGACTGGGAGTGTTTCCTCCTCTCCATGAAATATCCATTGAGTGTAGTTTGGATTTATTCCTTTTATGAACAAGTGAGACTCCACCTCAAATATAGATAAGTGGAGATTATTCAAACATCTAAGGCAAGGACACCGAATGCGATCACTTCCGATGGAATGGTTTCGTGCCATTGTGAGGAAATTTCTAACACCTTCAGCATAGGCAGGTGACCCAAGTCTATCTCTCAGATGCATCCAGCTTTTATCCATCTAAGAAGAAGAATCCAAAAAATAAGTCAATTGTAGAAAAATTCCTTTTCGGTAGATGGAGTATAAGTCATGTATAGGGATGAAAATATTTTGCAAATTAGGTGGACACTTCTCTCATAAATGGAAAGCTGATGTACTAGATGTGGAACCAAAGTGGAAGTGGAAGGAGGATGACTCAAACATTTTCCTATTTTTTTTAGCAGAGTTGGAATGAGGGGTTCTCATATAGATCACTTAAGACACCTCCACTTTATGTCTGAAATTTGTCTCAGATTGTTACAAGCAAACTATATATATAGTTGCTAAGAAGCTTATAAAACCATTGTGCCACAAAGCGAGATATTTTTCCAGTTTCACGATTAATATCTCATTCCTTAGTAATTGGATAGCTAGTTACACATTTACGTACTTAACTTTTCAGGGGCACAACAAAAATGCTTATAGTTAGTTCAGACAAAAACTATCAGCTATTGATGCTAGGACTAGCTATGAACAAACAAAATCTTCCTAAAAGAGCACTTAGTAAGTTAGGCGCTCAAAAAAAAGTCCAGATCTAAAAAACAAAGTCTAGAATGTTCAAGCAAAGCACCAACTACAACAACCCCAGGATACTAACCCCATATAAAAGGGAAAAACAAACTAAACAAAAAGAAACAATATTTTCAAAACCTGTATTCATCACCTTTAGGCATTTCTTTCCTTTACACATACATATATAAATGTATAAAAAACACACTTTATATTTGGTGGACTACATTACAATTCTCATTGAAATGCTCATATTTTATAGAAAAAATAAAATAATTTTTTGTAGATTTTTAGAGTTATTGATTTATAAATAAGGTTATATTAATTAATTAAAATCTAAAGTTGGAATTTTCCTATTTGTTTATTGCATGTACAGTATATGAGTCCAATTTTTTAAATAATATGTAGCATCGTCCTTGCAAAAAAAAAAAAAGATAAATAGATACCCACATGCAGCAGTAGCAGTAGCAGTAGCACGACAAGAAGTAATTCTTGCTAAACACAGGCTAAATGAGAATTCAAGGAAAAGCTAAAAAAGATTAAAAAAATTAAAACTCCCTCATATTTTCTCATAAAGATGTGCCTTATTTGCAAAAACACAAGCTAAAACATCTAGATGTAAAGAATGGAGTGAAATTTCTCAGATCTAAACAAACAAACTAAAACATGTAGATCAAAAGAACAAGGTTTTCGTGGCTGAAATACCCTGCATCCACCATCCTCCTATATATATATTATAGTGTGTTTGATAATGAACCAATATTGCTCCCAATCGAAATCCAAAATTAATATTTTTTTCCCCATAAATTAATAATTTGAATACTAAATGTTGTGGGGGCAATCACATAGTGAGTGAAACTCATTGGACTGATGTTACATTAGTTTGACAGAAGAGTGGGGAGTGCCAATTTCAGCACAATACTAAAGATTTTAGGGCATTGAAAGACAACCTGTAGTTGTTAGTTTTATTTATATCTTTACTTATTTCATTTTTATTTTATGTACTAGATCATATTATCATGTAATGTATATATTGCTTTTAAATTTCTATTCTCAATTTTCTTTAATATTAGTTTGTCTAGATTTAATTTTAAATTACTACGCTTCATATCTTTCTTAAATTAAAATATTTTTTAATTCAATATTTTCTAATTCTCTTTAATATTAATAGGGCCCCGCTAGAGTAAAATCTGATTTTAATTTCTTTATATATTTTTTATTCATATTTTAACCATTTTAAAAGATTTTCAAAAATTAAACAATATCAATAGACTAATAATTAATTCATTCACTATTAAGTAAAAGAAAAACATTTTAATGTATTAAAATACAAAAAAGTATCAAAGTAGCATTATAGTATTTTTTTTTTATGCATTAAAGTTAGCGCATATCTTTAGTGATGATCCAAATGTAAAATCGTTCGAACATCATTGTTACATTCAAATATATATATCGTCTATGTCCAAATACAAAAAAATCAGCACGTCTTTAGTGATGGTTCCAACAAACCATCACAGAAAGTGGATTTTAGTGATAGTTTAGAAACTGTCACAAATTTTAAACCGTGGGTAAGGAGAAGAAGTAAAGTGACAGAAACTCCAGTGGAAAGGGAGTTTGCCTCATAAGAAAATAACTAAAAACCAACAAAAAGAGATAAGTGTGGAGAAGCGGGGTATCGATCCCCGTACCTCTCGCATGCTAAGCGAGCGCTCTACCATCTGAGCTACATCCCCTGACACCAATTATATTTTATTAATTATTAAAAGCAAATAAAGCACCTAACATGAAAATACATTGCATGTGAAGGGTATACCAATTCCGGGGGACATGTTGGTTTTATTAAATAATAGAGGACCAGACTAATGCATACAATAAGAGTAAGCTGACTGATGGATCGTATGCATTAAGTTCCTCTTCCTTCATTAACTTTTTCTCTACTCATATACCAGCAACTCAAGTTGGTCTTAAAGTAGAAGAAATTTTTCGTAGTTTAAAATATGGTATTAGAATTTAGGATGAAATGAGGTTACTCTTTGCTGGTGTTGTTACGTGGTCTTAGTGTAATGAGTTTCATGTGCCAGTGGTATGAGTATTTGAACCTTTTCTTTTTTAAGGTATTAACACCTTTTACCAAATAAATGATGCCTTTGTTACTGTGAATTCTCAACAGGAGAATTTAAACAGAGATGATTTAGCGTTTATTTTTTTCACTTAACGTAAGTATTGATCTTTTTTGTTTTGTTTTGCGCTTTTTTTTGGGGCAGGGGGGCCTGTCATTTATCATTTTTTCTTGTCTTGTCTTGATGATGGGGAGTTCGTTCATGTCTTGAATGAGGGTGGTATTTTTTGTTCTACAATCTTGCATTAAACATATGCCAATTCTTGGTTCATAGCAATGTTTGTTCTTGCTGAATTCATATAATACTATATTTCACTTGTCTAGCTGTGTTACAAAAGTATCAAAGGGAACCAACTATGCTGATTGAGATTTGCTCTCTGTGTTGCAGTGATGAAGATGAACCAAAGACATTACCATATATGCTTTTAATCCTCCATTACCAGACATAGGCATGCTGGTTTGGAAGGTAAGTCAAAAAATATGTATATCTTAATTAACATGCCTTCATTTTCCTACCCAGCCATTACTAGTATCCTATAAAATCATATAATATTAAACAATAGCTGGTATTGTTTAGATTCAACAACTTTGCTCTAATATAAATTAAGTCACTTCTTTTGGTGAAGTAGCATGGCATTGTAAGCGTTAAGAGTAATTAATCAACTAGATACCAGCTTAGATTAAGTCACTGGTTTGTATTTAACTAAGATTAGATTAAGTCAGTCAGCATGGAACCAAAAACATTCATCGGTGAAACAACTAGATAACATTAAGTCAGTCAATAGATACCAATTATATCCTTTAAATGTAAAGTTTAAGTATAAACTGCTAGCTTGTCAACCAACTGTTAGTGTCTGTTTAAACCATCCAACAATAGAATAAAAAAGATAATTGAACATTAGAATAGTGTTTAAGCAAAACCCCAACCTTAAAGCATGTTTATATGCATTAAATCAAAAACCCTAACTTATCCCCACGGGATTGAGTGTTAAAAATTAGGTAGATGTCTCACCACAAGATCGAAGCAGCAGAGCGTTGATCCACAGAAGCCGCAGATGGGGGAGCGATACCCAAATTCAGTCCCGAGTTCCTCAAAATCCAATGTCTCGGCCAAGCTGCGAAACAGAGGTACTCTCTGTGATTAGGAAACAAAAAACAAGTATTTTTGTCTATAAATCGTCGTTTCTAATGAAATAATTGAGAGAAAATTCGGTTACCTAAAAACCCCGAGAATGAGAAGCAGAGTTCCACGGCGCAGAGGGATTTTAGGCCATCGCCGGTTTTCTGGTGGCACCCCTACGTCGCCGGTGGGTTTCTGTGCCGATGAACCTCGAAATCGGTGATGAATCCGGCACCGATTCCCGTAACCCTCTTCGCAGACCAAGGTTTTCGTGGGAGGGAGGGAAAATGCTGGGTGCGGGAAAATGAAAGGGAAATGGGGGATTGGGGGAAATGAAAAGCATAAGAGGGCTGCTGTTTCGCGCGGATTCATTAAAAGGTTTTTTGCGGCAAAAATATTCGCTGCAAAAGTGTACAGTTTGGAAAAATATCGAAATAGCGGCGAATTAAGTCGCCGTAAAAACTGAATGGTACATTGCGGCGAATTAAATCGCCGCAATAATTAATAAACTCGCTGCAATAAACCCAATAGTCACCGATACGTTATAACTTTGCAGCGGTGTCAAATTCGCCGCAAATACAAACCTTACCCAGCGAACTTATTAGCGGCGCCTATAAAATCGCCTGAAAAAATGCATTTTTTTGTAGTGATAGCATGCCCAGTTGCATCTGGTGTCTTTGTCGCCGCTGCTTTCTCCTTGTCACCCAATGTGGATGTCAAAGAACTCCACGCTTAAACATCCCGGGATCTCTTTCTTACGAATTTACAGATCTCCAGCATTTCAATGATAGCAGTGTTACTTTTCATTTCAGTCATCACATTTTCGCAGTGAAAGGAGCTTTCGCACAGGCGCCGGTACTAGTACAATGGGTTTGCTTCTCTTGGGGTTAGCTGCCTGTTGGATCTCTGCGACTTATTCTTTAACTTATCTAATTGACTATCTCACTCTCGACATCAGGGATCCAGAGAGGTGTGAACTTTCACTTCAATGTATGGTCCTTACCGTTGGCACAGGTTTTCTACCAGGATTGACGATGACACCGTACTTATCTATGTTAGAAGCATTCATTACGAGTTTTAAATTTGTCTTTTTTTGATTAAAAAGTTATTTTGAGCTAAATATTAATATTGTAAACTCCTCCATGTATTTCCTAATAATTAAGAGGGACTTGTGTACTATGTGTGTTCTATATCATTGACCAATACATGATCAGCTGGTTGTTATGAATTATATTCTCTCCAAACTTGAGTTGTTTCCCCAATGAAATGATAGTTCTCAAAGTTGTGCTTTTATTGCTTTTTCACTCTGCATGTCTGCTTGTTTTTTAAATCCTTCCACTCACAAGCCCTTTAGTGCACACGGGCCTAACTACCACCCGCCCAATGCAGGTGGGCGGCCGCCCACTTTGGTTCCCACTTCCCTGACGACAGGGGCGCTTTTCGACCCCATTTCCCACCTCCAAGCCTTATTCTTATCTGTCAGCCGATCAGGCGGATTGTCTCGTAAACCATATTCAGGCCATCCAGATGCTTGGATGATCATTAAGATCCAGTTGGATTCAGAAAACATCTTACCTCATTCTATCTATTTCATCTCATCATTCTAATTTTTTAAAATTTATACACAAAATATAATTAATAATTCAACTTTTTCAAATCTTAAGTCAACCTTTTTAAATTCTAAAACAATAATAACAAGACTATAGCCTACATAATGCGTAAATCGTTATTTATACTAAATTTTAAAATTCTAAATAATTCATAATACAAAATCACTACCACTACTTTTAATAAAATGTATATCAAATATATATAAAATGGAGTATGCATATATAAAATCTTAGTTACAAAAATATTTTTAGACTATATTCAATTTGTGATTCTCCTAGTGAAAAGATTGTGCATTTAGATATTTTTTTCCCCACCACTAAAATATGAAGCATAATTTTAACTTTTTCTTTTTTGTGCAATTTACATTTATATATATTCTGATTCTATTTTTTTTTTTTTTATATAATCTCAAAAATTCATGTGATTTCACCTTGCTTATTGGTTTTGAGCATTTGCTATCCTTGATTGTCTTTAATTTACTTAATTCTTTTTTTACACAGATCCCAACAATTTCAGCAGGTCTGATTGAGTATAGGGCACCTCCTTTCTGGCTGCAAAAGTACTGCCCCTCATAGTATCGTATTGTAATAATTTAACTATAATAGTATTATGCATAATAGTTTCTAGAATGTTTTACACTTAATGTTTTGCTTAATTTTTACTATAAATCAGCTAATGACAAACCTTTAAAACCTAAAATGGCCAGATTTTAGGGCTTTCCAAGGAGTATCTCACTATGTTTTCACTTATAATGGATCTTAGAAGAATATTCAGAAGACTTGTGTAGATATAATTAAACTACTTATACTGACCTGTAAAACAAATCAATATTGTCATTGTTCTCAAGGCCAAGCATCAAACCAAGAGGGTGATGGTGTTTTATATCAATTTCTTTCTCACCTAGCTCTGCACAGACTTACTACAAAATAATAAAACGATGGGACAACAAATAAAATGAATTCACCCAATTAAATTTTGAATGAACTATTAACATTATTAATTTGCAGTTAAAAAGCATGGGAATTAAGTTATCGGATATATATGTTTCGTTTCAATGACCTAGGAAGAAACTCAGCTACCAAAGACAAAATCTGATTATAACAGACTTCCCGGCCTCATGGATGAACATCTGACAAGAGGGGTGACTGGTAAAGATTCAAATCCTGCATCCTTGTTTCAGCTCTATGTTAATTATGGTTGATATACAGAGGCTACAAAATTGTTGCTTGATTACATAGAATCATTTGCATCAGTGGTAAATCTAATTTCTTTTCATTGCATGTTTAAGCTTCTTATGTTTAAACTACTTTTTATGCATATTTGCCGGTCTATTCATCTTTTTCCGGATATTCATCTAAAGTTTTGTAGAATTTTTATGGCATTACATTTCATTACAAGTTCAATTAATTTATTTTTTTCAACTAAGAAAATTAATAAACCAAGACAACCTTTGTTAATACCTAGTAATAACATAAAAAAGTAAGATATGTCAGAAGTTTGTTACAACTTCAATAAACCATATTTGAGTAATTTCTTCAAAAAAAAAATTATCAAATCAAACTGTAGCGGGCTATTCTTTTAGTCGGTTATTTTATCATGCACTTGGTGCGCCATCAATTCGATGCCATATAAAATCAATATCTGATACTTCTATTGTTGGGATTCGGGCCGTTCGACAAATAGAAAATATGGAGCCACGCAGCTGATGCAACAAAGAGAAATAAAACTAAAGACACATAACAGCAATGGACACCAAGATTTGAAGTGGTTCAGTTCAAATTGAGCCTACATCCACTGTTGGGTCGATCTGAATCACTATAATATCAGAAGATGGAGTACACTTTTGAGGTTACAAAGCTCTATCTCACACAAAGCTCTCAAACCC
This sequence comes from Platycarya longipes, assembly GCA_036559045.1. NCBI lineage: Eukaryota > Viridiplantae > Streptophyta > Magnoliopsida > Fagales > Juglandaceae > Platycarya > Platycarya longipes. The sequence continues at coordinate 12,452,404 of CM071796.1, read as the reverse complement.
TTACAAATAGGCTCTCAAATCACAAAATCAAACAAGAGAAAAGGAAACGGGCGTTGCTATGTTCGTCTTCTCGCTCAAGCGAGATCTTCTCACTCGAGCGGAATCATCAGCTCCTCATAGCCCTCTGCTCCGCTCTGCTGCTCAAATGCCCGAGATCCTTATATAGGCGGCATCTCGCTCGAGCGGAATCTTCTCGCTCAAGCGGAACACTATTCCAGACGGCGCTAACCCTAGTTCCTGTAAGCGATGCAACCCTAGGATTTATTCTCGCTCGAGCGGGAGGTCGAGCGAGGGTCGAGCGAAGTCTCTGCCTGGATCGAAAAACTCTCTGTCTAATGTCTCGCTCGAGCGGCTATCGAGCGAGGGTCGAGTGAAGTTACGGGTTGAGACTCAAAGTGCAATCTAATGTGCTTTATTCAAGCCACATCTCAACAAATCTCTACCTTGGCTTGAATAAGCCCCACAAAATCATTTTGGACAAAAGACCCACAAATCCTTCAACCACAGAAGGAATACCCAGCACGAAATACGAAGTCTATCTTTGAAGAACATAATTTCCACACAAAAGTCTTCAACACCATAGATGACATCTGAAGATTCACTATCTTCACACAAACAGCAATGCACTACAATACAGATTGCTTACTTAAACAAACGGCTTCTGAATACAAATGAAGACAATCAAATATTCTTCAACCAAAGTAAGAACCAACAAAAGTCTGCATGAGCATGCACAAAAAGTGACCAACTGCCCCCTTTATCTACCAATTGTAGACCTGCTCTCACTATGCACCAATGCCAATAAACTAGAGTACCACCTGTACTCCACTATGAAACTCTCTGGAACTCCACCTTCTTGCTATAACTCTCTCTCCTTTCTGTGGAAACAAAAGAAAAGAAAATTCACCAAATAGCAAGATGCGTTATCCGCTTCACTGACGATCTGTAGACAAGCTTGGAAAACTAAAAGCAAACTGTAGACTCTGTCGCTCAAAGCCCACCTCATTCCATTCGATTACTCCGTGGAGTGAAACAAAACTGCATGGTCTGAGTAACGCTCTACCTTCTTGTCTGTAGATCACTGTCTTCTCAAAATCAGATAAACAAAAAACCAAAACTCTTCAATGATCATTGAAACAAATATGAGTTTAATACAAAACAAGACTTTACACAAGATGTATCCTGATCAGAAATACTGCAGGAACCCTGATTCTACACTGCTTCCCAAGAATACAATGCAAACAAAAAACCAAAATTACTGTCTTCTGATCACACCAAGCAAAAGCTGCCGACTCATAAATGATCATCTTGTCTAGCGCACTCGCATGTGACACATGCGAATGATATCTGAATCTGGAGCATGTGAGGATACTCCACCTGTCACCACACTGCCCTCAAGGAAGAAGAGACTAACTGTCACCTTTTTCGCTGTCATCACTACTAGAGGAACTTTCCTCTTCCTCCACATTTTGCAATTGAGGACACTCACTTCTGTAATGACCCAACTTATGGTAGTGGTAACACTTAATCTTTTTCTTGTTTGATCTAGAGCTACTAGAACTGGAACTATATCTATTCTTCCCTGAACATCCTTCCCCGGATCTACCACCAGAGGAACATTTCACAAACAAACCCTCAGCTTGATCGTTCATACCTAAACTCCCAAATTTTGTTCTCAATTCCTTAGAATTCAAAGTAGACTTGACATCTCCTAAGGAGATTGTATTTCTACCACACAACATTGACTTTACAAAATTATCAAACGAAATAGGTAATGAACACAAAACAATTAAGGCTTGATCTTCCTCATCAATCTCAATGTCTATGTTCCTCAGATCCATAATAATCTTATTAAATTCATCTAGATGTGCAGAAATAGAGGTACCTTCCTCCATTTTGAGAGTGTATAACTGTTGTTTCGAAAACAACCGGTTAGTGAGAGATTTCTTCAAGTACAAGCTCTCCAGCTTATTCCACGATCAACTGCGGTCTCCTCCTCTACAACTTCCCTCAAAACTTCATCTAATAATGACAGTAGAATAGTACTGTGAGCCAGTTCTTCCTCATGCTTTGACAATGCAGGAGACTCACCAGTTACTCCTTCTACAACCTTAAACAGACCCTGCTGACGCAACAAAGCCTTCATCTTCAAGCGCCATAAACTGAATCTGTTCTGACCGTCAAATTTCTCTACTCTAAAATTTACTGAGGCCATCCTTTCAGATCTTCACAGAGCTCAACAATGCTCTGATACCAGTTTGTTGGGATTCGGGCCGTTCGACAAACAGCAAATATGGAGCCACGCAGCGGATGCAACAAAGAAAAATAAAACTAAAGACACATAACAGCAATGGACACCAAGATTTGAAGTGGTTCAGCTCAAACTCAGCCTACATCCACTGTTGTGTCGGTCTGAATCACTATAATATCAGAAGATGGAGTACACTTTTGAGGTTACAAAGCTCTCTCTCACACAAAGCTCTCAAACCCTTACAAATAGGCTCTCAAATCACAAAATCAAACAAGAGAAAAGGAAACGGGTGCTGCTGTGTTCGTCTTCTCGCTCGAGCAGAATCTTCAGCTCCTCACAGCCCTCTGCTCCGCTCTGCTGCTCAAATGCCCGAGATCCTTATATAGGCGGTATCTCGCTCGAGCGGAATCTTCTCGCTCGAGCGGAACACTATTCCAGACGGCGCTAACCCTAGTTCCTGGAAGCGATGCAATCCTAGGATTTATTCTCGCTCGAGCGGAAGGTCGAGCGAGAGTCGAGCGAAGTCTCTGCCTGGATCGAAAAACTCTCTGTCTGATGTCTCGCTCGAGCGACTGTCGAGCGAGGGTTGAGCGAAGTTACGGGCTGAGACTCAAAGTGCAATCTGATGTGCTTTATTCAAGACACATCTCAACATCTATTATGAATGCTGCGCAAGAGAGTCGCACATATTTCAACAAAGTTTGCTAACTTCGGTTACCTGGTTAACCGATTGGTTGACGTCGATTGAATGGCAACATCGACCTCCTCCTTATTCTTGTTCTCAGACATGACGATCGCTCATAATCCAGTTGGAGTGTGTTGGGTTATGACATTCATTGTCGTGTTGTTTGGGGGAATCTGCAAGCGAAGGGGAATAAAGCTTTCCATTCAAGGGATTGCGATGACACAGAATGATACCCTCTAATCCCGTCTCTTCCTTGAATTTATGAGTCAATTCATCAATGCTATTCTCCCTAAAAGTAAAAGAATATCCATCCCTTGCGACTTGGGTGGTGAACTTAATTAGAATCTGTAGACTGCAAAATCAAAATTTACAGGCTTTGCTGAAAGTTTATGAGCTGGCTTCGGGTCAAGCTACTATGCAAGAAAATCAGAATTTACAGACTTTGCTGATAGTTTATGAGCTAGCTTCGAGTCAAAAGATTAATATGGACAAAACATCTATAGTTTTCAGCAAAAATGTCAGTGTATAGCGAAGGAGACAGATTCTGGATATGCGGCAATTACAACCTGAAAATAATTATGAGAAATATCTAATATTACCTCTTATCGTTGGGAGATTCAAGAAAAGAGCCTTTCTGAGATAAAGCATTGGGTTTGAAGAAAACTTCAAAGTCGGAAGGAGAAGTTGCTATCAAAGGGAGAAAAGAGGTACTAATAAAAGTAGTGGCGATGGCTATACTCACCTATACAATGTCTTGCTTTCTGTTAACGGGTACTGGTCTTTGCTCCGCGTTGGAATCTATGATAGCTAAATTTTGGTGAGGCCAAAAGAAGGATGAGAGGAAGATACATTGGGTAAGTTAGGACAAGATCTATGTTCGAAAAGCAGAAGGTGGGATGCGGTTCAAGAAATTGAGAGATTTTAACATGGCTCTTTTGGCGAAACAATGGTAGCAAATTCTTCATAATGAAGGGTCGTTACTTCAGTAGATTTCTAAGGCCAAATATGTTAGAGTCGAAGAAAAATAGAAGCAAAGGATAAAAAGATGAAGTCTAAAACAGAGAGAATAATTTGGAAGAAACAGAGTTCTTGACTCTTCATTTCATTTCTTCATTACATTTATCAACTTGAGCATATGGCTACATAATTTAAACAAATAATAGGGACTCTTCGATTTTCATTACAATGCAATCAAACACGCATTAACTCAACCATTTACTTGAAACACAACAAAGAAATAAATGTTGCATGTAATGAAGATGAGCACATTAATTTCAATACTCCTTAATGTGTTTTTCTGAAACTCCTAAAATGGCTCTCAGCATTTGAAACCTATTTCTAGACAAAGCTTTAGTGAAGATGTCTGCAAACTATTTTTCAATGCTGCAATACTTCAACTGAATTTCTTCATTAGTTTCAACTTCCCTTAAGTAGTGATATTTAATTGCTATGTGCTTAGTCCTGTTCTGGAAAATAGGGTTTTTAGCAATAGCAAAGCAGAATTTTTATCACATAAAATTTCAACAGGTTTCAGTTTATGTTCTCCCATGTCTTCCAAGATTTTAGTTAGCCAAATAGCTTGGTTTCCAGCACTAGCAGCTGCAATATACTCAACCTCAATAGTGGATTGAGCCACACATTTTTGTTTCCTTGATCCCCATGATAATTTTTACTTTTGCGTTTCCTTGAAACTCTAATTGTAAAATATCTCATGCTTGCTTAGAAGTTGTAGCTCGCATCATTCTAGGAAAGATAGTGTCACTTACAACCTGTTGAAGCACAAATAATGTCTTACCATCTTTTTGTTGCTCAACCTTGATTTGTTCGTAGACTGTAGCAGATTGGCCTTCAGTTGGAATAGTAACTCCTTTCTCTATCACCTCCCACATATCTTGAAAGATAAAGAAGGTGTTCACCTTGATGCTCCAAAAATCATACCCTTTACCATTGAAGATAAGGACTGGTGCTGTTGCTCCTAAGGCAGACATATTTTCAACCCAAAGCAGACCAAAGCTGCTCTGATACCAGCTGCTAGAGTTGAAGAAAAATGGAAGTAAATGATAAAAAGATAAAGTCTAAAACAGAGAGAATAATCTGGAAGAAACAGAGTTCTTGACTCTTTCTTTTATTTCATTTATCAACTTGAGCATACGGCTACATAATTTAAACAAACAATAGTGACTCTTCGACTTTTATTACAATGCAATCAAACACACATTAACTCAACTACTTACTTGAAACACAGCAAAGAAATAAATGTTGCATGTAATGAAGATAAGCACATTAATTTCAATAAAATATTTCTCTAAGACTAATTTTTTTTGACTCAAAGTTGGGTCGTAACCCTTCTTACGCGTGGCGTAGAATTTGGCAAGCTAAGTCAACATTGTTAAAGGGTTGTTGGTGGAGAATTGAGGATGGAAGAAAGGTAAGACTCTTAAAAGATTGTTGGATTCCTGGGATTGCACCGAATATGATTCAAAGCAAATGTTGCAGAAAACGTTCTCAAAATTCCAGTGTGCCCAAGGGAACAAGTTGATAGAGTGATTGGGGGGAGGATAAGGGGGGATTGTTTTTAGTTACACCTGCTTATCGATGGTTGCAACGTCACTACAAATATAAGGCTTTTTGCAGCGACTAAAAGTCACCGCAAAAAAGCCTTAAAATCACGACAAATAGGCACCTTCAGCGTTTTTTCGTGCGCCGGCGCCGGCTCCGTGCCGCTATAATTGAGCTGCTATAACTCTCTCCCTGCAGATGTTCTAAGGTTTTTTGCGGTGAATTTCGGTCGCCGCAAAAAGATAAAAAATTGCCGCAAATAAATTATTAACCTTTGTTAGGCTTTTGGGATAGGACCATTTGCCGCGAGTTTTTACAAAATAAGATTTTACAAAATAAAAAAAAATTGTAATTAGTTATTAACCTTGGTTAGGCTTTTCCACAAATAAATTATTAACCTTGGTTAGGCTTTTCAATTCGCCGCAAATGAGATTTTACAAAATAAAAAAAAAAATAGAAAAAGTTGTCGATCTTCATATAAATCCTAAATCCTGAAGCCTTAAATAAAGTTTAAGTGATAATAAATTTATCAACAAACTTGCATATAATGAGTTATAGTTCTTAATTGAAAGTTATTGCAATAAACATTATCTTATATGAAAAAAATGTTGAAAAAAATCAGGACTTGGGATTAATTGAAGAATTGGCCAGTAGTGAGTTTTGGGTCGTCCAGTCTTCATTGAGTTGTTGATAGTTTGCAAGTTGAGAAGGCCTACATTGGAAAAAAAAAACATCTCTTTACATATATAGAGAAAGATGGAGGATAAAACAAATAAACATGAAAATAAAAATATCAAAAGGCACCGTCACCATCAATATGACAAACATAGTGTGACGCCCCCAAATTTCCCTTAAAATAAATACGGGAATCGAGGCGTCAGGATGATGACAACACAGGTCACACATCCCAACTACAAGTGTCAAACGTGTGTGCACATGTGACATACATAAAATAAAAGCAGTGGATATATATATAGATCAATAACTAAGTACCAGAATTTTAGAAATATTCTACAAACCAGTTTAACATAAATTCTCCACCAGGAGATTTAATACAGTCAACCGAAAGATAAATTAAACAAATACATATTTTTAAAAGGGGAAAATAATTTCCCGAGATAACAATTTTATAACAATAATACCTCAACGGCGGAGCTGTCTCCTCAGGCTCAGCCTCTTCAAAGTCTACATCCAAAAACTACGACGCCAAAATGACATCGCAGTTAAGTATAACCCAAACAAACCCAAGGTAATAAATATATTAATGCCACAACAACAACCATGAAAAAATTACCATATGCATGAAGCTTAAAATCATCTTCCTCAAAGTCAATGAAATAACTACACACCAAAATCCCATTGGTCCACGATAAAATTCCAGTAAAATCATTTATCATTTTCCCAGAAAATGATGACCATAAATCCATTAAAACCACAACCATTTTCCCAGAAAATGGTCTGCGTAAAACCAATAAACACAACCCACCACTTTCCCAGAAAATGGCCTAACTATCCGTTTTATTAACCGTATCCACCATGATTTCCCTTAGGGACCATCCGCACACCCCGGCTTTCATCATCACACCGAAGGTAACGACCCCGCATGTGTCTTCGGAACGGGCGATGCCTAACTAACCGCACCCAGCATGTACCATGACCAGGCATCCCCTAGCTCCTGCCAGCAGAGAAGCCACGGAGTCGGCACGAGAGCGTTATCATCCCGTCCAATCCCGTCGTCGTCCGGCGACAACTTAGGAGACATCACTCAGTATATTCCGCTCCCGAATAACTAGAGGAGCTCCACCGGGATAATACCCCATCCCGGCTTGGGGTTGTGATGCACACGCACCCGAAACCATAAACACATGAAAACCCAGTTTTCAAGTCCAACACATGAATATCTGAAATCATGCAAAAATTCAACTTCCAAATATTTTCATGAACATGTGCGTAAATATACAATGCAGACGACCATGCACCAAATAACCAATAACTAATAATTCCAGCAAAACCAATTACAATATTTGTTGATGCCAAAAACATATTTAAATCTTAATGTTTATTTGGAAAATACTTATAGCGGGTAAAAACGCAATTCCTTGAACAACGCCAATCTACAGCGTTTGTAGCGGTCATATGTACATTAGGCTAAAATGCTCGGTTTGACACCAAAATTTAGGGAGATACTCATTGAAGGGTGGGGAATCTCATGGAGGTGGTGGTGTGGCAGCACAACCACCGGAAGGTGGCGGATCGGGGTCAAAATAGGTGAAAACCCATTTTCAGGTTTGAGCTTGTACCGGGAAGGTGAGGCAACGGTTGGGGAAACTGAGATAGGGGATTGACTGGCTGGGCAAGGGGAGTCTTTTGGTGGCGGTGGTGAGGCCTATGGTGGCCGAACGGCGGCGCGGCGAAGAACAACCCGTTTTAGGTCGCCGGTGCCAAGGGGTGGCCGGCGGTGGCCGGAAAATGCAAGTGAAACAAAAATAGTCATTTCGGGTAGGGGGCCGTGTAGGGGCGGTGGGGTGGCCGGAGGTGACACCACCGGTGCCGTTGAACTCGCCAGCGTGTGGGGAGGTTGGCGGTGTGGGCGGTATCGCCGGTGGGTGGCCGACGGCGGCCCTGGTTTGAGGGAGAAGGGACTGGTGAGAGGGAAAGGAGGCAGGGGAGGGGTCGCAGGCACGGCTGGGAAGCAGGGGAAAAATGGAGAAAAAGAAAATAAAATAAAAGAAAATAAAATAAAAGGAAAAAGAAAAAAGGAAGGGAAAGAAATACAATCCAATTCTCATCACTTGGATCACAAAAATACTTAAAATCATAACATAAATATATGTATATAAAAACCCATTCCAAAACACATTTAATTAAAATAAATAAAACACATCAAATAAAATCACATAATAAAATAAAGAATTTAATTCCACTCATTAAAATAATTAACTCATTAAAATAAATAAGAAAAGCAACGTAACTCAATATTAACTAATTAATAGCTCAAATAAATATCTTAAATAAATAAAATACAACTAATAATATTATTAAAATACATTAAAATAATTAACACCAAGAATAAAATAACGTGTAAAAATATACGTAAATCTGGGATCTCACACATAGAATAGTAAAATTTTGCATTAATAGCATCAAAACCCAATGCATAGCAATAGCTAGAATCAAAGTTAGTTGGCAAACCACAGTTCCCTTCATAGCTATAGAAATAAAATTTACATGGACATTAACAACTGATCTTCGGGATAAGAATATTAAACAATACTTTTCTCGGGAATAAAATCAATCAGTCCTTCAGGAATAAGAATAAAATCAATCAGTGTAGCCTATTTAATGTAAGCAATAAAAAACAAGTATCATAAGATAAAGAAACCTAAACTGTACAATAACCACAATTAAAACTGGTAGCAAGGCATATTAGGTTCACATCCAAAGCCACCTCAACAGATTCATGCTGCAAAAGAATGAGTCACTGATGCAAAACCTCATACATAAGCATAAAGTTTGGGTTTTGACATGTATTCATTACCCCTATTAGAATGGTACATCCACATAATAGATAGAATATGGAGCAGTCGCAAATAAACAACAAAGCAAGATTTTACTGCACATAACAAAATCAAGGAGCTAAAAAAATATATAATAAGCTATCATTTTATCTTATATAAGTTTAGGTACATCGTGAGATCTGAAAAGTCAAACTCAAAAGAATAAAGAACCCTAACTCAAGACAAATAATTCTGACAGTGGTAATGAATCCCCTGTGCGGGCAACAACATCAGTACTGATGCCAATCCTTTCCAAAAGTTGCTGACAACCTAATTATTGTATCACATTGAAAGTCATCATTTTTTAGCAAATAAAAAAAGATGTTATATGGTCATATTGCATGGTCAACATCCAGTTTGAGATATAGTGGAAGAAAAAAAGGGGGGGGTGTTGAAAACTTTTGAAAGTAATCAAGCTTTTCCAATGATGGTATGATATTGCATGGTGTGATACTACATAGGAATTGCAAGTGTAACAATTTGGAACTAATTCACCCAGTGGTGTTATGCATTTAGATTTATGCACTTTCAGCTTTAGCAATCTCATAATTTTAATAACATTACCATTATTAAAATGTGTAAAATCTGAACTGCTCTCCCACATAAAAACTCCATCCCACAGCCTAACAATCCTATTTTAAATGAACTAACTTTATTGAAATGCTTTGTGCTAAAACAACAAACATCCTTAAATGGTAATGTTTCTAAACTAGCAGACATATAAGTGGGATACATTTATCTTTATATCACTATCTCATTAGATTTAAATGAATACAAATGAACACATTAATATTTTTAAACTTTTATTTTTTTGATAAGTAAAAGTTTTATTAATCAAAAGAGGTGGCACACATTAATATTTGTAAACTAGCAGACATATTTGATTAACTATTATTAATATGAATTTCTAAAAAAAATCTTTGTAATCCAGCAGTAAAACAACTTTCCTAGCATTAATAAGTTTTTGCAGTTCAAAATGTAATTTTTCCTAGTATTAATTTCTCATCAATTTGGGTAGAATTAGAGCATTAGGTTATATACATAAATCCTTGAGGGATGTTCTACTTAGCAGCTTCGTTATTAATAGGAGAACCATAACTCAATAATGGTGTAAAAAAAAACAAATAGAAGAGGATGTCCAGGATTTAGCAGCAAAGACAAACCATACCTTAGTTGTGGAAGGAATCAGTGCAACTCACTACCCTCCTATGCAGTCGCACCACTCCAGTAGCTCTAATCTCGGTTGAAACAACAGCAACCCTATGCCAATAAGTGAAAGCAATTGGTCTGAAAATAAGAACTCTGAAATTTTACCTACTTACTCTTAACAAACCCAAATTTGAGCAATTAAACTATTAAACTATACTGTAAGCAACCACATTTTACGTTCGCAAGAAACAGCAAATTAGTCCTATATAATTGCTCATATTAAAATAAAGTCTCAATCTAACTACTTAAGGTGCTGCTAGAAACATGAAGATCAAATCTATCCACAACACCAGATCTCCAAAAATGTGGCTTTTTAAACCATCCTGTTTGAGGGCAGATTTCATGAAAAATGTTAACATACGTCTCCCAAAAATAATGAACAAAACAAGTATGCGCAGTTGTATATTTCAGCAAAAAATTCAAGATAAAATTAGTAACAGAAATTTCAGCCAAAAATTCAAAAAACTAATTTCAATTTGAAGGATACAGAGACATAGTAATTTAAATTTTAGGCAATACAAATGAATCAAAAATTCGTGAAAAAAATAACTAAGCATGTGAACAAACTGAAAGTGAAGCTAAAATGTAATATTCCACCCAAGAGGAATATACTAGAGTAGATAAATTAGTCTTCATCATAACCAGTTGAGAAAATACCAGGGGAAATATTAGTAGAACAGATATTAGAAAACCACCGTAGTAGAAGTAATGAAAATAAGCTGAATGAATGTTCTTACAAGAGTCGAAATCACAAATAATTGAGGCCACTGATCAACTAAGTGCATATAAACCCTAGGATTTGGGGATTACTGAAAATCCTTACCCGAGTTCAATGGAGTTCGCGAGGAGATGAGCCAATTAGTTTGGGTCTAAACAACCCCCAAACAATCCGTTAAAACCCAAGGGCGAATCAATTTTGGAAGAGGATGATAGCTGGTTTGGCACTGGATAAACGAGAGAAGGTCCACAGGGGGAAAAAGAACGACAATAACTTGGAGAAACGGAGAATAAGTCTCACCCGCTAATAGAGATGGCGACGACGAAGGAACGTTGGCGATGACGACGGCGGCGTGATGACGACGGCGGCGTGATGACGACGAAGGGGCGGCACGATCTCAGAGAGAGAGAGAGAGAGAGAGAGAGAGATTAGGTTAAGAGAAAGTGAGGAAGATTTAGGAGAATATCGGGGGGGAGGGGGGTGTGTTAACATACGGCTAAATTTTAAAAGAGTATTTGCAGCGCTTCCGTAGCGCCGCAAAAGCTATAAAATTTGCCGCAAAAAATAATTTCGCCCAGGTATCATGACAAAACTGATAAAGTGCCGCTATAACTTAATTTTGCCGTCACTTTCTATTACGGCAGTAGCGAAAGAGCCACTACAAGTCACTTTTCTTGTAGTGAACACTTACACATCAGAGTTTTGGCAACTTATGGAAGGATATCCGGAGTCTACAGGTTCCACAAAGGGTTCAAATTTTTTCCTGGAGGGCTTGCTTAGTTTGGCTTTCGACATTGAGGAAATGCGTTGTTATTAATTTTGATTGCTGCTTATGTGATGCTGATTATGAGAACTTAACCCATGCATTATTGATTGTCCTTCTATTCTTGGTTTATGGGTGTCTTATTTACCTGTGATGGCCCGAGTGGACAAGAAGCATAATTTTGCTAATGTGGTATTGCAGGTGCAAAGGTTGGGAGGTAGAATTGATTTGGAAATTTTCTTCACTATTGCCTCAAGTTTTTGGTACCTAAGGAATAAATAGCTTCATGATAATGAAGCTTTGGAGGGCAGAAATGTTATAGAGCAAGCTTTAACAACCTAGAAATTGTTTTGTGGTGTGAAGGCTAAAGTGGGACCTGCTTTGAAATCTTATTGTGGATGGCAGCCACCTCCAGTGGATTGCATTAAAAATGAATGTGGATGGAGCAACCTTTCAACATCTCCGCAAAGCAGGCGTTGGTATTATTTTGAGGGACTCTCAAGGCACTGTTATCGTGTCGGCTTCAAAAGGGGAATGAGAGGTAGATCAGCCTGAGTTGATTGAATTCATGGCAGTCATTATGGGGCTGCAACTGATCATGCATATGGGAATCACTCACTTGATTGTGGAAACGAATTGCCTGTTTGTGGTAAAAGAAGTGGCTGAGTACATCTTGAATCACTCATCGGCTTGGGGATCCATTATTCATGAGATTAAAAAGCTTTTATGTTATTTTAGTGATGTTAAACTTTGTCATGTAAATAGACAAGGTAATGGGGCTGCTAATGGCCTTGCTAGATATGCATGGGAAGCGAGTCCATTCAAATGTGGAGGGGGGGAGGGGGGTGTTTCCAAACTTTATCTCTCAGGCCAGTTAGCTTAAGAGTCATCTGTAACTGTAAATTCTCTCATGAATGAAGTTTAGTTATAAAAAAAAATAAAAAATGTCTTCCAAGATTTTCAAATGGATCATGTAGGTGTTTCCACAAACATCGTTGGTGCAATTTATTTATAGAAATCAGGATCATGTTTCCACAAAAGTTGATTAAACTATTATTAGAATATATAATTTTTAATATTAATTAATTATTTTGAAATTTGAAAAAGTTAAATTATTTATTTTATTTTGTGTGCAACTTTAATTATCAAATCATTAAAGTAGATCTCGTTATTCTATTATAAGGATGTGCTATCATCCCTTGGTCAATGAATTTCTCGTTATCAAAATGAAAGTAGATCTAATGGTTGAGAAGTGGGATGGAAGTGGGTAAGTATAATATATATCTCAACTCATTTATTAAACACGATAATTAAATATAAAATTTTGCTACGTAAAAGCCGCGGCCAGTGTGTTAACACCATTTATAGTGAGACTAGTCATCATAGCTTCAAAAAAAAAAAAAAAAAAAACATTATTAATAATTTTATAGCATAGTTAATATTGAAAGCTTCCACATCAATGGTGTGTTGGGTGTGTAAAAAATAAGGTTTCTAGATAGATTTTATCTTAGACAAGTCGTTTATATCAACCCCAACTTAACTAATAATGAGTATTTAACGGCTAAGTTTTTATCGAATGGTAACGTCACACAAAATTATACTTCTAGGTTAGTCAAGTACTGTATATTCCAAACTTGATAACTAGGTTCGTCCATCGTAGTCCTCCCACATGATACTTGATAATTTGTTAAAATATCATCCCGTAATAACTGAAGGTTAAAAACTAATCAAGCTTTGATTTATTATCATACTTCTTAATACAAATTTTAAATTGGCCATCAATTAATCGTTATATTTGCGTAAAACATGTAAATGTAATTAAGAGTTACCTTGCTTAAGAATAAAATGAGAAGTCACAAAATCAATTGCGAAGGTATATATGTCAATATCTGAACCTATCTAAAATGTGCAAGCGTATTACTTTTAAAGAAAGAGAATGCAGAATGAATTCACATGAAAATACAGTTTTTTTTAATGGTAGAATTCATTTTTTAAAGAAAAACTCTATAATGCCGTCGTAAGTGTACCGCTTCAAATAACCGTTCCTCAAATTATTATATTTTATTTAATGATTAAATAAATGATTTTAAGTGTATAATTGATTTGTTTTTAATTTTTAATTTTTAATTTTTAATTTTTAATTTTTAATTTTTAATTTTTAATTTTTAAAAAGTATTTAAATATATTAAAAAGATATAAAAAAATAACTACAAAAAATATTAAAAAATAAATAAAAAATTATGCCTAGCTGTCCAACTAACCGCTGCAGCAAGCATGCTAACATTACCTTTTAACACTAGGCGGAGATTGCATGTGAACTAGAAGACAAACCCCGTGGATCAATGCTGCCAACGCCTGTGTCCTAATTGGGCCAGGTGGTGGGAACCCTTGTTGTAGAGACTGAGAAGCAAGGCTATTTGCATTTTAAACTTCTGGCTTTCGAACTTTTAAAACCAGCAAATTATCTTGCGAAGAGCCCTGTACATGTATGAGACATGGGAAAAGTGTGTTCCCAAAAAACAATGTGGCGATTCAGAAAAGTGTGATTCAGAATCAAGCTTGGTTTATCCGAAAGGAGGTTTTTTTTTTTTTTTTGTTTTTTAAGGTAGAATAAGTTCTAATGGAACATTACAACTCTGACTTGATACATACATATATAATACAAGCCAATTACTGTTTTTTAGGCTCTTCAATATCAAATTTCTTTGTAATTAATATGGTCTTATTGTAACTGTTGACAGACAAATTATCTGAGAGATAGCACTTTATCTAAAGACAAATTTTACAATTCTTTCCTAACATAGAATTAAACAACCCTACACTCAATCTAAGACTGAATAGAGAATAGATTATAAACGAAAGTCCAAAAGATTGTGTGTTTTTTAAAACCTAAGATAAAGGAAATAACAAAAAAAAAATGAAAAATACATGGGAATATAGCAAATTACAGCTTGCAATTTTAGAGACCGAAATAAATAATACAGAGACTGTGGTAGTGGAAGAGGGACACACACCGTCCTAAAAGTACTACGGACAATCTTATCTAAAGAAATCGATAATGTGCTAGCACTACAAAAAACAAAAAAGTTTTTCGGGCGCTAACACGTCGCCGGCAAAGGTGGAATTTTTGCCACAAATAGTTTATTATTTTTTTAATAAATGCTGTAAAAATTATACAATTTAACAGCAATTTAATTCATCATGCATCTAATCAATTATATTTCCTAATAAATATTACAATATCATGAACTCATCATTGAAATATATATATATACATATATATATATATATATGTAGTGAAGGTGCTTAGCCTAGGCTATATTGTTCAGGAGTCCGGGCAGGAAAAATGAAGAATTCCTCGTGAATCAAAATACTTCTTTAAGATTTTATTGACATATTTGCGACCCCCCAATTTGAACGAGTTTTACTCATGTATGAAATTGATTTCCCATCAATGGAAGACTGTTTGAAACAATGTGAGCTACATCTGATTTTTGAGATCAGAAAATGCCAAATAAAATGAGATCATCCAAAAAAAATGACAAGATAAAACCAAAACAGCAAAATCCATCATAAGAAAGCACTGAAGTAGGCCCCAAAAATCAACTTGAATAAAATGAGGAAAAGAAGCATAAGCACTTCGGTTTTGAAAGAGTAATTGGGTTAAATTTGACAAAAACCAGCAGTGTTATTCAAAGAAGGTATAAAATGCAATAAAAACTTGAGTGCACCAGGATTGGGATGGCCCAAACGTCTATACCACAAGTTGGTAGAAACATTGTTTGCTGTAAGTCCAATGGGAGTTATTTTAAGGGGTATAAGTCACAAAAATTAAGGGGTGATCACAAAACGTCATTACCCCTGATTTTAGTGTCAGAGTGCCACCTTCCTCTCAGTGCTAGAGTATAGATTTGACCCCATCACCGTGCATTGTTTGAGCTGCCCACTTCGAATCCATGAACCAATCAAACCTAATAGTAAATCAAAAATCTCCAAAGCAGATTTTTCAGTCATCCCTCCAGGAGTTAATGCCTGCCCTCTATCAAAGGATTCAACAACATCAAACAAAAGATTCTCCCATGCGGGGTACCAAACAAGACCCGCAGCCGCATCTCTTTATCTACGAAGGCCCGAATTCAAATTTCTCCACCAACTAATTGAGTTGACCAAGAGCGTGTGAATTTTAGGATCTTTTGTTCCCTCTACTTTGATCATAGTGGTTGAGAGTCGAGAAACCCTAATATTATCCACATAGAATGTCGGTGTAGCTAGAGACTCCATCAAGGATTTTTCTTCGAGGTTGATAGTGGCGGAAGCTTTGTACTCTACCCCTTTTTTAGTTTCTTGAACTGAATCAATAGTGTTTTCTTCTGTTGCGATAGTATTGGCGTCGTCTATGAAATCATCTATATCGTTTGTTGCCTCGTCCATGTTGCCCTCCTTCAATCGACCATTTTGCCCGTCATCTAAATTTTTGAAGCTGAAAGCTTCATCATCTTCTTTGTCTTGCCTCTCCAGTATCATCCGCTTATAACTTGTATCTAGTTGTTGGACCTCTTGCACTTTGTCCAGCAAATTTATTTGCTGTTGACTCAATTTTATCACATCCATGAAGAGAATCGGTGGCTCTCGATACCAATTTGTAAGGATCCTGTTTGAATGAACGAAAGAAATCATGGGAATGATGAATGAATAGAAGAACATGGATTGAAAATAATTGGCAGTTATGCCTTGGGAGTTCGAGGAGGCTCCAATTCCTCCATAGATAAGTTTCCAAGTGAATTTACAGAATGTTCAAAGATGAGAGAAACATGCTCTCTGGCGTGGGTATAATAGTCACTTAGAGAAAAGCCAAAAACACCCTTACCATAACTAACTATTAAGGAGCATAAAACTATATCATTTATAACACGGTGCGCTCGGTATAATGAAAGGAAACTATACCGTTTTATTTAACTAAACTGTATATGAAATGCTTCTATACGACGTCATATAAGACTTACTCAAGTGGTGCATTTTGTTTGCTGTAGACTAAAAACATGAGCCAAGATTCTTTTCCAAGCCAGACTTCACTTCAAGTTCCTAACACACTACCCGAAATCAACCAACTCAAAATGAGAGAAAACCAAAATACAACTCCAAACAAACTGACTGCCAGAATAGAAAAAATCCACAAATTAACAACATATAAATGAACTACCTGAATATAAAACTACTAGAACTTCAACATAAATGCAAGCTACCAAATATAGGCTACTGAAATAGAAAACTACTGAAGTGAAAACAAATTCAAATGTAAATGCAATGAGAGACGAATACCGTTGACAAATTTCAGATTCAAGAAAAAAAGCTTGTAAAAATCGAAAATGGTGAAGTTCATGGGTTTGAGAGTTTGGCTATGAGTAGTCTACGATCCTAGCGAAAATCTCCTCTCCTTCTCTCCTTAGCTTTTTTTCCTCTCCTCAACTAATCATTTTTTACACCTGGCCACCTCGGATTGCTTGGCTTGCTTGTTTTGTGAGGTACATCTTGTGAGGGGATAATTACAGTAAGAGATAAGATGATGGATGCCCGCTGTCTTGGCGCCCGCCTACTGTTCTTCTTAGTACTTTAGGAGGAATTAGGAAGTATATAAAATGGAAAGTTGGATTCTGATTCCAACTTTCCCAACTATATTTATCCTAAATTAGTTCCTATCAGATAAATACGATAGATTTGATAAATTCATCGGGATTATCCCTGACACATCAGCAGTATAATAATCAGGAGCCTTATAAACATTTAATGTCTGGCAGTGTGGTATATCACATTAAATACTGATTGATATAAATATCCGAAATACGTACTGATTGTCCAAATGTAATCATATTAAAAGAGATATTATTAATATACGTTTCATAGGATTTAAGATATATGAAATAGATCAGAGCTTCACTTTGGAAGAAAAAAATTAATAAGTTCCTTGTAGATCTTTTACCTTGCGCATATGCACACGTCTCAAAGTTTCTTTAAGGATTTGTTCTCGATACTCAGCCTCACACAATGTCATGATTTCAAAAGGATCTCCTTCAAATACTCTACCAAAACTTAGATATTACCGGATGCAAAGAGGTTTATGTTTATTGGTTGAAGCAAACAAAGATGCATACCTTAGCCGATTCTGCATATCTTCCAATTGAGACTTGCAGCTTAGAATTTCTTGTTGAATCTCTTGCACGTGTACAGTGATTATTGAGAATAAAGACTGAAATGATAATCAATTATTTGTTTAATAAAGATCGGTTCTCATGCATAAAGTACCTTGAGTTTGGAATTACTACTCATTTTGCTTAACAGGGCATAAATAACAAATTATAGTGAAACACTCTATAAATTAAACATCAACAATATAGGGATCGAAAAATATTCAGAATAAGTCAAGTGCCAGGGGCTCTGAAAATGAGAACAAGGAAAAGGCGAAAAACCTGGCTTCTTGACAAGTTCGAATATCTGCTTCGCCCTTCACAGCACCACAAGTACCCAAACAATATACAAATCCAAACAATCACAGATCGATACACAGAATCACAGATCACAAATTCACAATATTTTAAAAAACTCACCGTGAATCGTGATGACACTCCATGGATTTTTTTACCTTTCACTAGAAACATAAATCGAGAACCTATAAAATCCTAAAATTTCATGAGAAAATAAAAAATAAAAAGAAGAGAGAGATGGAGAGATGAAGAGACAGAGATAGACGACGAAGACTCGAAGGGAGAGGTCGTAAAGGGGTGGGAAATACCAATACTAGAGCTTTTGGGCAAAGGAGATGTCGGCAACTAGGAACGATAGTGGAAGCGAAGGCTTGAGGCACCGAGAAAAGTCACAGTGTGATGCCGACGAGGGTTTGGTTGTAGGGAGTGGACGTAGAACAGGGGAAATGAGAAGTGGCAGATTTGGGTTGAATATCGCAGAGGTCTAAGGTTGTGCATCGACGGCGAAGTGGCGGAGAGAGGTCATCGACGCGAGAGAACAGAGGAAGGGGGAGAAATCGGGAGGAGGCTCAAGGGTTGGAGATGGCGTAGGCAGAAAAGAAAGAAAAGAAAGAGAGGGAGGGAGACTTACGGCACGGGGAAGGAGGAGAAAGTGAAGAAAGAAAAGGGCTAAAAATTGAAATTAGGGATACAGGTTTTAATTTTGGTGCCAAAGAGGTTTGCGAATAAATCTAGAGAAGAAATTCATTTTCACGAGGTTTAATGGAAAATAGTTATGGCAAAGGCAATAAATATGGAAATTTATTCGCGTCAATTATACTTGCCACAAAAGAAAGATCATTTGTCAAAATAAAAATGTATGGTAATTGCAACCATTCTAAATTGACGCAAGGCAATTTCCTAATTGTAGTATTTTTTGTGGCACCTAAATATTGATGCAAATTCCTAAAAAGAGACGGGATAAAAAATAGGCACAATTCATTTCGTTAATTTCACCAAAAAGTGGGATCAATTGTGGTATAGTTTTTGAAGACGCAATAAATCAATATTAATGACACATTATTGATCGACACAAAAATTTTTACTCGCAGTAAAGACTTCTTGTTGTAGTGCTTGAAATTTGGGTTAGGATTCAAACATTAATTTTCTAAGAAAAATGCACATTTTCGCTATTTGGAATCATGAATTACACATTATATAGACCCAATATATAATTTGGAGTCAGGTACACATTATTCCCAAGCATATAGTATGTAACTCAACACTTACATGTATAGTGTTTGGTGTATGGTCTACAGACGTCCAATGTGTTTGGTGTATCATTCAAAATTCTAGGTTTATAGATACGTAACTACTCGACATGCACTACAAGAAAACTGAGTATCTGTGGTCAATTATTCTTTGCCAACATGACTATTTGCTGCTAAAATTGGCAGGGAATAACCATTTTGGCAGAGAATAGTTGGCCACAGATACCCAATTTTCTTGTAGTGACATTTGATCATGATTAGGAATCTAATTGAATTATTATTTAGAGTTAGATATTTTAATCATTAACTTATTCATATAATTTTTATTTTTTTTTACGAGAATTATGGTGGAATAATTTATGACTCCGGAAATGTTCTGATTTTTTCTCTCATCAAGTGCACAAGCCAATTAGAAACAAAGAAACTTTAAAAATAGAAAATTGCGTGTAATCCACAATGATAGGATGCGTTTTTCGAACTTCCATTCCGAAACCCATTAATGTTTGCTTTCTTTTCTTTAATTTCTATATTGAACTAGATAAAGCCTACTCATTTCCATTTTGGTGAAGTAAAATAGATACCATATCGAAAGCTTTATTAAATGGCCGATCAAAATTAAACAAAAACGTAGCATAAAAAATAACCATGACAAAGATATCTTATTACATATCTAATTACTTTTCTTACATAAACATAACAATATACAATAGAAATTATACGCATACAGATAGTATCAAAAGTTAAAAAGTTTGACAACCAGAGACCAATGTTCCCTATTATATATATATGTGTGTGTGTGTGTGTGTGTGTGTGTGTGTATGGATGAATGGACGTTATATATAATTGGTCTCTCTTACATATTAGAGAATGAATATTATTTCTAGGAAAATATTCTAGTTACAAAGGAATTACATCAAAATAATTTTACTAACCGATGTTCTTGATCTTAGGGTGAAGATAATGTGAATTATATATATATATATATATATATATATAATACTCTTTTTTAAGGAAATCCATATATATTGCCAGCAAAGTGAGATTAAGGAGAAATGCAATACAACTCAACCAGATTATAACTAATTAATTAATAGTTCATGTTAGAAAATACTGACCAAAACGTTTTGTAGCAATAGCAACGTGAAGAATGGTTTCATCATCATTGCTCCGCAGGAAAGGTCATAGTAGTTTAGATTGTTCTTCTGGCAGACTTCGTGAAGGAAAATGAAGGCTTCTTTCTTCCCACTAAGTGCTGCCAAGAAAAGCGGAGTCTCTCCCTTACAATTACGAGCTTCCATAAATGATAAACCAAGTTGATGACCATGGAGAGGCGTATTCCCTCCTTTATTTTTAAATTCAGATATCTCTTGGCCTTCTCCTCGATGACTATAAATTATGTTCATAAGTTGTTCCACGGTCTCTTCCCGGCCACTCATGCTGTAACGCCCCGTACTCGTAGGGGGTCACGAAACTTCACCTGTTTGGTATATTCCATCCTCAAATACAAATAATAATAGGTCTCCGACCATTTTCCAAAATAATAATAATAAAAAATAGTTTTCACGAACCAATCCATATAACAATGTCCACCAAGTCATAAATAAAAGAATATGAATAAATCATAACTGAGAGGGTTCACATTCTCCCAAGAAGCCTAACGATAAAGAAAAACTAACGTTTCCACAATTCCAATGAAACTAGAACCCAAATAATAAATAAGTTAAATTTTATTTTCTCCCATCTAGTCTATGGCCCTAACAGCTTAAAGCTTGATCAAGACTCTACTCTTGGCCCTCTGATGGAACATCCAGATCATCTGAAAAATATATGAGATAAGAGGGGTGAGTTTTTCCACAACTCAGTAAGCGAAGAACCTATACAAGCGTGTAAACATGAGCATTTACCAAGTAATAAAATACGAGACAAAACATAATATTGCATAAAAGAAACAAATGATTTTCAAGATAATTTAAATCATCAATTACTTTGGCATAAACAAACTGAGTATTATCACTATATCAATCGGAGCATCTCACAAAGCAAAGACCATGTTTAACCCCCGTGGTAGGGTTGTGCTAATCCCGGTGGCCAAACCAGGCAGAGACAGAGGTGGAACTTTCCCTTATTCGTTCTCGGAGCCCCGAGTGTGCACATAGGAAAGCCCACAATAAACCACTTTGTTTCCAAAGTGGGTGCACTCAGAGATAGGAAATTGGTACCAAATCCAAACAGAGCAAATACAGAGCAGAGCAGAGCCAAGCAGAGATAAAGTCAAATACTAACTAGAATACTATGCCAAAGATTTTCAGAATTAATAAAGACACATAAATCCAAACTATTTTTCAGAATAAAGCTTATGTAAATAAAACATAGTCAACACCATCAAGGCATAATTTTTCTCAGATAGACAAAAATGTTCTTTTCACATTTCAGAAAAATAACACGACAAAAAGCAGCTCATGTCTACACAATGCATGTCTGAAATATTTTTCCTTCTTTTATATAAGCGTCATGAATAATGCAAACAATCGACTGAGGTTGATTTTTCTCAAGTTTTCATTTCGTAACCAACAAAAAAACACCAATTTTTTTAAAAGTCAACCTCAGTCCCCTTTTGGTATAAAACCGAGCATACGAACCCCGCTTACCTGACTGCTGTAGCGAAAAATCAAAACTTTGAGTCTCAACGCTAAGAGTTTCGTCACCTATACATAAAAATAATTCCCTTTATATTAATGACCACTCCAAAGGCCTAAAATCATAATTAAAAAAATTAACTACAATGTCTGTCTAAAAATTCACAATTTCCAGCAACCCAACAAACATAGTATCGAAAACGCTCAACGACTATTTTTTCCAAACCCACAAAATTTCAGCAACTATTCATCATTCCAGCTTACCATGTATTTTTCTCAAAACCCCAAAATACCATAAAAATGATTTTCTTCAATACATACCGTTAGCCCCCAAACCGAGTATTATTATTATATGCGTTTCAACAGCACTTCACAAACTACAAAATTTCGACACTCAAAATCATGTTCCTTCATCCTGTATCAACCCCCAACACGCTTCAAAAAAACTCATTGACAGCACCAAAACAACAACAAAAATTTAGCCAACCAACCCTTAAACCTTCACCAAAAATTCTTCAAAAATGGATTTGGAAAATAGGGAGTATAACTCCATAAATATTTCGGTATACTAAAAGTACTCAACCGGGTCTATACACATTTCAATTAAATCAGATTTTCCTCAATCCACACAAGGTTCCACAATTATTCACCCAAAACCCGAAACCATCACCAACATATACATAAAAATATGATGCAAACCAGCATACGGGCTTCAATTCGGTCTCAAAAAGAAGAAATTCTTACCAGCCAAACGAAGGCAACCCGCGGAGAACAGAGGCCAAACAAAGGCAACCCGCGGAGAACAGAGGTCGAGAATGCTTTCCAGTTTCCTCAAAAATCGACTATAAACAAGGAAAAATTAACCAAGTGTCTTAAGTGATTAAAACACCAAATCCACAACTCATTTTGGATGGAAGAAATTCGAAATGCACTAGGGGATTAAAAGAAAAACTTACCCGCGAGGACCAAATGGTGAACGGAGACAGGGGCGTTCGGCGCAGAGAGGAGACCCAACATCCAAGCTGCACAAGCCGAAAAAATGAGAGGGAAGGAAATTAATTTCCGTTGAGGTTCTTAGAAATCAGAACTGCCGAGGAATCGTGGGGGAGATGGGCGCTGGACGTGGTACCCGAAACAGAGGAAACCGTCGCCCAGGGGAAGAGAAGGAAAAGAGAAGAAGAAAGGAAAAGAAAGAAAGAAGGAAGGAAGGGGGCGGGGGGTTTAAAATACCTGGGGCGAAAACGGCAACGTTTTGGGGAGCCTGGGCCGGGTCTTCTTTGAACGGGCTTGGGCTGGCCGGGCCGGGCCTTACACATGCTCTCTTCTTGGCCACCGGAGACAACTATGTGCAATGCTGTGTCCTCGTTGATTGTGAGCTTTGCCGCATGAGCTTCTGGGTGCTTCTTATAGATAGTAATGACTCCTTCCCAGTCACCCTTCATGGACTTCCTGAACAAATCTTTCTTCATCTCCATTTCTAATACTTCAATAATGATACCATCCAAGTTGCAAGCCATTTTCTGATCTCTTCGATCCATAATATAATGTAGGTACAAGAAAGCTAATTAAGCAAATATATGGGTTGATGGATTAATGCTGCAGCTGGTGAAGATGGCGTTGGTACCTATATTTATATAGTAGGGACGTAATTCTACATCCACAACTGGGGGATTCCAATTGGAATCCTTGGAATCCCTACCAGTGCACTCTACCTTTTAACTTTTTTCTTCTATACGTTTCTTATCATTTTTAAATATATATATATATATATATATTTTAAATCACAATATTATTAAAAAACACGTAGTATAACTTAACCATTAAGTAAAAGGGATATTAAAAAACCCAGTCGGGATTACTGGACGGGATTACAAAAACCTAGACTTTAGTGTTTCTCTTTATACCATGAGATCCATGATATAAGTACCGATCGATTCCTGTACTGCAAGTACTACTGTCACATGAAGGCAAATACTCATCACGTGGGAACATAATGCAGACACCATACCTCAAAGGCTCAAACGAAGAAAGCTTGTTCCATATTCTTTGCGTTAATTTGTCTTCATTGGAAATAATGTAGACACCATACCTCGCAACCTTTTATTTAAACAAATAATTCTATTCTCAGTTTCACGGCGAATCATTATATACGTTTGTAAAAAGAGCAATAGAATTAAGTTGCATGTGCCATTATTTATAAGAGGATGGAAGTGATATACTAAAATACTTAGAAGAGAATTAGATCAGAGCACAAATGTATATTTTCAGAATTTAATATAGAAAATATAAAAAAACAAATATATAAATTTCGGCAATCATACAAAACAACAAAATTTAAGTGGTTTAGGTTAGTGCTTATGTCCATGGACGTATATGAGAAGACGATCAAGAGAAAAATTATGAACCAAAAGATATAAATACTATATAAAATCATTCAAACTTAAAGCGCGCTAGCTTACACTGTTAACGGAATTCAACTTTGAATAGGAGATTTTCCTTTACGCTTTACCCCGGAAGACTGCATGGAAGACCAACTTGATCTAGCGACATTTGTACTACCTATGGGGCGATGGATGAATCATCGCCCCTTTTTTCTGTAATAATCTTAATAATTTATTGGATATTCTCTCTTTTCAACGGGAGTTATAGTTTCACATTTTGTCGGTCAATGTGAATTTTCTCATTCTCAGTCATACATATTGATCATGTGTTACATTCTATAAGTGGTTGACTTCTAACACTTCTTTAAATATGTCACATGCATGTTGATTGGTATGGTTAACGAAGCAAAAATATTCATAAATCATAATGAATGGTAAACTTTAATTTCCTGCAGCCGGCGTTATATATGTGACGTTGTATTTTTATTAATATACAATATTAAAGCAAATTAACACGTCCAATTTAATATTAAAGATTATTTAAGCAAAAAGTATTTTTATTAATATATCAATATACCTATTGATAGCAGGCATTCTTTAGTGTCTAACAAGCTCATCAAACTTCTTTATTAAGAGTACTTTGTCAACCATACCCGGATAAGCAAAAGAAATGTTCATATCTTTTCCTTCATATGTTACCATACAGGCTAGATGCCTTAGGTCCAATTGTTGAAATAACTTGCAGGAGGGGATTGGAATATTGAGGTTGTTGCTTAATTCATAACTAATTCTAGCACTTAGCAGCATCAAAAAAAGTTAAATTACATCCTAAGTACAATCACTATAAGAAAAATAAATATTCGTGACGATTATTACAGTGAGGAAGACTATTTGTGATAAAAACAGACTCGTTTTAGTAGGAAATAATCATTTTGATAGGAAATAGCTATGGCACCCTCGACCTCAACGTGTGATTTGGTGGAACTCGTGACATTGGCTATACGATGACCACGTGGATTATACACTCCATCGTCAAGTGCCAGTCTGTTCAAACATGTAATATATGAGCAACCAAAATTCACATAGCAGAAAAGAAATAAATGTTAGTCAAAACTAAGTACCAAAAATTTAAAATAGTACAATCCAAAAGTAATTATCCTCCAAGAAGTTATACAGTCATCTAACAAAATAAATAAAAAAGCCAATAATAAATCCCACAACAAATATGAGAAAAAAATAAAGCTCCAACCATCATTCCTAGGTGCCTAGTGGTTTTAAAGCCTATATTTTCAGTACTATATGTAGGTGACGTGTGGTTAATTTTACCCAGAGTCAAACCACTTTACTACCACCTATGGCATTCTAGACCCCCATGTGTGATTTGGTGTAGGTCGTGACACCAGAATGATGACCATACAGATAATTAAACACCCAAAAACCTCATTTTTATTTTGAAAATAACTATTTAGTAACATGTGCACCATGATGTCCCCTATATGGATCATTTGCACAACTTGGCTCTTTTGCCACATTATAGATAACGATCGTGTGTGCGATTTCATAACAAACGATGTCCAAATCCACACCCAATGTGTTTATGGCCAATCAAAGAGGCTACATCGTCAACTCAAACCCGTTGTCCAACGACAACTCAAGGATGTCACTCAAAATTAAGCACTCCTTAGTGACCAAAATAATTCCCTAAAGATGATGCCTCATCTCGGTACGTCGTCCTGACATGCACATACCCTCAAATATTAAAGCAAATCATGAACATGTCCAATGTATGTTTGGATTTGAGTTAATTTAGATGGTATGGACAAGAACTCAATAATAAGATTGAATTTACTTATTGATAGCAGGCATTCTTTAAATGTCTAACAAGCTCATCAAGCTTCTTAATTAAGAGTACTTTCTCAACCATATTTGGATAAGAAACAAATATTCATATCTTTTCATTCATATGTAAGTAAGGTATCGACCCGGTACAGGCTAGATGCCTTAGGTCCAATTGTTGAAATAACTTGCAGGAGGGGATTGGAAGAAGCTCGTTGCTTTATAACCAATTCCAGTTAACGGTATCAGAAAGTTAAATTACATACTATATTGTACAATATTCATAAGTCGCTTGTCACAAACCCATGAACATTAGAATAATACAATCATTTGATCTTATTACAAAGATTGAAATACAGTACCTAATCAAATGGGGAAAAGCCTAAATCCTCAGTCCTCTATGGTGTTGGATCTCCATAGTCTTAACAACCTCCAAACTATTTCTCTGCATAAAAACTTATGGTTCCTAGGAACGGAATCGTAGTTGGGACAGCCATAATGAGATTTCAAAAAATCTTTATAAAAATTAATATAACACTCAAGATACATGTAGGTGGAAAGGGAAATGATGCAAAACATTTAAAAGAATTTATGCAAGTCATTACACACCCAAAATCTCATTTTCATTTTGAAAATAACTATTTTAGTAACATGTGGTCATACACATCCAACGAATACCCAGGGATTTCACTTAGTAGTATTAAGCACTCTTGAGTGACGAAAAGGCTCCATAAAAATAATGCTCCATCTTGGTATGGGTGGTGATACGCACACATACTCAAAATCTATTGACACAAATTTCCAATAATTTTACAGATTTCTGTTTACACACATAATCATAGTACAATGGCAAGATTATCAGCAACATGTATCAATTTTAATGAAGTGGAATAAAATACACAATTATTTACAGAATAATTAATTAATCACATGGGGAATTCTCCAACAAGAATTCACAAACTATAATTCAGTGTAAGATCGCTCGTTGGACAGTGGCCATGACATGGCAAATGCAATTCATCAAATGATAGAGATGGTGAAGCAACAACAAGAAACACTACAAGAGAATAGGTTTTTTGAGACAAATCAATTTGTCTCAAAAAGCAAATTTTATGTCCCAAAAAATCTTTAGAGACAAAAAAATTTCGTCCCAAATTTGTCTTAAAAAGCCCGTCTCAAATAGTTTTTAGGGACAAAAAGTGAATTTTGTCCCTAAAAATGATTATAATCTTTATTATATATAACATTATCATCTTAGTGTTATGTATAGTGCATGTATATTAAGTAATCTAAGTAACATGTAGCTAATTATTATAAACTAAGTACTACATGTAAATAGTATAATACTTATGTTTTAACTAATATATACTAGTATATACAAAGTAATTGATATATATGAAGTTGAAGTACTTGATATATATTTATTATATATAACATTATCATTTTAGTATTATGTATAGTGTATGTATATTATAAAGACTAATTTTAGTATTTTATTTTTTACTAAGAACTTTATAATATTATTAGTGTTGTATGGTACATAATAATATCGTTATAACTAGCCGAACTGATAGCAGATTGCTTAAACTCCAAACTCTATTCTTTCCGTTCGAACAGATACCCCTCCATCCGAACATATACCCTTATCGTTCGAACGCTTACAAACTACGTTCGAATGCTCAAACTCGTTCGAACGAGAAATATCTCATCCGAACGAGTGTCGGGGTATATATGCCCAGCCCTCGCCGAACGCTTCATTCTTGCATCAAACAGTAGATTCCAAAACTCACTCCCATTCGAACGAGAATCACACTCCACCTTCCCGAAACCATCATCTACAGTGAGATATATATGGTATGGTCTCTCTAACCCCTCCTATTGGTTAAAAATGGGTTATGAACACCCATTTTTGTGTGGGTTGGATTTTAAATTGAATCCGACCTATTTTTCATAGTTTTTATAATTTATTTCCTAGTATTCATTGTTTCGGACCTTTAAGAGTGATATTAGGTTGATTTGGTCCGAATAGATTTGAGTTTTTAGGAAAAAAGTAATGGCCGAGTCAACTCGGCCATTTCTCTTCGCAGGGGTTTCCGTTCGGACAGGAATGACCCCCGTCTGAACGAGATGTAGGGGATGATCCTGTTTGAACGTGCATATAACGCGTTCGAACGTGTTATTTGTCCGTCCGAACGAGTAAGTTCCAAATAGAACAGTTTGATATACGTATTGGTTTCATTTAGGTATTTTGGGTTTCATTTAGGTATTTTGGGTTCCATCAAGCCTGTCTAACTTCTTCCATCACTTATTTGTACACAGTATACGAATGGCGAGTAGAAGTCAAAAGCGTGGGAGAGATCAGTTAAGTGCTACTAGGCCAGTGATCACAGATCCAATTGCCTCCACTCCCGTCTCTCCTGCTGCTCCCAGTGCTCTTGTTCATAAGTTTGTTCTAGTAGAGCGGCCTATCACTTTGGATGACTTCAAAGAGCTAGAGTGGGAGGGACACACCATCCACCAGATCTTCACGGAGCGATGATGGACTTCGATCTGCACACAGGAGGGGATCGCATATCCTTATATGGTATGCGAATTCTATCGGGCATTGGGAGATCAGCCTGGAGATATTCACCACTACGTACTCATGGTGCGGGTAGTCAACATCACCCTCTCTCCTCGGGTGATTGCAGAGTATTTGGACATTCCGTGCGTGACGGACGCATATCCTCATCCATCCGTAGTAGCAGCGTCTAGATCTGTTAGAGCAGATACGGAGGCTAAATCCTTATCACCCTTCGCTACATGGACTGCCAATGAGTTGGGTGCTGGCTCAGACGCTGATGATAACGATGAGGAGTACGTACCTAATGATGGTCTCACATACGATCAGGTACGTGAGCTATTAAGGCATCCCGAGGCTCCTGCATATGATGGCAGGAAGGCCATCAAACAGGTTGACTGCATTCCATTCTTCAAATTGCTGAATCTGATAGTCGGGTACAACATAGACCTAAAAAAGCACACGACAGATTTCGGGATAGATCGGGCACGACTTCTGGTGCGAGTAGCGAGGGGGGACCCGATTGATCTAGTAGTATATATTTTCTACCGCATCAGACAAAAGTCACGATATGGGAGTGGAGGCAGTTTACCATTTGAACTGCTGATATCTGACCTCCTACTTCAAGCTGAAGTTACAGAGCGGATTGGTGAGAAAATAGAATTTCAGATGGGGGCTCTCAACAAGATATCTTTCAGTAAAAGCAAGGAGCACCCCTATGTACGTATTCGAGGGTCGACTGATGCTACTACCAGTGCTGTTACCCAGCCTGCTCGGAGCCAGCCTGCAGGATTTACACTACAGCAGTTGGAGGCGATGGCTGAGCGTGTAGTGGAGAGAGTGGCGACCTGCATGGTAGCAGAGGCTGAGGACCGCATCATGAGGAGGATAGATGATGTAGAGACACGGATTAAATCTATGCAGAAAAACATAGATTTGATACCGAAGTAGTATGAGTATTTTTATTTTATGTATTGTATCGAATAATATTATATATATTTTGAAATGTAATTAGTATTTTCTTTTATTTTTGGTATTCATAACAATGTTCTTTTTTTATTTTCGTCATTTTACTTATTGCTTGTGATAATAAAATAAATAACATTTTAAAAGTAATTACATAAAATTAATTTTTGCATTTATAAATATTTGAAATGTTTCATAAATCATAAAATGTAATATAAACGCATTTTTTATATTTTGAAAATGATAAAATAAAATTAATAGAAAACAAAATATATATATATATATATATATATACGTAAATGAATAGTGATAAAAGAAATTAACCATTTCCAACCTGTTGTCCGTCCGAACAGTATAATTTGGGTTCAGACGGGCTTGCAATTCCACCGCCACATTTTCCTCCAAATATATTTCGTTCGGACAAATATTTCTCCGTTCGAACGGATTTTTACGCTCGTTCAAACGGATTTTTGTCGGTTCGAACGTATTTTGCAACTCGTCCAATTTTTGGGATGAGTTTTAAAAAATGTTTCTAAAAACCATTTTTAGAGACTAAATTTATTTGGTCCCTAATAAATTTCATCCCTAAAAATAAAATTTGTTGTTGTGAGATAATTCCTAGATAGAACTACCAGCAGCATCATCCTCAGGCAAAAAGGCAAGAGCGGGTAGAAAATAAAGGCTGCTTGTATGAGAATGAAGGAAAGTTTTAAGGAAGTATCTAACAATCGCGATTCTTTCCATAATCGATGAAGCAACAAAAGGCTGAGGTATTCGCCACCTTGGTGCATGGGAACATCACCGTTGAACAATACGCTATAAAATTCATGGAGCTGAGAAGATTTGCTCCACACTTGATAGCAACGGAAGGGATGCAAGCTCAAAATTTCAAGGAGCACTGCAACTCGAGATTCCCAGCCACTTAGCTTGCTTCCGCATCGATAATGTCACTTTAATAGCCAAAGCCAAGCAACAAAATGTCGCAACTCAAATAAACCTGGAAAGGTGGCTTCTACCTTCGCTCGGGGAGGAAGTAACGTGAAGAGAGGGATGGTGCAAGGAGCTAACCAGGGAAAGGGCGTCATGCCCACTCCACCTGCTACCTGCTGAACGTGTGGAAAGGTCCACGACGGAGAGTGCAAATTTGGATTGGCGTTATGCCTCAAATGTGGTCAGCCAGCTAGCCATATGATTCGGGAATGCCTTTAGAAAGCACAAGGAGGCATAAATGCTCCTAACCCTAGTAACAGACCGAATCAAAAGCCACCTAGCCATGCCCGTGTCTACGCCATAATTACCCCTAGTGAGATAAATGTCGAAGCTCCAGGGGTAGAAGAAATAAAAGTCATTAGTAGTATTTTCTCTTGATAACCCTTTTCTTTTTTATTTTTTAATTGAGCTTTTTAAAAAAAAAAAAAATAGAAACTAGCCCTTTTAATTTAGCTGCTGGGTATAAGGTAGTTCATGATTATGCTCTAGGTAATATCACGCTTATATGGATATACCACGTGTGCCTTATTTGACTCGGGCACAACGACGTCTTTAGCGTCTGTGACGTTTGTACGAACATGTAACGTACTGACAGAATCACTACCTCAAATAGTAGTAGTTATGATTCCCGATGTAAGTATCATCACGTGTACTCGAGTAATTAAAAATTGCACGCTAAGTTTAGATGGCAGGATTTTGGAGGTAATAAGAACTGTCTAGATGGTAAGACGAGATAATTTAAATGAATTTAATATATTTTGTAATATTATTATCTTAAAATTTAAAAAAATTGAATTGAGATTTAAAAAATATATATTAAAATTTAAAAAAATATATTGAAATTTATATTTTGTATTAAAATTTTAAAAAATATAGTTGGGAAATAACCAATGAAACAAACAACAAGAATATGAAATTAACTGCAACGGATGCAACAACGAGAAATAAAATAGTAAACAACCAAAGAACACAGCGATTTAAGTGGTTCAGCTCAAAATGAGTTTACATCCACTCTGGGGTTGGTTTCAAAATTTCACTAGATCAAATGGAGGTTACAGAGAGAGAATCAGAAGATTCTTACAAAAGGAAACACTCACCTCACGTGTATACACTCAATCCTCACAAATTTCACTCAATATAGTGGAGAAATGGAGAAGAAATGATCTAAGGAGAAGCTCTATTCTTCGGGCGGAAAACAGAGGGCTGCCGAGGTTCATCGTCTGTCCGTGCGAAAATGACTTCGCGATATTTATAATATGCGATCTCGCTCGAGCGAAACTTACCCTCACTCGAGCGAGGACTTCTAGGTCAAACTCGCTCAAGCAGGATTTTGAGCGGGGAGCTTGCAAACGGACACCTGGCAACACGTGGCACTTCGCTCGAGCGGGAGGTCGAGCGACTGTCGAGCGAAGTCACTGCCTGATCCTCGCTCAAGATGGAGGTCGAGCGAGGGTCGATCGAACTCTCGGGTTGAGGTCTACCTAAAGTCCGAAAGTCTCACTCGAGCTCCTCGCTCAAGCGAAGGTCGAGTGAAACAGGGCTGAGGCGTGTATTCACAAGCCATACTCAACAAATCTCCACCTTGACTTGAATACCTAAAAAAAAAGTCTCATAAAATCCAGATCAACCCAAAAATGAAAAATGCAGCATCCGAAGAAACCAACCCCATCTGAGTTCCTTAAGGAACCTGGAAACCTTGAACCCCTATCAAGTCCAAACAAAATTTGAACTTGTATACTGCAACTGGCTTGGTCATTATATCTGCTGGATTCTCTGAAGTAGCAATCTTCTGAATACTAACTGTACCGTCTACAACTGCTTCTCTGATAAAATGATACCTGACATCAATGTGATTCGTCCTCTCATGATACATTTGATTTTTAGTCAAATGTATAGCACTCTGGCTGTCACAAAACACTGTCATCTCTGTCTACTGAAAACCCAAGTCACTGATCAGCCCCTTCACCCAAATGGCCTCCTTAACAGCCGCAGTTGCTGCCATGTATTCTGTCTCTGTAGTTGATAAAACAATAGTTGATTGAAGTGTTGCTTTCCAACTAATAGCAGAACCACACAATGTGAAAATATAGCCTGTCAATGATCTTCTCTTGTCTAAATCCCCAACATAGTCAGAATCAACAAAACCAACAACAACAGAACTGAGATATACATCTCTATCAAATATCAAGCCCACATGCGAGGTTCCCTTCAAGTACCTCAAAATCCATTTCATTGCCTGCCAGTGAGTTCTACCAGGTTTAGCCATATATCTGCTAACCACCCTCACTGCCTGTGAAATATCTGGACGGGTACATACCATGGCATACATAATGCTACCTACAACATTAGAGTAAGGAACATTTGCCATGGACTGTTCCTCCTCATCTGTCTGGGGAGATAGGGAAGCTGAAAGTTTAAAATGCAATGCCAACGGCGTACTGACAGGTTTGGAGTTAGACATTCCAAACCTGTCTAGAACCTTCTCTATAAACTTTCTCTAGGACAAGTATAACTTTCCAGCTTTCCTATCCCTATGGATATCCATCCCCAATATTTTTCTAACATCACCTAAATCTTTCATCTCAAACTCATTTTTAAGTTGAGTTTTCAACAAATCAACCTCAACCATGCTTTTAGCAGCTATAAGCATGTCATTAACAAAAAGTACTAAGTGAATGAAAGACTTATTAGGCAATTGTTTATGATACATACAACAATCATAATTACTTCTCAGATAACCATGATCAATCATAAACAAATCAAAATGTTTATACCATTGCTTAGGCGACTGCTTCAACCCATACAAAGACCTCTTCAGTCTGCATACACAGTCTTCTTTACCTTCAACTGTGAACCCTTCTGGCTTACGCATATAGATAGTCTCTTCAAGCTCACCATGTAAGAACGCTGTCTTCACATCAAGCTGCTGAAACTCCAGATCATACAAAGCCGTGATGGCTAGTAAAACTCTGATTGAGCTGTGTTTTACTACTAGAGAGAACACTTCATTGAAGTCGACCCCTTCTCTCTGACTGTAGCCTTTAGCAACTAGACGAGTTTTGTATCTTGCATCAAACTGGATTCCTTTTTTTCTCTTGAAAACCCACTTGCAGCCCACAACTCTGGTCTTCGCTGGTAACTTAATCAAATCCCAGGTTTGGTTCTTGTGAAGAGACTCAATCTCTTCAGTCATCGCTGAACACCACTGTGCAGACTCAGTACTCTTCACAGCCTCTGAGTAACTGGAAGGATTCTACCCAACAATTTCTTCTACTGTAACGAGTGCATAACTAACCAGGTCTGCCTGAGCATATCTCTGAGGTGGTCTGATCTGCCTCCTCTGTCTACCAGTAGCTATACTGTATTGCTCCTCAACTGGTGTCTCAGTCTCTGATTCAGAATCATGCTCATCAGCTATAGCATGATCTTGAGTCTGAGATGGTGTCTCATGTGAAGCCTGCAACTCCACTTTCTTCCCTGTACACACGGGAATCTGATTTCTCGAATTAAGCATAGATTTTTCATCAAATACTACATCTCTGCTTATCACAAACTTGGGTGACTTGGGATCAATACACCACAATCTATATCCCTTCACCCCAGAAGCATATCCCATGAATATACACTTATTTGCCCTAAGTTCTAGCTTACCATCATTCACATGAAAGTAAGCAGAACAACCAAATATCTTCAAACTCAAATAATCAGTAGGTTCATCAGACCATACCTGATTAGGTGTCTTCAACCCAATAGCTGTGGCTGGAGAGCGGTTCACCAGAAAACAGGCTGTATTGACTACTTCCGCCCAAAAGTCCTTAGACAGTCCAGCATTGGAAAGCATACTACGTGCTCATTCTAGGAGGGTTTGGTTCATCCGTTCAGTTACTCCATTTTGCTGTGGAGTGTACCCGACTATACAATGTCTGAAAATTCCTTCATTCTTGCAGAACTCATCAAAGTCACTGCCGCAAAATTCCATCCCGTTGTCAGTCCGAAGCCATTTAACCTTCTTACCGGTCTGGTTCTCTATCAGAACTTTCCACTGCTTGAAGTTCTTGAAGACATCACTTTTTTGTTTCAAAAAATAAACCCACACTTTCCATAAGTAATCATCAATAAATGTAAGCAAGTAATTAGCTCCACCTTTCGATGAAACTGAAGACGGACCCCAAAGGTCGGAATGAATGTAGTCCACTGTACCTTTCATTCTGTGGACCCCTGTTGCAAACTGAACTCTGCTCTGCTTGCCAAACACACAGTGCTCGCACAGGTCTAGTTTACCCAAATTCTGATTCCCTAACAACCCTTGCTTACTGAGGATAGACATCTCCTTCTCACTCATATGGCCCAATCTCATGTGCCATAGACGAATAACATCTGACTCTGACTGATCAGATACTGAAACTGCAGCTTCACCACTGACAGAACTGCCCTGGAGGAAATAAAGATCATCTTTCAGGTCTCCCTTCATAATAATCATGGAGCCTTTGTTGACCTTCATAACTCCACCTTATCCCGTGTACTTCAAACCCAAAGAATCAAGGGCCCCCATGGAGATAAAATTCTTTTTCAAGTCTGGAATGTGCCGGACATTGGTCAATGTCCTAACTATCCCATCAAACATCTTGATCTTCACAGAACTCATTCCCGCAATCTTGCAAGCTGTGTCGTTCCCTAATAAAACAGAACCACTGTTGACTGGTTCATAAGACATGAACCAATCCCTTCTAGGACACATATGGAAAGTGCAAGCTGAGTCCATAACCCACTTGTCACTGAACCAACTGTTCGAATCACTAATTGCAAGAACTACATCTGAGCCATCAGATTCATCAGCAGCACTGATGGCATTAGAGGAACTCGTGGATTCCTCCTTCTTCTTCAGCTTCGTACACTCACTCTTGTAGTGTCCAAACTTCTAACAGTAATAACATTTTACATTTTTCTTATTGGACTTGGACTTTAATTTCCCCCGGGACTTTCCTCTACCCTTCTCTAAACCCTTCTCACTGGATCTTCCTCTGTTGGAGGTATCTTTGACAATCAAACCACTAGCTTGTGCTTCACCACCCTCATCATACTTACTCCTCAACTCCTTCGAGTTCAAAGCTGACTTCACATCTGCTAAGGAGATAGTATCTCTTCCATAAAGCATAGAATTTACAAAATTCTCAAATGAGGCAGGTAATGAACACAACACAATTAAAGCTTGATCTTCATCATCAAGCTTGATGTCAACATTTCTAAGATCCATAACAATCTTGTTAAACTCATCTAGGTGTTCAGTAACTGACAAACCCTCAGTCATTTTGAGCGTATATAACCGTTGTTTTAAATACAACCAGTTAGTGAGAGACTTCTTAATATACAAGCTCTAAAGCTTGTTCTAGAGACCCTCAGCGGTCTCCTCCTCCGCTACCTCTCTCAACACTCCATCAGACAATGACAGTAAAATAGTACTATGTACCTTTTCTTCATCGTCTTTAGACGGTACAGGAGAATCAGTCGTCCTTTCCTCTAGAACTTTGAATAACTCCTGCTGGCACAACAATGCTTTCATTTTCAGACGCCATAAGCTGAAACTATTCTGACCATCAAATTTCTCAACTTCAAATCTTGCTGTGGCCATCCCTTCAAATACTCACAAAGCCTGAAAGCTCTGATACCAGTTTGTTGGGAAATAACCAATGAAACAAACAACAATAATATGAAATTAACTACAGCGGATGCAACAATGAGAAATAAAATAGTAAACAACCAAAGAACACAGTGATTTAAGTGGTTCAGCTCAAAATGAGCTTACATCTACTGTGGGGTTGGTTTCAAAACTTCACTAGATCAAATGGAGGTTACAGAGAGAGAATCAGAAGATTCTTACAAAAGGAAACACTCACCTCACGTGTATACACTCAATCCTTACAAATTTCACTCAATATAGTAGAGAAATGGAGAAGAAATTATCTAAGGGGAAGCTCTGTTCTTCGGGCGGCAAACAGAGGGCTGCTGAGGTTCGTCATCTGTTCGCGCGAAAATGACTTCGCGATATTTATAATATGCGATCTCGCTCGAGCAAAACTTACCCTCGCTCGAGCGAGGACTTCTAGGTCAAACTCGCTCAAGCAGGATTTTGAGCGGGGGGCTTGCAAACGGACACCTGGCAACACGTGGCACTTCGTTCGAGCGGGAGGTCGAGCGACTGTCGACCGAAGTCACTGCCTGATCCTCACTCGAGCTGGAGGTCGAGCGAGGGTCGATCGAACTCTCGGGTTGAGGTCTGCCTGAAGTCTGGAAGTCTCGCTCAAGCGAGGGTCAAGCGAAACAGAGCTGAGGCGTGTATTCACAAGCCATACTCAACAAATATAATATTAAATTTGAAATGAATTGAGACGAACTCATCTTGTCTTGCAATTCAAACAGAATCATTATAATCAGCCTATTGTGGATTGATAATATTAGGAATGGACTGATTATTCAAACATTCTACCAAGAAATACTGTCGTGACTCACCTGAAGTTGGTCTGATCCGTTATATGGGAGGAACTATAAAGGCTATTTCTCCTTTGGATCTTAGCTTATGCAATGGGACCATTGTTATTGTTAATCTAATTCACCAAGCAGTTGATTTGAAATGCAAATATGATGACTCTTGAATATGTAACTTCTCATGTAACAACATTCTGGTAATAATACCTAAACCCTCATGATCTCTTCTTCTAAAAGAGGCAATTATACTGGCTTGGAGATTGAAGCAATCTGAATGCCATCAGTATTGTCCAAACAAACAGAAACACCACACCAATACTTTTGAGTACCAATAGAGGTCAAAGCAATTTTAAACTGAAAGAGAAACACAAAATTTAAACATTTCTCTTTATAGGAAACAAATTGGATTAGGAGTTACAATGTTACCAAGTCCAAGTTCAGAGGCACAGGAGAAGAGTGGTGATACACATAAAACCATTTTTACAATATTTTTATAATTCATAATGTATTTGAGTTTTTTTATTTTGTTATCATTTTTAAAGTAATTTTTTAATATTTTTAATCATTAAGAAAAAGTTTTAAAAAAAATAATAATTTTATTCATATTCACATTCTTAATCATTAAGTAAAATTAAAAATTAAATACAAATTTAAATACAAAAATAGTTGTAAAATAATTATAAAATAATAATATATATATCATTTCTCACATGGGAATGTGTTGGTGACGTTGCTTAGCCAGGCGATTTTGTTCTGGAGTCAGGTCACGGAAATTGATGAAGAATTCCTTGACTTCTTTAAGATTTTATTGACACATTTGCGACCCCCATCAATTTGAACGAGTTTTACTGATGTATGAAATTGATTTCCCATCAATGTAAGACTGAAACAATATTGTGAGCTACATCTAATTTTTGAAATAGGAAAATACCAAATAAAATGAGAGCATCCAAAAAAAATGACAAGATAAAACCAAAACGGAAAAACCCATCATAAGAAAGCACCGAAGTAGGCCCCACATATCAATTTGAATAAAATGCAAACAAGAAGAAACATAAGCACTACGGTTTTGAAAGAGTAATTGGGTTGAATTTGACGAAAACCAGCAGTGTTATTCAAAGAGGATAAAAAATGCAATAAAAACTTGAGTGCAGGAGGATTGGGATGGCTCAAACGTCTATGCCAAAAGTTCGTATCTTTGTTTGCTGTAAGTCCAATGGGAGTGATTTAAAGAGTATGAGTCACAAAAAATTAGGGGTGATCACAAAAATTAAGGTTCAAACGTCATTACCTCTGTTTCTAGTGTCAGAGTACTACAGACCATCTTCTAGCATCACCTCGCTCTCAAATTTGGGTGACAACCGCTCCGAGAATGGGTAAGGTACCCTCGAGATCTAATCCCTTGATCACCCTTTAATTTTTGTGACTCATACGTTTCGTGCCTAGTGGAAGTTTGGGTTGTCTATGTTGGATGTTAGAATTGTAGTTGAGTGATTTCATGGCTGTCTGATGTTCGGAGGGTCCCTTGTTCGTAATGTCAAGATCAGAGGGGAATGATTTGGAAACCGTGTGTTGGTGTGTTTTTGTTTGTGTCAAGATTATGAATGTCAATGTCAAGTGTGTTGGAATGAAATTTAAGCAAATCCAAGGACGTTGGGCTAATCTGTTGGTAGACTAGACTTGCAGACATTGTACTTGGGCCATTTAAAACCCGAGGCATCATGATCCACTGTGGTAATGGGCTGTTTATTGGCTCGTGGATTTTGACTTTTTGAGATGTCGTTTGGGTTAAAGCATTTTGTTAAATTATGTTAGCTTTGTGCTGGTATTGAATTATAAATTTGTAGTGATATTATTTGGATTAGATTTTGTTTCTACTATTATTTGGGTTCGAAGCTTTAGATAGTATGCTACAAAACTAAGGTAGACGTGCTAATAGGCTAAACTGTCAAAATTTGACTGAGGTTGATTTTATGAAAAGCTTGCTTATTTTTATTATGAAATGAAGCTTGGTTACTTTCTATACTAATCCTTTTATCTAAATAAGAAAATGGTATTTTTTTTTTCCTGATTAGTGTATACATTAGCGTATTTAGTACTATGTTTTTAGCTATATACTATATAAAAAGTGAATAGGAAATTTGAGATTTTATTATGATTATATGAACTCACATTATATAATATGCATGTTCATATAATATGCATGATTACATGATTAGTGTATCCAATTCTATTATGATTATATGAACTCACATTATGATTACATGATTAGTGTATCCAATTCGTGAACTCACATTATATAATATGCATGTTCATGTCGTGTCATAATAACATAATCGCTTGGATATGAGTCGTAAAATAAAAACTAAGAACCCAAATAATCTTTTTCACGACACTCATGTTAATTCAATTAGACTTAACCACCTTCCTAAAAAAGTTCTGTCGGACCATATTATTTGTCGGCCTACAATAACATGCTAAAGTAGAGATATCAAGTTTTCATCTAGTGATATGGTTCGAAGTTCATATATATATGAAAATATCATCTATATATACATTAAGTCTCAACTGGTGATGGAGGAGGGATCCATCGAATCACTCCCTCCTATAATTGCTTATAAGAGATGCTGTGGGAACAATCAGGGTCGGTTCAATAAATTTTGAGGCCTAAGATGAAAAAATAAAATGTGGTCTTAATTTTCTTGTATCAAAGTAAATTTTTTTATTCTTTTTTTTTTAATTTTCATATTCAGATATGCATTTTTTATTAAACATATTTTATAGTAAAAAATAATAATATCTACTGTATAAATTTTACTATGCTTATGAATATTCTAGAAAAATATAAATATTAAAATAAAATAATTGAACCTGATTTAGCAAATAGACTTCACTTTAATATAACAAATGAATTCCAATGTTATATAAAAGTATTAATCTGCAAAATGAAATAAAATATATTAACATTAATAATCAAAATCAAAAAATAAATTAACATCAAAGAAATTGAAAAAAATAAACGGAAACTTAAAAAAATAAAATCAAGGAAACATGGCCCATGGACTATGTGAATTCAATTATGAACATGTGCTGTGTACAGGGGCCTAAGCAATTATTATTATTATTATTATTTTTGGAAGGGGAAAGGCTAAACAATTGAATTAAGTTGAAGAAAGAGAACAGAAAACACGTGCTACGTACTTGAAAGGCTAACGAATACAGATAATGAGTATAGAATATAGATAATGAAAAGATAACGAAGGAGACTAACGACGAGTATGCTAAAAAAAAAAAAAAACAGATTAACGAGTACAGATTGTACAGTAAATATACACGTGGCTATTTTATTACCACAGATTATAAAGTTCTACTTTTACTGTACATATATAAAAGTTAAAACTAGAGTACAAGATTCAAGAGCTTCAGGAATGATATTTAGTAATTTACCTTCTTTAACGCAAAACTCGGAATCTTCTGGTAAACCAATTGGGATGCAGTGATGAGCGATGGAAGAGGATGGCCTAAAACAAACGAAATAAATACAAGAGACTAAAGTTCGAGTTTAGATACTGATAGAGTATCAAAGAGATATTGAAACAAAATTTATAAATTCCAGTATAAAAAGAGAGTTTTATACTCTGATTTTTTTTTTTTTTTTTTGTCGATGGATAATATCATAATGGATTGCAGCGCTTTTTATTTTATTATTGTGACTTTTGGGTTCCCAAGTGAAGTTGTAAGATTTTGAATTTATGGGCGTTTAAAGTTTTTTTTTTTATTACATAGTTAATAATCGTTTTTTTTTTTTAATTTTCAAGATGAATTTGTTTAGTTTAAGTGAATTTTTTTTGTATTTTTTTAATAATTAATTTTTTAATATTTTTAGGCTTTTTTTTATTGTGAGGCGCCTAATTCTACTAATGGACCAGCCGGCCCCGGTTCAAACAATGGAAGAGATCCCTTCTTGTGGGGCCGTGGGCAAGGTGCTATCGAAGATTAGGTAGCGGTCATGCAAAGTACAGCTAACCCAAAGTAGGCAGAGCGACACAATGTAGTAAATCTGGCTGACACATCCTAGATTCCTAGTATCAGATGGCAAAGGACTTTCCATCTTGTGACCCGTAGGCAAGGATTGTGGAAACCTTACTCAAGTAAGAATGGAAAGCTAAAGAGGTTGGTAGTTCCGAAAAAGGATGGCCATAGCAAAGGGTGAGTTCACTACCAAAAAATAACTTATTTTCAGCCATTAAAATTGCCGAGAATATTACGAAAAAATAGTCACAATTGCTTGATTCCAGCTAAATCTTGTTGTCCCATGATAGCCCCTTATAGGAAGCCAAGTAAAGATTTTTCTAGCTATATATAAAATTGATTCAAAAAATGATTTTTTATGCGAAAAAATATCGCTGCAAATAAATAAAAGTTTGTCACCAAAAAGCACGTTAAAATTATGACTTTTCGGAAAAATAATTTTTGTGGCAAATATTATTTGCCAAAAATGGTTGAAACCTTTTTTTTTTAGGTACATGGTTGTTTTTCTCCTGATATTTATCTCTTTTATAATAGGTACTTGCTAATAATTTTAAAAAATACTAGATTTGAAAAAATTTATATTTGCTGGCCAACATACATGTCAATATCATTCCAATATTCTCAATATACATATTTGAAATTCACACTTTATAATCTTTAGTTATACATAATACCATCTGGCATATCATAATGGAATATAGATTTACAAGTTGAATTTTTTTTAATCATTATTGTCTAGCTAACATCAAGTTGTCTTCACAAATGCTCTATTGCATTTGCTCTTACAACATGATGGCCACCAATGTTGTATGCAGCCTGTGCTATACAGAGAAATCTATCAACCAATATTTCAATTATCAGAGAAGAGAAAAACATATAAAGAATTCAAGCAATAGGAAAGGAAAAAAGATAATGGAAATATAAGGAATGACAGGAAGTCCATAAAACACACATTAAAATGTACTTCAACATAATGAATCAAAATTGTGATAGTCAACTAAAGATTAAGAACTGATTAATTCTTAGAATTACGTTAATTTGAGAAATATTATACTACAATCTTGAATTCATACAAATGCAAAGTATGGTTTGGATCATAATCCTCAGTTGGTGCCAAGCATAGAAAATATATAGAAAAGATGCTAGTATAAACCCTTACTAAACATCACTATATATCAAACATATGGTTATATTTAGAGGAAGGGAAATGCTAGGGATCCTTACTTTAAAATCTCTATTTGGGAATTCCTACTTAGAACATTTTTATTTTATTTTTTTATTTTACGTAATTTTTATATAAGTGTTTTAAAATAATGTTGTATTTTTTTATATTTTTAAAAATATTTTAAGATGTTAAAAA
Organism: Platycarya longipes; assembly: GCA_036559045.1. Lineage (NCBI taxonomy): Eukaryota > Viridiplantae > Streptophyta > Magnoliopsida > Fagales > Juglandaceae > Platycarya > Platycarya longipes. The sequence goes on along the minus strand of CM071796.1, from coordinate 12,409,689 downwards.
AATCACGTAAAGAAAATATACATTTTAATGTTTTAAAATATATATTTTCTTTACATAATTTTTTTAACATCTTAAAACATTTTTAAAAAATATAAAAAAATCACAACATTATTTTAAAATACTTATGTAAAAATCATATAAAATAAAAAATAAAAAAAAATATCCTAAGTAGAGATCCCCAAATAGGAATCTCAAAATAGGGATTCTAAAATAGGGATCTTTTAACATTTTCCTTAGATACCTTTGAAATCATGTCACGATCTCGCAAGTTAATTGCCGAGAGGGATAACTATACAGCACAGATTAAAACCCATGAATACATTTTGAAAAAGTAAAACAAATGATTTAACAGTACAGACATAAATAAAAAGAAACTAAAAACCAAAGAGCCACGCCTGCAGATAAAATAACAATTTCAGATTAAAAAAGTTGGTTACTATATTAATATCACAAGCCACTAATTATCTGGGGGAAAACCATAAGCAGCCCCTTCCTTCGCTGATGTAGACTTGGGATGAAAAACAAAAGGAAAGCAGTAATGGCCACCAAACCACTGAAACACTGTCAATTCTCTTAATTACTATATTACTTCCATCCTTTAACTAATGTAACAGTTTTTTTATAAGTAGCAACTAATGCAACAAATTATCTCTAATAAATTGATAATTTGGACAAAAGTTGACAAAAGGAATAATTACCTCTAATAATGCACATTCACGTCACCTCATGCATATATGTAAAATACAAGCACAGAATCTACATATTACTTACGAAAAAACAAATTCTTAAAGATAACAATTATCCAAAGTTTTCACTTCTAAGTTTTATACACATAGAGAATCTTAATAGAATCCCATAATAAAAGAATGAATCATCAGATGTGACCCACAGAATAAAAAGGAGGTCGGGCACAATATCAACCTACACCTCATAACACATACGTACTATCAAGCGTACAAGCCACTATGCTCCACAAGAATAACATCCACATTTAACTAGACTACTGGTCTTTGTTACTTTTAGAGGGAGGGAGAGAAAGAGAGGGTCTTTCAGAGTGCTTGAGTTACATTAGCAAGATTTCAGCTTCACTGCCCACTTGCCCAGTGCCCAAAAAATCATGTCCAGCAGAAGTGAAGAAAATTAAGGGTTCCACCCTGCTCCTGCTGCAGCTAGCCTCTCTAACCACTCTGGAAACGACGCGGCCGCTTGGCTCTTGCAGCAAATTTGACTATTATTAAATTATAGCTGCTTCCATTTCTTGCTCCTGTGTATGCAAGCTTTTGCTCAGTTTCCATAAACAATGAAAGGATTGCAAAGGTCAATAAATTCTGAGGTACTGACGCGTAATCATGATGTATTTTAACAATTTCTTCATCCAAATTCATATGAATTCAGTGGAATGTATAACATTAGTACTATATCAAAATGCATGTTATTCCTGCTCTCTGAACGATAGTTTTAACATCCTTTACATTTCATTTCTATTAATTTCATTACCACAAAGAAAAAAACAATAATAGAAACAAAATGAGGGATTTTTTCCTTACAAGGAGCCAGTGTAATTTTAAAGGGAAAAGAATCATGCGATAATTTTAATGTCAAATGAGAAAGCCAGTGTAATTTTTTTTGCTTGATTCTTCCATTAATGATGATGCTTATTATATAGAGTGGAGTAAACTAACATTGTGGGTATGGGAATGCTGGAATGAGGTATTATACCTAAGTTTTTAGAATTTGAGCCAATAAATTCAGGTTCCACTAAAATAAATGTAAGACAATTTTTCTTGACTTGACACCTTTTAAAAGATGCCTCCATCATCACGATATTGTTGTTGTTTGTAATTCAAACTTCTATATTCCTTTAATTTTTTCTAGAAAAAATGCATAGCAATGCATATAATGAAATAATTGAAGTTATATTTTATAATTTCCATTAGATTAAGTTCTTGAAACAAGTAGGAGTTACCATAGCATCAAGCTAAGATCTTACATACAAACTCGGCTCTACACATCTGGTAACCTATTACTTCCATGAGTGTTTATAGTTTTTGAATAATTAGACATCCATGAGGGAAAGTAGAAATTTTGTAAAAGTCACCACTAGCAATCTTGTCTATATGTGAGGCAAATAATACAAGACAGAAATATGGGGGAAAAGAGAGTAAAAACCAGAGCTAGTTGAAAATGGTATTCCCACTAATTCTCACTTTGTTATTATAAGTGATCAATGATATATAATGATTAGGTATTACTCCTATGACCTTGTGATACAGAGGGGTCCGAGACAAATGATGATGAGCTATCAAATTACACGTTGATGGTGCTGAGATATTATGAGTTGGCAGATCAGTGCATAGGCATCAAGTGATCTAAATTGGGGAAATTTTGGGTGTATTTCAGTATTTTGGTCAAAAATTTTGCTACATGTATCATAATCACACATAAGACCTCAATTTAGAAAGCTCTTTCCAACGTGCACGCTGTGGCCACCCAACTATGCTTGGTGTGCAAGTTTTAGAGGCCGAAAAACATTGTTTGCCCTTCCAAATTCCTTAATTTTAGTTATTCATTTCCTTCATTTCCTTTTTTGGTAATATTTCGTTTGTCAATTAGGAAGTGATTTTGAACCCAATTTGGGCTAGATTTCTCGCAAAATACTTGTTATATTTCATATTCCTATTTGGCATGATTTTGCTATTTTTCTATTTTTGGCAAAATTCTGATACAAATAATTTTTGGCTATACAATCTGGCTTATGGATTGATTTTCGATATTGCTTAATTTCATAATTTTTAGTTGAACTTCAAAGGCATTTTCTCCATGTTTTTGGGCTACTTTTCTATTGAAACTAGCATACAGAATAATCGCTATTCTGTCCGACGTGAGTTGGCATCAGAGCTTCAACATCTTCCTGAGGTGAAATTTTATAAGTTTCAATCCCTAGTGATTGTGGTCATCATGGAAAGGTTCTAAATGAGGAAGTCCACTACCGTGATCATAGCGTTCATGATGTGATGATTGAGGATTTGCAAAGGCAAGTAGCAGAGTTAATCTAGAGTCTGGCGGCACACAATTTCGAGGATCGTGAGGTCTCCGATCACGATTCTAATTTTACTTTTGAAAACCCAAATCACAATCATGCTCTTTTCTGATAGTACCATGGTCGGGAGGAGCATCATGGAGACCTTAATTTTCGGGTCAATCTGCCCATATTTTCTAGTATATTACAGGCCGAGAAATTCATTGATTGGTTAAACGAAGTGGAGTGTATTTTTTATTATAAGAAAGTTTCCGATTGTGTGAAAGTGAAACTGGTCACCATCAAACTCAAAGGCAAAGCATCTATTGGGAGAGGATGAAGAAGAAGATGAAGGGTTACTTCCTTCCCTTCGACTACACTCAAAACTTGTTTCAGCAACTTCATTCTTTGAGGCAGAGCACAAGATCGGTCGATGATTATACGAAATAGTTTTACCAGTTGATAGCCCATAATGATTAATCCAAGATAGAGGAGCAGATGGTGGCGCAGTATTTGAGGGGTTTATGCCAGGCTCTCCACTGCAGGGTAATTCTAACCCTACTATTAGATGTTTTCGATGTGGTGAACAAAGACGTAGAGTGACTAATTGCAAGAAGCCTACTAATAAGAAGAGCAAAAATCTCCTGATTGAGGAAAACATAGTAAATGACATAGTGAAGATTGGAGAGCCTGTGTATGACAATGATAAAGATGGTGATGTGTTGTATGGTGATGGCCATGAGACTCTGGTCGTTCGCAAGAGTTTACTAACTCCCAAGAGAGATTTAGGGATGATTGGTTGAGAATCAATATTTTCCACACGACTTGCACAGTTGTAAATAAAGTCTGCAAGATGATCATTGACAGCGGCAGTTATGAGAATGTAGTATCTGATAAGGCTGTCCAGAAATTGCAGTTGAAGACAGACCGTCATCCTAAGCCATACAAGTTATCATGGCTGAATAAGACAGTGAGGTCACAGTAGATAGGCGATGAATAAGACAGTGAGGTAACAGTAGATAGGCGATGCCTTGTGTCTTTTTCAATTGGCAGAAAATATTTTGATAATGCCTGGTGTGATGTTGTGTTTATGGATGTGTGTCATGTATTGTTGGGTAGACCTTGGCAGTATGATCGGAGTGTCATTCATAATGGACGGAATAATATATATTCCATTAACATCAAAGGGAAACAAATTGTGTTGACACCCCAGCAAGAAGGACCCACTCCTACCCCGGTAGCCAATAATATTAACCCGCTTTCTATATCTAGGTTTTTAGAGATTGAGCATGGAGACATGGTCTATGCGCCACTGCCTTGCATAAATAGTGTAGTAGACGTGGATCCAGATTTAGCAGTAGAGGTGCAGTAGTTACAAGCAGAGTTCTTTGACTTGTTGCCAGAGGATCTTCTTTCTAGGCTACCACCTATGAGGGATATTCAGCATCAGATTGACCTTATCCTGGATTGAGTTTTTCCAATCGACTAGCGTATTGCCTCAGTCCCAAAGAGCTTGAAGAGTTGTAGTGACAGGTGGTAAAGTTATTGGAGAAAGGCTATACCCGTGAGAGTATGGGCCCATGTGTAGTCCCTACCTTGCTAGTGCTGAAGAAATATGGTTCTTGGTGTATATGTATTGATAGCCTAGCAATCAACAGAATTATAGCGAAGTATCAATTTCCAATTCCCTGTCTGGATGATATGTTGGATCAGCTATTCGATTTTAAGGTTTTCTCAAAAATTGACTTTAAAAGAGGATACCACCATATTAGAATAAGGCTGGGAGATCAGTGGAAGAAAGCGTTTAAGATGCAACACCGGTTGTATGAATGGATGGTCATGCCATTTGGGCTATCCAATGCACCTATAGCAATTCTGAAATTTATGCATAAGGTTTTACGGTCTTTTATGAGGAAATTCATTGTAATTTACTTTAATGATATTCTCATTTATAGTATGACGTGGGCCTCACACTTTGATCACCTCCATGCAGTTTTTGAGATGTTGAAAATGGAGTGTCTATTCGTTAATCAGAAGAAGTGTTATTTCTTCACTACTATAAATTTTCTTGATTTTGTTGTGTCTACTAATGGTGTTCATGTAGATCAGTCAAAAATAGATGCAGTCTTGGAGTGGCCTAAACCAAAGACCTTGCACGACGTCAAAGGTTTTCACGTATTGGCATCCTTCTATCGCCGATTCATAAAAAATTTCAACACTCTGATTGCTCCTATCACAGAGTGCCTCAAGGGACATGATTTCCAGTGGTCTAAGGAGGGAGAGGTCAGTTTTCAACTAGTCAAACAGAAGATGACAAAGACACTAGTTTTGGCACTCTCTGATTTTGACAAAATATTTGGGGTAAATTGTGATGCATCTGGAGTTGGCATTGATGGTGTTCTGAGTCAGTCAGGACGTCTAGTAGTTTTTTTAATGAGAAGCTATATGGATGTAAGAAGAATCATTCCACCTATAACCTTGAGTTCTATGCTATAGTTCAGTCCCTAAAGCATTGACGTCACTACGTAATACAAAGGGGGTTCATTCTTATTATTGATCATGAGGCTCTAAAGTACAACAATGATTAACACAAGCTGAGCAATTGGCATGCCTATGGGTGGAATACTTGTAGGACTTCACCTTTACACTGAGGCACTAGGCAAAGAGCTTGAACTGCATTGCAGATGACCTGAGCCATCATACTTTACTTCTCACCACCATGAATACTAGGGTTGCAAGGTATGAGACCTTCAATGATACGTAGGTAGCATATCCTTCCTTTAGGAGGATAATTCCGAAGGTAACTAATGGTCAACATCATTATTTTATTTTACATAATGGTTATTTGTTTCGTGGATTACAATTGCGCATTCCAAATTATTCACTGAAGCAGCAGATTATTAGTGAACTTCATAATGAGAGACACTGTAGACTAGATAAGACCTTGTCTCATGTTGCCTAGATGACTAACACAAGAGAGAGGTGTATTAAGTTATATTATAAAATTAATACTTATAAACCAAAAATACAATATAAAATATAAACATAATATGAAGCAGTAGTAAATATAAAGAGTAAGGGTAAAAATAAGCAAACTCAGTATTTTAACAAAGTTCAGTTCCACTACCAACATCCTCGTCTCAAGCTACCCCTTAAGAATTCCAAATTCACTATTCAATCTCCTTCAGATGGAGATAGAAACCTATTACACCTTTGAGTAATACCGCTACAAAGAATCCGTATAGAACACTCTCTACACTTGCAATCACTTCACACTTGGTAATTCAACTATTCCATGTATAGAACACATTCTACACACATAAGGGTTATACGCACCCTCTTACAAATACAAGAGCTAATAGTGGGTAGATTACAGAGTACACTTCTCAATGAGTGAAATAAGAATAATACAGTACAACTTATATCTCTCTCAAAATGAATAAGGATTAAGGCAAAAAACTTATAGAAGAGAGAATAAGCATTTCGAAAGAATGATGCAAAGGCTCTTGTTGTTGTTTTTTACAAAACTCAAGTGAGCTATTTATAGGCAAATGAGTCTTTAATTTCAAATTTGAAAAGATTCACATGTCAAATAAGTGCATTATTCACTTTTCCAAAAATTCAAATGAAAATATCTCTGTTTTGCAATTGTCAAAGACGACTCCATTTATTTTTCAAATAAATCAAATCTAATCTTTTACTTTTCAAGCATGACAAAATGAGCATGATTTATTTTTCAAACAAAATCATCTACTTTTTACATATGTCCAAAAAACACACAATCACCCTTCAAAATTTTCAAACGAAACATGCACATGTCAAAGATGACAATCAATCATCTTACAAATTCAAATCTTAAATGATGTAAGGCATATGTGAAAAATATAATTTTCGAAATTAAATCTTTTAAGAATGTCATGCACATGTGAAAATCATAATTTTCAAACTAAGAATTTTAATGATGTCATACATATGTGAAAAAAGTAGTTTTCAAAAATAAACATTTTAATAATATCATGCAATTGTAAAAAATGCAATTTGCTACTTTATGAGAAATGATTAATTTTGAAACTTAATCTAGTTTCGAATTTTATTAAGAGATGTACAAAATTACTCTATGAGCTTCATTTGTAGTCTTATTCTCTTTTTTGCTCATGCTTGATTTCTTAATGTGCTTAAATCCATTCATGCATAGACAACTTGAGCTTGAGTCTTGAGTTTATTTGTTATCATCAAAATCTATACGTAGATACGAGATTTGAAACATTAGGTTCAACAATCTCTCCATTTTTTATGATGACAAATACTTAGTAGAAATCTGTGACTTATAGTAATACTTAAACTCCCTCTGAAAATATGTGTTAGTTTTTCAATTAAAATATAAGCATATATAATAGGGTAGTATAATACTAATATAAGACTTCTCTCTTTTTTGGCATCATTAAAAAGGAACCACAATTAGTTTCAGTAAGATTTCTTCCCGCAATAACCAACAACCAAATAAAATGGTGTGTTAGTAGAAACTGTAGAGAGTTGAATAATTAGAGTCATCTGTCTTCGACAAAACTACAAACATTGATGCCTAAGTCTCGTGTCTGACAAAAGCTGCAAAGGCTGAGACCTAACTTTATCGTCTCGGTACAGAGATTTGAAATCTGCTTGATGTTGTTGACAAATGAGATATTACCGAGATTTGAAAGTTTTGAGTTGCTGTTTAAATGACCATTTTCACCCATCGAATACTCACAAGAAAATTTTCACTTTGCTCATTGATCAAGTATCGGTTTATTCAAAATGATAGAATGGCAGAGAAAAGTTCTTCTAGTAATTTTCCAGATTTGAACCAAGAACCGTCTCAACCAATCATTTTGTCTCTTGATTCTGTCAATACCATGATAGAAGCAGAGATGCATTTTTCTGGTAGGATTGATTCTGAGGTTGTTGCAGAATCAAGAACTCTCAGTACTCAATATGCTACCTCTGTTACGACTATGTCTCAAAGATTAATAGCGAGGGCAAAATTAGGTTGATCGTCTTTACAATCAAATATTTGTACTGCATCAAAAGCTTGCAAATAAAGGTAGAAAGAATAAGAGGTTAAAGCAAGAGAATAAGGATTTGACGAAATTAGCTCGTGTTCTAAAACTTCGAATAGAGGAGTTGGAAGAGTGAGAGCTCAAACACAGAGTCAACATCAGCAGATAATGGCAGCGTTTCATGAGAGAAATATGAACAATTGTAATTAATTTCGTTGGCTTAGCTCAGTAATTTTTTACAATATGCATCTAGCATATCTTGTAAGCTTGACTTAGTAATTTTTCCATCTCTATAAAAGCAATCATTACCTTTATCTAATTCGCATCAAATCTTCTTCTCATCTCTGCATCCTTATTCTACAAGTTTTTAATGGCTCATCAATTTTTCTTTAGTATTTCTCGTGATCAAGATATGAGATATTCTTCACCTCAATCTCAAACTATTTCTGCATCTGTTATAGGTGCCATGAAGTAACAAGAGACTGATTTGGCTAATAAATCAGATCATGACGCCATTTACGAGCTTATGAGTCTCAAAACTCGATACTCATCGTCCATTGTCGCTTTTTTCGCTCGGTTGCAGTCCAAAACTCGCGACATTGAAAAATTTAGCCAAACGATCTCTGTACTTCAACGACTTGTTTATTAGTCAAACAGAAAAATGGTAGAGTTAAAGTAACAGAATAAAGATTTAAAATCATTACTTGCATCTTCATTTCGATTGCCTAATACTTTAAACAATAATGATATGTTGATCTACGAAAAGCAAATGCATTTGAATGATGAGGCTAGAAGCCTCAAGTTTATATAAGTCATTTGAGATAATGGAATAAAAATATTCAACAGATATTCATGGCATACATCATTCCTATTTCTCTTCTAATCATGCATAGTCTATCTTCTAGTAGGGGTTTTGTGAAAATATTTGTTAATTGATCATGTGTGCTTGTGAATTCTAATACAATATCACCATTCTGCACATAATCTCTAAGAAAATGATATCTAATTTCAATATGCTTAGTTTTAGAATGTTGTATAGGATTTTTTGAAAGATTTAGAGCACTAGTATTATCACATTTAATAGGAATATAATTGTACATAATCTTAAAATTCATAAGCTGTTGTTTCATATAAAGAACTTGAGCACAACAACTACCTGCAGCAACATACTCTACCTCAGCAATAGATAATACAACAGAATTTTACTTTTTATTAAACCATGAAACAAGTCCATGACCTAAAAAATGATATGTTTCACTAGTATTTTTTCGATCAACTTTACAATCAGTATAATCTGCATCTGAATAACTAATAAGATCGAAATAAGTGTGCTTAGGATACCATAACCCTAGATTAATGGTATCAGCAAGATATCTAAAAATACGCTTGACTGCAATCAAATGAGATTGTTTTGGAGATGATTAAAAACGTGCACATAAACATACACTAAACATAATATTAGGTCTACTAGCTGTCAAATATAATAAACTACTAATCATACATCGATATACATTTGAGTCAACTGGCTTATCACTTTCATCTTTATCAAGTTTGGTTGTTGGACTCATTTGTGTTTCAATTACCTTCGCACCTTCCATCTTAAACTTTTTGAGTAACTCTTTGATATATTTTGACTAATTAATGAATGTTCCACTTTTTGCTTGCTTGATAAGTAATCTAAGAAAGAAGTTAAGTTCTCCCATCATGCTCATTTCAAATTCTTCCTGCATACTCTTAGCAAAATCTTGACACATATTTTCATTAGTAGCATCAAATATTATATCATCCACATAATTATGAACTAGAAGAATATCATCCTGTTCATATTTGATGAAAATAGTTGTACCGATTTTTCCTCTTGAAAAATCTTTTTCAATCAAGAAACCACTAAACCTTTCATACCAAGCTCTAGGAGCTTGTTTAAGTCCATATAATACTTTTGTGAGCTTGAAAACGTGATTAGGAGAAATATGATTTTCAAAACCTGGAGGTTTCTCAACATATACCTCTTCATTTATAAAACCATTTAAGAAAGTACTTTTAACATCTATTTAAAAAACTTAAAATTTTTATAACATGCATATACAAGTAACATACAAATAGCTTCTAATATTGCGACTGGTGCATATGTCTCATCACAATCGATTCCTTCCTCTTGGTTGAGACCTTGAGTTATAAGTCGAGCCTTATTTCTAGTGATGATTCTGGACTCATCTTTCTTATTTCTAAAAACTCATTTTGTTCCAATAACAGTATGATTTTTTGGTTTAGAAACAAGTGTCCAAACATCATTTCTTTCAAACTGATTTAGCTTTTCTTATATAGCTAAAATCCATGATTCATCAAACAGTACTTTATCAATATTTTTGGGTTCAATTTGAGATAGAAAAGTAGTGTGATTGCAAATATTTCTAAGAGATGATCGAGTACTTACACCTCATGAAGGTTCTCCTAGAATTTGTTGTACTGGATGATCTTTCACATGTTTTCACTGTTTGGTTGTATCTTGTACTAAGTCTTAATGATCTTTCCTGATGTCTCCATGTTGGACTTCTTCTATTATATTCTCTTTGTTCAGATTGAGACTATTTGTATTATTTATACCTTTTAATTCTTTATCAATAGATTTCTTGGAGAATAGAGGGTTAGATTCATCAAATACTACATACATAGATTCTTGTACAGTCAAAGTCTTTTTATTGAATACTCTATAAGTTTTACTATTTGCAGAATACCCAAAAAAAATACCTTCATTAGATTTTGCAACAAATTTTCTTAAATTATCCCTATAATTAAGAATAAAACATTTGCATCTAAATACATGAAAGTAACCAATGTTGGATTTTTTTTCATTCCAAAGCTTATAAGGGGTTTCATCTAATTTAGACCTTAACATAACTCTATTTATAATATAACATGCAGTACTTACCGCTTCGGCCCAAAAATAACTAGGTAAATTATTCTCATTAAGCATTGTTCTTACCATTTCTTGAAAAGATCTATTCTTCCTCTCTACTACCTCATTTTGTTGAGGAGTTCGAGCAGTAGAGAAATTATGCAGAAAACCATTTTCATCACAAATAGACTCAATATATTTATTGACAAACTCTTTCTCCCTATCACTTCGAATGTTTTGAATTCTCTTACATAAATTAATAAAGGTATTATGTACCTCATCTTTATGAACAAGAAAGATGATCTTAGTATATTTAGAAAAATCATCAACAATAATAAATGCATAATATTTTCCTCCCAGACTCGCAACTCTGTTTGATCCAAAAAAGTCCATGTATATTAGTTGCAATGGTCTAGTAGTAAAAATATATTTCTTGATTTTGACAGAAGTTTTTGTTTGTTTACCAAACTGGTATGCATCACAGATTTTGTTCTTAAAAAAAATTGGCAAATCTCTCACAAGATCATTTTTTGAAAGTTTGGAAATAAGTTTCATGTTTGTATAACCTAACCTTCTATGTCATAACCAACTATTTTTATGTTGAGTTGATAAACAAATAGCATGTTATGAGGCAATTTCATCAAATTCAATTGTATAAATATTATTGTTTTTAAAAGTAAGAAAACAAAATTACAATCATGATTATTTAAAATAATGAACTTATCCTTTTTTAAAGTAACTGTAAATTCTTTATCACATAATTGACTTATATTCAAAAGATTATGCTCTAGACCATCAACAAGTAGAACATCTTCAATTATAAGAGAAGATTCCTTACCTACTTTATTAATTCCCATGATCTTCTCTTTTGAATTATTTCCAAATGTCACATGTCATTCTTGTTTAGAAGTGAGGTCAATGAATTTAGTTTTGTCTCTTGTCATGTGTCTTGAGCATCTGCTGTCTAAAAATCATTTATTTTTACCTATGTAGGACTTCATGCATACCTACAAAAATAATTAAAATAATTTTTCTTCGTACCCAAGTTCTTTGAGTCCTTTTTTATTAGTATTAGAAGAAACAAGATTTTTTGGTACTCATATGACTCTAATAGTCATTGTATGTTTTCTTCTAATATGACAAGTATGATAGTTATGACCATTCCTATTGCAAAAATTACAAATAACATGTGACATATTTGAAAACTTTGAGTGATTGTAATAATTTTTTTTTTAAAAAAATTTATTTTTATGAAAAGAATTTTGAAAATCTGATTTGATTTAGTCGGTTTATCAATGAGATTTTTATAGGGTTTGAGTTTTTCTTTTGGTATGTATCACAAACTTACCTTATCAAAAACACATCTTTGACTACCAAGAAATTTTTCAAAATTTCTTTTTCCATTTGTAAAGTTTTCAACAATCTTTTCTAAATCAATCACTTTCTTTTTTAACTCATGATTTTCATCTTTCAAAATAATATTTTCTTTTCTTAAAACATCATTTTTATTTATTAAAGAAGGATTTTCCTTTTTCAAAATGGTATATTTGATACCCAAAATTTCAAATTCCTCATATATATCTTCTAAAATATTTTGCAATTCTTCATAAGAAGAATTTTCAATATTTTCAAAATTTATTACCTCAAGATCATCTTCAGCCATAAGACAAAAATTTAAAGATTCTTTATTACTTGCGTCGCTGTCTGAGCTATTTGAATCATCATACAATGTAGTTTTAGTTGCTTTCTTGCCTTTGTATCGATTTTTCTTTAGTATGGGACAATCTGCCTTGATATGTCCAGACTTTTTGTATTTATAACAAGTTAATGAGTCGTTCTTACCTGTATTTTTGTTGGAAAACTTTTTGAAACATTTCCCTAGAGGAGCTTTATTTTTCTTTAAGAATCTCTAAAATTTTCTTGTGATCATTATAATTTCTTCATCTTTGTTATTGCTTTACTCATCTTCTTCGCTTTCACTTTTATGGGGAACAGATTTGAGTGCCAGGTTCTTCTTTTGCTTTCCTTCTTCTTCCCCTCTTTTCCATGTGTACTCAAAAGTAATAAGTAACCCAATGAGTTCATTTACTTCAATTTTTTTAAGATCCATAGTTTCAAGAATCACTGTCACTTTTGATTCCCAACGTTTTGGTAGAAAGTTGAAAATTTTCCTTACTATCTTCAAGTTAGAGTAAATTTTACCTAGAGCTTGTCAAGCTATTTATAATATTAATGAAACGAGTATACATAGAAGAAATAAATTCATCATCAATGATTTTAAACATTTTATATTCATGCGTAAGAATATAAATTTTTTATTTTTTGACTTGCAAAGTTCCTTCATAAGTTCCTTCCAAGTTATCCCAGATTTCTTTTGTTATCCTGCAAGTCATTATTCTGTTAAATTTATTGCTATTGAGAGTATATTAAAAATTCATAGACATTACATTCACTATATAAAGTTTATCATCTTCATGATCAAACTCTTCTTTTTCCTTGTTGACTTTTACTCCATAAACAGTTTTTTGTTAAAATATAAGGCCTATTTACAATATATTTCCATATTTCTCGATCTTGAAACTGAAGAAATATTTTCATTTTAGCTTTCCAGAAAGTATAATTGTGTCCATATAATAGCAGAGGCTGACTACTGGATTGACCTTCAGCAAATGTAGATGCAATGTTAGCCATATGATCTTAACTCAATAGATAATTAATCTTATAACAGATTCCTTACTCTGATACCAATTATTGCCCAGATGACTAATACAAAAGGGGGGGAGGAAATTGAGTTATATTATAAAATTAATACTTATAAATTAAAAATTCAATATAAAATATAAACAGAATATGAAGCAGCGGAAAATATAAAGAGTAAGGGTAAAAGGAAGCAAACTCAGTATTTTAACGAGATTCAATCTCACTGCCTACGTCATTACCTCAAGCTACCCATTGAGGATCTCAAATTCACTATTCAACCTACTTCAGTTGGAGATAGAAACCTATTACACTTTTGAGCAATACCACTACAAAGAATCTGTGTAGAATACCCTTTACACTTGTAATCACCTCACACTTGGTGATTCAACTATTCCCTGTATAGAACACCTTCTACACACACAAGGATTATACACACCCTCTTACAAATACAAGAGCTGATAGTGGATACATTATCAGAGTGCACTTAATGAGTGAAATAGGAACAATACAGCGCAACCTATATCTCTATCAAAATGAATAAGGTTTAAGGCACAAAACTTAAAGAAGAGAGAATGAGCGTTTTGAAAGAATGATGCAAATGTTCTTGTTGTTGTTTTTTGAAAAATTCAAGTGAGCTATTTATAGGCAAATGAGTCTTCAATTTCAAATTTAAAATTATTCACATGTCAAATAAGAGCACTATTCATTTTTTCAAAAATTCAAATAAAAACATCTCATTTTTATAATTGTCAAAGACAACTCCATTCATTTTTCAAATAAATCAAACCTAATTTTTTACTTTTCAAACATGACAAAATGAGCATGATTTATTTTTCAAACCGAATCATCTTCTTTCTGCATATGTCAAAAAAATACATAACCACCCTTCAAGATTTTCAAATAAAATATGCACATGTCAAAGATGACAATCAATTATCTTACAAACTCAAATCTTAAATGATGTAAGGCATATGTGGAAAATATAATTTTCGAAATTAAATCTTTTGAGAATGTCATGCACATGTGAAAATCATAATTTTCAAAACTAAGACTTTTAATGATGTCATGTATATGTGAAAAAAGTAATTTTCAAAAATAAACATTTTAATGATGTTATGCAAATGTAAAAAATGCAATTTGGTACTTTATGAGAAATGATTAATTTTAAGCCTTAATCCAATTTCGAATTTTATTAAGAGATATACAAAAATACTCTATGAATTTCATTTGTAGTCATGTTCTATTTCTTGCTCATACTTGATTTCTTGACGTGCTTAGCTCCATTCATTTGTAGACAACTTGAGCTTGAGTCTTGAATTTATTTGTTATCATCAGAATCTATACATAGATACGAAACTTGAAACATTGGGTTCAACATCCCTTATCTCTTCTGACTTTTATTAGCCCAAATTGACCAATGATGTGGCTCATTATGTGGATCTTTGTTATATGTGTTTGCAATCCAAGGGAGCTCTCACCAATGCGGGCCTTTATATTCCTTTATCTGTTCCTAAAGCCCATTGGTTCGATGTTAGTATGGACTTTTTGTTGGGCTTACCCATACCCAACGGCCCTCGAATTTTATCTTGGTTGTGGTTGACAAGTTTTTCAAGATGGCCCATTTTACAGCTTGCAAGAAGACCATGGATGTTGCCCAGATCGTCCATCTCTACATTAAGGAGATTAGGCGTTTACACGGTGTTCCTCGACCCATCACCTCAGATCGTGACACCAAGCTCATCAGTCATTTCTGGAAGTGCTTGTGGGGGAAATCGGGGACACAACTAAATTTCAACAGTGCCTACCACCCCAAGAGAGATGGTCAGACTAAAGTGGTGAACCGGAGTTTGGACAACCTTTTGAAATATTTGGCAGGAACTAAGCCGAAGCAATGAGATTTAACATTACCTCAGGCAAAATTTGTCTATAACAGATCGAAGAATAGAACTACAGGCTTGAGCCCATTTGAAATTATGTATGGTCAGAACCCATTTGGGATGTTGGACTCAGCCCCTATTCCTAATGTATGACGTTTCAGTCCAAAAGCATATGAGATGGTAGAGCATCTTTGGGGTATCCATGAGCAGGTGAAACTGGTCATTTATGAAAGCAATGCCAAGTACAAGGCTCGGGTTGACAATCATCGTCGTCAGGTACTTTTTGATGTTGGTAATTTTGTTTGGGTTGTATTAACTCATGATCATTTTCTTGTTGGCTAGTATAATAAGTTTAAGGAGCGGAAGATTGTACCCTATGAGGTACTGCACAAGATCAATTAAAGCTTACAGATTGCACCTCCCCAATCACTTGAAGACTTCTGATGTCTTTAGTATGAATCACCTAAGTCATTGTTTTGTGGATTTAGATGACAGTACTATGAACTCGAGGACGAGTTCTTCCTAACCCGGGGCGACTAATGCATGGGGGTTCGAGACAGATGATACTGAGCTATCAGATTACATGTTGATGGCACTGAGATACTATGAGTTGGTAGATCAGCACAAACGCAGCATGTGATCGTGTTCTTTACCTAATTGGGACAATTTTAGGTGCATTGCAGTATTTTGGCCATAACTTTGGCTATGAGTATCAAATCCACGTATAAGACCCTAATTCGGAAAGCTCTTTCCAGCATGCACACCGAGACCACCTAGCTGCGCTTGTTGTGCAAGTTTTAGAGGCTGAAAAACGTTGTTTTCCCTTCCGAATTTCTTAATTTCAATTATTCTTTTCATTTTTTGGTAATATTTTGTTTGTCAATTAGGAAGTGATTCTAAACCCGATTTGAGCCAGATTTCTGGCATAATACTTATTTTATTTCGTATTCCATTTTGGCATATTTTTGAGATTTTGCTATTTTTGGCAAAATTGTAATATAGATGATTTTTGGCTATACAGTCCAGCTTGTGGACTAATTTTCGATATTGCTCAATTTTATAATTTTCAATTGAGCTTCAAAGGTGTTTTCTCTGTATTTTTGGGCGACTTTTTATGTTCTTCCTTGTAAATCATCTGTTAAACTAGCCTACAGAATAATTGATATTCTGTCCTACGTCACCTTGTCCACAGATGGCAATGCACACATCTCTCAGCATAATTTACCTAGAAGTCTTCTCTCATTTTTCCCCAACCATATAGAAACATGTAGGAAAACCAAAGAATTATAAGATCATCCAAGTACTATATATATGTTTCTCTTCTTTTTCATAAAAATGTATGCTTTAACAACCAATGTAGGTCTCCCAATCAGTATTAATTTGATGTATATATTAGCAACAACACAACACATGAGGAAGGAATCAATGTAAATGCTGCCACTGAAGATCCATTTGTATTTTTCAAATTATTCTCTAACCTGTTTAAGTTTTATATTTCTCCCTCCTGTTGAAACAAGTGAGCCCTAAGCGAAGGCCAATGGGGTCGATTATTCTGGATTTGTGAGCACCTTCTACAAATAAAAAAAAATTTGAAATCATTACAGACACTATATAACATTGTATAATACAAAAGTAGAAAACTACATAGATTGGGTTGAAATTAAGTAAGAAATTATGGACATAGGGACTGTCAAGTTTTAGTTTACAAGTTAGGGGCCTAAAAAAATAGTAGCAATAAAAAACGAGCCTAGTGAATAACTGCATAGAAGTATATGCTAAGGCCAAACTAAATACAGATTAAATGTCAATCTTATAGGAGCAATAAAAAAGGAGCACTGAGAGATCGGTGAATCCAAAGGTCGAGTGCATGCCTTATTAATCTTTTCTTAAAAAAAATATTAATGCTGATAAACTTTAATCCAACAAATAAAATAGCCATGACCTCTCCGTTTGGTTCACGAGAAAAAAAAAATAACAAAAAAGAAAGGAATTGTAGCTGTAATCCTTAAGAAAAAGGAACCATTTCCTAGAGTGTTTTATCCAAATTTCCTATTCTTGCTAGGAAACCAACCAAACCCTACAATGCAAAAAAAATAGAATCCAATCCAAAGTTAAAAAATAAAACAAAAAATCGCGAGATTCATCCCTTCGAATGAAAGCACCATGCTAAAGATTGAAAAAAAAGGAAGAGAAAAAATAATAGAAGAGTTGTGACACACGTACCAAAAATCAGGAAATAGGGTAAGGGATTTGCGCAAAAACATGCATAGTGCCTTGTTTGAATTTGACAAAGGGGATTCGGTGAAGCTACAATGGAAAACCAGCTTGTGGTCCAAGTAACGGCGAGAAGACAGTTAGATTATGGTGGTGCTAGCAATGGAAAACCACTGTATGAAGTAAGAGAGAGAGGGAGAGAGAGAAAATTTTGGGGTGAGAGGGGGGGGGAAGAAATATGGGAAAATTAGGCAATGATGTAATTTTAGGTTTTATTTTACTAAGTTTGTGCTATTACACACGATAGCTAGATTGTTTGTTAAGATGACTTTATTAGTTGATAGAAAGGAAGAAGCGAAACTGGCAAAAGTGACATTTTGCCACAAAATTTCTGTTACAAGATTTCCGTCGCCGGAAATGAATGTTGCCCCAAATGCTGCAATTCTTGTAGTAGCAACAGGTGAAGGGCAATCGACGATCAAAGGACGAACATCGATTAAGGATGAGACCTATGCAGATGTGAGGGCTGTTGAAGATTATGAGGGAATGCTTAAAGGCAGCAGGTGTAGTATGCAGAGGCCCATTCTCCGTTTAAGATATCACATATGGAGTGACATGTCATCTTAACCAATCTCATTGAATTGGCTAAAAGTAAAATTCAATCAGAATTTAAACATTAAAACTCATTTTAAACCCACATTGAATAGTTTAAAAGTCAAATAATTTGACTTTTGTAAACACTAAATTCAAATACAATGCTCAAATCTTTATTTTATTTTTTTCTTTTTCTTTCTTACTTTACTCTCTCTTCCTATAGTCCTTGGGTAGAGAAAATTTAGTTGGTTAAAAATATAGTTGGATGAGTAATAAGTAGAAGTACTTTTTTAAATATCAATTAGTAATTTAATTTAAATATAATATGATTAATAATTATTTTTTAAAATTTATAATTTAATTAAAATATGATTACTAATTAATATATAATAGATAGAATAGTCAAATTTAATAAAATTAATTAATTTAATAATTACAAATAATTAAAAAAATAAAATGTTAATTACTTATTTTTATGTATTCACATAAATGAATAATTCAATATAGAGATTTGATGTGAATAATTGAAGTAAAAAATTACTTATAATATTTTATTATTATATTTTAAAAAAATAATTATTCTAATTTAAAAACTTATATTAATAAAATAACAAAAAATAAAAATAGAAATTATATTAATTACAATTATAATTTAATAATGATCAGTTCAACGAGAGTATTATTAAGATATTGGCTATGCCATGTGGAAGACCTTTATTAGATAAAGGTAAGATTGAACCCAAGGTAAGCTGCAAGAATGCACATGCCTTGACAATAGCAAATAAAAGTCTTCTCCTCTCCCTCTCTCTCTCCCGAAAACCCTAAAATTCTCTATCTCTCTCTTGCTCGTTTGGCGTTGCAGGGGGTGGTTTTTCTTTTTTCTTTTTCCATCTTCATTTTCTCGCCTTCCCCATCTTCTCTCGACCCTTATCTCCTTCTTCTCCTTTTCTTCTTCTCTTTATTTTGTTTGGTTTGTGTTTTATTTTTGTAGTGCAGGGACTGGACTATTGGAGGGTTTTGGTTCTGGAGGCCGACAGATGCAAAGGCTCTCGGCAAGCTGGACCTCACACGTGCCCCACCATGATACTCCTAGGACGCCGATCTACCAGCCACGATGGAATCGTGCCATTTGGAGAGGCGATTGATATCCGTGCGCCACCATTGGAGGGGTTCCATCACAGCCACGCACAAGGCCGTAGGGTCCAAAACACTAGCATCAGTCATCCGGCTTTTCCGCAACTCACCAAAGGCAGCATGTGGTCTGCACGCACCGTTGACAACATCGGTTCCCTGTGTTGTTATTTTTATATTTCTCCAAATTTGAAATCGGATCATTAGAATTTGATTTTTTGAGTTTAGTTTTATTTCCTATTTGGTAGTTTTAATATAAAAAAAAAAAACTAGTCTCTAGGACTTGTGGTCCTTAAAGTTTT
This sequence comes from Platycarya longipes, assembly GCA_036559045.1. NCBI lineage: Eukaryota > Viridiplantae > Streptophyta > Magnoliopsida > Fagales > Juglandaceae > Platycarya > Platycarya longipes. The sequence continues at coordinate 12,389,920 of CM071796.1, read as the reverse complement.
ATTCCCTAATCCGTCTTAGTACGCAAGTGGGGTTTGGTTTGGATCGGTTCACTATTTTTTTATTTTTATATTTCTCCAAGGTTGAAATCGGATCATTAGGATATGATTTTTAGAGTTTAGTTTTATTTCATATTTGGTAGTTTTAATATAAAAAAAAAAAAAAAAAATCTAGTCTTTAGGACTTGTGGTCCTTAGAGTTTTTTCGCCTAGTCCGTCTTGGTACGGAAGTAGGGTTTGGTTTGGATCGGTTCCCTATTTTGTTATTTTTATATTCCTCCAAAGTTGAAATCGGATCATTAGAATGTGATTTTTCGAGTTTAGTTTTATTTTCTGTCTGGTAGTTTTAATAAAAAAAAAATCTAGTCTCTAGGACTTGTGGTCCTTAGAGTTTTGTCCCCTAGTCCGTCTTGGTACGGAAGTGGGGTTTGGTTTGGGTTGTTGTCTCTCTGTCATAGGATAGAGTGAGTGCTGACAATGTTCTTGAGACTTTATGCAGTTAGAGCAAGAAAATGTCAATCACTTTAAGTGTACTGAGGAGTTATAGATCATCATTTAGTTAACTTGTAATGTATATTTCAAATTCATTTGTAATGTATATTTCAAATTCATTTGTAATGTCTGTTATTAATGAATGAATTACTTCTTTCCTTTAAAAAGAAAAAAGATTATACATGCTTGTTCCATCAGTCATTCGGCTTCCACCATTCTTCAAGTCTAGTGAACAAATCGAAGATTAGGATGACTAGGATTAGAGGTCTCCTATCCCAACATATCAGAAAAACGCGTGCTGTTGCCACCCTAGGATGAATCTGAAAAATGGTCAAAGTCTGAATTTCTTTTTTGTTTTGTTTTTTCCTTTTTATTATATGAAAATTTCAATTTTAAGAGCGTGAAGTGCCGGATCTTCTTTGAGGTTGATATCTTCAAAGAAAGTGCCGTCAAGGGTGTGATTGAGAGGGCAGCGCCAGCACCATCGTACTATCTTTCAGGTTGTGTATGGTTGTGAGATTAGGTTTTTCATATTATATAAGTATTAGAATTAGATTTATCAAATAATTCATTAAATACAAATTTAATAATTTTTATTAAAAAATATCCATATTAGATCTATTAAATTTTTTAATGTCTAACTTTAAGTTACAGTAAATCTTTTCTATCTTTCATATTTAAATAATTACTATTCACATGCTAAATACGTATTTTAATATATTTTATTATGTTACTGTTCACTGCTATTAGTATTAAAATTCTACTAATAAATACTACTAAACACATACTTTAATTATTATAACTATTTATTAAAATTTTTTAACAAGGAATTGAAAAATATTTTTTTAAAATTTGGTTGAAAAATAATTATTTAAGTATCAAATTAAATTATTAATATATATATATATATATATGTTAGTATAAATTGTAATGATAGATTATGAAAAAATATTTAAATATATTTTTATTAAATATATATTATTACATTATTATTTTGATAGATCTAATAATGAATTAATATGAAATTATAGACTTAAAAATTTAATAGATTCATCAAAATTATATTTTTTTTCTTAATTTAAAAAAAAAAATAATAGATCTCATGCTAATGTTCTAAGGTATCGTTTGGGTATTTAAAGAACGTTTCGTGTTATCCGCAACAACGCGGAAGAAACCCCAGAGGTGGTCTTCACCAAATCCCACGAGGATCTACTCAAAGAAGGCGGAAAGTGGGCGCTGACCGACATTTCCAAAGATAATTTGCCCACTTGGTCAGCCATCGTCAAAGAACGCGGAAAGTGCTCTTTGTCGCCATTGTCAAAGAACGCTGAGAGTGCTTTCCTAACCACCTATCCAGTGAAGACACGCGTAAAGAATATGGAATAAGCTTTTCGTAATTTGAGATAGGGTGTTTACATGATTTAAAATATTAGCAATGGTTTTGGTTAATTTTATTTTTGAAAAGGTATAAATTTATTAATTTAAAAAAAAATTATTATATTTTATTAATAGTAGATAAAAGAAAATGTAAAAAAGTCAATAAAATATATTTTTTTACTTGTGAATAATAACTCTCTAAATTAATAAAAAAGATTTAAAAAATATGTAAACTTGTATCTTTAAATGAAAAATAATTCTCTAATTACATGTTCCCAGATGAGGAGTACTTGCCTTCATTATGCACCTGCTGGTATAAGTAAATTACATTAAAGGTACCAATGCCCTTATGGATCACCATATATTTGCTTAGCTAATTTCTTGTACCTACAGTACCATATTTTGTATAAGTAGGAAGAGATCAGAAAATGGCTTCCAATTTGGATGAAATTATTATTATTGAACCAAAAATGGAGGCGATCAAGAAAGATTTGCTCAGGAATTAGTCCGTAAAGGGTGAGTGGAAAGCAGTTATTAATATCTATATAAATGATACGCCTACTACAAATTCTACAATAAATTTTATAACAACACATGTATCACTTTTTCCACCATACACTCATACAAAAAAATTATTTAGTATATATATTTATATATATAATATTAAATTATTCTTCAAATTATAAAAAAATTAAAAATTGCCCTCCAAATTTTTATTAAAATTATTCTTTCAAATTTCAATGTATATATAATTTCATTTTAACTTTTAGATTTATTGAAATCCAAATTTTAATTCACATAGTCTCATAATTATTTTAACAGTTTAATTCTCAAAAAAAATAATTATAAATTTATATAATTGTTAAAATTAATTGATTATATTCATTTATATAATCTCACTCTAATTTAATTATATAATTATGAGATATAGTTTGTTAAAAATTTAACAGCGGTATATCATTAGTTATTAAAAATTTCTTATGTTTATTCTTGATCTATAATTTTTTTTAATCATAAAAAAAATATGAGCAAGTTAAGAACAAATAATTTTTTTTTTTTAAATGTGGGTAATTCGAAAAGCATATAAACAACAGTATGTGATACTTCTATTACTAATGAGTATCCTTTTAAAATTTATATATAGTACACATTTTATCGATCGTCTCTCAAATATTAAATCCTGGTTCCCTGCATGCATGTGAGTCTTAGCTGTACTGGCCACGAGGACGAACGGACATGCAAAATTCTGAGCTTTAAATTGAATATTTAAATTAGACGAACAAGCGGCCTTGGCCTCGCATTGTAACATTTATTGACACTACGTACAGTTCAACCATCTACAGAAAACTTGAATATTTGTAACTCTCACATGTTCGGTTATTATAATGATATTCTTTTATCATAAATAAAGATTTTAAATAAAATTTAGTTACCGTACTCTTCAAACAAAAAAAAAATATAGAAAAAGAAAGTTACCTTTGATAAAGTGGAGTTGCTGCAAATATCTATATTCAAGATAAATGATACACCCACTACAAATTTTACAACAAATTTTATTATAGAGCACACGTGTCAATTTTTCCACCATACACTCATGCATGTGAGTCTTAGCTGTACTAACCACAAGGACAAACGAACATGCAAAAGTCTGAGCTTTAAATTCAATATTTAAATCAGACGAACAAATGGCCTGGCCTCGCATTGTAACATTTATTAACACTACGTACAGTTCAACCATTTACAGAAAATTTGATTAGGAAATAACTTAATTCTGATTTGGATGCAAAAATCATTTTATTTTATTTTTTTAAAATTTTTCATACAAAATATAATTAATTTATTAATTTTTTAAAATTTTAAAATAATAATATTAAAAATAATATATATATTTTTTCCAACAAGTGGAAGGGCGCGCAAGAATTAATATACATATATATAGAAGACTGCATCAAAATACATAATTTTTGCACTACATACGTGTCTAAATTAGTGAGTGTAAAAAATATATTTCCATTAAATTAATTACAGTTTCTTTTCTTTTATAAATATCTTCGTTGTCGTCTCAGGATGGCAGCATGTTTTTATTTAAATTTTGTTTTGATAGTAAATAACTAGATGAGATGGAATGTGAGTTTTAAATAAAAATTGAAAATTAAATAAAATATTTATAGAATATTATTTTTAATATTATTATTTTAAATTTTAAAATAATTAATTAATTATATTTTGTATGAACAAATTTAAAAAAATAATAAAATAAAATAAAATAAAATGATTTTTGTATTCAAATCAGAATTAAATTGTTTCCTGTTCAATCTTTTGTAGATGATTGAACTGTACGTAGTGTCAATAAATGTTACAATGCGAGGTCAGGCCACTCGTTCGTCTGATTTAAATATTCAATTCAAAGTTCGGAATTTTGCATGTCCATTCGTCCTTGTGATCAGTACAGTTAAGACTCACATGCATGAGTGTATGACACGTGCAAAGCTCATGCGGCAAAGCTCACGATCAACGAGGACGCAGCATTAATTACACATAGTTGTCTCAGTGGCCGGGGAGAGCCGTGACAACTTATGAACATTATTTCTCGTCATCGTACTGGAGAAGACCGCCAAGGGATACCTGAATTTAAGAATAAACTTTTATCTGACATTAGAATGTATGTATTTTATTTTTCTATTGTAAATTTATTTTATACGTCTTATGCATTATGCACATATTTTCTTAAAGCATTTGTCGATGAGATAACTGACTCATGTGATTATCATTTTGATATAGCAAGCCCTTCTAAATTTTAAAAGAAGTTGTGGATCCCACAATTAGTTTTGGGAGGCTTGGATTTTGTTTACTTTTTATATTTTTTTGATAAAAGTCTAAAGCCTCAAGTTGTTATGATAATGTATTCCTGGACCATAAGTGATGATTTTTTTAAGAAATTTGAAGAAGAATTACTTTTTAGATATGTGATCATAATTCTTTGCCTAAAAAAACAAACGAAAAGCTTATCCACACAAACGAAAGCTTATCCACACAAACGAAAAGCTTATCAACATTCTCACCGCGTGATATCCAATGCCATTATCACCATGCTGCATACCATCAATCCATATATTTGCGCCTTAGCTTTCTTGTACCTACAGTATATTATGTATAAGTAGGAAGAGATCAGAAAATGGCTCTCAATTCGGATGAAATCATTCCTATTGAAACAGAAATGGAGGAGATCAAGAAAGATTTGCTCAGGAAGTCCGTGAAGGGTGAGTGGGAAGGAGTTATTAATATCTATAATAGTCACCCAGAAGCTCATGCGGCAAAGCTCACAATCAACGAGGACACAGCATTACACATAGTTGTCTCCAGTGGCCGGGGAGAGACCGTGGAACAACTTATGAACATAATTTCTCGTCATCGTACCGAAGAAGACCGCCAAGGGATACCTGAATTTAAGAATAAAGGAGGGAATACGCCTCTCCATGTTGCTGCATCAATGGAGAGTTTGACTCTATGCAAGAGCATAGTTGAAACTGGTCGACTTGGTTTATCATTTATGGCAGCTCGTAATTGTAAGGGAGAGACTCCGCTTTTCTTGGCAGCACTTAGTGGTAACAAAGAAGCCTTCATTTTCCTTCACACTGTCTGCCAGGACAACAATCTTAACCACTATGACCTTTCCTGTCGGAGCACTGATGATGAAACCACTCTTCACGTTGCTATTGCCACAAAATGTTTTGGTCAGTATTTTCTAAATGAACTATCAATTAATTCGTTATAATCTTGTTGAGATGTATTGCATTTTTCCTCAATCTCACCTTGCTGGCAAACTTTAACTTTTGATACTATCTGTATGCTTATAATAATTTCTAATATTGTATATTGTTATGCCTATGTAGGAAAAGTTAAGACATGTCATGGTTATTTTTATGCTACATTTTTTTTTTTTAATTTTTATGATTTTGACCATTAAATAAATTAAGCTTTCTATATATATATGCATGGTATCAATTTTATTCCACAAAAATGGAAATGAGTATTTAGGCTTTGTTTTGGTTAATATAGAAATTAAAGAAAATAAAGCAAACAATGTGTTTCGGAATGAAAGAAATTTAAAGATATCCTATCATCATGGGTTACACGCAATTTTCTATTTTTCATGTTATTTCTTTGTAATTTCTAATAGGCTTATGCACTTGAAGATCAGAGAAAAGTAATAACAATTTAGGAGTCATAAATGACTCCTCGATAATTCTAGTAAAAAAATAATTACTACATAATTTATATGATTAATAAATATATGATTAAGATATCTGATTCTAAATAATCATTATCAGATGTCGTATAGTTCCATAAACCTAGAATTTCGAATGAATAAATCTATTCTCAAATTGAGATACCAAACACACTGTTGACGTTGTAGTCTATCACATCAGTTTATATAAAAATATACTGATACTTTATCACATTTTATAAATGCTAATGGGTCTATGTAAGTAAGTGTTGCGTAATATACTATATGCTTGTTAATAATGTACGGGTAACTAGTACTGTCTTCAAATAGTGAAAATGTGTTTTTTTTTTATAAATGCTTGATCAATCATATACCCAAAATTTCCAGTAAATATACAACTTGTTCTGACGTGTATTTTAAGTCTATATTTATCACAAATACCTATTTATAACTAGTACTAGTGCTGCATAAATGCTAACGCGAGTTTATTTTTGCAGATTTGGCATTAGAAATAATTCAGTTGTATCCGAAACTTGTACACTCCGTCAATAAGCAAGGCTTCTCCCCTCTCCATGTGCTGGCGAGCGACCCTTCCCCATTAGAAAGTGCTACCTATAATACTCCAGTAGTATCAGTACGGCTTGCTATATGTAAGGATTCTAAATTTTTGTTATGCACAAAGCCCTCATTATATTTTATTAAATTATTTTTAGTTCCATTGATTAAATGTGTCCCATTTTAAACAGATTTATAGATTAATCACTTAAATATAAAAAATTTTGAAACCATAAAAAATCGACTGATATTGTGACGCCCCCAAATTCCCCCTAAAATAACACGGGAATCGAGGCGTCGGGATGATGACAACACGGGTCACACATCCCAACAACACGTGTCAAACGTGTGTGCACACGTGACATATATAAAAATATAGGTCGCAGCGGATAATAAATTAATATCTAAGTACCAGAATTTTTTAGAAATATTTTACAAACCCATTTAATAAAAACTCCCCAACAGGAGATTTAATACAGTCATCCAAAAATACAAATTAAACAAATACATAATTATAAAAAAAGGGAAAATAAATTTCCCGAGATATCAATTAATAACATCACCTCAATAGCGGAGCCATCTCCTCAGGCTCGGCCTCTCCAAAGTCTGCATCCAAACAAAACTACGACGCCAAGATGGCATCGCAGGTAAGTACAACCCAACCAAACCAAAAGACAAAAATACATTAATGCCACAACAACAACCAAGAACAATTACCATATGCATGAAGCTCAAAATCATCTTCCTCAAAATCGATGAAATAACCACACTCGTCAAAATCCCAATTTAATCCACAATAAAATCACCCATCATTTTCCATAAAATAATATCCTCAAAATCGATCATACCGGGCGTTACGTATCGCTGTCCCCGATATGATTTACACACACACCCAAAATCATAATGGGCGTTACGTATCGCCGTCCCCATTACGATCCACACACACTCATTTCATACCGGGCGTTACGTATCGCTGTCCCCGATATGAAATGCACACCCGATGACCATAATGGGCGTTACGTATCGCCGTCCCCATTATGTCATCCACACACACACACTGATCACAACGGGCGTTACGTATCGCCGTCCCCGTTATGACTCAGCCCAAAACCATTAAAATCCAATAAACTCACTTTAAATCCCAGTTTCCATTCTCAACACATGAATATCCAAAATCATGCCAAAATCCACTTTCCAAATATTTTCATGAGCATGCGCGTAAATACACAATACAGACAACTATGCACCAAATAGCCAACAATTAAATAATCCAATCAACCAACAAATACCAACATCAACCATCACATATCAGCAATAATCAAATACAACAACTGTTGATGCCAAAAATATATTTAAATCTTAAAGCTTGTTTGGAAAGTACTTACAGCGATAAAAACGCATTTCCTTGAACAACGCCAATCTGCAGCGTTTGTAGCGGTCACATGTACGTTAGGCTAAAACACTCGGTTTGACACCAAAATTTAGGGAGGTACTCATTGAAGGGTGGGGAATCTCATGGAGGTGGTGGTGTGGCGGCACAACCACCGGAAGGTGGCGGATCGGGGCCAAAAGGGGTGAAAACCCATTTTCGGGTTTGGGGTCGTACCGGGAAGGTGAGGCCGCGGTTGGAGAAACTGAGCTAGGGGGTTGACCGGCTGGGTGAGGGGAGTCGAATGGTGGCAGAGGTGAGACCTACGGTGGCCGGACGGCGGCGCGGCGAAGAACGACCCGTTTAAGGCCCATTTCGGGTGAAGGGGCTAACCGGCGGCGATGGGTGGCTTTGGGCGGTGGGTTATGCTCGTCGGAGGTTGGGGAGTCTAGTGGTGGTGGTCGGAGGCCAAGGGGTGGCCGGTGGTGGCCGGAAAATGCAAGGGAAGCAAAAATGGGTATTTCGGGTTTGTGGCCGTGGAGGGGCGGTGGGGTGGCCGGAGGGGACACCACCGGTGCCGTTGAGCTCGCCGGCGTGAGGGGAGGCTGGTGGTGTGGGCGGTGTCACCGGTGGGTGGCCGGCGGCGGTCCTGGGGCTGAGGGAGAGAAACGGCGAAAGGGAGAGGGAGGCAGGGGAGGGCTGGGCACGCGGGGAGCAGAGGAAAATGGGGAAGAAAAAGAAAAGAAAAAGGAAAAAGAAAAGAAAAGGAAAAGAAAAAGGAGAAAAAGGAAAAAGAAGGGAAAAGGGTCTAACCAGAAAAACACAACAAATTAAATAAAAGCAGGCTTTAAATACCATAATTTTAATATCAATAAAATAAAATATTTAAAGCCCCAACAATATAAATAAATTAAACTCAAGCACAATATTAAAATAAAACGATAAGTAATATAACGAAAGCAGATCAAATAATTTCACATAATAAAATAGAGGAATTTAATTCCACTCATTAAAATAATTAACTTATTAAAATAAATAAGAAAAGCAACGTAACTCGATATTAACTAATTAATAGCTCAAATAAATATCTTAAACAAATAAAATATGACCAATAATATTATTTAAATAAATTAAAATAATTAACACCGAGCATAAAATAACATGTAAAAATACACGTAAATCTGGGATCTCACATCCTCCCCCCCTTAAAAAGAATTTCGTCCTCGAAATTCGCTCGGCTGCAACTAATAAAACTCCAATAACTCACCTACTACATTACTTAATACTAACTCCAAGCATTAGTACAATTATCTATTTTCCTCAAACACCAATGGATTTTATTTCATCATAGACGTATAGTCTTCAAATAATATTTCATCTCTAAAACTCTTGAGGTAGCCAATCAATCTGAACCCCACATGTACAAGAACCTCAGTACAATCTCCCAAAAATTTTGAATATTCACTAACTTCATACCACACTTTGTGTCACCCTAAAATAACTCCCAAGTTTATCTTCCTAACTTAATCGTCAATAACCATAATTTACCTAACTAAAAGATAAATCATCACTTACAAGTATCATCTCAAATTTCAACTCACCACTAATTCCTCAAAATTTACACAAGAATTGAACCTCCAACTATATTGCAATTCATCACGCTTCCGCGCGCACTTTGATAACTCGCTAAATTCATAAAAATTTAAGTCATAAAATATCACCGTTGAGCAAAAACTAGTTCAACACCTATTACAAGAAATCATTTGCCACCTTTACAAATCCTAATGCTTTGTCACCTCACAATTCAAGTTATGCCACCCAATATTAAAGCCTAAAAAAAATTTCTAACTCCCAAACCGCTAATATACTTGTCTATCATTATAACCCCTCACTCTCATCATAGATTAATTATTTAAATCTGTATTCTCTCAATCGAACCTTCATTACCTATGACATGGAATAACCTCAATTATTTAAACTCTTATATAACTTCAAGCCAAAACTAAATTCTTTAATATACCTCGACAAATGCTGCTAACCATTAAATTCTCCGAAATATTATTCTTAAATTATCCACTCCTAACAATTCGCCCAAAAGCCTAAAATTTATATCTTTTAAATTTATTTCCATCGCATCAACTCAACCTTATCACTTAACAAATAAATCTTTCCCAAGTTACACACTAGCCAAAAACAAATACTCTCCAAAATTTACACGTACATTTATTATATATCAATCTCTAATTATCCACAAATAACATCAAAATTTCACCAAGAAAATAATTGATCGCCCACCATCATAAGCATTACTAAAACAATTTCTATAACACTATACCAATGACTAAGAATTTTACACTCACATGAAGAGTCCATCTAAATACAATTCCAATAATCTCCCAGAAATAAAATTAGAACTTAGACACTCAAACACTCAGTGAGACCCATGTAATAAATACACAAAAATAGCATATACAATATCGATAAGGAAATGCAATTGCATAAATACCAACAAATTATCAAACCAATCCATCTCGCAATTATAAATAATAGTATACCCAGATATTAAACAAAATTCAAGTAATTCACATAATTATTATATAAAAACACAAAAGGGGGAAAAGATTTAATAAACAATTAAGTAAAAACCACTCATTCAAGAAAACAAGCCCACCTCCTTTAATAAACACAAATTCACCAAAAACTTTTATTAAATAAAGGAAGGAGGATAAATTAAAATAAGAACAACAAATAAAATCACAAATAAATCTTTAAAATTCTCTACAAAACTCAACTCTTAAAAAGATTATTGTAGAAATATCTAAAATTTAAAATCTGCTAAAAGAAGCGAACCACAATAAAATAATTAAATCGATAAATTAATTAATAAATAAATACAAACAAGTCGCCAAAACAAATCCACTCGTTAAAGTAAATAGATAAACTTTTTAAAATAAAACATACTGAAATGTGGAAAAAATAATAATTTTTAAAACTTACTTCAAAGCATGTTCCTAAAATAAAACAACGGAAACGTGAAAAGATAATCAATTTAAATTTATCTCAAAGCATAAACTTAAAAAGAAACAAGGCAGCGATTCTGTTAAATCTTGTCTAAATAAATTTCAAACGTTCAGAAATACTTAAAATACAAGAGCCATAATTAAAATAAACAAATAATAAACCAAATCCAAAACTATCTCGTAGGAAACCTATGAACTGAAATTAAAATACAATACTGATGATAATTGAATAAAAGCTTAAGACAATAAAATAACCCATAACAAAATAAATAAACTTTAAAATAAGGAATTCTATAACACAACTGTTTAAAATAACAGATTCAATAAATGGATTGATTTGAAATAATAATTTAATCCGAAATATCCAAATTCTAATTTAAACAAAAACAAAGGCATATATATAAAATAAATAAATAATTAAATAAATACTCGACAACCTAACCAAATAAAATCACTAACAAAAATCTGAATTACTACTCACGTACAATATTTAACAAAAATTAAAATAAAATAAAACAAAGCCAACAAACCAATCAATCAGAATTGATTTAATTACGAATATAAATAAACAACATAAACATTAAAATAAAAAGCACAACACAACAAAATAAATATCGATAATGTTACCATATAAATTAGTCGAAAGACTAAGACAACAAATAAAATAATAAAATAATAAAATAAAATAACCCAATCATCAAACAAATAAATTTTTAAAACCACAAACTTTTATGGTACTGTCCCTAGGTAACTTGCGGATTTACCCAGAGCCGAACTGCTCTGATACCACCTGTGACGCCCCCAAATTCCCCCTTAAATAACACGAGAATCGAGGCGTCGGGATGATGACAACACGGGTCACACATCCCAACAACACATGTCAAACGTGTGTGCACACGTGACATACATAAAAATATAGGTCGCAGCGGATAATAAATTAATATCTAAGTACCAGAATTTTTTAGAAATATTTTACAAACCCATTTAATAAAAACTCTCCAACAGGAGATTTAATACAGTCATCCAAAAATACAAATTAAACAAATACATAATTATAAAAAAAGGGAAAATAAATTTCCCGAAATATCAATTAATAACATCACCTTAATAGCGGAGCCGTCTCCTCAGGCTCGGCCTCTCCAAAGTCTGCATCCAAACAAAACTACGACGCCAAGATGGCATCGCAGGTAAGTACAACCCAACCAAACCAAAAGACAAAAATACATTAATGCCACAACAACAACCAAGAACAATTACCATATGCATGAAGCTCAAAATCATCTTCCTCAAAATCGATGAAATAACCACACTCGTCAAAATCCCAATTTAATCCACAATAAAATCACCCATCATTTTCCATAAAATAATATCCTCAAAATCGATCATACCGGGCGTTACGTATCGCCGTCCCCGATATGATTTACACACACACCCAAAATCATAACGGGCGTTACGTATCGCCGTCCCCATTACGATCCACACACACTCATTTCATACCGGGCGTTACGTATCGCCGTCCCCGATATGAAATGCACACCCGATGACCATAATGGGCGTTACGTATCGCCGTCCCCATTATGTCATCCACACACACACACTGATCACAACGGGCGTTACGTATCGCCGTCCCCGTTATGACTCAGCCCAAAACCATTAAAATCCAATAAACTCACTTTAAATCCCAGTTTCCATTCTCAACACATGAATATCCAAAATCATGCCAAAATCCACTTTCCAAATATTTTCATGAGCATGCGCGTAAATACACAATGCAGACAACTATGCACCAAATAGCCAACAATTAAATAATCCAATCAACCAACAAATACCAACATCAACCATCACATATCAGCAATAATCAAATACAACAACTGTTGATGCCAAAAATATATTTAAATCTTAAAGCTTGTTTGGAAAGTACTTACAGCGATAAAAACGCATTTCCTTGAACAACGCCAATCTGCAACGTTTGTAGCGGTCACATGTACGTTAGGCTAAAACACTCGGTTTGACACCAAAATTTAGGGAGGTACTCATTGAAGGGTGGGGAATCTCATGGAGGTGGTGGTGTGGCGGCACAACCACCGGAAGGTGGCGGATCGGGGCCAAAAGGGGTGAAAACCCATTTTCGGGTTTGGGGTCGTACCGGGAAGGTGAGGCCGCGGTTGGAGAAACTGAGCTAGGGGGTTGACCGGCTGGGTGAGGGGAGTCGAATGGTGGCGGAGGTGAGACCTACGGTGGCCGGACGGCGTCGCGGCGAAGAACGACCCGTTTAAGGCCCATTTCGAGTGAAGGGGCTAACCGGCGGCGATGGGTGATTTTGGGCGGTGGGTTATGCTCGCTGGAGGTTGGGGAGTCTAGTGGTGGTGGTCGGAGGCCAAGGGGTGGCCGGCGGTGGCCGGAAAATGCAAGGGAAGCAAAAATGGGTATTTCGGGTTTGTGGCCGTGGAGGGGCGGTGGGGTGGCCGGAGGGGACACCACCGGTGCCGTTGAGCTCGCCGGTGTGAGGGGAGGCTGGTGGTGTGGGCGGTGTCGCCGGTGGGTGGCCGGCGGCGGTCCTGGGGCTGAGGGAGAGAAACGGCGAAAGGGAGAGGGAGGCAGGGGAGGGCTGGGCACGCGGGGAGCAGAGGAAAATGGGGAAGAAAAAGAAAAGAAAAAGGAAAAAGAAAAGAAAAGGAAAAGAAGAAGGAGAAAAAGGAAAAAGAAGGGAAAAAGGGTCTAACCAGAAAAATACAACAAATTAAATAAAAGCAGGCTTTAAATACCATAATTTTAATATCAATAAAATAAAATATTTAAAGCCCCAACAATATAAATAAATTAAACTCAAGCACAATATTAAAATAAAACGATAAGTAATATAACGAAAGCAGATCAAATAATTTCACATAATAAAATAGAGGAATTTAATTCCACTCATTAAAATAATTAACTTATTAAAATAAATAAGAAAAGCAACGTAACTCGATATTAACTAATTAATAGCTCAAATAAATATCTTAAACAAATAAAATATGACCAGTAATATTATTTAAATAAATTAAAATAATTAACACCGAGCATAAAATAACGTGTAAAAATACACGAAAATCTGGGATCTCACAGATATACTATAAGTATTGAACCATAAAAAAATTTGTGTTTGCGGTATTTAGATATTGAGAAAAAATAAAATTAGAAAGATAAAAATATCAAATGATATGAGATAAGTTTGAAAGATTTTACTATCCAAATGAATGTTTTATTAGTCGTAAATAATCTATTTTAATCGTTATTAGTCGTTTTAGCCGTAAATAATCTTTTTCTCACAAATATTTAATCAATAATGCTCATTTTTCTTGTTGTACTTGTACTACTGATCTTTAGATCCCAAGGGTTTACACATTCTAAAAACTTAAACATGTGGTTTAAAAGATCTTGCACGACCGAATTTATTTGGCCGTGGGGTGATATATATAAATCAAACATATGTATTTGTTTTTGTTTTTTTGCTTTTATTTTTATTTTTCCAAATATTTTTGTAATATTTTTGAATATTTAAAAAAAATACAACAATATTAAAAAGCATTTACTTAATATATCACTAAATAAATAAAAAATCGAGATTCTCAGTCCCGAATATGCATGTGTGGCTTTAGCGCCATTTCTCAATTCTATTATTGATCTATTATAAACAATAATTAGAGAAACTTTATATCTCTATACAATTATCTTATAAAAATTAAAAAATGTACAATTGTTGTAATCCTCCAAAATGTATCCATGTTATATCTAGATCATTTATTTTTTATTTTTTAAAGTAGTATAAGACACTGGTATTGGTATAGGAATTTGACTTAAGTTGAAATCATTTTTATTGAAATCATTTTTAACTCGAGTGGCCCACAAAAGTAAACAGTACTGATACTAGAGTAACTGGGTCCTCTCCTCTCGATAGGGTGAGGTATTTCTCTCAGGGAGAGTACGTCTCTTAATCCAGTTTCCCTAGTCTTTCTGGTTTGAAGAGAACATTGAACTATGGAAGAGGTGGTAGGGACCTCGGTCTAGTCCCTAACCAATACGGGTCTTCTTTCATGCACATCTCCTCTTGTGACCGAACAATCTTAAAGGTTTGGTCGGTTTAGGCACTTTTGCCCGCTTTCTTAAGTTCCTATGGTAATGACTAAGGTGTTTATAGGTAGATTTGGTTTGGGTAGAGAGATGTGGTGGTCTAAATGGTAGATTAGGGTATAAAAAGTTTAAAGGAACGTCCTTTGGGTAGGTCTATGTATTGAAGTTTTTTTGGTAAGGAATCCAGGTCATATGGTGTAGTAGGGTTAGGGTTTTAGTGGAGGCGAAGGAGAATTTCGAGATTGGGGTTAGGCTAGGGTTTGAAAAGTGTTTTAGCTAGGGCTAGGGATGGTAACTTGGCTAGGGTTTTGGTTGTAAGACCAATTCCTTAATTGGTGGAAGGTTGAATTTCAAATGGATAAGGGAATGGCCAAATATGGTCTTGTGGGATTTGGATGTCATTTTGGGTTAGGTTGGGTTGGGATTGTGTTTGGATTTTGATTGTAAGATGATTGAGAAATTGTAGGGATTAGTGGATGAGGTGTCAAGAGGTGTTCGACAATCACAAAGGAATGATGGCCGAATTGGTGGTTTTGTGGGATTATGATTGTTTTGAATTTGAATTGATTTTAATTTTGAATTGACTTGAAATTTGAATCGGTTTGAATTTGAAATGGTTAGAATTTGAATTGGTTTGAATTGGTAGAAGGATAAGAATAAGGTGATGTATCATCTAGGATTTTATGGCTTATGGAATTAGGGTTTTATGGCTTATGAGATGATATGGCCGAATATGTAATTGTGGAGGTAGGGTTTTGTGTGTGATGGGCGGCTAGGATTTCATGGCCTATGATGGTCGACTAGGGCTAACTTGAAGGAAAAATCCCTAAATTAGAGGGATTTTGAATTTCAAATGAAAATGATATTTGGCCGGTTATGTATAGTGGAGATAAGGAGGGAATTTGGATGATGATGTGATTGGATTGGATAGGATCTAAATGAGTCAATCAAGGGAAAATTGACTAATTAAACCCAATTAGGGAGGATATTGTGGATGAGGTGGTAAGTGAGGATTCGGCTGGGGCTTTTTGTGAGGCGGCCGAGTGGGATAATTTGGGTAAGTGAACTAGGATTTGGCCGTGTATGGGAATTAGGGTTTGTGGGTTGGCCGTGTATGTTGTTTGGTGAATGGGAAAACTCAAGAGAACTCAAGAAACTTGGATGAACTTGCAAGAACACTCAAGGACAAATGATAAACACGCCATACTCAATGTACCAATTGGGATTCGGCACACTCAATGTAACATGCACACGATCACTCTAACACTCAATAATTCTCACTTGACCACTTGAAGAATTCAAAAATCACAAGTAGTGTGATTTTCGAAATACTCAAAAACACTCACTCACAATTTTCAAATTCACAAGTGGTGTGAATTTGACACTCTCACAAGACACTTTAAACACAATTATCAAATTAACAAGTGGTGTGAATTTGGCACTCAAACAAGACACTAAAACACTAAAATACTCTTTTTGTAATTTTTCAACAACCAAACAAATATAAATGAACTCCAAGTAATTCCAAGAACAAAAGAACAAATTAAACAAAATCCAAAGACTCAAGAACAACACCAAATAAACAAGAACACCAAAATGAAACAAATACCTCAAATAACTTTATTGATAAAAGGGATAGATGTGGAACAATACCGATTTACGATTGCACGGCGTGTTTCTCATCCAGGGGATTCATGAATTGCACCCCTTAGAGCCCAAGTGCAAAACACCGAAAATCCAAGCCACAATGGTGGCTGGCCTAATCTCATAAGGAAGCCACTCCATACACAAGGTATCTTCAAAAGCCAAATGATCAAAGATACTTAACTAAGAGGCCTAGGGTCCTATTTATAGAGTTTACAAAGTGGAAACCCCTAAAAGGTCCCTAGATATTATTTAATTAAATAAAATAAACTAAAAACAAATAAGATAATCTTGGAGGCCTATGTGGCCGTGGCATGCAATGGTGGATGGTGGGCTTGGTCACCCATGGCATGGGCCATGGGTGTGGTTGGCATGCTTGCTAGTGCGTGCTTTGGGTGGCCTTGGTTGGTCCATGGAAAAAGCTCTGGGTATAGCCAAGTGTTGGCCATGGCTTGCCACTGGTGTGCACATGTCCTTCCGATGGCATGGGGTGGTCCATGTATGGCTTGGTGTGTGGGGCGTTGGGCATGGCTCGGGCTGGCTGGCACGCTGGCATGCTAATGGGGCTCGCTGGGCTAGGCGTATGGTGCTGCTGGCATGGTTGCATGCATGGCGCTACCTACTGGCTATGCTGGTGGGCTGCTGGGCACATTGGTGGTGCTGATGGCATGCTGATAGGCGTGTCATGACATATCAGCGGCTGTGTCATGGTGTTATAGTCGTGGCACGGTCAAGGGGAAAAAAGTAAGCCACGTCCCAAATGACTCGTGCATCTCCTCCGAACTTTCTAAGACACACTCAAGACTCTTAAGGGAGTCCTCAAATATTGGGCTTGGCAATAGAAATTGTGACAACTTCGGTATCCATGTGTGTCTAGGGCCTTGATTATGGGTGGTTTTTGATAGGGTATTATCAAAAGAACCTAGCTCGTTGTTGGGACCAACTCAGCTTAACGAAAAAAGAGTAAGGAAAAGTCGTTCTAGATCCAAGCCCCCCCACGAAGAATAGGCAAGTCAGTAACCTCTGTTTGTTGGCCATGGCTATTGCGGATCGCCCGATGAACAGGGAGGCGCTCAAATCAACCATGTCTAAAATTTGGAGATGCAAGGGCTGGATTCAATATACGGAAATAGGTATTAATAAATTTGTGATTGAATTTCATCTTGAACCGGACTTGAATCATGTAATACAGGGTAAACCCTGGACATTCGATCGATGGCTAGTCTACCTCCATCACTTTGATGGAACACTGGTTATTAATGATATCCCATTCAATGCGGAGGAATTCTGGATACAGGTGTACGACATGCCCTTTTCCAAAATGAATCCCGAAGTCAGAAAACAGATAAGGGATTCTCTAGGATCCTTTATAAATGTCCTAACTGATGATAGGGACATATGCTGGGGCAAATGTTTAAGGATCAAGGTACTGTTAGATATATCCAAACCGCTTCAGCGTGGCTTGTTCCTAAAGATTGAGGACAAGAAAGTTTGGATACCCCTGAAGTATGAGAGGTTACCATCCTTCTGCTTCAGGTGTGGCCAAATCAAACACCCCACGACCGGTTGTACATCCCAGTAATCTTTGGCTGCCAAACAACCATATGACCCCTGGCTGCGAGCCCTTACAACCAGGGAGGGTGATGTAGTCAAGAAAAGATATGGAGGGGAAATCCAACCATCTCAGGCTGAAACCCAACCATGGAAACCAGATGCCAAGGTAAGGGAATACTCCCCTCCCAATGAGAAAGAACCACCTACTGCAAGGCAGCCTCTATCTAAGGAGTAGCGACAGTGCATGCCCTAAAAAGGTATCAAAAAAGCAACCATATACTCCACAGGCTCCTGAATGTACCGGCTTCACTTTTAAGGAAACCAAGAGGACAACTTTACAAGACATCTCCGAAAAAAATGTCAACTCTGCTGTAGCCTACCAAATGGAAGAAGTTGAGGGGACTTACACTTTAGGCAGCAAAACAGATCTAGCTAAACATGGGGATCTAGAACCACAGAACCCAGTGGATTGTGTGACCAACTAGGATCTCAAGGTCCAAGCCTCGTCACTGGCCCAATTCCTCATAGACCAAGCCCAAGTCCTACATAGGTCCAAGAAGCAAGCCAACTGGAAAAGAAAGGCCAAGGATAAGTGTTTTGAAAGCCTGTTGGCTGACCCCGATCAAGATAAAAAGAATAAGGAACAGAGGCCAAAGAGGAGTTTAAATCAGACTTACCCAGAGGACAAAAACCATGAAGCGAAGAAATACAAGATTGAAGTGCACTCGGACTCAGCAAACAACAATGCAGGTATGGTGGAGGCTGGTCCTTAGTCCCGCCTCCCCCAATGAGTTGCTTGGTGTGGAACTGCCGAGGGCTTGGGAACCCTCGGTCAGTGAATAACTTGCATTTGTTGGTGCAATCTAAGTCTCCCCTAGTGGTATTTCTAATAGAAACTAAGTGCTATAAACCAAGAATGGAATATGTTAGAAAGTTGTTAAAGTTTGAGAATGGGTTCGTGGTCAACTCGGTAGGTGCAAGTGGGGGGTTAACCGTGTTCTAGAAAGAGGAGTTTGAAGCGGAAATCATCAACTACACCCAACATCATATCTCCCTTAGCAGTCAAAGAATTGAAGGGAGGAACTCGACAGCACCTGACAGGGTTCTATGGCCATCCACAAACTGAGAAGAGAAATGAGAGTTGGGCCCTGATGAAAGCACTCAGACCTCCTTCAAATATAGGTTGGCTATGTGTAGGTGATTTCAATGAAATGCTACATTATGGGGAAAAGCGGGGTGGACCCTTGAGACCAATGAAACAAATGGAGGAATTCAGAGGAACCATGGAGCACTGTGGACTGATGGATATGGGATACTTAGGAAACATATTCACCTGGACGAATGGGAGGCAAGGAGCGGCTTTCACCAAGGAAAGGCTTGACAGGGCCTTCTGCAACTCCATTTGGTCTGATTTGTATTCAAATGCAAGAGTACATGTCCTCCCTACACTCCAGTCAGACCACAGCCGCATATGGATTACTCTAGCTCAATTTGACCAAAATGTCCAAAGGCAGTGTAAACTCTTCCGTTATGAAGCCAGCTGGGCCTAGAATGATGATTGTGCTCAAATTGTGTCTAAGGCCTGGAAAGAACCAAGAATAGCCACCAACCTGATAGGCTACACAAATGCTGGCTTATCAAATTGCCAGAAGAATTTAGAGGCATGGAGCAAAAGGAAGCTAGGTAACATCAAAGATCAGAAGAAGAAGCTGTTGCACTCCCTATCAGACCTGCAGACCAGAAACACAGGGGATCTAACTAAAGAGATTAAAGCTGCCCAGAAGGAATTAGACTCACTGTTAGAGGCCGAGAACACAAAATGGAAGGTGACCGAAATACAAAGTACTTCCGCCAAGTAGCCACTCACCAGAAAAAGATCAATAGAATCAAGCACTTGACTAACAGTGAAGGTCATTGTGTGAGTTCGAAGGAAGGAATCAGTGCCATGTTTCAAACCTTTTTTTCTGACTTGTTCACAACCTCTAGCCCCTATCAACCCATGGCATGCATCAACTCTCTGGACCACCAAGTAACAGTAGCTCAAAATGAATTTCTCTCCAAACTTTACTGTCAGCAGGAGGTAAAGGACGCTCTCATCTCAATGAATGGGCTTAGCTTTCCTGGTCCTAATGGCTTCCTAGCATGCTTCTACCGAACTCATTGGGCCACTGTGGGTCCACAGGTAAGCGCTACTATCCTTAATGTTCTGAATTCTCAAGCTTGTATAAAGGACATAAATAGCAGTGTCATCACTCTTATACCCAAGAAGAAGAATCCTACCTATGTTACTGATTTTTGGCCTATATCACTCTGTAATGTCATGTATAAACTTATTTCCAAAGTGATAGAAAATAGGCTTAAAGAGGTCCTACCTAGTATCATCTCAGCTACCCAATCAGCTTTTGTACCACATAGGCTTATTTCTGATAATATTGTTATAGCTTTTGAAACTCTACACACTATGAGATGTAGGATGACAGGTAAATCAAGTTACATAGCCCTTAAACTCGATATGAGCAAGGCATATGATCAAGTGAAATGGAGCTTGCTTAGAGTCGTACTAATCAAGCTCAGATTTTGCAAGAGATGGACCAACCTAGTCATGCAGTGCCTAAAAACAATGTCCTATTCTATACTAGTAAATGGTGAAGCCCAAGAACCTTTTTCTCCCACCCGAGGCATAAGGCAAGGTGATTCGATATCACCCTACTTATTCATATTGTGTGCGGAGGCACTAAGCAACCTATTAAGCAAGGCTTAAGAGAGACAACTAATCACAGGTGTATTGGTTGCCCGAAGCCCGCTAAGGATTTCCCATTTGTTCTTTGCAGACGATAGCTTCTTATTTTGCAAAGTCAATGCTGAGGAGTGGAGCCAATTAATTCAACTACTTAGGACTTATGAACTTGCCTCGGGTCAGAGGCTTAATGTGGAGAAAACCTCCATCATCTTCAGCCAAAATATAGTAAAGCCAACCCAGGACTACATTCTTTCCATAGCCGGAATTAGGTTTACTATGGCCTATGAAAAATATCTGGGTTTGCCGCCAGTGGTTGGAAAAAACAGGTTTAAAACTTTCAAGACAATCCTAGACAGCATCCAAACCCGTGTGAGTGGATAGAACATCAAAACTTTATCAGTGGCAGGCAAGGAAATTTTTCTTAAGGCAGTGGTTCAAGCTCTCCCCACATACACAATGAGTGTTTTTAAGCTTCCCCTTAACTTGCTCCAGTCAATCAATGTGGTGTTGAGGAACTATTGTTGGGGACAACAAGCTAAGGAACATAAAATTCATTGGATTTCTTGGCAAAAAATGAGGGAGGCAAAGTCCGGGGGAGGCTTAGGCTTTCATGATTTGGAACTCTTCAACAAAGCGTTACTAGCCAAGCAATGTTGACGGCTCATTCAAGATCCATTAGCTCTAGTATCTAAGGTCTTCAAAGCGAAATACTTTCCTAATTCGAGCTTCCAGTTAGCCAAGATAGGTGCCAAACCTTCTTTTGTGTGGCAAAGCTTCTTATCAGCTAGGTAGGTTGTGGAAAATGGATCAATTTGGAGACTAGGCACCGAGGATCAAATTCGAATCTGGAAAGAAAAATGAGTTGCTAGACCAGTCCCCTGCAAAATAATCAGCCCCGTTAGAATACTAGACGCTGATGCCATGGTGTCAGCTTTAGTAGACCCTGCTACCAGTAGCTGGAATACTGATCTAATAGAGAAAGTCTTTGATAGAGAGGAAGCTAATGTTGTGCTTAGAACCCCACTCAGCTCAAGGTTATCTCGTGACAGATTAAGCTGGCATGGAACAAAGGATGGAGCCTTTTTAGTGAAGAGTGCCTACCATATGCTCAAGAAGTCTCGAATGTCTACATCCAGTGAAGCATCTTCTAGCAACATTGTCAGTGGCGTTTGGAACCAAATATGAAAGCTTCAAATAGAGCCAAGCAACCGAATGTTTCTCTGGCGTGCCTGCGATGATGCACTTCCCACAAAGATCAATCTGCTCAGATGGAAAGCTGTTAAAGATCCAATGTGTCCAATCTATAAATATGAGCTTGAAACATTAATGCATGCTTTATGGAACTATGAAGCAGCTAGGGACGTTTGGAGCCTTTGCACAAAGAGGTTGCAAAAGTGCAGCCCCTCCCAACTCCCCATGTTACTATTTGTCGAGGATATGTTCAACAAGTTGGAGAACTCAGAACATTCTGAATTCGTGACTGTGGTTAGGCAAATATGGAGGAGGAGAAATATATTTATTTTCAATCAGGTCTTTTTACTGCCACATCAGTTAATCAAGGAAACCAAGCTGAAGTTGTCAATGCTTGAAGCCTTTGCTCCGTTGCACCAAACCAAAATACAAGGCAGAATTTCGAGTGATGATTGGCAAGCTCCTGTTGTTGATTGGCACAAAGTTAATTGGGATAGTGCGGTAGACAAAACAAGGGGTCGAATTGGTGTGGGAGTGATCATCAGAGATTATCAAGAAAAGGTAACAGCCACCATGAGGCAACCAAAACTGCTATACCTTGATTCTCTTCTAGCCGAGTCTTTTGGCGCCTTACTGGCAACACAGTTTGCCTTAGACATCGACCTCAAGAATGTTGTGATTGAAGGTGATTCTTCCCTAGTCATCCAGGCTTTGAAAGCAGAAAAAAGACACTTGGAGCAGTATTAATATGTTCATCAAGGAAGCGCGTGATTGTTGTAATTTCTTTGCAAAGTGGTCAGTTTCTCATGTTAGGAGAAACGGAAACCTTTTAGCTGCACTGTCCCAACTTGCTAAAGATTCCCTTACCATTTCAAAATGTAATGTAACCATGGAGGATTCTCCTCCCTGTATTTCCAAATTGGTTTAATGAAATGGTCCAAAGGCTTTCTCTAAAAAAAAAAGTACTGACACTAGTATGAGACTTTGACTTATTTCATGTCCTGCAGAAGTACCACAAATATTTGAAAACTCAAATATTTTTTTATCAACTGAATTGTGTGCGTGGAATGTGAAACTTAATTCATGCTATGGAAGTATGCTCGCATTGCTCTTTAATTCTAATTTTCTGCATACACAGAAAGAATATCGAGATATGTTTTTTTCACCCATATAACAAATCCAATTTAATTTATTAAATCTTAATATTGTGTAAAAGAAAAAGAATTTGGGTGTACCAAACATTATTATACTTGTTTGCAATTTGCATTCATTTTTTGTTAGTAAAACTTTCTGTATTATGTTCATAAGGCTTTTCCAGGATTATCAAAAGTAGGAAAAGAAAGAATCAAGAGCAAGCAAAAGCTGCTGCTTATAAAGTCATGAATGAACTCGTAGAACGTAATATTGCAGTGCCATATGAACCAGCGAACATTGGGAGTAGTAGCAGAGAAGGTACAGTATTCCCCTATCGGCCTTAATTTCCAACCATTTTTATTAGTTGAACGTTAGATTATGATCACCAAGTGATCATGTTCAAGGAGATAATTTGTTTAGAGATAGTGTAGAAAGCTTTTCTAGGCTACTTATCAAAGAATGATTAGGCATATAGGATCATTGACAATGCATATATATTACATGACGTTTATTTATGATCTATATCGTACCTACATTTCGATGAACACTTGTTTTTGCAAGTGGAATCCCTTATTTAAATCACTTGTTTTCGATAAACACTTGAGATTTAAGCCTTGCATTTTAAATTTTAAGATGAGATGAGGTGAAATTTTTTTTAATAGATAATAGTGAAATAATTTATGAATCGTAATGATCAAATAGTTAATTTATGAATAGTAGTGAAATGATTTGAGTTATAATGATTAAATTTGAAGCTAAAAATTATTTGTATATGTAGTATTTGGATGTTGAGATAAGATACGATAATATAAGACCATCTTGCAATTCAAACAGGCCACTATAAGAAAATTAATTATTTGCAGCTAGTTATTAATTCCAATGAAATAACTATTTAGAGTCAAAATGAGTCCCAAATAATTGATCACAAAAATTCGTTTTTCTTGTAATGGTCCTAGTTGATGTTCCTTGTACACTTTAAACACAAGACAGTATACCATAACTTATAACTCTCATTTGTTTATATGGTGAGTTAAAATATTGTAAGTTGAGCATGCACATGTCTTCCGTAATGGATCATTCTATACGATACATATATATATATATATATATATATATATATATCTATGTAACAACACAACAAATAACCTATGGCAGGTGTGATTAATAAAAATAGTAATATTTTCAAGCAATAATAGAGGAAAAGAAATAATCTAGAGCTTTATATATACAAAACTACGTTCACTACTTTAATTAATTAACACATGTGCCATCATAATCTATCACATAGCTTATGAAATTTCAATAGAAAAAAGGTCCATATGAAATCGTTCTCATGATTGTGTTGACATGGTATGCACTATCTTGTATATTAGTAAATTTCAACAGTCCCACATAGCATGCACTAGTACAGTTAGCATTCATCCATTGAGTGTGCTAGCAGGGTAGTGCCACATTGACATGGTACTACCGTGTCGTGTCAGCTGGTGATCATATGCATAGGTCCAAAATCCATTCACTTATTACATCTCCATATATATTGACTTTTTGGTTTAGGGTCGATGGTAAGGGAGACACCAATACTAATTGCAACCAAAAATGGTATTATTGACATGATTGAGAAGATACTTGAAATGTTTCCTGAGGCTGTATATGACGTGGATTCAAACATGAAGAATATAGTGCTATTATCAATGGAGCATAAGCAACCTCAGGTGTACAAGCTCTTGCTACAGAAGAAGAAGAAGAACATTATACCTGATAATATGTTTTGGGAAGTAGACAACGAAGGGAATACTGCATTGCATCTTGCTGCAAAGGTGGGAAGTTCTAATCATTGGCCAGTTTCTGGATCCGCATTGCAAATGAATTGGGAAATCAAATGGTTTGAGGTATGTCTTTTCCAGCATATATGCCTCCAATATTAAACTCTTGGAGATGTTTGATATACAGTAATATTCTTAGCTAGGTAGGCCTGATTTTTCTATGATTGCTAACCAAAAATTGTTTGAAAAGAGAACTACGCCATTATCTTTCACAATGCAGTATGTAAAAGCAACCATGCCAGAGAGGTTTTGTTTTATCCGCAACAATGCGGGCGAAACTCCAGAGGAGGTCTTCACCAAATCACACGAGGATCTTGTCAAAGAAGGCAGCAAGTGGCTGACTGACATTTCCAATATAGCATGTCCAGTTTCAACAGGTGTCTTTGTCGCCAATGCTTTCTCCTCGTCACCGGATGCCATGGACAAGATGAAACGAAAATTTGAGGATTTCTTCCTCACGTCCTTAGTGGCCTCCGTCCTTTCAATTATTGCAGTGTCATCATTCATTTTAGTCATGGCATCTTCTCGCAGTGAAAGGAGTTTCCGGACAGGCTATAGTGCATTGTGTTTGCTTCTCTTGGGGCTATCTGCCTGTTACATCTCTGGGAGTGCTACTTTCATATCTTTCCTTGCTACATATTTTTATAAGAACAAGAATCCAGGTCAAAATGTCGTTGAAAGTAACAAAAAATATTTTTTCATTCATGACACTTCTTATCGCATAGTATATCTAGAACCATTGATGATGCCAGTGTATTTTCTTATGTTATTAGTATTCAAGAGGGATTTTAAAAGAATATGCAGTATTTCTACTTTTATCTATTTTTTTCTTGTAGTTTGGATCTCGTTAAGCACAATAGTGTTTTTTTTGGATAAGATGCAGTAATAGGTATAAATTGTATTGATAAACTCCTCCATGCATTTCCTAATGATTAAGAGGGACTTGTGTATTATGTGTGTTCTATTTCATTGACCAATATATGGTCTGGTTGTTATGTATAATATTTTCTCAACTTTAGTGCAGGTTTTCCCAATTACTTCTGGAAGTTCTTTTATTGGTTTTTCACTCTGCATGTCTTCTTTGTGTTTTAACTTTTAAATCCTTCCACAATTGCAAGCACTTTAGAGAACACACTTAGGCCTAGCTACCACCCGCCCAATGCAGGTGGGCAACCGCCCACTTCGGATCCCACCCTCGCAGTAGGGAAACTTTTCGGCCCCATCTCCCACCTTCAAGCTTGTGATCATCCTGCACATGCAGGTATCCTTGTCCAACAGTCGAGCAAGCGGATTGTCTTACAAACCATTTTGGCCACCCAACAGGCCTGAATTGACCATTAAGTTCTTAGTATGTCTTTTAAAACCTATTTTTCTTTTTATAGAGCCCAATTAAGTTTTTAAATTACATTTCAACTCATTTCTACATGATGTTTTAAATTACCTTATTCTAAATCAATCTAAGTAAATTTATAAACCCAACAATTAATATATCTAAAATAGATTTTAGAACTAAAATATTACAAATTTAACTAAAACTATATATATTTAAAAAGAAATCATAGCTAAACTAGGCGAGCAATTAGTAAAATTTTCTTTAGATTACTATATATATGACACATGGTAGCCACATGCTGCGCACTATAACAGAACTTCCCTTTTGCTGCAGTTTATTATACCTCATAGTCGATTTTGGACCTAAACGATTCCTTTAATAACTTATACGATATACGCATGTAGTGGTGTAATCGTGTAAAAATACACGTTTGTTGAAATACGAAGAGTACCTCCTTGTAGTTACCTACTTTTAAATCACTTGCCATGATTTGGCCCTAGTGCAAATCCAAGACTGACAAATACAAACATCAGTGATTTCAAAAGATTGATGCTAAAACGATCGTTGTTTGTTGCTACAAAATTACCGGTTTGTCATGATGGAAAGGCACGCAAGTATAAAACTTGGTCCAAGCTTTTAGTGCAAATAAGAAAGTTTTCATAAAACCCCTAGTGTCTTGCATGAACAATCTTGCCCATCTTCCACATTGGTGATTTCCATTTGAAGCTAGATGCACAATCCAGGTTGAGCAACATTTTCTCAACGTTTGCCCTTCTTTTTAACCTTAGGTTTGAGCATCCATACTTGCAGCTGCAAAGAGATTTGCCTTCAACCTTCATCCTTAAAAGCGACAATCTGTTCTTGAGGCTATCCCTTTGATTCCCCCACGTTGGACTGAGATCGGCTCTAAGTTATCCAACTGTCCAATTTACTAACTTCTAGCAGTATTCAAAGTCAATCACGACCCACCATCATGAGAAACTTTCGAAAATCTCACAAAGGCCAAATATTTTGTAATATGTTTTTATCTGTTTTGTTTCTTGATATTGATGAAGCTACTTTTGATTTTCAAATGTTTGTTGGAATTCTTTGGAGTATTGAGTGACCATGCTGGCTCCAATCCAATCCAATCCAATTTACTAGAGGACAAAGTGGGGGAGAACAATCCTAGGCTCAAGTGGGACCTGCTCTGAAATCTTATTATGGATGGCAGCCACCTCCATTAGGTTGCTTGAAAATGATGTGGATGGAGCAACCTTTCAACATCTTTGCAAAGCGGGCATTGGTATTAATTTAAGGGACTCTCAATGTCGACGCCCCTAGCTTATGCTTGGGATCAAATGTAAACTAAAACGTCAGGAACACATAATACAAGACTACATACCTCTCGTTCATGTCAAAAATAAAATACATGTACCTTCTTACTAGCAGTATGCTTTAATTATCGCAACGGAATAAGATCAAAACAAATAGGATAGGCAAAGAAATCTAAGATTTTTGTCAAATATTACATGGTAAAACTATAGTAAATCCCAAAAGCTTTGAATAACATAATACCACAATGTATCAAGTACAACATAAGATCAAATTCCCAAAAAACATGAGAAATATACAAATTCTTCAAACTTGCTAAACATAACTTGGTCCAATATTAGAAAGGAAAAGATCCTAATACCTTCTCCAAGGAGTTATTTCTTCACCTCCTTATACGTAGATTCAAAAAGAAAACAGTCCATATTCAAGAGGCGTTCCTGCTAAATACTTATCCCTAACGACGACGCATAAATACTGTGACGCCCCCAAATTTCCTTTAAAACAATACGGGAATCGAGGCGTCGAGATGATGACAACACGGGTCATACATCCCAACGACAAGTGTCAAACGTGTATGCACACGTGATATATATAAAATATAAGTCGCAGCGGATAATAAAATCATTATCTAAATACCAGAATTTTTTAAAAATATTTTACAAACTAGCTTAATATAAACTCTCCAACAGGAAATTTAATACAGTCATCCAAGGACCAAACATATATTTATATAATTAACAAGCAGGGAAAAAACATCTCCCAATATACAACTAGGTCAAGCTACTCCAACGGTAGAGCCGGCTCCTCAGGTTCAACCTCCTCGTCCTCTACAACAAAATCTACGATACCGAAAAATAGTATCGCAGGTAAGTAAAATCCCAAACAAACCCAAGATAATAAATATATTAATGCAACAACAACAAGTATGAACAAAATACCATATGCATGAGTCTTAAATCATTTTCCTCAAATAAATAAATAAAGCACACACTCCAAAAGTCCAAAGATAAATTTCCAATAAAGTCATCCATCATTCTCCAATGGCTAAAACCTCAACCTTATTTTCATTTTCTATAAAGATAAATGCTCAATGGAGTTTAGTGTTTGGCTTGTAAGGTATCTTTCATGGTTATGAAAACATGAACGTTAACACCTGAATCTAGCCACCAAAATTAGTGAGAACATTTATAAGATTTGATTCAAGACTTACAAAGGTAAGTAACTTATCCTTCTTTTCAAATCAAGCATTTCATTTCCGACACTCAACTTTCATGTGTCCATGTTCCCTGCAAAATTAGCATTTGCTACTATTGTTCTGAACCTTATTAACTTTCACAGGTTTCTTTCATTTCGGTGGTCCAATTCGTTTCCTTTTACCAAAATGACGCATTTTCTTTTCAGCTTCTTTATTCACACAATTAACAGAGTAATGTTTTTGCTGTTTCAACTTAGTCTTTCCTGAACTACATTACTTGCCAACTTATTCACATTCCATACATTTTTAATAGCATTGTGATGCATCTGGAATGGATCATACTGAGGTGACAATGAGTTCAGAATAAATTGAACAACGAAAAACTTTTCTACTTTCATTTCTAAAGTTTGTAATCTGGCAATAATACTTATCATATAATGCTTTGAGTTAAACACTTATAAACTGTAATCAGAATTTAAATACTTATGGATGAACTAGTAATGTCATCAAGACTCTCCTTTGGGAGTAGATCTTTACACACTAAGTGTTCCATCCGGTATTAAATTTTGTGGAAAAATTAGCTGTATCATCAGAACTCTCATTTGGGAGTAAATTCTGACATACAAAGTATTCCCTCCAACCGTACTTTTATGGATGAACTAGTAGTGTCATCAAAACCCTCATTTGGGAGTAGATCTTGACACACAAGATGTTCCCTCCAACCTTACTTTTGATAGATAAACTTGTAGTATCATCAAAACCCTCATTTGGGAGTAGATCTTTATACAAAAGGTGTTCCCTATATTATATCTACCTTACTATGGGTTTAATGATTTGTCACCAAAATTAAGAAAATTTTGTACCTTTGGGCAACCAATCTTCTCTTGATTTTGATGTAAATCATTTATCCCATATTAGATAAATAATATATGGCATTATAATAAGAACCAAAATAAACAATTCATACATGTTTAACAATAATCACATGCATATAACTTTAATAACATTTTCATACATGTAGATGACAATAATGACATGTATATAATTTAATAAAATTTTCATACATTTGAATAACAATAAAGTATGCATAGAAAATGAACTTTAATTAAAACCTTTCAATGTCTTGATGAATTTTACTGCATATATGAATAATACTGCTAAATAAGTTTTCAGGAAAGATTAATCTTTCCTAAACAAAGCTTCAAGGTTCCCAAGAAAGATTGGAGGGTCGCAACGGACATACTTAGAATTTCCAATCTTCTAGACAGAACCACCTTAGTTTGTACAAATCCATACACTCCCGCAGCAAAAGTCCATTAAATTTCTCATTTTAAACCAAATTTTGATTTTACAAGAAAATTACAATAATAACATATATAAAAATTTAATGAACTTTTCATACATATAAGTAACAATAATAACATGTATATAACATTTAATAAACTTTTCATATATACATGTACATAACTTTAATAACATGTATATAACTTTAATAAAATTTTATACATGTTCATAACAATAAAATATGCATGAAAAATAAACTTTAATACATGTTTAGACCAATAATAACATGTATAGAAAATTAAATAAACATTTCATACATACATGTAGATAACCGTAATAACATGTATATAATTTAAATGCATGCATATAATAAAACTTTAATTTTTTTTTTTGAAATAAATTTATAATAATAAAATAATATTATTTAATCTGGTCTGGGTCGGGTCAAGGCCTGGATCATAAATGGTCAACCTTTTCTGTTGACATGGGTCAGGCTTACCTTATTCAGCTCTTGATTTCAGACTAGGCCAGAGCCTACGGCCCGGTCCAATTGCTATCATTTCCTTTTTTTTTTTGTTCTTTTATTTGGGCTGGGCCACAATATGCCCATTCAGCCTTTTATTTTATCTTCTTTACTCCTTACTAGGCCTTAGCCCACGACCCAAAACATAACCCTAATTTTAATTCATCATCAACCTTCAGCAGGTTGAGCTGCTGCCCATAGTCCTACAGGCATGACTTCCAGCCGCAGCCATAGATGTCATCGGCAATGAGAGAACGACAATAATCTCCGTCCACCTGCTACGGCCGACCTTCAGGTCATGTTATCTTCACCTTTTTTTTTCTTCACTATGCTTTCCAGAGATCAGCGCGGCAATGGGCTTCAAAGCCCTCTGCCGCCATTGCAGGGACGCCGGCGAGGAGGTTCACTCCTCCTCAACCCCCGACCTCACCATATGCAGCCGATGTGAACCACAAATTGGTAGGGGCGGCACCCATTCAGGACTTCACAGTCCCACTGTACTGCCGTCCACCTCCTTTACACCAATGGCGTGTTCAGCCATTGGCCACCATACCAACACCAACGGCTATCAACTCACATGGTTCTCTGCCTGTAGCTAACGGCTTTCTCAATACATGGGCTACAGAGGCATGCATCGGTTCGCCTGATTTATCCTTTCTCCATAGAACCTATCTCATGTTCTTTTTATCCTCGTACAATGTAAACAATATATGAAATAACAAGCAAATGTACAATACAATAAATAAGTATACTTTAAACCGAAGTATATTGTGAATGCAGAGTATCACTCTTTCATGTCTTTTATGACATGATAAAATTGTACATACACGCAAACACATATTATTATACATTTTATCGAAATCATAAAAAATCTATAACCTAAAGCTCTGATACCACAAGTTCAATATTTTAACATGACATTAATAAATGAATCTTAGATCTCTTATGATCTACAAGAATAATAAAAAACAATATTAGAAACATATTTTTCTCCATCTGATTGATAAAGAATTGATATGACTATGAGAGAATGATCGCCCTAACAACTTTTGCCTCACAACTGTCTCTCGATGGCTAGAGGAACTCTAATGTTGTAGGTGAGAACCCTTGAACCTCCCAGTGCTATTTATAGACTTCCGACCATTAAGAAATCTATGAGTTTGTGTCTAACTATAATTAGAGATATAGAGTTTAATCTTATCTCTTAGGAGTAATTCTTATCCTTTCATAACTCAAATATTATCTAATACGATTTTGAACTATTTCAAACTGATAAAATGGGTGTGTGGGACACAGAGTTTAAATAAAACTCTTACAGGTTCTTGATTTTAGAGAGTTATAGGTGTAGAGCGAGATTTTTATTGCTGGTTCTTGATTTTCATATATCTTGTTCATTTATATAACTATCGGCTGATTGTCTGAGGTTGTAATCTACAACTGTGGCCTCAAAATTGATTGTTAATACCCGGTAAATGAACTTTTGTTGATTGAAGAGATTAACGTGTCAGTTTTGATGGTAAGGAATATGAAGTGCAAAATGTAAAGCCCAGCACGTGCTTTGCTTTTTAAACCTTTATATATTCTTGTTAGGCAATGGAGATAGGATTTTGGGAATCAAGAAGTGGGCAGAAATTGAAAGGTTGTATGTAGCCTAGGACCAAGTGATTAATGTATAATGTGGTAAATGTTCTAATAAAATGACTTGCACACTCTTTGATAAGAAGGTTCAAGTTAAAAAGAATTTGCAACCTTGAGAATTGGTGGTGGAAGCAAAGGACTGTTGACTTGAGGGACTTTAATCTATTTGTCAGTTTTCATACAAAACTCTGGGAGGTTAGTAACCAGCACAATAGAAGAGGGATGCAAACTAAGGGGGGCGTTTGGATACATGGAATATCTCAATATGATTATGAATAGTAGTAAAATGGTTTAAGTTAAATGCTTTATTGAGTTTTGAAAAATGAGATAACAAATTGAATAAAAATATTATAAAGTTAAAAAATTATTTGGATATAAGTTTTTAATACTATTTTTATTTTAAAATTTGAAGATTAGTATTGTCTTTTATGTTTTGTTTGGGAGTTTAAGAAAGTTGTAATGATTAGGTAAGAATTAGATGAAAAAAGTAGAAGATTTGAAACTGAGAAGTATTTTGTGTTTGAGTAATGTTTGTGAAGGAAAAATCTAAAACTGTCTGAGAACCCTTACTTCTTATCCTCTCTCGAAAACCCTAACTTCTTCCAGCCATATCTCCCTCTTGAAGCCATGTCCCAGCAAGCTCGAAGCCACATCCCTCGAAATATTTTCCTACCTTTCATGTTCTTCAAGTATGTCTCTTTGCTTAATTTTGATTACTATTTTTCTTTTATTGAAATAAATGTTGTTCATAGTTGTCGTGGTTGAGATGGGAGTATGTGGTTGCATAGTTGTTGAGAATTTGGTTATTTGAGAAATGGTCACAACTAATTCATAGAAGAGTTCAATGAACTCATTTGCGGAGCACCAAGTGCTCGACATTTGGACTATGCAAAAAATAAAATAGGGTATTTGATAATGGAATCATATATTTGGGTTTAGGAATCATGGAATCAATACATTTGATAATGGAATCAATACATTTGAGTTTAGGCTCTGTATTATTTTTGGGAAAATGCTATTTGTCCTTGTTTAGGATTTCGATTTTTATTTTATTTTTATTTTTATTTATTTTTCACATGATTTTTAAGTAATATTTTTTTACATGATATTTTAATATCTTAAGATATTTTTTAAAAATACAAAAAATTCACAACATTATTTAAAAATCATATAAAAAAACTTAAAATAAAAACAAAAGTCGGGATGTAGCAGGGATCCCAAAATCGGGATCCCTTGCATCCCCCTTATTTTTGTTTGGTTTATGGAACCATGGATTTCTTTTTCTTCCTACTGTGGCTGCAAACTTTTATTTCTTGAAGTTTTTTTCCAACTTAATTGCGGGCTCTGATGTATGCTACTCTAGTAAGTGGAATTATCAGGGTAAAAAAATATTACAGGGTTGAAAAAAAAAGCATAACTTTTCTTCTTTTGATCCTATACAGAAGGATCAGTTGTCCTCTTTGAAACCAAGTCAACAAGTTTTGCTCAGTTCAGAATTTCCCAACACTAATAAAAACATAACTAATAACTTTCAACACCATTACTTAAATCATGCATATAAAAGAATTAAGACATTTTCTTTTGATGAGTAGCAATTGTGACTAAAAAAGGAAAGCAAATGAATGCCCATAAAAATCAACACATGGAGAGTAGCAATGAACTGGCCCGTTTGGATTTGAAGATGAGTTCAGTTCATCTCAATCCTATCATTACAATTTCTTGGATTTGAAGATAAACTCAATTCATCTCAATCTTATCATTACAATTTTTTCAAGTCCTAACACAAAAATAATAAATAATTTAACTTTTTAAAATTTTAAAATAATAATAATATAAAATAAATATTTTAATGATATTTTATTTAACTTTCAAAATTCGTCTCAACTAATCTCTAAATCTAAACAAGACTTTTTGGGTCTTTGTTTTGGTAGGGTCAGATGTAAAATACTTGCATCTCTTTTTTCATCTTGGGGGCAAGGAAAATATATTAAGCCAAAAATCTTCTTCCAGTTATTAAGACAATGAACTGGCTACGTCAATATTATTATTTCTTTTCTGTTT
This sequence comes from Platycarya longipes, assembly GCA_036559045.1. Classification (NCBI taxonomy): domain Eukaryota; kingdom Viridiplantae; phylum Streptophyta; class Magnoliopsida; order Fagales; family Juglandaceae; genus Platycarya; species Platycarya longipes. The sequence goes on along the minus strand of CM071796.1, from coordinate 12,355,338 downwards.
TGTAAGAAATAACCGACCAGATGCACTACAAGATTTTGGGCCTTTTGCCGCCAAGGCATATGGTGGGATAAAATATATATTAAGTGGAAAAAGGTTTTTTTCCACCAAATTGGGTGGTGGGATGTTGGTGGCATATAATTCATGGACATAAGATTTTACCCACCAAAATTTAGTTTCGTGGCAAAAACCTACTTTTTCCCACCACCTGATTTTATGGCAATAATATTCAAATTTCGTGACAAATAATATTTCCATAAATGTCATTTTAGTGCTAGAGAACATTTTTCCATAAAGATGATTAGTTAGAAATATTTTTTATCCGCGAACACTTTCGAAGAAATAATATTATACCCACGACTTATGTTGTAAGAAAAGAATTTTTTTGATGATTTGGAGTTGTGAAAATTAATAAAAAACTTCTAATATAAGTACTTCCCATGATTGTGTTCGTCGAAAAAAATATTATAGTGACCGTATTTATCGTGGAAAATACTTCTTTCATACCAATTCTATTAGTTGTAAGACAATGGTGGCAAATTCACTATAGCAATGACAATGTTGGTGGGAAAAAGTTTTTTCCCAATATTGAATTCTTAAACCAAAGCAATCTCATCAACCAAGCACAATTGACTAGATTCAAATAATAAATCTAAAGAGTGTCCTACCACAAAAGGCTTAATAACCTAGAATCGGCAACATACATAACCATGATCGTATCCCCAAATTTGTTTACATGAAAGTGAAACCAAGCTATCTACCATGTTTACATATATGTTACCAGGTAACAGATCCTATTACCAACTCATAAAATCTTCTACCTTATTTACATATCCAATCAGATAGAGAGAAATGGAATTGTTCCAACAACAAATATAAAATACAAGTAGCAAATATGGATAGATTATTGTAGTTGAATGTGATGATACTTTATTTTTCTCTAAATTGCAAGAGAGAAACATGCCTTCTGCTCCACTAATGAGAAATGCTTGAATGTTACCTGACACAACTAAAAAAAATATTTGTCAAACTCAATTTATTTAGGGTAAATGGAATATAATAGGTTGGGAAGCTTGTAATGGCAATTGTTGTAGCACACTTGTGTTTAAAGTTTATTTATTTAACACATCATTACTGCATATAGCATATACAGATACAAAGTGGAGCAAAAATAAAAAATTCCACTAGCTGAAATGCTGTAGGATTGAACATACTGTAATTGTTGAGCTTGGAGAGATAATAGACGCAGTCCTACATGCCCTAAATTAATTTGCATGATGGAATGCAAGTACTGCCAGTTTGCATATTATAAGACTAGTGTTTGTGATAATGTGAAGAATGCATCAGCCACACTCTTCTCAAATTTAAAAAAAAAAAAAATTACTGTTATATTATAAAGTGCCATGGCTATACTATTTTGTGGCATTCAAGTTTTGAAAATTTAATCATGCCTTAGAATAAGCTTGATTTCTACAATGGTAACTATATATGGTTCTTATAAACCGTGTGAACTATCACTTATCTAAATCATGATAAAATGCAAGGTTACACGTGTCCAATAGAACTAGAGCCATTTATCATTTCAATTTGTGTAAGATTTGATATCCCCACAACCCGTGTGGGCCCCATACTTTACAACCATTTCCAAGAAATTACATTTCCATTTCAGCATGTGAGGAAACAAGCAGTTACTCAAGCACCATAACCACATTAACTTTCACATTCCCTACAATTGTAACATGCAAGATGAGAGAAAAAAGGCAGCTTGATTGCCATTGTTAAAAGCAATAGCCTAAACAATTATATGCAATCTAAGTTTATCGTTATATGCAATCTGAGTTTTAATGATTATGGGTTATTAAGTTTGTTTAGTTACTAATCTTTTAAAAGTTTACATATATTGAACATGTAGTTGCCCATGATTAATCATAACTTAGAAAGATTCACTCATTTGTTTCCAACTAACTAATAGAGTTTAGAATCATTTTAATGACATTTTCATCCATGCATAGACCCATTTGAAAATCTAAGAAACTCTAGGTCCACAATATGATATGCACTTTCAGGTTGAAACATGGAAATTAAAGGCTGTTTTTCCTTGATAAATCTGAGATGTAATTCTTGATTTTTAGTAACCTTTTGTCCTAGAGAATATATAATTAATTTGTCTTCAGAGACAATTAGCTCTTCATTCTTTTAATTAATTTCTATTTTAGTCTTAATATTCCTGGTAACAGCTAATAATTCATTGCCATATTCTCAAAGTGTTTCTCTATCTTATACCAAAAGGCAGTGTCTTTGGTCTTTTTAAAAACTAAGATTATGCAAATGGGAAACAACGTATTGAATGAATTAAAAAACATGGAATCATTGGGTTTATAGGACATTTGCAGACATAAGCGGAAAATGGGCTGAAAGAGCAAGCATGTTTCTTATCCACAATCATATGAAACACATGGTTGGTGCCGTACTTTCCAAATAGCATCTGAAGTCTGCCCTTGCTCTCCACCAACTCTTCCTTGACTGGAATTAATCCATATTGAGGTTGTACTGCCATTCCTCCAAGTTGTATATGTCAAACACTAGTGATGGAAGTATTAGTTGGTCAGTTTTAAACCATGATAATGTTCACCATGCATTAAACTAATAATCTTAACAATTATGAACTTACCCCTTCATAATTTTGAAGTAATAACATGTAATTGAATACCATTTGCATTCACTACTATAATATCATTACTCAATGAACACTACTATAATATCATTTCCTTTTTTCAAGCAGCCACAGATAAAAGAACAAAATAAAGCCTACCATTTGCTTTTGTTTTCAAGCTTGACTAATCCATTTTGGGGGAAAGCCAACACAGAGATCTGAAAAGGTTTACAATTATAGATTATGAATATGTGATTAAATTATCTGGTAGTCTAAAGAAAATAAATATTTGGTTTTTTTTTCTTTTTAAATTTTTTTAAAGAACTGAAATAAACCAAATATGGCCTTAATTTTGCAAGCATTCCCCTCCATTATTGGGATTTCCTCCTAAGTAATTATTTTCTTTATACTATCAAATAACTATAAAATGCTTGATAGAGATGGCACTAGTAGAGGATAAGAGGTATTGGCTAAAACACATGGGTAATAACTGACCTATGATGACTGCATAATTTGGACAGAGATGTACTGTGAGAGAACCAGCAGCATATGCAAAACAAGATATGCCAAGGTATCCAACCATCCAAGGGGTGGATGACCATTCTGAGAAAATATGAAGTGACCAATGGAAATTAATCATTAATCACTGATCATTTAAAAACTAAGATGCAACTAATACCTAATGCAAGAAACCTTAGAACTACCAGCTAGTCCACAAAATGAGAAAAATTTCCAAACTAAACTGGCTATAGAAGATTGGAAATGGAGGAAAATGAAAAACATATATAACATGGTTTCAGCAGAAAGTTCACAAGGATTGTATAAAACTCAATTCCTTTCAAATTCTTTTAAATATATAGTTCTTGAATAAGAGAGCAAGAGGTTTCATATTTGAAACTAGACACTACAAAAGGGAAAAGCCAAGAGATGCCACTGCCATTTTGTCAAGCAGCAGTGGTGGTTGGACCAGCCAGAAAGGGTATCCAGAAGAAGCCTTCTAGAATGAGTCCATTTTAAGATAAGGCACAGGTATTCAATTAGGAATTAAGAAGCAAAAGATACAACCAATATCCATATATAATTGTAAAAGAATATTCTTAAGATAGTAGGGAAAAACGAAAATAAGAGTTGGCAGAGCATCTGAAACTTAACTATCAAAACCAAGCTTTTTAGGACTATAATTGGAAGCATCAAGAAGCACACCATATATTTAGAAAAGCAAGGTACAAATGAAAATAAATGACAAGAGGCAATAAATACCATAAGGCAGAATGGATCAAATAATATTGACATTTTAGCATACATGTGAACAAGGTTACAACAAAAGGCCAAACCATACATGTGAACAATTTTGGCATTTTAGCATCCATTATATCATAACAAGGTTACAAAAATTTAAACAGAGCATCAGTATAATCAAAGCAAAAATTTAGAACAAGTGATGATTTCACAAAATATGCTTCAAAGGTCCCGAATTCGAACTTTAACTCTATATTATATTGATTTAATTATATATTTCACATTTTGAGATAAATGATGATTTTAGATATAGGAACGCTCATAATAGGAGAGGAACAATAGTTTGTGAATTGAAATCTGTAACTTGCAGTGGTACTTAGTTTCTTCCATACTTTGTAATCAAATAAACATAAACAAAAATTAAGAAAAAAGATGAACCCAAAAAGGAAAATGAAAAGCCCCAATATTAAATAAACTATTGACTAGCAATGAAGTTCTATTTTTAGTCTTTCAAGCAAGAGAAGTTTTGTTTCTTTCAAAAGATAAAACAAAAGTGAAGTCCTTGTTCCCAAACCTGCATCTACATGTGGCTACTTTAGACCAAAGGGTTGGGCCAAAGACCCTGCCTTTGAACCAGGTATGATACATCTCCAGACTCCATTAGTCAACTCCAAGGAGTATAATAAAATCTCAGATATTTTTGAAATACAGATAAAATGGTATTTTGATCCTATTACAATATGTCATCTTGGAGTAAAATATCTCTTAATACCTATTAAAAAAAATATATGTCATTATCATCTAGTTAAAACTAATTATGTAATCAAATCAAAGCATAATCACTGTGTTATATCAATGTCTCTATCTAGCTAGGGCTTCTCTTGTGTAATTGGCTTTTTGCCCATTTTTGTTAATATAATTCATTTTTACCGATCAAAAAAATAAATTCACTATTATAGCAAAGGCTATAGTATCTTGCACAGCTGCAAATTTTGCTCTAGATCTAGGTATGAGGAAAGTAATACTTGAAGGAGACTCAAAAATAGTGGTTAATGATCTGAATTCCAACAAACAGAATGGAAGCCACTATGGAATGCTCATCACAGATTCAATCTGCAATGTCAAGATTGGAAGCATGTATAGTGAGTCACATTAATAGGGAGGGCAATTCAATTGCTCATAAACTTGCTAAAGTAGCTATAAATTGAAAATCTTCCAATGGGTGATCAGAATATGTTGTAATTCTGGTTATCAATTAAAAAACATAAATCATAACCAAATTATTACTCAACAAAAAGGTTTCAATAAGCTGAGACATAATTCATTATCGTTTCTATCTCTAAAACAAACCTATAATTTTAGCCTCCAACATTTCATCAGAATCCAAACATAATATTTTCATCTATATACATTTCATCCGCAACAATACAGAACACAGTGGTAAAACAAATCAAGAAAAAAATTAAATCAACATGGAATAAAATAAACTATAATCGCAAAACAGAGCGAGAGAGAGGCACATTGCCAACTATAATCGCAAAACCCTAAAACAACAAATTTCACCTTTATCAAATTTCCTCATTGTTAATTTCAACAGGACCCTTCTAAATCATAAAAATATGGAGAAATATATGGTCACAAAACCTAGAAAAAATTCATAACGATTTTACATTTTCATATGGTCACAAAAATTGTACAAATTGACTAAGCTACAATCGAAATTTCCACAAGAAAATAATAGAGGAATAAACTAGAAAGAGAGAAGAATAACCACCAATAGAGAGATTAAACCAAGGGAGAAGACATACCGTGTTACAATCAAGGAGAGAGAACGACAAGCAGATGTGAACGGTAATGGCCAGATTAGGGTATTTGTGGAACAACTCGTGCTCAGGAGGGAGGGGGATGCGGAAATCGACACCGCGAGGGGGATGTTCTGGGCTAGCAGTCGCATGTCGAGAGCTGCCCTAGACCCCCCTTGTAATTCAACCTAGGGTTCCCAACAGGTTTAGATAGAGTCATAGAAGTAGCAGCCGCCGTGAGGTGGGCGAGCAGTGGTTAGGGGCAGGGGGTTGGGGGTTTGAGCCGCTGGCCGAGGGCGAGGGGGAGGAGGTGGTAAGAGGTCGTGGGCGGGGGGTTGGTTTCTCGAAGAATTAATGGGGCTTTAATTTGGGTGAAGGAGCAGAGGGAAATAATGAGTGGGGGGCTTAATATTGTGATTCTTTTGCGGCGAGTACAATTCGTGGGAATTAGTTATTTATTCGCGGCAAAAACAAATAAGCCACGCAGATCTCTCAAAGAGATTAAATACTTTTTACGGCGACTTTATTCTGCAGTAAAAAGGCAATTTAACTCGTCACAATAAGTATTTTTTCACTAAAGGCTCATTGGCTGCCCATATTTATTTTCCATAAAATAGACTGGTTGCAAGAACTACAAACGTCATAGAAAAAAGTTTTTTGCCATTAAACATTATCGACCACAAGCATTTCGTGAGAAAATGTCAGTGTTTATTTCCACCGTCCAATTTAGTGGTAAAAAGTCACTTTTTTCCACGACAGAATGCCATGAAAAAAAAACTCGTGACAAAAGGCCTAAAATCTTGAAGTGACATCAATAGTTAAGGGCGACTTAAGCTTATTGCATATTGCATATTGCATATAATATATATTTTCTGAAGTAGTTTCTTTGTCAATATGGTTTCTTTGTCAAAAACCATATTGCATATAATATATATTTTCTGAAGTAGTTTCTATTGCTAATAATGACAAGTAAAGTCCGACTGATGCGGGTCTTGATTCCACTGAGGAAGATACAGAGAGTTGACCAAAGTGAGAATGTCAATAAGCCTTCAGAAATGGAAATAGTTACAGTGGACAATACAAAGTTTCCAAGCATCTGCAGGAAGCAATTTCATTAATCCATGATGACAATTTTTTATTGAAATAAATGTTGTTCATTAATCCATGATAACAATGAAGACTGAATTAATCCTTCTGTATTTCATTAATCCTTGATGACAATTTTGGGAACCGGATAGTCTACCATGTCACAAAATTGTATTGATTTTTCCTGCAATACCAATTGCTCAATTCTTCATGTTAGTCCTGCAACTGAATGCATTCACGTGATCCCAAGAGGCATTCACGTTAACATGTTGCATAATGCATACAATCACAATATGGTGTCTACAAATCACAAATTACATAATTATCTCACCGTGACCAATATTACATACTTGTCTTATGTTGGTCTCATGGTGTCTGTAAACCACAACAAAAGTCAATCTTCATACAAAATTAATTAGCTATCTCGTCAAAGCATGACGTCTACCAAGAGCCTAAGTCCTGATGAAGAGTTGTGTATACTTGATCAATCTTGTCTTACGGGGACAAAAAAAAAATGTTAAAAGTGGCAATTGCTGTCACTAAAAATATTACAAAAATAATTTAGTTTTACATTACCTGAGACTGAGGAGCAATATATCTACCAATGCCCAAATGATTTGTATTAGTCAAATGAGTTGCAAAAAAATCTAGCTCATGTATCCAAACTTGACCTAACATTAAAAGTATAATTTATAAATAAATGAAATAAGAAACACCAAAAGTATGATACCTAGTAGTGTTTATTTTCACAGCAAATGAAATAAGAAAATGTTGAAATTTACCTGGGCCTCATGTTGAGTAGCCTCATGTTGTGCGCCGTTCCCAATGGCCGAATCTGGTGTGTGACTGCTGCGTCGTCTTGCAATGAAACATCAAACTCTATTTTTCCATTTCTCCAATAAATAGGCTAAATGCAACTATATAGCTGCATAACATACATACTTCCTGCAACTAAATTTTGTTGCAAATTTACACAACCATGGAACCAAACCAATATACACATACATACTCACTAAGCTTCAAAAGTTCAAGAACAAAACTCAATTCCATCAGATTAATGATGTTACATTTGTTGAAAATAGACCACCTAAATGTGAAAGCTGGAGGCTGCACCGTCCAAGCTTGATATTATGCAGAAATTCAAAGTTGGTAACACCGTCCTCACCCACCGTTGCTGCAGTTCACCATTGCTGCACCGTCCCTTCACCTATCATCTCCAATAGTCTTCTTTAGCTGTTGCATTTTGTAAAGCCTCTCCTATAAAAGGAGAGCTCTAGTATGTGTAATCTGTGCGGTGGTGTGAGAAGTAGTATTTGTGCAAATTAGAAGGACATGAGAAATTTGTTGATTATTTGTAATTTCATACAAATATATTGAATTTGACACCAGTAAATGAAGGCAAATTGCTGAACTACTTAAATATCGTCTCGTATGATTCTGGATAGTTTTGTTTGTGTGCAACAACATTTTGCCTAGGATTAACGGAAAGACAAAGGGAAATTAAACCTGGACAATTTGATTCTTCCATAAAACTGTCAACATATGCAGTCGTAACCAGAAATTTGTTCTAGGGAAAAATAAAAAAGAAGGAAAAAAAAAACTCAACGTGAGGTGAGATTTAGCCTAGTATCTTTCTTTTTATTTTTATAGTAGCAAATAGAGTTATAAGAAAGAAAAATAGAGATAAATAAAAAGGAAAAAAATGGGCCTTCAACAACCACGTCGTTGACAGCAACGAAAAAAATAAACTCACCGAAGCCAGAAGAACCCCAACTAGGTTGACGACGACAAAAAGGGAAATTGAAGAAGATCTGGATTGACGGCGTGGGGGGATCTGGGTTGACGACGCAGGGGAACTAGAGGCTGCCAGGAGGGAGGCTGTCGAGATGGGGGCTGTCGATGGGGGAAATGGATTTTGAGGGGTAGCTTGCCGGGAGGGAGGTTGTCGAGATGTACCTCTTAGGACGTGCGACGATCGAAAAATGAGAAAGATCTAATCCTCTTTCTTGTGACTGGACGTCCGGCCAACATGGGTGTCGGAATGGGTTTAACCTCCGGCGCTCTTGCTGAAAATTGACCTTTCGTCCTCTTCGCGGTTTTCTCTCCATTCAGATTTGAATGTTTGCCCTCTACTAGCCCGCATTCTGATATTTCGTTTTTATTTTTTATTTTTTATTTTTAAATCATCAGATGACGCCACATCATCCAACTCCAGCAAACTATAGACTCTGTGTAGACTTATCCGTCCCTTCAAAAAGCCATTCCACCTATTAATTGGTGAAGACGTTATGCAGCATGACCCCAACCCACTCAATACGTAATTGTTATAATAATACAAATATCAACTAAACTACTTGTTAAAATATTTGATCAAATTTTAAAAATGATTTAACTAAATATAATTTAATTTGATTATTTTATATAAATTTACGAAATCAAAAATATTGTAAATTGATAATAATTATTAGTTAATGGGAAAAATGTATATAATTGATTTATATACAAATTCTTTTAAAAATAGTCTAACTAAAATATAATTTAATTTGATTATTTTATATAATTTTACGAAGTAAAAAATATTGTAAATTGATAATAATGATTAGTTAGTGGGAAAATGATTATAATTTATTTATAGACAAATTCTTTAAAACTGGTCTAACTAAAATATAATTTCATTTGATTATTTTGTATGGTGTTACGAAGTCAAAAATATTGTAAATTGATAATAATTATTAGTTAATGGGAAAAATGTATATAATTTATTTATATACAAATTTATCAATAAAATAAAATTATTACAACTAATTATGTAATGATTTGTGGGATCCATTTGTATTAATTTTCTAATAATCTAAATTTATCTCATCTCTCTCTCAATTCATTTCAATTCATCTCAATCCAAACATACTCAATTCATTTCAATTCATTTCAATTCATTCATCTTAATATTATTTATAACTCATTTAAACTCATCTTTACTCATCTTTCAATTCAGGCCTCGTTTATATTTAGAGATGAGATGAATTGAGATGAGTTTAGTTTATTTTTTAATATTATTATTATTATAGAATTTGAAAAATGTGTATTGAAATTTGAAAAATGTATATAAAAATTTGTATTTTATATAAAAAATTATAAAAATATAATGATAAAATAAATATGAATTAAAATAAATTAAACTGAATTACGAATACAAACGAGACCTCAAACGAAATTGAAGTCAATCATATTTATCACAAATACCTGTTAAGTACTACTCATAAATGCTAACGCTTGTTCATTTTTGCAGATTTGGCACTAGGAATAATTCCTTTGTATCCGAAACTAGTACACTTCGTCAATAAGCAAGGCTTCTCCCCCTCCATCTGGTGGCGAGCGACCGGCCTTCCGCATTTAAAAGTGCGTCGACCATGTACGGATCCGGACTCGTTAATGTTAAATGTAAAGATTCTAAATTTTCTGTTGAGAAAATCTTCGAATAGGATGGTGTTAAACTTACTTTTGCACCCACTAATAAAAAATTGACACGTTAACTTTTCATGATAACTACCATAGAACTGTTTTTATATAATCATACCAAATTTTTTCTAGGATAATACTTTTGCACTGTTAGAGCATTTTTTGTGGTTTATGTATAGGTGTATGCAAAATTATCTTTTTTGAATATTCATTTTATTATATACATATATATATATGCAAAATTCTCATTGGCTTATGCAAATTTGAGGCAAAATAATAATAAAAGATTTTTTTATTCCAACTTTTTAATTTTTCAAATTGTATATGGGATGCATTTCATTAATATATACATTCATATATATATAGCATATATATATATAATTGAGATTCCAACATGTATATATATATATATAACTTATATAAAATATAATTTATATATATAAAATATATATATATATATATAACTGAATATATATAAAACTGAAATATATATATATTAATTAGAATACATATTTTCATAGGTGAACAATGAAAGAGAGAGAAAATAATAATAAAATATTTTTTTATAAATAAATAGTGACTCTCTAAATATTCATATTTAGTGTTCATAATTATGCAAATATTTGCATATGCATGTTCCAATATGAAAGATTTTAAACCATATTATGCAAATATAGGTTTGCTGCATATACAATGAGATCAATGCTCTTAGGTGCACACCAACTGTTCCCTATTTTTTTTTTTAATTTAATGATTAAAAAAAATTATCTAATAATATTATAATATTTTTTTCTTTTTTCTAAATGTTTAAGAATATTAAAAAAATGATAAAAAAATAAATAAAATAACAAGAAAATAAAAATAAACTAACGGTGCAATGAAAGGTGGCTGTAGCACCACCCCTTCTTTCTATCATCCTCTCATTCCCTCCTCGTCTTTTCCTCTTCAAGTCGGTCTGCACATTTTTTTTCTTTGTATGATTTTCCCTGAAACTACACAGCTCCTTACTGGTTTTTCCATATTTCTCTCTTCGTCCTTTCCTTTTCAAGCCCTCAGTCCGAGTTTTTTTCTTTTGTTTGGTTTTCTCCTGAAATTACACAACTCTCAATCTCTCTCTAAAAGCTCCATGATATTTTTTGTGAAATTACACAGATCTCTCTCTATCTTCACAATTTGGAGCATTTTAAGGTGCATTAATTATGCTTCCATCCCAAGATTTCTTTTTTGAAGCAGCTTAAGCAAACTGTGAAAATAGTTATCAATTTCTCATTAAATATTCCGGTTTCATCTTGCTCTTTTTAACCTGCGGTTTGCATGATGGTGAGAGAGAGCCAAGCACAACCTTTGGAAACCAGATCGTATTCGAAGTATTGGAGAGAGAGAGAGGAGAGAGATGGATGAGAAGAGAGTGAGGGGAGCAGGTCACGTTTGGGGAAGAGATTCAAATAAATTATTTTTATCACCTGTGTGAGGGTGCAAAGAAAATTTTGTGAAGACACCTATTTGACAGCCTTTGATAGGCAGGTGTAAAAATCTCTTTCCCACCCATCTGACTCCAAGTGCTACCCCTTTTCTGTTATGCATAAAGCCCTCGTTATATTTTATTAAATTATTTTTAGTTACATTTGATTAAATGTACATGTCACATTCTAAACGAATTTATAGATTAATCGCTTAAATAAAAAAATATATACTTGTATGCATTGTGCATTCATTTTTCATAAGTAAAACTTTTTGTATTATGTTCACAAGTGTTTCCCAGATTCAAAAGTAAGATAACAAAGCCTTACAAAGTCATGAACGAACTCGTAGAACGTATTGCAGCGACATATGAACGGCCAGCAGACGGTGGAAGTACTAAGATAATATTGAGAATCCCATACTCAAATCAGAATACAAATCAGAATCTACTAAAATAATAATGAGATTTAAGCCTAACTAGCTTGCACGTTTGAATGTTGAGATGATCATCAGATCATGAGATGAAAAATTTGTTAATAGTAGTGACACAATTGTGGAATAGTAGTGATCAAATAGTTTGTGAATAGGTAATGCTACATACAATCGTGGAGTTGTAAACAGCGAGCAATCGTTTTGATAAAAAGTGGGGTCCCTTATTAAAAAAGTTAACTTTTTTCAAGTGGGTCCCGTATATATTTATTTTTTTTCAAAACAACTGCATACCGCTTGCAAATCCATCTTTTTGCATCTATCATTTCACATTTCTGATTTCAAGCTGAAAAGAAAGGAATAAAGTGGAATAAAATATTAAGACGAATGATGAACAGTAAATCTCTATATTTGACAAGTCTAAGTGATTTACTATTCATCAAGGCTAAATAATTTGGACTTGGCCATTCTAATGTAAGAATTATTTCATCATTTACCTTCATTTTAACTTTCCAAAGAAATTTAACAAGACTATTGCTATTACTCTTAAAAACCAATATTGGTGCATGCCTTGTTGATGTCGCCACCGATTAAACTACTTTCACTGGTACTTATGCCAGCACCTAGCTATGCCCATATTGTAGCTTCTTTGCCTTCTTAATGGAAAAATGATAAACATAATATATTTTACAACGCTTTATACAATAATATTGTAAAATAAGATAAATTATCTTATAAAATTAAAATTATTTTACTAAAATTCACCTATTTTACAATATGTATGGTATAAATTGTTGTGAAATGTATTTTGTATTTTTATCATTTATGTTCTTGATATCCCGTCAAGCAAGAGAAATGGAAAGAGAGGCTCCCATTGAGAATTGCCTTGGGGAAACATGATTGGACACAACCAAGGGTCGATCGTTCTCCCCCACTCTGTCCCGATTTATTGGATTGGATTGTACAAAGTATGCTCATTCAATACTCCAACAACTTCCAGCAAACATTTGAAATTAAAAAACAGCTTCATCAGTAGTAGGAAACGAGACGGATAAAAACCTATTACAAAATATTGGGCCTTTATGAGATTGTCGGAAGTTGCTAAAAGTGTGTCGTGATTGACTTTAAATACTGCCCGAAGTTAGTAACCAGAACCGTGGGATAACTTGGTGCCTATCTCAGTCCGACGTGGGGGAATCAAAGGGGATAGCCCCAAGAAAAGAGAACTTAATGGTCAATTCAGGCCTGTTAGGTTGCCAAATGGTTTGTAAGACAGTTCGCTTGCTCAGCTGTCGGACAAGGATACCTACATGTGCAGGATGATCAAAGGCTTGGAGGTGGGAATGGGGCCGTAAAGTGCCCCTGTCGTGAGGGTGGGAACCAAAGGGGGCGGCTGCCCACCTGCATTGGGTGGGTGGTAGCTAGGCTTAAGTGCGTTCTCTAAAGTGCTTTCAATTGTGGAAGGATTTAAAAGTTAAAAGTTAAAAGTTAAAATAATAAGAAGACATGCAGAGTGAAGAAACAATAAAAAAAACTTCAAGAAGTAATTGGGAAAACAACTAAAGCTGAGAAAATATTATTTATAACAACCAGATCATATATTGGTCAATGAAATACTAGAACACACACAGTACACAAGTCCCTCTTAATCATTTGGAAATGCATGGAAGAGTTTATCAATATACTATCAAAAAAAGCCTTAGGACTAATGCTATCAAAAAAATAGTAAAACAAAGACATATATTTAGTACTCCTTATTCTCCTAAAATTCGTCGTGAATGCTAATAACCTAAGACAATACGCTGGCATCGTCAATGCTGCTACATAAGCTATGAGAAGAATAATTTCAAAAATGACTTCATATTTATTGTTAATTTCATGTATTCGACGTAGATCCTCGATGTTTAGACAGAAATGTCGAGAAATGAAAGTTGTGAAAGTACCAATCCAAGAGATGTAACAGGCAGCTAGCCCCAAGAAAAGCAAAAACAATGTACTACAGCCTGTCCGGAAACTCCTTTCACTATGAGAAGATGTCGTAATGACTAAAATGAATGATGATACTGCAATAATTGAAAGGCCAGAGGCCACCAAGGACATGAGTAAGAACTTCTCCAATGATCTTTTCAACTCGTTATTGTCTAGTTTAGTGAAATCCAGATTGGGTGACGAGGAGAAAGCAGTGGCGACAAAGACACCAGTTGCAACTGGGCATGCTATATTGGAAATGTCGGTCAGCCACTTTCCACCTTCTTTGACAAGTTCCTCGTGTGACTTGGTGAACACCTCCTCTGGGGTTTCACCCGCGTTGTTGCGGATAAAATGAAACCTCTCCGGCATGGATGCTTTTACATACTGCATTGATTAATTGAAGGAGCTTATTATTGTGAAAGATAATGGCATAACTTTCTTTTCAAACTTTTTGGTTAGGAATCATAGCACAATCAAGCCTATCTAGCTAAGAATATTACTATCAAATTAGGTCTCCGAGAATTTAATCTTGGAGGCATATATAATGTGTTGGAAAAGACATACCTCAAACCATTTGATTTTCTAATTCATTTGTAATGCGGCTCTAGGAACTGGCCAATAATTAGAACTTCCCACCTTTGCAGCAAGATGCAGTGCAATATTCCCTGGATTGTCTACTTCCCAAAACATGCTATCAAGTATAATGTTCTTTTTCTTCTTCTGTAGTAAGAGCTGGTACATGCAATATTGCTTATTCTCCACTGATAATAGTACTATATTCTTCATCTTTGATTCTACCTCATATATAGCCTCAAGAAAGATTTCAAAAGATCTTATCAACCATTTCAATAATACCATTTTTTATTGCAATCAGTAGGGGTGTCTCTGATCTTACCATATTTGACCCTAAACCAAAGAGTTAATATATATTATAACCATTATATAAAATCCTGATTGGAACTTTTCAAAACATATAAATAAAATACAAAAAACAAGTAAACCTTTCCAAATTTTAAAACTAAAATTATATTATAATAATATCTTTATTCAATTTTTTTTTTCTCTCATTCTCTAAAATATCTAAACTCAAACTAATATCTTATTCTTATTTACAAAGAGAAAAGATAGATGTAAACCTAGATTTATAAATAATATGCAATTATTTTTAAAAAAAATAAATATATATAAAATTCACTTAAAAAAATTAATTTTCTTAATAGGAGACTTAAGTTTTTATTAAAACAATTGCATACCATTTATTTCTCTACAATTGTATGTAATATTATAAACTGATTTCGTTTCTTCCCTCGGTTTCTCTACAAACCTTTCCTCTCTCGCAGCAAGTCCCGAAATACATGCCCCTCGAAATCGAGCTCTCTCTTTCAACATTAGCGTTGCTGCTCTTTCATTTCCATTCGTCTCTTCATCGTCGTCTCCCAGGCCGGCAACAGTAAGTCCATCGTCTTCTCGCTCTTCTCTCTCTCTTCTTCATGCATTTTCGTTGTTGCTATTCTATCATGGATATCTCTGTATTTTCTCTGACCTCAAGCTCCCCCGTTCTCTCATTTTCCTTTCACGGAGCGATTAAAGGTTAGGGATCGTAGTATATTTCGTTTCCTATGGTAAATTTGTAGGGTTTGATCTGTAGCCAGATTTAGGGCAACGTTAGTATGAGTTGAGGTTAGGGATTGTAGGGTCGATCGGGGCTTTTTTCCTGTACTCTCTCAATTTCCTCCACAAAGTAGCTTGAGAAAAATCCTGCCTTTTAACATTCTGACTCTTGAAGGGTTTACGGTTCTCTCAAAAGGTTTTCTATTTTTGTTTTTTTTTTACACTTAATTTTTTTTTTTCGAAACTTCGTGTGTTATAGGCATTTGTGATCTATTTTGTTTTATCCATTTACATTTGGGATTTTGATTGGGGTGGAGGTCAGAGCCATATCTTTGGATGAGTTGTTTGTGATAAGTAGCACTTGCTGGGTCATCTGCATTGCTTCTAAATTCACCATCCAACACCGATAAGAAAAGGATATAAGAAATTGTTTCATTAGGTGCACCGGTCTCTGTTCCTTCCCTCAGTTCCATCAGCAGCATCTGAGTTTCAATGGGAAACCAAACTTGACACAGGCAGTGTTCTATATAGCAATTGGAAAGAGTTGATATATTTTATAGCCAAAAGAGCAAAAGTAGACTTCGTTTTGGCAAGACTATTGCTAGTGCTCTAAGCGATTCAAATACTATTACACAATGAATATGCTCAAGCTGCAAGTCGTTTATCTATCATTGCAGCTACATCTCGTCTAGCTTCAAATCACGTCTGGAAAGAGTAGATGTATTTTATTCTTTGATTATTCTTTTACTGCTTTCAGTAGATATTTTCTATTATTAGATGATTACCATTTGTGGTATGATAGCAGTTAGTTTGTTACAAAGAGTATGTATATTTATTCCCTTACTGTATAGTGCTAAGGCACCTTTTTCATCAGAGGAATATTTAGAAATATCCCCATCCCATCGTGTGAAAATGCTCCCTACTTCCTTTACCTTCTGAAACCTAAGAAATACCCATATTTTAGAAAGTGATCTAATTTACTTTAGAAAGACCCTTGTATTTTTTTATGTCTCACGTTGGCACAAATTATAAGGCAGTCCCCCCCTCTATGCAAGTATAAGTTGCCTATAACTTTGAACTTCCGAGTTGTATGTCTTCGAGAGCAATATTAAAGTAGTCATTATATTCATTGTTTAAGAGTATAAATTATATGCCCTTTGCTTGAAACTTGAATCACAAAAAATCATTTAAATTAACTCTTACATTTCAGTAAAATACCTATAAAATTAGCTCGAGTCCTTACGGAAAAACTTGAAATAATTTCTATACTTCTAAGGGAGTAGTTTTTTTTGTGCAATGTTGAAAGGGTTCTTAAGCTTATGCAATGGGACCATTGGTATTGTTAATCTAATTCACCAAACAGGTGATTTGAAATGCAAATATGACGACTCTTGAATATGTAACTTCTCATCTAATTTATGTTCTTGGTTATGAAGATTCATGACTCACAAATAGATCATGTAACAACATTATGATAATAATATCTAAACCCTCATCTTCTAAAAGAGGCAATGATTATGGCTTGGAGATTGAAGAAATCTGAATGCCACTGCAACAATACTTTTGAGTACTAATAGAGGTCAAAGCAATTTCAAATTCAAAGAGAAACACAAAGTTTAAACCTTTCCTCTGTATGGGAAAGGAATTGTTTAGGGGTTGTTACCAAGTCCAAGTTCAGAGGTTTCTTGACTAGAACTGATTCAATGACTCACTAGCTCAATTCTTAAATGTAAGCAGATAGAAGTTAGCCATAACATTGTTGACAAAAAAATTACAGCATATGGACAAATAAGATCCTTGATAGAAGGCAAACTGACTGTAATTCTAAAATAATCTAATATTATTCAGACATCTTTGATATCCAATGACGGTATCATGCAATTTAAGTCACATGCAGAGTTTTAGTTCTTATACAGAAATCATTTCACAAATCACAATATGAAATTTACGGCCAAAGTTTAAACTTTAATAAGCCAAGTTCCAAGCCACATTTGGGTTCATACAAAAGGCTAGTCAAAGTTATATTCATTAAAAATAAACTTGAACCTCTCCCTCAACTCCTACCAAATCAGGGTATAACAATCTTCCATCGTTATCATTCCCACCAAGAATTTGATCCCTAGATCGGCCGCTATCCATCTGCATCAATATTCTCCCCCGAGGCTAATTAATTAGGTTAATAAAATAAGAGGTAACATCAATAAAGAGAACATTCAAGGAACAAAATGTATGGATCAGCTTTGCTGAAGTAGAAACTCAATTGAAGAAGAGAGAAACTAAATCGGTGGGACTTGACCGCTCCCATCAGGCCATTCAATCATTTAGTTAGCACGTCTCAAACCTCACACTTCTAGACGTATTTGGTTTTGATACTGAAATGACCTAAAAAAAAAAACAATTCATTAATTGGCGCATACTCCAAAAACCTAATCAAGGTTACAAGCTAAAGTTAACTTGGATCATTATATAGGGATTGCCTTCTCCCTTCCATGCTATGCATGATACCACTCACCACCGTGATATACACAATTTTGGGCATTGCACAGAGTTCTACTAGACAGCAGCATAATTTATGTTAGAAGTTCGCCTTCTAAATAGATTTAACAAGAGAATGCCTCCCTGGTGTGGGATGGAATATCTAATAAAGTTTATCGTCGGATACCGAGGGCTAAACTATTTGGAAATCACCAAGAAGGAATTTCTTAAGCAAGTGGAAAACAATTAACGTTTCTAGAAATTCTTGGTAGACAGAACATTGCAAGCAAGTGGGAAGAGAGTTTCCAGAGCTAGTTTGATATCTACTGACAATCAAATGGTGGTATCACGATATGGTCTGTAATTTTAAAGATGAAAGAAAGAGAATTGTAGTGTTCTAGTGAAAGTTGCTAATGAACTGTTCCAACATAAACTCATCAAGCCATCTAACCTCTGAATCCCAAATACCTCAGTTCGGATAAAATAATTCCTATTTGAAATCTTCATGCCATTTTAATTTTATTCATAATTCAATAACTATCTATGTAAAATTTCAATCATGGGAATGAATGCCTACCACCCTTTTAATAAAAACATGCAGTCGATTGATCACTTTGGCCAGATCAACTGCTACTGCAAGCCACTATTTCAAATAACGCGAACAAGCACCCTTACTCTTTTTTTTTTTTTCTAATTATTGGTAATCAAGATATTTTATTCGCAAGAATATGGAAGCCCAAGTCCACACAGTATACATGAGAAACTTGGGCAAACAACAACCCTCACTCTAATAAGCAAAACGTTGCTCTAAAGCTCCTGAAGACAAGTATATCCATCAAACCAAAAGTCCTTAATTCCATTTATACAAGAAGAAAAGACAATTTAACAGATCAGTAATCGAGCCTAGATCCATTCTACCAGTAACTTGTGTATGGATTTTCTTTTGAATGTCGACGAAATCTTGTGCTTAGTTCAGAGAACTAACATTTTAATAAGATTCCAAACTACTCAATGCTCCATACCGGATGAATCTCAATCAATAAATAAAATGACGTGCTACCAGAGATTTCTGCATTACATATATAATAAAGTATGCATGTCAAATACAAAAATGATGAAAGGTTTTGATATTGTCTTCGGAAACACATTTCTACATAACGTTGATGCTAAAGATGGATCAAATCCCTTAGCCCATCATGCAAGTTTCAACCAACTTTAATACTTGTTATTGAAAATCAATCATTTATTCTGAAGACTTAAGTCTCTAATCTCTACAAAAAGGAGTATCTTCCACGTTAGACCCCATATATTATTCCAAAATACTAAACTTTTGGTGCCTGCTTCCACTCATGACATACCCTCAAACTTGTGATATACCCTCAAACTTTTGAATCTCCTCTACTGATGGACCCTGTTGATTTTAAACAAGAAGAAACAAAGAAAAAGGGTATAGACTTTCGAGAAACCTCAATCCTAATATTTGATTCTAAAGTTCTGCCTCTTCATTTCACATTGATAACATATTTATACTATTACATTGGGACTCACAACTTCATTCATTGAATTACAACTTTCCAAAATAGCTAACAATAGTAAAACTGTAAATGAATAGTTTTTGGAATAGCATCAACTAACTTTAATACTCATCCTTGATGTGTTTTTAAGTAACTACAAGCATTGATCCGAGGAATTAAACTTATCTCGTGGAAGAGCATTAGTAAATATATTGGCAATCTGTCCTTCTGACCGACAAAACTTCAACTCAATTTCACCACTTGATTCCACCTTACGCAAAAAATGGTACTTAATTGCAATATTTTTAGTTCGACTATGCTGGACATGATTCTTTGTGCTAGAACATTAGACTGCACAGCAGGTTTTCGATAAAAGAGTACATAGAAATTTACTCATCCAAATAGTATTTCAGTTTTCATTAAATTTCCTCAGTACAGTAAATGTTTATTTATAGACAGAATTCATAACAGACTTTTACAAATGATTGGTACACGTCATTCAGGAAATATTCTTCTAGGTCCTTCTATGCTGTGCTGGTGATTTCATCACATGTGTGCGTAACAGACGTCTTGTGAGCCGAGGCAATTTCTGTTGTGTCTGATGTAGGTAAGTCTGCCTTAATACTTCCCCGCAACTCAAGCGGCACTGGTCCAATGGTGAGGCTTGACCATAATTGTGAGAATCGAACTGAGGATAAGGCCTTGGTAAAAATATCAGAAAGCTGATCCTTAGTTGACAGAAATGCAACTTGAAGAGTTTTAGCTGCAACACACTCACGAACAAAATGATAGTCTAACTCAACATGTTTAGTACATGATTGTAATACTGGATTAAGAGAAAGATATGTAGCGCCCAAATTATCACACCAAAGTGTGGGTGGATTAGGAAGAGAAACACCCAATTCTTTTAACAGAGATTGTAACCACAGAACCTCACAAGTGGTATTAGCCACTGCCTTATACTCAGCTTCAGTAGAAGATCGAGCAATGGTAGGTTGTTTTTTTGAACCCCATGAAATGAGATGTGTACTAAAGAAAATGCAAAATCTGCCAGTGGACCTATGATCATCTGGACATCCAACCGAGTCAACATTAGAGAAGGCAACAAGTTTATTCGAAGAGGAGGAGGAGAAATGAAGTCCAAAATGTTTAGTCAAGTTAAGATACCAAAGGATTCTTTTCACAATTTGCCAGTAGGGCAATCTAGGATGATGCATAAATTGACAGACTTTATTCACAGCAAAGGAGATATCAGGCCTTGTGAATGAAATATATTGAAGACTCCTAACAATACTTCTGTAGTGTTGGGGGTCTTCAAAAGAAGGACCATCTAGTACTGTGAGTTTGGTGGATGCCGAAAGAGGAGTGGAAATAGGCTTAGAGTTTTGCATTTTGGACCTAACAAGCAAATCATTCACATATTTCGTTTGAGACAAGTAAAGACCAGAATCATTCCTATGAACCTCAACTCCCAAGAAGTAATGTAAAGGACCTAGATCATTTACTGGAAAGTAAGTGCTTAAAGTAGAAATGAAATCAGAGATTAAATCAGGTCGAGAACCTGTGACAATAATGTCTTCAACATAAATCAAGACAAAGATGCTATCAGTGTGATGATTAAGAATGAACAATGATGTATCAGCAACAGATCCACAAAAACTGAGAGCAATTAAACGATCAGTAAGCTTGGAGAACCAAGCTCGAGGAGCTTGTTTTAATCCATAAATTGATTTCTGTAATTTAAAAACATGATGAGGTAGATCAGGATTAACAAACCCGGGAGTTTGCACCATGTACACATCCTCGTCTAGATCACCGTGCAAGAAAGCGTTCTGAACATCCAACTGGTGCAAGGGCAATCTGCAAGATACAGCAAGGGAGAGTAGTAAACGAATGGTGATGGGTTTGACAATGGGGCTAAAGGTCTCAGTGTAGTCTAGGCCGAGTTGTTGGTGAAATCCCTTGGCCACAAGGAAAGCCTTGCGACGTTCGAGAGTCCTGTCAGCCCGATGCTTCGACTTGAGAACCCATTTGGCACCAAGGGCGTTATAGGAGGGAGATGGTGGAACGAGGACCCAAGTTTGATTCTAAAATAGGGCTTGAAATTCTTGAGCCATGTCGGCTCTCCACTCTGAAAACTTAGAAGCTTCCGTGTATGAGGATGGCTCTTCAGGAATAATCAGAGAGGAAGATGTATGTGACAGGAAGGGTTTGGGAGGCCAGGGTAGAGTACCATCAGTGCGAATCCGTGGCTTGTGAATATGATTTTTGGCTCGAGTAACCATGGGGTGATGAGAGGGGGGGCTGACACATGAGTGGAGATAAGGTTAGGATCGGGATGAGAGGAAGGAGAAGGGGGTGATGGCAATGTGATATCGGGAATGCTAGGGTTAGGAAATGAAGGAGATAGGGTCGGGTTTTCAGTGGTTGTATGGGCAGGAGAAGTGAGCTGAGTTGTTGGGCCGAGAGGCTGAGTGGAGTTCAAACTCGTGGGTGGAGTAATGAAAGGTGATAGAGGCCGAGAGAGAGGTGGGCTGAAGAGGAGTGGTAGAGGCCCAGTACGAGATGAAGAATTAGAAGATACTGAAGAGGTGTTAGACGAAAGGGAGAAAGGAAAAGTTGACTCATCAAATTTATCGTCTCGTGAAATGTATATTCTGGCAGATGGTATGTGAAGGCAAGAATGTCCCTTGTGATCTGGGCTATAGCCCACAAATACACAAAGTTGAGACTGCTGATCCATTTTATGTTTATTGAAAGGCCTAAGATTGGGCCAATAGGCAGCCCCAAAAACCCTTAAAAAATTATAATCAGGAATTTGATGGAATAAAATTTCAAATGGTGATTTGTTGTTGAGAATGGTTGTGGGCATTCTGCTAATGAGATAGACTGTTGTTTGGAAGGTTTCAGACCAATATTTTTTAGGGACAGATGCATGTGCGAGAAGAGTAAAACCTGTCTCAACAACATGATGATGTCGCCATTCAACGGTCCCATTTTGAACATGAGAATAAGGACAAGTCAAACGGTGAGAAATGCCAAAGGATGGAAGAAGTGATTGGAGAGGTCGAAATTCACCACCTCTGTCCGTTTGTATGGAAATTATATTGCGAGAAAAAGTATTGCGAACATAACGTAAAAAGGCAAGAAATATTGGAGACACATTTGATTTAGCTTGAATGGGAAAGAGCCATATATATTTTGAATAATCATCTACAATAGAAAGGTAAAACCGACTACTATTAGTAGATAATACGGGTGCAGGGCCCCATACATCCAAAAAAAGCAATTGAAAGGGGACAGTAGATTGAGATATGGAGGGAGGATGAGGATGAGCATGTGATTTGGCTTGGGAGCATGCTGCACACGTTGAGGAAATAGATTTACTTATAACAGGTAACCAAAACTTGTTGAGCATGAAAGTAGTGGTCTGGGTGGATGGGTGACCGAAACGGGCATGCCAGAGAGAAGTAGAGGTTCGTTCACCAAGGTAGGCTTATGGAGAGTAAGAAGCAGATGGCCTTGCAAGATCCAGAGGAAGCACATAAAGCCCATCTTTAACAATTCCCTGGAGAAAGACCTGTTTGGTGCGTAAATCCTTCACAAAAAAACATGAACAGTAAAATTCAAAAAACACAGGATTATCCAAACAGAATTTACGAGCGGAAATCAAATTTCTCGTAATCAAGGGAACATGAAGAAAGTGAGAGAGAGCGTAGTTGCCAGAAGGAGACTGCAGTTAAGCATTGCCAACGTTTTGAATGGGAAGAGTCGAACCGTCCCCTATGCTGACTTGCTCTGGTCCATGGTAGATTGTTGAGTCCACATTCAGATTAGCAAAATTACTGGTAAAGTGGTGAGTGGTTGCTATATCCAGGAACCAATGATTTGTGGGATTGGAATTAAAGATGGATGAGTAATTCGCAGACACTGAGGGAGGGGGAGGTGTCTGATACGCATGATCGAACCGATAGTGACAAGCATCAGCAGTATGACCCAATTTGTGACATACTTGACATTTGGGACGATTATCAGTCCGTTGGAGAAGTAATTGTTTGGGCCACCTCAACGTCCCCCACGACATCCACCACGAGAGTTATTGCGACCCCTGGTGAAAGTATTCGGAGGTCGTGTGGTGGAGCTAGCAGCAATAGAAGTGCCAGAGAGGAGAGAATGATTTTGATAGGCCAAACGAGTTTCATGATTTAGGAGAAAGCTGTATATCTGTGAGAAGATAACTGGTCGGGATGGGTAGTAATTGAAGTGACCACAAATTCATATCAGTGTCAAGACCAGCAAGAAGAAATGCCGTAAACTGAGTAGAGGTGAGTGGGTGACCTGCGACACTCAAGGAAGCAAAGAGATTTTTGGCTTTAGTAAAGTATTCAGTGATGGTTTCGAAGCCCTTTTTAAGGGTGGAGAGTTGAAGTTGAGTTTGAATAAGATGAGCAGAGGACTGGGCAGTGTAAAGAGACGTGAGAGCAGACCAAACCTGAGCCGATGTGGTATACTCAAGGACCTGGGCCAAAATCGAATCGGTTAAGGAGGATAAGAGGGTAGTGAGGACCAACTGATCTTGACGAACCCACCATTCATATGTTGGGGGTGTTTACTGATGGTGGAAGGAGGTGGAGCAATGGTGCCATCAACAAATCCAAAGAGATGATGGCCACGTACAAATGGGACTATCTGTACTTTCCATAATAGATAATTATCTATAGAAAGTTTGACAATAATTGAGTGTGTAGCTGCGGTAACAATGGTAGTGTTGATTATGGGAGATGGTGGCGGAGATGGGGGTGGGGATGATGGAGGAGTTTGATCAAATTCTGAGGTTCCCGAATCCATTGATCTGGAAAGGGAATGACCAGAAATTGTAAATGAGGAAGGCGTTGGCCTTATCAAGCTCTTGACACCATGCTAGAACATTAGACTGCACAACAAGTATTCGATAAAAGAGCACAGAGAAATTTACTCATCCAAATAATATTTCAGTTTTCATTAAATTTCTACAGTACAGTAAATGTCTATTTATAGACAGAATTCATAACAGACTTTTACAAATGATTAGTACATGTCATTTAGGAAATATTCTTCCAGGTCCTTCTATGCTGTGCTGGTGATTTCATCACATGTGTGCGTAACAGAAGTCTTGTGAGCCGAGGCTGTATCTGTTGTGTCTGATGTAGGTAAGTCTTCCTTAATACTTTTCAATTACAATAGCAACTTTTTGTCACAAAAAATATCAGTAGGACCCTGTTGTTTCTCCCCTATGTCTTCAAATATTCTTCTTAACCAAATAGCTTGGTTTGCACATCCAGTAGGTGCCACATACTCAGCCTCGATAGTGGATTGTGCTACATTTCCTTGCTTCATTGAGGTCCAAGAGAACATAGCAGATCCAAGACCAAAGCAATAGCCTGAAGTGCTTCTCATATCATCAGATGATATTGTTTGCATTGGGCCACTGAAACTGGAATCAATCAGTAGTGCATCATGTGCTTGATTGGTGAAGGAAAACCACCCATGGCTCCGTTGTTTGTTTTCGGCAGCTGTAGTATTCCATATAGGAAAATATTATGCACAGAAGGCGATTTCTTTTCCGTTAGACTCCATTGATGCATGTTACACTAATGTTAGAGAACTGTGAGCTCGATGGGTCACACCACCGAGGTCGAGATTGAAGCTAAGCTATTCAGCTTTGAGCAGGAGGGTGGTTTACTAAGGGTAATGGAGAGGGGATCGAAGGCAGAATATTCTGTTCTACTCTGTCCATCGACAATTTCTTGGCTGGGAAAGGTGCTAGAGGAGAGTGCAAATGGCGAGAAGAAACAGATGTACTCTGCTTTCTAAGAAGGTTTTCAGAGCTTCATAGCGCAACGCTGTTTGAAAAAATGGGGTCGTTTTGTTGAGGTATATGAATATAACCAGGGGGAAGAAGAAACGCCATTTGCCTTCCAGAAGGGGAGAAGGGGTGGGGATGGAGAAAGCTTAAAACTTTGTTAATGGAGAGACGTGGGACCTCAAAACAGAGTGATGCCGGTGTTAAGAGCCGTGGCGAGCTTGGGCATAGGATCCCAAATCAGTCATCCTACAATTAGGCTTTGGCGTTGGGAAACATTGCTGCGTGTTCCAGAGTGTGACTGTAGCAAACCAGTGGATTTATGCCGTGTACCAGCAGTTACTTGCCTTCACACAGCAGACAAGGACCAGAGCAGGAGGTTTGCGGCGTGCTAGGAGGCTTGGGAAGTCCGAAAGTTGCTTTTGGAGATACAAGGACAAATGAGACAACTGCAATGCGATATGGTCAACGTACTGGAATTTTCTGGCCATTTTAAGGTAAAAGATGAGCTTGGAGGCAAGATGGTTTTTACAGGGCAAGCTTCTAATCGTAGGAGTAGCAATGGGCCATATTATAAAGCCCATTCAAAATCCCATAAAGATAGAAAAGGTTAGGTTGTGTGGAGGTCAGCGAGTGGGCCTGAAATCCAGCCCAAAACTTGGACCAGAAACTTTGTCTAAAGGAGATGGGGTTGGGACATTGATCGAGGCTCAGTTCAAGCCCAAATCTGAGTTTGGGTGGGGACTGCCTCATCAAATCATACTGGGCTTGTCTTAGGGCCTAGCCCGAATGCAAGTGGGTCTGGGGATGGAATTAACCCAACCCAGCCCAACTTGGTTACAAGCACATAATGCCCTAACCCGTCACACTAGGACTTTCTTGCCTCGGCTTCATGCCAGACAGTGTGCCGACAAAGGAGGTGTCGGTAGGGGAGCCTCAAGCAGTGCCGGCGGTGGTAGTGATGACGTCTGACGAGGATTGACCAGTGCAATGTGCACTTTTCGAGATCCCTAATCATGCGCAAGCTCATGTCGGAGGCCATAATCCCTCGTGGGGATCACAAAACGTGCCTACAAGGCTGGCCGGCGATGGGTTGACCCAGGCGAACCTGTCTGTCCAGCATTTTGATTTTTTTGAGGCTACTGACTCGGACGAAGACTCAAAGGACCTTATGCACTCGGTGGAGGATGAATTATTAGTGTCAAATTTTGTTGAACAACAAGGCTTGGACGATATTTCTTTGGGAGAGGAGTTTCAAGACCTCCATTATAATAGAAGGGGGAATCCTATCCCTTTGAACTGTTTCTTTCCAGACCAAGGTTCAGATTAGGTAATGAATAAGGTTAGAGGGATGCATCATTATTTAGGAATTGAATGCGAGGGGTATGAAGAACAATTTATGGCATTGCTTACAGCTCTTGAGACAGGACATAAAGAAAAAAGAAAAAAGAAAAAGGGCGCAAAACAAAATCGAGAGCTTAAGAAATTGACTTGGTCGTTGAATGAGGGCAGCTCAAGCAAGGGAAGGACAAAAGGGAAGGGGCCAACCGTTCTCCAATGAAACCAAAGATCGTGTCTTGGAATGTCCGAGGATTGAATGGGGTTAATAAGCATCTTCAAATCTGTAATTTGCTTTGGGAATGGAAAGCAGACATTGTGTGTTTACAAGAGACAAAATTAAAGACTATCAATAAAAGGATTGAGCGTAGCCTTTGGGGTGGCCCTCACGTGGACTGGACGTTCATGGCATCTTCAAGAGCTTCAGGGGGAATTGTGATAATGTGGGATAAACGGGTGGTGGACAAACTGGAAGATTACGTGGGATAGTATGTGGTAGCTTGTTCTTTTAAATGCACTTCTGATAATTTTTTGTGGGTTTTTGTAGGTGCTTATGGTCCTAATACAGATGCAGATAGAAGGCTACTGTGGGATTAATTAGTAGGGATGCACAGTTGGTGGAACATACCATGGTGCATTGGGGGGGATTTCAATGTAGTTCGATTCTAGAGTGAAAATTCTGGGAACAGAAGAGTGAGGGCCAGAAGTGTAAAGTTCTCGAAAATTTGGTGGACCTACCGCTTATTGGGGCCCCTGCAACCTCGTCAAACAATCAAACTTGGTCTAGGATAAACTGATTCTTAGTTTTTTTTTTAGTGGGAAAGTCACTTTCCGGATGTTTGGCAAAAGCATTTGGTACGCTTAATGTCGGATCATTGGCCAATCATGCTCGATTGTGGGGCACTCAATAATGGACGCCGCTACTTTAAGTTCGAGAATATGTGGTTGAAGTCAGAAGGCTTTGAGGATATGGTTTAGCAGTGGTGGTCCTTTTACCAATTTGTTGGGACTCTTAACTTCATCTTTGCAAACAAATTGAAAGCCCTGAAAAGTGATCTAAAGGTGTGGAACACTCAAATATTAGGGAACATCCGAGAGAACAAGGATCGAAAATGGATGGATCTTCAAGCATTGGAAAGCCATCAAGAGGGGCGACCACTTACTCAGGAAGAATAGCTACAGAAGACCACGTTGGCTACAGATCTAGAAAAAATAATTTTGCTAGAGGAAGTATCTTGGCGTCAAAAATCAAGAGTTTTATGGCTACGAGATGGGGACCGCAATACCAAATTTTTTCATAGAGTTGCTAATTCCCATAGAAAAAACAACAATATTGAGATGCTTAAGATAGATGGGGAAAACTGTCGTGATGGAGGAGTTATCCAAAACCATATCGTTGATTTCTATGAGAAGCTTTTTTCTGAACAGGTGGGATGGCGGCCCACTCTCGACGGGCTAATTTTTGATACTATTGAGCCGAATGATGTAGATCGTATGGAAAGGGCCTTTGAGGAAGGTGAAGTATATAATATGGTAAGGAAAATGGCTAAAGACAAGGCTCCTAGACCAAATGGCTTCTCTATGGGCTTTTTTCATGATTGTTGGGGAGTGATTAAAGAGGACATCATGAAGGTTTTTAAGAATTGCACTCGGTTGGGAAATTTGAGAGAAACCTCAATAACAATTTCGTTGCCCTCATCCCCAAAAAGGCGGGCGCTATAGAACTTGTGGATTTTCGGCCTATCAGTCTAGTTAGTGAACTATACAAGATTATAGCCAAAGTTCTTGTTAACCATTTTAGTGAGGTGATTGGGAAGCTTATCACCAAACCCCAAAATGCATTCGTGAAAGGTAGGCAAATTCTTGATGCGGTTCTCAAAGCCAATGAATGCCTGGATAATAGATTGAAGAATGGCCTCACAAGGATCTTATGCAAGTTAGATATGGAAAAGGCGTATGATCATATCAATTGGGACTTCCTTTTGTATCTGCTTGGTAGGTGTGGCTGTGGGGAAAGGTGGAGGAAATGGATCTTCTGGTGCATTTCTACGGCTAGATTCTCAGTGTTGATTAATAGATGTCCAGAGGATTTCTTCCAGAGTTCTCGAGGCTTGAGACAAGGGGATCCGTTATCCCCTTTACTCTTCGTCATTGTTATGGAGGCGCTGAGCAGAATGGCATCGACTGCAGTGGACAACGATTTTGTAAATGGATTTCCAATAGGCACTTCTGTTAGAGGTTCTACTAATATTTCTCATTTGTTGTTTGCAGATGAAACTCTTATTATGTGTGAAGCTAACTAGGAACAAGTGCGCGCTTTGAAGGCCATGCTACTCTTCTTTGAAGCAGTCTCTGGCTTGAAAGTGAATTATGATAAATATGAAATGGTACCAGTTGGCGATGTCCTGCACATACCACTGGGGAGTGCTTTAAAAGCGATTGCAATCTAGGACGCGGTGATTGAAAATACAGAGAGAAAGTTAGTTGGGTGGAAGATGATGTATCTTTCTAAAGGGGGTCGTATCACTTTGATCAAAAGTACACTTTCAAACCTACCCACTCATTTCTTATCTCTATTCTCTATTTCTGGTAGTGTAGCGGGCCGCATCAAAAAGATACAACGTGACTTTTTGTGGGGGGTATGGGAGAGGAATTTAAGTATCAACTTGTCAAGTGGGAGACGGTTTGTCGCCCTATTTCGAATGGTGGGCTAGGTGTTCACAATTTGAGGTTGTTCAATCTATTTGGAAAAATGGTTGTGGAGATATCACAAAGAACCAAAAGCCTTATGAAAACTTGTGATAGATAGCAAATATGGGAGTACTTGGGGTGGTTGGTGTTCTAGTGAAGTTAGGGGGTCGTATGAAGTAGGGTTGTGGAAGTACATAAGAAGACGGTGGGGTGGCTTTCAACCTCATACTAGACTACAAGTGGGAGAAGCAACCAAGGTTAGATTTTGGAAATATAACTAGTGTGGGAACGGGGCTTTACAAGACGAATTTCCGATACTCTTCCAGATTGCAAGCGACAAAGATACTATGGTGGCGAAGGCTATGGAATTCTTGGGCAAGCGGTTACACTAAAATGTTAATTTCAACCGGGTGGCTTAGGATTGGGAATTGAGTACCTTTGTCAACTTCTACAGCCGCATTTATTCCCTTAGACCAAACACACAACATGCGGATGGTTTGTGGTGGTTATCTGTAGAGAAAGGTGTTTTTAGTGTGTGTTCCTTCTACAAGGTTATCGCACAAGGACCCGACATTCAATTCCCGTGGAGGAAGCTTTGGCGCCATAAGGCACCTCCCAAAGCAGTTTTTTTTGTGTGGACAGTTGTACTAGGTAAGATCCTCACCATGAATATCCTGTGGAGAAGACAAGTTATCATAGCAGATTGGTATTACATGTGCTGTAGAGGGGGCGAGACGGTCAACCATCTTCTTTTGCATTGCGAGACAATTAGGATTCTATGGAATCAAGTTTTTAGCAGACTGGATTTAGCATGGGTAATATTGGAGACTATGGTGGCTATTGTGGCATGTTGGACTTCGATTTGAGGTAGATGACAGATTAAAGCAGTATGGAAGATGATCCTTACCTGCATCATGTGGTGTTTGTGGCAGGAATGCAACAACTGGACATTTAAGGACAAAGAGTGAACGACGGAGGAGTTTAAAGTTTTATTTTATCGAACTCTTTGTACTTGGTCCATTGCCGTGGATTTTAATAGCATGAACATGCATGATTTCCTTATTTCTGATACTCCTATTTGATAGGACACATAGTCAATGTACTTTGACTTTTGCCTATTCTTTCTTCAATAATACAAGATTACTTATCAAAAAAAAAAAAAATCATTAGATGATCCTGCCCAATCACTATCAGTGAAGCCTACCAATCTTGTTTTTTAAGTTTGTTTGTACCAAATGCCAAAACCAATAGCTCCTTGCAAATACCTTAGGATCCTCTTAGCTGTTTCAAAGTGAATTTGACTAGGATCTTGCATAAATCTTGAAAGTAAACTGGTAACAAACAATATATCATGTTGTTATTACACAAGTATAGCAGACTTCCCACTAGGCTTACATAAGTCGATGCATCCACCATCTTCCTTTCTCAATTTCTCATTAAGACTTAATGGTGTTGCCACTGATTTACAGCCTGCCATATTGAATCCTTTCAAAAGATCTTTTGTGTGTTTATTTAGGGAGTAGAACACTCCCTCATCTTCTTGACTTACTTCTATGCCTATGAAATAATGCATATTATCCAAGTCACTCATCTCAAAGCTTGCCATCATGTCCCTTTTAAATTTCTTAATCATTTCACCATTGTTTCCTATGAAACAAGATCATCAACTTATATAGACACAATGATTAAATCAGCACTGTTTTGAGACTTTATATACAAAGTTGGTTCACTTTTGCTCCCCCGAAATCCTTACTCAGAGAAATAATTGTCAATTCTTCCATACCAGGCTCATGGTGCCTGTTTAAATCCATACAAGGCTTTCTTTAAGTTGTAAACTTTGCCTTCTTCCTTTTCAAACCCCTCGGGTTGATTGACATAGACTTTTTCTTCCAACACACCATTTAGGAATGCTGACTTCACATCTAATAGCAAGATTTCCCAACCCTTTTGAGCTGCAAGTGGCACCAATGCTCTAATTGTATCCATTCTTGCAACAGATGGAAAACTTTCATTATAATAAATTCCTAGCTGCTGCACATACCCTTTAACTACAAGCCTTACTTTGTGCTTCAATATTGAACCATCGGGATTCAACTTGGTCTTGTAAATCCACTTTTCTCTAATGACATCCTTGTTTGCTAGTTAAGAAACCAACTTCGAAGTTTCATTCTTTTCAATTATTTTTATCTCTTCTTCCATAGCTTTCTGCTAGACTTCCTCTTTTGATGCTGCTGCAAAGCTTTCAAGTTCAAGGTTAACATAATTACAATGCTTATAGACTTCCCTCAATAGCCTTGTTCTTCTTGTTAGAGATTTAGGAGTTGACTCTTCATCATTGTAATTAGAGGGCAATTGAGTAGATGTGGGGCTTCTAGTTTCAAGTTGCTTCAACTTCTTCTTTTTATCCTGATTCAGTTAATAACTCAACTAGTACCTCAACAATTTGTTGAATTACCTTCTCAACTTCCCAATCCCAAGAGGCATTTTCATTGAACCTTACATCTCGGCTTACAACAAGTTTCTTTGTTTCCAAATTGAAAACTCGAAACCCTTTTGAAATGATGTTGTAATCCACAAAGATGCCTTTCTCAGCTTTCTCTTCCAACTTAGTTCTGTTTTGAGACGGAACATGGATATAATAAATACAACCAAACACCTTTAAAAAACTTGAGAGGGTTTTATTCCACTCTAAGCTTTATAAAGAGTCTATTTATCTATAGCTTTTGTCGGCACTCGATTGAGTAAGAACACAACAGTGTTCACTACTCAACCCAGAAATCCTTGGATAGTTTTTTTGCAAGTAACATGCATCTTGACATCTCCATTACTGTTCTATTCTTCCTATCAGATACTTCATTCTATTGTGGAGAATATGCTTCAGATAACTAATTTTCTATACCTTCAGCTACACAAAACTTCTCAAATTTTCTTGAGTTATACTCACTACCACGATCACTTCTTAATGATTTGATCTTATGGCCTGACTAATTTTCAGCTAGCAGTTTGAACTTCTTAAAGGTTTCAAAAACTTCATATTTTTCGTAAAGGAAATAAACCCAAATAATTCTAGTAAAATCATCTAATGAAAAGTATGAAATACCTACTATGATTGTGGATTGAAGTTCTCATTGGATCACATATATTAGTATGGACCCGCTGCAATTTCTCTTTAGCTCTCTAAGTGCTTTCTAAAAGGAATGGTAGCTTGTGTTGCTTCTGAAGCATGCATCCTTCACAGGCTTGTGCTTCTTTTTCTAAGAGAGGTAAATCTCTCATCATTTCCTTTTGACCAGTAATCTAAAGGAGTTGAGATTGTAATGGCCAAATATTTGATGCCATAACAATGTTTCATCCATAGTTGCCACCATAGCTTTAGGAAAGCTTCATTGAATATGAAAATTTCTATTTCTTCCCATCTTTACTTCAGCCAGTTTTACTTTATTTCTTTCATCATAAATTTTGCACAGATTGTTCTCAAAACACAAAGAGTAACCATTCTCCATCATTTTCCCTACACTTAATAGATTTTGATCAAGAAAAGGAACAAGCAAAACATTTTTGATAAGTTTTGTACCTTTCTTTGTCAAGATGACCACTGCCCCTTTGCCTCCAGATTCAACAAGTTCTCCATTTCCCATCTTTACTTTGGTTTTAACTAAAGTGTCTAGATCAGTGAAGATTCCTTGAGTGATCAGAGGCCATATGGTTGCTACACCTATTGTCAATGAACCAAAGTTTCTCTTTTTGTGTGAGGGCTTAACATGCAAAAAACAAGTACTCATTCTCCTTCGTGTCTTCAAAATAATGAGCTTGATGATTGTTTTTATACCTACAATCCTTCTCCATGTGCCCAAACTTCTTACAATCCCAACATTGGGGCTTCTTGACATAACTGTTTTTCTCAAGGTGATTTATTTTTTTACAAACACCACAAGATGGAAACTCACCTACCTTTTATTTTCCTTTCATCTTGCCTTCATTTTTAGTATAATCAAAATTTCTTTGATCTTTATGAGGCTTCTTTTTGTAGTCTTTTAATTTTTTATTTTTCAGATTTACCTTAGATTGAAAGGCATGCTCCAAGGAACCATCACTCCTTCTACCTACTCTTTGTTGAGCTTCAAGTGAACTCATCAATTCAATAACCGATACTATTTGCAAATCTTTCAACTCCTCAATTGCTGCTACTATATGAT
Organism: Platycarya longipes; assembly: GCA_036559045.1. Taxonomy (NCBI): domain Eukaryota; kingdom Viridiplantae; phylum Streptophyta; class Magnoliopsida; order Fagales; family Juglandaceae; genus Platycarya; species Platycarya longipes. Next base: position 12,321,574 of record CM071796.1, on the reverse strand, counting down.
CATATTTCTCAAGTAAACTAATCAGAATTTTTTGAACAATTCTTTGATCAGTCACATCTTCACGATACGCATGCATTTGATTAACTATTTCAATTAATCTAGAGCAATACTCTTTCACTTCTTCAAAATCTTTCATTTTCAAATTTTCAAACTCCTTTCTTAAGCCTTGAACTTTGATGAGTTACCTTTGCGTTTCCCTGAAATTTGGACTGCAAAATTTCCCATGCTCCCTTTGAAGTATTGGCACTCATCAATCTTGGAAAGATTGATTCACACACTGCTTGTTGTAGGATGAATAAGGCTCTTGCATCCTCCGTGCTCTCTTGCTTAGCTTGAGTTGAGTTGAGTCCGAGACTCCCTCTGTTGGTATTGCAACCCCTTTTTCCCCAACATGTCAGAGATCCTGAGATAGGAAAAAAGTCTTCATTTTTATATTCCAATAATCGTAGTTCTCACCATTGAAAATAGGTGTGGCGCCCATGACTCCCCTTTGCGATTTAAAGGGACTCGCAACACCGGATGATTATCACACGTGTCAATTATCCCATCGCTTAGTGCTCAAAGAGTGTGTGTTAAGCATGCATAAGTGTACAATTAAAATATCCACAACGAAAAAATAAGGAAAGTCATTCATTCTTGTACCAGAAAATTTAAAACTTACAAACTAGTCTGAAATAATTCTCTAAGAAGAGATTGTATAGTTATCCCAAATAGAAAAACGATATAAGACAACAATAATATCCAAATTAAATCTCTCTCTTCGTCATCACATAGGACTACTTCTCCAGCGGAGTCTACCCCTTGGGCTCATTCTTATCCTCTGCATCAAAAACTACGATTCCATAAAACAAAATTGTAAGTAGACCAGATACACCACATGAGATACAAATCTTAGTAAGCAGCAATCAGCACACAAATAAATAATCACAAACAACAATATGCATAAAGTTTCAACTAAGTAATTTAAATCCACATACCAACTTCCTTTCCCAAAAAAGAAGTCTACAAGTACACCCAACCACTTTTTCACAGAAAGGGGCGCACACAACACACCACGTCCTTTCCTAAAAAGGAACGCAATACAACTAACCATCATTTTCCAAAAAGGAATCTCACATGAACACCAAACCGCCTTTCCCAAAAAGGAATAAAATACAACTAACCATCATTTCCCAGAAAGAACCTCAACTACAAACCATCATTTCCCATAAAGGAATTCATCAAAGGACCGTCATTTTCTAGAAAGGAACGCATCCATAACCATCATTTTAAAAAAAAAAATCTCATCAACAAATTATCATTTCCCAAAAAGAATTCATCAACAGACTATCATTTCCTAGAGAGGAACGCATCCACAACCGTCATTTTCCAGAAAGGACATTGTCACAAAATCGTCAAAAACCCAATTTCTAGCATCTCAACACTATTCCTTATTATTTTTCACATCTATACCATGGTCTCCCTTAGAAACCTTCCATACATCCTGGCTCTTTTCGCTACAACACAGGTAACGACCGTGCATGTAACTTCGTAAAGGGTGATGTCCAGCTAACTGCACCCAATGCATACCATGACCAGGTATCCCCTAGCCTCTGCCAGCAGATGAGCCACGAAGTCAACACGAGAATGTTACCATCTCGTCTAATCCCATTGTCCCCCAGCGACAACCCAGAGGACATCATGTTCGTATATTCCACTCTCGAGTAACCAGAGGAGCTCTACCGAGATAATGTCTCATCTCGGCTTAGAGTCGTGATAGACACACACCCACCAGCTACACCATACTAGATCAAAAATCGCCCGACAACCCCACCTCAGAACACCTCACCATTTTAGATAATCCAGGCAAGCAATAAATAATATATATGCATGATAGACAGTTATTGGATGGCATGACATTATTACACAACAAGTGAAAACCATCCAACATAACAATTAAATCCAACAAATAATTTTCAACAATTCAATCGCAATCAAACCAACTACGGGGTAATCTTATTCTCCGTTTAATAGTCTCGAACCTAACCAACCTATTCCCAAATTTTATTATTATTATTAAACAGATACCAACACTTCAAGCTGCAAAGAAAAATTAGTAATAGATAATAAATAAATAAATCGAAAAAAATACAAATCACAAATGACTGATACTTAATGCACGTTCAGTAAAAATTTTGGTTGATCGCGAAAATGTCGAAACGTAACTTTGCACCTCAACCAACAAACACGCCACTAAAATCGTACCCATCGTGCCAACGTAAAAATAAACAACATAATTAAAACAATACCAATAAATATAATAAATATCATTAAGAAAAATAATTAAAACAATTAAACGTAAATAAACGGCATATATAAAACAACTCAGATAATAATAATAAATATTATGAACAAAATAATTTAAACACTTAAATGTAAATGAAATAAAATCATGTCAATAAATTAAAAACAACACATAAATTAATTAACCAATAAAACAGGTAAAGAGGCTTATCAAGGGATATCAGGAAGCGATGAAAACAGCGACTACAAGTGAGAAAATAGCAACTAAAAGAGCTCTCAAATTTTTGAACCTTGAAAGAATTAGAGTAAGAAGACTAGCCTGGTTTGTTTTTTGGGATGAAACCAAAACTCTCAAATTCGTTATTATACTTTTTCAAATTCTTATATAGAATATAATAAAAAATTCAATTTTTTCAAATTTCAAAATATCTTTTTCAAATCTTCATATGAAATTAATATTAAAAAAATATCTTATAATAATATCTTATTATTTTTGTAACTTTTATCTCATCTCATATCTGAAAATAAACAAAGCCTAAATTCGAATTATATTGAAGAAGAAAACTCGGTTTTGATATGAGTATACACGAATCCGAACCCTAGGGGAAGTGAAAACGCGATTTTTAGAGTGATTTTTGGAGTGAAAACCGTGGCCTATTTATAGCCCAAAAACGTGGCACTCGGATCTCGAAGTGGTGCGAAAATGGACACGAATCTACAACGAAATCGGAGGGAAATTTTTCAGCGAGATTCTAGGCAATTGATAGAGTAACGCATGGATGAAAATGAGTACAAGAAAACTGTAAAAATTAGAGCTTGGTCACGAGTCTGCAACGACGAGAACAGGGAAGAAAAAGAAAGAAAGGAGGAGGAGAAGAAGTCTGGTCGCACGTGAGGAGAAGAAGAATCAAGAAGAGAGAGGCGTGGGATTCATTAATCCCTTTGATCAAACGATGACGTTTTGAAACACGGGGGCTGGTGTACGCATGAGAGGAAGAAAAGGCGTGAGTTTCCTTGAGGTAAACCTTGGCGTTTAAGGAGCAAAGGGGTTGGGCTTTTAAAAGGCTACGGGCTGGGCTTCTAGATCCAAAACAAAATTTCAAATTACACACATTAAAACCCATTCAACAACATAAACATACATATATATACAGGCCCACCCGGAAATCAACTAAAATAAAATAAATAAAACACATTAAATTAAATACTAGCATGATAAAATAAAGAGATTTAAATTCAAGCATTAAAATAAATACATCTCAATAAAATAATAAGAGAAAATAAATTAACTCAACATTTAAACATAGACATAATTTAAAAGATAATAATTAAAAACTAACACACAATATCCAATATTCATATTTACAAGCATTACACATAAAATATTAAAATACAAAAGATATAAAATTACGGGACCTCACAATAGGATCTGATGTTGTTGCTCCAAAGGTAGCTATTGACAACCCTTCAAATGAACATGGTTAACTCTAATACCAATTGTTGATTTTAAACAAAAAGAAACAGAGAAAACAGGGTATAGACTTCTAAGAAACCTCAATCTTAATATTCAAGATTGATTATAATGTTCTGCCTCTTAATTTCACAATGATGATCGTATATTTATACTATTACATTGAGACTCACAACTTCATTGATTGAATTACAACTTTCCAAAATAGCTAAAAATAGTAAAAGACTAATTATAGTGAATTGTAAATGAAGAGTTTCTGGAGTAACATCTACTAACTTTAATAGGCCCACTTGACCTCTACGCGGAATACGCTTCCCTTGCTGCACATACTGTGCAATGGCATCACCCTCACCGAGTCTAAGTGCACCACCATAACTAATATGCCCGTCAACTCTCGATAAAGGCATTGGCCCAACCACTGGATTGTTATCCAAAGTCGGTAGCTTCTTCTACGCCTCAATCATTTCCTTAAACCTCAATGCCTCCACATTGATTTCAGCCTTTGTTGCCTCATCCACCTTCACCTTAGCATCTTCTTCTACCTTAGAAGCTGAATTCTCGCATAAAGAGCGATTCCGCTTCTTTTCCCTTAAACAATATTTTAGTGATTGAATTATTTGATGTTTGGGACATAGATTTCATGGGTCCTTTTCCATCCTCATATTCTAAAAAATTTATTTTGGTGGCTGTAGATTATGTCTTCAAATGGGTCGAAGCACTCGCCTTTTTCGAGCAATGATGCAAGGGTCATAGTGAATTTATTGCGGAAGAACAACTTTTTCCCGATTTGGCACTTTAAGGGCCATAATTGGCACTTTCAGTTCAAATCAGTGATAGAGAGAAGCGTTTTTGCAATTGCCAATTTAAAGTATTACAAACTAAGTATGGAGTTACTCATCACTTGGCAACACCATACCATCCTCAAACGAGCGGTCAAGTCGAGGTATCTAATCAGGAACTGAAGCGCATAATGGAGAAGACTACGAGTATCTCTTGGACAGACTGAGCAAAAAGGTTAGATGATGCGCTATGGGCCTATTGGATAGCATTCAAAACATCAATTGAGATGTCACATTCTCGACTTGTTTAAGAAAAAGCATGTCATCTACTGATGGAGCTAGAACTCAAAGCCTAATGGACGATAAAGACACTAAACTTTGATTTACAAGCAGCTGACAATCAAAGAATATTACAAATCAACGAGATGAATGAATTCCACAATGAGAATGCTCGAATTTATAGAGATAAAATTAAAAGATTGCATGATAAGAAAATTCTGAGAAGGGAATTCGAAGTTAGGCAAAAAGTTCTATTATTTAACTTAAGACTTCAACTTTTTCCAAGAGAGTTGTGCTCTTGGTGGTCGGGACCATTTGTGGTGAACCGTGTCTTTCCCTATAGGTAGTTGAAGTCCATCATGAGATAAAACAAACATTTAAAGTAAATGGATAGAGATTAAAACCCAATGTGGATAAATACTTTAACTCAGAAAAATGTTCCATCAATCTCACTAGTGATAAATGATGAGAGGCTAACATCTAGTTGTAGACGTTAAATAAAAGCGCTTTTAGGAGACAACTCGAGTTTTTTTTTTTTTTTTCATGTTTAAGTTTTATTTTATTTTCTTTATTTTATTATTTTACTTTCAATTTTGCAGGAATAAAACGGCTGGAGAAATCTCTAAGGGGTACACGACTGTACCTTAAGAAAAAATATTCAATTGAAAATCAGGGAAGCATCTTTTATTCTCTCTCATTATTTTCTTTAGTTTTTCTTCATCTTTTCTATTGAAAAGAATGTGATATTTAAGTTTGAGGGAAAACGAATTTTTTTTATTTATTCAAAATAAATAAAAGAAAATTTGTTATTTTTCATTATGTTTGGTTTTGAAAAAAAAAACACTATGATAAGAATATGGTTAAAGTTCATTATAATTTTAGGAAAAATCCTCATTGCTTGAGTCCAGTTGTTGATTCTTTACTTGATCTTTCTTAATTTGATATTTTTCATGTTTATTGCTTATAATGATTATTAATCATTATGCATACCTAGATAATATTTATGTAGATTTTGTGAATTTGAATGGTCTCAACTTATCCTAAAATTTGTTAGATTATACTTGAGGAGAAATTCTAGACAAAATATTACTTAGAAAATGATTTAGGCATTCTTTGAATCGATTAAGCATTTCAAGCTTATCACTTTATTATCTTTATCCCTAGTCACCCATTTGATCTAGTCCTAAAAGGAATTGAAGTAAAGAGAGTGATAATAACTAGATAATCAAATGAATAATTGTGTACAAAGTTCTATTTACTCAAAAGTTTTGAGTTGCTTAATAACTAGAAATATACATTATTAATGTTTACCCTTACGTCAAACCATAATTTGAAATATGAGTATAAAAAAACACTTTAAGTGTGTAACTTATTGAGTAGTTGGGTGCATATGATGCCCCTAGCCCACGCTTGGAATTTAATAGTAACTTGAAGTGTTGGAATATGCAACTGTTCCAACACAGGACTACATACCTCTTGTACATGAAAAATATGATGCAATGCACCTAACTTACTAAAAGTATGTAAAAAAAAAATTGCGGCGAAAAATTCTTTATAACCATCTAAGGCAAAAATGATATATCGCACGGTACCGTAATAGTGCAAATATCCCTAAAGCTTAATAAAGCAAATGCACCTCAAAAATTAATTATCCAGCATTTGCCAAAAACAAACAGGGGCCATTTCCCAAAAATACAATTTTTCCAAAACAACTAAGTTATATATTTCTTTAAGTTCGATGTAGGTGGTCCTGCTGAGCCAGTTCTACTAGGCCTTTCCTTGGCTCAAAATCTAACTTGATTCTTCAAAAAGTTTCATAATCTGAATCATGAACTGGTCGGTTGCCTACAACCTGTCTAGAGTGAATGACTCTGAGGGATCCTCAAACTCTTCAAGGTCTCTTAAACTTTCCTAAAAGGTAGCCTCTTCCACTTTCCCATCTTCACCTATAATAACTTCTACCATTCTATAAGGAAAATAGTAATAAAAACTAGTACATAAAATTTTGAAAAATCGTAAATAAACAAACATAGATATCATGGATATATAAAGGTAAATGGACCCCACGCATCTGTGAGACTTGACCAGCACTTGTTAATTGGTGAGACCAGGGCTGTAATTTCATTTACACAAGAGGAGGCCCCACGTTTGCATTAGACTTTTGCTTTTGGGCCTTCAACATCAGTCGGGCTTTGACCTCACAGGAGACTTAAACTGGGCCGCACTTTACTTATTTTCCTGGAGTGCCGCAGGTCTTATAAGAGGAAGGACTTTTGACCTCAAAAGGGATGCGCCGCTTGGGACTTTTGACCCCAGCGCCGAACACATGAGAGACCAATATAGAACAATAGAAGAGAGGAATTGAAAGGAAAAAAAGAAATAGCCGAGAGGTAAAATTCGACGTAAGTGCAGCAGCTAAGTCCGGGTTTTACAACTGGTTGTTCTGGAGAGTTGGTAAATAATATGAGAGTAAGTGCATGAGATGATCTGATTATTTCCTCCGGGAGGTTACTTATAAAAAGCAGTAATTTGATGAAAATCATTGTTGGTTATCAATTTGAATTTGTCTCCTTCTTGATCCCCAAAATATTAGGGGATCAATAGGACAACTCCAATTATTTAGAATTTATCCAACTCGAGATAACTTCCATTTTAAAGGAGCTATTTTGATTATGGTGACAATTGTAATTGTCAGCGTTTATCTCCATCCTTTTTGTTAAGATATAGTTAAATTATCCTCTTCCTATCAGTTTAAACTTTTAGGACAAGTGAAAAGTTAACATGGTATCAGAGCTGAGGTCCTAAGTTCGAACTCTCACTCTACACTCTATGCCCCATTTAATTATAATGTACTTGTTAGGCCTAATAATTGAAGGGAAGTCTGGCTCACAAGTGAGAGAAAGTGTTAAGATATAATTAAATTAACATTTTCCTATCAGCTTAAACTTTTAGAACAAGTGGTAAGTTAACACTCCTGAAGAGTTATTCTCCCTATTGCAGTCGGGGACCTTCGGGCCTAATTTTTATAGCTCGGGGTACTAAGCCTTTGGGATTGATCCCCAAGTCATGGGTCAGGCTACTAGGAAGTCCAAATATCCCTTCCACAGTGTAAACAATACACAGCGCAACAATAAAAATAAAACCCAAGCAAAAATCAATGCAGATGCATCAATACTTTGTGTAATCATGAACAATCACGAGAGAGTTTCTCTTTTACAAATATATATATATATATATATATATATCGACATAAATTGGAGAAATTATGCGGTATTAATTATATACGATAATATATATCAATTTTATATTTCATTGAGACCTTAAAAATCCATAATCTGAAACTCTCATATTACATGTTAAATGTTTTAACATGAATATTAATAATCGGATCTTTGAATTTTTATAATCCATAATAATAAAATAATGAAAATCAAACACGTACGTTTCTCCATTTATTTGATAAAGAAATTAATCTGACTGTAAGAAAATAATTATCTTAACAACTTAACTTTTAAGTGTCTCTTGATAGGTAGAGGCACTTAAATGTCATATGCGAGAACCCTTAAAACCCTCAACCTTATTTATAGACTTTTGGTCATCAAGAAATCTAAAATGTAAATTTAAATACTAAACTCAACTCAATTTATTTCACTTTAAAATGAGTTAGGCATCCAAACGTCCAACCCAAACTAATTTCAACAGAGTTTGGCATCCAACATTATTGTAGCTACACTAACAAATGCTTTTTTGCTTTTTCATAAATCCTTTACTGTTCTTGAGTGTGTGGAAAACAAAATTGTGCAATGAACAGTACTAGATTTCATCAATTTTATAATTTTTCTTCAATATATTTAATTGGGTCATATAAAATTTACTCAACTATCTCAACTAATTATTATTTATAACAAATTCAAATTAACTCAGCTTAGCTCGACATCCAAACGTAACTTAAGACTTTATGTCTGATTATAATTAGAAATATAGAATTTTAATATTATTCCTCAAGAGTTTTCTTATCCCATTATAACTTATCTATTAAATGATAAGTTTTGAGATATTCCAAACTCTTTTGAGATGAGTGTGTGGGACATAAAGTTTAAATAAAACTCTTACATTTCATACCATCTTTGACAATAATAAACTCCCTTAATCGATGTAGTATATAAAAGCATCCATGCACTAAAAAAAATGTGATTTTTAGGACATCTTTATTTCCTGCAAATACAATTTATTAGCAAATAATAACATTTTCCACCAAATTCACATCGGTAGAAATATCACACTGCAAATGATTTTATTGTACCATTTTATTTGCCACAAGTAACAGTCTGAGAAAATTAAAGAATTTTTTTCCACAAAATTAAAATCAATAGAAAAAGTTTGCAAGTAATACTTTTTTACGACGAAGTATGTATTCATATATAAGAGATGAAATTGATTGGTGACAATAAGTTTATAGTTCCCGCAAATTCTATTTGATAGCAAATAATTACATTTTGCTACCAAATTCATTTCCTTAGAAAAGCCTTGTTGCAAATAATTATGTTGGATGATTTTTCATTTTCACGAGTTGATATCTGTGAAAACTAAAGACTTTTTGTCACAAATCAAGATAAAAAAAAATACAAGAAAGTTGACTTTTTGCAACAACATTTAGTCACCGCAATAAAACTTGTCTGAGAAGAGACCCAAATTGCGAATTTATTAAAGCTTCTATGGCACAATTGTATTGCATTTAAAAGTCTTACTATAGGTAAACCTTTTATGTCGACTCAAAGTCGCCACAAACGTTCTGATTTCAAAATTTCCCTTTTATTTATTTTCCCCCTTCACTTTTCGCGCATTCATAACTTCATGGCTCTCTCTCTCTCTGTCTCTCTCTCTCTCATTGTGCATCGCCAGCCCCTCCCACGTTTTGCGGCTACCATGATGTCAATGTTGCCATCGCGCTCATCATCTCGCATATCAGGTCAGTGTCTCTCTTTCTCTCTCTCACTCTCACCGTTCATCTCTCTTGTGCTCTCTCTCATTTCGGCTCTCTCTTTTACTGTACAAGGATATATTTTAACAAATTTATGTCCATTGCTGATTTGGCTTCCATAGAATGGTAGGATAGAACTTGGTATTGGCAATTTGAATATATAAACTTATGTTATTTTCTGGTTATCTCTTTTCCCTTTGTTATGGACACATGTGCACATGTTCAAATTGTAAAATTGAGTTGGTACAAAGTTTGTTAACTAGTTTTATTTTCAATAGTCCTGTAAAGTTTTCATAGTAATCATCATGTGCATGATGGGGTGTAAAAGATTCTCCATGAGATTTTACATAAACAGAGGCTTTTGTTACTTTATTTTTTGTGCCTCAACATTGAACCTTTGCAGAACCATTGGAATCACTGTATCAATAATTCAATGGCATATTTGGAAAGGATGATAAGAAGTTTACCAATTGTATTTATTTTCTTGCTTCTCAATAATCAATTTAATATATTCTACTTTCATTCTTATGTCATTAAACTTTTCATCTACAATCAATATCTACCTTAGAAAGTTTAATTAACTTTAATGATCAAATAATAATTGGTGCAAACTTCCCCTCTATTTGTTTTCTTTTTTATTTTATTCATTTAATGCATTTTTTCTTGTTTAGTATTTGTGTTTATTTTTTTCCTTTCTATTCAAACTTTTTATAGAATTGACCGCGCAAAACTCGCCGCAATTTTTGATCCACAAAAAAATTTTCCCGGCTGAAAAATTAAACTTTTTGCGGAGAACATGTTTCGCTGGTGTTAATTTTCGCCGGAAAAGAATTTCCTGCATTCAGCAAATTTTGTCATTTAAAACTATTTTGTCCGGAAATGACACTAAGCTATTTTTTTTTTTTTTTCATCATAAACCTGGATGGGTAGATTTTTCTGGACTATATATATATATAGAATTATTTAATAATATATGTGATTAAATATAAAAATTCCCAACTCAAAAAAATCAAAAACTTTTTCATTTATACAAAACTGTCCTGAACAAAAGTCATGAACAAAAAAAGCAAAAAAAAACTACTACTTTCAACCTGCCAAAAGTTCATAATTCTACTTTTAGTCTAACTTCAAACTATTTTTTGTCATCCACTTCAATTTACTCTTTGTATAGTAGTTTTGAACAAGAAGATGTATAACTTTTGATCTATTGAGAAGTACATAAATCCACTGACTATATGCGTCACAAATGACTCAAAAATTTTCCCAACAATACAGTGCCATGCATAGACCCCAGCAAATTCCTGAAAATCACAACCAACCATCCCATTTTCTATTGAGTCGTCAATGTGAATAGCTCAACCAATTAGGCAATACCCATACATACTATTAGGGAAACAATAAATATAAGGAAGATGGAGAGAGTGATAAAAACCTTGAGTTGCAGTAGGGCCAAATATCTGATCAAATTTAATTTCCCACTTCTCTCTCTTTTCATTTAGAAAAGGCTTTATCCGACAATATACTGTAATGTTCCCGCAAAAGAAAATTCAGATTTCATGTCCAGAAATGTATTCATACGAGCTACTAAAGCAGAAGAGAATTGGTTCAAAAAGAGATTACTTACAAAAAATTAAAGTGAAAATAAGTAGGGGCACCTTTTTACTATTGTATCTCATTAAACATCTTTCGATTTTCAGCAAGAACTGTGTAATAGTTTTCAGCTGCATCTACTAATACTTTGAGCTTTACTCCTGAGCAATGTGAAGTTGAGTAAGAGAACCTACCATTCATAATAAACATAAATTTATTTAATTTCTATTTAACTATCCCCACCAACGCAATTAAATTCCTCCGAATAGGTATTTTGTGCTTTCAAAATTTCTTGTCTGATGGATGTTGAAGCCAACCTCAGTTCCTGTTGTTTCAATGATGTTTGATGTAAAACACATCACTACACTCAATGATAAAACAAGATCATCATCTAAATGCATACCTGCAGCACATCATACAATTTTACTTTAGCCTTAAACAACCATACAATTTTACTTTTGGTGAATACAAACATCTGAATATATATATATATATATAGATTTTCTTTTAATAACTAAGATTAATTCAATTGAAACATATGTATATATGCCTGTATGTATGTATGTATGTATAATAAACAATCTTCAAACCTTTGGCTCTCTCCCATTCAACATTTTTCCAATTTGATCAGCCATAAGAACAATCTTTGACATTAAAACAGAACAATCTGTGATGGCAATGACTAGTCTTTTATGTAAAGACATAAATCATGGAAGATTTTGCTACGCAATCACAGAAAATAACCCAAGCTAGCTTTTATCAATGACATTATGAATACAGATATGTTTTTCTTCACATCATATTTAAATTTGGGATGGCTAAATATTACAAGTTCAATATAATTAAATCCATAAGCTAAAACAAAGTTGACAAGCACAATATTTATAAGGACAACTTCACAATAAGACAGAAGTATTTGTTTTGATGATTAAAAGTGTTTGTTTTGATGAGTAAAAATTCATTATTATCAATAGGGTAGCCGAGTACACTGGATGCACACACAATAAGAGAGAACCTTAATTCCACTCGCATTTGATGTTTCAAAGACAAAGTGTGTATCAATTGCAATCATCCCTCTTTCAAGACAATCAGAGCTCTCTTGCTCCCCTATAGCAGCTTGATTGACAGTAAAAATGTAATTATTGCCATGATACCCAAATGATACTCTCTGCCCTGTTGTCATAACCTGCATATCAGAACACCAATATAAATACAAGTCTCGTATGTCTTTTGAAAAGGACAAAAGAGAGGGTGTTAGAGAGGGAGTAGGAAGGAGGACAGAAAGCTGCCAGGAAGAATAACAGTACTTCCAACAGAGCACCAAAATAAATATAAGTCTCATATTTCCAGTTCCTGCTTCAATGCTGAAAGTTCAAGATTGTTTCCAAAACTGTTTCCATGAGATAAATATCACAAAATTTCGTGATTTCCAGCAGTACTTCCAGCACAGAGGACCTTACAGTAGCTTGTTTCGGCCATAAAAATAGTAAACAACATCAGTCCTATTCCAGGCTGTGTTTACTACCACAGAGTTCACTAAACAAGAGTTGTATAACCTGGATCTCCTCTGGCTATTTTCCTCGAGCATCACTCCAACTAAACGACAGGTTACCTACAAACAGAGAAAAGTCTTAAATCAAATAAGCAAAAGAAACTATAATTTACATTGATCATTAATTATGCTTAGATGCAAACCATCGCAAATCAGAAACGAAGGTCCAGTTCACATGGATGTTACTTCACATACATCATTAATTATGGCTTCTGACTCATTAAATAGATGCAAACCATCGCAAATCGTGAAATTACAAATTCGAATGAAATTATTAAAATTGAAAAGAAGAAAACCGCTGAGCCAATTAATCATACGGTTTGAGAACGAACTGAACAACTGAATTGGAAAACAGAGCAGAAAGGAAGAAAGGCAAGACCAGAGATTTCGACACAGCTTCTGACGGAGATCTTTCAGCAGAAATTTTGCGCGGAATCGCAACGTGATCGAGAGCAGCATTCTTGGCAAAAGGTTGGTGGGAGTTGCTTTTTTCGGGCTTGATGGTTGCAGAAACGATTTCGTGGAAAACATCAAAGGGTAGCCAGAGTCGACAGTAAGCCGAGCTCGCAGGGTCGAAGGCGTAGTTTTGTCGCAATGTTAGCCGTTAGGCCCTTTTTTTGTTGGGTGAAGAGAATGGGAGAGGACGACCTTGGCGAGAGGGTAAGGGTATTGGGGATGATTCTTGCAGAGAAAAAAGAGAAGGAAAATAAGAGAGAGGAAAACAGATGACATTGGAAAATGGGGATGAAATAAGGCGCGGGAGTTAAAAGAAACTTGGGCGACTTTACGGATTTGAAAGAAAGAATCTGAAAACTGTAAAATAACTTATTTCCGTCGAAAATAAAATTAGTCTAATATTCTTTTTTTTTTAGTTATTTTTTGGTCGCAACTACCTATTTTCCACGATTTCTACCGCAGTAAGTATTTTTGACCTTCATTAATCATGATTGGCACGTTTTTTGCGATTAAGTCTTTAAATTTTTCGCGAGGAAAAGAATTATTAGAAATGATCTTATTTTTAATGATTTGTACAGTGATAACTTTAAGCCTTTTAAATTAGGAATATCTTCGGGACCGATCCCCGTGAGAAATGCAGCCCGCCGCCTCTGGTGGTGGTGGGCGACACCGCCCACCCCATCGAGACCGGCGAGCTTACCCCTTCAACGGCGAGCTCCGATGTGCCCCACGAAGACTTAAACCAGAAATGGGTCCTGTGGTTTCCGATGGGGTGGGCGGTATCGCCCACTGCCCACCAGAGGCGGCAGGCTGCACGAAAACTGAATACCCTTTTAAAATTCATCTCTATTTTATTTTTTTATTGTGTTTTTTATTATGTTTTTATTTTTTTATTGTATTATTTATTGTGTTTTTTATTATGCTTTCTTCATTTTATTTTTTTATTATATTTTTTATTGTATTTTTTTATTTTATCATATTTTTTATTATATTTTTTATTTTATTTTAATGTATTTTTCATCAAAAAGCAGCCCAACAGACGTTGGAACAGCCAGACCGGTCCCCAGCATCTCTCTTTAAATTATTAGCTTATTCTTGGGAGTCTGCTATGTACATGTTTGGTGAAAAAAATTTAATCACTCAAGTTCAAGTAAACAGAAAAGTTTTCTTTCGTTATTTCTAGCTCGGGATAATTGAATATTGCTGCCTTCTCAGAGGTACATGGATCTTGGACATTTGTTTTTGTTAAATTTATTTCTAGGACTACTCATTCCGTCTTAATTGGTTTAGTTGCACAAAATGGTAATTTTTTCTATGTGATTTGGTCGAAGAGTTTGCAAATTGTTCATATTCTGTAACTTGATTATCTGTGACAGAACATGGGAAGTAGGAAGTTTGGATTATGATACCACACCAAGAATTTTGAAACGTTTTGTCTAGGATTCTCTGGTCGTAGTTTGGATGTGCTTTAGTTTCCATTCTCACGAAACTTCCTTTTCTTCCTTGGGTACTTTGGGGCTCATCGACCTGCATTTTTTTTTTATTTGGTATGCATTAGAGGATTAAAGAATTTAGAGTAAGGGCTGAATGGAATGTTTGACTGGGATCACTGGAATCCAATGATTATGATTCAAATTACATCTCAGGAAATATATATAACTTGGTACTACAGTTTTGGAATGATAATATACACAAATTATTATTGATTAATGCATACTAATCAAAAAAAATTATTGGTTAATGTATAGTGCTAAAACATATCCTGTGTATATAATGACCTGCAATGTACAAGAAACAGGATCAATATGATGTTTTTTCAACACACTTGTTGTAAATGTGCTTTGCAGCTTTGACCTCTTTGTACACTACACTATCTTCTCTTGCCATTGTATATGTTTATTTTTCACAAGATGCTATATGCATGTATTGTACTTCGGGTTAAAACAAACCCTTTTTTGGAGATTCCATATAATACTAATATATATATATATATATATATTTTGAATTCGTCTTTTTATGTTATTTATATATTTAATTGCTTGTTTGTTGTTGTTCGTGGTGTACAAATTTCTGAAGAAGGAGGCAGGTGATCAGGACAAAAAGAAGGGTAACTGGGAAATCCTCTGTTTCAACTAAAAGAAGTAGGGCTGCTACAATTCATAACCAATCTGAACGTGTGAGCTCTCCATCCCTCAATCACTGTCATTCACATGCACAGACAGATGCAGATAAGCTATTAATTATGATTTTATAAGGAAGCTTTGCTTTTTAGTTCCAGGACAGTGAAATGATTGGGTTTCATTAGAAAAATAAATAAAATATTGATTATTTAATCCCAAAATCCTAGTCCCAAACCTCAGATGGGAAGGACTAGAGTCAAATGATGTAGAATAGCCTAGCTGTTTGCAATTGTTTGGTATATATTATATATAGTGTGTACATTATTAATATTATTATTGCTTTAGCCTTTTATAATGATTAATTAAGCTGTAGGTAATAAATCAATCGTTAACTATATATTATATTGCATGGTGGGTTTCTATTGCCTGGTGATCTTATCATGTGAAACCTCACTGTTCACTCTTTATGCCAAGGCATAAACCTTTCTAGTATTTTTAAAGATGCTTACGAATTACAATCACTGCCAATTTGTCTGTATGAGTATTGTAACGTTTTTATTTGCTAGTATGAAAGACAACTTTCAGTGTCAATCACATGATCAAAGGAAAGATGCTTTTGGATGTTTTTTAATAATTAAGGAGGCCTATAATTTCTCAAATTACATATCATCTATATAATAATTTGTGTGCAGTGATTGATTGGCTTCCTGAGCTTTTGATGGGAAAACAGCCATTGGGAGGATAAATGATGATTTTGTTTGTGCAACCTTGAATTGGTGGCCTTTTGAGAAATGCGACTATGGAACATGCAGTTGGGGTCGTGTTTCTCTCCTCAATCTGGTATGTATCTGCAATGTATACACTTGTCGATTACATAATGAGTGTTTATGAGGTAATCTATGATGTTTGATAGTTGCACTAAGTATCAGTCTTTCATGGTAATATCTCTCTGTTTCTTCTCTAAGTCGTTTCTGTTGTTGTTGCTGCTGCATTGGTAATGTTTCTTTGTATAATTTCCAGTCACATTTTTTGGCCATTTGATTCTTATAAAATACAATAAACTTAAGAACGTTTAGAATAACTTAAATCCCTTGAGCTTCCTTGGTATAATGTTGCATATATTTATAGTTTCTGACATGTTGAGGGTGTAATTAGATAACTGGCTTTTCCTTCAAATTAAGTGTGATTAGTAATCAATAAGTTTCCCACCAAGGTAATCAAGTATGCAATTTGTTATGGCTCTTAAGCTCAATCTATTATGATGCAAGATCATCTGCCCCAGTTGATATAAAAGGTTATATAAAATATATTTGCTGTTTTTGCGTACTCATTTGTTTTCTCTAAGAGACATGCTAGGGAGAAGCCACATCCAAGAGCACTCACGCACTGAGTGTTCTTGGATGTGGCTTCTCCCCATCATTTTTGTTTCTCTAATAGTTTTGTTGGCAGAGAATTTGAAGTTGTCAGCAGAAACTTTTGTTCTTGGGTTGTTTTTCTAGATTTTATGTGATGTTCCTAATTCAGATTTGAATATCATTTTGTGTCATTATCATCATCATTTTACCAGTATACATATTATCATTGCGTTTCACTTGGTAAAATAGTGCTGGTGATAGTATGTATGCTTTGAATGGTATGTGGTTTAATTGGACATCCCCCTTGGATTTGATGTTTTATTTCTAAGATTTCTGACGAACAATATAGTTTGTTATAATCTGCATAAAACTTGTTATATATGCCACACCCTCATTCATATATTCTTGCTAACTAATTTCGTAGGAAAATGCTAGAATATAAATGGCCATGCTTGGGGATATTGGACTTGGCGCAGCTATCAACATTCTCACTGCATTCTCAATGATAAGGACATTAATGAAAAGTTGGCCGGTTCATTTATGAAGGCAACTTGCTGTTAGCTACACAACAATGGTTAGAAAGGTCAACACTTTTAAATTGGATGGTGTTGTCTCAACAACGGTCAATCTCAAATATGTATGTTGAGGTTATTTCAATGATGTTTGACATATATGTTGGTAATTAAATATAAATTTCAATGATGTTTGACATATATGTTGGCAATCAAATATAAATTTCTCTAAGTCTTGCATTTTTAGTTTATTAGCTAGCAATTAACTATCATAAAATAAACAACTATCAGGGGAAAAAAGACCATATACGAGTACTATGTGTTATATATGGGCGCCTCTGAACTCCTTTAGTAAAAATAAAATAAAAGGACATTGAGCAGTAATGTAGTCCGGAGGACTTTCTCTTTCTCGCTCAGCTCAAAATAATAAAAATCACAAAAAAAAAAGGAAGAAAATAAAAACTGCAAAAAAAAAATTGCCCATTTTTTATATTATTTGCGGTGACCAAATGTCATTGGAAATAAAAAGTAATCATGTCCGCTACCATAATCGCCGAAATTTATCTTTCTTGGCTCTGTATTAGCGGCTGCATTTGGGTAGTCGTTAATAGCTCAAAATATTTATTTTTGGCAAATTGTAGTCTATTCCCGGCAACTAAAAGTCTTTAGAAAAGACCTTATTTTTTTTAATGACTTTTTTATTATTATTCAATATTTTATTATTACTTTTCACATTTTTTTATTACTATTCACAATTCTTTTCAACACTTCTTAACATCCAAACCTACCTTTAGTGATGCAAGAGAGCTTTCATTTTATCCTCAACGACGTAGAAGAAACTCCAGAGGAGGTCTTCACCAAATCACACGAGGATCTAGTCAAAGAAGTGCTACTACAGAAAAATGAGTTGTTGTGACTAAATAATAGTAACAAAAAGACTCAACGGCCAAAATTAGTAGCAAAAAGTCTTTTTGTTGCTATTATTTGTTCACAATAGGTCATTTTTCTTGGACAGTGGCTGACCGAGATTTCCAAGATAATATGCCCAGTTGGTCAACTATTATCAAAGAACGCGGAGAGTGCTGCTCTTTGTCGCCATTGTCAAAGAACGCGGAGATCAGTGCTCTCCTAATTTCCTATTCAATGAATAATTAAGACGCGTAAAGAATATGGAATAAGCTTTTCGTAATTTGAGGTATGGTCTTTAAATGATTAATATGTTCCCACATGATGAGTATTTGCCTTCATTATGGACCTGGTATAAATAAATTACATTAAAGGTACCAATGCCATTGTCACCATGCTGCTTACCATCAACCCATATATTTGCTTAGCTAATTTCTTGTGCCTACAGTATATTTTGTATAAGTAGGAAGAGATCAGAAAATGGCTTCCAAATTGGATGAAATCATTATTATTGAAACTGAAATGGAAGCGATCAAGAAAGATTTGCTCAGGAAGTGCATGAAGGGTGAGTGGGAAGGAATTATTAATATCTATATTAGGCACCCCGAAGCTCATGCGGCAAAGCTCACAATCAACGAGGACACAGCATTACACATAGTTGTCTCCGGTGGCCGAGAAGAGAACCTGACTAGTGGCCGGGCAGAGACCGTGGAACAACTTATGAACGTAATTTCTAGTCATCAAGAAGAAGGCCAATATCAGATCTCTGAATTTAAAAATAAAGGAGGGAATACGCCTCTCCATGTTGCTGCATCAATGGGGAGTTTGACTCTATGCAAGAGCATAGTTGAAACTGGTCAACTTGGTTTATCATTTATGGAAGCTCGTAATTGTAAGGGAGAGAGTCCGCTTTTCTTGGCAGCACTTAGTGGTAACAAAGAAGCCTTCATTTTCCTTCACAATGTCTGCCAGGAGAACAATCTTAAGTACTCTGACCTTTCCTGTCGAGGCAATGATGATGAAACCATTCTTCACGTTGCTATTGCTACAAAATGTTTTGGTGAGTATTTCAAGTAAATAATATAAAACTTTTTTTGACGTGTATTTGAAGTCTATATTTATCACAGATATCTATTAAGTACTACTGCATAAATGCTCAAAACAATATGTATATATTTGAAGTCTATATATATATGATTTATAAATCATATTTTTATAAGTGGAAGGAGAGAGAAAAAAAATATAAAAAATATTTTCATACTTGAATAGTGACTCTTCAAATTTTTATAATTACTATCTAAATATTTGAATATGCATATTTCAATATAGATAATTTTAAACCTATATTATGTAAATATAATTTTACATATGTATATACATGAGTTAATAAAAATGCTCTAAAGCGTGTTTATTTATGCAGATTTGGCATTAGAAATAATTCGGTTGTATCCGAAACTAGTACACTTGGTCAATAAGCAAGGCTTCACCCCCCTCCATGTGCTGGCGACCGACCCTTCCCCATTAGAAAGTGCGATCGGTACTAGAGTAGTAGCGCCACGTGCTAAATGTAAGGATTCTAAATTTTTGTTATGCACGAAACTCTCATTATATTTTATTAAAATTATTTTTAGTTGCATTGGTTAAATGTGTCACATTTTAAATGAATTTATAGATTAATCACTTAAATAAAAATATATATTGAAATCATAAAAAATCGACTGACATTCTGTAAGTATTGAAACATTAAAAAAAAAAAAAATTGAATTTATGATATTTAGATATTGAAATAAACTAAAATTAAAAAAATAAAAAAATAAAATAAGATGAGATAAATTTAAAAGATTTACCATCATGTACTACTGATCTTTAGATCCCAAGGTTTTACACTTTTTAAAAACTGAAACATGTGGTTTAAAAGGTCACGCACGATCGAGTCTATATGGTCGTGGGGTGATATATATATAAATCAAGCATGTGAATTTGTTTTTAATTTTTCAAATATTTTTTGTTATACTTTTAAATATTTAAAAATATTTACTATAATATTAAAACATATTTTCAAAAACAAATACTCGAGATTCTCAGCTCGGAATATGCATTTGTGGGCTGTGATTTTAGCGTGTATTTGGATGTTGAGAATATTTGATAGTATTTATAAATAATAATAATAAAAAATATATAAATAATAATAATAAATAATTAATAAATATAGATGAAAAATAATAATAAAATAATAAATAATAATAATAAATATTTAAAAATATTTGAAAGTTTTCCATTTTCAAACCCAGCCTTAATGCCTTTTCTCAATTCTATTATTCTATTATAAACAGTAATTAGAGAAATTTTATATCTTTAGAACATGAGGGGGGCTGGACAGCAACTCGGCTGCTGCAACCAATTATAAAAGGCCACGTAGGCATCTACACAAAAAATGAGGGAATTTGGCTGGTACTACTTTTGGTTCCTATTAAAGTGAATTTTTTTTTTCTAGGTTGTTCATGGTCTGGTTTGTCTTCGCGGTATAGATCGTAACTTGGAGAGAGGAGGTTTAGACCATTGAATATGGAATTTTGGGATCGAACGAGTGGCTGGAATTTGGGGGTATTTGTGGATTATTTGGGGGTGGGAAGAAAGACAGAAGAGGATGACAGCGGGTTCCGATTATCTCAAATTTATTATTATATATATATATATATATTTTTTTTTTTTATATAAAACAAAATAAAAAATTTAATTTTTTTTAATTTTAAAATAAAAATAATATTAAAAAAATATATGATAATATATATATATATATATATATATATATATATTTTATAACTTTTATCTGAAAACAAACCAGACTAATTTATGCTAAGAAAGCATGCTCGCATTGCTCTTTATTAATTCTTCTCTGCATACATGGAAACAATACCGAGATGCAGTTTTTTTTTCCACCCATATAACAAACCCAAATTACTTTTATTAAATCTTAATATTGTGTAAAAAAAGAGTATTTGGGTGTACCATACATTAATATACTTGTATGCAATTTGCATTCATTTGTAGTTAGTAAAAGTTTATGTATTATGTTCATAAGGCTTTCCCAGGTTCAAAAGTAAGATAAGAGAAAATCAAGAGCAGCAAGAAAAGGCCGCCGCTTATAAAGTCATGAACCAACTCGTACAACGTATTGCAGCACCATATGAACCAGCAAACGGTGGGAGTACTAGCGGAGAAGGTATTATATTCCCCTATCGGTCTTAATTTCCAACCCTTTTCATTAGCTAGCTGAACATAAGATTATCTCCAAGTGATCATGTCCAAGGAAATTTGTTTAGAGATTGTGTAGAAAGCTTTTCTTGGCTGCTTATTATATATGCATCAAAGAATTAATATGATTAATTAGACATATAGCACCATTGACAATACATATATATATATATTTACAAGACGTTTATTTATCTATATCTATATTACAAGACCTTGCATTTTGAATGTTGAGATGAGATGATCAGATGAAAAATTTGCTAATAATAGTGAAATAATTTATGAATCATAGTGATCACAGTTTGTAAATATATAATAGATCATAGTGAAATGATTTGAGTTAAGGTATTTATTGGGCTTTGGAAAATGAGAGGATTTTGAATAAAAATATTAAAAACATAAAATATTATAATAACATAATTTTAGTTTTAGAATTTGAAAAGATTGAATTATTTTTTGTATATTATTTAAAAGTTTGGAAAAGTTACAATGATTATATAATAATTAAATAAAAATATTGAAAATTTGAAGCTGAAAATTATTTGTGTTTGTAGTATTTAAATGTTGAGACCAAATAAGATAATATGAGACCATCTTGCAATTCAAACGGGCCCTCTATGGTTGATGTTCCTAATTATACGCTTTAAACATAAAACGGTATACCGTAACTTATAACTCTCATTTGTTTATGGTGAGTTAAAATATTGTAAGTTAAGCATGCAAATGTCTTCCGTAATGGATCATTCTATGCGATACATACATATAAATATATATGTCTATGTAACGACACGTACAATAAATAATCTATGGCAGGTGCAATTAATAAAAATATATAGTAATAGAGGAAAAGAAATAAACTAGAGCTTTATAGATACCAAACTACTACTTTAATTAACACGTGCCATCATAATTTATCATATAGTATTGACATGGCATGCACCATGTTAAGAAACAAGGAAGACGTGTTTGAATAATTCTGTATATATTACATTCGTATTCTGCTTTACAATATATATAAATATACAATGAAACTAAGTATGGATATTTACATATAAGGAAAATATTTTATTGTAACAGATGCCTAAAAATAAGAAATCCTTGATTTTGTGCAATCCATAATTTTGGGAAGATATGATTTTGTCAATGCTCGCCTTCAAATTGGCGCATGGAGATCTGTAATGCCCAACTTGCTTGAGAAATGATAAAAAAGTTCCTAGCCTAAAACTTTGGTAAATATATCTGCATTTTGCTCATGTGAAGAAGTGTGAACTGCTTTGAGGAGACCAGAGCGAATTTTATCGCGAATGATATGATAATTGATCTCAATGTGTTTAGTACGTTCATGAAGCATTGGATTGTGGGTAATGTGAAGTACAGACTGATTGTCTCAATAGAGGTTGAAAGGCTCAAGATGGGGGATGCCAAGATCAGTGAGAAGTTGCTTTAGCCAAGTGAGTTCACAGGTAGTGACAACCATGGTGCGATATTCAGTTTCAGCAAAAGAATGAGCAACGATAGTCTATTTTTTTGGACGCCACAAGATTGGACCGATACCGAGTTGGATGAAGTAACCTGTGTTGGAACGGCGTGTGGTGGGGCAGTTGGCCCAATCAGAATCAGTATAGGCTATAACTTGGGTGGTGCTGGAGGAAGAGAAAAAAATGTCTTGGCCAAGACTCCCTTTGATGTAACATAGAACACGGGTGGCAGCAGTCATATGTGGAACACAAGGGGCATGTATGAACAGACTGAGAATATTGACGACATAAACAATGCTAGGTCGAGTGATGGTCAAATAAATTAGACGACCAACCAGACGACGATAAATGCTATGGTTAGGAAGTAGAGATCCATCTTCATTGAAAAGCTTCAAATGTTGTTCCATCGGAAAGGAGGCGATCCGGGTACCAAGTTGGCCACTGTTAGAAAGTATATCAATAGTGAAAAGAGCATATTTTCGTTGATTTAGGAAAATGCCTGCAGAGGAACGTGCAACTTCGAGGCCAAGAAAGAAATTTAGAGAGCCAAGATTTTTGGTTTTGAAGTGAGTGGAGAGAAGGTTCTTGAAAAACTCAATTTTGGGAAGAGCATTTCCTGCAACTAAAATTTCGTCAACATATACAAGAATAATAGTGATGCTGGTCTGTGTGACAAGAGTGAATACTGAGTGATTGGCCTGGGATTGACGAAAACCTACATCAAGAAGCACAGTACAATAGTTAATTTGAAAAACCAGTTGCGGGACGCTTGCTTGAGACCATATAAGGACTTTCCGAGTCAACAAACATAAGTCTCCCCCAGAGTGCAATAGCTGGGTGGTGGGATCATTTTGGCAACTGGAGCAATATCTCATGATGGTCAAGTCTTTTAACTTGAGTGTACCCCTTAGCAACCAGTCGAGCTTTGTACCTCTCAATGGATCCAGCGGCTTTGAGTTTGGTTTTGAAAACCCATTTACATCTAATAGGTTTCTTACCAGGTGGAAGTTGCTCAAGAGTCCAAGTGGAGTTATCTTCTAGGGCCTGTAGCTCAACAGACATTGCTTCGCTCCAATGAGGATGTCGGATGACATCAGAATAGCATGAGAGTTCAATACAAGAGGTGAAACCATTTAAATAAGTAATATGTGAGGGAGAAAAACGAGAATATGAAAGAAAGGCAGATAGAGGATGAGCAGTACCTGAAGCCGTTGCAGCGGGTGAAGAAGTTGTGGGCTCTGTATGTAAGGTGGGCACATGTAGTTATGGAGATAGGGAGGCCATGTAGTGTGGCGGCAAGGGCGAGAGACGGGTGGAGGTGAAGGTGGGGAGGGTGGGGTTTGAGGAGGGTTAAGAGGTGTTTGGAAAGTAGGTAAAACAAGTTCAGGGACGGGAAGAGGAATGATTGGAGATGGAGAAGGAGAGAAGGAGGTGTCTAGAATATCCTGAAAAGGAAATTGTTGTTCATAGAATGTGACATCAAGAGAATAGAAAATGGACCGTGTATCAAGATTGTAAATATTGTATGCTTTGTGAGTACTAGGATACCCAAGAAAGACACATTTAGTAGTACGGGAGAAAATTTATCACAGTGAGCACGAAGAGTTTGTGCATAATAGAGACACTCAAACACACGAAGGTGATCATAGTTGGGTGTTTTGTTAAAAAAAACCTCAAAAGGTGATTTATTTTGGAGAGTACAACTGAGAATGCGATTAATGAGGTATGCAGTGGTGAGATCACAATCACCCCAAAAATGGAGGGGTAAGTGTGCTTGAAAACATAGACTGTGGGCAACATTAATAATGTATCGATGTTTATGCTTCGCAACGCCATTTTGTTGAGGAGTTTAAACATTGTGTTGAGAGAAATTCTTGTCCATTATCAATTCTAATGATTTTCACAGTGGTGTTAAATTGATTTTTGACAATAGCAAAAAAATTCGTTAAATGAGCGTAAGCTTCTAATTTAAAACGCATTAAATATACCCAAGTAGTGTGGGAAAAATTATCCACTATAGTAAGAAAATAATGGGCTCCACATAAGTCTGAAGTATGGTATCCACCCCAAATATTACAAAAAATCCGATTAAAAGCATAATCACTTTTATTAGCAAAATTTGGAAATGGTACCCTTGTGTGCTTAGAAGGAGCACAGACAACACAATGGTTTGAGAAACAAAAATCATAGGGGGTCGGGACGGTACACGTAAAGTCCATTGCATAGTTCACCCACTCCAATCAGTTTCATCAACTGTCGGTCTTGAAATAAGCAATTATTAGAAGAAAAAGCAATTATGCATGAATTTTGAAGGGCAATTTGGGAAATAGATAATAAATTAAAGGTTAAAAGAAGAACAAAATATACTTGAGTTAGGTTAAGAGTTGATGAGAGAATACAAGTGTCGAGACCCTCGGCTGGGATATCCTCACTAGTGGGAAATCCAATGAAATAGGGAGTGGCTAGGGTTTGTAGATCGGTGAAAGTGTCCCTGTGGTGGCTGATATGGTGGCTCGCGCCACTGTCTACCACCCAATGGAGGCGCCGATTGAAGGGAAATTTAAGTTTAGGGGAGAAGAGATTACCAATAAAGTTGACTGAGCAGGACTCAATTAGAGATGGGGATGGCGCGAGCAAGTTGAGGAGCTTCTGGTATAACTCTGGTGACAAGCCTGGTACCGAACTCGTCACCGACGGAATAACAGTGATCTGGTTGATGCTTGGTGGTGGCTGACCGAGAATGGAGGGTTGGTTCTTGGATTTCAGGTTGTGACCAAGAGGATAACCCACGAGGGTCCAACAGCAATCTCGGGTATGTCCTTCTTTGCCGCAAGTCGTGCACTTGAATGGAGGTTTTGGGTGCCCACCAGATCGGACTGCCTCGGCCATGGTTTCCAATGAAAATGGTCAAATATTGAGCATCCATTGTTGCTCTTCTTGAAACGGAATGGAGAATACTTTGCTTATGGGTGGAAGTGGATCCATGGCCAAGATTTGAGTGCGGAGGTAGGCGAAGGAATCGTTGAGGCCAAGGAGAAACTTGAAGACCCTTTCATCATCGGCTTGCTACTGTAAACTTGGAGGTCAATGCTCTGTTGGAGGTGACCGAGTTCATCCTAAATTTGTTTTATTTGGTTGTAGTAATCATGGTCTGAATTTGTGGTTTGTTGTAAGGAAGAAAGGGCATGTTTGAGTTGGTAAATTCGGACATTATTGTCATGAGAAAATCGGGAGGAAAGATCAACCCAAACATCACATGGGTCTGTATGCATTCAAGAGAATTGGCAAGAGGGGGGTGATAGAATTGAGGATCCAGGTAAGAACCATATCCTTTGTTTGGTTCCATTGGGTGTATGCGGGTGTGTTAGGTTCAAGGGATTTGAGGGAACCATCAACAAAACTAAGTTTGTTTTTGGCATTGAGGGCTCATGTCACGACTTTTTGTCATTTGGGATAGTTGTCGCCAGTTAGAAATCCATTGACAAGGATTAAGCTTGGGGAATCTGAAGGATGAAAAAGATAAGGGGAAGGGAGGTTTGGGTTGGTTGATTCAGCCATGACTTTTCAAGACCGTTTATAGCCTTATACCATGTTAAGAAATAAGAGAGACGTATTTGAATAATTATGTGTATATTACTTTCGTATTATGCTTTACAAAATATATAGATGTACAATAAAACTAAGTATGAATATTTACATATAAGGAAAATATTCTAACAGATGCCTAAAAATAAGAAATCCTTGATTTTGTGCAATCCATAATTTTGAAAAGATATGATTCTATCAATACACCATCTTGTATAGTGAATTTCAACAGTCTCACATGCAGCATGCTACACTAGTATAGTCAGCATTCATCCATTGAGTGTGCTGGCAGCTGGGTAGTGCTACATTCATGACATGGTACTACCATGTCAGCCGATGATTATATGCATAGGTCTATAATCCATTCACTTATCAGATCATATCATAGGTCCATAATCCATTCACTTATCACATCTCCATATATATTGACTTTTTGGTTTAGGGTCGATGGTAAGAGAGACACTCATACTAATTGCAACCAAAAATGGTATTATTGACATGATTGAGAATATACTTGAAAACTTTCTTGAGGCTGTATATGAGGTGGATTCAAACATGAAGAATATAGTGCTATTATCAGTGGAGCATAAGCAATGTCATGTGTACACGCTCTTATTACAGAAGAAGGCAATGAATATTATACCTGGTAGTATATTTTGGGAAGTAGACAACCAAGGGAATACTGCACTACATCTTGCTGCAAAGGTAGGAAGTTCTAATCATTGGCCAGTTCCTGGAGCCGCATTGCAAATGAATTGGGAAATCAAATGGTTTGAGGTAATGGCTTTTCCAACATATATGCCTATAGGATTAAATTCTGAGCGACCTTTGATAGTAATATTCTTAGCTAGATATATAGACCTGACTGTGATATGATTCCGAATTAACTAAAACTCGTTTAAAAAGTGAGTTACGCCATTATCTTTCACAATAATAAGCAGCTCCCTTAATTAATCATTGCAGTATGTAAAAGCAACCATGCCAGAGAGGTTTCGTTTTATGCGCAACAACGCGGGCGAAACCCCAGAGGAGGTGTTCACCAAATCACACGAGGATCTTCTCCAAGAAGGCGGAAAGTGGCTGACCAACATTTGCAAAATAGCATGCCCAGTTGCAACAGGTGTCTTTGTCGCTAGTGCTTTCTCCACGTCACCCAATCTGGATCTCACTAAACCCCACACTAAGTTGATGAAAACAACATTGAAGAAGTACTTACTCACGTCCTTAATGGCCTCTGGCCTTTCAATTATTGCAGTATCATCATTCATTTTAGTCATGACATCTTGTCGCAGTGAAAAGAGTTTCCGGACAGGCTGTAGTACATTGTGTTTGCTTCTCTTGGGACTAGCTGCTTGTTACTTCTCTGGTATTGCTACTTTCACATCTTTCTGTCATGGTCATTTGAGTCTATACTTTGAGGAACAAGGTCAGAAAACTCAAATTAGCATTAAATATGGATTCCTTCATGGCATGGTTTTTTACATAGCTTATCTAGCAGCATTGAATATGCTAGCGTATTTTCTTACGTTATTAGCATTCACGAGGAATTTTAGGAGAATAAGGAGTACTAAATATATGTCTATTTTTTACTATTTTTTTCTTGTTTTGATAGCATATGTATGTTTGATCTTTTTTTAAAAGTACGTAATAGGGGATAAATTTTATTGGTAAACTCCTCCATGCATTTCCTAATGATTAAGAGGGACTTGTGTACTATATATGTGTGTTCTATTTCATTGACCAATATATGCTCTGGTTGTTATGAATAATGTTTTCTCAACTTTAGTTGTTTTCTCGATTACTTCTCGAAGTTCTTTTATTGCTTTTCACTCTGCATGTCTTCTTTGGGTTTTAACTTTTAAATCCTTCCACAATTACAAGCACGTTAGAGAACACACTTAGGCCTAGCTACCACCCGCCCAATGCAGGTGGGCAGCCGCCCACTTCAGTTCCCACCCTCGTGATAGGCACTTTTCGGCCCTATCTTCCACCTCCAAGCCTGTGATCATCCTGCACATGTAGGTATCCTTGTTTGACAGTCGAGTAGGCAGATTGTCTTACAAACCATTCGGCCACCCAGCAGGCCTGAATTGACAATAAGTTCTCAATATGACTTTTTAAAACCTAACTTTCTGTTTGTAGAGCCCAATCAAGTTTTTAAATTATATTTTAACCCATTTATACATAATGTTTTCAAGTTCCTTATTACAAATCAATCTAAGTAAGTTTTCAAATGGAACAATATTATATCTAGAAAAGATTTTACAACTAATAAATCTGAAAAAAATAAAGTGCACAGAAGGTGTTTGAGAGAATTCCTCTGATGTGCTCATATTCAATATAAAAGGTTTGTTGAATACAGTAAGCCGAGCACAATGGAGTATATACAACAGAATATGTGTAACAGAATTCTATGATAAGCTAGTTATCTTGTGACACCTGTCTAGCTATTTTATTCTATTTATTACAATGAGATATTCATGAAGATTCATTTGACGCGGATATGGGTGCTGCCTCAATAACAACTAAAATATTACAAATTTATCTAAAACTATACGAGAAATGCTTTATAGCCCGAAATAGTGTATCGAAAATTTTTCCCAAATTGTAAAAATATTTTTTACGTAAGTATTTTTTAATAATAATATAATTTTTTATTTTTGAAAAAATATTTAAGAATATATAAAAATTTATGAAAAAAATAGTAAGAAAAAAATTACACCATTCGGGATGCATTCAAATTATATCTCTCGGGAGATGTAGCTAAACTAGGCGATCAATTAATAAAAATTGGGACACCACTCAAACTATATATATTTAAAAAGAAATCATAGCTAAATAGGTGATCAATTAATAAAAATTTATTAACATTACTATATATATGGCACATGGTAGCCACGTGCGGCGCACTACAACAGAACTTCCTTATTTGCTGCGGTTTATTATACTCAGAAAATCCATGACAGAAAAATGCAAACATTGGCGATTTCAAAATTTCGGCGCTTAAATGGATTGTTGCTACGAAATTAGCGATTTGTCACGATGGGAAGGCACGCAGGTGTAAAACTTGCTCCGAAATTTCTGTGCAAATAAGAAAGTTTACAAAAAATATAAAGGAAAATTCTAAAGCAAGCGCGTCTTTGCAACATTATCTTCCAATGATTTCCACCACTCAGTTATTGGTGGGGTGTAAATGGTTCAATTTGATCCAGTGAAGGTTGCTAATGAGTAATGAACTATTCCAACAAAAACTCGTCAAGCCGTCTAGCCTCTGAATCCCAAATACCTCAATTCAGATAAAATCATGCCTATTTGAAATCTTCATGCCATTGTAATTTTATTCTTAATTCAGTAACCATCTATGTAAAATTTCAATCATGGGAATGAATGCCTACCACCCATTTAAAAAAAAAATGCAGTTGATTGATCACTTTGGCCAGATGAACTGCTATTGCAAGCCATTGTTTCAAATAACACAAAGAAGCATCCTTACTCTTTTTTTCTAATTATTGGTAATCAAGGTATTTTATTCGCAAGAATATGCACAGCCCATGTATTTAGTTATTTTTTCGTACTTTACTTATTACGGCGACTTAAACGTCACTGTAATAAATTGCCTTTTGTTTACACCCGCGCCTTTCCCACTTTTGTCCCCATTTTCCCTCTTTTATTTTCCCTCTCTTTCTCTCTGTCTCTGGTTCCGCAAGGGGTTTTTCGATCTACAGCTATGCCGACTGCCGATTGCCGACTCCGATTTTCCAGGCCTCCATTCCACTGCTTCGTTTCAAGGTTCTCCTTCTGTCTCTCTCATCTCCGTCTCTCGGCTCTCTTTGTTTTGGTTTTTATAGACTAATTTTTTTCTTCAGTCACTCAAGTTCAAGTAGACAGAAAAGTTTTCTTTCATTATTTCTAGCTCGGGATAATTGAATATTGCTGCCTTCTCAGAGGTACATGGATCTTGGACATTTGTTTTTGTTAAATTTATTTCTAGGACTACTCATTCCATCTTTATTGGTTTAATTGCACAAAATGGTAATTTTTTCTATGTGATTTGGTCGAAGAGTTTGCAAATTGTTCATATTCTGTAACTTGATTATCTGTGACAGAACATAGGAAGTTTGGATTATGATACTGTACCAAGAATTTTGGAACGTTTTGTCTAGGATTCTCTGCTCGTAGTTCGGATGTGCTTTAGTTTCCATTCTCACGAAACTTCCTTTTCTTCCTTGGGTACTTTGGGGCTCATCGACCTGCATTTTTTTTTTTTTTGGTATGCATTAGAGGATTAAAGAATTTAGAGTAAGGGCTGAATGGAATGTTTGACTGGGATCACTGGAATCCAATGATTATGATTCAAATTGCATCTCAGGAAATATATATAACTTGTTACTACAGTTTTGGAATGAAAATATACACAAATTATTATTGATTAATGCATACTAATTAAAAAAAATTATTGGTTAATGTATAGTGCTAAAACATATCCTGTGTATATAATGGCCTGCAATGTACAAGAAACAGGATCAATATGATGGTTTTTCAACACACTTTTCGTAAATGTGCTTAGCAGCTTTGACCTCTTGTACACTACACTATCTTCTCTTGCAATTGTATATGTTTATTTTTCACAAGATGCTATATGCATGTATTTTACTTCGGGTTAAAACAAACCCTTTTTTGGAGATTACATATAATACCAATATATATATATTTTTTGAATTCGTCTTTTTATGTTATTTATATATTTATTTGCTTGTTTGTTGTTGTTCCTGGTGTACAAATTTCTGAAGAAGGAGGCATGTGATCAGGACAAAAAGAAGGGTACTGGGAAATCCTCTGTTTCAACTAAAAGAAGTAGGGCTGCTACAATTCATAACCAATCTGAACGTGTGAGCTCTCCATCCCTCAATCACTGTCATTCAAATGCACAGACAGATGCAGATAAGCTATTAATTATGATTTTATAAGGAAGCTTTGCTTTTTAGTTCCAGGACAGTGAAATGATTGGGTTTCATTAGAAAAATAAATAAAATATTGATTATTTAGTCCCAAAATCCTAGTCCCAAACCTCAGATGGGAAGGACTACGGTCAAATGATGTAGAATAGCCTAGCTGTTTGCAATTGTTTGGTATATATTATATATAGTGTGTACATTATTAATATTATTATTGCTTTAGCCTTTTATAATGATTAATTAAGCTGTAGGTAATAAATCAATCGTTAACTATATATTATATTGCATGGTCGGTTTTTATTGCATGGTGATCTTATCATGTGAAACCTCACTGTTCACTCTTTATGCCAAGGCATAAACCTTTCTAGTATTTTTAAAGATGCTTACGAATTACAATCACTGCCAATTTGTCTGTATGAGTATTGTAACATTTTTATTTGCTAGTATGAAATACAACTTTCAGTGTCAATCACATGATCAAAGGAAAGATGCTTTTGGATGTTTTTTTAATAATTAAGGAGGCCTATAATTTCTCAAATTACATCTTATCTATATAATAATTTGTGTGCGGTGATTGATTGGCTTCTTGAGCTTTTGATGGGAAAACATCCATTGGGAGGATAAATGATGATTTTGTTTGTGCAACCTTGGATTGGTGGCCTTTTGAGAAATTCGACTATGGAACATGCAGTTGGGGTCGTGTTTCTCTCCTCAATCTGGTATGTATCTGCAATGTATACACTTGTCAATTACATAATGAGTGTTTATGAGGAAATCTATGATGTTTGATAGTTGCAATAAGTATCAGTCTTCCATGGTAATATCACTCTGTTTCTTCTCTAAGTCGTTTATGTTGTTGTTGCTGCTGCATTGGTAGTGTTTCTTTGTATAATTTCCAGTCACATTTTTTGGCCATTTGAATCTTATAAAATACAATAAACTTAAGAACGTTTAGAATAACTTAAATCCCTTGAGCTTCCTTGGTATAATGTTGCATATATTTATAGTTTCTGACATGTTGAGGGTGTAATTAGATAAGTGGCTTTTCCTTCAAATTAAGTGTGATTGGTAATCAATAAGTTTCCCACCAAGGTAATTAAGTATGCAATTTGTTATGGCTCTTAAGCTCAATCTATTTATGATGCAAGATCCTTTGCCCCAGTTGATATAAAAGGTTATATAAGTATATGTGCCATTTTTTGCATACCCATTTGTTTTCTCTAATAGTTCTGTTGGAATCTAAAGCCTTCGTTTGAGTCATAGTGCTAGTAGAGAATTTGAAGCTGTTAGCAGAAACTTTTGTTCTTGGGTTGTTTTTCTAGATTTTAAGTGATGTTCCTAATTCAAATTTGAATATCATTTTGTGTCATTATTATCATCATTTTACCCATATGCATATTATCACTGCGTTTCACTTTGTAAAAATAGTGCTGTTGATAATATGTATGCTTTGAATGGTATGTGGTTTAATTGGACATCCCCCTTGGATTTGATGTTTTATTTCTAAGATTTCTGACGAACAATATAGTTTGTTATAATTTGCATAAAACTTGTTATATATGCCACACCCTCATTCATATATTCTTGCTAATTTCATAGGAAAATGTTAGAATATAAATGGCCATGCTTAGGGATATTGGACTTGGTGCAGCTATCAACATTCTCAGTGATAAGGACATTAATGAAAAGTTTGGCTGGTGCATTTATGATGGCAACTTGTTATTAGCTACACAACAATGGTTAGAAAGTCAACACTTCTAAATTTATATTCCATTGTGAAATATTGGATGGTGTTGTCTCAACAACGGTCAATCTCAAATATGTATGTTGAGGTTATTTCAATGATGTGTGACATATATGTTGGCAATCAAATATAAATTTCTCTAAGTCTTGCATCTTTAATTTATTAGCTAGCAATTAACTGTCATAAAATAAACAAATATTAGGAGAAAAAAGACCATATATGAGTACTTAGTGTAATATATGGGCGTCTCTGAACTCCTTTAATAAAAATAAAATAAAAGGACATTGAGCAGTAATGCAGTCCAAAGGACTTTTTCTTTCTTGCTCAGCTCAAATTAATTAAAATCACAAAAACAAAAAAAAAACAAAAATCGGAAGAAAAAAAAACCGCAAAAAAATAATTTAGGAATAGCCAATATTGCTAAATTGTGGATTGTAGAATAGACTCTTCGCCCCATTTTTTATACTATTTGCGGAGACCAAATGTCGCTGGAAATAAAAAGTAATTATGTCTGCTACGTAAATTATCTTTCTTGGTTATGTATAAGCGGCTGTATTTGGGCAGTCATTAATAGCCGGAAATACTAATTTTTGGCGAATTGTAGTCTATTTCCAGCAATTAAAAGTCATCGGAAAAATGCCTTATTTCTTATAGTGACTTTTTTTATTATTATTTTATATTTTATTCTTATATTTTATTCTTATTTACAATTTTTCTCAACACTTCTTAACATTCAAATGTACTTTTATTAATGCGAGAGAGCTTTCATTTTATCGGAAGAAACCCCAGATCTAGGAGGTCTTCACCAAATCAGACGAGGATCAAGTCAAAGAAGGCCGACAGTGGCTGATCGAGATTTCCAAGATGATATGCCCGGTTGGCCGTCAGCCATTGTCAAAGAACGCGGAGAGTGCTCTCCTAATTTCCTATCCAATGAATAATTAAGACGCGTAAAGAATATGGAATAAGCTTTTTCGTAATTTGAGGTATGGTCTTTAAATGATTAATATGTTCCCACATGAAGACTATTTGCCTTCATTATGGACCTGGTATAAATAAATTACATTAAAGGTACCAATGCCATTGTCAACATGCTGCATATCATCAACCCATATATTTGCTTAGCTAATTTCTTGTACCTACAGTATATTTTGTATAAGTAGGAAGAGATCAGAAAATGGCTTCGAATTTGGATGAAATCATTGTTATTGAAACTGAAATGGAAGCGATCAAGAAAGATTTGCTCAGGAAGTGCATGAAGGGTGAGTGGGAAGGAATTATTAATATCTATAATAGGCACCCCGAAGCTCATGCGGCAAAGCTCACAATCAACGAGGACACAGCATTACACATAGTTGTCTCCGGTGGCCGAGAAGAGACCCTGACTAGTGGCCGGGCAGAGACCGTGGAACAACTTATGAACGTAATTTCTAGTCATCAAGAAGAAGGCCAATATCAGATCTCTGAATTTAAAAATAAAGGAGGGAATACGCCTCTCCATGTTGCTGCATCAATGGGGAGTTTGACTCTATGCAGGAGCATAGTTGAAACTGGTCAACTTGGTTTATCATTTATGGAAGCTCGTAATTGTAAGGGAGAGACTCCGCTTTTCTTGGCAGCACTTAGTGGTAACAAAGAAGCCTTCATTTTCCTTCACAATGTCTGCCAGGAGAACAATCTTAGGTACTACGACCTTTCCTGTCGAAGCAATGATGATGAAACCATTCTTCACGTTGCTATTGCTACAAAATGTTTTGGTGAGTATTTCAAGTAAATAATATAAAACTTTTTTTGACCTGTATTTGAAGTCTATATTTATCACAGATATCTATTAAGTACTACTGCATAAATGCTCAAAACAATATGTATATATTTGAAGTCTATATATATATGATTTATAAATCATATTTTTATAAGTGGAAGGAGAGAGAAAAAAAAAATATTTTCATACTTGAATAGTGACTCTTCAAATTTTTATAGTTATTATTTATAAATATCTAAATATTTGAATATGCATATTTCATTATAGATAATTTTAAACCTATATTATGTAAATATAATTTTACATATGTATATACATGAGTTAATAAAAATGCTCTAAAGCGTGTTTATTTATGCAGATTTGGCATTAGAAATAATTCGGTTGTATCCGAAACTAGTACACTTGGTCAATAAGCAAGGCTTCTCCCCCCTCCATGTGCTGGCGACCGACCCTTCCCCATTAGAAAGTTCGATCGGTACTAGAGCAGTAGCGCCACGTGCTAAATGTAAGGATTCTAATTTTTTTTTTATGCACGAAGCTCTTATTATATTTTATTAAAAATTATTTTTAGTTACATTGATTAAATGTGTCACATTTTAAACGTATTTATAGATTAATCACTTAAATAAAAATATATATTGAAATCATAAAAAATCGACTGACATACTGTAAGTATTGAAACATAAAAATAAAAAAAAATTGAATTTATGATATTTAGATATTGAAATAAACTAAAATTAAAAAAATAAAATAAAAAAATAAGATGAGATAAATTTAAAAGATTTACCATTATGTACTACTGATCTTTAGATCCCAAGGTTTTACACTTTTTAAAAACTGAAACATGTGGTTTAAAAGGTCACGCACGATCGAGTCTATATGGTTGCGGGGGGATATATATATAAATCAAGCATGTGAATTTGTTTTTATTTTTTAAAATATTTTTGTTATACTTTTAAATATTTAAAAATATTTACTATAATATTAAAACATATTTTCAAAAACAAATACTCAGCTCGGAATATGCATTTGTGGGCTGTGATTTTAGCGTGTATTTGGATGTTGAGAATATTTGATAGTATTTATAAATAATAATAATAATAAATATATAAATAATAATAAATATAGATGAAAAATAATAATTAAATAATAAAATAATAAATAATAATAATAAATATTTAAAAATATTTGAAAGTTTTCCATTTTCAAACCCAGCCTTAATGCCTTTTCTCAATTCTATTATTCTATTATAAACAGTTATTAGAGAAATTTTATATCTTTATAACATGAGGGGGGCTGGACAGCAGCTCGGCTGCTGCAACCAATTATAAAAGGCCACGTAGACATCTACAAAAAAATGAGGGAATTTGGCTGGTACTACATTTGGTTCCTATTAAAGTGAATTTTTTATTTTCTAGGTTGTTCATGGTCTGTTTTGTCTTCGTATAGATCGTAACTTGGAGAGGAGGTTTAGACCATTGACTATGGAATTTTTGGGATCGAACGAGTGGCTGGAATTTGGGGGTATTTGTGGATTATTTGGGGGTGGGAAGAAAGACAGAAGAGGATGACAGCGGGTTCCGATTATCTCAAATTTATTATTATATATTTTTTTAATTTTTATATAAAATAAAATAAAAAAATTTAATTTTTTTAAATTTTAAAATAAAAATAATATTAAAAAAATATATGATAATATATATATATATATTTTTTATAACTTTTATCTGAAAACAAACCAGACTAATTTATGCTAAGAAAGCATGCTCGCATTGCTCTTTAATTCTTCTCTGCATACATGGAAAGAATACCGAGATGCAGTTTTTTTTCCACCCATATAACAAACCCAAATTATTTTTATTAAATCTTAATATTGTGTCGAAAAAGAGTATTTGGGTGTACCATACATTAATATACTTGTATGCAATTTGCATTCATTTGTAGTTAGTAAAAGTTTCTGTATTATGTTCATAAGGCTTACCCAGGTTCAAAAGTAAGATAAGAGAAAATCAAGAGCAGCAAGAAAAGGCCGCCGCTTATAAAGTCATGAACCAACTCGTACAACATATCGCAGCACCATATGAACCAGCAAACGGTGGGAGTACTAGCGGAGAAGGTATTGTATTCCCCTATCGGTCTTAATTTCCAACCCTTTTCATTAGCTAGCTGAACATAAGATTATCTCCAAGTGATCATGTCCAATGAAATTTGTTTAGAGATTGTGTAGAAAGCTTTTCTAGGCTGCTTATTATATATGCATCAAAGAATTATGATTAATTAGACATATAGGATCATTGACAATATATATATAAATATATATATATATATATATATATTTACAAGATGTTTATTTATCTATATCTATATTACAAAACCTTGCATTTTGAATGTTGAGATGAGATGACCAGATGAAAAATTTGCTAATAATAGTGAAATAATTTATGAATCATAGTGATCGAAGTTTGTAAATATATAATACATCGTAGTGAAATGATTTGAGTTAAGATATTTGTTGGGCTTTGGAAAATGAGAGAATTTTGAATAAAAATATTAAAAACATAAAATATTATAATAACATAATTTTTAGAATTTGAAAAGATTGAATTATTTTTTGTATATTATTTAGAAGATTGCAAAAGTTATAATGATTATATAATAATTAAATAAAAATGTTGAAAATTTGAAGCTGAAAATTATTTGTGTTTGTAGTATTTAAATATTGAGACCAGATAAGATAATATGAGACCATCTTGCAATTCAAACGGGCCCTAAATAGTTGATGTTCCTAATTATACGCTTTAAACATAAAACAGTATACCGTAACTTATAACTCTCATTTGTTTATGGTGAGTTAAAATATTGTAAGTTAAGCATGCAAATGTCTTCCGTAATGGATCATTCTATACGATAATACGTATAAATATATATGTCTATGTAACGACACGTACAATAAATAATCTATGGCAGGTGCGATTAATAAAAATATATAGTAATAGAGGAAAAGATATAAACTAGAGCTTTATAGATACCAAACTACTACTTTAATTAACACGTGCCATCATAATTTATCATATAGTATTGACATGGCATGCACCATGTTAAGAAACAAGGGAGACGTGTTTGAATAATTATGTATATATGACATTCGTATTCTGCTTTACAAAATATAAATACACAATGAAACTAAGTATGGATATTTACATATAAGGAAAATATTTTATTGTAACAGATGCTTATAAATAAGAAATCCTTGATTTTGTGCGATTCATAATTTTGGGAAGATATGATTCTGTCAATGCTCCCTTTTAAGTTAGCGCATGGAGATCTGTAATGCCCAACTTGCATGAGAAATGATAAAAAAGTTCCTGGCCTAAAACTTTGGTAAATATATCTGCATTTTGCTTATGTGAAGAAGTGTGAACTGTTTTGAGGAGATCAAAGCGAATTTTATCACGAATGATATGGCAATCTATCTCAATGTGTTTAGTACGTTCATGAAACATTGGATTGTGGGCAATGTGAAGTACAGACTAATTGTCACAGTAGAGGTTGAAAGGCTCAGGATGGGGGATGCCAAGATCAGTGAGAAGTTGCTTTAGCCAAGTGAATTCACAGGTGGTGACAGTCATGATGCGATACAGCGGAAGAACGAGCAACGATAGTCTATGAGGAACACAGCCATGGTGCGATATTCAGTTTCAGCAGAAGACCGGTACCGAGCTGAATGAAGTAACCTATGGTGGAACGGCGTGTGGTGGGGCAACTGGCCCAATCAGAATCAATATAGGCTATAACTTGGGTGGTGCTAGAGGAAGAGAAAAAAATGTCTTGGCCAAGGCTCCCTTTGATGTAACGTAGAACACGGGTGACAACAGTCATATGAGGAACACAAGGGGCATGCATGAACTGACTAAGAATGTTGACGGTATAAACAATGCCAGGTCGAGTGATGGTCAAATAAATTAGACGACCAACCAGACGACGATAAATGCTATGGTCAGGAAGTAGAGATCCATCTTCATTGGAAAGCTTCAAATGTTGTTCCATCGGAAAGGAGGCAGTCCGGGCACCAAGTTGGCCACTATCAGAAAGTATATCAAGAGCATATTTTCGTTGATTTAGGAAAATGCTTGCAGAGAAACGTTCAACTTCGAGGCCAAGAAATAACTTTAGAGAGCCAAGATTTTTGGTTTTGAAGTGAGTGGAGAGAAGGTTCTTGAAAAACTCAATTTTGGGAAGATCATTTTCTGGAACTAAAATTTCGTCAACATATACAAGAACAATAGTGATGCTGGTCTGAGTGACAAGAGTGAATACTAAGTGATCGGCTTGGGATTGATGAAAACCTACATCAAGAAGCACAGCACAGTAGTTAGTTTGAAAAACCAGTTGCGGGAAGCTTGCTTGAGACCATATAGGGACTTTCTGAATCAACAAACACAAGTCTCTCCCGGAGTGCAATAGCTGGGTGGTGGGATCATTTTGGCAACCGGAGCAAAAGTCTCATGATAATCAAGTCCTTCAACTTTCGTGTACCCCTTAGCAACCAGTCGAGCTTAGTACCTCTCAATAGATCCAGCGGCTTTGAGTTTGGTTTTGAAAACCCATTTACATCTAATAGGTTTCTTACTAGGTGGAAGTTGCTCAAGAGTCCAAGTGGAGTTATCTTCAAGGGCCTGTAGCTCAACTTACATTGCCTCGCTCCAATGAGGATGTCGGATGACATTAGAATAGCATAAGAGTTCAATACAAGAAGTGAGAGCATTTAAATAAGTAATATGTGAGGGAGAAAAACGAGAATATGAAATAAAGGCAGATAGAGAATGAGCAGTACTTGAAGCCATTGTAGCAGGTGAAGAAGTTGGGGGCTCTGTATGTAAGGTGGGGCACATGTAGTTATGGAGATAGGAAGGCCGTGTAGTGTGGCGGCAAGGGCGAGAGACGGGTGGAGGTGAAGGTGGGGAGGGTGGGGTTTGAGGAGGGTTAAGAGGTGTTTGGAAAGTAGGTAAGACGAGTTTTGAAACGGGAAGAAGAATGATTGGAGATGGAGAAGGAGAGAAGGAGGTGTCTGGAATATTCTGAAAAGGAAATTGTTGTTTATGGAATGTAATGTCACGAGAATAGAAAATAGACTGTATATCAAGATTGTAAAGTTTGTATGCTTTGTGGATACTGGGGTACCCAAGAAAGACACATTTAGTAGTACGGGGAGAAAATTTATCACGGTGAGCACGAAAAGTTTGTGCATAATAGAGACACCTAAACACACGAAAGTGATCATAGTGGGGTGTTTTGTTGAAAAAAAATCTCAAAAGGTGATTTATTTTGGAGAGTGCGATTAATGAGGTATGCAGCGGTGAGAACACAATCACCCCCAAAATGAAGGAGTAAGTGTGTTTGAAAACATAGACTGCGATCAACATTAAGAAGGTATCGATGTTTATGCTCCACAACGCCATTTTGTTGAGGAGTTTCAACACAAGTATGTTCATGAATAATGCCATGGTCAAGAAGATATGTTTGAAATTGATGAGAGAGAAATTCTTGTCCATTATCAGTTCTAATGATTTTCACAGTGGTGTTAAATTGATTTTTAACGATAGCAAAAAAATGCGTTAAATGAGCGTAAGCTTTTGATTTAAAATGCATTAATTATACCCAAGTAGTGTGGGAAAAATCATCCACTATAGTAAGAAGATAATGGGCTCCACATAAGGAAGAAGTATGGTATCCACCCCAAATATTGCAAAAAATCAGATTAAAAGCATAATTACTTTTATTAGCAAAATTTGGAAATGGTACCCTTGTGTGCTTAGAACGAGCACAGATATCACCATCAGAAAGAATACAAGGAGAATCTAAAATATTAGTAATAGTAAAATTGGAAGGGTGACCTAAACGTTGATGCCATAGAGTCTTATTAGCAATGGTTTGAGCAACAAAAACCATAGGGGGTCGGGATGGTACACGTAAAGTCCATTGCATTGTTCACCCGCTCCAATCAGCTTGATCAACTGTCGGTCTTGAAATAAGCAATTATTAGAAGAAAAACAATTATGCATGAATTTTGAAGGGCAATTTGGAAAATAGATAATAAATTAAAGGTTAAAAGAGGAACAAAATAGACTTGAGTTAGGGTAAGAGTTGATGAGAGAATACAAGTGCCAAGACCCTCGGCTGCGATATCCTGACTCGTGGGAAGTCGAATTAAATGGGGAGTGGCTAGGGTTTGTAGTTCGGTGAAAGCGTCCTTGTGGTGGCAGATATGGTGGCTTCCGCCATTGTCTACCACCCAATGGAGGCACCGATTGAAGGGAAATTTATGTTGAGGGGAGAAGAGATTACCAATAAAGTTGACTGAGCAGGAATCAATCGGAGACGGGGATGGCGCGAGCAAGTTGAGGAGCTTATGATATAATTCCGGTGACAAGCCTGGTACTGGACACGTCGTCGATGGAGCAACGGTGATTTGGTTGATGCTTGGCGGTGGCTAACCGAGAATGGAGGGTTGGTTCTTGGATTTCAGGTTACAACCAAGAGGATAACCCACAAGGGTCCAATAGCAATCTCGGGTATATCCTTCTTTGCCGCAAGTCGTGCACTTGAATGGAGGTTTTTGGAGCCCACCAGATCGGACTGCCTCGGCCATGGTTTCCAATGAAGATGGTCAAATATTGAGCATCCATTGTTGTTCTTCTTGAAAAAGAATGGAGAATACTTTGCTTATGGGTGGAAGTGGATCCATGGCCAAGATTTGAGTGCGGAGGGAGGTGAAGGAATCGTTGAGGCCGAGGAGAAACTGGAAAAAGGGATCTGCTTGCTGCTGTAAAGCTTGGAGGTCAGTGCTCTGTTGGAAGTGACCGAGTTCATCCCAAATTTGTTTTATTTGGTTGTAGTAATCATGGGTTGAACTTGTGGTTTGTTGTAAGGAAGAAAGGGCATGTTTGAGTTGGTAAATTTGGACATTATTGTCATAAGAAAATCGGGAGGAAAGATCAACCCAAACATCACATGGGTCTATATGCATTCAAGAGAATTGACAAGAGGTGGGCTGATAGAATTGAGGATCCAGGTAAGAACCATATCATTTGTTTGGTTCCATTGGGTGTATGCGAGTGTGTTAAGTTCAGGGGGTTTGAGGGTACCATCAACAAAACTAAGTTTGTTTTGGCATTGAGGGTTCATGTCATGACTTTTTGTCATTTGGGATAGTTGTTGCCAGTTAGAAATCTGAGGGATGAAGAAGATAAGGGGAAGGGAGGTTTGGGATGGATGATTCAGCCATGACTTTTCAAGACCGTTTCTAGCCTGATACCATGTTAAGAAACAAGGGAGACGTGTTTGAATAATTATGTGTATATTACTTTCGTATTATGCTTTACAAAATATATAGATGTACAATAAAACTAAGTATGGATATTTACATATAAGGAAAATGTTCTAACAGATGCCTAAAAATAAGAAATCCCTGATTTTGTGCAATCCATAATTTTGAAAAGATATGATTCTATCAATACACCATCTTGTATAGTGAATTTCAACAGTCTCACATGCAGCATGCTACACTAGTATAGTCAGCACTCATCCATTGAGTGTGCTGGCAGCAGGGTAGTGCCACATTCATGACATGGTACTATCATGTCAGCCGATGATCATATGCATAGGTCCATCATCCATTCACTTATCAGATTATATGCATAGGTCCATAATCCATTCACTTATCA
The DNA here is from genome assembly GCA_036559045.1 of Platycarya longipes. Lineage (NCBI taxonomy): Eukaryota > Viridiplantae > Streptophyta > Magnoliopsida > Fagales > Juglandaceae > Platycarya > Platycarya longipes. The sequence continues at coordinate 12,278,790 of CM071796.1, read as the reverse complement.
CATCTCCATATATATTGACTTTTTGGTTTAGGGTCGATGGTAAGAGAGACACCCATACTATTTGCAACCAAAAATGGTATTATTGACATGATTGAGAATATACTTGAAATCTTTCCTGAGGCTGTATATGAGGTGGATTCAAACATGAAGAACATAGTGCTATTATTAGTAGAGCATAAGCAATGTCATGTGTACACGCTCTTATTACAGAAGAAGGCGATGAATATTATACCTGGTAGTATATTTTGGGAAGTAGACAACCAAGGGAATACTGCACTGCATCTTGCTGCAAAGGTAGGAAGTTCTAATCATTGGCCAGTTCCTGGAGCCGCATTGCAAATGAATTGGGAAATCAAATGGTTTGAGGTAATGGCTTTTCCAACATATAATATGCCTACAGGATTAAATTCTCGGCGACCTTTGATAGTAATATTCTTAGCTAGATATATAAGCCTGATTGTGATATGATTCCTAATTAACTAAAACTCGTTTGAAAAGTGAGTTACGCCGTTATCTTTCACAATAATAAGCAGCTCCCCTAATTAATCAATGCAGTATGTAAAATCAACCATGCCAGAGAGGTTTCGTTTTATGCGCAACAACGTGGGCGAAACACCAGAGGAGGTGTTCACCAAATTACACAAGGATCTTCTCCAAGAAGGCGGAAAGTGGCTGACCAACATTTGCAAAATAGCATGCCCAGTTGCAACAGGTGTCTTTGTCGCCAGTGCTTTCTCCACGTCACCCAATCTGGATCTTACTAAACCTCACACTAAGTGGATTAAAGAAGCATTCAAGAGGTACTTACTGACGTCCATAGTTGCCTCCGGCCTTTCAATTATTGCAGTGTCATCATTCATTTTAGTCATGACATCTTGTCACAGTGAAAAGAGTTTCCGAACAGGTTGTAGTACATTATGTTTGCTTCTTTTGGGGTTAGCTGCCTGTTACATCTCTGGTATTGCTACTTTCACATCTTTCCTTCATGGTCATTTGAGTCTAAACTTCGAGGAACCAGATCAGATAACTGAAATTAGCACTAAATATGGATTCCTTTTTAGCATGGTTTTCCACATAGCTTATGTAGCAGCATTGAATATGCTAGCGTATTATCTTAGGTTATTAGCATTCACGAGGAATTTTAGGAGAATAAGGAGTACTAAATATATATCTATTTTTTACTATTTTTTTCTTGTTTTGATAGCATATGTATGTGTGATCTTTTTTTAAAAGTACATAATAGGGGATAAATTTTATTGATAAACTCCTCCATGCATTTCCTAATGATTAAGAGGGACCTGTGTACTATATATGTGTGTTCTATTTCATTGACCAATATACGCTCTGGTTGTTATGAATAATATTTTCTCAACTTTAGTTGTTTTTTCGATTACTTCTTAAAGTTCTTTTATTGCTTTTCACTTTGCATGTCTTCTTTGTGTTTTAACTTTTAAATCCTTCCACAATTGCAAGCACATTAGAGAACACACTTAGGCCTAGCTACCACTCGCCCAATGTAGATGGGCAGCCGCCCACTTCGGTTCCCACCCTCGTGATAGGCACTTTTCGGCCCTATCTCCCACCTCCAAGCCTGTGATCATCCTGCACTTGCAGGTATTCTTGCCTGACAGTCGAGCAGACAGATTGTCTTACAAACCATTTGGCCACCCAGCCGGCCTGGATTGACCATAAGTTCTCAATATGGCTTTTTAAAACCCAACTTTCTGTTTGTAGAGCCCAATCAAGTTTTTAAATTATATTTTAACCCATTTCTACATAATGTTTTCAAGTTCCTTATTACAAATCAATCTAAGTAGGTTTTCAAATGGAACAATATTATATCTAAAGAAGATTTTACAACTAATAAATTACAAAAAAAATAAAGTGCACAGAAGGTGTTTGAGAGAATTCCTCTGATATGCTCATATTCAATATAAAAGGTTTGTTGAATACAGTAAGCCGAGCACAATGGAGTATATACAACAGAATATGTGTAACAGAATTCTATGATAAGCTAGTTATCTTGTGACACCTGTGTAGCTATTTTATTCTATTTATTACAATGAGATATTCATGAAGATTCATTTGACACGGATATGGGTGCCGCCTCAATAACAACTAAAATATTACAAATTTATCTAAAACTATACGAGAAATGCTTTATAGCCCGAAATAGTGTATCGAAAATTTGTCCCAAATTGTAAAAATATTTTTTACGTAAGTATTTTTTAATAATAATGTAATTTTTTATTTTTGAAAAAATATTTAAGAATATATAAAAATTTTATGAAAAAAATAATAAGAAAAAAATTACACCATTCGGGACGCATTCAAATTATATCTCTTGGGAGATGTAGCTAAACTAGGCGATCAATTAATAAAAATTGGGACACCACTCAAACTATATATATTTAAAAAGAAATCATTGCTCAATAGGCGATCAATTAATAAAAATTTATTAACATTACTATATATATGGCACATGGTAGCCACGTGCGGCGCACTACAACAGAACTTCCTTATTTGCTGCGGTTTATTATACTCAGAAAATCCATGACATAAAAATGCAAACATTGGCGATTTCAAAATTTCGGCGCTTAAATGGATTGTTGCTACGAAATTAGCGATTTGTCACGATGGGAAGGCACGCAGGTGTAAAACTTGCTCCAAAATTTCTGTGCAAATAAGAAAGTTAACAAAAAATAAAAAGGAAAATTCTAAAGCAAGCGCGTCTTTGCAGCATTGTCTTCCAATGATTTCCACCACTCGGTTATTGGTGGGGTGTAAATGATTCAATTCCATCCAGTTCAATTTGAAAAAAATGTAGATAAGTTCTATTTGGTCCAAAAAAATTTTCATCCTGAATCGGATTGAATAGGATTCGGTCCATATCGGTCCGGTCCAATTCGGTTTAAGGGTATACCCCATATGATTTAATGAGCTCAATTTGATACAAAATCTTATAATAATTAAATATATTTTTTTTGCCTAAATTTATAAATTATTAAATATATACTAGTACTACTTTCATAAAAAAATAATCATTTTTGTCAATTCTCAATTTCTAATCTCATCTTAATATTAAATAAAATATATAGTTATAACTTATAGTCTATAGACTTAATACTTATACTATAAGTTATAACTAATATTTTATATTATATATAGCCTATAGGTTGATTAGTTAATTTAATTCTCATAAGTCATATCAATTAATCAATGATATTAATAATCATTAATCATACTTCATATATAGTTAAAAATAACATTAGTAATTAATATTTATAATTGCTACATGTAATCATAAGAAGAGTAATTATTAATTAGTTAATAGTAATTTTGTGATACATCATAGGTTGGTTAACTATAACTAATAAAACTATTACATAATTTACATTGTATATTTTAAATTTATATATTAGTGAATAGTGATAAATTAGTATTAATATATTATATAATAATAATACACTTATTACTTATAAGTTATTACTAATACTCTATATAGATATACTATAATTTATACTACAACTATTATAAATTATAATATGTTAAAATTATAAGAGTATATATTATATATTAATATGTTATACTACCACTCTTAATCTATATTAATATCAATATTAAAATTTATATACTATTACTTATATATACATATATACCTTTTTACATATATATATATATATAAATATATGTGTGCATTCGGTTCGATCCGGTCTGGTCCAATGGGAGAAATGTTATCCCCCTAGATCGACCGAATTCCAGTCCAGTTCCAACTTTTTATAGTCCTAATTACTGGAAAAAACAAGTCAAATAACAAAGAAAAAAAAGTAAAGTCTGAGCCCACCCCCAAACAGGCAATAACAACCTCCATTCACTCCAACCAAAAAATAATTAATTATTTACGCTGAAACTTTCGCTCATAAAACCGTTGACTCTCTCCTTAATTTCACAAAGAGCAGCTTTTCGTGCTGCATCTTATATTTCTAGTTTTTCAGTTCTCTTTTCTGAATAATTTTCAAGTCCACAACCAGTATTTGCAAAGACAACACGAGATTGAAGCAAACCAAAACAATGTTCTTTCCCTTCTTCCCCTCCAAAACACTATCAATTGATTGGGGAAGTCCCTCTTGCATTTTGAGTTAGCAAACAACATTGTGGACAAAACGACACCAAAGAAGAACAATATCGTCGACGGAGATGCTACTGCTAAGGCTTGGCTGGGGTGAGAATGATGGTGAGGAGCACGATGACGACAAACGACAGAAAAACTAGATCTCCTTCTCTGGTTTCGTCTAAAACAATTTTCCTCAATGGATCCTTCCATTTCTACTTATTTTGTTTCTGTTTTTTTTTAATAGATGAAAATTGGGTCACGTCAGCCGCAAAGCCGAGGCGCACATCCTGCCCGGGCATTACTCTTCCATAAAATCCCTAGTGTCTTGCATGAACAATCTCGCCCATCTTCCACACTGGTGATTTCCATTTCAAGCTAGATCCACAATTAATCCAGGTTGCGCAACCCTTCCCCAACGTTTGCCTTTCCTTCACCTTAGATTTAAGCGTCCATTCTTGTAGCAGCAAAGAGATTTTTCTTCAACTTTCATCCATAAAAGCCACAATCTGTTCTTCAGGCTATCGCTTTGATTCCCCCACGTCGGACTGTGATGGGATCCAAGTTATCCCACTGTCCTATTTACCAACTTCTGGCAGTATTCAAAGTCAATCACGACCCACCTTCACCAACTTCCGACAATCGCTCACAAAGGCCCAATATTTTGTAATATGTTTTTATATATCCGTTTCGTTTCCTGCCATTGATGAAGCTATTTTTCATTTCCAAATGTTTGCTGGAATTCGTTGGGGTGTTGAATGAGCATGCTGTGTCCAATCCAATCCAATCCAATCCAAAGAATTCGTTGAAGTCTGGACTTATATGCCCTTCAATTGAAACTTGAATCACAATAACTCATTTAAATTAACTCTTATCTTACGGTAGAATACCTATATAATTAGCTCCAGTCCTTCTCACGGAAAAACTTTGCAATAATTCTATTCTACAAGCAGGTAATTTGAAATGCAAGTATGATGACTCTTGAATATGTATTTTCTCATCTATTTATGGTCTTGGAAATGAAGGATTTAGTAGAATTGAATACTTAAACAAAGATTCATGACTCACAAGTAGATCATTATAAACATTCTGACAATAATACCTAATCCCTCATCTTCTAAAAGAGGCTATGATCCTGGCTTGGACATTGAAGCGATCTGAATGCCACCAGTCTTGTCTAAAAAAACAGGTGCACGGTGCACCGCACCAATACTTTTGAGTACCAATGGAGTTCAAAGTTTAATCATTTCTCTGTATGGGAAAAGAATTGGATTAGGGGTTACAACGTTACCATGTCCAAGTTTAGAGGTTTCTTGACTAGAACCGATTCAATGACTCACTGGCTCAGTTCTTAAATGTAAGCAGATAGAAATTAGCCATAACATTGTTGACAAAGAAAATTTCTACATATGGACAAATAACATCCTTGATAGAAGACAAACTAACTGTAATTCTAAAATAATCTAATATTATTCAAACATCTTTGATATCCAAATACGGTATCATGCAATTTAACTCACATGCAGCTGACGGTGAATTAGTGGATCATCTATTTTTGCATTGTGAGGTGACACGGACTTTGTGGAATATTGTTTTCAATCGTGTGCATGTTGTTTTGAAGACAGAGAGCAAACAATGGAGGAGCTCCAGGAGTTTTTTCTGTATACTCTCTTACTTTAGTTCTCAGCCATTGTACCCTATAGAAACAATGTGCATGATTTCTTGTCTTTTAGTTCAAACTCATGGAATGTAACTAGGCACGTCTTTTTCTTTGTATACTTCCTGTATATTAAGACTATGCCTTGTTATATTCTCATTAATAAAGTAGCTTATTACTTACCCAAAAAAAAAACTTACATACAATGTTTTAGTTCTTATACAGAAATCATTTAACAGATCACAATATGAAATTTACGGCCGATGTTTAAACTTTAATAAGCCAAGTTCCAAGCCACATTTGAGCTCATACAAAAGGCTAGTCAAAGTTACAGTCATTATAATTGACTTGAACTTCTCCCTTAACTCCTACCAAACCAGGGGGTATTACAATCTTCCATCCTTACCATTCCCCCCAAGAATTTGATCCCTAGATTGGCCGCTATACATCTCCATCACTATTCTCCCCTGGAGCTAATTAAATAGGTTACAGAAAATAAGAAGCTGCCTCATTAAAGACAACATTCAAGGAACAAAATGTTTGGATCAGCCTTGCTGAAGCAGAAACTCAATTGAAGAAGAGAGGAACTAAATTGGTGGAACTTTGCCGCTCCAGTCAGGGCATTCTATCATATAGTTGGCACGGCTCAAACATCACATCAAATCGTATTTAGTTCTAATGCCATTTGAAATGAACCAAAAATTAAAAAAACCCAATTCACAAATGGGTGCATACTCCAACAAAACTAATCAAGGTTACAAGCTAAAGTCAACTGGAATCATTTAGAGGAATTGCCTTCTCCCTTCCATGCCATGCATGACCCCATTCACCACCGTGATATACACATTTTGGCATTGCACAGAGTTCTACTAGACAGCAGCATAGTTTCTGTTAGAAGTTCACATTCTAAATAGGTTTAACAAGAGAATGCCTCCCTGGTGTGGGATAGAATATCTAACAAAGTTTATCATCGGATACCGAGGGCCAAACTATCTGGGAAACACCAAGAATGAATTTCACAAGCAAGCGGAAAGAGATTAATGTTTCTAGAACTTCTTGGTAGACACAATTTTGCAAGCAAGTGGGAAGAGAGTTTCTAGAGCTAATTTGATGTCAACCGACAATCAAATGGTGGTATCACGATATTGTCTGTAATTTTGAAGACGGAAGAAAGAGAATTGTAGTGTTCCAGTGAAGGTTGTAATGAACTGTTCCAACATAAACTCGTCAAGCCATCTAACCTCTGAATCCCAAATACCTCAGTTCAGATAAAATCATGCCTATTTAAAATCTTCGTACCATTTTAATTTTATTTATAATTCAATAACTATCTAGGTAAAATTTCAATCATGGGAATAAATGCCTACCACCCATTAAAAAAAAAATGCAGTTGATTGATCACTTTGGCCAGATCAACTGCTACTGCAAGCCACTGTTTCCAATAACGCAAACATGCACCCTTACTCTTTTTTTTTTTTTTTAATTATTGGTAATCAAGGTATTTTATTCGTAAGAATATACAAAGCCCAAGTACCCAGAACATACATGAGAAACTTGGGCATTACTCTAACAAGCAAAACGTTGCTCTAAAGCCCCTGAAGACATGTATATCCATCAAACCAAAAGTCCTTAATTCCACTGATACAAGAAGAAAAGACAATTTAAGAACATTAGCATTGGAAAATTTTTGAAGAATATGTAACTTTTCATCTTTTAACTAATCACTCAAAGTTTGAAATCCAAATTGAATTAGTCATCACATTTTCTATAATAATAAAATAATAAAATATTATTTATATTTCTTTAATTATTTTTTCTTTTTTCTTTTTTAATTTTTAATTTTTAATTTTATTTTCATCTTGCAAGGCACATAGAACATAGCATAAATTTCCATATCTCGTGTATCTAGATGCATAAAAAACTGCTTTTGCACTCCTGAAAAATTTTACAACTCAAGAGTAATGGGATATTCAATTTATGCTATTTATCAAATACATTCAGTGGTATTCTATCAAATACATTTGGTGGTCTCCATGACTAGCAATAGGTTTTCCATCCCAGAAGAAGCCATTAACAACCTGCTTATTTACTTACTGACGGAGAACTTACCATCACGACACAAGATCAATAACATCCAAAAAATGCACTTTGGGTTTTAACACGAAATACAAAACTAAGAAATTCTAAAAAAGAAACTGAATAGGGTAATGGCACACATTATGAAATCCAATTCAAATTGATGACTGCTATGCTATATTTGATGGCAAGCATTAACTATATCAAAAATCACAGCAACATATAATGAGCTCTAGCTCACATGAAACCTCCTCCCCTGTAAGAACATACGGAGGGTGTTGCAGAAGTTTAAAAACACACCAGGATAATGTCTCTGATCAAACAAAAAATGAAAAACATGCAACCACAAGAAGGCATTTTCGGGAGCATCTCCTGGACTTTTTTTGTTCATGATTTCATGTCTATTTGAATATTGAATATACACACTTTTGCCAACAATAAAGTGAGTACTTAGGACAAATGCATTTCCATAAAACCAGCTAAGAGTTATGAACTTAAGAGTGCCTACATGGAAATTAATCCATTTTCAATTCTGGGGAATTTGTACATCTTGAGGGGCACTGTTGGTTTTTTTTTTTTTTTTTTAAATCTGATTGACTATTTTCTACCATGCCAAACAGATTTGAAAAAAAAAATCGTAGATAAATCAATGCAAAATGGTAAAATACTAAGAGAACACCATAGACCATTAAATCAACCCCATAAATTCTCTCAGTTCCATGGAATTCATAGCAATAGAATGACCCCTAAAGTATCTGTTAGGAACCTAGTAAAATGAATATGAGTTGGTGGTTGATGATGTGAAAACAGAGATGAGCAGGGAACAAAACAGGAAGAGATAAAATGAAAAGAGTAACCATTTGCTGGAAATCCCAGTTCAGCGAAAAGCCAAATCAACAAAATCTCCTCCCCACGACCCAAAATGTTCCTCACCAAAACCCTCTTATGAACAAATACATGCCTAATTAAATACCTGTCTGTCAAGCCATAGAAATACAAATCAATAAACAATGTAAAACCTTGACAAACTCCTTGATACTGTCAGATTCCAATAAAAAAATAGTATGGGTTCTTCCAAACAAAGAGAGGCTTACAAATTCGATGAAAGCCTAGTTGCGATTAGCGCCAATGTTGCACTTGGCATCGACGATCTTGCTGAATGGCTTGCAGAGCTCGATGAGCTCCTCCTCGATGCACTCCCAGGGAAGATTTTGGAGGTGGAGAACCTTCTAGGGGGTTTGGATGTATTGGAACTGGGGGATACCCCGATGTTGACATCTAGGGTGTTTGAGGAAAGAAAAGTGTGGAGAAGAAATTTTGGGACTTGGGAGGAGAAATTTTCCTCATTATGTGAAGGACGAATTGGCCCCAGGAGGAAGAAATTTTGAGAGAGTGGAGAAGACACGGGAGATAGACTAGCGGGAAGAGATGATCGCAGGGAGGAAATAATAAAATATTAGAATGAAGGAGCTACAGTACTTTGCATATATGAAATGTAGGATGAATTTACTGTAGCTAAAATTCAGATGAAATGTATTTAGCTAATTCAATGTGGGCTGCATTTAGTGACTATTCTCTAAAATATGAAGAGCATTGGCATTTGGCTAATCCAATGCCAATGCTCTAACAAATCAGTAATTCAAGCTTATCCATTCTACCGGTAACATGTGTATGGATTTTCTTTTGGATGTCGAAGAAATATTCACTTTTCACACTTCCAAGCATCTTGTGCTCAGTCCAGAGAACTAAAATTTTAACAAGATTCCAAACCACTCAAAGCTACATAGTGGATGAATCTCAATCAATAAATGAAATGACGTGCAACCAGAGATTTCTGCATTTCATATATAATAAAGTATGCATGTCAAATACAAAAATGCTGAATGGTCTTGATATGGTCTTGGGAAAAACATTTCTACATAACCTACATGCTAAAGATGGATCAAATTCCTCACCTCACGTCATGCAAGTTTCAACCCACTTTAAGTCTGAAGTCTTAAAGTCTCTAATCTCTAGAAAAAGGAGGATGAAGGATCTTCCATGTTAGACACCATAATACATTATTCCAAAATACTAAACAACAGCAATAGGAGAATTTCTAAATTATTTTGACCCATTTAATTAAAATTTCTTGATTTTCATCAACCAAATTTAATACTCTCTCCCTCTTCCCGAATTTAACCAACCAAAGTTAATTCCAGATTTTAATCCTACGTATTTTCACAAAGATTCATAATGGAAGGACTTACGAATCATGCCCTCGAATGCATAATTGCAGGAACATACTCTCTCTCTCTCTTTCTCAAGAAAACAAATATATGGTTTACAAGTAGACATACATGTGATTAGACCAGGATCATTTAGCATAATGACATTCAAAGCGTATGAAAAATATCATAAGGAAATACAACTAAGTAATTGCGAGAAAAATAGTTTGGGTACCAATCACAACCGCAAAATCAAGCATCAGGAGCATCTGAGGCCTTTCCACCAAAGGGATCGTGAGTCGGACCAACATCCTGCCCTATGTGGCGCTGCACTAACCGCTGTAAATCGGCCATAACCTTGTGTTCACGCTTCGCCTTCTCTTCGTAGTTAAACATGGCCAACGCCCTCTTATCCTCGGCACTATAAACTTGGTTTTCCTTCCTAATACGAATGGCATTCATCCTCTGGTGCCTGCTACCACTCATGACATACCCAAGACCCTCAAACTTCTGAATCTCCTCTGCCGATAGACCCACTTCACCTCTACGCGGAATACGCTTCCCTTGCTGCACATACTGTGCAATGGCATCACCCTCACCGGGTCTAAGTGCACCACCATAACTAATATGCCCTTCAGCTCTCGGTAAAGGCATTGGCCCAACCACCGGTTCGTTATCCAAAGCCGGTAGCTTCTTCTGCGCCTCAATCATTTCCTTAAACCTCAGTGCCTCCGCATCGATTTCAGCCTTCGTTGCTTCATCCACCTTCGCCTTAGCGTCTTCTCCTACCTCAGAACCCGAATTCTCGCTGAAAGAGCGATTCTGCTTCTTTGACATTTCTCGATCACTGGCATCAGAGTCCTCACTTTCTTCTAAATCGCTGCTATATCTGCTCCGTTTTCTTCTTCTTCTACTCCTGCTACTTATGTTGCTACCCTTGTGCCTCCTGCTGCTTCTCTTACTCCTTTTACTTGATTTCTTTCTCCGCTTTCGGACTTCCTCAGATTCATCCGATTCACCATCGCTATCTTCCTCGCTCTCGTCTGATTCGTATTTTCTATTTCTACGCTTAGAAATCGAACCGTTCTGCTTCCTCTTCGACCTCGAATCATCGGATTCAGAGTCGCTCTCCGATTTCTCGGAGTCGGAGTTAGATATCCTTTTCCGATTACTCTCCTTTTCCTTTACTTTCTCTTTCTTTTCCAAGCTCGAATCGCTCTTCTCCTCGCTACCATCTCCATACTTGTCCGAGATCTCCTCGGCTTTCTCCACCTCAAACTCATCGTTCTGATTTCTAGGCGGACTCGGCGTCACGTTCCAAATACAACGCTTCAGAGTCTTCCTCATCTTCTGCCTCTTCAGCCTCCGGTACTCTTCGTAGCTCAGGCCCTTCAATTCCTCGTCGGACTCCGAATCGGACCGCTTCCCGTTTCGGTAATCGCGGTCGAGGTACGCCCGGCCCTTGTAGTCTCCGTCTCCGCGGCCAAATCGTTTAGGCAAAGCGTCGTTGTCTAGGGCTTTGTCAGGCCTAGGGCTTCGTCTAGGGTTTGGACTTGAAATTCTTACGGGCGAGTTCGAGTGCCTGCGGCGATGGTCATCGTAGCGGTCATAGGCGTCGTAAATGGGGCTTCGGCGGCCCCGGCGTCGGCTGTAGTCGAGGGAGGTGTCGGAATCATCCGGGGTGTAGCGGACGGAACGGCGTCGTTTCTCTGGGATTTCGATCGTAGACGACGGCCTTCCCATTGGTGTTGAAAGCCGAAATGGGATAAGTTGGTGTGAGGGAGGATGAGAATGGACCGCTGCAGTGGCATTTTATATGCTGTTTTTCATGTGGATTTTTACTTGCGCCCGCCGGCACGGCCGGCCCGTCTATTCAAAGTGTTATAATATGATCCTAATGTTTTTTTTATTGGGCCTCGGGCCTCACATTTTGGTCATTTATGTAGTACACATTTCTTTTTCATTTAAGGCTCGTTTGTTTTGATAAATAAGATGAAGAAAAATTCTATTCGACATCCGGTTTATTTTCTAACTCTACCCAATATCTAATGTGGCAAATTGGATTTAGGAAAAACAGTTTACACTTTATCTTTGTCTCTCCCTCCCTCCCTCAGCGAACGAAGGCTTTTGATTTGTATTTCCTTTTTATGAACTAAATCTTAATTAAGGGTGTTCGTCCAGATTTCAAATTCTCAAATCTGAAATATGGATTCAAAATTTCCTTAAATCTTTTTTAAAAAAAATCAAAAATTTTAAGAAATAAATAAAATTTCATATCAGTACAACCTGGCCTGGATGAACAGGCCTAGCCCTAATCCCTTCTCTAGAGGTGTCAAAATGTATCAACGAGTCGTGTTCGTGTCGTATCAAGGCGTGTACATAATACTTAAAGGGTCAACACGAACACGACTCATTAAGGGTTTCGTTTCAAACTTCAATCCTAACACAACCCGTTAAAATAACAGATTGACACGACACGATCCATTAAGACCCGTTAAAACTTTTGACACTATATGACACAATATGACACAACACAACATAACACAATCTGACTCGTTTTAACCTGTAAACCCGTTAGTGACCCGTTTGAATTTAACCTAATTGATTTTATACAAATATTAAAAATTAAATGATAGTTATAAAATATAAAAAATTAATTACAAATTACAATCTTAAAATTATAATTCAATAAGTAGTACACTATAAAATATGATAAAAAGACAAATATAATTATAACCTAAACATATTAAACAACAATGAATTAACTCATTAATGACTTTTTAATAAGTACTTAAATGGGATAACTAAGTATCTAAAAATATAAAACTAATTTTAAATTAAAATTTTTTAAAATTTAGGTCAAGGGTATAAAAATAAATTCAAATTTTTTAACATGTCTTAACGAGTCAAACCCGACGGGTCATAACGGATTTGACCCGTTATGACTCGGTATCAAATCGTGTCTTAACGAATTGACACGATTTGATTCGAAACCTGTTAAAACTAAACACTAATTCGTTTTTATTGTGTCGTGTTCATTTCGTATTAACGTATCATATTATATATTGCCACGACCTTACCCCCTCCCTCATTCTCTCTCTTCTGTGAAAGTCTTTGTCTCGTGTCCCCTCTCTCTCCTCTTCTCCTTCATGCATGAATGATTGCAATAATAAAAATTTCTATCATTTTTCTATATAACCCAGTCACAATTACTGACCCATTTAAAACGCATTAATCAAATCACAACACTAACTCCATTGCGATATTAAAGTTCTTCTATTATAAGGTGCTAATTCCCAAACCAGGCCATAACCCAGCCATGATCTTCCTTGGCCATGACTTGATGCTGCTTCTCTTGCCTTTGTGCTATTGCTTGCCATTACTACATCGATCATATATGTGGTTAATAACTGATGGTGCAGCGTAATTATTATGGGCAGTTTTCCTTATTCTCACCATTTTGTATTTGCAGATCCTAGGATCATGGTGCAAGCCATGATTACAAATATATTATACTGAACTTTTTCGTACCAAGAAAATTTAAGTTTCTTTTGCTGGGGCAACGCAGTCCTATGGTGGCCGATTTGGCTTCCTGCATGGGATCAGGGGCCTGATTTTGCCACTACATTAGGTACTGTTGCTCTTCGCATGACTTTTTTTTTTCTCTTTCTTTCTTTAAAAGTAATTTTTTTAGAAAGTAGTTTTTATGATAAATTTAAAATACTATTATTACCTTAGTGGAAGAAAATGGTAAAATAAGGAAGAGAAACACAAAGGCCAAATTAAGCACGAGGGTGTTGATGAACGAAAAAATCTTAATTTTGAGATAAGTTTATTTGTGTGCGTGATAACAAATTAATATTTGAGAAAACGTAGAGACCAACCAGACTAACCTCTTCCAAAAATCAGCTTACGAATAACAAGTTGTCACATAAGTATTTTATTTTACATACTATACACTTGCAAGCAGATGAACCCACTCAAGACAAGGCTTCGTGCCAATTTTTGAGATGTTCATCCCTTCTTCTTCGTTTATATTTATTAGATTATGTCAAATTATATTTCAAATGTAATTTTCAAATTTATTTCAAATACTCTATCCAAATTTTAAATTATCTATTTTTTCAAATTTTCTCTAATGTATTTTTTTCTTAATCCCACATTAGTTAGACAATAAAATATTTAATAGTTTATAAGTAAATGTATTTTACTATACATAAAATAAATAAAAGGATAGACACATTCTAGAAGTGTCATCCAGTACGAAATACTTAAAGTCGACGCATTGACGCTTTAGACACACTTAACATTTTGCACGTATGCATCGTCGCAAGTGACGAAATTATTTTATTAAATAAAATGACGTGTCTGGTCACTTTTTTTTACAGTTGTTATTTCGGTTATTAAAAAAGTAATTGTTATGACGGTTTTATTATTCTTCTTCAAACAATAACTGTCAAATTCGTAATAAAATTGAAATATTGTGCCTGCTACTATCGCATTTGTTTGTTCAAAACGTTAGTATTCAGAATTTGCAATCTTAATACTTTATAAATAGTTTTGTATTCTGAGAATAGAGTTGTTTGATTCTCTTTTATAAAATTCTATATGAGTGAGAGGTAATATTTGTCCAAAAAACAGATTAACATTCATTCTACTGTTTATCTCTTTTAATCTCTATTCATATTTTATTTCTAACAATTTTTAGCTCATTTCTTTGTTCCAGCAAAATCCGTGTGCATCAAGCTATCCCCAACAAGCATGAACACTTCTAAAACAGTCAGAAGGGATTTTCATTCATTTTTCCTGCAACTGTTAAAAAGGGATTCTCAAGATTGGAAGGTATTGTAAAGTCAGTCACATCTGCATGTATTTATGCTTAAATAAAATGGAAACAATCCATGGAAAAACTTCAATCCTAAGTCAAGGTGTAAGCCTCCTACAGGGATATATATCTCATTCGGCGTAAAGAGTAAAATTTAACAAATTACAAAAATTTCTATAAGAAAATAAGTATAAATAACCAATTAATTGCAACCAAAATTATTGTTTTTGCTGGAAATAATTTTTTGCGATGTTCTTTTTCACTTTTGCAATAAAATCTAGCGTCACAAAATATCTATTTTATTGTAGTAATGTACTGATGCGCTGAGCAAGTGAAACAATTTGCATTGTTCTACAGTGTCTCTCGAGTTATGTTCTTTTGGCTTCATAATTAGATATAATTATAGAACAGTACATATGGAAGTGATATTATTTTGTTGGAATCATGTAACCACATTATTGTAAGTCATAGCAAATATGGCTTGTCCCATTTTGATGGTTAGCCAACTTTTCAAGAGTCTTTCTTGTGTTTGAATATTTAGGCCCCATTTGAATTCGGAGATGAGATGAGTTGAGATGAATTTAGTTTATTTTTTAATATTATTATTATTTTAGGATTTGAAAAATGTGTGTTGGGATTTGAAAAAAGTGTATTGGAATTTAAAAAATGTGTATAAGAATTTGTGTTTTATATAAAAAATTATAAAAATATAATGATGAAATGAAGATGAGTTGAGCTCATTTTCGAATACAAACATGACCTTAAACATTACTTTTTACAGTTTTTATTACTATCCGTATTATTCAACATTTTATCATTACTTTTTCTCTACTATTCATAGACCATCTCAAATCATATCACTAACAAAACGTAACCTTAGTCGTAGTACTAGTACTAGATGAAGATCCCAAACGGATCTCACTTTTGCATACTACAACTAGCTAGGAAATCAGTTGATTTATTTGTATTTTATACTTGGATAGGAGTTAACCCATGTCCTGGCCCTATTATTAAGAATAGTGAATAATTACTATTCTAATTAATTGCATTTAACCAACCGGGCAACCATATGAGCATGCATGGCAAACCATAACCTCGCTTAGAATCATGTAACCCGGCCTACTTAAAACTGTATGGAAATTAGCCATGATTAAGGTTGTTGATAAAACTCAAGACGAATGTTGTTAATTTATCATCAACGAATGCAACAATAATATGATACAATATCTAGTTAAACTTATTCATACACACTAAGAGCCTAATGGCCTGAGGGTCTGATGACATATAATCTTGGAGAACCTAAGTTCAAAACCCCGGCCTACCCCTTTATCAAATAAAAAGAAAAACAAAAAAACTAATTATACACTACATGAGTTCACAACGTACATTTCACTTATTAACTAGATATAAATAAGTACTACTTGTAATTTTAAAGCAATTGCCAGATCTCATGTTTTACGTGCATGATCATAACCATATATCACATTTGATTGCATTCGGTATTGGCAGCTGCCGATGAGAAGCGGCCTGCTACTTTTGATGTCACGTTTGCTCCTAGCGTTGCAAATGCCTTGCCGATTCGTTCGCGTTTCTGAAAGTTGAACGATTAAAAATTAATGCAATGAGTACTGTGTAATTCTATTGAGCACATACACAAAATAATATAGTAAATTAATGCAGATTGTTGGTTCCTCATTCCCTCCCGTTTAGGGTGGTGTGTCAGCTAGTGTACGTACTGCCGTCTAGCTTTAACGGTTCAGCACATGTCCATTAGTGTTTCATTTTATTTTTAATTTTTTTAATTTTTTTTAATATTTTTAAAATATTTAAAAAAAAATACACTAATATACAAAAACTTACTTCGTCAATTATTAAGTAACAAATTTTAATAAATAAATAAATAAATATATAAGCAGTCAAAATCTGCATCTACTTCATTCCATCGTTTTACTGTATATATATAACAAAATTGTGTTTGTTTTGTCATCAATTAGAAGCTGTCACACATAGGCTAATAAGTAATTTTGTTATATATATTTCATGTGCCTTATAATCACTACAAAAAAAAAAAAAAAGGGCCGGTATACTGTTTTTGTCATAATAATTTTATTGGTTGCAATTAATTAATCACAAATATTACCTATTTTTCTTATAGTAAATAGGGATGATTCCCATAGAGATAGACTGCATCGACTCAATCGACTTACCCATTAGTAATGGTTCCCATAGAGAACATATTCATTTTTTTTTCGTACGAAGTGTACTACACTACAAGAAATATTACATTTCCCGGCGATTAAAAATTCGCTGCTTAAAAAATCGCTGTGTAAGCTTCTTTTTTGCGGCGATTTATAGTTCGCCGCTTTAAGTCACATATATTGGACGAAAGCGTAATTGTATGTGCTTTCTACGAATGTCACGGCGAAAATGTTCGCCGCAAAATTTTAAAAGCTCAATTGCAGCGATATTTAGATCGCTGCAAATGGACTAGTATATAAGCCTGAATATTTCGCCCTCTTCTTTCCCCCCCCCACTCTTTCGATTTTCCCCCCACTCTCCCCGCGGAAAACACCGAAAAACCCTTCCCCCGCTGAGATTGCCAAAGCCCACGATCTCACCGGCGACGTGCTCGACTGAAGACTGCCACCACCTCATCGCCGGCCTCCACCTATTTTCTGCTCGTGCTCGGAAGGGGTGATTTCATTGACTCTTGACAGGTAACACCTGACATTAATAACTCGGTATGATTAGCTACGATTTGTGTAGATTCTTCTCGTTCTCACATTAATCACTCGAGTGTATTTCGCAGTTAGGGCTAGCGAATTAGGCAATACCTTGGCTGGTTTTGGGTTTCGCCTCCTCCATCACCATTCACCCACTGTATTGTTGCCGATTGTGGTAAATACTGCTTTGTTTGTAGTGCATTTGTGATTTGTGTGTTTTTTTGTCATCTGTTGGATGTTTTGCATGATGAGCGTAATTTAGTGTTGCTAATTTTTAATTCTTCCTATCTTCCCTCTGTATTCGATTTATACCCACTGTATTATCTTCGCAAGTTGTTTATGCATGTTTGGTTGTCAGCAACGGTAATAGAAAAATTAAAAAATAAAATAAAATTAATCATAACTAATCCTTATCAACTGCTGAGAAATGAGTGTTGTAATTGTGTGTACTTTCTATATTTTGGAGACTTGCTGGGCAGTATCAATGCTTATGAAAAAAGGATCTTCAAATTCTGGTAAGCTATTATGTGTTTCAATGCTAGTAGAAGCGAACTATATATACATGCATATTTACTTGTATTTTTATGCACTGCCCAAGATTAAGCAGTAAAATCCATAAAGCAGATAGGAGGAACTACTAGCATCATGTAGCCTAAATATTTAAGCGGCAGCTATATTAAAAATTAAGATTATAACATATATATTTATACTACTCCTCTGGCTTCATTTTGCTCTACTCCAACATCTAAATATTTTCTCAGTACACATTTTATTCGATATGATCTACATATGACAACAACTTAGCTGACCGATACACAATTTATAATACAAATCAAGCTTGAAGCCAGTCCACTGAATCCGGGTTTTATTCTGTTCCTACACAAGCCCATCGGCCATCTGATTCAAATTATTTATACCCTTTAAATATGAATATCCTTCTGCAAGCACCTCCTTTTCTGCAAGAACGAACCCACATTACTTGGAAGTTGCCCCCCACTGTAACATGTTATACTATAATTCATTCAGGAATGGAGATCCTCCTAACAGATCTCAAATGCTTACCATGCTCTGTTCTGACATCAAAAGATTTTAGATCCCCAAACTTCCACTTTGATCCAGTTTTTTCTTTTCTTTTCTTTTCTTTATGTCCATTGAAACTGAAGCATCTCACGTATTCTATATTTATATGAAACCACAGCAGCTACCTATTAGCTCATCAAAACTGTACAGAACAA
Organism: Platycarya longipes; assembly: GCA_036559045.1. Lineage (NCBI taxonomy): Eukaryota > Viridiplantae > Streptophyta > Magnoliopsida > Fagales > Juglandaceae > Platycarya > Platycarya longipes. The sequence continues at coordinate 12,259,956 of CM071796.1, read as the reverse complement.
TAGCTAACTTCCAATGAATTACTGACCTAAAATATATTTCAAATACTACTAAACCTGCAGTTATCAGTGGCACTAATTGAAAAAATCAACAGTAAATATCACCACATGAGAGATTGTACAGTTATTAATAGCATAACCTAATAGGCATGAAAAAAAAATGAAAGGATAACCTGAAAATTATACATGTACAGGGTATAAGATTAGCTCCTACAACTTACAGGGGAGAGTTAAAATATACTTTCATAAGATATTTGTTAGGGAGGAGGAAATGCCCTTCTAAGACAGAACAATAAGAGCTTCAAGGAGGCAGTAGACAAAATTGGGTTTTTTCTTTTTTTCTCTTGAAAACTGTTTCACACCTAAATCCTGTAGCAGCAGAAAATCACTGCGATGGCAGAGCAATCCATGCTGAAAACACATCAAGTTAATCAAAAGGCTGACATCTGAAAAACCTTTTTTGTCATTTATCATCCTATAGCTGAAAAATGGAATAACAAAAAAAAAAACATAAACAATAGTGGTCGACACGTGTATAGCATTGGGAACATTTTGTGTGCATTTGTGAATGATGAGAAATTTTATTTGTAATTTTAAATGGATAGTGCATGTGTAATTTATTTGTAATTTTAAAGTAATAAATTTATTACTGTAGGCAATATATATTTTCACACTCAAATGCAATCTGAATCCAAAAAAAACCTATTATATTCCTGTTTTAATTAAAATTCTTTATATATATACATCTACTCTTTGCATTTTTCTTTTTAGATGGATAAAAGCTGGATGAACATTCCTGATAGACTTGGGTCACCTGCATACGCTGAAGGTGTTAGAAATTTTCTCACCATGGCACGAAATCATTCCTTAGGAAGTGATCGCATTCGATGTCCCTGTCGTAGATGCTTAAATAATCTTCACTTGTCAATATTTGAGGTGGAATCCCATTTGTACATAAAGGGAATAAATCCGAACTACACCCAGTGGATATTTCATGGAGAAGAGGAAACACTACCCTTCATTAACAACGGTCCAAATCGTGATGATACTGGAGATATTGGAGTTGAAGATGGGTTCATTGATGACATGGAAGACATGCTATTTGCATCACATAGGTCAACATTATAAAAAATTATGTAATACTTGTGCTTTGCATATTTGCATCACATAGGTCAACATTTACTTTAAGATTTAAAATAAGAAAATCATAATTTGGTGTTAGCACTCATGATCCAATATTTAAAGCTTTTTACATGTAGGTGACCAGATGGGTGATAGTGGGCGTGGTCGAGCCCGCGGCCGAGGAATCCGGGGTAAGGTACGTTGGACTCGTCCGTTATCTCGTGTCGGCCGGCCACGGGGCACAAAAATAAGTGAATTCCCAGATGACTTGACCCAGCCTCTGAGTCATCCATGTGAGCCGGCGTGTGTGGACCCAATCCTGGAGCCTGAGCCAAACAACGAACCCATTCCGAGTAGACAGCCGGAGACAGACACTTTAGATACATTACCCTCTGGTATAGTCCAAATTTGCATGGTCTTATACTTTAATTGTTGTGTACTTTTAATTCAACCAATTAGGCTCCTGATGCTTTCATTATTGTTATGTTATGTATGATAGTGTCTACAGTCCCCGTAGACACGCCAGCCACCCAGGCTGAGACATCCAAACGTGGACGTGGGCCGGCGAAGTTAACGGAGTTTGAGAAGTTGCGCAAGTATGGACTTATACCGTTAAAGATTAATCCCGGAGAGACTGCTCCGTGCTGTGAGAATGCATCGATATTTACATCACGGGTAACATGGATTGTTAAACAACACTGCGACATGAGTTACCCAAGATGGAGTGATGTACCCCAAGCACATAAGGATGAGTTGATAGATCGGATTCGGGTAAGACCGTTATACTTGGTGGCGAAAGATTTGAATTCATTGTATTGTAGTCAATATTTGGTCTAACTTACTTTTTTTTTTTTGCAACATTAGCTTGATTTTGAATTAGACTGGGAATTGGAAAATCATAGATTGGCTGTGACGAAACAGCTTCGAAAGCGCTTCAATGCATTCCACCACGAATTACATAAGATTTATACTTCATTCGCAAGCGAGAACGATGCATTGACGAGTGGGTGTAGTTTGGTGGCTCCTGTGGTTTGGTTTAAACTATGCATGAGATGGGGTAGTGACCACTTTAAGGTACGAACAAAATTTATTATTAAAATTATTTATTACTTTGGCTTGCATTGCTAATATCTGTGTGTATTGGCAGAAAATATCAACTCAAACTCGGGAGAACAGGAAGAAGCAAAAGGTTAACCATACAAGTGGTCGTAAATCCTTTGTGCGGGCCCTAGAACAAAAGGTTTGATGGTTATTTAATAGTACCATTTTATATTTCATTTTACATTATGTTGGGGCATAGAATAACATTCGTACACTTATATACACATGTAGCGTGCTGAAGGCACCACTATGGTGGACTTCTACAAGGCAACCCACTGGTCCAAGAAGAAGGACAAGTTTGTGACGGAAGCCACCGAGCTTGCATATGTGAGAATTTATTTAAAATTGATAACTAATATTATTTACTAATACCAAAGCTTGTTTTATATATTATTTACTAAATGTGACACATTTAGTAATCATTTAATTATGTTAACTTGCAGAATAATATGGCTTCTAGATATGAAGCGCTAGAACCAGAGAAGCGAACTAATGAAGCAGCCGCGGGTGTCTTCAGAGAGGTACTTGGTCATAGACCAGGCTATGCAAGAGGGCTAGGAGAAATGGTGATCCCAGAGTCTACAAGACAACGCAACTTAGCCCGTGAGAAAGAACATTTGGCGGCGATTGAAAAACATAGGAATGCGGCTGAAGCAGCCACCCGTGAGATGGAGGCAATGAAGACAAAGCTAGCTGCTATTGAGGAGAGACAGGAGGCAACAGATCGTTTGCTGCGGGAGTTACTAGCCGCTCGACCACCTGTCTTTGAGTCTCGTCAGGAGGCTCAATGAATTGGTTTTTCTGATATTTTGGAAGGTATATTTTTTGTGGGGTTTATAGGAGCTACAATATTTGGAAGAAGCTTATTTTTGGCCCTTTGACCTTCATCTTGGCTTAGAAGGTATGATAATATATATAATGGAAGGAATGATAATATACGTTCATCTTTGGCCCTTTGATGTTATATCTTACTAACTGTTTAAGTAGAACTCACTTTGTTGCCTATGATTTCTTTTGTACAATTTTCTTCCCTTGCAGTTTTCCGTTTTTGGTTCGATGTTGTCTCTTGGAGGAATGATAGGTGCATTATTAAATGGAAGGATAGTTGATAGATTTGAGAGGAGGGTTGTAAGTTTCTCTTCACTTTTCTCTGTTTTTGGCCTTACTTTATCTTTTTCTTTTGCAAATGAGCTGTGCTGTGGAAATATTATAATATAACAAGCTTTGATATCAGGCAACGTCTCTCTAATCTTTTGGGGGATTTTATTTTCTAGATTTTAGGCTTTGTTTATAAGATATTTTTTAATATTAATTTTATATGAAAATTTGATAAAGTAGTATGAGAATTTAAAAAAATTGGTAGAGCAGGTATTGGTGCAATATTGAGGGATGGTTTGAGTAAGGTGATTGTAGCTGCTAGTAAATCTGAGCATGAGGTGGAGGAACCATATATAAGGCTATAGAGTTATTAGTTATTTTTCCGGGATTAATACACTTGTGTGCTAGCATTGTTATTGCAAAGCTACTAGTGGAAAATTATGCAGTCTTAAATCAATATTAGAGGCATGTACCTAGTATTTGACAGATAGAAAACTAGGTTAGGTAGTCTTGTAGTGAATCTCAAACTTTTTAGGATACCCCCACGATCCAACCTGACAGAAAAAGGATGAAAAGAAAAAGTAAAACTAAAGTGGAGTAATAAGAAAAAGCAGCTTAATCCACAACATTCCTTTACAGTTTTTACCATCTACTAGTTGTTGCCATTGTAATCAATTAATAACGTTTTAGGTCTTAGTTGCAGATGATGAATATTGCAGGCTAGCTAGATCATGTGATCAATAATCTAAAGTCAAATGGATTTATTATTATTTTTTTATCCAAAATCATGGCATAGATCAGTCTTCGGTTGTCCCGTAACTTCTATGATCATTTGTTTGACATTTATTTTATCACTATCAAATAATGATGATTCTACATAAAATAAAAATAAAAACAAAAACAAAAAAGAAAAATAATGATGATGCTTGTGGTCCTTCCTTTTTAGCGGCTCAAACTCTCTGCACATGAAGAACTCAACAACTATGGAATATATCTTGATGCCATATTTTGTTTGTCATGACATGCAACACTACTTCACTTCATGATTTATTTATATATATAGTTACTTTTTGCCTCCTATAATTCACAATGGATCAGCACTTCCAAATAAAATAAAATAAAATGTAAATCCAAAAAATATCATCGGGGGCTTTTTAGAAGCTGGATCTATGTGCTAGATTTCATCATCATGTGTCACTTTTTTTCTTTTTTTTTTTTGACTGTTTATATATTTAATTTTTTTTTAATTTCCTTTACTTATTGATTAAGAAATTGATTATTAGTATATTAGTAGTTTTTCTTAAATATTTTTTTTTTGTTAAAAAAATATGAATAGAAAAATAAAAGAATTGAGAAAGAATTATTAGTATATTAATTTTCCTTTACTTTCTTTTTCATGTTGCAGTATGCTGGCGAAGTTTATGATAAAGAATCCAAGTCAAGTGAATGAAAAGATGGGCTTCTATAGAAATGGTTGGTTAATGGAAGAAATGTATTGTTGTAACCATGAGGGACGGACCCTTATTACTCTTGGGGGTGTTTGATTACCGGTGCATGTCACGTATGAAAATCTTATTGTGTTTGAGCTATATGTTCTTTGTAGTTTTATGCTTAATCCCAAAAACTGAAAATTGTGCTGTTACATTTTTACCCAGTTTTTCATTTGTTTGGAATTATGACTTACAACTTGTATGATCAGCATGAGATAGTAAAGACATATGTGCATAATTAAAATGATTTTAGAGTAAAGACATGTGGATAGAAATTCTTTATTCTCCAAAAAAAAAAAAAAAAAAATTTGTGAAGAGGAGTGAATTATGGACAAATTGGATTGGAATTAGATGTATACAGAAAATTTGAAAAAAAAAAATTTGCTGCAAGACGAACTCCAGAACATGGAAAACGTCCAGAAAATTTCGGCATATAGCAATCTTTTTCCAGCGATTATGTGGCGCCGCAACTAGTTGAAACTAGCCGTTTATATGCAAACGTGGTTTACTCATTTGCGGTGCAGAATTGCTTTTTTGCGGCGAATATGTTTGCTGCAAATAGTGAAGTTTTTGCCGCGATTCTCCCGGTTCGCTGCTACAAAGCATAAGCAGCTTTTCTATAGCGTCGAACACGCGGCGCAATACAATCACTGCTAAAGCCTTTTTGCGGCGATTAAGTGGGTATTAGCAGCGATTTTAATCGCCGCAAATAATAATTTTTCTTGTAGTGCTAGCAAAATATTAATTTCGCATCCTTAATTAGATAAAGCAATATATATATATATATATATATATATTACTATTATTTATTTCCCATATGCATTTATTAATTGGTGATGAAAAGTCTTTTCGCCCAAATTATTTTATCAAGGAAATTAAAGTTTTATCAACTTTTTCAAAGTCACCTCTCTAACAATGAATTCTGATCATGTAGTATTTGACTTAAATTAATTCATGATATGATCACATGGAAGAAGTGAATGCAAGAATTACCCGGTAACACTGTTTGTTTGCAACGACTATCCGATTTGCAGTTTTTTCCTGCATCAAAAAGTTGCTTTAATAAGTAATGACGTCTCACATATAATTGAGAGTTGTTTTCATCCTTTTAACAATGGTGTAATAACATTCAAATTGACTGGTATATATGAAAAAGAAATGATATTATAGTCATAGAGTTCGTTCAATTTATAAAAAAACTGAATGGGACTCATATAAAAAAAATTGTGAATTTCATTGTTTTTCAAAATAATTGTGTAGTATTTATACATTTTATGATTGTACGTAGCATTATGTATAAAATGTATACATGTTTGTGCAACAAAAGTATTGGACATAAGATAGAATTAGGAGACAGTAGTATTGGAAATGCTAATTGTAGTAGTACTTAACAAGCACTTTTATAAATTTTGTTTTTTCACATGTCATGAATTAATGATATGCTGAAAATTATAAATCTAAAACCCGAAATCTGAATTTCAAAAGAAATATGATAAATTGATTATGTATTTTTTGGAAATAAAACTATAAATACATGTAACACTACTATCAAGTAAATCATATTGAGAAGTCTTACTGGTTTTTCTAGAAGTCTTATATTATATTAATGCATGGACGATGATTCTAATTCCCATTTCAAGTAAAATGGATAAATATCATCTCAAGTAAACTGAATAGTATCCATTACATATAAAATATAAGGTATTTTGATCAATATTTCACCTGACAGTATTTTGTGAAATTACAAAATAGGTACTATAGTCCATTCAAAGTGAGATAATAATGATTCTTGCTTTTTTTTTTTATTTGGGACCGTGCTACCATTACAAAACCAAGATAGGGAAAAACAATAAAGGAATTAATTAAAGAAAGTAAAAAGAAGTTGCTCAAGACTAAACGTTCATGTTATTTTCTTGTTTTGAAACGAAGAACTGATTAATTTGCCTAAAAATCTGTATCTACTTCATTCCATCGTTTTACTGTATATATATATATAACAAAATTGTGTTTGTTTTGTCATCAATTAGAAGCTGCATGTCACATATAGGCTAATAAGTAATTTTGTTATATATATATATATATATATATAAATCTATATATCTATATTTCATTGTGCCTTATAATCAGTACAAGAAAAATGGGTATATATACTATTTTTATCGTAAATAATCAAGTTGGTTGTAATTAATTTATCACAAATACTCATTTTCTTAAACCAAATAAGGATGACGTACAAATTAATAGGTTGGCATACACGTCATCTAATTAAGTGTGAGGAAAACATATACCGCGGCCTGATCAGATCGACGTGGAAAAAGAAAGAAGTGAAATACAATTAATTTCACAATTACATGCATGTTAATTATATATAATAACGATAGTTTTACCTGGTTAGATACATGTCAATCAAAAAATCTTTGTTGGCCAGCAAGAAGCTAAAACTAATTTAAGCAATTTTCTATGCGTCATTAATTTGCACGTTTTGAAGAAGCTCAAATGAGAGAGCCAAGTGATCAAGCTTATATGTGTGCATATTTCAAGGAAGCAAAATTCTTTTTATTATAATTATTATAAGCCTGTGTGGACGATACATACATACTAATTAGTAATTAATTAAGTGCTAACATGGTATAATATGATTCAGAAGTGAGGATTTTATATATATACATGAATTCGAATGGGGTCGGGACGTACAGGTTGTTACAAATTAAGTATGATATAACGATACTAATATTTTAACCTAAATAAATATATATAGTTACTATTCATTCCGAGTTAAAATGGAGATCATCAGGATTCTATTCCATCTAGGACCATGGCACCCTTACAACATTTGCATAGGAAAAAGGAAAAAAAATTGCACGTACGAGGTTAATTGCAAATAGTTAATTGTTTTAATTATTATCATCTTGTTTTTATATTTTATAATATTGACATAATTAAATTGACCACGATAAATCTACGTACACATCTGCATGACTAGTGTATATAGAACACAAATAAAAAAACACGAGATAGATCAAGAAATAGAAGACAATAATTATATATATATATATAAATATTAGAGATTACCTGGTAATTAGAGTCATCTAAATGATCTGCTTCAGTTGCATTGTTTTCCTAAATCACAAAATCATGTGTATATGATCACTAAGAAGTCATGATGCCTAGCTAGTTAAGAATCTATCGGTTTTATCATGTTAACAAGAGTACTGATCATGACCAATATAAGATTCAAATTTACTGGTATAAAATAAACAATAACCATATATACCATTTAAGTAAAAGACAATTAATATTATACCTGATGATCCGACAATTCATGAAAGAGTACATATTGACCTTCATTTTCGTCGGTTTTGACCTACACCAAAGGTCATGAATTGCTTTATATATCCAAAAGTCACGGCGCAGGATTTAGAAACTTGTTTTTTCTTTTTAAAAAAAAAAAAATTGTAAGAGATATAAATAAAATGAATCAAATTTACAAGCATAAAAGACCATCGATATCATGTGATCGTGGAATACGTATGAATGCCATACATATTATATATAAATAATATATATATATATATATATAGATCTAAGAAGATCAAGAACAAAACACATATTATTCTCGATCGGTTACTGAGAGAATTACTCGGCCAGATTCATCTTCGTCTTCTTTGCAGACTGTATTATCGTTTTCCTGCAAGAGAAAATTGAATTGTTGCAGCTATTAGAAAGGATATTTAAGAAAATTATTGTTATATATATACAGGCATGGAACCGGAATTACATTATCTGAGGAGGCCGATCCAAATTCAGCATAAAAATACAAATATACTAAATATTAATTAACATTAAAATACTATATTAAAACTCAATTTATATCTAGTTAGTGTTAACAAAGTATAAAAAGAGAACAAATTATATCATAAAATGGGCATGAGGCCGGGGATTGAGCCAACATGTGTGTATGCGCGTGGGGAGGACAAATCAGTTTATTCCATTACTTTTATATAATTGTTTTGTAATTAGAATATTTCACTATTCGGCATAAAATGGGCAGGAGTCCGGGGATTGAGCCAACATGTGTGTATGCGCGTGGGGAGGACAAATCTAACGGACATGGTTAATGCAATGAGATCGGCCCTTCAGTACTACACACAACTATAGAGTCAACAAAGATATTATACCTGAACTGGGTCTACGTCCTGCGTTTCCGATGAGCTTTTGATGTTCCGGCGGAGTAAAGCGTAGTTGTCCAAGAAGACTGCATCTTTATGGTGTTTAAAGTTTTTATTCCGGTAACAGAAGGAGCAGAGGTCATAGCTATTGCCGGCGGAACCAAAGCATTTGATGTTGAGATGTGGCTTGAATGAAGTGCATCAGATTGCACTTGGAGTTGTCAACCCGTAAGTTCGCTCGACCCTCGCTCGAGCGAGACATCAAACGGAGAGTTTTGGATCCAGGCAGAGACTTCGCTCGACTCTCGCTCGACCTCCCGCTCGAGCGAGAATCAATCTAGGGTTGCATCGCTTCCAGAAACTAGGTTTAGCGCAGTCTGGAATAGTAACTCGCTCGAGCGAGAATATCTCGCTCGAGCGAGATACAGCCTATATAAGGATCGAGGGCCATTTGCGCAAGAGAGAGAGCGGAAGCAGAGAGCTGTGAGTGAAGGCGATTTCGCTCGAGCGAGAAGGGCTCGCTCGAGCGAGATTACGAACACAGGCGTCCGTCTCCCATTTTTCTCCTTGTTTGAGTTTGTAGATCAGAGAGAGCCTACTTGTAAAGGGTTTGAGAGCCTTGTGAGAGAGAGCTTTGTAACCTCCAAGAAGTGTACTCCATCTTTGTGTATTATAGTGATTCAGACCGACCCAACAGTGGATGTAGGCTCAGTTTGAGCTGAACCACTTCATATCTGGTGTCCATTTCTGTTCTCCGTCTTTAGTTTTATTTCTCTGTGTTTGAATCCGCTGCGTGGCTCCGTATTTGCTGTCTGTTTGTCGGCCCGTTTTCCCAACAAACTGGTATCAGAGCGTTAAGGGATGGCCTCAGTAAATTTTGGAGTAGAGAAATTTGACGGTCAGAATAGTTTCAGTTTATGGCGCTTGAGGATGAAGGCTTTGTTGCGTCAGCAGGGTCTGTTCAAGGTTGTAGAAGGAGTGACTGGTGAGTCTCCTGCATCGTCAAGGAATGAGGAAGAATTGGCTCACAGTACTATTCTACTATCACTATCAGATGAAGTTTTGAGGGAAGTTGCAGAGGTGGAGTGTCCTGACATGCTCCAGATTCAGATATTATTCGCATGTGTCACGTGCGAATCCGCCAGACAGGATGGTCATTTATGAGTCAGCAGCTTTTGCTTGGTGTGATCAGAAGTCAGTAATCTTGGTTTTTTGTTTGCATTGTATTCTTAGGAAGTAGTGTAGAATCAGGGTTCCTGCAGTATTTCTGATCAGGATACATCTTGTGTAAAGTCTTGTTTTGTATTAAACTCATATTTGTTTTATGATCATTGGAAGTTTGGTTTTGTCTATCTGTTTCTTTGTGATGTGTTTGGTGTTCAAACACTTTTGAGAAGACAGTGATCTACAGACAAGAAGGTAGAGCGTTACTCAGACCATACAGTTTTGTTTCACTCCACGGAGTAACTGAATGGAATGAGGTAGGCTTTGAGTGACAGAGTCTACAGTTTGCTCTTGGTTTGCCAGGCTTGTCTACAGATCGTCAGTGGAGCAGACAACGCATCTTGCTATTTGGTGAATTTTCTTTTCTTTTGTTTCCACAGAAAGGAGAGAGAGTTATAGCAAGAAGGTGGAGTTGCAGAGAGCTTCATAGTTGATTGGCATTGGTGCACAGTGAGAGCAGGTCTACAGCTGGTAGATAAAGGGGGCAGTTGGTCACCTTTTGTGTATGCTCATGCAGGCTTTTGTTGATTCTTACTTTGGCTGAAGAATATTTGGTTGTCTTCATTTGTATTCAGAAGCCGTTTGTTCAAGTAAGTAGTCTGTATTGTGGTGCATTGCCGTTTGTGTGAAGATAGTGAATCTTCAGAAGTCGTCTATGGTGTTGAAGACTTTTGTGTGGAAAGTGAGTTCTTCAAAGATAGACTTCGTATTTCGTGTTGGGTATTCCTTCCGTGGTTGAAGGATTTGTGGGTCTTTTGTTCAGAATCATTTTGTGGGGCTTATTCAAGCCAAGGTGGAGATTTGTTGAGATGTGGCTTGAATGAAGCGCATCAGATTGCACTTGGAGTTGTCAACCCGTAAGTTCGCTCGACCCTCGCTCGACTCTCGCTCGAGCGAGACATCAAACGGAGAGTTTTGGATCCAGGCAGAGACTTCGCTCGACTCTCGCTCGACCTCCCGCTCGAGCGAGAATCAATCTAGGGTTGCATCGCTTCCAGAAACTAGGTTTAGCGCAGTCTGGAATAGTAACTCGCTCGAGCGAGAATATCTCGCTCGAGCAAGATACAGCCTATATAAGGATGGAGGGCCATTTGCGCAAGAGAGAGAGCGGAAGCAGAGAGCTGTGAGTGAAGGCGATTTCGCTCGAGCGAGAAGGGCTCGCTCGAGCGAGATTACGAACACAGGCGTCCGTCTCCCATTTTTCTCCTTGTTTGAGTTTGTAGATCAGAGAGAGCCTACTTGTAAAGGGTTTGAGAGCCTTGTGAGAGAGAGCTTTGTAACCTCCAAGAAGTGTACTCCATCTTTGTGTATTATAGTGATTCAGACCGACCCAACAGTGGATGTAGGCTCAGTTTGAGCTGAACCACTTCATATCTGGTGTCCATTTCTGTTCTCCGTCTTTAGTTTTATTTCTCTGTGTTTGAATCCGCTGCGTGGCTCCGTATTTGCTGTCTGTTTGTCGGCCCGTTTTCCCAACATTTGATGCAAGTGAAATACAGTCCACTAAGGAAAGTTTCACAGCCATGACAATATAGTAGCCTCTTGCCTTGATACAGATAGAACAAGGTGATAAACTCGTCGAAATCCAGGCTTCCATCTCCATTTACGTCCAACTCCTTGAACAAAGAACAAACAACACTTTTTGGATGATTATCTTGCAGGAAGAAATCCAAGAAATCAGTTAGGCTCATGCTCTTATTTGTTTCCAACTTCATCTTTTTGAAATCATCCTGGGCTTTCTCCTGCTGTTGCTCTGTCAAGTTTTCGTAATAAGCTTTAGCAACCTCACGGATCTCCTCCATTTTCCCCTTACTATAATTTTGCAATTCTATTGCATGGACAACTCTCGTATTTATATATGCCGAGGTTAGAGCTGCCACTTACCCAGAAATTGGCGTGACATGAAATACTAAATTCGAATATTAACGTTAATTAATCCCACTTGAATTTAAAAAGTACTACAAACTGGTCCTCATCCAAAAGTAAATATAATAACAAGGCTCCAAGTTGGTTTTAGATTACAACTACTCTCTCCCTGTATGATAATTGTAGGTCCTGCAAGCAGCGCATCATGATGATCCTGCAGTACAGATCGCGAAATATAGCCAACTGGTTTTAATATATATATATATATATATATATATATATATATATATAATAGTAAGTCAATTCCGACTTTAACTAGAATCCAAAAAGCTTTGGTTTTGCTTTCAAGTTGTAATTTTCTATGGCAAATTTACACGCTTTACGATTTGTTTTTCAAGATCAGTTTGATATGTAGATTGTTGCATTCCTTTAATAATCTCAGTACCTAGATGAAGGTCTGAATTTTTTCAGGGACATTATAAAAAAAATAGATATTTGTAAAAGATTATGTACAATAAAAATAATTATTTGAAATAAAAATATGGGATTCATTTTAATAAAAAATAATCTCTTTCATTTAAAATAATTGATCATAAATAAACCATTTTTCAAAATTCCGTCCCATGTACGTGAAGCACCGATGAATGATTCTATCGCATGCTTCATTGCATTTAGTAATGAACTTTTTTTTTTTTTTTTCTTTTTTAAACACTTTGGAATAAAATTATTACGTGGTGGCCAAGGGTAAGACGTTGTCACGGCCGGTAAGCGGAGAACTGTTCATTATTGTTCTCTTTTTGTCCACTTTATACACCGGACGAGTTAAGAACTTGGACTTATGAATTTAAAAAAAAAAAAAGGACAAAAATGAGTCCTTCACCCCCTTCAATTTGCTGAAGGTAGCCGAAGTGAAGTTTCCCCTAATTAATGGCAGCTATAAGGGGGATTAAACTCCTTTTTAGAATTAGATGATTAGCTTTTAAATTTTGAACAATTAGATAATATAATTTAACTAAGACTTTAAGATTTATCCAAATAAGTAGGAAGGATAGAATTTGAATTGTATTGTAATTCTTATTGTGAACCATCAAATTCACGATAAGTAATTCAAAGAATCCAGAATAAAGATTCAAAGAGTCCATGATTGGTCATATATATATAAAAATCTATATTATAAATCCCTAGGTAGAACTCACTTTTGAAAATCGACTTACAAAGAGATGGTGTTTAGGGACTTATAAACTATCAACCAATTTCATACTTAGTCAATGTGGGATTGTCACAACTTAATAAATAAGGTAAGCAAGTTAAGCAGTCAAATAATTGCCATAAGTGGAAAACTTGGAGAATTAATTGAATTTTGTCTTCCCAAAAATAGAAAACATGTTTTTATTAACGTGGACGAGACAAAGATTAAAATTAAGTGAGTAGTCGAGGAAAATGTTGTATGTCTAGTGACTCATGCAACCCTCAAGGCTATGGATAATAACATGCGGTACCTAGATATAGAGGCATGCTCTAGGCCTATGTCAGGTGGCAAAGGAATATTCAAGAAATTCAAATCCACCAATGGAGGATTCGTGACCTTCAGCGATAGAAGCACAACCGTGGAAAGAAATTGAAGTATTGACATTTTTGGTTTACCTACACTTCAGAATGTCCCTTTTGTTACTTGCTTTAAGGCAAATCTGGTTAGTATAAGTCAATTATGTGATAATAATTTTTCTATGCAGTTCTCGAAGGACAAATATAATAGTTATAACCGTTCTGAAAAATGGATAATGAAGGACACTAAAACTGTTGCCAACTTTTATGAAGTTTCACTCATGAAAGCTAGATCAATGTCATGCATGAGGAACTACATTAGTTCACTCAAAATGAAGTATGGAAACTAATTCCCCAATCAAAGAATTACAATATAATTAGAACCAAGTGGATCTTTAAGAACAAGTCAGACGAGTATGGAACCATTGTTTGAGATAAAGCCAAACTAGTTGATCAAGCATAAACACAAGTTGAAAGGATCGATTTTGATGAAACCTTTGTGCTAGTGACTCGTTTGGAATCTGTTCGCATAATGCTTATAATAGCTTGTCATTTAAATTTTAAACTGTACCAAATGAATGTTAAAAGTATTTTTTTAAATGGCATGCTTTATGAAGAACACTATCAAATTTTTCATATAAAGGAATGGAGACTCCCTCAAAGTTATCAATGAAAGATTTATTTGCTGGCCTTGAGGCACCAGAACAGTCTCCAAAAGTTCATAGGCTTCTAATGAATTATATTCTTCCTCCCTATAGATTTTTAGCCAAAATAGTTTTGACAAATTTATGGCCAATAGGAAGACACATTGAGCTCAAACCAGAAAATACTCAATTCATGTATGCAATGGTTACAAGAGTGCTCAATGACCTGCCCACACATATTATTGATGTCATACATAGGTAAAAACTGATAAAGAAATGAGCTTGCCTTTTGATGGGTTAATTAGAAAACTGGCTATGTTGGCTAAAGTCTCATTCTGAGACAATGAACCCATTGTCAAAATGTATGGCAAAATCTCTGCCTAGACAATCATAAAATTTGAAGTAGCTATTAGTAAAAAGAGACCACACACGGAAGTGTCCACATCCTCTCAACTTGTTGCGAGACCTTCTTTCGATGGGCTTGAACAAATAACTCTCCTTAATAGCAAATTTAATATATTTGTGGAGAAGTGGGAAGAGAGAATGGCAAAGTAGAGCAATAACTGGCTGATCTACAAGATGATTCTGATCCGGCTAATTACAAGCTAATCTAGTTGACACTAAGAGCTTGTTTGAGATTACGTTTCGAGACTTAAAAAGTAATTTTAAGTAGTTAAAAGCACTTTTAAAGAAAAATTATGTATTTGATAATTTTATCAAAAGTGATTTAGGCGGTTAGAATAACTAAAAATTAACTTTTTTAAAAAGCACCAAATTGGAGTTTTTATCAAAAAATTCATGCAGATAACTATATATTTTAAAAAAACTACCGTAACTAACTCTAAAAAACACTTTAGATATATAAATCCCAAACAATAGATGACATTTTAGTAGTAGAGTTTATTACATTAAACTTTAAGCAATAAACCTTAAGTTAAAAGTAATATTTTCTACCGCAATTCCAAACATATACTAAATGTGGCATAGGTCTACATGTGTGTGGGAGATTCTAATGAAGAATGAAGCCCATTGGCGACTGTTGATAACACACAACGGGTGTGATGAATTTAAGGGGGAGTAAGAGGAACAGGAAAATATCAGTAGACAGTAGAAGGATCAAGCGATAGCTGTAACAACAAAGGATGATTTTTTTTTTTTTATCTTTAGTTAAATTTTTCTTTAATTAATTTGGTTTCTAAACTTAACAATGTTTTGGTTCTTTTATTTTATTTAGATTGATTTGCATGGCTTGATACTTCTATTTATTTGTTTGCATATGGATACAACTCTGAACACTAACGTGATTTTGAAGTATAACTTTCTACATGAGATCTTTGAAGTTGGTCTGTTTGTTTTGCAGAAATTAATCACATTTATCCAAAGTGTATTTTGTCATCAATCCGCCAAAGGGAGAGATTGTAAATGTAAAATCGTATTGGCTATTATTAGTTGACTAGGTTTTAAATTCTAAACAATTGGATGAATATAATTTAATTAGGACTCTAAGATTTATCCAAACAATTAAGAAAGATAGAATCCGAATTGTATTGTAATTTTTATCATGAACCTTTAAATTCAAGATAAGTAATTCAAAGAGTCCAAAATAATTATTGAAGTCTCGAAATCAGATAAGATATCAAGTAATTAGATTAAGAAGACCTAATTGAAGATATCGAAGCAGATTTGAATTCGAAAACATCTAATGGAAGCATTTTAGTCTGAAACGTTCACAAACTGTTAATAGTGTAACAGACTAAATGACTAGATATAGTCATCTCATTACAAGAAAAAATACTTTTTGCAATGCCAATTTTCGTCACAAAAAGGGTATTAAAACGTTGCAAAAAACTATTACCGGCGTTTTTAATAGACACACATCGGCTGGAAAAATATGCATTTAAATATGCAATTTCAGCAAAATTCGAAACTCGTTGCAATCAATTACTTTTTTCTGCGAGTTGAAACCGTCGGAAAAGGCCAATAATTTGACGCGATTGTTTGTTAACCCACCCAGGGTTCAGTATCGCTTTGACGCAATTTTCGACAATATGAAGCATCGCAAATTAGTTGATGCGTCTATTTTAAGGGCCAAAAACAGTATTTGCCGCGATTGTTTATTGCCGCAAATACTACAACAAAGGGTTCAAATATTTCCAACGATAAACAATCGCTAGAAATATCCTTATAAATTTTTTTTAAAAAGTCAAGCTGGACTGGATACACGAAAAATACATGAAACAATCATATTAGCCTTCATATCTTTTTCACGAGATATTCATAAATTTTCAAGCAGAATTGTGGTCCATATGCATGCATTTGACCTAAAAGATATATATAGTCTTCCACCAAATCAAAGAACCATCGTTTTTTTTTTTGTGAAAACATAGCATAAACAGCAAGAGTTGCTCGCGGCAAATCCGAAATATTCTAGTCGAACCTACATGTTTGAATAAGATCTGGGTTGCTTACTTAGGCTATTAATATTGAAGAATAGTGTGCCATAGACATTCCCATCTCCACTAGTTAAGCTATGAATGTCACACAAGCAACAAAACAGAACAATAACATCAAATGCATGGAAGATCACTACAAGAAAAAGGTCTTAATGGAAATTCATTTATTCATGCAAATGTTTGAATTACATAATTAACAAACTAGTGGTTCCCAAGGCAGTTACTACAAGTGTCAGTTTATAACTACCTAAAATTTATATATACAATGGTGCATTTTTTCCTTTAGCTACATAGAATGATAGCAGGCATTGAAAAAGTGGAATTATATCTTATTTCACAACACTGGATGGACTTTATAATCAGCCCGGGTTTCTCTTTCGGCATTATATGCAGGTCTGCATCTACTTCAGCAATGCATATTGTCAATAATGTTGGTTTTCTCATCTCTGGGAAACTCTAAGTCCATCTACCATCTTAGGAACTAGTAGCTTGGTCCAACATTAAATCCCCCTTTAATCTGGTAAAAATCGTGCATGCAAAAAAGTGTACCCTAATTAACTTAATTGTTATGATGCTCCTCTGACAGAAACATAAAAAAATGGTTCTATGGGTCTCCTTTTCATCCCCTAACCTCAAGCCTAACATGTCCACATGGATAAAATAAGAAGATGAAAATTAGTACTTCTCTAGCCTACCATCTCAATTTCTTTGGTGGAGATAATAAATTGAGGAGACATCATTCCATGCTTCTCACATTGTGCTCCAAAATAAGAGTCTATCCCTGCAATATATATCATGAAGAAGTATAAGACTGAGAGAAAAAGGATTAGGGAGAAAAACTGAAGCATACTTGTCTATCTTAACCAAATATTAAAGTCAATCATTTTGTGACTGCCATCATAAACAAGTAATCACAAGATGACAATCTTTAACCAAATCTAAAACACTTAACTAAAAAAAGCAGAATATGATTGGCACCTGCAATATGTCACATAAATATATGTGTTTTACTATGTATCAATAAAAATACAATCAAACAGGTTAATGAAAGTATAATGTCATCTAACCAACATTTTCTTAGAAAAACCAATACCCAGCTCTTACTTCCCAATTTAAAAGAGGTCTAACTTGCAAATTGCAGTATTTAACACTTAAAAAAGTATTGGAAGAAGTACTACAAAAACACTTACTGGTACAAATTATAATTGGAAAAAGGAAAAAAGACCGCACATGAAACACTTCCAATACAAAGTATTGGAAGCTAGTGTCCCCACATTAGCTTGAGTATCCCAAGACCCCACCTGAGTATGCATGATATTACTCAAGTATCACCATTTTTATCTGAATATGTTACACACAAGCCACTCCTCAAGAAACTTTGGGTTGAGATGCAAGTACAAGACTACTCATATTAGTTGAGGTAGATGTAAATAATTAAATTAATTCCTCCTCTATTTAATATCAAGTGTAGATATCATCAAACAGTACAATAGCAGGGTTGTCATCACTGTATTAATGACAATCTCTGTACAATTCAAGGTATAAAAACATAAAGAGAACAAGTTAATTATAGAGTTGGTGATCAGCCGAAGCCAAGAATGAGTTGGCAGATCTATGAAAAAAGTGTACAAACATCAGCAAATAACCACACAATAGAGACAATCGCAATAGCTATCTTGGACACCTTCTGACTTCCATGCCATACATAATCATCAAAAATTATTAAGTCATTGATTATCTGTCACCCATAAGATGAAAGAAAGCATTCACTCAAGGAAAAAGACTGAACCACCTACATCATATATTACAATCTGAGTGCACAAGTTAATTGCTGTCAAAAGAACATAATGCATAGAGAATGCAACGTCATTTGCAGCCACAGGAATCATCTACAAATATATTGTTGAGAACAAAACAAATAAAGGGTTAGTACAAACATAAATTAACCCAATGCAGGAGCATAAAGAATTACATCCAATAGGCTTCAGCACCTTGCATTAGCTTTGCTTAGATGCAGCAAAGGGATTGATGACAAGATAAAGGAAAATAGATGCAGCAGATGGCAGTCATTGTATAGACAAGTAAATCTAAAGAAGTAATTTCTCACATACTCATTGTAAGACAATGTTGGCATGCTACTCAACCAGCCTCCTACACACACAAAAAAAATAGTCAATTTAACAAAGTAACCAGCATAAAGTCATGGGAAGCCTATCCTATCCTAATAAAGAAACTAGGCTTTCATGAACAACAGTAATCCAAAATAACAGCTCTCCTTTAGGTATGTGTTTAAATAAGTTTAAATGTATATAATATGGTAATAGATATGATTCTTTTAGGTAATTTATTATAAGCTTAAATCAATATGTGTGCAGTGTACACGAGATTATCTATGTAAATATGTATATATAAATATATATATACATATATATATATATGCTTGAACTATTGAAGAAATCCATCGAAGGATAACATAATAGCATGATGCTATTAAAAAAATTCATTGAGAACCAAAACAATAGTGAAGATTCAGCTGAAGAATCAGACGCTTCTGATAATTACAGCAATACTTTTGGACATGAAGAAGAGTATTCTCCACCCGATCTTGGAGAACCTTAACTGTAATCCACTTAGATAACTTGTCGGCACAAGAAGACAAAATACTTTTGGTGCAGACAACTTTGCTTTTATTCAAAAGTGACAGCACAAAATGACAAGTCTATTTCTGATGCTTGGTGCAGAGTTACTTTTGCTTTTTACTATTTCGTCCGTGATTTACTCCGGGTTTCACTTTTGTAAAGGCTCCTTCATCTAAAAAATGAGACCTTAGTTTTCATTTGAAGGCAAAGCGTTTTTCCCTTCTCTCTGATAAGAAGTTTACTCCCTACTTTCAAATATTTCGAATCTTGTAATTTTGTTTAAATTGTGTAAGTATATTGTTTAAATGAAGTATATTTTGGTTCAAAGTTATAGTTATCTTCATTAATTATTTTTGCATAGCATTACATACATTTGGTCGGCTCTGCCGCCTCATATCTGTTTCATATCTATTTCATATTTGAGATTATCCAGTTATCTGATCCTCCAGTTATCTGGTCCTATCCTTTGATTATCTTCTCTGTTTATATAAAATATATACATATTTACATATATAAACCTAAACAAAAGTGCTGCACAATTATATGTAATTTCATAATAATAAAAAAAACGAATAAGGGTATTCTCTATTTGTAGACACTAACATCGAACTGTGATTCATATAATGGAATTGAATAATATCTGATACAATCAAACATGTAGAATTGAATAAACTGTCAACAAAAAAACAGAGTATAAGAAATCCAAGAACAAAAGACACAAGAGTACTCAAGGGAGTAGCTAGAATTAAAGCCAAAATAATTAAAAGTTAGTGATCAATTAATCTGTGTTATAGCTAGGAGTGTAAAAAGACCGAACCGGACCCGCGGACCGGACCAGACCGGTTGTCCCGGACCGGGACCGGACCGGACCGGTTGGAGTCCGGTCCGGTCCGGTCCAAAAAATATATGGACCGGAAAATTCCGGTCCTGTCCCGATCCAAGGAGTTCATCCCCCTGGACCGGACCGGACCGGACCGAATCCCTAAAATTTTTTTTTTAATTTTTTTTTTAAATATATGTATATATAAATAATAATATATAAATTTTAATATTAATATTAATATATATTAACATATTAATATACAATATATACTATTATAATATTAACATATTATAATTTATAGCAGACAAGTAGTTGATTAGTTATAGTATAAAAATATAAATTATAGTATATCTAGATAAAGTATTAGTAATAACTTATAAGTAATAAATATATTATTATTATTTAATATATTATTGCTAATTTATCACTATTTACTAACATATAAATATATAATATATTAATATAAATTGTAATAGTGTTATTACTAATTAGTTATAATTTATTAACATATACTAATGTAATAGTGTTATTAGACTATTAGACTATTAGTTATAATTTACTAACATACTTAATATATAATATATACTTTTATAATATTAACATATTATAATTTATAGTAGTTAAATTTGGGCCAAAAAAATATTTGATCATTGTAGAATTTTAGATTAAATTTAGCCCATTAAATCATATGGGGCACCCCTGGACCGGACCGGACCGCCCCTGGACCGAATTGGACCGGACCGATATGGACCGAACTCCTGTTCGGTCCGGTCCAGGGTGAAAGAATTCTTGGACCGAATGAAATCGGTCCACAAATTTCCCGGACCGGACCGGACCATTTACACCCCTAGTTATAGCCTATATATTAGCAACATCCCAAAAAGATTGTGACAATTAACTTAGTGAAAACGGATTTAGAAAGTGTAAATTGAGAATAGAACAAAATGTGAGATTAACAAAGGAATGAAGTGAATCGGTGTTGTCTGAGAGCTCAAAATATTGCATATTTCGAAAGAAAATTCATTATCTATTACCCATATATATGGAAATTAGACCAATATATATGAAACAGCAACGGTGAAGGGGAGCAGGAATCACACGAAATATAGAGTTACCTAGGGTTTGAAAAAAGTAAGCCTTTTGTGCAAAACTTCACAATATTTCTGGCATGCACTGAATGGGTTGACCACCATCCACCGAGAACGTTGCAGATGCCGAGCCAATCGGTGGATGTTCGGCGAGGAATCCAAGAAACTCGAGCTTCAGGGGCCGAGGTCGAATTCAAAAGGGCGAAGACAAAGGCAAGGAGATGCTAAGGGTCGAGTGGGAGAATCGCATGGAGACGAGCAGATTATAAAGGGGAGATTTTTCACTGGGGGTTCTAGGGTTTGATTTTTAGGGAGAAGATTTGTCGATGTATAGCCAAGATGGGGGGGGTGAGAATCCAAGATGATTTGGGGAATGGGTATTTTCGAGGGGTTTGGAAAATACGTTTGATGTTACAGAATGAATTATCGACAAATGATATCAACGCAACAAGTTATATAAAGTTGCGATGGCAAGTGATGCTGTTATAGTCCAAAACATTGCTGCAATAGGCTTAATCCCTATCCATCTAAGTTGCACAGTTGATTGTGCTGTAATATGTGGCCAGCAAAAAAAATAATGCTGCAAAAATGCTGCTATTGCAGATTCTTATTGTGGCAACACATAAGTTGACGTAATAGAAACTTTTTCTTGTATTGTCTGCAAAATCCTAATACAACTGAATTACTGCATTATCTATTTAAAAAAGGATTCGACTAAGGGTTCAAGGCAACACTTGAAGCAACACTTTCACAAACATTATTGAGAGCTTGAAGCATTGTTGAGAGCTTGAAATTCTGGGTAGAACTTGAAGAATTTATGTAACAGAAAATTCTGGAGAGAAGAATTTTCAAGTTGCTCAATCCCTAGGGTTTGAGTGTGTGTTTACTCCAAAGAGGAGTTGGAGTGTTCATGTACAGCCACTAGAGGTTCCAGGAGGAAAGATAACAGATTGAAAATCGTCAGAAGTTTTGATAACTACTGCGATAAAAGGTAAGGAGGTCGATTGTCTTGTCAAGTAAAAGTATTTACTTACAAAAAAAATTTAATCTATGAATGTTACTTGTAATCATCTCAATTTAATAAAATTTGGTTTCCTGGGTTTAGCTGCCTAAGCTCGTAAGATTTTATCATTGAAGAGTTCATTAGGTTTTCTTTTGTAATTAATAGTGTGTTTCTTTTAATTATATATACATGCATGTTATTGTTAGTTAATTACTAACCAATTTTAAGAATTTCATACTTCATGCATGCGAACTACATGTGAGCATGATCACACGCTCTCAAAGGGAAGATTCTGATTACCCCATTTTAGTTCACACCGATCGGCGATCGACGTGATACATTAATCTCATTAGATGAATACATTGGAATTAATTTTGTGAAGTCAAGAAAGGGATCGAGGGTGCGTGATAAGCGTGGGAGGTAGTGCCTCCAATGGGATGCCAAGAAAATTTGAAATGGACGACTCAATAGAACGACAATATAATTCTGGTAAACGAGGAGGCCGTCACTTTATTTTATTACGTATACAGGGCTAAAAATATAAAAAGAAAAAGAACGAGTTCCAGTTGAATTTATAAATAAGCACGGATTCCACATGCATGGCTACGTTAATGTATTTTAAGTCTATCAAGTTGATTTTTTATTACAACTTCACTCTTTATTATCTATATATTTTCGATTCTTTCAACCACTTCTTACGACTAATTTCCAACTTAGCACATAATTTAAAACCTGGGTCTTCTCAAAAGACATCTGTTCATCATGATCCACTTATCGTAAAAAATTAGGATTATCCAACAATAAAGTTATAAAAAGACTTGGAAAGGTTTTCTCAGCTGGACCAATTCAACCAACTTGGACAAAAAATTTACTACTTATATTTAATAGGAGAGCGGATTAAATGGGTCATAATTAGCAATTTCTCTGCGAGCAAGTTGCATATGGAGCTTAGCACATTGGTTCACGCCATTGACTTAAATAGACAAGTCTCACGTCAATTCTTTATGAATTTTCTTGGCGGTCGGGATCGATCGATCCCCATAGAAAAAGCACCCCGCCATCTCTGGTGGTGGTGGGCAACACCGCCTACTCCATCGAAACCGGCAGGCTCCGGCGAGCTTACCCCTTCAACAGCGAGCTCCGACGACTTCCGGTGTGCCCTCGGAGGTTTAAACCCGAAATGGGTCCGGTACTAGAGCCCGCCGGTCCCAATGGGGTGGGCGCCCACAGCCCATCGGAGGCGGCGGGCTGCAATCAAGGCCGAATACCCCTTAAAATTCATATCTATTTTATTTTTTTATTGTGTTTTTTATTATGTTTCCTTCATTTTATTTTTTTATTATATTTTTTATTGTATTTTTTTATTTTATCATATTTTTTATTATATTTTTTATTTTATTTTAATATGTTTTTCATCAAAAAGCAGTCCAACTATCGTTGAGTTGCTTTAGATGCTGGGAACAATTGGACAGGTCCCCATGTCTCCCATTCTTTATATATAAAAAAATAATAATAGGTTTATTAAAAAATGATAAATTTTTTGTTTACTTTTAAGATAGAGTTTATTTTTTTACCAAAGAAATTAAACAAGATTATTTGTTTAGGACTTATATAAATCATTTCTCTTATTTTATATACGTTTGTTGCCATCGTGACTAAAATTATTATAAAAAAAAAAAGATATTTATGGCATTCGAATTATAGTCAAAATAACTGTTTTTATTATAAATATTTTTCTGTGATATTCTTTTCTATTTTTTGTGACAAAATATAATATCGTAAAAAGTTAATTTTTATTATGGTAAATATACCTACCGGATTAATACTTTAATGAAAAAATCTCAAACCCTCAACTTCTAACTACGTACGTCCGTACCCTAATATTAATTACTTTCAAAAAAATAGTAGAAATAATTGCAAAATGACGTACAAAGTGGTAGCATCAGACAATAGAGAAAATGACGTACAACGGATGATGTGGGCATGATTCCCTCTATTTATATTTAGATGTTGAGAAATGTTTATAAATAATAATAAAAAATAATAAATAATAAATAATAAATATTAAATAATAAATAAATAATAATAATAATAGATAAAAAAGTAATAATAAAAAAATAATCAATAGTAATATAAAATATTTCAAAGTGTTTGAGAATTATTTGTTTTCAAACCGCCCAGATGTAACTCAATGTAGTCGGAAATTGGAATCATCCAGGGTGTAGCGTTCGGAACGGTGTCGTTCTCTGGGATTGCAATCGTAGACGATGGCCTTCCCATTGGTGTTGAAAGCTGAAAGGGATAAGTTGGTAAGAGAGCTTGAGAATGGACCGCCCCAGTGCATTTTATATGCTATGTCCACTTGGATTTTTATAGGCGCCAGGGCCGGAGAAGTGTTTTCCATTATCCTAATGTTTCTTTTATTGGGCCTCAGGCCTCTCATTTTGGTCCTTTATGTAGTACTAATCTTTCTTGTTTATTTAGGCTTAGTTTATTTAGGCTTAGTCTGTTTTTACGGATTAAATAAGTTAAAATGAGTGAGATAAAAATTAAAAATTAAATAAAATATTATTAAAATATATTTTTAAATATTATTTTTATTTTAAGATTAAAAAAAATTGAATTATTTATTTTATTTTAGATAAAAATTTAAAAATTTTATAATAATTAGATAAGATGAGAATAATTACGAATTCAAAGGAGACCTTACATGATCTAATTTTCAATTACGTATAAACGTATGAATCAATGCAAATCAGAACTTAATTTAAAATTTCAAGCCTTTTTTGGAAGGATATAACGGAATGAAATGGCAAAAAAGAGTAACGTCTTAGGAGATTTCACTTTTTTCCTTATTTGAGAGTCTAACTACGAGGGATGAAATGTTTATTCCTTGTTTAGAAGTTTAAATAAGCAATGGGGTAGGATTGAGCAAAAATACAAAAATTCAATTCCAGTCTAGTTTCGACAAAAACAGAATCGGAATCAAATATTTTCTAAATTTTCAATTGGAGTCAATGGTGTTACTTGACCGAAAATTATAAAACTAACTACAAATTTAAAATTACAATTCAAATAATAAAAATGTCTAAATTAAAATTCTAAACATTTTTTTTTAAATATAAAAGTATAATTGTAATTTTAAACTTCTTAACAAGTTAAAATAGGTTAATCTATTTTTAATCTGTTAAACAACCGTATTTTAATAGGCCAACTCGCTTTGATCTGAATCCATTAAAATTAAACACAAACACATTATTATCATGCCATATTTATATTAGATTAAAGGGTGTCATATTCATATATATATATATATATATATATTGGGTTAAAGGAATACTGTCACCCTTAACATTACCTAAACCTTATATTTAGCAATTATATAATATATGATTTATGATCTATTAAGTCCATTAATTTGAAATATTTCTAACACAAAAATCTCCTCCCTAACTTATACGATTTTTCTCCTCTAAAAGTAAGCTTAGTGTTCAATAAAATGGGGTTGTCATTTCTCTTTCTTTTTTTTTTTTATTTGAAAAAAAGAAAAAAAAAATCGCTCGGCCTCGTGCTTTATCTTGGTTGAGATTCATTACATATATATTCTTTTCTTAAAAGAATAATAATAATAATAATTAACAAACCTTAGCAAATTTTTTATATGAAAAATTTTAGAAGGAAACACTACAAGATTTTGGGCTTTTTCCACGAATTTTTTTTCCGCGACATACTGTCGTGGCAATAAGTCATCTTTTGCCACGAAATTTACTAGAGGAAATAAATATCAACTTTTTCTCACGATTTTGTCGTGGTCAAAAATATTTCATGGCTCAAGACTTTTAACTGCGATATAACTATTTTTTGCCACCAAATTTTATCATGGGATATAAAAATGACTAGAACCTAAATTAATTGTAGGAAAAAAGTTATTGTGTCGAGTTCAATTACCTTTTGTCACAGAATCATTTAGCCACAAAAAGTGATACAAATGAAAAAATTTCTATTGTGGGTTATACTTTTTTTACAACGACTCATTTATCAATTACCATGAATGTGTCTCGCTACAAAAGGTGAAAAAAAATTACAAAATGTATAAATGAATTATTTCCACAAGAGCAACTCGTGGCACATAATTATTTTTGCCACATAATCACTTTTGCCACGACTTCACACCACGATTTCAAAATCGTGGGTAAAACATACTTTTGCAGTGATATCTCTTCATGGCAAATAAGTATTTTGCATTAGTACACATTTTATTTAATTTTTAAAAATAATATAATTATAAAATATTATTTTAATTTTATCACTTATTTAATAATAAAATATAACTATTTTTTATAAATTAAAGTTTATTTTTTATGATATGATATTTATATTTTAAATTATTTATTTTAGTTAGTTTAATTTAAAGTTTCTCCTCCCTTAGTCGAGTATCATCTACTGCACATGAGCTCAACGATGCCGTTTCAGGTGAGAACCCTACAACATATAAGGTCTTTTGCTGCATTTTTTTTAACTGGGAGTTAAATTCTGCTGCAAATAATAGCATTTGCTACGTTTTCTAGCCGGAGTCAAATTTTGCCGCAAAATAGTGACATTTGCTACTTTTTTCTAATCGGGAGTCAAATTCTACTGCAAATAGTAATATTTGCTGCGTTTTCTCTAGTCGGGAGTCAAATTCTACCGCAAATTGAAGCAAAACTCTCCAATAACAAATATGTGATATTTCGTATTTTTGTATATTTTAATTGAAGGATTATTTTATTTTATTTTGGTTCTTTTCTTTTAAATTTATCGAATTTCTTGTTGAACTTATTTTATGATTTCAAGTTATGAAATTTAAATTAATGTACTTTTTTAATATTAATTAATATTTTATATTTAAATTATTCTTTAATTAAATTAATTTATTATTAGATTTTAAATTATGGTATTGTTGTTTTTTATTTATTATTTTATTTTAACTAGTTCTTGTGTTTAAATTAATTTATTCAACTTAATATTTTAAATTTTTTTTCATTAAATCAATTCTATGATCAAAATTATAAAAATTAGATCTATTTTCTTTCCCTTCCTTTTTCTTTTCCTTTTCCTTTTTCTTTTTCCTTTTTCTTTTCCTTCTCGTTTTCTTTTTTTCTTTTCTTCTTCTTTCTTTTCCTTCTTTTCTTCCCCATTTCCCCCTCCCAGCCCGCGCGACCCCCCCTCCCCCTCTCTTCTCCTCTTCGCCCGTTTTTCCCCCTCTCCACCCAGCGCCACTGTGCGCAGCCGTGGCCATCACCGCCCCTCCCATCCTCTTCCCCACCTTCCGGCGACAATCCCCCATTAATCTTAGCCCAGCCCATCAGCCCCACTTCCCCGATAGTTGATTCTCTCTCTCTCTCTCTCTCTCTCTCTCCCTTCCCGTGCTGCACCACTACCGCGCCGTCGACGAAACTCTACTGGGCTCCTAAACCTGTGTTTCGAGCATTTGAGTATGTCTAGATAGTTTTTCATTTTAGGGTTTTTGGGTTTAATTTCTTTAATTTATTTTAATCATTTGGTTCTTAATCATTTTAATCATTTGGTTCTTAATCATTTTAATCATTTGGTTTAATCCATCCATCTAAAATGTTTACTGGTCTCAAAGCAAAGTTTGGTGAATTTCTTTCAAATTGGGCGTCAATGGTGTTTTGTCATGGCTGGTGGTTCTGAACCCCTAGATCCAGAGGAGTGGGATTCATAGGAAGAGGTGAGTTTCTTTCCCCTTTCCATGTCTGATTCAAGTTTTCATTTTAAATTAGCTAGAACTAGGGTTTAGGTATAAGAGTCTACACCGATTATGTTGAGAATCAGTTTAATGATGTTGTTGGAAAATCTCTGTTTGAAAATAATAAGCGAGCGACGAGATGAAAATGAAATTACAAGTTGTATTTTTATGGTTTCCATTTTTTTCATGCATTTTAAATATTGGCTTAATTCACGATCTACATCACTTGGCCCTCTGTTTTCAATGAAAAAAAAATCTCTTCTCTTCGTTTAATGGTTTACTTTGACATGTATACTTACTTTGCTTGGAGATGATGTGCATGGCGGTTCAAGCCCATTTTTACCTACTGAATCACAGGGTTCCTAAAATTTCTTGGCTGGGTATATCCCTTTATCTTTATTGCACATCTTCTATTATGGGTCTAAGCACCTTATCAGCTTAGAGACACTATAGAACTTTATTTAATTGACTGATGGGTGTTATTGAAACATTAGTTTGAAGCAGGAACGAGCTCCAAATTATGTTGCTTTCTACAAAAAGGTGCATTGGTTTGAAAACAAGGATAGATTTATTGCTAAAGCGGCTGAGCGCAACTATGTGAGTTGTATTGTGTCTATGTATACTTTTAACAATTAGATGGATTTAGTTCTTAATTGTTGGGAACTAAATAGCTAATTTAAATCCTAGTGTATGCTGCAGCATGATGCATTGTGTCTAGATGTATACTTACTTTTTTAGATGGATTTAGATCTTAATTGCTGGAAACAAGAATAGCTTATTTAAGTTTCAAGTGCAATATAATGCAGCATATTGCACTTGTGTCTATGTAACTTTTTACTTTTTTACTTATTTTTTTAGATGGATTTAGCTCTTAATTGTTGGAGATTGAACTAGCTGATTTAAATTTCATGGTCAATGTAATGCAGCATATTGCACTTGTGTGTATTAATCAAGACTTTTTTTATTTACTTTTTTAGGTGGATTTAGCTCTTAATTGTTGGAAACAAAAATAGTTGATTTAAGTTTGATGGTCATTGTAATGCAGCATATTGCACTTGGTTGAATTATTAATCATTACTTTTTTTACTTACTTTTGTAGATAGATTTAGCCCTAATTACTGGAAACATAAAAAGCTGATTTAAGTTTCACATTATAATGCAGCATCAACTATTTTGTTTAAAGAACAATATTGCATTTACCTACTTTGGATCTTAGTTAGATTTTCTTTGATTACCTTGTGGTGTTTCGTGTCTACTTAGGGAAATTTATGAACGAAAATGCGCATATAATATTCGAGTAATTCCATATCAGCTTCACTAGATACCAACTTTTATAGCCCCAACATCTGGCATCATTAATTTGGAAAAGAATTGACCTTTTCTGTGCAAGAGTGAATGAAGAGTTAGAAAATATGTGGCATATAGGCTATATATGTAGGTATCACAATCTGGATGGTATATGAAAAATAACCTAATATGCATGACAGTTTGTACAAGAGGTTACTAATCTTGACAGTTCATATATTATTTGGGAATAAAATAATCTTGACAGTTTGTACAAGAGTTTACTAATCTTGACAGTCCATTTATTTCTTTGGTTTCTTCCTTCTCAAGATGAATAAATAGATGCAAGTAGTGGCAGAATTGTACTCAGTTTAGTAAGTGTTCTTGGGCTTATGCCTATTTCTTTGGGAATAAAATATTTTATTACTTATTAAAAAATTGCATTAAGTTTATGAAGGTTTAATCTGGTCCATTTTCATACAAAATTGTACTCAGTTTATTTTTTGTGGTTAATCTGGTTTTATGTCTTCATTTTGGCTAGGAAATTGTCTCACAGAGTTTTTGAAGCACATTGAGTGGGTTCCTTTAAGCTAATGTCTGTGACATTGGAGGATCTTCTCTAGCTTGTTTGGATCTTCTCTAGCTTGTTTGATCTGGTTTTGTTGGTTATATTTTGTTTAGTTTTGGACCTGAAATGTTGGTTTTATTTTGTTACTTTTTTTCTTTATAATTGTCTTGTTATGTATGTATTTCATCATATTTTTATTATTGCTATTGTAAATCCACTTGATTTTAATGCTAAAATTTAATCAATAATTTCAGTTCTTTAGTTTTTAATGTGCATTCTCTGATGCAACTTACTACCCCAAACAAGCTATTTTCAATCTTTTTGGGATTGAGTTGGGTGATGCCTAAAAATGTGGTAAAGAGTTTTTAGCATGCTAGAATAGTTGGTTTGCACTAGCATAGTGAGACAAATTTATGTGTGTTCCTACTGATGTCTCTCTCTTGCTAGCTTTATTTTTGAAGTTTTCTTTTTATTTGCTCTCTCTCACTATGTGCATTTGTTTGTATAGCCCTCAAGTTTCCTACAATGGCTATTCTAAACCACACTTTTAGCTCACTCAAATATGATTGAAGAAACAAGTTTTTTTTTTTTATTTCATTATATTGTAATGCATTTTACTTTCAATCTATTGGTCAGGAAACATAAGACCGGTTGCTGTCTAAAACTAGACATGATAGGTATAGGCTATTCTATTGCTGGAGTGATGGTCCTTGATATCTTCTAGGACCATGTAGTCATGAGTAACTCTTTGCTATACATGTAGTCATGCATTTTTATTTTTTTAAGTTTTGATTGATGTGGTTTAGTTTTGTTTCTTATTATCTAAGTACAGGAAAGGAAAGTAGAATACATGCCTATATAGTTGAACTTAGTTTGGTTCATAATTTCTTGGCTCGTTATGTATATTTTTGCCTATATAGTTAAACTTAGTTTGGTTTATAAAACTTGTATGAATTAGGTATAGATTAATTTTGTAAAAATAAATGTATATTTCAACTTATATTAGAGTATTTGTTATGATTATTTTTTGCTTAAGTCGCATTTTTTTATTTTCTAATTTTTTTTTTTCTAAATTCTCTTAGTATTTGCCATGAACATAATTCATGGCAAATACTTTTTCCCCATAATATTAGTTGTGGGAACAAGTTATATGCCATCAATATATTTGTGGGTAAAAGCTTTTTTCGGCCTATTATCTTCATGGATAGTATTATCTTGGGCACATGGAAATGTTATTTGCCACGAATTTTTCATGCTTTACCCACAATGTCAGGTGGTGGAAAAAAGTTTGTATTTGCCATGAAATAAAATTTTGGTGGAAAAAGTTTTTTGTTCATGGATTATATGCCACCAACAAATTTGGTGGAAAAAAAATATTTTCCACTTAACATATGCTTTTTTCCACCATATAGCTTTATGGCAAAAAGCCCAAAATCTTGTAGTGAAATGACTGCACACTCACTTAAACATGTATTACTTTTTTTACCCTCTTTTAAAATGCCCCATGCCTTTCCAGCTCTAATCTCTCACGCTCCAACAGATTATAAGACTTTCTAATTTTATTCATATCAAGCAACCCACTAGAGGAAAGCTTTTCGATGGAATCCATAGTCAAGCAAGTCCTGTAAGGTTCAATTTTTTATGATTGGCCATTTCCCTTGGATTCTTCGTAGACTTCTCCATATATTAATCTCAGCCCTGCTTCGTTAGAAAGAATGTTGTGACTAGGAGTATTGGGATAATGGGTCTAGTTGCACAAGCTCATGTGCATCGTAGTGGGGATAAAGTTCTTGGGTACAGTCACTGAACTAGATTACCACTTAGGTTTGATGATAGAAATTGTTGTTGATCTTTCCCCACATGGCTTACATAAGTTTCTGTTTCTGGATATTAGTTAATAGGATCATCCCGAGGACTCTAATGTGCAAAGAGGTACCTAAAAATCTCATTCAAGTTTCTAACTTTTGAGTTTCGAATGGGTTATAGGGTTATCTTTCTCATAGTGCTGGTTTAAAATTTCAAACTTTTTAAGGATTTTGAAGACTATAAATTCATGTATACTTTTAATACTGTTTCAAAGTTAGACCATTTTGCTTCATGGTGTCTTTGAGAATGCTTGTCTACGGTGGAGCCACAGAGAACGGGTGAGATGGTTGGAGAGGTATTTTAATCGTTTCTCACGGAGTTTGTTCGTAAAAACGTGTCTCAAACCTCCCTTCATTTTAGGAGCTTTTGAAATGGTTCACACAACTTCTTTCATATTCTTCCTCCCGTTCATGGAGCAGTTAGCACGTTCTCCATGATAATCTGAAGCAGTGAAATACTTGACACGTTAGAAAGTTTGATGGAAGCTTGACTATAAATACAACGGTTTGGTCTCCAAACTCACTGACTTAATCTCCTGCACTCTTACACCATCCAATTAGAGTGAACAGAGTTTGGAAGTGTTAATAACGTCTTAAAGTGAGCAGCACCAATGGCTAGAGGTACCGTTTCTTAAGCATTACAATTTTTTTTTATTTATGATCCCTTTAAGTATTTATTTCGCATTATAAAATAGGCAAAAATTGCTTTTATTTGGTATCAGAGCCAATGGTTATGTTCTCTACTTTGGTGTTTTAGTGATGCTCTATTTGTCTTTATTTTTGGCCCAAAGTTCTGTAATAATAAAACAAAAAATATTAATTTTTGATTTCTGGACATTTTTTATTCGAAAGAAGATTTGAAATGATTCGGAATTTGTTAAGCTTTCTGTGATTAAAAACATGTTTTAATCACAAAAACGTCCATGGAATCGTGACCTGCAACCTAGTCTAGGGGTTGATGATGACAAAAAACGACATGTAGTTTAAATGGGTCGGTTTCTAAAGAAGATGAAAAACCACATGACGTCACTTATGTAGATGGCCGTATTCGAAGTGGGTTTATAATGTCTTACGTCAATTTGCCTATCTATGAATCTTGCTATTTTTCCTCTTTGATTTAATACATTCTCTTTCCATATGATTTTATTTGATTTAATTATATTCGATTTGGATAATTGTTGTGCAAATTTATTGATTATGCTCATATTTAGTATGCATGAATTGATTATTTCTTCTCTTTATTAATACATGCAATTTTGGGATGAGTAGATATATATATATATATATATATAGTTAAAGGCATGAAATTAAATTATATGCATAATATGTTTTAATTATGCTTATAGTATGAGAATATTTGTGCATAATGATATAACATGTTAGTCTTAGTTAAAATTATGTAATTCTCATATTAAGTTAGACTTTTTGCGATTTAATGTCTAGTGATCCATATAATTTTAATTAATTAGAGAATATCCACAGCAACTTTAATTAAATAAAATTAAATATTATGATTGATTAGGATCACATAAAGAATATTAGACATTAATTGTAATTAATTCTACTTAATATAATAAATTTTATCCAACAAATTTTTTTATTATATTTATATTATTAATTATGATAAAATATCAAGTTATTCATAACTTACCCACATGAATTATGAATTAATTAAACAATTTTATAGTTTTATCATCAAGTTTAATTCTAAAGAATAATTGAATCTGCTTGAATTAAAAATTTAGTCCACAAGCAAGCATTTTTATATCATTAGATTCAATTTTTAAGCATGATTTACATTGGTAAAGAATGATATTTTATTTAAGACTAAGTTTTAACATAAGTATGTAATCTGTAATTTTATGTAGTCATATAACTTGCAAATTTCTTTGATATTCATTATGATATCCTTGAACTTAGTGGAGATAACTATTAGGTCTAGAAGGAAAGAGTTCTTCTTCATTTAGAGTGCACTACAACATATAAGAACTTTATCCACAACATCCTTTATGGCAATAGGCTGAAAAATTTGTAGGGAATGACTTATTGCAACTAAAACTCATTGCCAATTATGCTATATCGGCAAAACAATAGTTTGTGGAAAAAAATCGAGAGCCGATCCAACTAAGACATTGTACCCACAACGCATAAGAGGGACAAAAACTAGACATATTTCTCAACTCTCAAACTTTGACAAAAATCAACACAATCAAAAATGAAATCAAAAATACATTTACGATTTCTACAAAAACCCAACAAATCTAGAAAGAAGATCATACCAGTGGGTCAAATAAACCAACATAAACCTTCGAAGCTAAGCAGATGGGCGGCGAAACAGAGCTCACAACCACATGGGGCTGGGCACCGAGAGGAGCGAATGCGGGGTGGCATGCAGACAGAGGGAAGAAGGGGCGTCGCAAGGTGGCGCTAGGCATAAGGAGAGCCTTTGATGGATGGTGCTGGGCAAGAGAGAGGGCCATCACAAGGTGCGATGGGTAAAGGGAGGACACAATGCTTTCTAGACGAGGATGTGGACAATGAACGCGGAATGAGAATTTTCAAAATAGGCAGGGGATAAACAGTGGCTGATCTAAAACTCATGTTTTTTATATATGCATTTGCTACATTGTTATTTGTCAATAAATTATATAATAGAATTTGCTGCCACAATTTTTTATCACAAATAGATATAAAATGGCTACAAAAAATATTATTTTGAATTATATTTTTTGGCATCTTAAATCTTGTGGGAAAAATGGTGGAAAAGTTGTCAAAATTGACTTTATTGTCAATTATATTTATGGTGATTTTATGTTGTCGTAAATAGTAATTTTTAATGACGATTTCATTATTTTTTTCTCGAGACGTTAATATTGTGGGTAAAATTAAGTATTTGCAACAAATTATAGGTCACTGGAAAACAAAAATAGCGGCAAAAGGCCAAATATGTTGTAGTGGTGGATGGACATAGACTATGATATTAGGAAAGATGAACCACCAGCAATTACTGATACCAACACTGCAACAGAAATCACGCTTTATGAACGATGGGAGCGATCTAATCGTCTTAGTATGATGTTCATTAAGACTAAAATTTCTACTAGTATCTGTGGTTCTATCGATCAGCATGAAAAAGTCAAAGACTTGTTGAAAGCCATTGATAATCAATTTGTCACTTCGGACAAAGTACTAGCAAGCACCCTGATCATGAAGCTCTCATTCTTGAGGCTCACCAGTGTGAGAGGTGTGCCCGAGCACATTATACAAATGAGGGATATTATGGCTCAATTGGAGAAACTCGAGGTTGAAATGTCGGATTCCTTCCTGGTGCACTACATCCTGAACACCCTTCTGCACCAATATGGGCCCTTCAAAATCTTATACAACACACATAAGGATAAATGGTCAATTAATGAACTTATGACCATGTGTGTTCAAGAAGAAGGAAGACTGGTGATAGAAAATGGAGAGAGTACAATGCTGGCAACATGGAAATAGCAAATAATAAGGCAATCAGAAAGGGAAAGATAAAATACCCCTCCAAGCTGGTATCAAGAAAGATTCCAAGTATTTCTTTTATAAAAAGAATGGACACATGAAGAAGGTGTGCCAAATTTCAGAAATGGCTTGCGGACAAAGGTAATATAACCTCATTTGTTTGTTATGAGTCTAAATGGTTAATATCAATATTAACACATGGTGGATTGATTCTAGATCAACAATCTACATTTTAAATTCCTTACAGGGTTTGCAAAACTTAAGGAAGCTAGTGGGAAGTGAGCAAAGCATCTTATCAAGAAACAAGATGGGCTCGCATCTAGAAGTTGTGGGAACTTACTATTTAATTTTAAGTAGTGGCTTTGTTTTTAAGTTAGCAAAGATCTTTTATGTTCCAAGTTTTCTAGAAACTTGATTTCAGTTTCAAGACTTGTACGTTTTGATTATTCCTTTAATTTTTTAGATTCAGCTTTCAGTTTATTTTATAAATCTGATTGTAATGGGAATGGTACTTTGTGGTCTTTACTGCATTAATTTACAAAACAATGTCATTTATGATTCAATGCATGTTTACACTGGCACTAAAATATGTGTTATTAATGAGGATTCTTCTAAATTATGGCATCAGAGATTAGGTCATATCTCCATGGGAAGAATTAAAATATTAGTAAATGAAATGGTACTTAATACTCTGAATTTTACTAATTTTGAGACTTGTATAGAGTGCATAAAGGGAAAGCAAACCAACAAGTCAAAGAAATGTGCCAAAAGGAGTTCGAACATAATAGAGATCATACATACTGATATATGTAGTCCAGACATGGACTCACATGGTTAGAAATACTTCATTTCTTTTATAGATGATTACTCACGATACATGTATCTCTACATGCTTTATAACAAGAATGAAACATTAGATGCCTTTAAGATTTTTAAAGCTGAATTAGAGAAACAATGCGATAAGAAAATTAAAATCTTGAGATCAAATAGAGGTGGAGAATATTATGGTAGCTACACAAAGGATGGGCAAGCACCTGGGCCATTTGCAAAGTTTCTTCAATAGCAAGGGATTGTTGCCCGTATGCCCAATACACCATGCCTAGTTCATTGGACCAAAATGGTGTAACAGAAAGAAGAAATTGAACATTATTGGACATGGTGCAGAGTACTTATGGCGATAGTGTACATATTAAACTGAGTTCCAACCAAGGTTGTTCTTAAAACGCCATTTGAATTAAGGAAAGGTTGGAAATCGAGTTTGCGACATATGCGCGTTTAGGGATGCCTGTCTGAAGTGAGAATTTATAATCCACAAGAGAAGAAGCTAGACCCAAAGACTATTAGTGGGCATTTCATAGGATATGCTGAAAGGGTTACAAATTTTATTGTCCATCTCACAACACCAGGATTGTGGAATCAAGAAATGCAAAATTTTTCAAAAATAACTTGATTAGTGGGAGCAATCAAACCAAGAACATAGTTTCTGAAAAGGATCATTCAAAATATCAACCTTCCACCTCAAGTGATAGATTGGTTATTGTTTACAACACCCCTCAAGTACAAACTGGTGTTGAAAAACCAATCATTGAAGTTCCACAAACTGTTGATGACATTCCAGTAGATCAAGCAGTTTAAGAGTTGCCAAGAACTTTTGAATAACGAGTTGAGCCACATACTTCTCAGGAATATGATGGTACAACATTAAGAAGATTTATTAGACCAAAGAGATCTGCAATTCCTGATGATTATGTTGTGTATTTGCAAGAATCTGACTACAGCATTGAAGCCAAATATGATCCCAAGTTCTTTTCACAAGCCATGAGTTGCAAAAAATTAGAATTATGGTACAATGCCATGAAGAAAGAGATGAATTCTATGAAGAGTAATGGAGTCTAGGATCTTGTTGAGTTACCTAATGGTGTTAAAGCCATTGAATGTAAAATGGGTCTTTAAGACAAAGAAAGACTCATTGGGCAACATTGAGAGATACAAGGCAAGACTCGTTGCTAAGGGATTCGTTCAGAAAGAAGGAATCGATTATACGGAGACTTTCTCTCCTATATCTAAGAAAGATTCCTTGATCATTATTTTGGTATTAGTAGCCCATTTTGACTTAGAATTGCAACAAATGGATGTAAAAATGACATTTCTCAATGGAGATCTAAAGAAGGAGGTTTACATGAAATAACCTAAAGGATTCCCCTCTAGTGATGGTGAGCAATTGGTTTGCAAGCTCAAGAAATCTATATATGGTTTAAAACAAGCATCCCGCCAATGTTATTTGAAATTCCATAATGTAATCTTTTTGTTCGGTTTTGTAGAAAACATTATGGATCAATGTACATACCAGAAGGTCTGTGAAAGTAAAGTTTATTTTCTTGTTTTATATGTGGATGACATTTTGCTAGCAACCAATGATAAGGGTTTGCTGCATGAGATGAACCAATTCCTCTCTGAAAATTTTGATATGAAGGATATGGGTGAAGCATCTTATGTTATTGGCATTAAGATCCATAGAGTTAGATTTCAAGGTATCTTGGGTCTATCTCAGGAAACCTGTATTAATAAAATTTTAGAGAGATTTCGGATGAAAGATTGTTCACCAAGTGTAGCCCCTATTGTGAAGGGTGATAGGTTCAATTTGAACCAATGCTCGAAGAACGGCCTTGAAAGAGAACAAATGAAGAACATTCTATATGCTTTTGCTGTCGAAAGCTTAATGTATGTTCAAGTCTGCACAAGACCTAACATTGCATTTGATGTAGAAATGTTAGGACAATATCAGAGTGATCCAGGTTTAGTCCATTGGAGAGTTGCAAAGAAAGTAATGAGGTACCTTCAAGGAACCAAAACTACATGTTTATGTATAGACGAACAGACAATCTGGAAGTAATTGACTACTCAGATTCTGACTTTACTAGCTGTATTGATTCACGCAAATCAACATTAGAATACATTTTTTTGATGGTCAGTGGAGCTATATCATGGAGGAGTGCCAAGCAGATTTTGACTGCCACTTCCATTATGGAAGCTGAGCTCATCTTCTGTTTTGAGGCTGCTTCACATGGTGTATGGCTTAAAAGTTTCATTTCTGGGCTCAAAATTATGGATTCTATCTCTAGGCCATTGAGAATGTATTGTGACAATTCAAATGCCATTTTTATGGCCAAGAACAACAATAGTGGGAATCAAAGTAAACACATCGACATCAAGTATTTAGCCATAAGTGAACGTGTTAAAGAAAAGAAAGTGGTCATTAAGCACATAAGCACGGAGTTAATGATAGTTGATCCTTTGACTAAGGGCATGCCACCGTTGAAATTCAAGGATCGTGTAGTAAATATGGGACTTGGTTCCATTATGTAATTTTTTATTGTATGAATAATGTTGTTTTATTGAGATTATTAATTATTGTGATGTCTTGCTTATATTTATGTGCACCTTAATTTTGAAAAAAATTTATCTGTGTTGGACCAAGAATGAACATAGGGTTTATTCATTAAGAAATTGTTGTCACATAAATTATAATATTTAAGAAATAAATACATTATAATACATGGAAAGTAATGCTCGTCATTAGAGGACCTATCGCCATGATTCATGTATTTATTACTTAAATGCATATTATCGATGGGTTTAAGGCGAGACATTAGATTATAAGTGTGGACCAAGTGAGACAATGTAAACTGTTTCTCATGGAGATCATTTGTAGAAAAGTGTCTCAAACTTTCCTTTATTTTATGAGCTTTTGAAATGGTCCAGATAACTTCCTTCAGAGTTTTCATCACATTCATGGAGTAGTTAAAATGTTCTCCATGATAATCTGAAGCAGTGGAATACTTGACACATAGCCACCGAAAGCTTTATGGAAGCTTGATTATAAATACTACGATTTGGTTCCCAAAGTCATTGACTTAATCTCCTTCACTCTTACACCATCTAATTAGTGTGAGTAGAGTTTGGAAGTGCCAAACAAGAGAGAAAACAGTGTCCTAACGTGAGTGGCACCAATGGCTAGAGGTACTATTTCTTAAGCACTACAGTATTTTTTTTTATGATCCTTGTAAGTGTTTATTCTGCATTATAGAATAGGCAAAAATTGCTTTCAAGGTAATGACAATAGCTAACATGCACCAAAGAAAGGCAGAAAGGCTCGCCATTCTAATTTTTTATTTTGTTTTCTCATACTTATCCACCTTGGCACTTTCGTGCTTTTCATGCTTCTTCACATGCTTCTCTCTATAGCGGCTCTCTAAAAAATTAAACGAAACAAAAATGGCTGGTTCAAATCAAGATTGGTCTCCTCTCTCATACTGATCCTCCAATGTGCTTGGAATTGTAGCCTCATCCCATTTTGATATTAAAAATTTAGCCTCACAATAAGTTATATTAATATGTTGCTTTGGCTCATGAAGTCATGATCCCATTTTGATGGTTAGCTAACTTTTAGAAGAGTCTTTTGACGACTATATGTCCATAGAAAGTAGTACTAGTAGTACTAGACGCATCGCCCTTAATTTATAGACAACATGAGCTAGCTGGAAAAGAGTTTATCTATTTGTATTTTATATTTAGATAATTATTATTTTGGTCCCATCTTTTATGTTTGATGCCCTAACCCACCCTAACGGCCTAACCTATATGGTACTTTAGGGCATGGAAAACCAAAGCGTCGATTAAAATTATTAATTAACCCGTACTTATAATTAATTACACTACAAGAAAAGTGGGTTTTGTGACTAAATGACTATTTGTAGTCAATTTTGGCTTAAATAGTCATTTCTGTAAATGTAATTTATGTTTGACTAGGATTAGATGAGTCTATATTTAAATTTGAATCATGGATGAATGTAATTTTAAATAGGACTCTAGCATTGCATTTGATAAGGATGATTATTTGAATAGAAGTTATTCGAAAAGGATAAGTGTTTGAATTATAACTCTTATCAAATTTTGTTTAAATTATAATATAAGAGTTTACAAGAATCCTATGTATATTTTGAGTCTTAGAATCAGTTAAAGAGATAAAGATGTAAGCTTTACTTGAAGAAACTGAAGCTGGTTTGAATTTGAAGAAATCTAGAAGAAGTGATTCAGTCTAAAATGTTCGCAAATCGTTAGCAACGTCTTAGCAGAGTCCTTCTACAAGTCAACCACTGCATTGCCTATTTATGAAGGAGTCGACTGAGGATTGTAATTAACACTTCAACAACACACATTCACATACATTAAAAGCTTGAAGATCTGGGTACGTAGAACTTCAAGAGATCATGTAAGAGAAAATTCTTGAAAAAAGGATTTTTCGAGAAGTTTAGTCCATTGGATTGAGTGAGAGCATACAACAAGGGGGAGTTGTTGTGTTCGAGATCAACCACTGGAGGTTCCAGTAAGAAAGACCAAAGATTGTAAATCATTAGAGATTCTGGCTACCTACTACGGTAGAAGATAAGTGGGTCACGTGTCTTGGATAAACGGGTTAAGTTACAATAGTTTTGTAATCGTTTTACTTGTAAATACCTCGATCAATAAAATTGACTTTCCTGAGTCTAGTTGCCCTATAGGGTTTTACCTGTGAGGAGTTCTTTAAAGGATTTTCATTTGTAACCAGATTATTGTGTTAATACTTTTAATATTTTATATTAGTTACTGATCGAAGTTAATAGCTTTTGTTTAGCATTAACTTGCATAGCCAAGGGTACTTGGGTAATTTCAATTGGTATTAGAATGTAGTTCACTCAATCTTGAATGTGGTCCGTTTCCCTAGAAGATCATGGCAACACTTTCAT
This sequence comes from Platycarya longipes, assembly GCA_036559045.1. Classification (NCBI taxonomy): domain Eukaryota; kingdom Viridiplantae; phylum Streptophyta; class Magnoliopsida; order Fagales; family Juglandaceae; genus Platycarya; species Platycarya longipes. The sequence continues at coordinate 12,218,944 of CM071796.1, read as the reverse complement.
CACCACCACAATTTGATAGTGATAACTATGCCTACTGGAAGGTAAGCATGAGAGCGTTTCTAAAGTTGCTTGATGAGATGGTTTGGCAATCCGTGGAGACAGGATGAACTAGGCCCGAAACTCCAATTGACTCCTAGACTAAAAAACAATGAAGCAATTGTCATTGGAACAACAACTTAATGCCATCTTCATGAAAGTCTCTCCTGATGAATTGAAGAGTATTTTCATGTGTGAAAAAGCCAAAGATACATGAGATATCTTGAAAACCACACATGAGGAAACAAAGATAGTAAAAAATTCCAAATTCCAAATATTGATCTCAAAGTTTGAAGAGATAAGAACGCTGGAAGATGAAACTTTTAATGAGTTTTAAGCTAAATTGAATGACATTGTTAAGAGTAATTTTACAGGGAGTCAGTTTTTAGAGAGTCGATAAGGAGTCGGCTTTGATTTTAAAAAAATTCCCCTCATTCTCAACCTCTTTTTCAATTTCTATACTAAAAACAAATTAATAAAATTCATTAGATCCATAAAAACGAGATTGAGGATGAGGGATTTTTTTTTAAATCAAAGTCGACTCTCCATCGACTTCCTAAAACTGACTCCCTATAGAGTTATTCTATTGTTAATTCCAGGTTCAATCTCGGAAAGAAGTTGGAAAAGGCACAAGTTGTGAGAAAAATCCTAAAATCTCTGCCTGAGAGGTCTCGACCAAAGGTGACGGCTATAGAAGAAAGTAAAGACTTACACATGATTCGAGTAGAAGAATTGGTAAGCTATTTACAAACTAATGAATCTACCTTTCCACAACAGATAAAATGTATGTTCATCGCCCTCAAAACTTCTTAGGAAGAAAATTATTTTGATGATGAAGATCTTTGCAATGATGACTTAGCCCACTCTGAAAGTTCAAATACATTCTCTGATAATGAGATTGCTTTTATTGCGTTTTCTACTTCTGTCACTGATTGCGCTGACACAAGCAAACAATGTGTTGATAACAGTGTGTTGATTTCTGATACTGATTCTAATGTTGTGACAAAAATTACTGATCATGAACTAAGTGTGTATGAAGCATATGAGAATTTGTGTGAAGAGTTTATGAAAATCTAAAAAGTAAATAAAAAGCTGTACAAAAATCTAACCACCATAAAGAATGAGAAGAACAATTTGGTGGAGGCACTAAAGTTTATAGAACTGGAAGTAACAAGGATGCTTGCACAAAGAGAGATGCTAGAAAGAACGGTAGCAACTTGTCAGGAAGTCAAAGAAAAGACTCTCACTCAAGAACTCAATGAACTATTGAAGGTTCAAAGAGGCAATTCCGATCGCACAGGGCTGGGATACAATACTTCCAAAGATTCATACTGAAAAGCATCCGCTGCCTCTACATCTAAAGGTATTACCTTCGTTAAAGGAAGTAATGTAGAAAATATCCCGAAATAACTTGTGAAGAAATGCAAGTCAACAATGATTCTTCCAAGTAAGTCCAAAGGTAAGTTTAGGTAAGTTTGTCCCTATTTGTCATTTTTATGGTTTAATTGGACATATTAGGACAGATTGCTTCAGACTTAAAAAAGAGAAAGAAAAATGAAAACGAAATAAGCCTCTTGGAAAGGATAAAATCCTAGAAATTAAGGTAAACAAATTGAGCAATCAAATAAACACTTTAGGTAAGAAAATTGGTGAACTAGTCGAACTTTGTCTTCCTAAAAGCATGAATAATACAAATGTTAAAACCAAGTGGATAAAAAAGGATAAGGCCATATGTCTACTAGCACGCACAGAACTCAAAGCTATGGATACTAGCATGTCGTATTTGGATAGGAGAATACCTGGAGATCAGACGGACCAATCCCTTTGAAAAATGGTCGCCGGCGGCTCTGGCGGCAGTGGGCGGCTCTGGCGGCAGTGGGCGACACCGCCCACCCCATCGTGACCGCTGGCCTCCGATGACCCCACCCCTGTGACGGCGACCCCGACAACCTCTGGTGTGCCCCCACGCAGCCTTAAACCTGTTTCGGACCGCCCACCACCGTCGGCGCCGACTCCGTCTAGGTTGAGCCCGAATATCTCTTAAATTCATCTTCATTTCATTTTTTTATTGTACTTTTTATTGTATTTTTATTTTCTAATTGTGTTTTTTATTATGTTTTTTTCATTTTCTTAATTATAATTTTTATTGTGTTTATTTTATTTTATTATATTTTTTTATTGTGTTTTAATAGTGGGCTGTTTTTGGCTGGGAGCAGCCCGATCGGCCCTCAGCGTCCCCCTTTGGATAGTGCCTGTTCTAGACGCATGTTAGGGGACAAAGGGCTATTCAAGAGGATTGAGTCCACTAGTGGAGGATCAGTAATGTTCGATGATGGAAGTACAACTATAGTGGAAGGAAAGATAAGTGTCAAGGTTCCTGGTTTACCTACTCTTCATCATGTTCTTTTTGTTAATGGCTTTAAGGCTAATCTATTGAGTATTAGTTAGTTCTATGATGATCATCTTTCTATGCAGTTTTCAAAGTCTACAATAGTGCTGGAAAATAGATCTTGAAGAGCACCAGAACTGCTGACAACTGCTATAGAGTCACTCTTATGAACACCATGTGTTGTCAGCTAGACGAAACTGAGTTGTGACACCACTGTCTAGGCCACATCAAGTACAAAGATATGCAAAAGATCTCTAAAAAGGAAGTTGTACGTGGACTGCCCAAGATATTGAAAAACAAAAAGATAGTATGTAAAGCTTGTTATGAAGAAAAGCAGATAAAGGCACATCATAAGAAGATAGTTGATATCTTAATTTCAAGACCACTTGAGCTATTGTACATGGATCTGATGGGTCCTACTTAGAATGAAAGCCTTGGGAGAAAGAAGTATATAATGGTCATTGTGAATGACTATTCAAGATACACATGAATCATCTTGTTGAGAGACAAAATAAAAACCTTTGACCTTGTAAAGAAACTGTTCAGACGATTACAAACAGAGAATGATTCATCTATTTCTTGTATTCGCAGTGATCATGGTAGAGAATTCGAAAATACGATCTTCTCTTCTTTTTGTGATGAACAGGGATACATCAAGAGTTCTCGGCCCCAATCACTCCACAAAAAAATGGAATTGTGGAAAGGAAAAATAGAGCTATATAAGAAATGGCTCGTACCATGTTGAGTAGCAAGAAATTGGCATTATACTTCTTGGGGGAAGCAGTCAACACTGTTGGACACATACTGAACCGTGTAGTTTTTCGTCTAGATTCCAACCTCACACCCTATGAGTTATGGAATGGAAAGAAACCCACGGTAAAGTACTTTAAGGTGTTTGAAAGTACTTATTACATTCTGCGAGACAGAGAGAATGGCCACAATTTTGATAACAAGAGTGATGAAGGCATCTTCCTTAGGTATATTTCAAACAACAAGGCGTATAGAGTCTATAATCTACAGACTAAAACGGTGATGAAATCAGTCAATATTGTTGTGGATGACAACTCTAAGGAGATGGCCAAGAAGGAACCTGACAACATGATTGGACAGGCTAAAGGAATCTCATCTAATCAAGAGGACACAAATCTAGTGGAACTGACAACACCGAGCATATCCCACTACCTGAAAAAAAGCCTTCCACATGGATCATCCCCAATCATCCAAAGGAGAATATTCTTGGAGAACTGGATGGAGATATGAGACTAAGAAAATGAGTGTTAAATCAAGTCTTATATGTTTGCTACTTGTCTCAGGTTGAACCCAAAAAAGTAGAAGAAACTTTAGAATATGAAAGCTGGATCAACACCATGCATGAGGAATTGCACCATTTCACTCGAAACCAAGTATGGAAGCTAGTTCCAAGAACTGAAATCACAACATCATTGGAATAAAGTGGATCTTCAAAATCAAGTCAGATGAACATGGGACCATTGTTTGAAACAAGGTCAGATTGGTAGCATAAGGCTACACACAAGTGGAAGGAATTGATTTTGACGAAACTTTTGCTTTAGTAGCTCTTTTGGAATCTGTTCGCATATTGCTAACAATAGCAAGCTATTTAAATTTGAAGTTTTATCAAATAGATGTCAAAAGTATTTCTTTAAATGGCATACTAAATGAAGAAGTATATGTAGAACAACTAAAGAGATTTACTAATCACTTGTTTCCTGACTATGTTTTCCAGTTGAAGAAAACTCTTTATAGATTGATGCAAGCACATCAAAAATGGTATGAGAGACTAACGAAATACTTGCTTGAAAATAAATTTTTTAAAGAAAACTTGTTAAGCATCTACTTATTGCTCAAATTGATATAGATGACATTGTGTTTGGTTCTACTCTTGACAAACTCTCGCATGACTTTTCCAAAAAAATGAAAATTGAGTTTGAAATGAGCATGATTGGAAAATTAAATTTATTCATAGGAATTTAAATTAAACAAACTGAAGGAGGAATTTTTATTTCACAATCAAAATATGCTAAAAATCTAGTTAAGAAATTTGGCATGGAAGGGAAGACACATGCTTATACACCTATGGGCATTTCGGTTAAAATCTATTCAGATTCCACAAGTAAGAGCATTGATCCTACTTTGTATAAAAGCATGTAATAACCCGACCTAGATATTTAGGGCTTAAACACGAATAATCTTGTTATTTATTTCATTTCAATTCTTATATTATCGCATAATTTTCTCATTGTTATGAATAGTGTTTTAGTCGTATTAGATTGTACAGTATTAATAAGTTATCTATATATTTAAGTAGACTTTTTATTATAGCTATTAGTTTAAATTATTTTAGTAATACTTCTCTAATCCCGTTTAAATATTTTGAGATCTTCTATTATCATTTAAAATGTAAAATGCAAGCTCTGAGATGCCATTATTTTTTCCTTTAAGATAATTTCTTAGTTCCAAATACTTCGTATTTTTTAAATGATTGACTTAGTAGCCATGTTTCTCAGATTTTAATTTTGTCGCATTTATTTTGGTAAAAGACTCTTGCATCAAAAACCTTCATGACCTCTTTAAATTCCCACAAAGCCCATGCATGTACGTTCAAGTCTCATGCAGTAATTCCCACACCATGCCCATTACCTTATCTTTTCATGTAGATTTTCTCGCAATCCCTACATTCATGGATGAGTTGGTCATCAAATATATTTAAACGTTATGCAATTATCCTTCTTAGGGTTTTTCTTCCACCTATATATATACATTCTATCTGTTCCTCTGCAGAAAAGAAAACCCCAAACTGTTGCAGACCCAATATGCACCCTCGCCATTTCCACTCCATAATCCATGGCCAAACTGCCAAACCACTCTCACGGCAACTCACCTTCGACTGGCTCCCCCTCTTGATCATGGCAAGAGTCACGAACGCCCCAACACACGGATTACTGATAGCAGCAACTGAGAACGCGGAAAAACCAGCCCAAGTGATATCGACGCATCCTCTGTTTTACCACCCAAACAAAAAAACAGAGCACCCTTCCTTCGATTAAACCACAACCCGGTCACCATCCAGACGTTAGACCTCCTCTCTATAGCCACTGAAGGTCCTGTTCGGACTAACCCAGACATCCTAAGTGATTTCTGGTAAGCCGATGCGATTTCTCTCTCTCACTGGATTTTTACAACTCCATTTCTCTCTCTCTCTAACTCTCTCCCTTCTCTCTCACTGTGTCAAACCTGCCCAAAACACCCAATGGCGTCGCCGACCACTCCTTCATCCACCTAGAGCTGTTGTGTCTTAGATCCTCTCTCGACGAGCATCCCGCAAGCCTTTCTCTGTAAAGCTAATTCCTTTTATTTGATATATTTCAGTTTTTCTTTTGTTTGGTCTTCCGTAAGCTTTGTTGTTCCTTTTATTTGTTTTGGTTTCAGACTTTCCCCAAAGACCCTCAAATAAACTCTAATTTTACCTTTATGCCCTTTAAAGCCGCTGATTATGTAACTCTCCGCTACACACCTTGATGAATCTCTTACGTCTTTGCCTTAGTGCCTATGGCAGACTATTGTCTTGCCTTTGTTTATTCCACGAGCTGACTTTTAGAATGGGTCTTGGGCTTCCCTATTTATTAAGGGTTGCTTTCATATTGTGTTTAAAATGGGCTTGGCTTTTAACGATTTCTATTTGGGCTAGTCTCATTTTAGAAAAAGAAAAAAGTAACTCTACATGGGGGTTTTATCTACTTAAGAAATTATTTTAGTCAATGATTTATTTTATCAGATGGTATTGAAGGGTTTTAAGTTATTTTAAAGTATATTCTTTAAAATGGTATCCCGGAGCCAACTATAATAATTAATATTCCAAATGTTTGTTCTAACTAGTTTTCTTTAATAAGATTATTAAGTTATAATTTGAAATAGAATATTTCGAATTGTGTTTTGGACTTTAAATCATATTATCTCATTGTAATATTTATATAATTTATTATTTATTAAATTATCACAATATATGTTTTTAAGTATCTAGAACAATGTGACAAGTTGTTTTAGAAAACTTAGTGACGATTCATATTTCGTATATGTAATGACTTATGAAGAAAAATCTAGGAAATAACGCTGCGAGGTAAATGAATTTGATTACAAATTAGGATTATCACAATTAGTTTATATTATTAGTAGAGCTAGTTCTTTGATATCTCTTTTTATATATGCTTCATGTCATGCAAGCATGTAATTCAACACAGCACAACACACGATCATGTCATTCAGTATCATGTTTAGATTCAGCGAGTTACAGTTATTTATATCAGTATATATATTATGCACCTTTTGTTGCATAAGTCACATAAGTTATGTTAAGTTCAAGTATAAGATTTGATTTGATAAGTAATCAATTAACTAGTTATTCAGATCAGTTAATTAGTTTATCAGATGGTCATTTAGATGCATGGTACCAATATATATCAGATCAGGGTAGATGTATAAGCCACGGACCTAAGCCTGGTCCACCATAGTATGCTAGAGTACTATCAGCGGCTCTCCTTGCGGTAGCGGGACATGAGGCTGATACACAACCTTGCACACAGGATTAAGTGTGTTAGCCAATCAGTTCAGTTAAATCAATCAGATCAGTCAATTAACTCAAGTCAGTCAGTTAAATTATTTAGTTAGTTGAAATCAATTAGTCAGTTAATACAGATAAGTCAATTATACATAACATAAACATCAATATGAACAATCATGTTTTCAGATCTCAGCATGAAAATTTTATAAAAAATTCCTGTAAGTATTATTTTACGATATGATGGATTTCTTACTGAGTCATCGACTCATTTTAGTTTATTTACTATTTTAAACCACCCAGGTGAGGAAGATGATCAGTACGAGCAAACAAGCCAGAATTAGATGAAGTAGTTAAATTTAGAGATTAATCATTTTATTATTTAATTATTAAGTTAGTTTTTATTAAATTAGAAATGTTTCAGTTAATGTTTGGAAAGATATTTTATTAGAACTTTAGTTTTATGAAATAAATACTATTTTTTTTGTTATAAAAATGATAGTCTTGTGCCGGATTAAAAGTTTACAGAAGAATCATGTGACACTCATTAACCTACGGGAATGGGGTGTCACAAAGCATGGTAGCAAGTCTTCTTTATATTACTGCTAGCAGACCTGACATTACTTTTAGTGTAGGTGTTTGTGCGCGATTTCAGGCTAACCCTAAAGAATCACACCTTACAACAGTAAAAAGAATCTTGAAATACTTGAGTGCTACAGTTGATTATGGCATATGGTATTTAAAATACTCAAATTTGAGTCTAGTCGGCTATTTTGTTGTTGACTGGACTGGAAATGCTGACGACAGAAAAAGCACCACAGATGGATTTTTTTTTATGTCAGCAACAATCTAGTAGCATAGATGAGTAAAAAATAAAACTCTATCTCCCCATCCACTGCTAAAGTCAAATATATTGCGGCTGGCAGTTATTGTACTAAGCTTTTTTGGATGAAAAAGATGCTTGAGGACTATGGAGTCTTTCAAGATACAATGACTGTCTATTGTGACAATTCAAATGCAACTAGTATCTCGAAGAACCCTGTGCAACACTCTAGAACCAAGCACATAGACATAAGACATCATTTCTTAAGAGACATGGTTGAAACTAAGGTATTGTCTTTGGAACACATTGTTATTGAACACCAACTGGCCGATTTATTTACAAAACTTTTAGATGATCCAAAGTTTGAATTATTAAGGAAGGTCATTGGTATGCGTGACATGCTCTATTTTTTTTTAAGTAAATAAATAATAAAAAAGGGTGTTTGTTTATTCTACTTGTTTTTTCAAAAACTTCATGTTTCTATCATTTTGCAAGATACAAGTATTATGAGTATACCAAGTCTTTGAGCGTTGTCACTCCACAAATTCATTTGCTTGGATCGAGGTAGACCTTATCTAGTATGTATTTTTATTTTGATGCACAAATCTTAAGGAAGACCACACAATGATTTTGTTCTCGACATTATGAGGAGTTTAAATCTGATCTCCTAACAATCTGGTGACAATATGTATATACTCATAAAATGCTCAAAGTAAGGGAGAATCTATGCCTTGAATTAACTAAAACTAGTTGAACCTAGAACCAAATCGAAAAAGGTCTCCTCTTGCCATGCATTAAGGTCGATCCTTAAAGAAAAAGTCAAGTTTTCAGAAGTCATTACGAAAAAAGATGAACACTCATGCATGAATATAATGTCTAAAAGTCATTGTAGAAAAAATCATTTCTCACATTATTATGAAATAGGATAAGCAATCCAAATTGGACATAAAGAGTGAATAAGACTTTGTACTTGGAGGGAGTTACTTTTTTGGATATCTAGGCCCTAACTCACACACAGAAAAATATGAAAAAATTATAAAATAAAGAGGGAGTATAGAAAAGAAAAGAAATAAAATAAAAAGAAATACTTTGGAAAGGTTTTTCCTTCCTCACACAAACAAATTCTTGACTGGTCATCTATTAAGAAAAATGCTCAATTGTGAAGATTATCCAATAAAGAATTTATCTTCTAAGCAAGTGGAGAATTGTTGAGTGTAACAAAATTTGGACAAGGAAATTACTGAAATTGAAGGGGGTATTACCACTAAGGCACGTCCCATGTGTTGGCTATGTGTGGCCCGCGTGCATTGCACGTCTAGGCCTTGGGCGGGAAATTGAAAAAGTTACACCTCTGCAGCATTAACTGCGTGCCCTCGCGTCAATCAAGCACTGTCTTCTCCTTGAACCCCGATTCTCGCTCCATTCTCTCTGGATTTTGCCCTCCGTTACGTTCTTAGAGAGAAACGAATCCTCTTTCAACCCTAATCAACAATAAAATCTATGTTAATCTTATGCAAAAATTCGAGGTAAGTCTTCATTTTTAATGTATGTCTTGAGTTCTCGTTGATTTTGGACTCCTTTCAGGGTTTTCTCGGTAACCGATTCCTTAAAGAACTCTGAAATCTTTAAAGTTTTGGAAACCTAGTTGAGTTAGAACTTGAGAATCAAATGGAGGGGTTAAATAATACTGTAAAAAGTATTCTTGGTGGGTTTTTCGTAAAAGGTGACGAACAGTGGTTGCATGCTTAGGTCTTGGCTATTTTCTTAATGTCGACATCTTCCTCCTTGTGCTGTGATGGTCCTGTGCTTAGGTCTAAATATTTTTCTCGACTTGTAAAATTCGGTGAACATGTATGTGCATTATGATTAATTTCCTAGAAATATGTGAGTGATTGGATAAATTTTTATGAGTATTTATCTTCACTTTCTTGGCTCTGGTACTTCGATATTTTGGTCATAAAAGTGAATTTGGTTACTTTTTTGTCATTATGTATCTATCATGCTTAAAAAGGATTTTTTTTTTTTTTTTGCAAATGAAATACAAATCGATTGCAACGAAAGTGAAGTTTGATTGCAAAGCACCTTTAGTAAATTCTTCTAGTGAGGAAGAATCTGATTCTTCTGTGAGGACACAAAAGAACTCACCTAAGAAATCCAAAGCTGAAGATAAAGGGTCGGTCCCTTCAAAAGGAGTTGGGAGTACATCAAAGCCTCCTATCAGAACATCAAAACCTCCAAAGTTTGTTAGTAAGGAAGCTGAGACAGCCTATAAGACTGTGTTCTCCAAGATGAATGTCATTGGAGAATGAGAGGTAACTCTAAGTGATTTGGGTGACCCTACTCTTGAGTTTATTGCTTGCATATTTGTTGATAGAGGATGCAAGAAAATAACTGAGGGAGCCCCTACCCCTATAGAAATTGTGAGGGAAATCCAAGCCAACTCTTTACTGAATGTGGACAATAATTTCATTACATCCACTGTTAGGGGTGTTGACATGATCATAACTCCAAAGATTGTTAGAGAATTTCTATGAACTCCTTAGTGTGGAAAACTCAAGTTTTCCATACAAGGGTATGGGAACCCCATCAAAGGTCCAAATGAAAGATTTGTTTGCTGGGTCTAACGTACTAGCATGGCCCCTTAAGACTTATAGACTCTCTATGAAGTCAATGCTCCCGGAATATAGGTTCCTTGCCAAAATTGTGCTGACAAATCTTTGGCCCATCACTAGGCATACCAAGCTGACAATAGAAAAAACACGATTTATGTATGCTCTAGTTAATGGTGTACCTATAGATCTTCCCTTCCATATAATTGATGTTATCTTCAAGGCCAGGGTTGACAAGACAGATAAGGGAAATCTGCCCTTTGGAGTTCTCATCTCGAAGTTGGCTAGAATTGCTAAAGTTCCTTTAAGGAGTACAGAAGCCATAGTAATGATGTATGGGAAAATCTGCTCTCAAACGGTCAACAAGTCAGAAGCCATGGTTAGTGGGAAGAAAAGAAACCACATGGAGGCTTCCACATCTTCTCATCCTACCCCAGGACAATCCTCAAAGATACTTGAACATATTCAAATTTTGCAATCAAAATTTGATTTGTTTGTGAATAAGTGGAAGGAAAATATGGGAAAAATTGAATAAATGCTAGTAGACCAGCAGGACAAGTCAGAGAAGGTGATGATAAATTGCAGCAAGTTGTTCTTGATGTGGATCAGATTCTAAAGACTGTAAAACCAACTGAAGAAGAGGAAAAATCGGAGTCTGACTGATGCTGACAACACATAGGGGGAGAATGGATGAATATGTCGACAGGCGAAGTAGCAGGGGCAGTGCGAACAAAACTCGGACAACACCACCACCACCACTTAAAAAAATCTTTTTCTTTAAAAGTTTTTAGTTTCATTTCAGTTTGGTTTGTATATTAAACAATGATTTGTTTTCCTTATTTTGCTTGCCACATTAAACTGATATAAGTCTGGTTGCATTAAAACTCATGGAGATACTTCAAATATTTTGACCAAATTAGACTTTTATTATGAAGTATAACTTTCTATATGAGATCTTTGCTGGTGGTTTGATTACTTGTCTTGCAAGTTTAAGTCACATTCATCCAATATATGTTTTTATCATTAATCAGCCAAAAGGGGATATTATAGATATAATTTATGTCTGGCTAGGATTAGATGAGGCTGTATTTAAATTTGAATTATAGATGAATGTAATTTTAAATATGATTCTAGGATTGTATCCGATAAAGATCAGTATTTGAATAGAAACTATCCGATAAAGATAAGTGTTTGAATTATAACTCTTATCAAATTTTGTTTAAATTATAAGATAAGAGTCTACAATAGTCTTATGTATATTTCAAGTCTTAGAATCAATTGAAGAGATAAAAACACAAACTTTATTTAAAGAAATTGAAGTTGATTTGAACTTGAAGAAATCTAGAAGAAGTTTAGTTCGAGGTTTTCGCAAACGTTACCAATGTATCAGACTAAGAATCTGGAAAAACCTGTCAGTAGAGTCCTCCTCCAAGTCAACCACTGCATGCCTATTTATAGAGGAGTCGGCTGAGAGTTTTAATCAATAATTTAACAGCATACATTCACATACATTGAGAGCTTGAAAATCTGGGTAGAACTTCAAGAGATCATGTAAGAGAAAATTCTTGAGAAAATGATTTTACAAGAAACTCAGTTCGTGGGATTGAGTGAGAGCATACTGATGAAAATACAAAATGTCATATTTTTCTCCCTTAATGTTTATTTTTTTTTTTACTTATTTGGTGCCTAAATATACTCAGCATTTTTATATTTTGATTTAGGATACAAATGAAGGCGTTAAATGCAAAACGAAGCTAATTAGGTGATTTTAGATAATTTTGATATCGATTCATAATCTAGGCATAACTCTCTCTTCCGAGCTCCGATTGAGATGACTCCAAACGATATGGAACTCCAAGAAAAATCTCTACAACTTTTATGTTTTGAGTTGTGAGAGATACTAGCTATATAAAAATCGAAATCTGGCTTGAAGTTGTTGCACTGCACTGCTAACGTTCCACAACATTTCCTAGCCGCCATTCATATAAGAAAATGAGAATTTAATTTCACAATAAAACTTTGGACTTCATAGCGGGCTTGGACTTGGGGCCACACTTGCTTGAGGGCTTTTTCGGCTAGGGGCATTTTATAGATGATACATTTAGCATTTTTCTCAACATTTTTACCTGCACTTACTGTTGAAATTGACCTGGGCTGCACCTCAACTTTCATTTCAATGGGCTGGATCTCACTTTGAAGAGATATGCCACACGTTGCCTTTCACAATTCAATTTCTTCTCAATTAGACTTCAAAACATTATGGAATTCAGCATGTCACTTGGGCACATCTCAATTAGGCACGAATTCACATGGGCCACGTGGTTGCATGACAATTAATTGGGAAATATAACAGCGCCGCAAACCTCAATTTATTGGGCATTCAAGAATTCAATTAGGACTTGAAGAGAGGACCCACACGTAACTTGGCGTAGGGGACTAGAATTTCATTTTATAAAACCCTATGCCGCAGCATTTGCGGGGGATCATCTCTCTTCCCTCTTTTCACCTTCTCTTTTCATCGCAGCCCTGCGCGACTAAACTTTTATAATTGGTCAAAGAAAATAGAAACCTCAGTAAATTAAACTGTGAGATATAATTTATTTTTATTATTCAATTTATGCTTTGAATATCGAATGTTCTTTTGTAACTATTTTCATGATTATTTCTTTTAATTACTATGAGGCATACTGGATTATTATTCTTTGCAATCTACTGCTAGGTTAGAGATCAAATTCATAATTGTTTTATCCCTATAATGTGTGAAGCAACTAAGATTTAATGATTTGCTACGTAAAAAATTATTAGATCTTAAGAACGCTTGACTAAATTAAATGCAACCGCTTGTACTTGTATTGTTTAGTTTCATCGATCTCTCTAATTCTTAAGGCTGCTACTAGATTAAATCATTAACGATTGTCTTGGGTTATTTAATAGTTAAAATTAATTAGATTGTTTATTTTCTAATTAGTTGTGACTAAGGAGAGATTGGAGAATAATTTCAATGGTGGACATTCAAATGATGAATTATTGTATACTTCATCGATGATCAATAATAAAATTTCGATGTAAGATATTGATTTCGGCCAAGGCTTGTTTTTTTTATTGATTTCGATACTTTAATTCAAATTATTTTTCTTTTAGTTTTTCTTTTAGAAATTGTTTTCGTTATACTCAAATACCCCCATCCTTATTAAAGTAACATAAAACTAGGCTTAACACTCTCTGTGGGAACGATCCTTACTCGCACTACTACATGTAATTTTTTTTTAAATATAGGTTTATTTTTTATTGTCCACGACCACAAACCACACACTCCAAGGAGGGTTGCTGTATTCGAAATTAACCACTAGAGGTTCTAGTAGGAAAAACCTAAGATTGGAGATCGCAAAAGTTTTGGGTACCTACTGCGGTAGAAGACAAACGGGTCGCATATCTTGGATAAATGAGTTAAGTTACAAAAATTTTATGATCGTTTTGCTTGTAAACATTTCAATCAATAAAATTGACTTTTTTAGATTTGGTTGCCCGGTAGGGTTTTACCTTTAATGAGTTTTTCAAAAAATTTCTTTTCGTAACTAAATTATTGTGTTAATACTTTTAATATTTTATATTGGTTACTAATCAGAGCTTTTAATAACATTAACGTGCATTACTAGGGATATTTGGATAATTTCAATTTTGCTCGAATTAACTAGTTATAAATATTTTTTTTTTTTGTAATATAAGAACTATTATAAGAAAAGTATTACTCATAATTAAATTGTTCTTGAAGTATTCCAATAAAGTTGTTTATAAAATTCACGATTCTGTCTAGCTAGATATCTAGCTAGACTAATGCGTACATACTATGAGACAATATGGCATGTAGTCATTCATACCCATGCATATGCGCGCACATTAATAAATTAATGCTACAAATTAATGGACGGCAGTACTAAACGCGGAATAACATTTCATGACTTATAATCAACTTCTAATTTTAAAACAATTTCCAGATCTATACTACGTGATAGCCATCACATGATATTGCATTCGGCATTATCAACAGCCGATGAGATGCTGCCTGCTACTTTTGATGTGATTTTTGCTCTTAGTTTTGCAAATATCTTGCCGATTCGCTGGCGACGTTTTTGAAATTTGAACGATTACAAATATAACGAGTGTATAAATTTATTGAGCACATTATACACAGAAACATGCAGCACATGGAGATATTGTTGGTTCATCATTCTAATTTATTTTGCATGCATGCCCGAAAAGAAAATGTCCACAAATATTATAAAAAAACTGTTTATTTATGGTTAATTATTTCATACCAAAATGATTATTCTCATTAAAATGAGTCTGTTTTGTAATAAATAATTATTTTCGTTGTAAATAACTTGTTATAGATACTCATTTTTCTTATAGGGAAAGAAATTGTACTTCAATAAAGAGTTATAAATTGGCTCCATGTAGAAGTCACAAAATAGTCATCACAATGTTTTTAATAATCATCGACTCGACTTACCCCATTAGTAATGGTTTCATAGAGAACATCTTCTTTATTCTAATTTTTGGTATGAAATGTAGATTAATTAGATTTAAGGCTGTCAATTTTCAACACAAACCTGCAAACATATTTCTTAAAGATTCATCCATAAGGATTGCCGTAGCTAGGCATAGAGAATTTATTCAAGAGTTTTGCCGTAGGATTGCCGAGTCGAACGAGTCAGTGTGGTGTTTGGTCGACCCGATCCAACCAGTATAATTTATAAATAAATGGACCTATATAATTATAAACTATTGGGATCGGATCAAAATGTGTCTAACTTGTTTATTATTCATTTTAATTTTGGTCAAGTCAAAATTGACTCGTTAATTGACATCTTTAATCAGATAAAATAAAATTTATTCCACATATGAATTTAGTAATTGGTTATGAAAAGTCTTTTCGCCTCAATTATTTTATCCAAGAAATTAGAGTTTTATATATCAACTTTTTTAAACTCACATATCTAACAATGAATTCTAATATGTATAAGATTAATTTGACTTTGCTATGATCCCATGGAAGAAGTGAAAGCCAGAATTACCGGGTAACGATGTATATTTACAACTTTTAGATTTGCTGCTTTAATTTCCTGCATCAGAAGTTGCTTTTGTAATTAGTATCAAAGACTATTCTTGTCATAAATAATCCTTCTAGTTGCAATTAAAATCACTACAAAAAAAACAAAAATGGTTTTTGGGATAGATTTTTTTCCTGCAAATATAATTTGTCAGCAAATAATGACATTTTGCCACAAAAAATTATCTGTCAGAAATGTTCTGTCAGAAATAATTATAATAGACTATTTTATTTTTGACGATGTAAAAACTGTGAATATTATTCACTTTTTTTGACAGATATAAAATCATTAGAAAAGCTTGACAAATAATATATTTTTCTTACAGAGTATAGAATTATTACTGACAAAAATAATGTGTAACAAAAAAAATACGTTTTTCAATTATATCTTTAATAGCAAATAGTTATCTTTTCTTATTTAATTCATATCGTCACAAAACTTAGTATCCCAAATAAATATATTGTACAAATTTATTTGTCACGAACTAGAATACATGAAAATTAAACATTTTTTCTCACAAATAAAAATTATAAAGAAAAGTTTTGTATCTAAAAACAAATATAGAAATTATTTTTTGCTGCAACAAAAAGTAATTTTGTGACAACGAAAAGTAATTAATTCCTCCATACTTTTTCTGTGTTGGAACTTAGTGATAGTTCTAAAATTATAAAATTAAAAAAAAAAAAAACATAAAAACTCCTTCCCCCTCCCTGTGATTTTAAAATTAAAACTTAAAATCCCTTCCCCCTCCCCCCAACATAAGTTTCGGTAAGAAGAAGAAAATGAAATCTTAATCTATTTTTCCCATTCCGTCGATATCGCTCAAGCAAGAAGAAAATAAATTTTCTCCTCTTCAAGAGTCCTAGCCGAAATGCTTCATCTCTTCTTCTCCTGTCATTTCTTCTTCAAAGTATGAAGATCTCCTCACCATCTCACTAGGCCCTGCGTTATTTGCAAAGATCAGGAAACTGATTTCCTTCTTCAAACCATGCGGTTTCACCCCATCTCTGAATCCGTTTCGAGATTTTTCACTTGAAGCTCGAGTCCAAAACTTATTCTAATATTTCCAAAGGGGAATCTTGAACGTAAGGGACTCTTGATTCATTTTCTACTATGGCTCCTATGAGTTTCGGATTTCACTATTTTTTCACCCAAGTATGTTTCGATTTTTGGGGGTATTCCAGTTCAGCGAAACTTCTTTTTTGGGTCATCCATCTTGCTTTTGGAAAGGATTTAGGCTTGAGGTAAAACCCTAAATTACCCACTTGGTTTGATTTAATTTTGGAAGCAAAATGAACTGTTTTGGCTTGAGTTTTGATGTGTTAAATTACCATATGCTATGATTTTCGAAATGCCCTATTTTTTGTGCCCCAAACCAAGTTTAGGTGGCTGTTTTGCTATGTGATTAAGTGTACTTCGAAAATAAAATACCACAGATTATTTTGGGTTAGTCCTAGGTGTTATTAGCTTAGTGTGTTAACATTAGTTGGCTAGGATCATGTCTATTTTTTAAGGGTTTTGTTGTATGACCTGTTTTGAGATGTTAGAAGTGCCATGTTGATCCTTTACTTAGTTCTCTTTTAATCTCATAGCATGATTTTAAAGTGAGTATTAACTAGGTAAAGTATGATTTTGGATAGCTAAAGTTTTAATGTTATTAAATGGGTAGTCTTTGCTATGCTTATACTATGTCTAGTTTTAATTTAAATATGCTATCTAAACTAATAATATTGTTTGGGTGGTTTAGTTATAGTATAGTTGGTTAGGCTTAGGTGATTGGTCTTTATGCTTAGACATGTGAAGCTGTCCAAGACCTTTAAGTCCATGATTATGCCATGTTTTGGTTGGAAAATAGCCTATTGTATTGTTCCTCTATTTTTGTTAATTTCTATTAACCCAAGAGCCCAAATATTTTGAGTTGTTATTGCAGAATGTTTTAGTTTTTATAAAATATAGATATAAAATATAGAAATCCTTTTCTCCATTTGTTTTAACTTATATTTGTTATTGTAGATTTTTGAGTTGGAATTTTTGCACTCTAGAGCTTGTGACCTATCAATATATGTGAAACAGAGTGAGAAGTTATCCTTGGAATTTTCTTTAGCAAAGGTATATCCTTTTGACCCCTGGAACCTACTTTGCGGTGAAATTATGTTCTTAAATTTTCTGCTTTGATGAATTGTGACTATCAGATTATAAATAGTAAAAATGAAGCATGCCTTCCAATGAGTTATACGTTTCGAATTATAAGCATTATAGCTTGATACAGAGCTCTACTTTTATCGTACAAGAAATCGAATTAGAACTATGGAACAATTCAAACATACCGAGAGCCTAAATTATAGTCGATGTTGAAGAACTATAAAAAATTTAATCTTCTAAAATGAATTTTCAAAACTGAACTATTTAGTATGTTCAAATTACACTTAAGATCAATGTAGTGCACTACTTTGCAATTCTAGCCCCACATTAATTTTTCATATAGTTATTTTTTTTCATTAGGTGGAAATTGTTTTATTTTAGCTCTATATATTTCTCTTTTAAACAATGCTATATTCTCTTTTATACTTATTCATTATCTTTACAAGGGCAGAATATCAATGATTAACGAATAATTATCTATACTTATTCACCAAATATACTCATTGAGATTGGTGTCCTTTGGAGGTGATGTCTTTCACATTAATGTTAGTATGTGCTTAGGATTTGATGGGCAAATTAGTATAGGAGGCTCTGGCCATGATTCAGAATTAAAGATTATCATTTTGTTGTACGTTTTGACATTTTTTATTGTCTCATAGGCATATCGAGGATGTCATTAATCGTGACTATCAGCCCATACCCACAAAATCAAGAAGAGACTGCAAGTACCATACTATTTGGACAAAAGGTTAGTTTTTATATTTTGAAGGGAATATAAGAAATCAGCTTTGAATTATCTTGTATGTATGATGCACTCAATACTATTCATAAGTCGTAATTTACTATAGACAACTATTCTTGTATTGATGTTGTACTATAAAAAAATGTATTTATTCTTTTATCATTTTAGATATGGGTTGTGTGAATTATAAACCATGTTATAATATTTATGCATCATGATGAATGGTGGATGATTTATGCATCATGATGAATTGTACCATTTTTTATTGTCTATTAAGCTTAGTATAGTTGTAATATATTGTTAACATTCTTGATATGTGTTTGGTGGGGGTATAAGGAAGCTTTCAGCTTTCTCGTATTTTTTTTAATCTATGACTTTAGTGTGGTATTAGTAATATGTTATTCACATTTTTCTTATCTTAGGTATAAAGTTCTTATATTGTTTTACTATTTTATTTTTTTTGGTTTCATAAAAGACTATTTCCAGCAATCACAAATCGCTAGAAATATTTTTTTGGTCGCAATTGCTTATTTCCCGTGATTTTCATCGTGGCATATAAGTATTTCCGATTCCTATTAACCATGGTTAGCACATTTTTTGCAACGAAATTTTACACTTTTTGCAAGGAAAAGAATCGTCAGAAATAAGAGTATTTCTCCCGATTTTTACAGTGGTAACTTTAAGTACTTAAAGTTACCAGTATATTCCTGCGAGTCTACTACAATCTAATTTGGTGATAAAAACTTTATTCTGACAGAAATATATGGTATTAGCCACGAAAAGACACGCAAGAAAACGTAATTTTTGTTATAATGAATGTCACAAATATCTATTTTTCTTGTAGTAATTGATATATATAAAGTTTATAGATCATCATGGGTGTGCAACAAAAGTACTAGACATAAGATAGAAGATCAACTAGAAGACAATATTACTATTAAATGATAATTGTATTTAAGAAAATTTTGTAAAAATTTAACTTTTCCATATGTCAGTTACTAATATATTTTGAAAATTATAAAATTTGAAATTCAGAATCTCAAAAGAAATCTTATAAAATAGTCTTATACGTTTTTTATAAATATATAAAATTGTAAGTATATATAGCATTTCTCATTAAATTATATATATATATCTCTCTCTCTCTCTCTCTCTCTCTCTCTCTCTCTCGAAATGGACGATTATTCTTGACATTTCAAAAACAATGGATAAATATCCATCTCAAGTAAACTGAATAATATCCATTTACTTTGGGGGTGTTGAAGAAACGTCCCTCAACAAGCTGCAATATTTTACATTAAATATATACCATCCATTCAAAGTGAGATAACAAGGATTATTTTTATGAGAAATGCTTCTCTAGTTACAAACGGGAATCCCGATTGGGATTCCCGAATGTAAGAAAAAAAAATTATATCATGATTAAAAATATATTTTTTATTAATATTGTGATTTTTTTTATTTTTCTAAAATGTTTAAAAATGATAAAATATATATATATATATATTAAAAAAAAAAAAAAGATTTCAACAGGCGGGATCCCATTCGGGACCCGCGTAAGAGTATCAGCCCTCTATTTTTATTTGGGACCGTGCTATATACCCCTACAAAACCAAGATAGGGAAAAAGAATAAAGGAAAAAGAAAGTAAAAAGAAGCTTCTCAAAACTAAAAAATCGTTATTTTCTTGTTTTGAAACGAAGAATTGATAAAATTGCCTAATAATCTGCACCGTTTTACTTACACATGATTAATTTTTGTTTTGTCATCAATTAGAAGACACACATAGGCTACTAATTAGTAATTTCATTCTATATTTCATGTGGCTTATAATAGGGATGACGTAAAATAGGTCGGCATACACGTCATGATCTAAGTGTGAGGAAATATTACAATTACATGTTAATTATAATAATGAGAGTTTAATTACCTGTAGGCCGTTAGATGCATTTGCGACTTCTTCATTTTCCTACAACAAAAAAAATTTGTTGGTCAGCAAGAAGTCACGCAATATGCATTGTTGACAAACAAATTTATACACACATGATCATGATACGTACGTACGGATGCATATACATGATGTCGATCCATATGTAATACACGCGTGCAATATTAGCTAAATCTTTAGGCAGTTGTACGTTGATATATATGATATGCAATTTTCTATTCGTCAATATTGCACGTTTTGAAGAAGCTCAAATGAATCAAGTATTTATAACATGGTATATATAATATGAGTCAGATGAGAGGATTCAATATAAAATTGAAATGGGATCGGGATCGGGATCGGGATGGGTTGTTACAAATTAGTACCATCACATTTATACGATTCTATTTTAACCTAAATATATGATTACTATCCATTCTGAGTTAAAATAGGACTCTAGGGTAGGGAATGAGATTGCAAATAATTTCATCTAGGACCATGGCGTACCCTTACAAACTTGCATAGGAAAAAAAAAAAAAAAAAATTGCAAATAATTATTGTTCTTAAATTGACCACCATAAATGTACGTGCACATCATGTGAGGGTAGAACACAATAAAAAAACATGAGATAGATCGAGAAGTATAAGACAATATAATATACATACATACATTATACATATATATATATATAGATATAAGAACAAAGATTACCTGGTAATTAGAGTCATCTAAAATATTCGATCTGCTTCATTTCCATTGTTTTCCTAAATTAATAATAAATAAAAAAAACGTAGTCCTGCTACTAGTACCGATAGCATGCAGGACGGATAGACACAATTATGTTATTTAATTTTTTTTCCTTTATCCATATTTTAAACCTCTTTAAATATTTTTCTACAAAAATAAATAGATAAATTCATTCATAATCACTTCCTTAATCATTAAGATTTTTTTAAAAAATAAATAAAAAGAAAAACATATAATCGGACAAACCATTTATCAAACTATCAATTCACTAAGCATTTCTCAATATATATATGTGGAAAATGTTTGTTGTACACGGCGTTAGGGACACGCCAAGCACACGCAGTTAGGGGTGTATATGGTCCGGTCCGGGAAATTTGTGGACCGATTTCATTCGGTCCAAAAATTCTCTCACCATGGACCGGACCGAACTCCTATTCGGTCCATTCCGATCCGGTCCAATTCGGTCCAGGGGCGGTCCGGTCTGGTCCAGGGGTACCCCCATATAATTTGATAAGAAAATTTTAATCTAAAATTCTGAAATGATTAATTTTTTTTTTCACCTAAATTTATTATTTTCAGCCCAATTTACATATTCATCACATATTTAAATAAAAAAATATTTAAAAAATTTACTTTTAAAAAAATAGCAAAAGAAAAATAATCTTAATAAAAAAAAGGAAAAAAATTAGTCCTTAAAAATCCAAATAAAATAAAAAAGAAATTAACCCTTAAGACTTGAGACTTAAGAGTCCTTAAGAGTTAAGAGTCCAAATAAAAAAATAATAATAATCAATCCTTAAGAGTCCTAACTCCTTAAGAGTCTACACAATAGATTCCAAATTTACTAAAAAGTCTAAATAAAATAAAAAAGAAATTAAAATAATCCAAAAATAAAATGGCATTCCAAAATCATTCAAATTAAAACATCTCTCAGGCCTCAGTATTGTAATTTGCATTTAGATGACCCTCCCTTTTTTTATGCTTTCAAATCTCAACCGACAATCAATCATTCTGCGAAAAGAGATTGAGTGAATTAAATTAAATTAAGTTAAAAGAGATTTGACAATTAAACTACAATCATGTAATAAAACTCTTATGATCAAAACTATATAATATATATACACTCATTTTGAAAGAAATCATGTAAAAATAAAATATTTAGAAATCACATTGACTTACCCTTCAATCATTACTTTGGGTATGTAGGTGTTGAATTTGACGCCTCCATAGAAATAGAATCACCACACTCCCCAACAATTTCTAGACATACAAATTTAAAAGATAAGTTAAAAAAATTTACAACATAACATAGAAGATAAAACAAAATAAATCATAAAAGCTAACAAGCGAATTAAATTTACTTACATGTACCTTCCAGCTGCTTCTCAAAATCTTCCACATCATCCATTAAAGTCCTAAGACTTATTGGAGTCGAAGAAGATCGAAGCCAATTTTATGCACATATGAGAGCCTCAGCTATTCTTAGACTTAAATTACTTCGAAAAGGGTTAATTACACGACCCGCTGTGCTAAATGTAGATTCAGAGGCCACAGTAGACACTGATATTGCAAGTACGTTGCGTGCAATCTTTGAAAGTATGCGATATCGAAAATTAGAAGGTCGAAATTATCATCTCGACCCTCACATTTGTCAGCTAGATATCTATCAACCTCTGATTTGCTTTCCAAAGAATTTTCTGACTGTAAATGTTGCTCAAATTCATCCTCCATATAGGCCTTATCATCCGATTCCATTCTCTTGAGTCTCTTAGAAGTTGAAGGACTTACATTTTTACTTGGAGAACTTGCGGGCTCATGAGAAGTAACTATATTATCTTCCATGTATGCCTCATACAAGCGGGTAAATGCATTTTTTGCCTTCCAACTCAAATCAATAGCCTTCGTAGAATTATCTTTATACATTTTACTCAAAGCAAAATCAAGATATCTCATTTTGTACCGAGGATCAAGAATAAGCCCAACATACAGCAACATATTTTGATTATCCAAGTTCTCCCAATACTTTTCAAATTTTTTCTTCATATTTTTTGCCATTACTCCCACCACGGGGTTTTCTTCTTCACACACCTTGTTAATATCACTTTGAATCTTCACCAACTCACAGAAAAAAAACATTGCAAGTTATATATTCACCGCCTGAGAAGCGTACAGTTGCATTATGAAACAATTGAAGAAACTTCACAAATACCTTTACCTTTTCTCAGTCGGTTGCATTGGGAGGCCCTAACTTCTTTGACTTTCTCCTATTCACCACATCATCTTCATCATCGTCATCATCTTCATCTCCAATACTACCAAGGAAGCCCGGATCTTCTTCCTCCAACCGATCAAAAGCCTTTCTAAATGTTAAAGCCCTCTCTAACATAAGATAGGTGGAGTTCCACCTAGTCTGTACATCTAGGCAAACAAATCTCTTGTATTGAATTTCTTCATCCTCCACACATTTTTTAAATATGCTTAACCTTTGAGGAGATGATTTAACAAACTTCACAACTCCCCTCACATTCGCAATAGACTCTTCAAAGTCTTTCAACCCATTACGGACGATTAAGTTTAAAATGTGGGCACAACATCGAACATGTAAAAATTCATGCTCCAAAATCGTATCCCTCCTAAACTTGTTTTTTTTTCTAATATAAGAAATAGCCCCATTATTAGAACTTGTATTATCAACAGTGATTGCAAGAATTTTCGGTCGCCCCCAATCATGCAAGCAACACTTTATGCCCTTACCAAGTGTCTCACCCTTGTGGTTTTCAACCAAAGAAAATGAAAGAATCCTTTTGTGTAACTTCCAATCATCATCAATAAAGTATGCTGTGAGACACATATAGTTGAGATTTTGCACGGATGTCCATGTATCCGTGGTGAGGGAAATTCGTTGCCCTTGAAGAGCATTTTTCAACTTCTTTTTTTCTTCATTAAACACATTATAGCAATCCGAGGCAATCGTAACACGGGATGGAATTCCTAGCCATCTAGGACAAACCACAAGCATAAACTGTTTGAAACCCTCCCCTTCAACAAATCTAAAGGGCAACTCATCAAGAATAATCATCTTTGCCAAGGCTTGTCGACAAGCCTCAACACTAAAAGCAACATTAACAAGTCCCCCACTACTTGAACCTCCATCAACTTTAAACCCTAGAATCGTTTGGCCCGGACCCATGATCTTCCTACCCGAAAATTTCTTACATTGTTTCTCAAGGTGATACTTCAGGCACTTCGTACCGTTTTTATTCGAATCACATGCATACGTTGCTCCACAATAATTACATGCAGCCCTAGGTTTGGTGGGATCACCACCTTCTACAATTTGAAAGTACTCCCATACGTATGACCTACGTTTACCTTTATGTGACCCAGATTAAATACTTATATCGGATGAGATTGGATTTAAGGGTGGAGGCATTTCCTGGACCGATTCCGATTGTGTTGACTGAGGCTCTCGCACCTCATTTGTAGTAGCCTCCATCTACAGAATAATAAACCAACAAGTTACAACAACACTACAACAGTCAATAAAAGAAATTAAAATTTCCGTAAAATGGGTCAACTATCCAAAAAATTCCAAAAAATAAAAAATTCTATAGAATGAAGAATCGGTCAACTCTCAAGCCCAAACTCTTGCATAAACATTAACCACAGACCATCTAGCAATTCCCAACATTCAAAAATATTATTAGAAGCTTGATCATAAGAAATTAAGAATGGCATCTCCCGGATTGCTACAGAGTACAGCCTACACAAACCCGAAACCACATATAATATATATACGATGAAATTCCAATTTTCAAGCGCAATCTCACTAACACAGTTACAACTTACACAAATAATAATTATTATTTGTAGAGAATCTAGTGAACAACGGATCAGACATGGATTTGCGATGGGCTAACAAGTAAGAAGTTAACAAATAAGTTAATAACAACGGAAGAGTTCAAGAGATGTATTCGGAAAATAAAATACCTGTGCTTCGATTTGCGACCGGACGGGAGGAGATTATCGATGGACACCTGATGGGATGGACTCGCGACGGCCAAGGGATGGACGGGATGGACTCGCGACGGTAAAGGGATGAGACACCAGACGGGACGGGGGCACTGGGTTCGACTTCCTGGAGGCTGGAGGGCTGGAGGCGGTGAGGCTGTGAGAACTGAGAAGAATCGAAGAGATGAAGAAGAAGAAGACGCGGGCTGCTGGGGTTTTAGGTTTAGGTTAAGTTATTTACCAAAACAGCGCCGTTTTACTCAAAGTTTGAGTAAAACGGCACCGTTTTGCTCAATTTGCACAGCACTTAACCCATTATTTGGAGCTAAACGACACCGTTTAGCTCCAATTAAATTTTTTTAATTTTTTTTATATTTTTGGGCATTTGGCAGTTGGCACATAAATTAATAAAAAAATATTTAAATTGGTAATAAAATATATTAATATAGTTATAAATTTTAGTCTATAGATTTAATAAATTAATACTTATAATCTTGTACTATAAGTTATAACTATAAGTTATATTAATTTATTAAATAATAATAAATAGTGATAAATTAGTAATAATATATTAAATAATAATAATACACTTATTACTTATATATTAATATTATCAGAGTATATATTAATTATTATATATTAATATGTTTGTATATATTATATATTAAGTATGTTAATAAGCTATAACTAATAGTCTAATAGTCTAATAGTCTAATAATACTATTATATTAGTATATTATATATTTATATGTCAGTAAATAGTGATAAATTAGTAATAATATATTAAATAATAATAATAATACACTTATTACTTATATATTAATATTATAAGAGTATATATTAATTATTATATATTAATATGTTAGTATATATTATATATTAAGTATGTTAGTCTAATAGTCTAATAACACTATTACATTAGTATATGTTAATAAACTATAACTAATAAATAATAACACTATTATAATTTACATTAGTATATTATATATTTATATGTTAGTAAATAGTGATAAATTAATAATAATATATTAAATAATAATAATACACTTATTATTTATATGTTTATATTATAAGAGTATATATTAATTATTATATATTAATATGTTAGTCTATATTATATATTAAGCATGTTAGTCTAATAGTCTAATAACACTATTACATTAGTATATGTTAATAAACTATAACTAATAAATAATAACACTATTACAAATTTACAATTTACATTAGTATATTATATATTTATATGTTAGTAAATAGTGATAAATTAATAATAATATATTAAATAATAATAATACACTTATTATTTATATGTTTATATTATAAATTTATAAGAGTATATATTAATTATTATATATTAATATGTTAGTCTATATTATATATTAAGCATGTTAGTCTAATAGTCTAATAACACTATTACATTAGTATATGTTAATAAACTATAACTAATAAATAATAACACTATTACAAATTTACAATTTACATTAGTATATTATATATTTATATGTTAGTAAATAGTGATAAATTAATAATAATATATTAAATAATAATAATACACTTATTATTTATATGTTTATATTATAAATTTATAAGAGTATATATTAATTATTATATATTAATATGTTAGTCTATATTATATATTAAGTATGTAGTCTAATAGTCTAATAACACTATTACATTAGTATATGTTAATAAACTATAATTAATAAATAATAACAATATTACAATTTACATTAGTATATTGTATATTTATATGTTAGTAAATAGTGATAAATTAGTAATAATATATTAAATAATAATAATATACTTATTATTTATATTTTTATATTATAAGAGTATATATTAATTATTATATATTAATATGTTGGTCTATATTATATATTAAGCATGTTAGTCTAATAGTCTAATAACACTATTACATTAGTACATGTTAATAAACTATAACTAATAAATAATAACACTATTATAAATTTACAATTTACATTAGTATATTATATATTTATATGTTAGTAAATAGTGATAAATTAATAATAATATATTAAATAATAATAATACTCTTATTATTTATATGTTTATATTATAAGAGTATATATTAATTATTATATATTAATATGTTAGTCTATATTATATATTAAGTATGTTAGTCTAATAGTCTAATAACACTATTACATTAGTATGTGTTAATAAACTATAACTAATAAATAATAACACTATTACAATTTACATTAGTATATTATATATTTATATGTTAGTAAATAGTGATAAATTAGTAATAATATATTAAATAATAATAATATACTTATTATTTATATTTTTATATTATAAGAGTATATATTAATTATTATATATTAATATGTTAGTCTATATTATATATTAAGCATGTTAGTCTAATAGTCTAATAATACTATTACATTAGTATATGTTAATAAACTATAACTAATAAATAATAACACTATTACAATTTACATTAGTATATTATATATTTATATGTTAGTAAATAGTGATAAATTAGTAATAATATATTAAATAATAATAATATACTTATTATTTATAAATTATTACTAATACTTTATCTAGATATACTATAATTTATATTTTTATATTATAACTAGTCAACTACTAGTTTACTATAAATCATAATATTTTAATATTATAAGAATATATATTATATATTAATATGTTATAATGTTAATATATATTAATATTAATATTAAAATTTATATATTATTATTTAAATATTTATATATACATATATATAAAAAAAAAACTGTAGGGATTCGGTCCGGTCCAATGAATGAACTCCCTGGACCGGGACCGGACCGGAATTTTTCGGTCCATATCTTTTTTGGACCGGGACGGGACGGGACCGGATCCGGTCCGGGAAAACCGGTCCGGTCCGGTTCGGTCCTTTTACACCCCTACACGCGGTCCACGTGACCAACTTAATGAAACGGGGCGTTTTATTCTCGGATTTCTTCTTCGCGTTTCATTCAGTTTGCTACCTCTCTATTTCCATCTTCCTCCCAGTGCACAGGCAATTCGAACTTCGGATTCCTGGTAAACGATCTTCTCCTCCTAGTGCATTTCATTCTCGGATTTCTTCTTCGCATCGCAATAGGTACACCATCTTCTCCTCCTCGTTTTCTTCTTCGCATCCTCTTCTCATCTATTTCTCCTCTTTTTATTCTACGCATATTCAACTCATTTGGTTCTTCTCAAGCATTACGAATATAATGTCAAGTTGATGCTACTGGGCATATGAACTTTTCTTACCAGTGAGAATTTTTGGAACTAACCCACGAATCGAAAACATTTTGTGATGAGTTATCTGGATCTTGAAGCTTCAAATATCAATTAGTTAGGTGGAGATAAGTGAGATAACATCAGCAATAGATAAATATGTTTATTTTGGCATGAACCAGGAAGGGATTGAACTCCTAATAGATTAAAGATTTTGCCAAAAAAAATTCATTGGCTTAAGAGCACTTCTTACTATTACCTTCAAAAACTGAAACATGGAAAATACCTAGACTGATTGCAGAACCTCGAACAATGACGGTAGACCTAGAAAATGGCTTGACTGTTCTCGCTAGTTTCAAGTTTCGAAGTAGAAAACTCCGTCAATGGCAGACCCTCGAACGACGACAGCAGACTTGGCCTTCGATTCCAGCAACGTGGAGGTTTCTCACGTGATTCTCCCCTTCCCCCGATTCTAATCTTCTCCCTGTTTAAAGGTTAAGGTTCGGCATTTCATTTTTCCTCTCTTTGAGTTTTTTTTTTTTTAAATATATCGGCTGATGTGGCAAAATACTACGTCAACGTGTCCACAAATGGTATACCATCACGTGTGTACCTAGCAGTACTATATATATATATATATATATAAATATATATATATATATATATATATAAATATATATATATATATATATATATATTTATGTGATCAGTAAGAAGTCACGCTAGCTAGCAAAGAATATTTCGCTTTTGTGATCATCATGTTAACAAGCTGAGTACTGACCATATAAGACTCAAATTTAAAGGTATAAAGTAAACAATAACATATATACCATTTAACTAAAAGACAATTATACCTTAACCTGATGATCCAATAATTCAGAGACATGATATTGACGGCCTTCGTTTTCATTGTTTTCGACCTACACCAAAGATCATGAATTGCTTTATCAAAAAGTCACGCAGGATTAAGATGAGAACTTCTTTTTTCAAATAAAAATAAAAAAAAGATATTGTAAGAGATCATATAAACAAAATTACTCAAATTTACAAGCAAAAAAGACCATCATGTGATACGATTGCCATACATATGATATAGATCTAAGAAGAAGTACAAAACACATATTATTCGATCGATTACTGAAAAGAATTACTTGGCCAGATTCATCTTCGTCTTCTTTGATTGTATTATCGTACTTTTCCTGCATGAGAAAATTGTTGCAGCAATTAGAAGGGGAATTAAGAAAATTATTGTTATATATATACTAAATATTAATTAATATTTAAATAATATATTAAAAATCAACTTATACCTATTAATCAGTTTTAACATAGTATAAAACGACGAAACATATTATCTGCATGAGCTACATATTAATGGAGGACTCTCATTCCAACTCCTAGCTAATTTCTAGAGAGCAGTGTGTGTTGCAGCTACAAATTTATTATATAAAAATAATCTTACAAAAGGATGTATATTCATATGATATGTTAGATGATTTGCTTTATAATAAAAATAAATTTATAATCAAACAAATCATGCTAAATTATGTTAATTTGTAAAATTACTATTGTCTAATTACTTTTTAGCTAAAATATTTTTCTATTCAAGGCTTAAAATGGGCATGAGGCCGGAGATTGAGCCATCATGTGTGTATGCACTTGCGGAGGACATATCTATCAGACATGATTGCATGGAGATCGATCCTCCAGTACTACGCTAACTATAAAGTCAATTAAGTCTTCTTTTTTTTTTCTTTTTTTGAATGAAGTTTACTAGCTTGTTTAGAAAAAAAAAAACAAAAAAACCAAAACGAAAAAACAAACAAACAAACAAAACAAAGATGGCATAGTAACTGAACTGGGTCTACTGCAGTTTCGGATGAGTGTTTGATGTTCCAGCGGAGTAAAGCATAGTTGTCCAAGAAGACAGCATCTTTATGGTGTTGAAAGTTTTTGTTCCGGTAACAGGAGCAGAGGTCGTAGCTATTGCCGGTGGAACCAAAGCATTGATGCAAGTGAAATACAGTCCATGAAGAAACGTTTCACAGCCACGGCCCACGACAATACAGCAGCCTCTTGCCTTGATACAGATAGAACAAGGTGATAAACTCGTCAAAAACCAGGCTGCCATCACCATTTACGTCCAACTCTTTGAACAAAGAAGAAGCAACACTTTTTGGATAATTTGCTTGCAGCAAGAAATCCAAGACATCAGTTAGGCTCATGCCCCAATTTCTTTCCAACTTCATCTTTTTTAAATCATCCTGGGCTTTCTGCTGCTGCTGCTCTGTCAAGTTTAGTACGTAATCAGCTTTAGTAACCTCACGGATCTCCTCCATTTTCCCCTTACTATAATTTTTTGCAATTTTATTGCCTGGACAACTCTCGTATTTATGCAGAGGTTAGAGCCTTGGTTTCACTGCCCCTTGCACAGAAATTGGCGTGACATTATCAAATACGTACGGGTGAAGCTTAGAACCGGTTGGGCTGGTAAGCCCATATAAACAGCCCTCACATCTTTATATGCCACATCACACGTTACAGAAAATAAAAAATGCACTCATTCACACCAAATCACTAATTCTACATTACAAAATCAATAATAAAAAAAAAAAATCACTAATTCCACAACTCTCGCACTCACTTCTTTTCTTCCGAGTCTCTGCTTCCCCTCTTTCTCTCTCTTTGAAACATCTTTATCTTCTTCTCCAAGAGGTCCGAGTGCAACAAGAAGAGGGAAAATATTCACTAGAGCAGCCACGAACAAAATAACATTAGTTAGCAGAGAAATGCTTCTAAATCCTAGTTGTCAACAGGAGTTGAAAATAGATGAAAATGAGTTATATGAATCTACTAATGAGGAAGAGTTTTAGCAGTGGATGATGAATTTTTCTGAGAATTCTTCAGATTTGCTGCTACTGGGACTTAATGCTCCTAATTAGTCCAACTTTACTTGAGAGGCAAAACCATAAAATTAATTTTTTTAAAAAAACTCTGAAACAAAGAACAAAAAAGGCAGTGAACTTCCCCTTTGCTAGTGGGATAGATCACAAACCAAAATCCCTATGTCTAAGCATTTTAAGTAAAATAATAATAAAAACAATAGAGAGAGAAAAGGTGTTCAGCTTTTGCTTCTTAATTTGCTCAATCAAGCTTCAATCGTTATCAATCAAGAATCAAAATGAAAAAAAAAAAAAAAAAACTTTTATGAGCAACAATCTGATCGTGACCATGAAGGCAATTTTGCACACAACTTTCTTCCTCCACGAAGGAACCATTCTTCTGAAGGAACAGAACCCAAGTTCTTGAAGTTTAGAATCAGAGTTGTGGGTGGGAACTTTTGCTCACAACTTTCCTTTTCCAAGTGATGTCCTATGGTCACTCCTGTTTCGAATTCAAGATTTTTACCATAACTCTTCTGCGTATGATCAAGATTTGGCCTTTGCTTTCCACTTGGACAGTTGGGCTGATTCTCAAGTGGTGTCCTTTGCTTTCCCCAAATGCCCTAGATTTCTCGGCAGCCAAACATAATTCAGCATAAACACTGAAAAAATAATGCGAGATAGAGTAAATAGCTGCGAGGGAGAGCTCTCGCATTCCAAAAAAAAATCCCAATTTTCTTCACCTCCCCACATTTTCAAAGGTATTTAACACAGAAAAGTAAACAAGTAAACAAAGAGGTGAGAGGGGAGGGGACCTCGAGCTCGGCAGATGAATGGTTAAAAAGGAATCGATGAAGGCTTTGATGTAGACAGGTACATAGCATATAAAATGGAAAAGCTACGTGGCGTGTTATAATTGGAAAGCTGTTATGGAGTATTCAACAGCTCGACCGGTTATTAGAATTTCTCAATACGAATATTCGTACACAAGTACTCCCACTTCAATTTAGAAATAAGTACAAAATTGTTCCTCATATATCCAAAAAAGATTATATAAAAGTAAACTCACAAACTAACGTATTTATAATATAAAGTTATTTTTATTATAAAATAAATTATTTAACTGATTCTATCAAACTACATTAATAATTTTTAAATTTATTTTTATGTAATCTCTTTATATATGTAATAGTTCTTTAAATAAATATAAATAGTCTTTAAGTTGATTTTAGATTACAACTACTCTGTTCCTGTATTATAATTGTAGGCCATGCAATCAGCAGCACATGATCATAATCATGCACAAATCGAGAAACATGCCCCCACTTGATAAAGTTTGCTATTAAATTATAAGCAATTCATTTTCAGAATATAATAAAGTCACCGACTACAGTTAGCAATTCTAAAATTTTCCTTTAGAACTTCTCTACAAAATTGTGTAAGTGACTAAAAGATGAAATAACAGAATGAATGAAATTTGTGATCTTATCTCCGATTTATAGAGAATGAAGCGGAACCATATGAAAGATCATAACTTTTAACTTATATTTGGTCTAAACTTTTAACTTATTTTTTGTCTAAGCATCATGTCTATTTGGTCAAACATTATGCTTCTTTGGCTCAAGCATCGTACCTCTTCGGCCTAACCATCATGTCTCTTTACATCAACCACGCATTTTTTCGGACCAACCATTGTATTTCTTTGGACCAACCATTGTATCTCTTTAGATCAACCATTATGATTTTTTGCCCAATTATTGTGTCTTTTGATCTAACCATTGTGTCCTATGGACTAACCATTATACTTCTTCAAGATAGTATTTAAACAAAATAAATAATAGCTCACATTCATTAAATTCACATATTTAATATCACAATCTATAGAATTAAATATAACATAAATAAATTGGAAACAATTCTGGAACTTGCTCAGTTGCTCCTTCCAATTTAAAGTTATATATCCATGGAAAAACTTCATTCCTAAGTCAAGGCATAAACCTTCTGCAGGGATATGTACCTCATTTGACGTAGAGATTAAAATTTAACAAATTACGGAAATGTTCTGATGCGCTGAGCAAGTGGAACAATTTGCATTGTTCTACAACGTCTCTCGCGTTATGTTCTTTTGGCTTCAGAATCAGATATAATTATAGAACAGTACATACGGAAGTGATATTAATTCGTTGGAATCACGTAACCTCATAATTGTAAGTTATAAATAAGTACAACTTGTAATTTTAAAGCAATTGCCAGATCTCATGTTTTACGTGATAACCATATATATATATATATATATAATATATATATATTAGGAGTAATGCAACGTGCGAGACACGTTGCCCTGTAGTACTATAAAATAAATTAAAAAAATATAAACATTTAGTGTAAAAAAAACTTAAACTGAATGAGAATAATACATTTTATTCAAGTTGCAAGCTAATAATTCAAACAATAATAAATTTAAATAAACAATAGATCCAAGCAAATTTGGGAAATAAAATATCATATTTAAAATCCATATTACAGTTTGTTTCTTAAGACAAAATATAATTTTTTGTTTTCTATGCCATTGAAAAAAAATAAAAAAGAACAAATTCATTATCCATAAAACTACAAAACTCATAAAAGACCAAATCTACCGTCCAAAAGTAAAACCCATTAACCATTTCAACATATCATTTAGAAACTGTATTACTATTAAAAGACAACATATGTACTCAAAAATAGCATAACTCACATCAAATATTCATTCCAAATTTAAAATAGCATGAACAATTTCAAAATAACTACCCCATTCCCAAAGTTACATGTAGTCTCACACACCAAATCTTGTCTCCTGGTACACAGCCAGAAACACAAATTTTCTCAAATGAACCTTAGCTCTAGATAAAAAAATTAAGCCTTCATTTATTATACTTAATTTGCTTTCAACTAAAATAGAATAGATTTCTAAATTATACCTTGCTTTCAAGCGAAATAGATTACGCTTCAAAACTTTCATCCTGTTATCACAAGAAGACAAATAAGTCGAAGTGACAAACTTAGAAAAAAAATAAAAGCATAAACCTAAACATTTCAAACTTAAAAAATAGAATCACCTCTTTTTTTCAAAAAAATTGTGGAAAAGTAACAATCACATAAAAATTTGAACAGAAACCAAACTATAATTCAAAGTCATTGCACAAAAAAAACCACCTAAATTAGATCAATTAAACTAAGCAAATGGTAGTATTTGAGAAGTTACCCAACCTCGTATTAGTAACTTAGTACTGCTTTACAAGCTGGGAGCTTATGCTGTATAAATTGATAGAAAGCTTTTACTGGCAACTTCTCAAAATACACAAATGCCACCAAATATACAAAAAAAAAAAACATAGCAGTTTGTTTATCCAATAAAAGTTAAATAGAGGCCGTGGACCTTTCAAAAAACAAACAAACCAAATTTGAGCAATTAAACCATAAAAAAATGCACAAAAATAAACCAATCCAAAGTCCCTGAAAAAAAAAAAACACCAAGTCAGATCAATTTAATTAAAAAATAACAAAATGAATAAAACAATGTCATACACAGTGACTCATTATTTTTTTTGATAAGTAGTCATTCACAATGACTTATGATCAAGCATTTGAAAACATAACTCCAACAAGAGTGCAACAAGTAATCAGTCAGTAGAACACAAAAATACAAGGAGCTCCTAGTTGCCGACCATTTAAAATCTGAAACTAAAATAGAGGATTTTCTAAAGAAGACATAACAAAACAGAAGATGAAGTAAACAAAAAATTAACAAAACAGAAGACAAAAAACCAGACTTGAAGAAATAATAAAACATATTAATACCTTCAACCCAAGTAAATCTGAGTAGCTTCCAACAGCACCAAGATCACCACAATCTGAAGCAAAAATAGAGAAATATTTTTATTATAAGATTTTGAACGGAAAAGATAAGCACAGTAAAAAATAAGAGACCTGAATTTAAGAATCATATATTAAGAAAATGGAACAAAAATATTTATTAAGAGTGCACTTGCCTGCAGAACAAAACAAATCAAATTAGATATGAGTTTTTTTAATGTACAAAATGAGAAAAAGAAGAAGGAAAAAAAAAATATTCTTTTTACAAGACTGTAAAATTTTTATTGATGTAAATAATGAAGAATGAGATGACCTGCCCACCATCATTCACAATATATATGATAATATCTTGCATATTTTTATTAAATCTTTTAATTGAGTTTTACGTTGAGAATGGAAGAGGCGCAAGCCGTTGAAGTTTTAATTGAGAATATGTGATGATAGTTACAGATTCATGATAGATTTTAATCGGATTTATTGGTCTTTTTGTTTCTCATATTTATTATTTCACAGCTACCAATGAGACACTGACTATATTTAAGTTTATTTTGCACAGAGGAGTATAATGATATGTTCCAGGCATGCATTCCCAATACAAATGCTACATTAATATCCTCATCAAGCGTACTTCCAAGAATCCTAAGATAAATGGCATTAATGTTACTGTGCGCAATTAAGTACAACGAATATTACACTGCGTGCATTCCCAATACAAATTTTGTAATAAACGGGAAATATATGCTATAATAAATGCTATGAATAAACGAACGTGAATAGATGCATACATACGGAAATGTTGTGATGATGCCCATTCATTATTCAAGCTTTTAGTAGTTTTCTTTCACAGCAACCAATGACACAAATAAAAGGAATTTAATAGCGACACACATTGCTATTTTCTATTTGTTAATTTGGCCATATACAAATCAGACAAAAACCAAAAAATAAACTAAGAAAAAAAAAAAACTCAACTGATATAAGAGAATGTAAAAATCAAACTTACATAACTTTGAGGTGAGAGAGGTTGATGAACTGCCATGGAATTGACCCTCTCAGCTTCTTGTTGCTTAACTGTCTATATCATTATTTCAAACCATATCAAACATAATAATCATGCAGAAATAAAAATAAAAAATTGTAAAATTCTAAATTTTCCAGCTAGTCAAGAGAAAAATATATTGGTACTTACAAAAATCTGAGTGACTTCAACTTGGATAGGCAACAAGAGAAAAAAACTAAGAGCAAATCCAGCCGAGATATCCCATGAATACTTTTTTTCATTCCTTGGTTATGCTATGAACAATACTTACTAACCTAAACAAATACATGAATGAAAACTACCTCTTCATTTTAACCATAACAATAATAATGACCACAGCTACAGCAGTATCATCAACAATAACAACATTAATAAAAGCACCAAGAACACAAAACTTAATTGTCTCTTGACCATAAGTTATGATGCCACCCACTATACGTATAGCATATACAATAAATGTCCACCCTCAACTAAATGAAACCAATTTAAAATGCTTTCTTATCTGGTTTATGAAAAAAAGAAAAATCATGCTCATTGAATCATATTATGGTCAAAACCTGCTAGATAACAATTTACATCTTAGTTTTCTTTTCCTTTATTTTTTAAATGGCAAAGTTAACAAATGTAGACATAAACATAAGATTTACATCCTGTAAATCATACACTACACAATTTACATACTAGATAACAAGTACCTGGTTCTTCTCCAAGTTAAATTCATATAACCCAAAATAACACAATCATCAAATGTAAACGTAAGATTTTGCTACCTTTAAAGCCCAGATAAAATAGAGCTTAAAGAAGTGAAGCAGACGATAACAAACCAAAAGGTAGGAAACCATCAGAGGGCACTCTGATAGAAGCACCTGCACAACACAAATTAAAATATATATACAAATTAAACCCAATACAATAAACCCCCAATTTGACTTGACCACAACCCTAAATCTAAGCCATCTATTCATAGAAACTTCAACCTCCTTAACTCACAGATTAGACCCAAAAAGAGAGTAAAAGAAAGAAGAAGAAAATACAAAAATTGAAGGAAACTCTATTCGTACATTAACCAGTGGGTAAAAAAAAATGAAGAAAATATTAACATTTGATAGTGGTTGATTCAATAGCCAGTAATGATGTACAAAACCGTAAACCCTTAATAATGGGGGTCACCTTGACCACTTCCCAGATGCTTTAAGACCAAATGCATGCATGCAACCTTAAGTTTAATTTGACAGTTATTGAAAATTAAAGAGAAATAATATATTTTCCACTTTTTTTTAGAATGCATTCTATTTTGATTAGGGAAAAAGGAAAAGAAAAAGAAAAAGAAAAAATCTCAAATATAAGTTGAAGCAAGCATGAGTAAATAAAGAGTTACCAACGTAATGGAGTACCCTGATGCCACATCGCTAAAATCCTCTACGTCAAGAAATTTTATGTACTTGAAGATCTGTATCAAGTATAGAACAAAGAAAATTTGTTAAATTGCAGGAGTAATCATTCCAAGAGTGCTAAACATTACAATCACAGTCTAACATATTCAATATCAAAAACTCTAAACTCTTAAGTTAAATAAAAAGGGAAGCCTAACAATTTTTTAGGTCTAAATAAATTATTTTTTGATAAGTAATAAAATTTTATTGAAAGAAGGGCGGGCATAATTGATGACAGAATGAACATTCCAATATAAAAAATTTCAAATCACGAATCAAACCTTCTAATCTTCCTCATTCAAGAAGTCACACAATGCAGGGTGGCTCAGGAACTGCATCGAGAAATAAAACATATAAGTGATGAAAATGTTTATATATATATATATATATATATATATATATATTGGCATGCCAATATCTTCTCTTATAAAAGAAATTATCAACCTTTCTACACCATATAAATGATCTAAACACTAAATCACTAAATGCATATATGTAGACTATTCCAAGTAATCCATTTTTTTGGGGGGCATCAGTACCTAAAGTGCTGCATTATTTCCAATATGAGACCAATATACAATTTCTGGCTTTCAATAATTAATCCCATTCAACATGTGAAAGGAGGTTAAGAAATCACTATTTTCTCTTACAAATAAAAGTAAGATATTGGATGATTTGGCATAACATATGCAGCAAAATTTAATAGAGATGATGTTTAAAATTTTCAGAAATCCGTACAAGTTAAACGATGTAACAACCAAAGCAAAAACTCATGCAAATAAAATAGACATGAGGATCCATAACTCCTTAGAGGAGATAACCATGGAGATATGTTATTGGGGTAGATGATAGAAGATGAATTCTTGACTGAAAGATACCTCCAGCTGCAAATAAATTTTTGAAATGGCTTCCTTAAGTCTGCTCACCTGCACATTATATCATTAAATGGAAATGCAATAGGCATATGCAATCTATATGAAACTAATCAAAAGACTACAATTATCCAATAAAAGCTAATCATGTTTAAAATATAGGAAAACTTCTTTTCTTTATTTATTGATAATAGGCAAAATATTGATATGGGAAAACTTCCCAATTCTTCAAGAACCATTATTGTGAACCAAACCATTAACATAAAGCCAATATATTCTTTTTGGTGTTCTTAAACCAGTTAGCAGCAAAAATCTTAAACTTTAGCACATAACCAAGAAACTTGACATGGCTTATAGTTTGAATTGCCTAATGGAATTGAGCACAAAAGAGATTCTCGGCAAACAGAATAGTTTCTCAACCCA
This sequence comes from Platycarya longipes, assembly GCA_036559045.1. Lineage (NCBI taxonomy): Eukaryota > Viridiplantae > Streptophyta > Magnoliopsida > Fagales > Juglandaceae > Platycarya > Platycarya longipes. Next base: position 12,180,093 of record CM071796.1, on the reverse strand, counting down.
CTTGAACAAAATCATGCAATAATCCGAAAATCTACCAAGAAAATGATCAAGAATAATTTACCTTGTTATTCTCGCATGTCTTGAAGATGGAGAAGAAATGGAGATGGTGGAAGATCGAGAAGAGGAATTACCTTTGTTGCCTTCTAGGATTGATTTTGTGATGGAACCTGTGTGAAACCCATTTCGGGTTGTGCTCGCGTGCAGCTAAGGGAGGGGCTGCGAAGCTGTTTTGACAGTGGGGGTTCGGTCGCCAGAGTAGGGGGGAGCTACGGATGTGGTGGTGAGGCTAGGTGACCAGCGGTGAAGTCTAAGCGTGGGTTGCTTAGAGGAGAAGCCGAACCCGTGCCCATTTCGGGTTGTGCTCGCGTGCGGCTAAGGGAGGGGCTGCGAAGCGGTTTTGACAGTGGGGATTCGGTCGTCGAAGCAGGGGGGAGCTACGGATGTGGTGGTGAGGCTAGTAGACCGGCGGTGAAGTCTAAGCGTGGGTTGCTTGGAGGAAAAGCTGAACCCCGCGCGAAACCCATCTCGGGTTGTGCTTGTGTGCGGCTAAGGGAAGGGCCGCGAAAGGGTTTTGACGGTAGAGATTCGGTCGCCGGAGTAGGGGGGAGCTACGGATGTAGCGGTGAGGCTGGGTGGCCAGCGGCTGCTTGGAGGAGAAGCCGAAGCCGTGCTGCGTGAAGAGAAAGGGCCAGGTGCTGTCGTGAAGAGAAAGAAGAGAGGGAACGATTATAGTCATACACGAGAGGGGTAGAAGCGGAAACGAAAGTTAAACAATTAGACTGTTCATTACTGTTTAAATTAGGATAGATGTTTTTTAAGTATAACGATATATATCACATGAGGTTGCTTTCGGTATTGGCAGCTGGCGATGAGGTACATATTATTCGATCGATTACTGAGAATATTTAAATATTAATTAAGATATTATTAACGATTCGGATCACCAAAATGATTTTTTCTGGTGGAATGCATCCCGATTCCCGTCGGCCAGTTTTCATTTTATTTTTTTAGTTTTTTCTAGCTATATAATTTTTAAATAAATATTTTTAAATAATATTGTGATTTTTTTTATATTTTAAAAAAATATTTTAATATGTTAAAAAAATCATGTAAAAAAAATATTTACTTAAAAATATAAAAAAAACTAAACAAAAAAGGTGAAAGCCGAATGGCATTGGGATGCATTCCACCGAGACGAGTAGCAGCTTCCTAGTTTAAAACAGAGTCTACTAAAAAGAGTCCAAATTTTACAGCCAAAACTCAAAAATTGAATCAGACTAATTCACTCTGTTTTAATGGAGTCAGATGGACTTGTCGGAGATGGAGTCATGTGACCGTGTGGGTATCGGATTTTTTGATCAATTTAATCGGTGTGGAGTCGGAAAAGGCTGAATTCTTCTCCGATTGAGTTTACCATCGTAAAAAATAAAATACCAGCTAAAAGAACTTTTTAATTACCTACGCAAACATAACGTGTAAATGTAACCGCAATAATCATCTAGAAACGCAGAGTTTAAAACTATTGCATTTATTAATCATGTAACAGTGATAAATTGGTACCATGCACACGTAAAACCTCTCTCAAGCGATCGAGATGCGGCACTGTTTCAATCTTAGCTAGCTAACGTAGGTCAATTTCTTGTTACTTGCAAATGTGATGCATCTCTATATGGTTATCCAACTCTGATGTTTTCACTCCAAATCTCTAGCGAAACACCGATTAAAATGTTAAATATTTATTCTTAGCAGATTAATTTATCAGATGATCAGTACTAGTCATTTGTCATTTTCGAGGAAGATATCGTTCAAACTTTTCTTTCAGTCACACGGTCTAGCAATAGGTCACATGTATATATATATATATATATATTATAAGAAAATTACTTATTTACCATCAATTAATTTGAGCAAAACTATTATTTATAATAAAATGAATCGCAAAAAATTTTTCGTCACAAATAATTAATTACAAAAATTTATTTTTTTTTCATGTAATGATATATATATATATATATATATCGCTATAGTTAGCTTCCTTAGGGAGAGAGATTAAAGTCATTTTACTCGTAAGATCGATACGACTACCTTAAGTCCAGAAGGTACTAGATCATCATTTAAGCCAAATAATTGAACTTGTAAAAAGTGAGAACAATAACTTTTCAGTAAAGGCTTATCTACTTTCTCACACATGAAGTTACCAGAAGACCACAAAATAACAAGCCCACAAATGGCTTGCATGGTGGATATCCAAACTCCATGCATATTATAGATCAATAAATTAGTACACTGAGAATAATGTGACTTGAGGCACAAGGTACTGATTTTTTCTTATTAAAAGATAAAATAGACTTTATTTAAATGGTGAAGAGAAGTTTAATGAAAAGGTTTTTTTTTTTTTTTTTTACAGCAATTTTGGGTTTAGATCCTTCAATAAGTGAAGATCAGGTTAATGACAAAGACATATCACCAAGTGGGATTGTATGTCCTGCATGATTGCCTCATGCTGAAAGGTGATACGGATATATATATATATATATATATATATATATATATATATATATATGGAAGAAGATTGCTACACAAGTCAGTACCCTATATTACGCAATCCAAACTGTTTATCTTAAATATTCTCCTCTATTTCTTTCCAACCAGCTTTCAGCAACCCTGGCCTGAACCAAAAGTCCCTCCTCTCCCCATTGAAGAAAATCTGGGATCGCCTGCACTCCAGCCATAGAAAGAGTCCGTAGTTCCTCTGCTCTTCATTTATCCTCTCTGGTTCATATATTTCTCTTGCTTCTGGATCTATTTAAAGCATCCCTATTTTCTTTTTGATGATGTTCTTATTCTGTGTTTATTTTCAGGGAATGGAATTTATATATTGTACAAGGATGTGATGTCGTGCCCATGCGAAGATGTGCACGTTTTATGGTCAATACTGGTGGAGACGCGAACACCTTCTATGGCATCAATAGCCTGACATGATGATGATGATGATGATGATGTTGAAGTATCTGATGTTGGCATAATCCAGCAAACTATATGTAAAACAGGTCGATGATGTACGAGATAGATTAATACTTCATGCATGTGTACATAAATATATGCTACATTTTGCTTACGGGTGATGATCCGTACACTTTGTCTTCCTACGTCGGCCTGTCTTTCTAGCTTGACTTCAAGATCATCATGTACAGATCAGTAGCTGACAATTTGAGGTTTCTTCGGCAATGCATATAGCTTTATGTCCTTCTTCATGATCTTTTCTCTATTTAATTCTTCTTCTTGATCCTTATGGTTTATGGAGCTAGCTTGTGTAAGTTTCAGTCATACATGTTGGTTTGTTTTTATAAACAGTCATGTGATTATTATTATTTTTTCAAATTTTTATATAAAATAAAATAAATAATTTAACTTTTCCAAATTCTAAAATAATTTTTTTAAATACCAAAACAAAATTAATATAAAAAAATATTATAACTATATTTTATTTATATTTCAACTTCTATCTCATCTTATTTTATCTTATTTATAAAAACAAACGAGGCTTAAGTTGATCGTGCTGATTATTTTTTATAAGAAAAAGAAAAAGATTATTTTATAACAAAAAGAAAATGATTTTATATTTTCAAAAATAGAATATTTGGTCTATACATAAATTTTATAAAAATAAACTTACAAATAATTGTTTCATTATAAAATAGATATATAGATAGATATAATATTTCATTGTTAATTGACGTTTATAGCATCATTTTGTTGCCCTTAGTTCTCTTACACTTCTCCAAACAAGTAACTTGAACATTAGTATTAGATCTATCAAATAATCTATCAAATATAAATTTAATAATTTTTGCTAAAAAATTTTTACAGTGAATCCATCAAATTTCATAATATCTAACTTTGAGCTATAATAAATATTCTCCATCTCTCATATTTGAATAATCATTATTCATATGCTAAACACATACTTTAATATATTTTATTCTACTACTTTTAATAATAATTTTTTAACAAGGAATTGAAAAATATTTTTTTTTTAAAATTGATTAAAAAATAATTATTTAAGTATCAAATTAAATTATTAATATACATATAGTTACTATAATTGCAAAATATGAAAAAATATTTAAATATATTCTCATTAAAAAAAATATTATTATATTATTATTTTGATAGATCTAATAATAAATCTAATATGAAGTTATAAATTTAAAATTTTGATAGATGCATCAAAATAATATTTTTCTTCAAATTTAATAAATCTAATATTTGTACTCTTAAAGCAATGCTAATCTTTGTTTGTTGGGTTTTGGGCTCGGAGACTCATGGGTGGTTAATTCGGTAATTCACCACCAAGTTAAAAACTAATTAATATGAACCAATGGTACTGATCAGCAGCAAGCATCCACCTTCGGACCTTCTAACCACTTTCGGCCCAATTGTCTATTTTATTCTCCAGGGTCTATTTCAAACCTTTCTTGGGACCTTTCGTTTTGTTTTAAAATATCCTTTTTAAAACCTTTATATTGATTTAAAATATCCTTTTTTCTTGTTTTTTCATTTTTGGGAGGCAACGAATTGGTGAAGAAGAAATCAATGGCACGTTGGAATATTATGGGATGGCGATCGAGAAGTGGAGAAAATCGTGAAATTCTTCATGATCACGCTTAACAGTTAGACCCCATCCATCGTTGAGTAAGAAACTCGATTATCGGGATTCGTAAAAATTGTGCTAGCACTATAAGAAATCTGTCAATTTGTTACATTTTTATTAGTAGTTAATAATTCATTTAAATCGTTAATAAGCTATTTTAATTACTAATAATCTATTTTACTGTTAATGTTGGATCACTATTACTCATTTTTTTTATAGTGTATAGTTACAAATACCGAGCTAAGTGTAGATGCAATACTAAATCATGATTTTATCAGGAAGATTACTTCTCGCACTTTCCTTTTCTTATATTTTTAACTAATAACCTTTTACACTAACTTATACACAAACTATAATATACACACAATTAAACAAAAATATATAATTAGAATTATTAATTGACAGTACAGGCATAAACATATATCATAAAACTAAACGTATAAACCAATAGTAAGTTTTATATAATATATTACAACTATTTTATAATAAAAATAACTTCACATGAATATCATAGTAAAGATTTTAAGTTCAAACTCTAATACTATGCATACTCTGTCCTATTAATTAAATATTACATTGTATTGGATCCACCCAATTAAGAGAAAACCTGACTCATCCATGAGGAGCAATCTTAAGAAAATAATATAAATAATTAAATTGGCATCCTCTCATTATCTTAACTTTTAGAATAAATGGTAATTTCACACGTCAAACCATTTGTCTTGATGTGTGAAATTACCGTTTGTTAATATTAGAATAAACGGTAATTTCACACAAATGCTGTATTTGTTAATATTGGAATTGTATTAACAATCATAATTTGGCAAGAGATGAGATTGTCCATTTTTTTTTAGAGTTATTTTATTTCGGGTGGTGCTACAGCCACCCGCTGTAGCACCCACTTTTTTTTTGCACAGTTAATGCATTTTTATTTTCTTGTTTTTTATTTATTATTTTTTAAACTTTTTGAAACATTTTTAATAAAAGAAAAAAAATCATAATATTATTAAATAATATTTTCTTAATCATTAAGTTAAAAAAAAAGTTTCACCAACGGTACCTAAAGTATTATCCTTTTATTTCCAAGTCAATGTATAATATAACACATAAATGGCAAGATTTGATTGGTAAAATTCAAATTTTAATTTATTTTTCAAATATATAAATTATATCATTGAAGTACATTACTTGATGCCTTATCCATACCAACTTAAGAATAGGGTGTAAAATGTTAAAAAAACTGATAGTTAAAAAAAAAAAAAAAAGAGTACGGTTTACGCAAAATTGAAAGATCGATTCTCTATCACAGCTGCAGGCTCAAATCGGATTTTTATTTGATCGACCAACAATCAATCAATATTTGTTTTGTTAAGGATCGATAAATAAAAAATTAGTCCGTATAGATTGCCATAAAGTTAAATTTATCAATGCACATTTTTATCCAACTTTTTACATTTTGTAGTTCTAGCATGCTCAATATTCCTTGTTAATTCTTTAGCAAACTGTCAACTATACTGAAATGGTTTCAAAAAGCTTTAGAAATGTAACTGATATTTAAGACTTAGGTTCCGTTTAGATCTGGAGTTGAATAAAATATTATTATTATTATTATTTGGTATTTAAAAAAGTTAAATTAAAATTTAAAAAAGCTGTATTGAAATTTGAAAAGATCGCATTAGAATTTGTATTTTGTATGAAAATTTGAAAAAATATAATGATGAGTTTGAAATGAGTTCAACTCGTCTCCGAAACCAAACGGGATCTTAAAAAGCATGTTCAAAATGAGAATAAATATTTTGAAAAAAATATATATATATTACAAAAATCTTTAAAACATGAAAGAAAAAATCAATATTTTTCTTTTAGAAAACATGAAGTTGCTACAGTTCTAAAAAAATTTTATAATTAGTTTTATAATTCTTGTAGTTTAAGAAAATGGTTTTCTACGTATAATATACGTTAGATTTAATTTAAAATAAAAATAACTTTACAATCTAACGTATTATATATATCAAAATACATTATCTTAAAAATTTAACTATGTATAATCTATGATGATTTTTTTATTAAAAAAAGAATAAATTATAAATTATAAAAATTTCTAATATTAATTGCTAGCCCATAATTAGGCTACCAGGACGTCGTTGAGGTCCACGCATGATGGCCCAATTTAAGCCTCTATATATCCATCAACTCTAAGGTGGTCTGGCTCCGGGAAATATAACAGGGCCTCTAGCTCTAGCCCACTTCGCATGGCCTAGAAATAAAAAGAAGTCCATGCAATAATAAGACCTAAAGCTTTTTGTTAGCTTTTTAAGTTCTTTATTGTCGGATCTCGATCTGTTATTTTGGTCTTTTTTTTTTTTTTAATTTTAAATTCTTTATTCTAGATTATATATTACAATGTGTCACTCTTAATATATGGCGTGTCATCATGCGGATGCCACAATGGCATAGCTAATACGTCTAGTTTAATGAGAAATTACAAACGGATGAACAAATTTGATCAACCTTAAACATAAGTTTAATAAAAAGCATAAAAGTTTGATAAAAATAAAATAAAAAGCGTAAAAATAATTTAACCAAAACAAATTTTATGATCAATCATTTTCTTAAACTACAAGAATTCAAAGGCATGCGTGTAACGTGGGTGTTATATATATGGTTGAGCCCTCCATAACTGTCATTCCCAATTGCCTCTTCCAGTGCATCACCTTAAAGCAAGTTTGAGATTATGGTAGAAAATATAGTCTATAATTTTAAAACTTATAACTTCTAATTTAAATAATAAATTATATACTTCATAAGCTATTTTATTGTTTGGCTAAGATGTATCTAAGATTCTAAAGCATTTTTAAAATTATTTATAATATTTTTTTCAAAATATACAGTTATGTGTAGAAATATTTTAATAAAAACTTCAATTTGAGGCTTTTTGAAAAAACTCATTTTTAATTTTTTTTAATCAACCAAAGTAATTTTTATAAAATTACCACACATGTTATTTTTTTAAAAATAATTTTAACTGCTTAAAAATATATTTTAAATTTCGAAACGTTACTCCAAACAATCTCTTAATTTGCTCGAAGAAATGGCTAGTCCCCTCCTTTCTATCACCATTGTCCCCACGTCGAATTAACTCCAATTGACAAACTTATAAGACACAAGCACTCCACAATCAAACCACGTGCACGTATGTATCCTATCTTGTCATATCAAAATTGCTTTCTTTTTGGTCCGTAACACACAGGTAACTTCATTTAGAAGTCAAAAAGATGATACATAAATATGGGAATAAAATTTTCTAATAAATGCACCAGAAAAATAACAGAAATGTAATGTGTTGAATAAAAAAGAACAAAAATGGATTTTAGCAACTAATCTTTTAGTCTTCATTCATATCCTATATCGAGGATACTATCTTAAAAGACGGAAATAAGCGCTCGTAAAAACTTATAAACAATAAAACTATCATGGGTGGTGGTAGAACCTCCACTAAAAGCGGCAAAAGTGACATGTGTATTGTTGTTTGTTGTCTTGAAATGATTTTAAGAGAAATCCAAAGTCTCTTTTTCAAGATCACTAGTTATGGAAAACGATAATATAGCGAAAAATATAGCATCCGAACTACATATTTGTTTTGGGTATGAACTTTACTATTCATCATTCCCACACCACTTTTTTAATTTTTTTTAAAAAAATTAAATTTTTTTAGTATATTATTTTTAATTTAGTTGAATTTTTCTACTCATGATCTATATACCAAACAGTTGATTAAAACAATGTGGTGTGTTGTGTGTAGATACGATAAATGAAAATTTTCTTTGTGCATTGGGTTTAAATGAGAAGAAGGGGATCAGAATTTGTCCCAAATCAATGAGGGATTTTGCTGTAATTGATTAGGATTGTTCTTCAGTGCTGAAAAAATGATTAGGAAATTTTCGAGGGCTTCTTGGCTTTCTTAGAGCATTCCCATTGGAATCATCTTTTTTTTATCATCAAAAATTTCATCCCCATTGGAATCATCTTTTTTTATCATCAAAAATTTACTTTTTGCACACATACCAAAAAAATTATGTCATATTTTATTAAATATAACAAAAAAAAAGTGTGAGGAATAACAAAAATGTACTTTTTGCTTAACTTTTGAATAGTAGATCATCAAATTCAAAAGGTACACTTTTGATAATAAAAAAAGATGATTCCAATGGGATGCTCTTAGGCACATTATCACATCACAAGGAATCTATATCTGTCGTTAAAACACATATTATCGATGAGAAAAAAACGTTGATTAAAAATTATGCTAACTACGACAACTTTTTACAACACAATAGAGGAGATTCTTGCTGGAAAAAGGTGACAAAGACCCTTTAATTCATAACAGTAGAAGTCGAGGTAAAAATCGATTAGCAACCTCAAAGTCTAGGGTGACAATCTCGAGACTATTGCGGCGGCTCCCAATCCAACAAAAATAATTTCACCACAATAGCCTGAATTTCTTGTAGTGAATGTCACTCTAAATAGAACTCTTAACATTTTCCCACTTGACCCTCATGCCATACAAGTTTCCATATAGGGTGATAGAAAAACAAATATGGCCAAACATTGTTTATTTTAACTAGTTATAGAATACTCATACTCATATAAAGAATATGATACTGACATACATGAATGATGGCGGTAAAGGCTTTATAAAATCAAGCCATCTCTTCCATGTATCACATGTACAATACCACTTAAATAAGTACCATATGAGCACATAACTTTACGAATAAACTTCTAATAAGTCATTTGGGTCCTACTTTATATTATCCTCAGGAATAAAAACAATATGCGCAAGAACATTTATTCTCCAAACTAAAATAAAAATAAATATTTTAGGTCTATAGACTAAATAAAGAGAACTAAACATAAATTAAGTTGACAAGTCCCATATTGTCCACATGACTCTTGAACTGTAGTACTAGTAAGCCTTTGGTTATGGGATCTGCAATCATTAACTTAGTACTTGTGTGCTTAATAAGCACCTCATTCCTCTTAATTCTCTCTCTAGCACTAAGGTACTTAATATTGATATGCTTACTTCTGCTTCTACTTTTATTATTTTTGTAGAGTAAAATTGCATTAGTATTATCACAACATGCTTGTGTAATAGCTTCATAGCATGCTATGAACTTTGACTCCATAGTAGACGTAGCAACAATAATTTACTTACAACTCCTCTAGGATATATCACCCATAGCAAGTAGAAAAATATACCCTAGAGTAGATTTTTGGCGTCTACACATTTGACAAAATTTGAGTCTGAATAACCAACCACCTCTGAACGGTCAGTTTGTCTGTAGGTCAATCTGTAATTCTTGGTTCATTTTAAATACCATAAAACTTTCTTTACAGCTTTCCAAGGACCCAGTCCTAGGTTACTTTGATATCGACCCAATAATCTCACTACGAAGCCAATGTTAGGTCAAGTACAAACCTGTGCATACATTAGGTTTCCTACTATAGATGCATACGGTATCCCTTTCACCTGCTCTTGCTCCAATTCATTTTGAGGGCGTTGGATTTTACTAAATACATCTCCTTTGACAATAGATGGCACTGAAGCCTTACAACTCTTCATGTTAAATCTTTCCAGAATTTATTTAGTGAACACCTTTTGAGATAGTCTCAAATTTATTTGTTTTCTATTTTTGTGAATCTCTATGCCAATGACATAAGAGGTTTTATCTAAATCCTTCATTTTAAAGTTTTGAGAAAGAAACTGCTTGGTTTCATAAAGTAAGCCTAAATCACTACTTGTAAGCAAAATATGATCTACATATAGGACTACGAAAATGAATTCACTCCTAGTGACTTTAAAGCATATGCACTGATCATCAAGATTTGCAATAAATCCAAATGAATTAATAGCCTTGTGAAACTTTATATACCACTGGAGGGAGGCTTGTTTAAGTACATATATAGATTTCTTTAATTTGCAAACTTTTTGACTATTTTCTTTAAAACCCTCAGGTTGTAATATATGCACCTCCTCTTCAAGATCCTCATTTAAGAATGTCATTTTTACATCCATCTGATGTAACTTTAGATCAAAATGAACTACTAATGTCATGATTATTCTTAATGAATCATTCTTAGAAACTGAAGAGAATGTTTCATGGTAGTCAATCATTTAGCTACAAATCTAGTTTTACGTCATTCAACAATACTAGAAGCATACCTTTTAGTTAACCCACCTACAATCAATGGTTGCTGCTCTATTAGGTAAGTTAATGGGATTCTAGATTTGATTTTTAGGCATGGATTCTATCTAATCTATCATGGCATCATACCAAAATGTAAAATTATCTCCACTCATGGCCTCTAAAAATGAGCTTGGATCTTCCTTAGGTCCAACATTAAAGTTAGATTCTTGAAAGTAAATCAAATAATCAATAAAAATTGTTGGTCTCCACACTCTTGAAGATTTGATCCTTAATACTACCTCCTTTGTAGTTTGTAAACTAGAAGAAGGTTCTTCTTGAACCTGCTCTTCATGAGTAAACTGTTTTGGAAATGATTGTTGCTCAGAATAATTGATTTGATCATCTCTTAGCATAATCATACGTCTTTCATATAAAGGAGTATTAGTCTTCTTTTGTATTTCCTCAAATTGTAATTTACAAGGATAGGCACTCCTAGTAGGTTTAGCATCCTTAAGGAATTTAGCATTTCTACTATCAACAATTCTCTGACTATTTGAAGGACAATGAAACCTGAACTCTTTGGAGTTTACCGTATAGTCGATAAAAAAATCACTTATTGTTCTTGGGTCCTATTTCTTTACGTGAGGATTATAAACCCTCACTTCAATAGGACAATCTCATTCGTATAAATCACACAAACTTAATTTTTGTCCAGTCCATAACTCAAAAGGTGTCTTAGAGACAGCCTTGAATGAAATTCTGTTCAAGATATACACAATGGTTTTCAAGACTTCACTCCACTAGAATAATGACAATTCAGAATTACTAATCATTCTTCTTACCATGTCCATAAGCTTGCAATTCCTCATTTCAACTACTCTGTTTTGTTGAGATGTGCTGAGCATTGTGTATTGTGCAATAATGCACTATTTTTTGAGGAATTTTGCAAATGGACTCATCATTTGTCCATTTTTTGTATACCTACCATAATACTCACATCTCATATTAGATCTTAGGATCTTGATTTTATTTTTCTTTTGTTTCTCTACTTCAACTTTATAGGTTTTGAAAGCATTTCTTGCCTTAGCCTTTTCATTTAGAAGGTAAAGATACATATAGCTTGTATGGTCATCAATGAATGAGATAAAATATCTCTGGCCATTTAGGCAGGGAGTAGGAAAAGGTTCACATCAGTGTCCATGATTTCTAAAATACTCGAACTCCTTGTGGCCCTTTTAGTGGTCTTGTTGGTCTATTTTTCCTACATGCAGTCTACACAAGTCCTAAAGTCAGTAAAATCAAGAGTTTGTTAGAGTCCATCATTCACCAAACTTTTAGTTCTCTCTATGGAGATATTTTCCAATAACCTATGCCACAACATGGATGAGTTCTAATTTATGATGCTCTGTTTAATACCAATATCAATATCAAGGATAAATATTTTTTCTCAAAATTGGGATCTAACTCAAATTTAAATAAACCATCAACTTTCATTCCACCACCAATGTAAACATTGTTCTTAAAAATGTTGAAAGTAGAAATCTAAACTCAAAGTCAATCTCAGTCAACTTTAAAATTAAAACCAACTTTCTGGAAAATTAGGAATAAAAAATACTTTTTCAGGGTCTAAAACAAAATCAAATTTTAAAAATTATCCAAAGAATATCCCTATAGCCTCCACTTGTGAACGCATCCTATTTCCTGAATAGACATTGTTTACATGATTTCGACTTCCTTGCTTTGAGAAATTCATGCTTGGTATTAATAATATGGATTGTGGAACCAGAACCAATCCACCATATGTTTTGGGGAGTTTCTATAAAAAATTATTCATAACACACTAGAGATAGGAGATTACCTCTCTTTTCGAGTCGTCTCATAAACTTTTGGCAGTCCTTTTTCATATGCCTTTTCTCTTTGTAGAAGAAACAAGAATCCTTATTATCATTTTTCTTAAATGACACATATGCTTATGCAGTTTGGCATCTTTGCCTTTCTTAGTCTTTCCATTAGTATGATTGGCCACATAAACACTCTCAAGCCTCTCATTTTTCAATCTCTCCTCTTCCTAAACACATTTGGTCAATAATTCATTAACTGAGCATTCATCCTATTGGGTGTTGTAATAAATTTTGAAAGGACCATAATAAAAAAGGAGAGAATTTAGAATGAAATGTATCAAGAATGACTAATTGGGCAACTTTTGTTTGCAGCGATGTAATTATCGCCGCAAATAAGCTGTTTTTCTAATTCGGTTCGAATTTGTGGCTAATTGACAGGATCGCCAAAATATTTTAAGCATTTCTTCTCTACCCTGAGTTTTATTTTCCCGTCCCCATTCCCCCCCTCCTCTCTCTCTTTGGTTCTGCACGGCGCTTTCCGATCATTGCCAGCACCTCCATCTTCCACTCTTCTCCTAACACTACTTCAGCTTCAGGGCCAATCAATCCTCATACCTCCACTTCCAAGCTTCACATTTACTCGTCGTCATGTCCGATGTCGATAATAAGTATGAACCGACTCCCCATTTCTCATTCCTCTATTAAATGATTTCTCACTCTCTAGCTTTAGCGTCAATTTCTTTTTCGCGGCGTGCTAAATCCGACTTATCCAGTTTTGTTTCTGCTGCAAATATGATTCAGTGGTCTCTCTCTACTTTACTAAAATGTGAGAAACTTCATGTGCTAATATATTTTTTTTTATCAATTATACTAATTTCTTATGTTCCTTTAGTCATTTGGAGTAAAATTAACTTTGGCATGCTGCTGATCCAATTGGCTTTGTTTACTTGTCTATGACTCTTCTACATGCCTGAATTCTGGAGTAATCAATTTATGGAGATTACTAGATGATCTTTTTCTTTGTTTTTTAGGGTGGACAACTAGCCTTGATTAACCTAGAGTCAAGAGCAACCTTGCAAATTTTAGAAGAATTTGTAGTAATTTTAGATGATAATTATAGCAGCTAAATTTGAAATAATAATCATGTTAGTTTATGTCTTTTTATGTGTATGTTTATATATAGGACAACTATATACGTCACATTTTGCATTTTTTCCCCGAATCAGAACTTCTCTCTGTATCCTTGGACAGGGTCTTTCTGGTGCTGCATCAAGATATCTAGGTTTTAGAATCATGATGGCTATACTTGGCCCAATGTATTGACTCTTTCTGCTCTGAATAATTTGATAATTGTCCTCACATGTTGCTTATTATTATTATTTTGTTTCTTTAATGAGGGAGATTTGGTTACTTCAAAGAACATGCAAGAGTCATTGCAATTGAAGTTTCAAACTGGGGTGTGAAGTGTTGAAACTGATAATTCGAAGGTCACATTGATTTTCCCTTTATTCTGTTATATCTATTAATTCTTTAAAAGACTCTAGCAGTGTTATTATAATATGAACTAGGCCCGTTTAAGTAGAAGGCTGCCTAGAGCCGAGGCACAAAGTGCAAAGCATGGGCCTGACAGAAATGAAATGCACATTCTTGATGTGTCTAATGTAATTAGATCTATTTCTTGTATAATTCTTGTGTATTTGGGCTATGCCTAATTACCTAATTAATAAAGTTTCTTATATAAAAAAATGTAGGAATCTCAAACATATCCAGGGGAAGATGCCTGAATCCTGATTTTAGCAGAAAGCATGTATTCATTCACTTTCTAAGCCTGAAGTTTTGGTTGAAGACCATAGAGTACTAAAAGTGAACATATTTTATTACTTAGTTCAGTTTAATTTTAAGGTGAGCCTAGCACCCAAACACCTACTTTCAAACCACGAAACTCATCTCAACTCATAACCAGTTTGTATTTTACATTTTGATATTTCTTCTTTAGATTTGGATTCAGTGCAAAGTTTCTGGTTGAGCATGAGATGTAACCGACTGAAACAGTTGTCACTAATTATTCTTTCCTTCTTGCTTTTACTGTTTACAGTTGTGGATGAAGACTTCATGCATGCGCTTGTAGGAAATGTATTACCACTGGTAATTTGCTAGTATTCAGTACTTTATGTATTACCACTGGTTTGTATTTTACATTTTGATAGTTCTTCTTTAGATTTGACTTCTATCTGTATGCCCTTCTAATTTGTTTTCATGATATTTCAATCAGCAATCGAATCATCCCTCTCCATCCCCGGTATATCATTTAAAGATTTGGTGCCTTGATCAACAGGATCGTTACATGGTAAATACCCCAAAAAAAATCTGTTTATTCTTTCCCTCTGTAACATACATGTACTTTTCTATAAAATGCGTCCTTGAATTATTATCATTCTATTTAATTGTTTCTACTCTTGTTTTCTTGGATCTTATGTTTCAATTCATTAAGCAGATCTAAATCATGGTGAATCTTGGTTCAAAAGGAACTTTACTTCCCAACATTTACTTCGTTTCTTTTATTTAATTTTTAATTGCAAAAAGAAATAAATTCAGAGTCAAAATGTGATGGAACAGAAAAGTTCTAACATTGATGTATATTGATGAGTAGTTATAACTTATCAACCGTGATTATTTGACTCTTATCATTTCAGAGAACTGCTAGAGACAGAAAAAAGAGGCATGATAATGTCTGTGAACATCTGATGGCAGTTCTAGGAAACAATTTTATTACTAGTGAACTTCAGCTGGCAGGGCCGGAGTACAAACAACTGGAGGTTTTTTCAACTCTTCTACCAGCAGTTCCTGAAGAACTATTTAGTTGCAAGCCATCTAACGGGTACATCACTCATCAGTGTCTTGCAAGCTCTCTGGCCAGATATGTCAACGGCAGAGAAGGCAACTATTACGGTAGAGAATTCATTGAGCCCATTACATACTTTGCTTCAGGTACAATGTGTTGATCAAAAGGACCTGGTTTACGATATAATGAGGACATCCAAGGACTTTGATATTCAGGTACTTAGCCTTGAGTTTCCTTGCTTGATGTTCAACCTTGCTTAGTTATGACTGGTTGCCACTTGCCACATATATACTGAGGTCTAATTCTGGCATCTTTGTATTACTGTATCCACAGCCAAATTTTCCCCTGTTCACACATATATCAAACACAGGGAACCATTAAAATCTATCAAACCATCATGACCAATTGTTATCATTGAAGTTAAACAATTTTTATCTTAATCAGAAAGTTGCATGGTACAAAGTTAATGCTTGGGAACAACTTCCAAAATATTGCACCTCAAAGTAGAAAAGACCTTTAGTATTAATGTAAACTTGTTTATGGTCATGTAATGCATGAATAGACATAGCTGATCAATAGGAATAAATTATTACATCTAAGTTATTGATGAGGTGGTTGGTTGTGATTTTGTAGGAATTTGGTGGGGTCTATGCATGGCACTGTATTGTTGGGAGAAATTTTGGGTCATTTATAACGCATTTAGTCGGTGGATTTATGTACTTCTCAATGGATTAAAAGTTATACATACTCTTGTTTAAGACTACTATACAAAGAGCGAATTGAAGTGAATGACCAAGAATAGTTTGAAGTTAGACTATATTTAGAATTATGAATTTTTGGTAGGTTAACAGTAATAGTTTTCTTTACTATTTGTACATGACTTTTATTTGGGAAACTTTGGGATAAATGAAAAAATTTTTGTTTTCTTTGAGTTGAGAATCTTTATATTTAATTATATATATAATTAAATAATTAGATATATATATATATATATATATATAGTTCAGAAAAATCTGCCCAACCAGGTTCATGATTCAAATAAATAAATAAAAAGTACCCCAGGGTCATTACTGGGCAAAAGATTTTAAACAAAATTTGTTGAATGTAGGAGAATTTTTTGTGGCGAAAATATATACTATTCCGGCAAAAACTCGTCACTGCAAAAAAGTAAATTTTTTCTGTCAATACATATATTAGCCGGAAAAATTGTTTTCTGGCTCTAAAATTGCGGCGAGGCTTGGGCGGTCTTTTCTAGCCACCAATTCATTTTTTCGGCGATTTAAAGACTTTTTGGTGACTTTTGATCGTCAAAAATACTATTTTTATTTGTAGTGTATTGAACTGTCATGTCCCCAGTTTACCTAATGTGCTCCCGCACGCCATTAGTATTATCAAAAGTCTGTCTTGATAATTTCTTCATTAGGGAGGGTGCTAGCTAAAGTTTTGTTAGAACAAATGAATTGTTTCTCAACAGCCTTGAAGAATGTTTTAGCCTCATCATTTTCAGGGGACAAAACCTTTACTGCCCTTGTTGATGTGAGACTTCATGAACAACAAATATAAGCGATTAGATTGCCTCCACTGTTCATTTTAGAAATCTGTGCCGGCATACTTGATTCCATGAGGGCGGGTGGTTCATCCACGCAAAGCACCAAATCAAGTTCTAAGCACCCCAATTTGAAAAGAATATTTTCTTTCCAATAAGAGAAATTATCACCGTTTAGCATTGGAATACGAATAATATCATCAAAATGTGAAGTGGGAAACGTTAAAGCTGCAACAACTAAGACACTTCAATGCTATGAAATTTAACTTTATTTAAATCAACCAATGTAAAAGTAACCAATGGTAAATTTTAACCAACTAAAAAATATAGAGGTTGCATCAGCATCACACTAAAATTTACGAAAATATCTAAATAATGAGTAGAATAATTCAATGTTAATGAATAAATTTTCCATACCTATTGAGTGTAGGAAAATCTATCACCAACACGAAATCATCTATCTTATTTTGATTAAACCACATAATAATAACCTCCCTTTTGGGCTGAGTCACTAAAAATAATGATTTAATCACAACATAGATACTAATATATCTTTATGAAGTTTAAACTTTATATAATTATTATTATGAATTAGGATTAATTATTAACCTTTATATGATTAATTTTCAATAGATAAGGGGATGCATGTCTACTCCCAAAATATTTCAAATAATCACAACCTCTAGCATCTTACTATAAGAAAAACAATATATTTAGCAGCCAAAATTAATAGAAAGAACAAACAATCTAAAATATTATTTAAAAACTAATATTTTATTCCTACAAATTGGGCTGGTCAAAATTATTCTGTGTGGATCGATACTTACTGAGCAAATAGCCCATTCCGGAAGCTGGCCTTTATGAAGTGCCTTTTAATTGAAAAAGGTTGTCAAAGACT
Source organism: Platycarya longipes (assembly GCA_036559045.1). Classification (NCBI taxonomy): domain Eukaryota; kingdom Viridiplantae; phylum Streptophyta; class Magnoliopsida; order Fagales; family Juglandaceae; genus Platycarya; species Platycarya longipes. The sequence goes on along the minus strand of CM071796.1, from coordinate 12,162,121 downwards.
AATAGCCAGTTTGTTTAACAAAATCATTTTTATTATTCACAATTTATTTCATATTTTTAATCTATTTTAATTATTTATTAATTTATTCAATTTATCTTAATTATTTATTTTATTATTATTTATAACTCATCTTATCTCATTTCTGAATCTAAATAAAAATGTCTAAGGGCAAAATGTTTTAAAAAAGCCTAAAGGCTTAAAAAGGCCTAAAACTCGTTAAAGGCCTAATAATATGGCCAATAAATCAAAACTTCAAAGATAGGGCTCTAACCTTAATCAACCTGTCAACGCCTTGATGAAATTTAATGTAGATATAAATAATATTATTAAGTTCGTTCTCAAATAATAAAAAAATTCTTCTGTTTTAGACAACTTCAAGAATCACAAAAAGAATTTGAGGATCACAATGCTCTTGCTTAAATTACAATCTCCTATCCACACTCTCACAACCAAAAGTCATAAAATTTCTCTTATTGAACTAAATTTGATCTCATAAAGAAAACACAATAATATTAGATTTTCATACTCAAACGAGAAAATACATATATCTAAAAAATCTTAGGCCGAGTTTGGTTATCACATGTAACAGGCATGAACCTGGCTCTATACCACATGTATGACTAATAAAATACAGAATAGATAGCAGCATAAATAATAACTTGCATACCTCCTGCCATGTTGATTCAAGAACGAGCAAGAGCCTAAAAGAAAATCCACATAAAAAGAGAAAGAAATATTGAGTAGGAATAGAATCATCTGGCCTATGCCTTTTGATTGCCGTATTGATGGTGTACACGAGTCCTCTATTTCAAGGCTAGGCTAGCAACCCCATAATAGAGTTAAACTTGAACTATTCCTCCCATCAAGGAATATGATAGGACTTATCCATTATTAGACGTTGTTCAAAATGTAACTCTTAACACCCAAGTTTAAATTTAAGTTTAAACTTCTTAATAGATAAAATCTTATCAAAACTTGATAGGCAAGAGGGTCGCTCTAAATAGAACTGTAAGAACATATACAAAGACTATGTGCTTTAATTTGTATAATACCTTGAACATTAAATCCTTAATAAATCCCAATCCTAGCTAACTTGATCCCTATGTACATGATATATCACGTGTCAACTTGCAGTAGTTGACTGATACGTGGATCTTATGTCACACGTACAGCATTTCTGATGTTCTACAAACTAATACAAGATCGATTTAGAGGGATCGGGAAAAAAAAATGCAACTCTTAATTTTTGAAATAAACCCAACAAGGAAGTTGTAATATTATGAACGACTGTCGTACGTAAAACACATGACAGCCAGCTAATTGGGCTTGAACGCGGCCTGTCATAGGCTCAAAAGTACTCTCTGATCTCCTTTTTTTATGAATTTTTTAAATGAATATATATATATATATATGTGTGTGTGTGTGTGTATATTAATTAAGCTCATGTTGATTATACTTGATCATATATAGTGGGTTAATTATATATCTTGCGCGCATGTCCATATAAATAATAGTCATACAAATGCAGAGACAAGTACTCAATCAACAGTACTACTGCCATGCATGCATCTAGAAATTTCAGCGAATCGATCTCTACTCTCTAGTGTGGCTTATGATCCTGATCAACTACTAGTCTTTAATAATAACAGTGATATATAATAATATATAATAATATTATTAAGGGAGACAAAATCACGATTCCCTCCTGGTCATGCCTGCCTCTGTAATCTGGCAGTAGAACTATTTAATTATTTCATGTTTGCCTGCATTTTAGTCCTAATATATATATTGTTTTGGTGCTGAGATTCTGCCCACTTGAACCAGTGCTTCTGTGCTGGTTTTATTGATATTGCCAAATTGGCCTGATTAATTACTTCTGTATTATCATTCTTTATTGTCCAATTTCAGTCACCTACAAACCAAATAATATTTTATTAATTAACTGACAAATATCTTTCTTAGGATCATGTCAGGGCTGGCTCAATATGTTACGAGACTTAAGACTAAATTTTAATTGAAGCTTGTTTTTTTTTTAAAAATATTTTTATTTTTATTTTTATTTTTACATTAGATTTTTATTTAAAAATATTTCTTCTCATTTGTCAAGTAAATTACTATTTAATATTTTATACTAACTTTTCAACTAATATTTTTAATTAATAATGTCATATATATGTAATATTTATTTGATATTTTTTATGTTCTCTTATTGAGTTAATTAATTTTTTTAATTTTTTAAAAAATATCTGCTTTAGATTATTTTTGGAAGTATTCTTCTATTTAGAAGCTTTAGATAATTGCCTAAATGGCCTAATAGGAGAGCCGGCCATGAATCATATTGGCTGGATACTCTCATTGTATGATCTTTTATTTCGAGATTAACTATAATCATATATATATATATATATATGCATGTATTTAATTGTATGTATCTTGGTTCAGATTATCAAACCCATTTCTTGAATTATATATTGTTTTCCGTGCACAATGACAATTTATATATGATGCTTCTTAGCCAATGGAAAATGATCAAGAATGCATGTGCCTTGCAATTATAACGAATGCATCCTGGCCGCCATTATAACGAAAGAGACTTCACAATGAAATTCGCTGGCATTAGGAACAAAAGCTGCGTGGTCTTTTCTTTGTCATTCGTACGTAGGCTAGCGCTGCAACTCATAAACATTGAAAGCATGTTGACAAACAACCCAATACACTTGTCCTTTCCATCAGGAAAAAAAGAAACTAGCAAATTAATCAGCCCTTATTATGAATCTTTTATGATCGTGAGGTTAATTTATGATCTACATATATATAAAAAGAACCTGATTTACAATTGCAGATTCTTATTTTGACCAATGTTTACTCCAAGAGTACATTTTAGCTAATAATCTCGAAAACTTGAAATTAAGAAGACATTAAATAACAAAAGCTCCTCTCCCTAAGCAGATATGCGATCGGCCAGAGTTTTGGATATCTAGATCTGAGATCATTTATTTCACTTCTGAAGACAACTGTAGTACCTAGCTACCCGAGAGGGCAAAACGCTTGAAGTAATATTATTGCATAAATGCCTCCGTACGTACGTACACGCAAAAAGCTGGTTGTCGACAAGGGAATTGTTGCATTTATATGGTAATTAAGATTTTGTTTGTATCAATTCATTTCAATTTATCTCAATTTATTTTTATTTTATTATTATATTTTTATAATTTTTTATATAAAACATAAATTCTTATACATCTTTTTCAAATCTCAATACACATTTTTCAAATCTTAATACATTTTTTTCAAATCTTAAAATAATAATAATATTAAAAAATAAACTAAACTCATCTCAACTGATCTTATCTTCAAATCCAAACGAGGCCTAAATCAAATTTTGTCATGGTGTAACGCGTTCAATGCTAGTCCACATGAATCACCAGATCAATATATATGCATGTTCATGAATAATATTGTTGAAATTTTAATTCATGCCTAAATAATAAGACTAATGTCATTCTTTTTCCTACATATATTAATAAAAGTTACTGTACACGGGAAAATATACCACTTAAAGGCAGGCATGTACTACAACAGATTTTGCCTTTTATGACGGACGAAACAGTCACACAAAATAAGTGGAAATAATAGACTACGAAAAATAGGCGGACAAACTATATATATATAACTCATAATACGACTTCCCTGACCACGTAAGATAGTACTATATATACTGATCACCATGCATTCTTTTAAAATAATTTGGATAAAATATCCTACAAAAAATAGGTGGAGTACATGAAACCATACAACAAATATAATTTTTTTGAACGAGAATTTTCATTAATTCAAAAAAGTCGTATCCGGCCATCGCAAAACATTTTCTGAGACGAAATTAAAGTAATCTCATCCAAATAGAGATTTTTATTGTAGTGTCATGTAGAGGAGACATCGTACGTTCATTTTGGCATGTTAAGTAAGACATAATTTGCATATGAATTCATTTTTTAAATTTTTTCTTGCAATATATCTAATCCCAGTAATTAACGGTACTATATATTACGAGTTTGATATTGAAGACTTACAATATTTTAGTTCACATGGTTTTGATCAATTATAATGTCGTCATATCGAATTTAAATTAAACTACAAGCTCTTATGATTGGCTATGCGTTTGTCGTAAATGCTCGATCAAACCCAATTGGAGTTTCGAGCATCCTAAGTTGTAACATCTCAAGATGATTACCCGAGGCACCACATCTATAATAAGATATAAAATATATAACTAATTCTACACCTTCCCTTCAGTTCAATTTTTTTGGATAAGTTGATTTCATATGGTAATGTACAAGAGACCTTGCATTCGAGCCTTCATTATTCTATACTCTATTCTATTTAATTAAATATTAAGCCCACTTATTGAGAGGGAGTTTGATCCACACATGAGAAGGTAAGACTAATATAAATTATTACCTACCTCTTCTCGATCGGTTTAAAATTTTTGACATGTGGTGGTTTCCCATTGTTAAAACAAATATAAATGATTGAATCTACATTTTTATCAAAGCAAATCAGGTCTTGAATTCGGATCCTAATTTTACTCTTTTTCCCATTAGTTAAATATTTTACATGCTAGGGTCACATGAACACCTACACCCATCATTAATAAAGGCTATCAAATAAATGTTTTCTCTATATATATCCTTCTTTTTGGAACCTCCAATATAAAAAAAGGTTCTTTTGTTTTCTCGTGGAGCATGAAATAATATTCCCAGTGAAGACATGTATATATATATACATACATATACCATAGGAAAGATGGTACTAAACTATTACATAGTTACGAACATTGATTAAGTCATCATTGATACTATATTTAGATGAGGAGAATGCTCTTCAGCCTAACAGTAAGTACAAAATATGAATCATGGCTAAATAATGCAAATTGAATTGGAAAAGAAGTTCCCGTTTGGAATATATTTCAAGGAAGTACTAATAGTTCACAAGTCTGTTTTCGTCGCAAGTAGTCATTTTCATTACAATTAATTGGCCTTTACAAATGCTGCCATTTTTCTTGTAGGGTCAAAAGGTTTTCATATAGAATGTTTTGATGTCCTAAGAAAGAATTTTGCCAAATAGTATTGCAGAATCAACCAAAACCACAATAATAGTGCATTCCTCTTTAATTTTCCATCCAAATGTAACTCTTCAATCACATCGCTTCACATGAATTTGTCTTGGAACCTGCTCAATCACTCTTCTCTATGGGCGAGTTTCTTCTCTCAAAATATGTAGTAAGTAAACACATTTCAGAGCTAGCTTCTAACAAAGGAACTAATTTTTGAATGATGATTGTGAAGTGTGTTCCTTTTTTTATTGTAAACTCAAGATGATAGGTGAGAAATGGTAATAATTCCTTTTAAAGGGATAACTGGTCGAGTTTGAGCCCTCTAATATCACATCAACAAGTTACAGAATTGCCACGTTTATGTTGAAAGAGCCACCTAAAGTGTGAACATCAAGCTTGATGTTCTGGAATGGCTGCACCGTCCATTTGAATGCAGGAGTTTTCAACTATGGTAGCACCGTCCATACCCACTTCTTCACCTACCATCCCTGTAGTTCTAAATAGCTGCTGCACTCTGATTAAATGCAGACAGTTTCTCCTATAAAAGTAGAGCTTTGGTATGAGTAGAAAGTGTGCAAATTTTAGAGTGTACGTGAGAATTTCTTGAATGTTTTGTAAATCTCAGAAAATATAATATATTTGGCACCAGTAGATGTAGGCAAATTGCTGAACCACTTAAATATCGTCTTGTGTGATTCTGGACAGTATTGTTTGTGCGCAACAATTGGTATCAGAGCTTTGGTTCGCACTGTCCAGAAATTAAGTTGGTGAAAATTAATTTTTGACAACTTCAGGCTGTTCCTTGCGTTGAGACGAATCCATTAGCGAAAACGGAATCGAAAACGGAAGTTGGAGAAGCCCGTATGCGCCGGTAGAAGGTCGGAGCGTGTACCAACGCGCCCCACTCGCAGCTGGAGGTTGAAGACGATTGAAACTCATGTCCCACGCACCACCATATGCGTTCTGAGGAAGAAGACGTGTCAATTGCACGTGCACACGTGCCGCACGTGCCTCTACGCGCCAGCAACCCTTCTGCGCTTGACGCCCACGCACCCCACACGCCAGACACTCTTTCAGCATGTGTATCTCACGCACCAGACAGATCTGGACCGTCCAAATTCCAGATCTGATTTTGGGCTTGATCTAAGCCATTTGGAGTCCGATTTCGACGATCAAATAGTACTTTCCAACTATTTGGATTATTTCGGACTTCTTCGTATGGTTAGAATTTTGTAATTTGTCTTCTAAAATTTCTAGATTAATATGGGAGTTGTTGGAGGAGATAGGAACTCTGGAAATGCCAACAGTTCAGAGCGTAGGTCCATAGTTTCAACTGTCAAGTTTGAAATTGATAAGTTCGATGGAATTTCTAACTTTAGTATGTGGCAATATGAAGTAATAGATGTTTTGATTCAACAAGAGTTGGATATGGTGTTAGAAGGAAAACCCAACAAAATGACAGAAAATGATTGAAGGAAGCTTAATATCCAAGTTTGTAGTACAATCCGTTTATGCCTTACCAAAAAAGATCAGAAGTATTTTGTCATGAAAGAGACCAATGCAAAAGAACTTTGGAAGAAATTGAAATATAAGTTCATGAAGAAGAGCGTTGAGAGCCGCTTGCATTTGAGAAAAAAGCTCTTCAAATTCCAATTTTGTGAAAATATTAGTATGTTCGAATATTTGAATAGTTACAATCAGATTCTTGTTGACTTATTAAATTTGGATGTTAAAATCCAAGATGAAGATAAAGTTTTACTGTTGTTAAATTCCTTACCCGATACATATGATCATTTAGTTACCACACTATTGTATGGGAAGGAAAAAATTAGTTTTGACGATGTATCTAGTTCTCTGATTAGCAATGAGTACCGTAGAAAAGATAAGCAGGTACAGCTAAATACATCAAGTGAAGTATTGACAGCAAGAGAGAGACCACAGTCAAGGTATCCAGGAAAGAAGAAAAGTTTTCAATCGAAAACTTGGGCCACATCACGTGGTTCATCGGTCGGCAAAAAACTCAAAAAAGATGAGTGTTCCTATTGTCACGATAAAGGACATTGGAAGAATGATTGTCCCAAATTGAAGGGACAACAAAAGAATCAACCCACCATAGCCAATGTCGCGATGAAGATCTAGACATTACCTTGACAGGTTCATCATTCATTTGTCATTTCGATGAATGGATTTTGGATTCTGGATGTACCTATCATAGTGTCTTAATCAGGACTAGTTTACTGACTTTAGAGAGATTGATGGTGGAACAGTACTTATAGGCAATGATAGTGCCTATAAAACTCGGGGTATAGGGAGCATTCGGTTGAAATTGCATGATGGAACTGTCAAGACTCTAACAGAAGTTCAGTTTGTTCCGGATTTGCGAAAAAATCTTATCTCACTAGGATCTTTGGGTTCAAAGAGATTCAGAATCACTATTGAAGATGGAACTCCCAAAGTGGTAATGGGAGTTCAAGTGGTTATGAAGGGTTTGAGGCGAGGAAACTTGTACTTCTTGCAAGGAAGTATTGTTGATGGAAGAGCTTCTACAGGTTGTGAGAAGTTAGATGAGACTGATGCTGATACAACCAGTCTTTGGCATATGCGTATAGGACACGCTGGAGAAAAAGTTTTGCAAACACTCGTAAAGCAAGGCTTACTCAAAGGTGCCATGACTGGAAAATTGTCTTTTTGTGAGCACTGTGTATTGGAGAAGCAAACGCGGATCAAGTTCGGAACTACTGTTCACAATATACAAGGGATACTTGACTATGTACACTCTGATGTTTGGGAACCTACCAAAGTTGCATCTTTGGGAGGTAAGCATTGGTTTGTAACTTTTGTAGATGATTATTCTTGTTGTGTATAGGGGTATACGATGAAAAATAAAGATGAAGCGTTGAACATTTTCGTTATGTAAAAGAAGATGATTGAGACTCAGACCGCCAAAAAAATCAAGTGGCTCATATCAGATAATAGAGGGGAGTATACATTAGTCCCTTTCATGGAAGTATGTCAGAGAGAGAGAATAATCAGATACTTCACGGTACGAGGAACACCACAGCAGAATGGTGTGACATAATGGATGAATCGTACTTTACTAGAGAAAGTACGGTGTATGTTACTAGATGCTAAATTCAGTAAGAAATTTTGGATTGAAACTGTGACATATGCATGCCACCTCGTCAACAGACTACCTACAGCTGCCAATGGTGGGAAGACGCCCATTGAAATATGGAAAGGTACACAAGCTACTGATTATGAGTCTTTACACGTTTTTGGATGTCCTACTTACTATCATGCTAAAGAAAGTAAGCTTGATCCTAGAGCCAAGAAAGCAAAATTTTTGGGTTTTAGTTCTAGTGTAAAAGGGTATAGACTCTGGTGCATAGAGTCTTAAAAGGTAATCATCAGTAGAGATGTTACATTCAACGAATTTGAGATGCTTAAGTCACATAAGCATAAAGATTCAAGTGAAGGCAGACATGATGGCGAAACACCCGTAATTCGTAAAAGGTGGAGTTTATCACTCTAAATGATTCAAGAGAGGACAGACAATAGAAGGTTGATAGTCCAGTCACAGTACCTCCAAGTCAAATTGAATCAATAGCAACCAACAGGCCGAGACGAAAGAAACGTGTACCGACACGTTATGCAGACTATGTGACATATGCACTACCAGTTGAAGGGAGTGAGATCTCAACCACTTACAGAGAAGCCATACAATCCAGTGAAAAGAATGAATGGATAAAGGCGATAAAGGAGGAGATGTAGTCTCTTCATGAAAACCAAACTTGGGAACTTCTGTCACTTCCACAAGGAAAGAAGTCAATTGGCTATAAGTGGATTTTTAATAAAAAATATGATCAAGTTGCTAAAAATAGAATACGCTAAAAAGCTAGATTGGTAGCTAAGGGCTACGCTCAGACAGAGGGAATTGACTATAGTGAAGTATTATCTCCTGTTGTAAAGCATTTATCCATTCGGATAATGCTAACTTTGGTTGCACAAAATGATCTTGAGTTAGCACAACTTGATGTGAAGAAAACTTTCTTGCATGGTGATCTGGAAGAGGAGATTTATCAGTCTCAACCAGAAGGGTTTAAAGAAATTAGTAAAGAAAATTAGGTTTGCAAGCTGAATAAGTCTCTTTATGGATTGAAGCAGTCACCTCGACAATGGTACAAGCGATTTGATCGCTTTATGATGGACCTGAAATACACTCTTTGTCAATACGATCATTTTGTGTATTTCAGAAAACTTATAGATGGATTTTTCATTTATTTACTTTTATATGTAGATGATATGTTGATTGCATGTAAAAGCAAGGTGGAGATAAATCATTTGAAAACTCAGTTGAGTCATGAGTTTGAAATGAAAGATCTAGGAGAAGCACGGAGAATATTGGGGATGGAGATCAGCAGAAATAGGGTGAAATGTACAGTTCACCTTACTCAGAAATAATATCTGAAGAGAGTATGGCAACGCTTCAACATGAACTCAAAGTCGAAGCCGGTGAGTACTCCAATAGCCCCATATTTTAAGCTCAGTGCATTGCAGTCTCCTAAAGATGATGAAGAGCAGAACTACATGAAGAGTATCTTATATGCAAGTGTTATTGGTAGCCTAATGTATGCCATGGTGTGTACACAACTTGATATCTCCCAGGCCGTCAGTTTGGTCAGTTGTTATATGCATAATCTTGAAAATAAACACTGGCATGCGGTTAAATAGATTCTACAGTATATTCTAGGGACCGTAGATATTGGTTTGAAGTTCGAGAAGAGTGGAAGATAGTTTAGTAACTAGATACGTTGACTCAAACTATGCTGGTGATCTTGACAAATGGCGATCGACAACTAGATATGTGTTCACTATGTCTGGAGCACCAATTAGTTGGCGATCAAATTTGCAGTCTACGATTGCACTGTCATTCACAGAGGCTGAGTATATGACTGTAACAGAAGCCATAAAAAAATTCATTTAGTTACAAGGAATGGTAACAAATTTGGGCTTTAAACAGCAAGAAGTTACCGTTTACTGTGATAGTCAAAGTGTAATTCACCTAACCAAGAATCAAGTGTATTACTCTCGAACAAAACATATCGATGTTCGATTTCACTTTGTACGTGAAATATTAGAATAAGAAGGCATATCACTTCAGAAGATTGGCACTGAAGATAATCCAGCAGATATGTTGATGAAAGTCGTCACAGGAATTAAGTTCCAACACTGCTTGGATTTGATCAATTTTGCAAGTTGCTGAGCACCTTTGAGTGCATTGGCACTTTTGGGTGCATTTGGCATCTTATAGTGCATTTGTTAGCATAAGTTTCTCACATCAAATAAGGAGGTGCATTCATTTGAAGAATGAATCAGTTTGTAAGCAGCCTAATATGGCACACTTTGGTGGAAGGTGGTGATTGTTAAAAAAGCCACCTAAAGTGTGAACACCAAGTTTGATGTTCTGGAATAGCTACACCGTCCAATTGAATGCAGGGGTTTTCAACTATGGCAGCACCTTCCATACCCACTTCTTCACCTATCATCTTTGTAGTCCTAAATAGTTGCTGCACTTTGATTAAATGCAGGTAGCCTCTCAAAAAGAGAGCTTTGGTAAGAGTAGAAAGTGTGCAAATTTGAGAGTGTACGTGAGAATTTCTTGAGTGTTTTGTAAATTTTAGAAAATATAGTAAATTTGGCACCAGTGGATGTAGGCAAATTGGTGAACCACTTTAATATCGTCTTGTGTGATTCTGGACAGTATTGTTTGTGCGCAACAGTTTACGTTTGGAATCATGCAAGAGTGACAGAGGGTGGAATATAGAGTTTTTTTCCAGGTTGCTAGGACATGACAAAGCTATTGAAGTGATTGAGAGTCTGGGTAGAATTAAACCTAGTGTAGACAAACTGATCTAGCTTCCTAAAAATGATGGAACGAAGAGTGCATGGGAGTGCATCTGTACTCGGGTACATGAATTTGCTTGGGCATAGTGGATCTAGCATCCCGCAATTCCTAAGAAAATCTTAGTAATTATATGGAGGGCAATGCGTAATTGTTTACCGATAGCTGAGGGAGTCCGCAGGCTTGGTATACCTTTAGTTTTAAAGTATAATTGGTGCTCCATTGGGAATGATGAAGACCTTAATCATATATTTGCTCAAGGTGAGTTTGTAGAGGAATTGTGGGTGAAGTTTTCTTCGGTGGTGGGGCTTCAATGTCTGTAGGGGAGGTCTTGGAGGGAGAAACTAGAGTGCTGGCATAGAAGAGCTAAGATGTCATCCAAGTGTGGCCAACTTGTGGAAATTTTACCTACTATAATTTTCTGAAGATTGTGGTGGAGAAGATGCCAAGCGAGAATGGATGATAGAATAATTTTAGTTGATCCAGTATTCTGGTCGATTAAACATTGGATGGTTTTGGGTGGCATTAAAAATTAAGGATTAGTTGAACAATTGGGAAGAAGAGTTCTTATGAAATTTGCTAGTTCCTTTTAAGCCACCTACTCCAAGGAGAATGCATTTTATTAAATCGAATAAACCTGTGGAAGGTTACGTTAAATTAATATTGATGGCTACTCCTTTTGAAATCCAGATTTATTTGGTTTGGGTGGAGTTATGTGATTCAAATGGCCACTTAATATGTTGTTTTGTTTCACATTTTGGTGAACAAACTAATAATGCAGTAGAAGTTTTTGGCCTTCTACATGGATTTTGGCAAGTGGCGGACTCAATGGGATTAAGCAAAATGGAAATTGAAATGGACTCAATGTTGGTGGTTGATTGGTTGAGAAAGAAACATTGTGGGTTATGGTACTTGGAGGATATTTGAGAAGAGATTTTATAGAAACTAGAGGGGATTCAATTATCCATGAATTCTACTTTCAAGGAAACTAATGCGATTGTGGATGGTTGAGCAAAAATGGGTGCGAAAGGCTCTAATAGTTTGTGGTTCTCCACTTATGAGATTCCTTCTTCAATAAAAGGTTTGATTATTCTTGATAAAGGAAATGTTCCTTATTTTCGTTGCTGTTAATAGTGGTTCTTGCAATTCTTTTATTGTTTGTTACATTTGAATTTTATTGACATTGTTTTAGTGCAGGGGATGTGTTTATTGAATATTTGTAAGTCCCTAATGTTATGAATTGTTACCATGGTATTCCTCTAACACAAGCAAAGATTCTTAATAAATTTGGGAGGAGGGTTGGGGGGGGGGGATAAAAAAAAAAACCTCTTTAATCGCAAAAGCATAAGTTATTTTCAACTGATCATTGTGCGAATGAAGAAAAGTCATATCAAAGAATCTCTAAGCCAAGAATATGGTTCAAAGAGGAAAGCAAGAAATGACTAGTGGGAGTTATTTAAGTTGAGACAAACGAAAGTAATTAGAGATCGAAGTAGTGTTTCTATTTGTATTAAAAAGAATGCGACCTTTCTTAAATATTATATCCATAGAGAAAGAAATATGACCCTATGAAAGAAAAAGTTATAGAGATATCACCAAAAATGGTTAAAAATGAGTAAAGAAGGAATATGTTTAAATGGTATATATGGGTAAACAACAAGATCTATTGTAAGTGGGAGTAATGCTTTTATTGGATAGATCGCAAGAGTCTCCTATCTTTTCTCTCTAGAAAATAAGATTAGGAGTGTAAAGTCTTCTATGACTCTGTCATGGTGGTGACAAGAACATCGATTGGATGTAGGGGCTTGAAGCGAAAGGGGAGAATTTGCATTTAGCAAAGGAAGATGGTGATTCGATTGTTCAAGATGGAGAAAACCCATAACAAGTTAATAGGAAAGAGAAAACAAGTGTGGTGGGAAATGTGTGCTCAAATAAAGGAATAAGAAGAGAAGTGCTGAGTTCGACTATGGGAAAAGTATGAAAAATTAGTAAAGCGACATCGTTCTTAAAATATCAACAAAACATGTTTATTATTACATTTGCCACAAAGTAGGTCAACAGAAAGTGATGGAAGTACGACCATGGATTTTCAATAATCATTTGTTCATATTAAAGCAATTTGTTGGTTTTATGCAAGCACATATAATGAATTTTGAATATGAACAATTCTAGGTGCAACTATATCAACTACCCATGACATGTATGAATAAGGATTGTGGTACACTGATTGGTAATTTGTTAGGAAAGCTCCTAGAAGTTGATGTCCCAGAAGATGGTGTGGGATGGGGGAGATTTCTCAAGCTCAAAGTGGAGTTATGTTTGACTAAAGCGGTAGCAAGAGGACGAACAATCAGTGTAGTGGGTAATCGAACATGAATCCCTCTAAGTTATGAGAAGCTTTCTAAGACTTTATCAATGAAGAGGACTATAGTTGGAAGGAAGACACAATTGCTGAGCTTTTTTAGAAAGATGAGGCATAACAAATTTGTAGTATTCTTATTAGTAGAACTAGTGGGGCAGATGAGATATTTGGGTTTCACCTCAAATTGGATATTCACAGTAAAAAGTACATACTTCATTTACTATGAACTTGAGGAAGATGCAACAAGGAAATCATCCACAAGGGATATGGTAGACAAGAGTTGGAAGAAAATATGGAGTATAGTAGACAGTTGCTCCAAGACAAATAACAACCTTTAAAATATTTGCCACCACACTTGGATTGAAGCGTGCATGGTAACATATATTTGGATTGAAATATAAGGAAACTGCATACCTTTGATCCCCACAACTATAAAGTTAGTGATCATTACAGGCAGATTAATACCCATATTACATATACATACAACAATAGTACTACCTAGTACTATATATCGACCATTTTTTTATTTTTTTATTTTTTATATATCAACCATATATATATATATATATATATATATATATATCTATTAGAGGGATCGATTAATATTATCTTATTTATTTCGCCAAAAGGTGCTTAGCTAGCTAGCTATGACACGGGGTAATGAGTTATCTAGATTAATGTTTTTGCTAACAGAGAAGCACTGCTGACTTCACATGCATGTTAGAGGGCAAAAATCACTACATGCCCAATAATATGGACGAAATTTTCTCACCTAAAAAATATTACAAATAATATACTAGAGAAAATTCAACATAAAATGACTAAAAATACTATAACATGGAAAAATAAATATCCTGGAAGCAGCATCAAAACGAATCATGAAGGTTAAAGCTGAATTAATAAACGACACAAAAATGCTGGATCGGACCAACGTCGTTATGTCCCCACGACTACATCGTCAAACATTAATTCCGATACCTTACATATACATGGGTACTGCATGTCCTAATTTTTTATTTTTTGGGGGTGGAAATTAGATTCCGACCTTTAATTAATTCCGCCATCGTTCTGAAATTACAGAGGTAATGGAGTAGCAATCATATTACAAGGATCCGTGCGCGGCGCGAGCCTAAACTCAGCCGCCCCGTGGCTGTGACATGAGGCTGATTACTAGATCCGCAAAAGCTCCGAGAATAAACTTGTGGGTGCTCATAGGGTTGAGTGAAAGATAGCATAATAGAAGCTCGTGCAAGGATTCCCAGTTGGATATCACGTCCACTAACTCACGCGCCTCCACCATCTCTTGCATGGAGCGTCTGAAGTCGGCGTAGGGGTCCGGGGAGTAGGTCGGCACTGCCACGCTGTCTTCAAACAGCTTCTCAGGTATTGGTTCTTGGGCTTTGGCAATATATGGTAGGCTTGATTCATCAATGGTGGATTCAACAATGGAGTTGGATGGGCCTGGTGAGGGGAAGAAGAAGCGGTGGGAGGCGAAGGCAGATGCGAAGTCTTTGGCACTGGTGGAGGCCGGATCGGGCTTGTAGGAGGAGGAGGCGGCGGCAGAGGACTTGCTGAGGGATTTGGAGGTGGAGAATTCATGAAAGGTGTGATGATCATAGAGGGAGTTGAAGTTTCTAATGAAGGTTGGCGAGGTGGTGGTGGGGTTATGATCATTATCTGCGAGCAGTGGAACGGGACTCATAGAATTAGGGGATTGGGGCGCGAAAGGCCATTTGATCTTTGTGAAACATAGGTTGATGTTTCTTCCATGAGCGCTAATTGGCATCTTCTTATTCTTGATCTGAACAACACACAAGGAGATCGGATAGGTAGACAAGGTGAGAAAAAGAGTCGAGACCAAGCTCTTATTATCTGTTAGTTGTGTTCAGAGAGAGAGAGAGATCACAGATTATCATATATATGGCATATATATGATGCTCATGAAGCAGTGTTGTTTATAATCAAGTGGCATGGTTTTGTATTTGTGGGTTGTTTATATATGGTACTACTTAGGGCTGATCAAAGGCGACTGGAGAGTTTGGCCTTGTTCACTTTTATAAAACTTTTCATCACATCTCATTTTATTTAATCAATATAACTTTTTCAAATTCTTATATACAATAAAATAAATAATTAAACTTTTACAAATTTTAAAATAAAAATAATATTAAATGATATATTTTAATAATTTTTTATTTAATTTTACTTTTGTCTCAACTGGTCTCATCTCATCTCATTTTATCTCATCTCATCTTATCTTACCTCATCTGTAAAAACAAATGATACTTAAAGGCCACACTATGCAATGTAAAGTGGGACATTTAAATAGTACTTAAGAATTTGTTTGTGTGGCTATTTTTCGTTTATACGTTTATTTGCCAATTCCTAGTTTTCTCATTTCAGTGTCAGCGACTTTCGATCTATTGAATTTCAGCTACCTCTGACCATCACGGGTGACCTCAATAGTCTTTTTAGCCATCGATCCTCACGCTCACAGAGGGAAACCGCTATTTGGCTCAGAGAATAGGCCACACGCTCGGTTCATGTTGTGCATGTTGGCCACACGTAGCCACAAATTGGAGGGAATGTTGAAGTCACGCGCAGCTTCACTAGTGTCGGAGGCCTCAAATCCGACCGTGCTTCATCGTCTCGGGCGGTGCATGTACCACATGCTCCACCACCGCCGTCATGGGCCCATTGCTGGCGAATCGGATCTGGCTAATTTTTTTTTATCTTACCACTTTCCCTAACCCGTGATATTGAAAAAGGGATCTTGGACCTCTTCAACAATCTGTTCTAGATAATAAACAACAGTGCACCTGCCACTCTTGCTACTTCTATCAAAGGTTCTACTGCCTCCAGCGGTGGATCTATTGTTCGCTTTTCAAGGAATACTTTATTTTCATCTTTTTATAAGATGACATCTTGATATGACATAGGTAGGGATCAAGAAATTGGTCCCAAATAAACTCAATTTTTTTTTTCTTTTTTCCGTATCATTTATGTAGGTTTTTATTATTTTTGGGGTGATTGTCGGGGAACCCCACCCACACCACCTTCTCATATATATCATATTTCTAGTTTAATGAAATTACTTGCTTAAAAAAAAAAATTACTAAAGCTGATGGGAACTGTCCAACAATTATATTATTGAATACTAGAACACTTGCACCGGCCAGCCATAATGTAATTTTTCAGTTTTATATGATGTGAAAGAGTCGTAATATTAAATAAAGTTGTTATATAAGCATTGCGTAATTTTTAAAAAAATATTATATATAGTATTTGTTATTAAAAAATTATTTATTTATTTATTTATTTATTTAAAAATAATATACAATATTTACGTATTATATGACGGCAAATATCACTTCTCTTATTATAAATTTGTATGTTTTAAAAATTAATTAAATTTTTTTTTAGATAGTAAGATGAGATAGTATGATTTTAGATAAACAATTAAAAGTTGAATAAAATATTGTTAAAATATTATTTATTATTATTATTATTTATTTTAAAAGTTAAAAGGATTGTATTATTATTATTATTATTATATTTTATGAAGAAATTTAAAAAATTATAATAATAATAAAATGACATGATCGGATGAAATATTTTAATTATACAAGCGTGGTTCGGCACGTCGCACATGACATCTGTGCAAGCAAAGGTACGTCCCACCGTTTAGTTAATGATCGATATAAGCCAAGTACGTACGGATTTATCGAATAATGATCGAAACAATCATACAAGCCACCTGCGTCCGGAAAGAGGCCGTAAATGCGACAAGCCAGTGGTGTTTCGAGATCATTATCGACTCAAATTTTATTAATGGGTTTTGTAAATAACTATTCAATAAGCTGTACTTGATCAAGATCAATTCGACTCGATCGTATGTTAAATGACTTTTCATCATGAAAATAATTAGTATAAAATCAAATAATTTTATATTTATTAATTTATATATATTGTGGTATTGATCTGATTCATGTATTATTAAAGGTACAGCATTTTTATTGTCTTATTTTAATTGTATTTGTTAAACTCGACTACTATAATTAAAGACTATAATCAGAACTTCAGTTTTTTGTAAACTATTGATTTAAATAGTCAAAGTAATTATTTTATATTAAAAAAATAATGCAATCAATTACTTAAATAAAATATTAAAAAAATAATGCTCATAAAATTGTATATATACGTATGAATCCCAGGAAATAGGACTTCTGACTTGTCTTATAATGGGTCCCACGTACTACTTGCATGCCATAAAGTAGAACATGATGGTAACATTTGCTGAAGGGGCATCGTAATAATTTGATTTAGATCTCAAGCAATCTTTCTGTATATCCACGCAATTTCCACATGTCCACCTCTGACGCTAAAGGTTTATGCCATTTTTCAAATGAAATATGTGACCTCATACTTGCTAGCTAGATTATTTGCTCAACATTATCCTTATTATTAATTGATCTTACGTACTCTGCGTGAGATTATAAAATAGTTTATTTTTCTGTAATATTTATTGATCAATGTTATACCAAAGCTTCTAAATACACACCAATATCTAAGCATAATTTTATTTGAAAAATAAATATTAAAATTTAAATATAATAAATCAAATCTTATCATTTAAATGATATGATGTCATATAAATGGTGTGTGATTTTAAGACCTTAAAATAGAGTTAATTATATTCAATCTTTATAACAAGGAGAGGGCAAAGAGAATTAGGTATTGTTGGGATAATGAGATTGTCAAAAACTTATATTTTCTTTTCAGATATCACTTAAATATAAAATATTTTTTTATTTTAAAATTTGAGCATTTTCATATAATCATTACCTGATCATTATCCAAACACAAAACTCAATACAAATTTCTTAAACTCCATATAAAACACACACAAAAACAAGTGCCATTTTTTCAAATTTTCA
Source organism: Platycarya longipes (assembly GCA_036559045.1). NCBI lineage: Eukaryota > Viridiplantae > Streptophyta > Magnoliopsida > Fagales > Juglandaceae > Platycarya > Platycarya longipes. The sequence goes on along the minus strand of CM071796.1, from coordinate 12,143,807 downwards.
AAACAAAAATAATTTTAAAAGAATTATATTCAAACTATTTTGTTATTAGATAAAATTTGTATTCAAGTTCATCTCTCTCCTTCCTCAAAACTCAATCAAATATATCAATTCAAGATATTTCACTATTATTCACAGACCATTCACTATTATTAAAAAAATTCTGAGATATTTCAAATAATCATGTCTAAACAAGTTCTTAGACCTTATTCACTTTCACAAACATTCTCATTTTATTTTATCTAATCATTACTATTTTTTCAAGTTTTCATCTAAAATAAAATAAGCATGCAATTCAATTTTTTAAAATTTCAAAAATAAAATAATATTAAAAAATATATTTTTTTAATTTTTAATTTTTAATTTTTATCTCAAATTATCTCATCTAAAACAAATGAGACCTTAATCTCAATCCATTAAATGATCCTTATATGCATGATAGGTTCAGCTTATATAACAGGTACATTATTTATTAATGAATTAGTGATCAATTTTCTAGACTTTTTGCTTTTTTCTTTCTTTGTTCATTGCTTCGTAGCTTCATTTTTTCTCATCTTTCTTTTGATGAATATTTCTATCTATAGATCAGAATGACAGAAACGTTAGCCAGAAGGATGTAAAGGATTTATGAACAATATTGATCATCGATCTGGTAGTTAGGTGTGTTAATTAGAGTGGTCCATCCAACCACACATGACCTTGCACATGGTGGGGAGCTTAATGGCGACCTGTCCAACTACTGTATGTTGCTTCATTCAGTGTAAAAAACCTAGCTAGTACAAGCATTCTGTTAACTGTTAATTTACAGTTAGGGTTTATATATGCTAGACTATATATAATATTAACATTAGTTCCAATTAATTTCTCCACCAAATCTTAAGGGGGTATTGGTCCGATTTTGGACATATTTTAGAATACAACCAGTAGTGTTTACCAGTTTTGATATTTGAATAATTAATACCGTACCGGTTACGCTCCAAAATCAATACTTTCGATTTTACTGATTTTGCTCCTATGTATCTAGTATATTATATAGAATATGTATTATAGTATATAATAATATAGTGATAATATATTTTAGTATATAGTATATATTATAATTGTATTATAGACTATAGTGATACATTATAATATGTAAAATAGTGATATATTGTAATATATATATAATATATAGTGATATAGTATTAGAATAACTACTAATACACACTACAACAAAATCATCATTTTTCTGTGCCATGTTTGCCCACAATAACTAGTGAATTTTGCCACAAATACATCAATATTGGCAAAATAAAATGGTCACATGTTTGTAAATAATAAAAAAAAAAACCAATTTTCACTTTAATTCCAAAAATTGTTGCTTTATTATGGCAACTTCAGTTGTCACAAATGAAATAATATTTTGCCAGAAATACGATTACAAAGCTACAATTCTACAATTGTCTTTGGTTGCTACAGTAATTGTATTCACTACTTGTGCCACCACTAATCAAGTATATTGGCAACATATATCGCCACAAAAATGTATTTTCTGCAAAAAGGCATCATAAAAAAAGGCTTTAAATATTGTTAGTTTAATTGATAAACATCATAAAAAAAGTTTTGTGACAAGAATTTTCCTCACTAATTCATTTTCTCTACAAATTGTTTTGCCAAAAATAACCTATATTGGTAGAAAAAAAATATTTGCGGCTACAATATGTTGCAGCAAATAGAAGAAAAAATTCCAAAAAAAAAAAATATAGAGTTGATAATTTAAATCACTAACACAAGTTATAAATAGACACATTTGGCAAGCTAACCAAGCAAATGTCTTCTAGATAATTATAAAAACATAAGAATAAGAAACATAAGCCTTAAGCAAATAATTTTACTTTTCTTTACTTATCTAATGAGACGAGTATCTTTCCTTTTAATAAGAGCATGTTTATATTATTAAGTATGAACTAAATAATATTTATATTTTCTTAGTCATGCCATATGGCTTGCTAAAGTGCAAATTCAATGTGCATCTACTTACTCCAATTTGCACTTTAGCATGCATGTGAATGCACACATGGGAAGAATCTATTTTTAAAACCGAATACTAATGGAATCATAAGCATAGCTTTATTTTAAAAAAAAACCTTGACTTTTTGTGTGGAAAAGCAAAAACTAAATGCCTAAAAACAAATTGTTAACAAAAACATCAACCAAAATTTACAACCCCAAAATACAAAATGTAAAGATATACAAACTCTAAAGCCACCTCAAGATCAAATAAAGAATTGTTAACCAAATATATAAACTTTGGGAAAAAACTGAAACACATACATTCAGAAAATAAAAATTTTGAGCCAGCCACATACTCAAATAAATACCTACCAAAAGTCCAAAGCAGAAAAATAGAACTGACAAATATAAAAAAGTCCAAAGCAAATTAAATTTCCAAGGGAAAAATTGAGAGTAAACTATATAAACATGAAATAGAACGGGAAGACAAACAAACCTCAAAGCAATTGAAATCCAAAACAGAAACTCTAGACTCCCTGGAGGAAACAAATAAACAAATGAAACTAATTAAAAGATATAAAAAAATCCAAATCAGATTGAACTCCAAAGGGAAAAATTGGGAGTAAACTATACAAACTCAACCATCAAGATAATCAACATCAAAAATAGAATATTTGAAGTTTTGAGAAACAAAGAAGCATTTAGTATCCTTTTAGCAATACCTTATCAGTGAAAATCATGAAGCATTCTCATGAAATCTTATATAACACTCTCAATTGGTAGTGCAATAAAGCCAATGAAAATGTGATCAGAGGATGAAGTCTTTCCATCGACTACTTCACGAGTCCCCCCATTTGGTGCCAAGCAACCTCACTAGCCACACAACCCTCATCACCTATAGGCAAAAATGGTCGAATCATCCACTTGTGGTCATATTCCGTAACTTATTGGTATACTAAGGTTGCATATTTTAGAAATTATTTCTTTACTACTAAACTTCTATACCCATAAATTTTTATAGGACAAGATTTTCAAAATTAGATTTTTGGAAACCACCATTATCATGGCAAAAGGAATATATAATTTTTAAGAAGTAGATATAATGCAAAAAATGTCTCTTGAGTGCAAATCAACCCCAGGTCTAGGAGGGCATGCCACCTACCATCTACAATTTTATATTTATTTCTGCTTGAGCAAGCAAGGTAAATCGACACAATTACAAATCTACAAAACCATATCATTAGTAGGCACACATGATAAAATAACACTTTGACCTACCTTTTCCAACTCCAAAAGGAGCTTTGAAGTCCAGATCACACCAGTTTCAACAACAACAAAAAAATTGGCAGATTGGTGCCAGTAATTCACCCATGCGTAGAGCATTGGCATAACTTACTTCTAGGATTAGCAATATACAGTATCTAAATGTCTCATTTTTTTTATAAGTAAAATGTCTCAAAATATTGAACCTAGTCAATTAGCCAGGTAAAAGTTCATCAATATTTCTTGCAAGATAAATAGCCAAGTTATTCCCCATCTAATTTGTTTCTCAAGAAAGAAAGTCTGAAGGAAAAAAGTGGTAAATTAATGTAGATACTCAAGTGCTCGTCTTGATGCAAGGTCTTGATACTCACACAATTTCAGTGGTGAGAATAAAGTGGTAAATTAATGTAAATGCTCAAGTGCTCACGTTAGTACAAAAGTTAAAACCCAACCGTGTTGCAAAATCCAGCACATCAAGAAATTCCAAAGTAGGAATAAATAATATAGGAAGGACAAAAACCATACCTTGAAAGGAATATAAACAAGTCCCTTAATACAATCATTTTGCTCTTGCAAGCTAATGACCTTCTCGAAGCAGTCAACAGTAATATTGAATGTGCTTCCAAATCTAGAAGCACATTCAAGATTACTGTTGACTAGATAGCCACTTATAGACTCTTCAAATAATTCATAGCTACTCCATTTTCCGCAAAGCTCATAAATTCTCTTCACAAGTATATCTACAATTTCACCAAGCTATAATCAATAAAATACTATGTTGTGTAATTGAACCAGCCTACTCTACCAATACAGAGGAACACTAAAAACAAATCCTATAATCTGATCTACAACAAGTAAAGAAAAGAATAAGCAAATGTCAATTATATTATGTACTTCAAACTAAGCACTGAATCAAATCTGCACATGGGTATTAAGTATGAATTAAAACCCAAACTTAGTATCAAACTAAATAAAAATATAAGGATGCTTGATTTGTTAAAACAAATGGGTTTTAATTTCTTTATATCCCTTGTACTACTTAAATATCCCCTCAAGAACTAAGTATCAAATTAAGCATAGGTAAACCTGATTTGCATTCTAGGAATGCAAGAAATTTTAGACTGGTAACCTATCAAATGTAATGTCTAATAAGGCAACATATTTTCATGACAAGACAACTTCAACTACAACAAAAAATAGATGAATGTAAGCAAATAATGACTTAATTGAAGAATGGGGAAAAGAATTTTCTCTTGAACTTATATTTAGCTAGCAATAGTTAGTAGCTGGACAAACCTGATTTGCATTCTAGGAATGCAGTCCAGGATTCCTCTTTCATGATGCGGGCATTTGCTAGTGCAAAAGTAGTAAGCCAATAAGGAACTTTGCTGCAACAAGAATTACAATTGTATGAGAATTTAAAAATTATAACATATATTTGGAAAGTAAAACACTAATAATAACAAAACAAATATATGAAATTTATAATATAAATTATATTCTAACATCTCTCAAAAGTTAATTTATATTCATTCAAATTTTATGAGCAATTATTATGAAAATAGATGTAGCCCTCTTGTGAGCCAAAAAAAAATCTCATCATTTATATTATTGAAATCTGAAAGTTTGTATCTAGCCAAAATCACAAAAATAACAATCGAAAAGCTTCGATCTTTATTCTCATCCATTATTTTCTCCCACTCCCTAAGAAACTAACCAGAGTCTTTGGACAAAAAAAAAAGTTTTCAAATATAACTAAGACAGTGCACAAATTAAGGTGACTAACTAACTAACTCAGAAGAAGATTTTATTTTGCATACTTTATATACATATAGTGTACCGATCCTTTATTGCGAGTATTGGCCATGATTACACCGTGCAAAGCAAAGAGATTCGTAATCCTCCAAAGTAATTAAGCTTCAATCTGTAACGATAAACTTACCATGGGGTCTTCAAAATAAATTACAACAAAAATGAGATTCTGGGAACATTTTTTTATTAAGAAGTAAAATCTTCCCAAAAAAATGAGCTGTAGGGATGAAATTAAAAGATAAAGAAAGTTGTTAACGATTCGAATAGTAAATATTTTGTTCGACTAAAATATGTAGTGACAAAAAATTTCATCTCTAATAAATTATTTATTGAAAAATTTAGTAAAACATTTCAAACATAATAAAATAAACATTCAAAAGGATATTATATATAGTTGAACAAGAATTTGGCACTTTAAGTACTAAATTTATCGAGACATTGACTTACTATTCGAACAACATACTATATCATTCGAACATCAAGGTTAATCGTTGTTCGAACATAAAATAAAGTGTTCAAGCAGAGACTAAATTGCATGAATACTTTTGAACATAATAAAATAAGCGTACCAACATATATTATATAAGACCGGATGAGGAAGGCTTTGTTCAAAACTTCTATAAGGACTTGAGGGGCTCTTGTGAATGGGAGGGAAGGGTGGTGGTATCTGGAGTTGGCTCAACCAAGACTAGAAAAATCAACTAAAGCCCATTACTACTCAATTTGGTTTCAACTATGCTTGTAATGGAATTGGTTGGATTTCTTGGAGCCAATTCGTCTAATGCTAAAACCAAACTAGGAGAGTTAAGGTGAGCTTTAAACAATGAAACTAACATTGAGAAAATGGTGTAACTGACATGGGCTAGGAGTTATTCTTGTGCAATGCACATGAGGGTGACCTTATGTGTCGATTGATGGTGACTTGGGCATTGATATGACTTTTCTCATATTGATATGTTTTGGGTCAAAATTAAACTTCTAAATTAGTCTAAGAATAATGAAAATAAATAATAAAACCAATAAATTTAAAATAAAAATTCGAGAAATAATTTGAAGAAAAATTAAGCTTAAAACTTGTTTTAGAGGTTACTAATCATGTATCAATTGATTAATGCCCTTAAGTCAAGTTAGAAGCTTAATTATTCTCAAGTGGGAACCATTGAGGTGTGTGGCACTTCTTGAACTTGAGAAAAACAAATGGTATAGTGTGTGTGAGCTTCAATTAGAAGTGTAAAAATGTGGGCTTCTTGGACCATTTGTATAAGTCTCTTGAATGTGGATTTTTGGTGTAGGTTATTGAGTGGACCTTATGTCCAGATTTGAGACCTCATCTAAGGCCTCAATTCCTACTAATATTGGGCCCAAATAACATGTCTTTCTAAGTTTGGGCCAAAGGCCTTTACTATCACCAAGTTAGGCCAAAAGACTTCCTGCCTTCTACACATTTGGGGCTAATTTTTGAAGCTCTCCAAGAAAGTCCTACAACTTCATAAATCCTAATAGGTCTAGGCTTATGGTACCTATTCTTATTCCATCGCATCCTTAGTGATTGAAGGCTCTTAATTAAATATTATTTGGCTCACCCCTAAATCCATCCATATTTAGCCTTTTACTTAGCCCAATAATAATACCAAGTATCGTTCCATTATAGGTTTATAGGCAATTAATCTAAAATAAAATATAATACAAGAATCTTTCTAATAATTCAAACAAAAAAATGTGATTTTCATGCTAAAAATAATCCTAAAACAATTTCTCCAATAATAATAATAATCTCTCGCTAACTAAGATTAATGGAGCTTTTGGTTAAGAGTTTGGAGTTGATCAGTCCAATCATCTATCAAACACGCTCAGCAATATTGGTAGGACCTCGACATGTAGCAGAAATTGTGTCTTCAAGTTCCAGAATAGTAATATTTCTATTGTAATGTAGTCGGCCTCTGATCAAATGCTACCAAATATATAACTCACCAGATGATAGGCATCCCATGAGCAACGTGTATCATGAACCTCGTATGCCAACCTCAATCTTACGCTATTAAGAATCAATGCTATTGGCGATAATTAGATTCATAATCTTGAAGAAGCTAGATAAATCGGCATGTTTGATACTCTTTGTCCCATCATAGGGAGGAGCATTTAGACCAACAACTAATTGGCGAACCTCATGAATAGCAAGGCCAGCATGTCCATTTACATCAGAGATCTCATCCTCAGCAACCTCTCCATCACCCACGTCTGTAGACTTCCTAGGCGCTACGCTCGGATATGCAACAACAATCAAGGGATACTAATAAAATAGGAGAGTGCATCCGCTGAAAATGTAATAGAGACTTCTCGAACTAAGATCGTGTGCGCCTCGTCATCTCAGCTGGTACATCTGAGTTCTCTATAAAACTTTGTTACGATGTCAAAATAGGAATATCTCTCCCTTCGTCCTTCTACTTGAGGATTGGTATCTAACCACACTCAACGAAGGCACCTACTCCCAGAGAAGATCCTGAAAGTTTGAGATCTTCACCGAACACTATAATAAAATAGTCCTCTCTCAAACTGTATCGATGAAGGGTTGCCCAAATCTACCATGCTTCCTTCTCCTATAAGACATTGTCAACTTGAAATTTAAAAAATAAAATTAAGAAAATTCATTACAAAATAGGATACACAAACCTTCAATAAACTACATACTAATTAAAACAATGAAAAATTATTTTGTGTTATATCATTCGATTGAATCATTATATGTTCGAATGATATAATAGTTTTTGAAATTCAAACATTATAGACGGCTCCTATCATTCAAATGTATAACAAAAGTTTCGAACGCAATGTTCAACACTATTTGAATGATTTTTCAATCACTCGAGGCATGAGTTCCTAATGTTTGAACGCAAAAATAATTGCCCAAATGATTTTTTAATCGAATTCGATAATGGTTGAGCCAACCTATTGGCCATTAAAATGAAAGGAATTTACTCGTTTCATTATTCCACAAATAACAAAAATACAAGGCCATGATGAGCCTATAGGCAAGCTAGCCTCGTGCTCATCCTAGCCTTGTGTTTCCCAATAACATACAGTGTCCATTGATGAAAATTATGAATTTTCTTATTTTTCATTAATAATCAATGAATTAAATCCACTAAATGCTTGTAAGATGTGTACATCTTGATCAAAAGTGGTCTTTGATGGTGGTGGTTACACGGCGTCGACAATGGTGGTCAGAAGGCGTGAAGAGTGTTCGACGATGTGTGTGAACAGTACGAAGAAGTGCGATTGTTCAAGAAAGTGAATTATCCCTTATATGCCTTGTATGTTATACAGTCCAAACTATAGTCTATACATTTAAACGAGGTTGTTCAAAGGAAAATTAAATGGTTTAAATGAAGTTCTATATGTTATCCGAGTCAAATGCTAGTATATATAAATATATATATATATTATGATATCGTATATATATATAGTATGATATCATTATATCATATCATTACTAAGTATGATATCATCATATCATTATATGTTAAATATATATATATATAGTTCTATATATATACAGTATATAGAATATATCGCTATATATATACCATATATAACATTATATATATCATATAACCATATATATACTATATATCACTATGTGATAGCATATCATATCAGTATATATATCATATCACTATATATAAAGTATAAATCACTATATATACATCATATCACTATATATATATATATAACACATGATATATCAAATCACCATATATATATATATATATATATAGTGATATAGTGATATCATTCGAATATAGAACATACATATGATATCATATTGTCATATATGTAGTATATATGACATAGACTATATATATATATATCATCACTATATATGATTTCCATGTATAATATCATTATATGAGCTTACAATCTCGAATGGGATAGGATCAACTATCTAGTGAAGAACACATTATTTTGTTTGAGTGTGATTGCTTGTTGATGTTTGCACCATTGTTCATAATAAAAATCTGGTAATGGTAAGAGTTGGATGCCTATGAGTGATCAATTGGATAAGGATTATAGCTTCTATGCTGAAGGTGGATATTGACAGGCAACTCTTATGTCCGTGTAGACAATGTAAGAATTTGCATTCTCATGAGATGGATTTGGTAGCTGAGCATCTCTTTGTCTATGATATTGATTATGATTATACAAATTGGGTCTTACACGAAAAATCATATCCAACAATCGAGCATCTACATGATGAAAAGAAAGACATCAATAAAGATTCACAGATAAAGGATGGTGGTCAGGATTACGACTAGGATATGGAGCGAATGTTAGGTGACATTGAAGTGTGAATATTTATGAATAAAGGTGTTGTGAACACATTAACTATAAATGATGCGGGTCATAACACATTTGAATATTTGCAAAATGGTTCACAATATGATCTATATCCAAGATGCAGAAGACATATTAAATTGTCTTTTATAGTGAGACTACTTCATATAAAATTCAAATGTCAACTTTCTATTAAGGAGGTTCATATGTTACTCGAACTATTTAAAGAAGCACTTACATCAAATAATATTTTGCCTCAAAACTTCCATGAAGCTAAACAATTGAAGCAAGGATTAGGGTTTGACTGTAATATAATACATACAAACAAGAATGATTATGTCCTATTCCGTTAAGAGAATGAAGATTTGAACAATTATCTGTGTGCTATGAATCAAGATGGACATCTAAGAAGTAAATTATGCCTCAAAAGGTGGTGCGTCACTTTCCATTAATTCCCAGTTTATAATAGTTACTTATGTCACATGTAACAACTGTAGACATATTATGGCATTCGTCATCCAGAGATAGAAAATACAATGTTTTTTCACATCCTGCTGATTCAGGATTATGGAAGGAGTTTGACTTCGAACATCAATGGTTTACTAGAAAAAACTTGTAATGTTTGTCATAGGCTGGAAACAAATGGATTTAATCTATTTAGAATATGAGTACGAGTTATAATATATAGCTGGTTGTACCACCATGGAAGCGCATGAATAATCCATATTTGATGATGAGTTTGCTCATTTTTTTTATCTGAGATCACAAGAAAATTATATAGACATACATTTACAATCATTAATTGCAAAGTTGAAAGATTTATGGGAGAATAATACGTTTAATGCACCAATGGGCCAATTGTTCAAGTTGTATGTTGGAGTCTTATGAACAATAAATAATTTTTCCACAAATGGAAATCAGGTTGGAGTAATAAGGAAAAATGGCATGTTAATGTAATAAACATGCACAATTCTATTGACTTACATATAGGTGAAAATTATGATTTATATCATCCTCGCTCATGACCTGTTGACTATAGATTACGTAAAAATTTTAGAATGTTTGATGCGACTATTAAATGGGAGCATTCTCTAGCATATTTATCTAGATAAGATGTACTTGCACAATTGGTGCATGTCACTAGTAATGATTTGATTAAAAAACAACAAAAATAAAAGCAAAATGAGAATATGTTAAACTAGACAAAGAACATATTTTTTGAATTTTCTTACTAGTTGACTTTAAAATTGCGATATAATCTTGATATTATGAACATTGAGAAAAATATATGTGAGTCATTGTGGAGAACACTAATTTCAATTGAAGGCAAGACAATGGATACATTAAGCTCGAGGAAGGAACTGAAACAGTTGAATATCATATAAGAAATGCACTTTCAACAAAATGATTTGTCTGTTTACATACTAATTGCTTGGTATACACTGTCAAGGATTAAAAGGTTAGCTTTTATGAGTGGTTAATGAAAATTAAATCACTAAATGGCTATGCCTCAAATCTAACAAGGTGTGTGCAAACAAATTATTGAAAAATCATTTTATTAAAAAATCATAATTGTTATGTAATTTTACAATGTATTTTGCCAATTAGTATCCATAGGTACTTGATGAAGATGTATGGCTAGTTTTGACCAAGCTAAGTGCATTTTTTAAAAATTAATGTGCTAGGACGTTAAATGTAGAAGTTTTGGAATGTATGAAATGAAGGATTGTTATAATATTACGTAAGCTAGAGAGTATTTACTTGCCATGGTTCTTCAATGTCATAATTTGTTTAGCCATTCATTTGCCACGTGAGACTCAACTTGCTGGACCAATCTAGTATAGATTGATGTATCTTATTGAAAAGTTCATTGGAAAATTGAAATGCATAGTGGGTGACAAGGCTCATCTAAAACCACTATCAGATGATTTTTCAGTAGAGAAATGGAAAATAACAACTTTTTTGTCATTGTTATATAAAGCATTGGTAGATAGTTGCCCTTTCTTAATATTAGTGAGCATTTGATTGATTTTATCCAGAGTATTGGCTTATTTATTTTTTAAGTCAAGATTTTGCCTATTTTTTGGTAAAATAATCAAATATTTTTTAATGGCTTTTGAAACATTCTTTGAAAATGAAGTAGAGACAAGTTTTTCAACTTTTTCTTTAATTCGATCTAATTACTGACCAATATTATGGAGAGTTTGATTAACAAAGTTGTTTTGTTGCATAGTTTTTTTTTGTATCCATAAAGATGGTAGCTTTAGGATTAGCATCAGTTGTTTTAATGGGAGAAGCTTTCATTTATTCTCCTTTGTGAGAAATAATGATTGTCTCAAAATAAGTGTGGCTAGATTTAACCACAGCCTTGTCTTCTTCCTTTTACAAAACTAGTTTTAACTACATTTAAAATAAGTTTAGAAACATAATAATTTTCAAGAAAATAAAAGAAAAGTATATGCTTTTAAAAAGCATACATTTTTTCTTTCCATTTTCTTTTAACACGTAATTTTTCAGAATTAGAAAAATTGGTACGATAAATTTTTCTCTTATCAAGATTCTCAATAGAATTATAATCCCTAAACAGAGAAATTAAATCAATGTCAAAAGTTTTACTTATCACAATTTGCTAACTGTAATTAATAGGTGCAACCATATCCAAAGTTGTAGGTAATACAGACAAAGCATCATCTTCTTGTTTATTAGTTTCTTCCTTTACAGATCTACGTTTGGATGTTCCAACATTCTTGGAAGTATAATAAGCAGAAGTAACTTAGAGAAGTGATAGAAACTTCTTTCAGTTTTAAATTAGGGTTGATAGGGTTAGCAATCTTAGCAGAATTCTTCAAAACAATTTTGAGATTTTGGTCTCTTATTTCTGGATTTTTAGAAATACAAGAGAATCTAGTTTCAACAAAAGAATTTCTACTTTCATTGATAACTAGAGGTTGGTCAAAACTAATTTTAACAATACCATATAAATATTATTAAATATAATTAAAGTTAAGCTCATCAACCAAAATCTTAACCGGAGGAACTTCATGTTTCAAAATCTATTCATTGCAAAAGATAAATGTATTTCCAATAAATCATTTTTGGAACCTAGACATTTGCATAAGGAGTAGAACTCTAAATTAACATAGTTTTATTTTCTGAGGATTTGAAAATAGCTATAGGATTTAAATTAGTGTTTGAAATATTATAATAAATATGATAAACTATGGCAATAGATTTGCTACCTTCTTCTATATCATAACCATAATTTAAAATACTCAAAATTAAGATTTAAAAAAATTTTGGATCATCCAAAACAAGAGTTAAATTAGGGAAACAATCAAAGCGGACAAGATCACTAAATAGAAAAGATTGAATCATACCAAAAATACTAGTTTCAATTTTTTTAAATCTGGCATCTCTTCAACAAAAAAGTATTAAAGCATTGATGTCTTTCTTGGTTAGAGGTTTAACCACAATTTGAACATAAACAATATGCAAAAATTTGTAGCCTTTTATCAGAAATCCTTGAATAGATTTTCTGTTAAACAAACAACATTTTTCATGAGTTTTTGAAATAGCATAGGCTTGTTCAACAGTTTTAACATTGAACTCAGTTTTAAAGGCAGACTAAACCAAAGTAGTTTTGTAAATAAATTTGGCATCAATATTTATAATACTATAACGATTAAATTAATAGAATCAGTTTCTTCAACATAAAAGTCTTCTTCATTAATAAAATCAGGCGATATACTAGACCTAAAACTAACAGATGTATTAGATCTAAACATCCTATTTATTATGGCTTCAACCAAAACAAAACTCAATACTTACTACCTTAATCTCTACTCATGTTTATGTTGCATTTCATAACACATACCCTTGGTCCAACCTTGTACCCAGTCTTGCTCTATGCACTAACTTACTTGGTAAAATGGGCCTTACAGACACGGTTCTAAGAAGTCAATTAGAGATAGGGTGGCACCAACAGAAATTTAAAATTAGACAAGATCCAGCAAGTACGAAGAAGAGGTTTAGGTGAATATAGCAGAATAAACAGATCTAAGCAATCTACCAGTAGCCAAAAGAGGTTTGGCTCTTCTGGCTAATTTTTGCCCATTTTTCCTATATATACATATGAATATGAATATATATATATTTATATATATATATATATATATATATATCATCCCTTGGCAATCTCTTTCCGCCACAACCCATGAGCCCCACTTTTTTACTTTTACCTCTAGCATGAGAATCACATGTTTTCCTTTTGAAGAGTCTGAAATGTTGCAACTAGAGGTGAAAGGTAAAACTGGTGAAGCGATAGACCGAACCGGACCAAGTTTTAATATATATGTATATATTAGTTTTTTATATTATATATAATATATAATTATATATATAGTATTATATGATAAATTACTATTAATATAATATTAAATTTGAGTTCTGCTACAGACAAACGCCACTGCACAAGCGGCAAACAGTCAGGGGATGTGACGAAATATTTGTAAGAAAAATAAAATAAAAAATAAAAAGGCAAAAAGTAGACTTTCTCTTTTTCGTGTTGCTCTGCAAATATTTTATACTTAGAAGAAGAAAGAGAATCCAAACCACAAATTAGCCTTCCTCCAAAAAGTAATTCTTTCTCAAGAAAAACAAACTCATTTATTAGATTTCATCTAGCAACGAAGAAAAATACTGAATTTTATAATTAATAGATTTCTTCCAAACACATTTATATTTGGGTCTGTTTGTCGTGAACTATTTCTGAAGGTGTTATATCAAAACTCAGCTTCTTCTCTTGAAATAGTGAGCTGGGAGGAGTTTATAAAGATGAGCGATCAAGTCTCCAAATAAACGATGATAGGTATTCTTCTTTCTTCTACTAATTTATCTCTTCTTATCCCAAAATTTTCTAGTTTTTGCATTCTACTTCATCAGTGTTTGAGCTTTTTGTGCTTCTTTATGATTTTGGTGAATGGGGTCTTCCTTACATGTTTTCAAGAATATGAGCTAAGAGTTTCTTAGAAAAAAATTTATATTTTTAGTTTCCAGCTTTATTGTTTACGATCTGACTCAATATTTATATGTGAAGTTCATCTATTAATTATGAATTAATTCTTCAGTGTGTTTTAGAATGTTCCTATAACTGTCTTCGAAGGGAGTGGGAAGATTTTGTTTTTGAAGAGAAGCAAATGTTACTGATTTCGGCTTCATGGGTCATCTCCAAGTTGGTCAATTTTGAGTGGAAATGTGAGGCTTTCATGAGAATGGGAGGGAATCTTGTTTGAGGAAGATGAAAGGGAATGAAGCTCTGGAACTAAAGGGAACAAAGCTCTGAAATGAAAGAGGGAAATGGGGGTATGAAAACTAAAGAGGAGGGAGAGTTAGAAGGAAATATCATCTTTAAAACGGTGTGTTGTTAATTTTTTGCCACATTAGCAGTTGTTTGCACGACGCTTATCTCATTTGACTATCTATAGAATTTTTCATTAAATTTTAAAATCTTATATCACTATAGTTTATAATACAATTATAATTTGTATTATAATATACTACAGAATATTATCACTATAGTATTATGTACTTTAATATACTATATTATATATATATATATTAAATAACATGTAATATATTATATTAAAATCGAAAAAACAAAATTATTGGTTTAGGAAATAACAAGTGCAGAATTGGTTCTTGAAAATGCAATATTGGTGCATACTAGAATGGTTATACCCATACTTGTGACGACTTATAACTCGATTAAGTTAGAATTTTTTTTTATCCGGCATGTTATTATAAGTGCTATCCTATTTGGCCACAAGATCATGAAGACGAGATAGTGGACTTCCCCAACAGCCACTTTAAGACAAAATGTAGTCACTAAAGTCACATTAACGGCCTTCGGACCTCCGGTCATGTGACTAAATTCCTACTCCTGAATTGCAAAAAATAGCCGCTTTGTGCGATTCCCCCTTAGTGGATAGGGGTAGGAAAATTTTATTTATCTTTCGTGCCCAATTTCTTTTTCTTTTTCTATTGTACCGTGCTAGTTAAAAAATGATATTTGTCAGAATCATTGTTTTGAATTTCGTACTGTACCGACCGGTACGTACCATACCGGAGTAGTAACCAATACAGAATTTGAGTCTGTTTCGCATCGGCACAAATTTTGGCCGTACTGGCCATTTGTACCAGCTTTTACTGGCCAGTACCAGATTTCAGAATTTTTTTTTTTTTATTTCTTTCTATTTTTTTATCCTAATTTAGACTAGATTATTTACATATATATATATATATAATTTATTCATATATTGACTATTATTTTAAAATATAATATATATATATTTATATATATAATTTTTTTTATATATATAGACTATTCTGAAACGGTACACAAAACGGTACCAGTATCGAAATATTTCCTTCCAGTGACTTGACCGATACGCTTACCGGTACGGTATTCAAAACATCGATCATGATCCTTTAACCTCTTATTCGTGTATTTCTTTATCCTTCAATTATATTATATCAAGCTTGCTTAGGAAAACAAAAATAAAATAGCCTCTCATGGCTCAGGGAGGGACGCACCAACACTAAAATCAAATGTTGTTTCCATCTATAATACAATTCTTAATTTACTATATGAAAAATGTTTATTTGAGATCAGTTATTTTCAACTAAATGATTATTTTCAATTAAAATAAATATATTTTCATCATAAATAATTTTTTTCGTTATAAATAATTGATCATAAATATCTATTTTTTTTTTATAGTGTAAGAACGAGTAGCCTGTTGTCTTGTGTACCTACTTCTTATGGTTGTAAGAGTATGCATTTTTCTTATTTCCCATGCTCGCAATATGTAAGACTTGCAACCCCATTATATTTTTGTGATCGGGTTTAAAATAATAATATCACTTTGTTTTTCAACTGAACTGATTCATCTAGCCTTCTAGGTACCCACTAAAGTGTTGTTAGTAAATAATGTTAGCATTACAATAAGATATGTGAGAAATGAGAGTGGGTATTGATTTTGCCACTCATAAAAAGTATTAAGTGAAATCAAGGGGTAATAACCCTACCCAATATTATTAGAAACCAAATAAAGATCATTTTATTTGGCTTAAATTAGATTTAATGAACCATATTGGATAAGTTCATGAATTATAAATTTATTGAGATTTGTTGAGAATTCTTAATGGGCCAATAGGCTCAAGAGCTTATGTTAAGGTTCGTTGGGGTTAAGTGAATAATTTTAGATAGTATTAACGGACTAATATTTTTAGAAAGCGAAACTGAGATTTTATTATTGAAAAATTCTAAATCGGCTATGGACTCAAGAAGCTATTGTAATGTGTTAATGCCTTTTATTGGACTCAAAGTTAAATCCATTTAATATTTATGGAATATTTAGCGAAAAATAAGCGCAATAATTATTGGATTAGTTGGGCTTTTTTGGACCCAAAGACTATTTTATTTAAGTCACTCGACTATAAAAATGTAGGCAAGTCCAAGAATTTGGCTAGGTTGGCCCAACCCAGTTGCAAAGCCTGAAGTGACACTTAAAAGTCCACAACTAGAACCCATGGGTCCAGCCCATAAAATGAACCCAGACCATGAAGCCCATTGGACCAACCCGTATGCTTATAAATACAAAGACCCACACGTATAAGCTCCTCCCCAGTGCAAATATATTCATTAACCACATGGATTAGAAAACAAAAAACCACCATAAAGTAGGGGTGCCGGAAGTCCCTTCCTTCGTTCAAGTTGTCAAGCTAGAAGAGAAGCAACACAGCAATCCTCATCGCCAGAATTCACTATAAAAAAAATTATTTATTTACGATTAATTATTTTTAGTAAAATAATTATTTTTAATTAAAATAAGTCTATTTTTGTTATAAATAATTATTTTTTGTTATAAATAATTAATCATAAATATATTTTTTTTTTTCTGTAGTGACCCAACTCTTCATGTACGTTGCTGACCACAATACCAGTGCGCAATGATTCGTTCCACACCTTAAAAGAGAGCTGGCCGGAATGATCAGTTTCTTTAGGGGATTAGAAGTGGTCGAAATAAAAGGTCGTGTACATTCAAATGTCAATGTTACGAAAGCGAAAAAGAAGCTTTGAGACCGACTTTTGCATTGACAGGTCACAGTACTACTACTAAACCTGCGAAAACGTGAGGACCAACACATATAATACGCGTCTCGCCGCGCAGGTCCGCAACAACAGAATCTTGCTAAGCCAGCCTGGAATAAGTTTTGTGCAGTCAGGGTTGGAAATTAATTAACCTATTCGACACTCAGTTTGACATTTATTGTTAAATTTAAATCATATTTGACTCGTAAAAAATAATAAAAAAAACTCACTCATAAAAATAGATACCTGATCGATTAGTAAATTATATATATTCAATAAAACTCTATTCGATTCGAGTAAAATTCGTTAAGATTCGCTCGTTTATACTTAAATCAATTCGATAACTCAATTCCACTTCCATTTCATCATTATATTTTTATAATTTTTTATACAAAACACAAATTTCTATACACCTTTTTCAAATCCCAATACACCTTTTTCAAATTCCAACACACCTTTTTCAAATCCCAAAATAATAATAATATTAAAAAATAAACCAAACTCATCTCAACTCATCTCATCTCCGAATCCAAGCGGGGCGTATTTTTATAATTAAATATGTAATATGTAATTTTATTACTTATATCTATATGATAAATTACTTCATAGTTATGTTTTATAATTTGTACAATATTTAATCTATAAAATTTAATAATTTTATATATTAGTACGTGAGAAACATGTAAAATATGTATATACTATCATATTATGTGTATTTATTAATAATATATAAGCATATAATATATTGTTATGATGAATAAATATCAACTATTTAGATATTAAATATTAATTTTTTATTATTTATTTATTTTTAAATTTTATTAAAAAAAATTCAAGTTCGAGCTCGAGCTCGAGTTCGACTTAACTCAAATTCGTTTATGGGACGAACTCGAGCTTAAAATTTAGTCTATCAAGCCGAACTCGAGCAAAAAATAAAAAAAAAATTAAAGCTCGAGCTCGAATATTTTGAGTTGAGCTCAAACTCGATAAAATAAAATTAAACTCGGCTCTACTCGGGGTGATTATAGCCTTAGAGTTGATAGAAAGTCAATTTTGATTTTTTTTTAAAAAACCCTCATTTTTTTTTATCTTATTTTTCATTTCTATAAAAAAAAAATCAATAAATTTCATTAAATTTATGAAAATAAAATTAAAAATAAAGATTTTTTTAAAAAATTAAAATCAACTTTTTATCTACTCTCAAAAGTCGATTATATGAAAAATTAGTCTTAAGCTCTATTTGGATTTTGAGATGAAATGAATTGAGATGAGTTTAGTTTAATTTATTTTATAATATTATTACTATTTTAAATTTTTAAAAAGTTGAATTGGAATTTAAAAATTGTATATTAAAATTTGAAAAATGTGAATATAAATATATATTTTTATATAAAAATTTAGAAAAATATAATAATAAAATATAAATTAATTAAAATGACCTGACAAGAAAATTGAATCGAAACCGGACCTTAACCCACCGGACGTGCAAAAAGGAAAGTGTCATTTTCAGTGATCAATTCGAATTTGTTCTCTTTTATGATATGTCCACTGCGATATGTTCCATCACTTTTCTATTCCACTAGGAGATATATATTATATGTTCCATCACCATGAGGCATACCACGTGGAAGTAATATGTCAGCCCCACATCTTTTACCAAATCTCTTTTAGGGATATAATTAATTAATGAAGGAAATAAATAAACAACGTAACCATCTGTATCTAATCCATTGACTGTTGGAATAATGAAATTGATGAAAAACCATTCTGATCTGCATTGCATGTACAGAAGTTTATAGATTGACTTTACAAAAAAAAAAGAGAATCAAAGTTAATTATATCACAATAGGAGAAAAGTCTGTACAGTGCTGCCTATATAATTATTATGCTGTGCCACATGAATATTGGTGTGATGTGTTGTTGAATTTGCATTTAACTTTACATTTGAATTACTTATACTAATATGCCCCCTCGACTCTAAAGGAGTGTCAACCAAATTGAGATGAGTTTTAAAGAAATTGAATCTGTAAGCAACAATAAGTTTTGTTAAAACATCTACAAGTTGATCTTTAGAGTTGCAGAATTTGATGATCAGTGTATTGGCTGCAACCCAATCCCCAACAAAATGATAGTGAATGTCCATATACTTAGTTTTGGAGTGAAAGACTGAATTTGCACAAAGGTATGTAGTTCCAAGATTGTCACACCAAAGTATTGGTGCATGTGACAAGGTGAGTCCAAGTTCCTTAACCAGAGTTTGAAGCCATAACAATTCAGCTACTGTAGAGGCTAAGGCCTTGTATTCTACTTCTGTCGAGCTTCTGGCTACTGTTTTCTGTTTCTTGTTTCTTGGAATACCAAGATATGAGATGTTTGCTGAGATAAATATAGAAGCCACCAATGAACTTTCTATCAGCAGGACAACCAGCTCCCCCCTCTCCCCCCTCCCCCCCCCCCCTCTCCCCCCTTAAGTCAGCATCAAAGTTTGCTTGGAGAGTTAACCGTGTGGAAGAAGCAAAGAATAGTCATTGGTTGATGGTACCTTTGAGATACCTAAGGATTGTTTTAAGGGTTGTCTAGTTAGTAACCTTTGGAGTGTGCATGAATTGGAAAATTTTCTTTGTCGTAAAAGAGATATCTGGTCTGGTTAATGATAAGTATTGAAGGCCTCCAACCAAACTACAGTATAGTGTGGGATCTTTAAAGTCAAGAGAGTCAAATTTGGATAACTTTAAAGAGGCGGGCATGGGTGATGAGATGGGTTTAACATTGAGCATGTTGCTACGAGTGAGGAGTTGTTTGACATATTTCCTTTGAGAGAGATAAAGCCCATTAGATGTATGATCAACCTTAAGCCCTAAGAAAAATGACAATTTTATAAGGTCTCAAACAGAGAAGGTATGACTCTTATCTTTGACTAAAGAGGTGATAACAAACGGTTGGAATGTTGCGATGACTATGTCATCCACATAAACAAGTAGATAAATTCTGATATCACCATGAATTGGCATTGAAACACATCTTCTGTGGGGGAAAACAGCAAATTGTTGGTGTGCAGAATGCGGTGAACGAGAGTAAAGGAATGATGACCCATCCGGTGATGCCATTGAGCTATGGTGGTGTTCTGGGTGAGGTTGGCAGTGGGAGGTAAGGAGGGCAGCGTCAGAAGCACATAGAGACCATCACGTGTTTGACCCGTAAGGAGGATTTTCTTAGTCGCCAAATCCTTTACAGAGAAGTGAGTCGAGTGAAATTCAAAAAAGCAATTGTTATCCATGCAGAAATGAAGAACAAAAATGAGATTCTTGGTGATGTTAGGAACATGAAGAATGTGCTTAAGACGAAAAGAAGATGAGGAAGAAGAAGGAAAAGATTCACCGAGGTTATGGATCGGGAGACCAATGCCATCTCTAACGCGAATGGTATCATTTCCAGTATACTGTTCCGATGATAGGTTTAGGTTATTCATATCATTAGTGATGTGGTGTGTTACTGCAAAATCTGGATACCAGGCATTCTTAGAGGTAGAGCTCAGAGTAGTGTAATTTACCGAAAAATGATTGGAAGCAGTTGAGTTAGCTACAAAATTATTTGGAGGTTCATACTGAAAGGAATGATTGACCCTGTTCCAGCATTGAAAATCAAAGTGACCATACTTGTTGCAGACTTGACATGTTGGCCTCTGTGTGTTGAACTGCTAAGTATTGGGGTTAAGGGAGTAAGATCGAGCTCTACGGTTTGGGTATAAGGATCTGCCTCTGCCACGTCCTTATCTTCCATTTCGAGAGGAACCTCTGCCACGGCTTTGGGTGGAATTGGCAACACTAAAATTAACAGAGAAATCATAAGATGTGAGAGCCAGGATTCATGGATGAAAAGGAGTTGATAAAGCTTATGGGAGTTTAACGGGGCAGCTCAAGTGGTGATAGAGGTAAGGAAAGATTCATATGATGGACCCAAACCATTGAGGAGATATGAGACTAGTTCCTTTTCAGAAATGATGGTACCGGTAGCTGCTAAAGAGTCAACAAGTAGGCGAACTTTTCCAAAATAATCGGAGATAGATTGGTCAACTCATGAGAGGTTGTTGAGTTAAAACCGAAGTTGGAATTCTCGGACATGAGAGTGAGAGGAGAAAATGGACGCTATAGAGTTCCAAAGCTCATGGGCAGTAGTGGATGATAAGACATGATCCAAGATTGAGTCAGAGAGTGAGGAGAATAGCACACTAAGAACCATTTGATTTACGCGTTAACATTGAGAGAAAGTTGGGTTAGGTTTATGCTCAGAAAAAAATTCAGGAAGGCTTGGATGGGTGCCATCAATGAAGCCATAGAGATCTTGGTCATGCAGGTAGGCTAATGTTTGGACTTTCCATAGGAGGTAGTTTTTTGTGGTGAGTTTGTTAGTGTCTATATGTGAAAAGGAGGCGGTAATTGATGGGGAGGTTGGGGAGGAAGGAGAAGGAAAGGAAGACAAGGAAGGAGAGGACTCAGCCATAGGATCGAAGAGACTAAATGAGTTTGGAGGCTCTGATACCATGTTGGAATAATGAAATTGATGAAAAATCATCCTAATCTGCATTGCATGTACAAAGGTGTATATATAAACTTTACAAAGAATAAAAGGAATCAAAGTTAGTTACATCATAGCAAGGGAGAAGTTTGTGCAGTGCTACCTATACAGTTACTATGCTATGCCACACGAGTATTGGTGTGATGTGTTGCTAAATTTGCCTTTAACTTTACATTTGAATTACTTATGCTAATATTGACCATCTTTCTTTCATAAAACGAAGCAATTAGCTAGAGAGTGGAGAAAAAATAACCCATGTATATTGACATATAAGTGCATCTATATTGGCTTCGTTAATATATTCTTCAAAACTTAATAAAAAGTATAAATTTTTTTATAAATTCAAAACATTCTTATTTATAATCTCACATTGGATTAACTATTAGATTCATCAAAATAATACTATAATAATATTTTTAAGAAACCAACAAATATATCTACAATTTATTCATCAAATAAATATATTAAAACGTGATAAAAATTATTTTAATAGGTGAATAATAAGTCTTTATATTTAAAAGAGGAAGTAAAATTACTATAACTCATAATTTTAAAGTAATCTCTTTAATAAATTTAATATAATTATATTTTGAATAAATTTATTAAGTTTTATATTTAATTTAATTTTTGATAGAGTCAATACTAATACTCTAATGCAAAAATTAAGATATAGATTCCCTCTAAAACCCAAGCAACATGAGTACTGACATGATGGGACACTGGAGCCGTGCGTGGTAGTCGGAGATGATCAGAACATAGGAGATCGGCTAATGGCGCTTATGGAGGGAAAGAAAGCTAAATTGAACGAAAACACACTGGAAAAAAGACTTACAATTGGACAAAAATACACCAAAAATAAAGGGGAGGAGGTGGTCGGAGCCGAGACTCCGACCCACCTCCGCCCATGAGAGAGGAAGAAATCGGAGAGGAAAACAAAAATATACGCCTGGTTGAAGAGAAAAACGAGAGAGAGAGAGAGAGAGAGAGAGAGAGAGATTTTTTGTCATGTTTGAATTTGGTATTCAAGTTTAAATGGAAAATTAATTAGGGTTTTTTTTTTTTTTTGATAGCAAAGTAATCAACTTAATTTATCAAAAATATATATATATTTTTATCACAAAAAAATTACATAAAATAAATTTATAAAATAAAGTTGGCTTAATGTTATACGTCAGATTCTAAAATTATTTTTGTTATAAAGTAGATCTAATGAATTTATGTATAAAATCATATCAGTTTATAAGTTTATCTTGTGTAATCTCTTTAAGGCCTATAATAGTCCTCTTCATCAAATATGAGAATAAATTAAAATATCATGCTTAATGATGTGAGAAACAAACTCAGGAAAGGAATTCCACCACACTATCAAGTCATGAAAATTAATTAAGTTTTAAATTAATTGAATATAATCGTAATGGAAAAATCTATTTATTATATTTTTTTAATCTTTTATTCATTATCTTATTACATGATATTAGATAATAAATTTATAAATGAAATATAATAAATTATTTTTAATTATCTAATGTCATATTATAAGATGATAAAAATTACTATGATGAGTAACATTATTCAATTGCAATAATTATATTTATTATTTTGGGATGAAAAACTAAACATTGACTTCACACTTTACATAATTAATTAAATATTTCACAATTAACATGTTCAATCTTGCTTATTAAGCGATAGCCTGGCTCATACATTTATATATAGCATGTTAAAATATAACTAAATTTATCTCTTGATCTTGTAAGTTCAACTTTTTAAAATAAATATATAGTGATTTAATAAGGTTGGTACGTAATATTTTAGAGTTTAATGAGTGATAAAGCTTGAGGTACAGTTTAAAACTCTCACGGCCGTGCAGAAAATGAAAGGAGGATCGCTGCGCGCGTGTCAGTACTTGGATAAAGTTGGAATAAAGGTTCATACTTTTTACTGGTTGATGTAATTATTAAATACCTAGTATTTTGGTCTAAAGAAAACTTTAATCTGCTGTATCTAGTGTTCGGAGTGTTCCACTGATTATTTTCCGCCGATAATTTTGACATGGATATATTCGTTTTTCTCAGTTATTCCATACTTTTCTTCGTGTTTCATGCAATATGGCCAGGTGGCCGGCTAATCCGCATTTCTGGCCATGCGTTTTCAGTGATTTTGAACAGATTTCTCATTTCGACTTACTTTTAATTGGCAATAAGTTTTCTTTGCAAGTTTATAACATTAAAGATCTGCATTTACAATATTCATGATGATCAAAGTTCGTAATAAGTTCCAACATGCAAGCAAATAATAAATATTATAAAAAAATTACTTATTTAGAACTAATTATTTTTAACAAACTAATTATTTTTAATCAAAATAAATTGTAAATAATTTTTTAATTACAAATTTCGATATTTTATTTAGAAATGATCAAGTAGATCCGTTGTACTATAAATCTAAAAGAAAATGTTACTATACACTCTATTTTATATCATCATTCACTTCTTTTTCATGCTGCTCATGTCACATGAATTATTAAAAAATTTTAAAACACAAATATAAAAAAGTAGAATGTGTCTAGAATTTTAATTTTCATCTTTTTTTTTTTTTTGAAGACATTTTATTTTAAATATATATATATATATATATATATATTTTTAATAAATCAGGTGGCGCTATATTATTATATCACATCAATGAAACAAATTGAGTGATATAAATTAAACGAAATGGTAAGATTACCCAAAATCTAAAAAGAAACTAAAAGCAAACCAATTCATCACACTTAAATATATATACATATCGTATGACCGAAGAACAGCATTTTTGCTTAAAAAATAGTACAGCATGTTTACTGAATTCAACAACACGTCTTAAGAAGAAAAAGGTTAGTGTGGCAAGAAGCAGCCTCCCAAACCCTTTTCTTACTACTTATTAGTGATTAATTTTTTTCATCCAAGCCTTTCGGCACTGTCACGACCAGTTCTCCACCGCTGCTACACCTAGCGCTCGCCATGTCTAGCCTCGTCGAAGCCGGCAGCCGGAATCGCCAAAGATCGAACTTTATTTCATCCAACAACGGGCTGCCCACTCCTCTGATCACGACCTTCGTCACGCCCGGAAAGATTTTGATCGTCTGTACCCTTACATCGCCGGCCATATTTGTGTGATCGGTGCTGGCTGGGGTGGCAGCGGTGAAGCGGAAAGAGTCGGATGTTTCCTCGACCGAAACATCGGCGCTCGAGTGGATCGGGAGCTCGAGGACTCTGGCGAACACGTGCGGGAGTCTTCGGAGCTTTTTCGAAGCGTCTTCGTATTGGGAGGCCATGTTTCGTTTGCTTGGGATCGGGGGTAACTTCATGGCAGACGTTGGGTTTCAAGAAAATTTCCAACCTTTCTTGATGGGTGTGAATTAAATGCTTGAGTTTTTCAGGAAGAAGAACACGGGATAGTCGATAGCGGTTGGAGTTTCGAAAGAGAAAGCACAATGGGATATAGACTTATAGTGGAGAGAGAGAGAGAGAGAGAGATTCTTAGCGTTGTGGTGGGGAAGAGGAGCACCAAGAATAAGAGGCAACGAAGGCAGTGATTGAAGTGATTTGTTTTGTTGATTGGGTTATGGTCTTTTGGATGGTAGGTCCAAGACGGAATCCTTGCAATAATTTATGAGTACAATTTTAAAGAGTCGATATAAAATCCATTTTGATTTAAAATTTAAAAAATTAATGAAATTCATTAGATTTATATAAATGAGATTGAAGATTAGGAAATTTTTTCTATAAAATTAATCATTTATAAAAGCCTTAAATAGCAATACCATTTTTCTATTCTCGCTATAAAGTTTGGTTTCTTTTATGGTAATTGACATGATATAACATAACTCTTTTTATGTTGAGAGTATTTTAGACGATTTATAAATATTAGTAAAATAATTTGTAAAGGAAAATGATAGGTTTACTACATTTCTACTACTTTTTTACTACTTCATAAAGTATTTGAGATTTCTTATTGTTTTCTACATATTTTTTTAACATTCTTAATTATTAAAAAAAAAATTTTAAATATACAAAATCATTGAGCATGCAATGGCCTGTCGTGAAGTCGACAATCAGGTCAATACGAGGAAACGGGAAGTTGTCCTTTGGGCAAGCTTTATTGAGGTTAGTGAAATCAACGCACATCCTCCACTTGTCATTTAGTTTTTTTACCAATGCCTTGTTACACAACCATACCGTGTAATGGGCTTATCATATGAATCCGGTCGCAAGTAGGCAGTTGACTTCTGTAGTTAAGGCGTTGTTCTTCTCTGCACCAAGGTTTTGATTTTCTGTCTTACTCCCCTTGCCTTTGGATCCATGTTAAGGTGGTGCTATATGATTTTCGGTCTATGTCAAGCATGTTTTTGTGACTCCTAGCGAAGAAATCCTCGAACTTAGCAAGAAGCTACTGCATGGTGCGTTGCATCTCAAGCGTCAACTCACTACCAATCTTAGTAGTGTCTTATGGGTGGCTCGGGTTTGGGGGGACCGATTCCAATGGCTCATTTGGCTCTACCTTTCTAAGTGTTTGATTATCTCAGATTTTTCCATTTGCTGGGGCGCGCTCAAGTGGCAATGAGAGAATGTATTTAACTACTAAAGGGTGTATCACATTCACCTTGCCACTTTGGGGCGTCCCTTCCTGCTGCTTTCTTATCTTTCCTTCACATTGTCTCCCCCTCCAATTTTACATAACTCTCTACACTCGCGGTTACTAGGTCCTGCTTCATTTCGTAACTCGTTGATTTTTATCCCGGGAATTTCACTTCCCTGTTAAAGGGTTCCCATGTTTGTTGATGCTACTTCCTCTAGATCCTGAGCTGTCTAAGAACGGGTTGCGATAGGCATACAAAATACACGTAAATTCTATAGTTATCCAATAGGTAGCACCACTATTAACGTCATGTTTTGTATGCCTTTGGGCCTAGTTCCAACAGCATGGGACTTCTATGATTGGTCATGCAATGACAAAAAGAGTAGGTGCTTTGGTAAGGCCGAGTAGTCTCCGATGCCTAATTCAGTATATCGTTTTTGGAGTTTGTACTTTAGCTATGAAAGTTTAGAGAAAGCTTCTTTGTACCTCGGATTCAATTTATACTAGGATCCTGGATGGGACAAACAATGCCAGTGCTCGTGACCCATGTCCTTTTAGTCATATACTTTAATCAAAGGTCTTTAATGTAATGTGGTTTTGAGAGCAGCATCATTAATGCATCATGGCTACATGGTTTACTTTATTCTACCAACTTTTTTTTTAGTTCTTCTTTTGTTTGCTGTCAGGAGTTCAAAAGGGATTCCTTACATCTCCATTTACCAATTATCACAAGTTCCCGTGAGTGGAGAGTCGTGAAGAGGTAGGCTTCAGGACGACAAGTCCCATTAGTCTATTCTAGTTGTTTACTTTTTATAAAGATTACTTTATGGGCGGATTTTGTCCTTGGGTTGAGTACTACATAGAGGCCCACCGATCTTGTTTGGGCGATACTTCCTAAGCTCAATCAAGCTTCCTAAGGAGTTTCATGGCTTGCTGGCATTTCGTGGGTCCTTTGTGGGCTTCCTTCGCAAGCTCATGGTGGAGAGGAAGTTCCCTCACAAAGTTATTCACCTCATAATATACTCAATGCTACATAAGGTAGATTGTGATCATTTGTAGCAACTTAGAAGACCAACATGAAGAGGTAGTAAGGTTGTTTTCATCCACATTCCTATAATAAGTTTGGATAGTGAGTTGAGATGAGATAAGTTAATATGAAAGTTGAAGATTGAAACAAAATATTGTTAGAATGTTATTTTTTAATATTAATATTATTTTAAAATTTAAAAAAGTTGAATTGTTTGTTGTATTTTATATGAAAATTTAAAAAAGATGTAGTATGAAACTGGATGAATTAATTGATTAGTAAGGATAGGTAATACAAAATACATGTTATATTTATATTATTTGAAGATGTTTAAGAAAATACTATCTTATGACTTGAGATAGAGAGGGTGCTTATCATCCAAATATATAGGACCAATAAAAGTTGGAACAACTAAAAAAACTATACAAATGTAAAGAATTGAAAGAATGCTACAATAAAGGAAAATATACATTTGACCATGCAACTAACAACCTAGACTTTCCAAGAATAGAATATCAGTTTACATCGTGCAACTTAGGTGGGATATGTTTGTTGAAATCATGTGATGTAGATTGTTGGTCTTCTGATTTTGTGCTCTCATTCCTTATATTCCCCCTCAAACATGGTCATGGTGGGTAACAGAAGCCAAGTTGGTTTCTCAGCACCTTGAGTGGAATTTCTAGTAGTAGTTTAGTAAAGATATCAGCCTTCTGATCAAGAGATGTGTCAAACTTAGTTTTAGGGAACCGAGGGCTACTCTTTCTCTGACATAATGGTAATCAAGCTAAATATGCTTAGTTAGAGCATGTAGAACAAGTTTAACAGTCATATACAATGCACTCATATGATCACAATGCAGAGATGGGGCTTTTCGTAATGGAACACCAAGGTCTCTTAGGAGAATTGACAACCATGTTAACACAATTGCAGCAGAGGCCATAGCCCTATACTCAACTTTTGCACTTGATCTAGTCACGATAGGCTACTCCTTGGCACTCCAAGAGATGCATTTACTTCCAAGAAATGTGCACTAACCTGATCTAGATCTTCTTTTAGTTGGGCAACTAGCCTAATCTGCATCTGAGAACCCATATAGATCAAGTGTACTATTGGGTAAAATCCTTCGGCCAAGAGTAGCAATGCCTTGCAGGTACCTTAAGATTCTCTTAACAAGTTGAAAATGGGCCACTGTTGGCGTTTGCATGAACTAGTAAACATATTTAACATTGAAAGAAATAACTGGTCTTGTAAAAGTTAAGTACTGCAAACCGCCAACAAGACTTCAGTAAGTTGTGACATCAACAAACATTGTATCAGAAGCATAGGTTTGTTGGCCTTTTGAGGGCATATGAGTAGACAATGGTTCACACTCATGCATATTTGCTCAAGTTAGTAAGTCCACAATATACTTGGTCTATGATAAAAGCATATCAGTATCATGTATATGGACTTCAGTACCTAGAAAATGATGAAGAAAACCAAGGTCTTTGATGGAGAATTGGGTACTGAGCTAGAAAATTAGCCATTGAATTCTTTGTTGATTATCACCAGTCACCACCATATCATCTACTTGAAGTAGAAGAATTAGTACTCCATGTTTTGAGTGAGAGATAAATAGGCTTGAATCTATTGATTTTGAGCAAAATCCAAGCTGTAGAAGGTAACCACTAAGTTTGTCAAACTAGGAGTTTGTTTGAGGCCATACAAAGCTCTATTTAATTTGCACAAACGCAGAGGATTATCTTGATCTATATATCCTACTGGTTTATACATATAAACAAGAGTATAGAAATATCCATGTAGGAAAGCATTCTTAATATCTAATTGATGGAGTGCCCCAGTGTTTAACAGTAGCAAGTGCGAGAAATACATGAATGCTAGCAGGCTTTACTACAGGTGAAATATTTCAAAAAAGTCCATGCCATCAACTTGACTGAATCCTTTTGCAATTAGTCGAGCTTGAAGTCTTTCAAGTGGACTATTTGCTCTTAACTTAGCTTTATATACCCGCTAACAACCAATTACATTCAAATCAAGAGTTCGTGGAACTAGTTCCCAAGTGTTATTCACTATAAGTGCATGGAGTTCTTCTTCCATTGTAGCAAACTATCCAGGATGATTCCTTGAGTATTTGAGGGTTTTTGACTCAGTAGGGATAGTTTCCATATTTGTAGGTTTGCATATCATGGATTGGGCTTATGAATACCAGACCTAGCTCATGTTTGCATTGGATGGTGTAGTGGTGGTAATTGCACTACAAGTTCAGCTGCATTCAATGATGGAGAATTTAGCGAGGAATCTACTTGAGTATGTAAAGAAGGAACTATGTGAGATAATATGGGAGAACTGTCATTTGGAATTAAGGATCATGAAGGAAGAGCAAAGACAGAAGGTGAATGCTACAATATGTTTTCCAAATGATCATCCTTGTGCCATTCAACGAAGTTTGAAAAGTAACTTTCAATAGGAGGAGAGACTCATATAGCTTAGTTGGTTGAGAGTATGGCATGACAGATTCATCAAATACAACATGCCTTGAAATATAGACTATTAGTGGGTAGATAAGGCATTTGTAGTCTTTATGTTTGTTGTTCTAGCCAATAAAAAATGGCATTGACTTTTGTTCAAGCTTATTGGACCATAGTCTCCAAGGAAGGAAAAAGATCTAGATCCAGGGATGCAAAGTATGCTATGGTTTGGATGCTTATCATAGAGTCTGAGAATTTGATAAGAGTGGATTTGTTGAGAATTGGACGACTCATCAAGTAGGAATTAAGGTGGAGGTTGAACTTTACCCGTGATGAAACCTTGAAGGTCATAACTTTCAAGTATATTTAATATTTGTGTTTTCCATAGCAGAAAGTTGGAGAAGTTACTTTTGAGATAAACATAGTTGGAGACATTTTGTGAGACCGGGTAAGGATATTGATCTGGGGAGGTAAAGGACTCAAATGAAGTTGACAAATCCATTTTGAAGAAATGAAGAACACCACTATCCTTAGTTGTGGCTCTGATACCATGAAGATGTTTGAGAAAATATTGTCTCATGAGTTAAGATAAAAAGGGTGTTTATCATTCAAATATTTAGGGTCATTACAAGTTGTTACAACTAAGGATACTTTCCAAATGGAAAGAATTGAAGGAAGGCTACAATAAAGAAAAATATACATTTGACTATGCAACTAACAACCTAGACTTTCCAAGAATAGAATATCAGTTTATATTGTGCAACTTAGGTGGGATAGGTTTGCTAAAATCATGTGCTACAAATTTTTTGATCTTCTGATTTTGATCTCATTTCTTTTAGTACCATCATATAAATTATTGTCTAGAGCTTTACAAGTGCCTAATTGAAGTCTTTTATGAGCCCACGATGTCAAGCGCCTAAAAGTTTTTGCATATGTCTACTTGAAAGAGAGATCCCTTCCCCCATTGTGCACGAAGAGGCTTCTATCTTTTTGTGTGATAGATGAGACGAAATTCATTGATGCATACTAGAGGGTCTTGCCTCCCTTGCAAACGCCATTTCTAATCCACCTAGAAGGTGGAGGACGGCCTTTACCAACTTTTAGAACTAAAACCAATGGTTGATCGAGGAGTGGCGTGACATCGATCAAGGGGAGAATCCTTTTACTTTTGTTTGTTTGTCTTTCTAATTTGTTTAGTTATTTTATTTTTTATTAATGTTTTAAATATTTGTCAAGCATGATATTTTAATGGCCGTCTTATCACTTTTAATAAATAAATAATAATAAAGACTTAGGTGGAGGTGATAAATTTCAAACAAAACAAATAATTGGTTACAAAACTAAAAAAAAAAAAATCTAGTATTAGGGGACATTTAAACACAGAAGTGAGACACATAATGGTCAAAATTTAAATTTTTTCATAATTTCATTCTCTAATATCACTCAAATACAAAATACTTTTCAATTTTAAATCTTTAAATTTTTTCATCTAATCATTATCCAAACACAAATGCCAATATAACTATTACAAACCTCAAACTAAATTTATTCAAACATTCTTT
Source organism: Platycarya longipes (assembly GCA_036559045.1). Lineage (NCBI taxonomy): Eukaryota > Viridiplantae > Streptophyta > Magnoliopsida > Fagales > Juglandaceae > Platycarya > Platycarya longipes. Next base: position 12,112,007 of record CM071796.1, on the reverse strand, counting down.
AATTTTATTATATTTTTATTTAAATTTTCTCTCTCTCATTTTTTAGAACTTAATAAAACATCTTAAATCAAACTATTTAACTACTCTTTATAAAATTTTGAGATATTCCAAGTCTCCAAACGAACCCTTAATGTCAAAATCTGAAAACAAAATTGGATGGAAGGAGAGGAAGAGATCCATATGAGAGAGCCTCTATAGAGGATTAAAATGAAACAACTTGTTTTGCATAAGGTTGTGCCTATAGAAATAAGAAAACAAATCCATAACAAAGTAGTTTGATAAAACTTATCTGATAACAATTGACAAGAAACTAACAACAAAAATAGAGAGACTGACCCTTTCCTTGCTTTTCAGGGTAAGGTTTTTCTTAAATTTTGAATAGTACGATGTGGAGGATGAACTATCATGATTCTGGAAAGGCTTTAGCTTTATTGATTAGAATCAATAGATTTTCGATGAAAAATCAAGCAAAAAAGATGACAATGAAAGTCTTATTTTTCAGCTTGAATCAAAGGAAAAGTTAAAAAAAAAAAATCCTTGTATTCCATTAGAACAACAAACTATTGGGAGGGGATGAAATTCCTAGATGTGACTCCAATTTAAAAAGGGATGGAGATAAGGAAGGCATAATAATGCAAGTTAATGTGGAATATACATGTCATAGAACCAAAATTTAAAACTTTGTACCATACCAGTCGGGAAGTTGAAATATGTCGTACCGACCGGTTTTTAGTACCGATTATAGGGGTGTCCCGTTTTGACCAAAATATCAGCCGTACTAGACTGTACAGGCCATATCGGTTAATATTTCGGCTGATACCGACCTCGTACCAGTCAATGTTTCGGTCGATACCGATCGTATCAGATTTTCAATTTCGGCCATTCTTTTTTTTCATTTTTTTTTCTATTTTTTACTTAAATTTATATTAGACTAATTACATTTATACATTTATATATATAATTATACATATATTGATTATTATTTTGAAATCTAATTTATATATGTATTTATATATATAATTTTTTTTAATGTAGACTATCTCGAAACAGTACACGAAATAGAACCGGTATCGAAATATTTCATTCCAGTGCCTTGACCGATACGTTCACCGGTACGGTATTCAAAACTTTACATATAACTGAAATGGATAAGATAAAATGTGTTCCCTTAAGGGATAATAACTAACCAAAATGAGAAAATAAAGGAGAACCTAAGTAATGAAGATTTTAAAAGAGCTAGATTCACAGCTGGTAGTAACAACGCCGATTTATCACTTGCTACCTTAATAAGTTTCCTGGATCAACTCTTTACAAATCATATACAAGTTCTTGCTAATAATAAAAAGCAGTCTACTTGGAAAAGGACGGAAAGGGATAAATATTTTCTTGATCATGCTATGAACTATGATCCTAATATGATTACAGACCAAATTGAAAACAAAATAATGGAAGAGAATAAAGATCAGATTAGTAATTGTAATGTCCTCAAACTCTACTTGTGAGATGATGGAGCTTGAAAGTCAAGATATGCAACACAATGTTACAAACCCCCATTCATGATAGTTAAATATGCAATGTATCTAACATACATAAAACAATATGCAATATTCACAATAGATATATATATTTTTTAGCAATATTATGTACCAGAAGTAATATATCTCAAAACACAAACACCACTCATAAAATTCAAATAATAATTGATATCTATAAGGTTACAATACTCATCCAATTCTTACATAACATAAAAAGATTGGAAATAGTGCTCCATAAATATAGGTTGAAAGTAAAATCTACTATACTAAATCACTGAGCTGCTCATAACTTAACTATGATATCCAAATTGACATTCAGAACTGGAAAATAGACTCCATCAACTCATATTTTGTGCTCTATATTCGATTCAATCTCGTCCAATGTCCCATATGTGAGTTCTCCAAAACTTGACACATCGTCTATCATTTAAAAAGGAATGGTAGTTTGGACTACCAAATGAGATTTATTTTACAAATCTCAACAAGTGAACTACCAATTTACTAATCGTATATGTATGCATGCGTGACAATAAAATGGCATGAATGCATAGTGACATGAACATGAATGTGCGTGGCATGACTTAACCAAATTGAATTTAAAATGAACTAAAAATGAAATGAACTAACTTGAAAGGTAACATGAGTCATACTAAAATAACAAGAAAATATATTCTTGTTTCATGGAGTTACCACAATGTCCTTGTCTCATGGAGGTGCCTTTTTGTCTTCCATCAAAGGACCATTGGGGGCTAAAATGAGTGGTTTATCTAACCCTTGTCTAGGCCTTTTTAGGGACATTTCCACGGTGGGCCAAAATGGGCCTTACCAATAGGTTGAAATTTGGGGTTTCATGGGCTTCACTTCGGGGTTTTAGTTTAATTCAAGTCCAAATCCAAATTTTCTTGGCCCAACATGATTATCAAGATGTAATAGAGTGGTTAAGGATGCATGAGTGAAAAATTGTTTAATAGCATGTAAAATTGATTAATATAATTGATTAAGCACTTAATAAAAATCGAGCCAATGGGTTAAAATCATGGTTTAGGGTTTCAGACATCATAAGGGTTTTAGGATTTCAATTGGAATCCAATGTTTTGGAGTTTCACTAGCGTTGAAATCCTCTTTTTGGTTCATCATAAAATATCTTGTTGGATGGAATAGTGTTTGCCTTGAGTGACATGATCAGAATGCTTGATTGGCATCCAATCCATAACACTTAACTCACTAAGTGACAAATGTCCTAGTACTATTCCAAGGAATCTTTAGGAATGTGCCAAGTGTCCGTCCAGTAGTCCTAGTGATTCTAAATGGATTTGGAACTTTCACATAGAGATTTGTCAATCTCTTGAACAGGGTGCCACTTGACACTATCTAGATATTACTACTCACCCAAGAACTTGCAAAAGTTATTATCACATCATAAAATCATAAATATTCATATAAGTCTAGTACGTAAATTCATTTTTCAAAATTCAACTTTTAAAAACCTCGAATAAATCAAAAGGCATTTTTGAGCACTTTTTATGTTAGTTTTTAACACAAAACACGGTTCAAAGGACTTTACGAGTAGTCATGTGTTTTGACTATAAATTTTTAGTTTTTAACACATTTAGCTCTCTAGTAAATATCTCAACCTTAACTTTTAGGTTATCATCTTCCCTAAGATGGCAAGTTCCACCACTATTTAGATTTCCAGCGGGTCGTATTCTATTTGTGCTCTCAGTATTACTAGGTCCGATCCAAGTGTGAGCCTTTTCAGAAAGCTCATTGAGATATTCTATGGACTCATCTATATTTTTCTACAAAAATTCATTATTACACATCATCTCAATGAACTGGCGTTCTCTAGGTGTAAGTCCCTCATAGAAATAACTCACTAAGCGTCATTTCTCATACCCATGGTGATGACACATACTCAGCAATTCTTTAAATCTCTTTCAAGCCTGATACAAAACCTTACTATCATTTTGTACAAAAGTGGAGATTTGCCTCATTAAAGCAATGATCTTATGTTTGGAAAAGTATTTGTTAGAGATAAATGAAAGCCAACCTTATTGATCGAGGTCTTAGTGAGTAAAGCCAACCTTTTGCTACATCCTTTAAAGATAAATGAAAGAATTTAAGTCTCACAACATCATCTATAGTATTATGACTATAGCAAGTTGCAACTATTTTCTCAAACTCCCTAATGTGCAAATAGTGATTTTCATTTTATAAACCATGAAAAGTATGAAGTAATTGTATCAACCTTGTTTTGAAATCAAGTTCGTGAGTGTTGTCTGGAAACATGATGCATGATGGTGTGGTTATACGTGTAGGGTGGAGGTAATCCTGAAGAGTTCTAATAGATTGATTTTCGTGTTCACTCATTTCTTCGAGATTGGATGGATTATCAAATAAAGGATTTAAAATTTTTGATTATGACTCTAGCACAGGCCTATGAGCAAATCTACCCAAGACGTCTCTAGATTGAAAAGTAATGTAGTAAGCTAAAAGAGGGAACGAAGTTACCGCCTTTGCACATCGCTGAAGTAGATTATGTCTTGTATCGATTCTTACACCGTCTCTCCAGTAACGACGCCAAAATTTGATTACGCTCAAACTATTACGCGATCGTATATTATAGTTCTGGGTGTCGATCCATAAGAAGTTAGAAGAAACACTACAAAATGCAAACTTAAAGGCAAAGATTAAAGGACAATATGATAAAAATCAAAAAATTCTACTTAAAGCACATAATTAAAGTGAGATTAGGACACGGCTAAAAAGGCAAGTAAAACTTCGGGCTTATATTACTTGGATCCAAAACTCTAACTTTTTCAATCCAAACTATATACACAATTAAGAATCATAACACCAAATTTCTAATAAGAAGATATGACAACATCTTTAATCTATTTTCTCGAATTTAATTCTAAAATTTAATCCCCATTCACAAATCACAGTTTTCATGAAAAAAAATATCAGATCTAAAGACAACCCTATGTCCACAAACAATAATGCAGTAGAAGATCACATCAATGGCATGAAAAACATATTTAAGTCACAATCCTATAGCTTAACAAAATCGTATAGCTTAACAAAATCAAACCATAGTAAGATTTAATATAATTGTCTCAAACTTATAATATCCAAAAGAAATAGAGATTTGAATCTTATAATCTTAAACAATAAACCTTAAACTATGAATTAAAATAAAATCAAAATATTTTCACCAACCAATTTCCACCCTAGACTTTACTCAAGGTTTAGTTCTCCATGGAAGAACTAAGAAAATAAAAGAGTATTTTTTTATTGTTTTCAGAACTGAGCCATCTATATTTTTCCCCTCTTTAATTTTGTGCCAATAATATGCTTATATAGGGTAGGGAAGAAACCTTAATGTCTTTATGATTCCAGCACAAAAATTTTAGAACTCATCTTGGCAGCCACGTACGCTCTTTAGAATCTGAATTTGAAAGTCTTTATTAGAGTTATATTTGTACCCTTTTAAGATATATTTCCAACGTATCAAGAATCACATCGATAAAATATATGAGTAGAAAGTTATGATCCAAATATTAAAGTATGTCCAGGTTGTCTCTTAGCGCTTTTTGAACATGGACTTCTTGTAGTTTCTTTTGCAATTTCTCTTATTCTTTTCTCGATCCAAATTACTCTCAAACCTTATCATCCTTATTTGAAGAGTCATATGCTCGTTGAAAGTTCTTAGGTTATTCCAACGTCTTGCCTACTTGAAAGTCCTTTGAATTTAATTGGATTTTGACTTGCTCTTTTATAGATCCTAAAATTAACATAAAAAAAAAATGTTTAGGAGTATCCCAAAGTAAATAGAAAAACTAAATTCAAGAATACACATTAATTTCTATGATTTCTATTCACAATTTGAGGACTTTAATCTAATAATAGAGTATTTAGAGTGCACTTTCATACACTTATCAATCCTTTACTGTCCACATTCACAAAACCCACTCCCCTTCTTTTTATTCTCATTTTCATTGTCCAGAAATTTTAAATGGTGCTCTCTAGCTCTTCTCTAGCTCTTCTCTTTCACTTTGATTTATTTTTAGAAGTATATAGTTGTTGGATTAGATTTGAAATAAATTGGTTAAGAGAGCTTGCCGAAGTAGATATCAAGGGCTCTGGTCCATATTTGTGAGGAATCTCCTTTTGACACCCAATCTTCATTCCATATTAGCATTCTCCCTAATGATACCATTTTCCTTCTTAGATTCATTTAGAATCTTCATTGATCCTTCCTGTAATTCGACTTCATAATCTCATTTTTAAACTTGATCCCACTACTTAGATCTTCAACCTTTAATTGAGCCATATTGAGAACTTCACCATTCTTGGCCCAAAGAGACTATTTATTATAAAAGTCAGCTTTCCTTATCAGAGCATATCCTCCTTTACTCCCAAATTACTTATTGATTTAATTGATAATTGTTCATGAAAATTAGTACACTGATTACCATTGTCAAAAATAACTTCCTCACATGACTGCTCCTATTTTTGGTGAGTCTGCTCATAACTCTAGCCACTACCACCATACCTCTTAGTTGAAGTGATGCCAACCTTTAGTGGATTAACTCGCAACCAAGGGCCATATTGAGATTGATGGCTATCACTACTATCTCGAGCCACCTTAGTGCAACCATCCTCCTTATGCTTGATGACCCGAAAAGGGGTAATCTTTCATACTTGATTGGCAACCATATCTGTTTTTTTATCAATCTTTAGAAGCCTTCCTCTAATCATAGGCTTCATTATATCCACTTCCATTTTAATATGTAAGAATTGCACCCATGCATTGTTTGCTCCCTTAGTATTAGCTTCTATTACTTTTCTAATCCCAAAACTAATCTGGAATCCCATCTCTATAGTCATACTCAAGAATGGCGTGTTATGAACTTGTACTCTGAAAATTTCAGAAGAGAAGAATATGTCCTTCAAGAGGACCATCAAAGTCCTCCATACAAACTAGCAACCTGCCGAATGTCCAAGATCTTTCCATGAGAACTTTCTTTTTATTGTATACACGTTGGAATTCCACTATAAACCTATTAGGCTCCATCTCTTTGAATTAAATGCACTCCACTGTTTTCCATATCTTAGACATGGTTACTCAAAAAGCTTCTTTATTAATCATTTTGTCAGATATGACCAAATAAGGATGCACATTCTCCTCTCTCCCTTTACATGATGCCTTGTCGACTTCTGTTGTTGAAACTATTAATTTTGATCAGTTAACTTGAATCTTTTTCACAACCTCTACAACTTTGTTTCCATCGATTCATCTTTAGATAAAGTCTAAGAAACTCCCTTTACTAGAATAAAGACACTACTTCACCCACCCTTCAAAAGGAGAGGATTTTAGAGGGAAAATTTGACATATGCATGTGGATGCAACAATATTGTGTTTTGAATTAAGTAATCCTTCAATATGAACAAACAATAATTCATTTTTTAATGATTACATAAAATAATTTTATTTATATGATATAAGATAAGATTTAGCTATAATTAATCATTTTTTTTTTGTTTATTTAGAAATGATTTTCTATTAGAGTATATATAATTTTTTGAGCAAATGGTTACTTATTAAGGGGGAATCAACATCGCTAAAATAAAAAATAAAAAACGGGGGGGAAATCAATATCATGCGCATTGCGCATGCCATTGTGAATGTGAATACAGTAAAGTTTAAGTGTAAGCGCTCACACTTGAATACGCCACCGGTTTAAATTTGACTCTGAAAGTTGTTTCAGATCCGTGGATTCTGGTTTTGTCTAACCATTTCCATTTCCCATGCCATTCTCATCTTGAAAGCCCTGACAATAACGGAAGAGCGTTTCCCCCACTAGCTCTTTGATCTTACAATCGCGCGGACATGGAGTCTTAGATCCCACCGTCTTCTCTACACCGACGAATTCTCTCGCACTTTCTGGTAAGTCTCCACTCGATTGTTACATAGAAAATCATAATGATAATGGAAATCGAAGGTTTCAGCTTTTTTACTTCCTTTTCCCTCTTGGAGATTTTATTCAATGTCTAATGCCATGTTCTTTCTCTGTTTTTTTTCCTGTGCGTTTTTCAACAGTGATTTGTAGTTGTTTTCTAGGGAGATCTGGCTGATTTTCGAACCGATTGTGGTTTTGGAGCGATTGAACAGTTTGATATAGTGTAATTTGTGGCGTTAGATACTCAATTTCCATCTGCTTAATGTAGAAGAACTAGAACTGACAGTGGTTTCCGTACATCTCGAATCCCTAAAGTTGTGATTTTTAGATCTGGTTAGAGACCTTTGGCTGCCTCGCCGCTCTGGATTACTTAATCACTGAGTTCCGCTATGGAGACAATTCTTGTGGTGGCTCAGCATAGGAACCAATACTACAGCGGAAGCAAACCTAATGGGCCGGTCCGATTGGGTTCATCCCCGGCCAGAGACTTTAGAGGGATCAATTGCCGGAGTTTTGAATCCGGGGAAGGTATACTCCCGACTCCATTGAGGACTTGCTCTTCTCCTGTAGCCGCACGGGCTTGCCGGAGTTCCGCAGGTTCTTCTTCTTGTTCTTTATCTTTAGCGGAAACCCCATCTGGCCCAGAAAACGATATCAGTGTGCAATTCAAAAGAACTACAACAAGCTCCCCAATTAATATCGTGAAGGTGTTTAAGAAGAATAGGGCTTTTAGCGAGGAAGTCGCTAATGAGAGCTTCTCATTTTCTGAGCGTTGGGCTGGCCCCACGTACTCGAACTCGCCACCGCCGAGTTCTTTGCCAATACCCAAATTTTCGATCCTGCCAAAGAGGAGCGTGTCGCTTGATTTTCCCCATTCCGCTCCTGAGGTCGAAATGCATTACCCGATGGCCAAGTCTGCGCCCCCATCCCCTACCAGGTATTATCCCAATTCTACGAGGGATATCTTTCGTAGTGCTGACTCTGCGACTAAGACTTTACGTCGCATTCTCAATCTCGATCTTGATGATGAGTGAAGTGTTAGGTGTGTTGGGCTTCTGTAAATAAGTTTACTTAGAAAACCTGGGTTAGTGTTAGATTGTATATAGAGTGAATAAAATGGGTTGGTAGCGTGATTCTGTACGAGTTTGTTTAGCTCAGTAGCTGTTGTTACAAGCGATGGTTAGGTCTCTTGCCTGTCAACGATATCTGGGTTTCACATTAAGGATTGATGTGGATTTGGGATTGATTTATGGACTTGGATTTTGGTCTTGGGCGGCATGTAATGACCGGAGGGAGGTACCTGTACTGTGTGTTGCTTTTGCAGCACGGTTGGAAACTACATTGGGACGTTTTGGAAGGAGAAGAGAAGCAGTGCATCGGAATTTGCTAGTCTAGTTGCCGGAGCTATATTTTTATTCACTGATGTTAATCTATCAGGCCTGCAGGAAGTCATATTTCTAGATGAAAAAGTTATGATATTGAGTTCTTGGTAGAAAATCTTGACAGAATTCTCAATTTTCACTGACCTGTTCTTAGGTTTAGGTCTCTGGCTCCAGAAGCTGTATATTCTGTAGAATCTTCAACTGACTCCTTACACCAACTCCTATGCTTCTGTTCCATTCCTTTTTTTGTCAGCTTCTTTCGTTGTTCTGAACTTCAGCATCCTTCCTAACTTTCTTTCTGTTCTTTTTTTCTTTGATTACTGTCTTAAATGAATAGATTAAAGGTTGCCTAAATTGGCTGGCTCAGCTGAGCTGCCTTCCTTGAACCCTTTACCCACCTCGCAGCTTCTCCACCCTCTTCTTACTCACTGTTTCTATCCTTTTACTAGGATCTGACTCCTCTCTGTACAATCTGGGAGGTATGGTTCCCTTCGCCATTTTCCTGGTTTTTAAGAGCGAAAGTGGGAAGGGAACTTCTGCTTCTTCATTTTGTTGGCTTATTCCATGTTGTGTTGTCCTCTTGTAAGCTCCTTCTAGTTTCTTGTTCTTGTGAGTGCATATTGTCCCATTCATCTAGATCTCGGCAAGGGTTTTCTTCCTTGGAGGTTATTGATCGGACCAAGTGATGCTCAAGGTAAGAAGTAATGCCTTTTCAGATTTTTATTTGTATGCTTCGATATATATTTTATATACTGCTAACTTCTATTTCTTCTTTTTTTCAACTTGTTAAGCGGGAGCCTGTCCAGAAGAATGTGGCAGCTGGCTTTACTGTGGAATGTAATTCACGCTGGATCTACTGTTGGGAATGCATGCTGTTATTGATCTCTGCATGCTGTTCTTGGTCTTATCGGTTGTATTGAAAAAGGCATACTATCCATATTTGCTTGGTTGTTCTTTTGTTGCATGAGTACCCTAATGTAGTGGAGTTTCTATGTAGTAGTGCTAGATTTTCTGCCTTCTTGGCCCTTATCTGGTTGTATCAGATTCTGATGTTAGTATCTTGTTTTGCATTTATGTCAATGTTTATGCCATCATCCTGCGTTGTGATTGATATTGTTGTTTCTCGAATTACTGACATCAGTTGCTTATGAATGGTTATGATGGCCATTTCCTTTGAAGATGATTGAATTTCTATCAGCTATCTTGATCGACAAATGGTTACTATAGTCGTTGTGCTAATTTAAGGATTTGAGTCGATCATTGGTATGATACTTTGCAATTAGCGGTTTGGCCACTTCCAAGCAACCATTTATGTTATAAATCATGATTCTATTGCCTTGCAATTTGATTCGGAATTTTAGAGAGAACAAAACTCAGTTTTTTGGTGCCTCTTCCCCTTGTTGCTTCTTTGTCCACTTGCTGGCTCTCTGTATAGAGTAATAATACACTTATATTTTATTTATAACCACTTTACCACTCATTATGTATTTATTTATTTTTTCCTATTTTGTAAGTACTTTTTTAACATTCTTAATCATTAAGAAAAAATTTTAGAAATATATAATTTTATTAATAGTCATTTTTTTAAATTATTAATTAAAAAATTTTAAAGAAATAGAAAGAGTAATAAAATGGTGCTAAATGGGAGGTAAGCTTTCATCATTTATCTATATATATAGGGCCTTTTATGCTTTTTGCAGATGTGGATGAAAATGTCAAAGGAGCAGTGGTCTGTATGTGAAAGTTACATGGCCATCGACTTAGGTGTAATGTGACACTTCTGAATTTGGAAGGTGTGAATTCCAGTTGTGTTTTTCTTCTTGCTTTAAGGTTGGTTCATTCGCTGATAGCTTAGATGGAAGTGGTGGTCCATAAATATCACAAGTTCTAAATATGCTTCCATATATTGGTGAAGTCACAATCTTGATAGTGCCTTCTGTGTACCGTGCCCAAAATGTTAGCATCTCATGCTCTCAAGACTTTCTGTCATCTTTAGCATGCGGGCTTTGCAAAGTTACATCTTTTTGTTTTCGAATCTGTTTTTGGTGGAAAGGAAAAAAGTGTAACTGGAAAGAGTGATTGTGTGGTGCTTGTGCACATAGATTGTTTGTAACATTACTCTTATTAAAAAATTTTAAACTGAATCATGATTTTGAAGTTTTGTGGCCTACTTTTCTCGTCCTAGAAAATCGAAAATCTATGAGCCGTTGAGGTTAATAAAATTTGTCGACATTTGCTCTCGTCACACTTCAACTTCCTTTCCTTGTATGGTTAGTATTGAACTAATTTGATGCCCCTTTCTGCTCTGAGAAAATAAGTAAATGAATTTGATGATCGAGAAAATGGGAGCTTTCCAACATGAATCGAGGACAAATTTGGGGGTTTGGAGGATGAAGATTTTTTTTTTTTTTAAGAAATAGGCTTCATTAAACTATAAATTGAAGATTACAAGTGTGGCTTATAAGAATTGAGAAATCTCAGTTTAAAAATCAACTAAATATATTTTGAGCTCAACTTTTAAAACTTCAGACAAAATATCTGAGTGAACTAAACAATTGCTTGCAAAGAAAGCAGTTTACTAAAGTCTCTCTTTCATAAGAGGAGAGATACTAAAACTCTACGAACATAATATTTGGAAAATTATTTTTTATTATAAATTTTTTTTTATACAAATACAACAAGAAAATACACAACTAAACAACCTAAGACACAAAAAAAAAACAACCTAAGAAAATTTGTTTGAACAACCGAGAAGATGAACAAAATTGGGTCATCAGCTGCGGACGAATGGCTTGAAGTTTGAACTATAAGCCAAAGACCAATGGGGAAAAAGTAGGAAGTTCAAAGGAAGTTCACATAGAGATCTTACTCAAAACGTTTATATAAATGACACGATTTCAGTTTCGTTTGTTTTAAGAAACTTCGCAAATTTATTTTATTTTATTTAATCATTATAAATTTGAAATTGTCAAATAATAATATAAACAATTTAATTTTTTCAAATTTTAAAATAAAAATAATATTAAAAAATATATTCTACTAATATTTTATTTAACTTTTAATTTTTTTTTCAACTCATTTTATCTAATTATTACAACTCTCACAAATTTTTACATAAAATATAATAAATAATTTAATAATTTAAATTTTAAAATAATATTATAATAATATTTTATTTAATTTTTAATTTTTACCTCAATTCGCTATCTAAACCTAACCTTAACATAATACCTTAGATTTCATTTAAAATAAAAATCACTTTTATAATCTAATATATTCTATCGTATCATATTAATTTGTCAGCTTATTAGGTATATTTATTTATAGACAAAATATAATCCAATTTTAAATAGAAAACAATAAACAAATAATCAATCCCAAAACAATTAATTATTAACACTGAGAGTATTTCATCAACATAAGTAACTCTAAGGCTGTAATTGAGTCGAGTTTTAGCTTATCGAATTCAGCTTGATTCAAAATATTCGAGCTCGAGCTCGATTTTGACATCGAGATTTTCATTTATTTTTTGTTTGAGCTCGACTCAATAAGCTAAACTTTCAACTTGAATTTAAATTCGAACTCGTCTCACAAATGAACTCGAGTAAAGTCAAGTCGAGTTCGAGCTCGAGCTAAATAAAAAATTAATACTTAATATCTAACTAGTTGATATTTATTCATAATAATACTATGTTATATGCTTACATTTATTATTAATAAATACACATAATATGATAGTATATATATATATATATATATATATATATATATTTCATACATGGTTCTTACGTACTAATATATGAAATAATTAAATTGTATATACTAATTATTGTATAAATTATAAAACATAGTTATAAAGTATATTCATTATATAAACATAAGTAATTAGATTACATATTACATATTTAATTATAAAAGTATTATATTATTAGCAATACATATATATAACATATATATGTGTATATATTTATCAATATATGAATGAACTTTAATTGAGTCAAGCTAACGAGTCGACTTGAACATAAATGAGCAAGTCTTAGCTGAATCAAGTTAAGTTTTGTTAGGTATGTATAATTTATTAGTAAAGTAGGTAACTGCTTTCATGAGCAATTTTTTTTTTACGAGTCAAGTTTAATTCAAATTTAAATAAACGAGTATGAATGAATTATCGAATAGACTAATTCATTTACAGCCTTATGAATAAGCCTTACATTTTAATTAGCGTAATTTTTTCGATCAACTTAGATTTATAAGGGTTTTTCTCTCCCTTATGTGAAACCTCTTTCTACCTTCCGGCTGGGAAGCTAGTCTCCTGCTCTGTAATCTCCAGATCTCTAGAGCAATCCCCCCATCTCTACTCGGCGGGTGTGGAAGAAGATCTAATTAACTTATGCGAAGGACTTACACTAACGGAAGTCGAGAGAGAAGAACTATCCCTCTCAGAAGATGACTCTCTGCTCTGTAATGATACTGTTGCCAAGATGACTAATACAAGAGGGGGGTGAATTGGGTTATAAAAACAATTAACACTTATAAATCAAATACACAATATAAAATATAAATAAAAATACAAAGCAACAAGAAATATAAAGAGTAAGGGCAAGAAGAAGCAAACTCAGTATTTTAACGAGGTTCAGCCCCACTGTCTATGTCCTCGCCTCAAGTTATCCCTTGAGAATCCGAAATTCACTATTCAATCTCCTTCAGGTGGAGATAGAAACCTATTACACTTTTGAGCAACATCGCTACAAAGAATCCGTGTAGAACACCATCTACACTTGCAATCACCTCACACTTGGTGATTTAACTATTCCCTATGTAGAACACCTTCTACACACATAAGGGTTATACGCACCCTCTTACAAATACAAGAGCTGATAGTGGATAAATTATCAGAGTACACTCCTCAATGAGTGAAATAAGAACAATACAGCGCAACTTATACCTATCTCAAAATGAACAAGAATTAAGGTACAAAACTTAGAGAATAGAGAATAAGGGCTTTGAAATAATGATGCAAAACTTAGCAATTGATGTGTAAACTCTTGTTTTGGTTTTTTGTAAAACTCAAGCGAGCTATTTATAGGCAAATGAGTTTTCATATTCAAATTTGAAAATGTTTACATGTCAAATAAGAGCACTATTCACTTTTCAAAAGATTCAAATAAAAACATCTCATTTTTATATTTGTCAAAAACAACTCCATTCATTTTTCAAAGAAATCAAACCTAATCTTTTACTTTTCATACATGACAAAATGAATATGATTTATTTTTCAAACCAAATCATCTTCTTTTGCATATGTCAAAAAAACACACAACCACCCTTCAAAATTTTCAAACAAAATCATCTATTTTTTACATTTATCAAAAAAACACATAACTACCATTCAAGATTTTCAAACAACACATGTTTATGTTAAAGATGACAATCAATCATCTTACAAATTTAAATCTTTATGCATATATGAAAAAAAAAAATTGAAATTAAATATTTTAATAAAGTTATGCACATGTAAAAAATGCAATTTGATGATTTATGAGAAAATATTAATTTTGAGTTTTAATCCAATTTCAAATTTTAAGAGATGTACAAAATTACTCTATGAGCTTCATTTGTAGACTTGATATTCTTTTTGCTCATGCTTGATTTCTTGATGTGCTTAACTCTCTTCATGTGTAGACAACTTGAGTTTGGGTCTTGAATTTATTTATTATCATCAAAATTTATACGTAGATACGAGATTTGAAACATTAGGTTCAACAATCTCCTCATTTTTTATGATGACAAATACTTAGTAGAAATCTGGGACCTGCAGTAATACTTAAGCCCCCCTTGAAAATATGCGTTAGTTTTTCAAATAAAATATAGACATGATTCTATCATATATAACAGGTTAGTATAATACTAGTATAAGACTTCTCCCACTTTTGGCAAAATTAAAAAGAACCGCAATTGGTTTCAGTAAAATTTCTTCTCGCAATAATCAATAACTAAATAAAACGGTGCGTTAGTAGAAACTATAGAAAAATGAATAATTGGAGCAACCCATTTCCGACAAAAGCTGTAAAAGCTGAGGCCTAACTTTATCGTCTCAGTTCGGAAGGAGATTTAAATCTGCTTGATGTTGTTGACGAATTAGATGTTGCAGAGATTTGAAATTGAATAAGTGGAGTCATCCGTGTCCAACAAAGGTTGCAAAAGCTGTCGGCCTAACTCTAGAAATTCGGTGCGGAAGGAGATTCAAGTCCGCTTGACGTTGTTGACAAACGAGATTTTGTAGAGATTTGAAAGCTTTTGATTTTTGTTTAAATGATCATTTTCACCCATCGAATACTCACAAAAAAAAATCTCTCATTCCTCATTGATCAAGTATCTGTTTATCCAAAATGACAGAATGGCAGAGAAAATTTCTTCTGGTAATCTTTCGGATTTGAACCAAGAACCGTCTTTATCAATCATCTCTCCCATCTCATCCAGCATATCTTGTAAGTTTAACTAAGTAAGATTTGAAGAGATGATAGTGTCTTATTCTTATTTTCGTCTCTATAAGAGCAATTCTTAGCTTTATCTAATTTGCATCAAATCTTTTTCTCATTTTTATAATTTGCCTGCATTCTCATCTACAAATTTTTAATGGCTCGTCAATTTTCCTTCAGTACTTCTCATGATCAATCTATTTCTGCTTCTATCGTAGGTGCCATGAAGCAACAAGAAACTGATTTAGCTAATAAATCAGATCATGATGCCATTTATGAGCTTGTGGGTCTCGGGACTCGATACTCATCATCCATTGTTGCTTTTTCCGCTCGATTGCAGTCTAAAATTTGCAAAATTGAGAAGCTTAGCGAGACTATCTCTGTACTTCAACGACTTATTTATGAGTCAAACAGAAAAATAGTAGAGTTACAGCAATAGAATAAGGATTTAAAATCCTTGCTTGCCTTTTCATTTCGATTGCCTAATCTTTTAGATGAGAATAACATGTCGATCTATGAAGAGCAAATGCAGTTGAAAGATGAGGCTAGAAGTCTCAAGTTTTTGTAAGTCATTTGAGATAATGGAATAAAAATGTTTAACAGATATTCATGACATGCATCATTCCTATTTCTCTTCTAATCATACATAATCTATCTTCTGGTAGAGGTTTTATGAAAATGTCTGTCAATTGTTTGTGTGTGCTTGTGAATTGTAATACAATATTTCCTTTCTGCACATGATCTCTAAAAATAATGATATTTAATTTCAATATGCTTAGTTCTAGAAAGTTGTATAGGGTTCTTTGAAAGACTTATATCACTTGTATTATCACATTTGATTGGAATATGATTGTACATAAGTTTAAAATCTCCAAGCTGTTGTTTCATATAAAAAAAATTGAGCACGAAAACTACCTGCAATAATATACTCTGCCTCAGCAGTAGATAATGCAATAGAATTTTACTTTTTACTAAATCATGAAACAAATGCATGACCTAAAAAATGACATGTTCCATTAGAACTTTTTCAATCAACTTTGCAACTAGCATAATCTGCATCTGAATAATTGATAAGATCGAAAAAAGCATGCTTATGATATCATAACCCTAGGTTTATACCGGCAAGATATCTAAGAATGCGCTTGACGGCAATCAAATGAGATTGCTTTGGAGATGATTGAAAACTTGTACATAAATATGCACTGAACATAATATCAGGTCTACTAGCTGTCAAATATAATACACTACCAATTATACATCGATATACTTTTGAGTCAACTGGCTTACCACTTTCATCATTATCAAGTTTGGTGGTTAGGCTCATTGGTGTTCCAATTACCTTCGCACATTCTATCTCAAATTTTTTTAGTAACTCTTTGATATATTTTGACTGATTAATGAATGTTCCACTTTTTGCTTACTTGATTTGCAATCTGAGAAAGAAATTAAGTTCTCCTATCATGCTCATTTCAAAATTTTCCTGCATACTTTTAGCAAAATCTTGATACATATTTTCATTAGTAGTACCAAATACTATATTATCCACATAAATTTGAACTAGAAGAATATCATCCTGTTCATATTTGATGAAAAGAGTTGTATCAATTTTTCCTCTTGAAAAACCTTTTCCAATTAATAAACCACTAAGCCTTTCATACTAAATTCTAGGAGCTTATTTGAGTCCATATAAAATTTTTGTGAGCTTAAAAATATGATTAGGAGAGATATGATTTTCAAAACCTGGAGGTTACTCAATATATACCTCTTCATTTATAAAACCATTTAAGAAAGCACTTTTAACATCCATTTGAAAAAGTTTGAAATTTTTATAACATGCATATGCAAGTAACATTCGAATAGCTTCTAATCTTATGACAGGTGCATACGTTTCATCATAATTGATTCCTTCCTCTTGGTTGAAATCTTGGGCTACAAGTCTAGCATTGTTTCTAGTGATGATTCTGGACTTATCTTTTTTATTTCTAAAAACTCCTTTTATTCCAATAACAGTATGATTTTTGGGTCTAGGAACAAGTGTCCAAATATCATTTCTTTCAAACTAATTTAGCTCTTCTTACATAACTAAAATTCATGATTCATCAAGCAGTGTTTCATCAATATTTTTGGGTTCAATATGAGATATAAAAGCAATGTAATTACAAATATTTTTAAGAGATGATCGAATACTTACACCTAGTGAGGATTGAGGATTCTCCTATAATTTGTTTCACTAGATGATCTTTCACATGTTTCCACTGTTTGGTTGCATCTTGTACTAAGTTTTGATGATCTTTCCTGATGTCTCCATGTTGGACTTCTTTCATTATATTCTTTTTGTTAAGATTGAAACTATTTGTATTATTTGTTCCTTCTATTCCCATGATCTTCCTTTTTGAATTGTCTCCAAATGTCACGCGTCCTTCTTCTTTAGAAGTGAGGTCAATGAATTTAGTTTTGGTACCCAAATTTTTTGGATCCTTTATTTATTAGTATTAGAAAAAACAAGATTCTTTGGTACCCATATGCCTCTAATAGTCATTGTATGTTTTCTTATAATAGGACAAGCATGATAGTTATGACAATTTCTATTGCAAAAATTACAAATAACATATGACAAATTTGAAAACCTTGAGTGATTTTAATAATGTTTTTCTTTAAAAAAATTATTTTTATGAAAAGAATTTTGAAAATTTAATTTTGATTTAGTTGGTTTATCAAATAAATTTTTATAGAGTTTGAAATTTTCTTTTAGCATGTATCCTAAGCCTACCTTATCAAAAACATATATTTGATTACCTAGAAGTTTTTCAAAGTTTCTTTTTCTATTTGTAAAGTTTTCAACAATCTTTTCTAAATCAATCACTTTTTCAACTCATGATTTTCATCTTTCAAAACAACATTTTCTTTTCTTAAAACATCATTTTTATTTATTAAAGAAGACTTTTTCTTTTTCAAAGCAGTATACTTGATACCCAATTTTTCAAATTCCTCATATACTTCTTCCGAAACATTTTATAATTTTGCATAAGAAGGATTTTCAATATTTTCAAAATTTCTTACCTCAAGATCATCTTAAGCCATAAGACAAAGATTTGCTAATACTTCATTGCTTGCGTCGTTGTCTGAACTACTTGAATCATCATCCCATGTAGTTTTCATTACTTTCTTGCCTTTGCATCGATCTTTTTTTAGCAGATAACAATCTGCTTTGATATATCCAGACTTTTTACATTTATAACAAATTAATGAATCATTTTTACCTGTATCTTTGTTGGAAAACTTTTTGAAATATTTCTTTGGAGGAGCTTTATTTTTCTTTAAGAATTTCTGAAATTTTCTTGTGATCATTGTAATTTTTTCATCTTTATTATCGCTTTCTTCGTTTTCATCGCTTTCACTTTCATAGGGAACAACTTTGAGTGCCAAGCTCTTCTTTTGCTTTCCTTCTTCTTCTTCTCATCTTTTCAATGTGTATTCGTGGGTAATAAGTGATCCGATGAGTTCATTTACTTTGAATTTTTTGAGATCTTTACTTTCAAGAATTGCCGTTACTTTTGATTCCCAACGTTTTGACAGAGAATTGAGAAATTTTCTTATTATCTCCAAGTTAGGATAAACTTTTCCAAGAGCTGTCAAGCTATTTATAATGTTAGTAAAATAAGTATACATAAAGGAGATAGATTCATCATCAATCATTTTAAACATTTCATATTCATGCGTAAGAATACAAACTTTTGATTTTTTGACTTGCAAAGTTCCTTCATAAGTTATTTCCAAGTTATCCCAAATTTTCTTTGCTGTCCTGCAAGTCATTATTCTGTTAAATTTATTGTCATTGAGAGTATTATACAGTAAATTCATAGTCATTACATTCACTGTATAAAGTCTATCATCTTCACGATTAAACTCTTCTTCTTCCTTGTTGACCCTTACTCCATCAACAATTTTTGTTGGAATATAAGGTTCATTTACAATACATTTCTTGATTTCTCGACCTTGAGACTGAAGAAATATTCTCATTTTAGTTTTCTAGAAAATATAATTGTCTCTACAAAATAGCAGAGGCCGAATACTGGATTGACTTTCAGCGAATGTAGCTGCAATATTAGTCATATGATCTTAACTCAACAGATAATTAATCTTATAATAGAGTCATTGCTCTGATACAAATTGTTGCCCAAATGACTAATACAAGTGGGGGGGTGAATTGGGTTATAAAAAAATTAATACTTATAAACCAAATACACAATATAAAATATAAATAAAATACGAAACAGTAGGAAATATAAAAAATAAGGATAAGAAGAAGAAACTCAGTATTTTAACGAGGTTCAACCCCACTGCCTACGTCCTCACCTCAAGCTACTCCTTGAGGATCCTAAATTCATTATTCAATCTTTTTCAGATGGAGATAGAAACCTATTACACCTTTGAGCAATACCGATACAAAGAATCCGTGTAGAACACTCTCTACACTTGCAATCACCTCACATTTGGTTATTCAACTATTCCCTGTGTAGAACACCTTCTATATACACAAGGGTTATACTCACCCTCTTACAAATACAAGAACTGATAGTAGGTAGATTATCAGAGTACACTCTTCAATGAGTGAAATAAGAACAATACAGCGCAACTTATATATATCTCAAAATGAACAAAAATTAAGGTACAAAACTTAGAGAAGAGAGAATAAGGGCTTCGAAAGAATGATACAAAACTTAGCAATTGATGTGTAAGCTCTTGTTCTGAATTTTTGTAAAACTCAAGTGAGTTATTTATAGGCAAATGAATCTTCATATTCAAATTTGAAAATGTTCACATGTCAATTAAGAACACTATTCACTTTTCAAAAGATTCAAATAAAAACATCTCATTTTTATATTTGTCAAAGACAATTCCATTCATTTTTCAAAAAAATCAAACCTAATTTTTGACTTTTCATACATGACAAAATGAACATGATTTATTTTTCAAACTAAATCTTCTTCTTTTACATATGTCAAAAAAACACACATCACCCTTCAAAATTTTCAAACAAAATCATCTATCTTTTGCATTTGTCAAAAAAATATACAACCACTTTTCAAGATTTTCAAACAACACATGCACATGTTAAAGATAACAATCAATCATCTTACAAATTCAAATCTTTATGCATATGTGAAAAAAAAATTGAAATTAAATATTTTAATAAAGTTATGCAAATGTAAAAAATGCAATTTGATGATTTATGAGAAAATATTAATTTTGAGCCTTAATCCAATTTCAAATTTTATGAGTTTCATTTGTAGACTTGATCTTCTTTTTGCTCATGCTTGATTTCTTGATGTGCTTAGCTCTCTTCATGCATAGACAACTTGAACTTGAACTTGAGTCTTGAATTTATTTGTTATCATCAAAATCTATACGTAGATACGAGATTTGAAACCTTGGGTTCAACAGACACCAACAAGCTCTCTCTGGCTACCCTCGTGATAGCAGATCGCGAAGTTAACAAAGGAGCCTTCAATTCTATGATGTCCAAGGCATGGAAGCTCGAAGGCCAGTAACATTTAAGGACCTAGGGATGAACAAATTCCTGGTAGAGTTCCAAACGCCTGAAGAGAAAACTAGAGTAACACAAGGGCGGCATTGGGCTTTCGACAAACGCTTGGTGTGCATCTAAGAGTGCGAAGCACACATGGCCGCCTGTGATCTGAGTTTCACATATGAACCCTTCTGGGTTTAGTTCCATGATATCCCTTTTCGTTGGACTGAACAAGAAAGTCGGAGAAAAACTAGGGGCATCGATCGGCCAAGTTGTTCTAGCAGATGTAGACGCAAATGGACGTGCTTGGGGAAGCTTCCTCCGCATGAAAGTGATGATTAACATCTCAAAACCCCTAGCAAGAGGCCGAATCCTCAACTTCGACGGCACCAGAAGGTGGATCACATTCAAGTATGAACGAATGCCCAATTTCTGCATCTATTGTGGCACTATTCGCCATGGACATACAGGATGCTCTAGCACTAACAGGGATGGAAGGACTCGAGACACTCAACAGCTGCAATACAGGGAATGGATCAGAGCAGGTACTCCAACCAAACTAGAAACTCACCCATCGTACTCCAGCAGTATAGTCGGCGAGGTGGAAGCATCTTCAGACCAGCATAATCAGTCCGGTGAGCAGAGGTCTGACAGAGGGGGAACAAGCTCTGACCAGGAGGGGCCTCTCCCTATTACCCAGTCCCAGGAGGAGAACGGACTGGTTATATCCTAGCTAGCCGTTGATGAACCTTTGTTTCCCAGTAGCAGACTACTTTCCCTCAGTCCACTGGTCACAAGCCGAAAAATAGATATGCTTACAATAGCAAACAAGGAACCATCGGCTAATACCCATAAGCCCCTTCTGTGCCTAGTGGACAAATCAACTGTCTCCACCCAAGCAAATCAACCCCGGGTGTCGAGACACCAGGACCAGGATATGGTGCTCCCTGAAGAGCACGCACAGGTAAGTCCCCTAACCCACTCTTTGATTGCTCCCCCGGTGATGCCTAGCAAAAAACTCCCATGTAATAACTGGAAACGCAGGGCTAAGGGCTTCCCTGGACCTTTCAATATTTCATCGCCTAAATTGGGTGTTAAAAAAGGCATAAAGAAGCGGCTTCTCAGTCCCAATGGGAAAGCTTTCAAGAGCTCCAAGAAGCTCAAACTCTCCTTAATGGCAAAGGCTGTTTCACAGCCTTGCCAGCCCCAATGGATTCTATTGTTTGGAACTGTCGAGATTTGGAGAATCCTCAGACAATCCGTGAACTCTACTTAATTGTGCGAGAAAAATCCTCCTGATTTAATCTTTCTAATAGAAACAAAGTGTAGGAGAAATAGAGTGGAGACTATTTGTAATATGCTTGGTTTTAATTATAGTTTTATTGTTGATTGTGTGGGCCGGAATGGTGGCATTGCCGCCCTCTAAACTGATAAATTTGCCTTTGAACTTGACACTTACTCACTGAGGCACATTTCCCTTAAATTTGTTCCTAGTTCCTCTAATAGTTGCGCCTTGGTAACATGTTTTTATGGGCACCCAGTAACAGCTAAAAGGAAAGAAGGCTGGAACTTATTGAGAATTCTGAATCCTGATTCTAATGTACCTTGGCTATGTATGAGAGACTTTAATGAAATTATTTCGCAAGAAGAAACAACTAGTATGTGTTTGAGACCTCTTTGGCAGATAGAAGACTTCAAAGCCACTTTATTGGATTGTGAACTAGGGGATCTCAGATATGATGGCTCAAAGTTCACCTGGTGCAACAATAGACTTGGACCAGACTTCACCAAAGCTAGATTGGACAAAGCAATGTCTAATGGTGCATGGAGCAACTTATTTCCACTCAATTCAGTTCTTGTCATGCTTGTGCAATGCTCAGACCATAGCCCCTTATTCATCCTAAGTTCCGAATTTGAACCAAGACAGATTGCCACCAAAAAATTGTTCAGATTTGAAGCTGCCTGGTTTAAACATCCTAAATGTGTGGAAGTGATCAAGAAAGCTTGGCAGGGTGCTAACCAATTAGGGCCCAATGCTGAAATCACCAAAAAAGGTATAGAGAGATGTGGTTTCCAACTGAAAGAATGGTACAAATTCGAAAGGAAGCAAAAACAGCAAGGGATCACCAGAAAAATAGAGGAGCTGCGTACTCTACAGGTAGACAGCTCAGATAGTAATCTTAAGAGGACAAAACATCTTTAGAAAGAAATGAATGATATTCTAGAAGAGGAAGATGTCATTTGAAAACAAAGAGTCAAGCAAAAATGGCTACAGGAAAGGGATAGAAATACCACTTATTTCCATAGGTGCGCCACTCAAAGAAAATAGAAAAACACCATTCTCAAAATCAGCAATGAGAAAGGGCACTCCTTGGACACTTCTGAAGATATAGCAAAAGAATTCCAAACCTTTTATTCTCAGCTCTTTTCCTCTACAAACCCAACTGATCTTGAAACTTACCTGGAACCGATTACCCCTACTATCACAGGAGAAATGAATGAAGCATTAACCAGGGCTTATTCCAGGGAGGAAGTAGAGCAAGCCATCACAAGTATGAATCCCCTTGGCACACCTGGACCAGATGGTCTTCCGGCCATTTTCTACCAGGATTACTGGAACATTGTAGGCAAAAGGATTGTTGGAACAGTAATTCACATCCTCCACTCAAGAACTAGAATTAGGGGCATCAATCAAACATTCATCACCTTAATCCCCAAAAAGAATACCCCCCGACTGGTTTCAGATTTTAGACCCATCGGATTATGTAATGTGCTCTACAAGATTGTAGCCAAAGTCATCTCCAACAGACTCAAACTGATCTTGCCACAACTTACCTCTCTAACACAGAGCGCCTTTGTACCGGGCAGACTTATCTCAGACAATGTTGTGGTAGCCTATGAACTCCTCCACTTTATGCAGAACAAAATCAAAAGCAAAAAAGAAGATTATATGGCACTCAAGCTGGATATGAGTAAGGCATATGACAGAGTTGAATGGAGTTTTTTAAGAGCAATATTGATAAAATTAGGATTTGACTCCTTAGTAGTCGAGCTTATCATCCAATGTGTGGAAATGGTCTCCTATTCTATCCTTATCAATGGAGTTCCCCAAACTCCCATCATACCTTCACGTGGCATCAGACAGGGAGACCCTCTTTCCCCTTATTTATTTATCTTATGCTCTGAAATTCTTAGTTAATTTCTAATAATAACTGAACAAAATGGCCAAATTTTTGGT
The DNA here is from genome assembly GCA_036559045.1 of Platycarya longipes. Classification (NCBI taxonomy): domain Eukaryota; kingdom Viridiplantae; phylum Streptophyta; class Magnoliopsida; order Fagales; family Juglandaceae; genus Platycarya; species Platycarya longipes. The sequence goes on along the minus strand of CM071796.1, from coordinate 12,087,880 downwards.
ATCTCGGTGACTAAAGACTCTTTTACCATTAACCACTTATTTTTTGCTGATGATAGTTTGTTTTTTTGCAAGGCACTTCCTTCAGAATGGGACAAACTACACAAAATCCTAGAAGCTTACGAGAAAGCATCAGGACAGAGATTGAACTTGGACAAGACCTCCATCATGTTTAACAAAAATACCAAGGTGGCAATCCAACAAGCCATCCTGGCAACGGCAGGAATCAAAGCAACGGGACCCTTCGAAAAGTACCTGGGCCTACTCCCCTTCATCAGTCGACACCGAAAAAAGGCCTTTAACCCAATTCTTGAGAGGATTAAAGCCCAGATGTGCAATTGGAAAACCAACTCACTCTCTCTTGTTGGTAAAGAAATACTCCTCAAAGCAGTTATCGAGACCATCCCCACTTACAGCTTGGGAATTTTCAAGATTCCAAAGGGAACCCTCAAAAGTTTTAACAAACTTATGCAAGATTTCTGGTGGGGAAAGAAAGATAATCAGCCTAAAATACATTGACTCAGTTGGAAAGGAATGGGAGTTGCAAAAAAATTTGGGGGTTTGGGTTTCCGAGACTCTGAAGCCTTCAACCTAGCATTACTTGCCAAACAAGGGTGGTGCCTAATGCAATTCCCATCCTCTTTGGTGGCGAAGGTTTTACAAACAAAATACTATGAAGGAAAGGATTTCTTGAATGCATCCTTGAAAACAGGCGACTCTTACGTTTGGCAAAGTATTATGGCTGCGAAGCCCCTCCTTTGTGAGAGTTTACTTTGGAGAATAGACAATGGAAAATCAGTTAGCATCTGGGAAGACAAATGGGTACACTTACAATACTCCTTTAAAATTCAATCCCCTCCCTCCTTACTCCCAAAGGAAGCTAAAGTGGGGCTCCTCATTGATGCCGTGAAGAAAGAGTGGAAGAATCAACTAGTTCAAGACATATTCAGCTTAGAAGAATCAGCACTATCCATCAGATCCCAATTAGTCAATGTGGAAGTTCGGACCAACTCTCATGGAGATGCACATTGAATGGAAAATTCACAGTTAGGTCGGCTTATCACCTTCAAGGCACCATAACAAAAGGAAAATTTGGACAACCATTCGAACCTACTCCCCCCTGAGCATCTGGACTAATATATGGAAACTCCAAGTACCCCATGCCATCCAGACCTTCTTATGGAGAGCAGGAAGAAACTTACTTCCACCAATGCACACCTATTCAAAAAGAAAATAGTAGACTATCCAGTTTGTTCAATCTACCTTCAGCACCCTGAAACTACCACGCATGCACTATGGTCTTGTCCGGGTGTACAGGATGTGTGGAGTAACTATTCAAGGAAATTGCAAAAATTATCCCTCTCAGAAGGTGACTTTACTGATATTCTTGATTTTATTTTCTCCACAGGGTATGAGGATTCAATCATGGAAGCAGCATACGTATTCAGGCATATTTGGCTCAGAAGGAACAAGATGGTCTTCGAGGGAACCCTTCTCACCCCAGCACAAGTACTAAAGCAGGTCCGAGCGAGCTTAGCAGATTTGGAAATTTATGATGTAGGGTGAAGAAGCTATCAGGCAACATCCCCCAGTCCGGAACCACCACCTACCTGGCGCAACTCTCTAGAGATGATGTTAAAGCTAATTGGGATGTGGCAATCGACAAAAGCAACTGCAGAATCAGTATAGGAGTGGTGATTCGTGACACAAATGGACAAGTTCTAGCCACTCTACAAAGCTCTCGAATCCTCTTCTAGGAGAGGCAATTGCAGCAACACGAGCCATCTCATTCAGCTTGGAGATAGGGATCAATACAAACCTTATCTTGGAAGGTGATGCCAAAATTATTGTTGACAACCTTAACAACAAAGATGATTCCTGGAACATAACTGGACTCATAATTCGAGACGCCCGGCTTCTGCTCAGAAATTTTAGAGTTTTCTCTATAGTTCATACTCCAAGGGTAGCTAATATGGTGGCCCATATTTTGGCCAAAAATGCTTTGATCCTTGAGGATGAATGCGTTCACCTAGAATCATTCCCCTTTGTATTAGCAACTTACTCTAATTTATGATATGATGGTCTTTCATTTCGAATATATATATATCATCAATTGTTCTTCTAGAAAAAGCAAATCTACTTCTAACATTTTCTAACAACTTGCCTGCTAAATTTTTTTTTTTATCACTTGCCTACTACTTGCTAGATAGAGGCCTATCATCCTCCAACTGGTATTAAACTTAAAATGATTAAATATTTCATTGTTAAGTGATAAATTAAGTTCTTGTTTATTTTTTAAAGATGAAATAAAATGAAATAAGATAAAAAAAAAAATATTATTATAAAATATTTTTTTAATATTAATTTTGTATGGAGATTTGAAAAAAAAGTTTTAGAATTTGAAAAAATATAATTTTTTATTATATTTTATAAGAATATTTATAAAATATAATGATAAGTTTGAGATGAATTTAAAATTTTCATTTCATTCCCAAAACAAATCGGCCCTAATGTGAACTGTTGTCACAGTTCAACATATTAGTTTGGTGGTCAACTTGTATTGTAGGAGAATTAGTGCATATCTCTTGGAAACATGAGCTTAATCGTTGGACGACAACACGCTAGTGAATCATAAATGTGTTTATTGTGAATTGTTTTTATTTTATATAAATAGGAAATACTACCCATAAATTTAAATACTCCTAAGTTCTATAGAAATTTAGAGAAAAAATTTTTTTTTTAAAATTTTTTTTTGACTATTTTATATTGGGTTTAAGGATCTCAATCTTTTGAACATTGGCTATTTTATATTGAGTTTGAGGATATTGGTGTTGTATTTTGTAAGTAAATTATCAAAAAGTCTAGTGCACGCAACGAATCTTCTTTAAGAAATGTGTCTACGACAACGTGCCTCAACTCATAGTTTTCTCTTTCTCAAATTTTCATTTCTTTCCTAGTTCTCAAGTTTAAATACTCCATAATTATTCTAAATCTCTCGTTGATTTTGCTTAATGCGATGTTTGAGGACCTTTCTCCACCCACATCGTTGAAATGTGGAAGGTTACAAATTTTTATTAACTATTATTGATGATTGTACACGTGCAACTTGGATTTACCTCTTTAGGTTTAAATAAGAAGTTTCAACTCTCAAAAAAAAATTTCTAGAATGATTAACTGACATTTCTAAATTTCCATACCAAAATAAAGAAGAATCCTCAATAACCAAACAAAACTTCCATACCAAATAAAGAAGATTCTTACGAATCATGGTATCGAGTTTTCTCTCTCTAAATTCCAAAATTTTAAAGGATCATTCATCAATATATCACGATGTGCACATGTAAAATTGAAATCCCTCAAAACCCACAATCAAATTGAAACCTTACCCAAGAAAGCCAAGAATCAAGTCAATATGATCTAAACACTTTGAAATCTTATTTCAAAAATCTAGATTGCAGTAAGAACGCCATAAAGGTTTTGTCTTTAATAAGTTCTTAACTCAATCAAGAATAAATAGAGAAAACAAGAATTCTTTAGAAGAAACTTCATTCACCTTAAAGCTACCATAGAAAGTGCAGCTACAATGTTTTAAATAATCGTGACTAGAAACTCTAGGACTAAACGTGCCTTCATGGGCTAGGCTGAACATCTCCACACCCAAAAATCTCAAACTACACACCTATAGTTAATAAAATTAGTTTACTTAATGAATTAAATAGGCCCAAAAGCCTATAACCATAAAAATATAATATATGCTCACACACACTAGATTCTTTTAATGTGACATCAACATCATTCTCACAAATTGATGCTTCTCTTAGAGAATGTTCCCTCAACAATCATAGTTATCCACCACATTTTTCTCATACTAGTGATCCTCAGAACACTATTTCTTCATTAATATATCCTCAGAGATTAAATAGAATTAGAGGAGATCCTGGTTACTTGTAGAATTTTTATTGCAATTCTTCTATTGCACGCTGTATCAGATTTTAAACTAGATCCTATTTCTTTAGGCACTCAGTATAATACTTCTAATTTTGTCTCTTATGCTTGTTTGTCTTCTAGTCATAAATAATTTGTATTAGTCATTACTCCTTACATTGAACTTGAGTTTTATCATCAAGCAGTCTTGCATTCTCATTAGAGAGATGCTATATTTGCAAAGATTGCTAAGACTATTACTACTTTACTCCTGGTTAAATATCGTGCTGATGGTTTTATAGAGATATATAAATCAAGCTTTATTGCCATGGGTTATACCCAAAACTAAGGTTTACACTATTATGTAACTTTTTCACAAGTGACTAAAATGATCATTGTTAGAACTATACATGCTATCAACTGCTGTCCAAAATTGGCATTTAACTCAACTTGATGTGGAAAACAATTTTTTGCATGTAGATTTATTGGGAGAGGTATATATGAAGTCACCTCCTATTTTCACACTAAAGGAGAGTGTAAATTTTGCAAATCGAGTAAGTCTCTTTATGGTTTAAAGCAAGTTTCACGCTAATGATTTTCACAAGTTTTTTCCAATACCTTTATTGATATGGGTTTTGTACAACCCAAAGCTGATTATTCACTTTTGACTAAGTCACAAGGTCCTTCTTTCATTGTTATTTTTGTTTATGTCGATGACATCTCGATAGCAACCAATGATTTACAATCTGTGGAACATTTGAAATCTTTACTTGATGATAAGTTCAGAATTAAGAATCGTAGACAACTTAAATACTTACATGGTTTGAAAGTGGCTAGATCCCCCAAAGCATCTCCTTGTGTCAGAGGAAATATGCTCTTGAAATGCTCTAAGATGTTATTTCCTTGGTGCTAAACCAATTTCTCTTCCTATGGAGCAAAATTTGAAACTTACCAAAGATGATGGAGAACTACTAGAAGATCCAACAGTTTTTCACTAGATCATTGGTAGGCTCTTGTATCTCACCATAACCAGAACTAACTATTCTTGCTCTTCATTGAGTTAGCCAATACATGGATAAGCCTTGGCATCCTCATTTGACAGTAGCTTATCCCACCTCATGGATTTTTGTTTCTAGTTAATAATTACTTAACTATTAAAAATTATGCAAATTCAAATTGGACATCCTGCCTTACAGTTGTTGGTATACAAGCAGCTCCTTTACTTTTTACTTTTCTTGGTGAATATCTAGTGCCTAGGAGATCCAACAAGCGACCAATTATTTCTCGCACTTCAACTGATGTTGAATATCGTTCAATAACATCTACTACTTGTGAAATTGTTTGGCTCCTTACCGTTCTCTCTAATGTTTTGTATATTTCATTCTCAAAGTGTTCGACTGCTTTGTGATAGGCTGCCTTGTATGTTGTTGCCATTCCAGCTTTTTTCATGAATGTAAATAAATACATTGGGTTGGATTGTCATTTCATATAGGACAAGATCCAAGCCAAATTAGTCAAGATAAGAATTCATTCAATTTACTCTCCCTTGATGATGGTATTTATTGATATGATAAAAATCGCTCAATGGGTCAGATAGAGAGAAAGAATCATTCCCGACCCGCTGAGGTGATTCAGGCCTCGTTCAGTGTTATTTAGAGCCCCTAACATTCCAATGCTGCTATATGATGATGGCGTGTACATCTATAGTAAATGAAATAAATAGAAATGGACACATAATTTTATGTGGTTTGGCATGATCCCTACATCCATGATCATTTAGGGAGGAGAATCCAATATAACACATATTTTACAGTTTCCCATTGCCTCTCGTATCTCATAGTATAAGAAAAATCATGTACCGCTTATTGAGGAGACAATCCTTATGTAAGGAGAAATCAAATGTCTTAGGAGGAGGAAGAAAAAGAAGTTGAAGAAGCCCTCTATCCTCTGGTCATACAAAGGATTTTATATACCCCCTTGTTGCATGCATCAGTTCCCTTCTCACTGTTGCGACTCTGCCTATTGCTTTCCATCACCTCCCCTCTTTTCCCCTGACACTCATGCCCCCTACATCCTATCCCATGCTTTCTGCCACCCCTATACCCTCTTATGACCTCATGTCCCCTAGAAACATCTTCCCCTTTTCTTATAGTGTTTTAAGTGGCTAGGCTTGAGGCTACTTATTTTCCCCCATCTTAGTACCCTGTGATTCTTAAGGGCCACCTATCCCAATCAAGGATCCCATAAACAAGCATTTTCCCACCATTGTTGACACAATAAAAATCGCTCAACAGGCTGAAGGGAGAGAAAGTCTTTCACAACCCACTGAGGCGATTTGGACTTCGTTTGATATTGTTTTGAGTCCCCAATGGTGTTCCAATGCGTCTATATGTTGACGACGCATATATTCATAACATATGAAATAAATAGAAATGGACACACAGTTTTACATGATTCGGTATAATGCCTACGTCCACATTTGTTTGGGAAGAAAAATCCATTATAACACATATTTTATAGTTTCTCGTTGCCTTTCGTATCCCATAGTACAGGAAAAACCATTCGTCACTTGTTGAGGATAAAATCCCCATGTAAAGAGAGATCGAGCAACTCAGGAGGAAGAAGTTGAAGAAGCCCCCTCTCCTCTGGTCATACAGAGGTTTTTATAGAGCCATTTGTTACATGCGTTAGTCCCCTTCCTCATTATTGTGCCGTTGCCCCTTGCTTTTCGTCACCTCCCTTATTTTCTCCTAACACCTATGGCCCCTACACCCTATCCCATGCTTCCTACCACCCCCACACCCTTTTGCCACCTCATGTCCCCTAGAAATCCCTTCCCATTGTCTTGTAGTACTTTAAGTGGTTGGGCATTTTCCCCTTTACAGTACCCTGCGAACAAGTATCACCCGCCACTATTGAAACAATAAAAAAAAGCTCAACGGGCCGGAGGAAGAGAAAGAGCCATTCTCGGCCCACTAAGGCGATTCAAGCCCTGTTTGGTGTTGTTTGGAGATCCCAACGATGTTCCGGTGGCTGTACAGTGACGGCGCGTACATCTATCGCGGAAGAAATGAATAGAAATGGACACACAATTTTAAGTGATTCGACATAATGCCTATATCCACGGGCGTTTGGGGAGGAGAATCCAGTATAACATATATTTTACAGTTTCTCATCGCCTCTCGTATTTCACAATACAAGAAAAATCATTTGCCGCTTGTTGAGGAGAAAATCTCTCTATAAGGAGAAATCAAGCATCTCAAGAGGAAGGAAATTTATAAGTTGAAGAAGCCCCATTTCCTTCCCCCTTGTTGTGTGCGTCAGTCTCTTTCCTCATTGCTATGCTTCCGCCTCTTTCTTTCCTTCACCTCCTATCTTTTCCCCTAATATCCATGCCCTTTACACCCTACCCATGCTTCCTATCACCCTCACAACCTCCTGCCACCTTATGTTTCCTAGAAAGCCCTTCCCCTTGTCTTGTAGTACTTTAAATGGCTGGGCTTGGGTCCACCTTTTCTCCCATTGATAGTACCCTGTCATTCTTAAGGGCCATTATCTCAATCAAGGACCCCGCAAACATGCATCTCTCGCAACTATTGATGTGATAAAAATTGCTCAACGGACCGGAGAGAAAGAAAGAGTTGTTCCTGGCCCACTTAGATGATTCTAGCCTCATTCGATGTTGCTCGGAACTCCTGGCGGTATTTCTTATGTGGCTGTACGATGATGATGCATACATTTATTGCAGATGAAATAAATAGAAATGGATATACAATTTTACATGATTCGACATAATGCCTACATTCATGGACGTTCGGAGAGGAGAATCCAATATAACACATATTTTACAATTTCTCGTTGCCTCTTGTATCTCATAGTACAAGAAAAATCATGTGCCGCTTGTTGAGGAAAAAAACCCTTTGTAAGGAGAAATCGAGCATCATAGGATGAAGAAAAAGTAAAAGTTGAAGAAGCCCCCTCTCCTATATTCATACAAAGGTTTTTATAGACTCTCTTGTTGCGTATGTCAATCTCTTTCCATATTGTTGTGCCCTTACCCCTTGCTTTCCATCACCTCCATTTTTTTTCTCCTGACATCCATTCTCCCTACACCTTATCTCATGCTTTCTGTCACTCTCACACCCTCTTATGGCCATTTCATATTTCTTAGAAATCCCTTCCCCTTATCTTGTAGTACTTTAAATGGTTAGACTTGTGCTCACCCATTTTTCTCTTCACAATATTGAATGAAATCTTATACGTATAAGCTATACACATTACCGTGTATCCATCTAAAACTAAAAGCTTAAGTCTGTTATTAAGTTATGTGCTGGACTTCAATATGAATATCATGTACATTTTACATTCCTTGATAACAAGAGAACTTTCTAGTTTTTCCACTCTGTTACTCTAAAACTGAACAAAAATCACAAGTACTAATAATTCTACATAGAATTATTGCAATAATGAGGAGTACCAATTAATAAAATACTGAGTTATAACAACAATAATATACTAATGTTCATAAAAAAAAAAATCGGCTGCTCATGACGCTAGCTATTCTCCAAACTAAAATTATAGAAAAAATATAGTGATAATCGAAGTCGAGCCACATTGTCCACGGTGACTGGATCGAGCCACCACGAGGTTGATGTGGGTAAGTAAGGTCAGCAGGTTGATATACTGTTGAAGGAAAAAAAAAAAAAAAACTTTCCCTGATGTGATACTGTTGACTCTCTGCAATATGTATCAAAGTTTTTAACTACTACCCAGTTGATTATATTCAAATGATGGGCCCATGAAGTATTGGCATGGAGAAAAGACAATCAAGTTTTGGACCTATTATTTCCTTGAAAAAGTCAGTGTTACATCAGAAACAACTTAACGATACGTGGGACTTTGTACAAAAGTTAAAAACCTACTAGAAGGACAAAAATGGGTAGGAGCAAAATGGATAAGGTCCGATTGGATTATTAGACTCAATTGAGATTAATTTAAATTGAATTTATTATTTAAATATTAATTTTTAAATTATTAAATATATCTTAATTCAAAACTCTTTACATTTGAAATTCATTAATTTTTTTTCAATTCAATATTTTTTTACATATAGAACTCATAACTCTTTCTAATTTTTTTAAATATATCTAAACTCATTTTAATATTTAAATATATTTAAATTTATTTTAGATAAATTTTACAACAACTGAATCTATAAAAAATGTGAGATCTTTTTGCTTAAGTAAACTAATAGTAAAACTGTTTATATTTAAATAACAATCCGAAGCCTTCAAACATTTTCAAAATCTCGTGTGTCAACAATGTCAAGCGGATTTGATTTTCCGTCGAACCGATAATATTAGACATCAAGCTTTTACAGCTTTTATCATACATGGATGGTTTTTAATGCTATTTCCGTCGTATATAAACAAATTCTCCCTAATAACGCTGAATGAAGGAGAGAAAATTTTATATGAAAATATTATCATGTTCTCTCTAATGCATTATTTAGATGGAAATCATGTTTGAATTCTTAACCTGTTATAGATATTGAAATAATGTTTATTTATTACTTGAAAAACCGACGCATATTCTCAGGGAGAGTTTAAGTATTACTGCATGTCTCAGATTTCTACTAAGTCTGTCAAGCACTTTATATGTGGGGTTTCCTCTACCTTGTCTGACACATTTTAAATCCATAAGGTCCTGAAGTGCCAAAGAGGACAATATCGGATGGGGATATGGAACTGCATGTATCTGTCAAATCTTCAAATCACTCAGAGATTATTGCAATTCATGAAACAAGTTGAAAGTGTATTTGGCTGAGATCAATAACTCAACATATCCAAGAAACGTGTGGTTTCTCATGATCAATGATAACCGAACAATTTTATATAAAAATAATACTGCTTGTATCACTCAAATCAGAGGATGATATATCAAAGGTGACATAACCAAACATATTTCATCTAAATTCTTTTATACTCACGAACTCCAAGAGAAATATGAAATTGATGTCAAGCAGATACGATCAAGTGATAATCTGACAGATTTATTCACAAAGCATTATCAACTGCAACATTCAAGAAGATTGTGCAGAATATTAGAATGCGAAAACTTAAATATCTATCGTCATGCACTTTTCAGGGGGAGTAAATGTTCTGAAAACTTGTGTTGATTGTACTCTTTTTCCTTCGCTAAGGTTTTGTCCTACTGGATTTTTCTTTACAATATTTTAATGAGGCAGTCTTAAAGCACTTATGGATACATAAGAAAACTGTATTTTTTTTCTTTCGCCATTGGTTTTTCTTTCCACTGGATTTTTCCTTGGCAAGGTTTTAACGAGACAGATTATTTATGGGTGGTCATTCAATGGGGAGTGTAATGAAATGAAGATCGATTGGAGGGACGGCTGCCGCCCTCTGTCCCACTACTAAAATTATGTGAATGACTGCACCACTATTATTTTAAATTTTGTATAGTGACTTGCATAGTAACTTATATAGTAACTTCAAAATCTATAAATATGAGTTTCAGTTGTTATAAAATTTATAAGAAAATATATAGAACGAAGAAAGTTTCAGTTCTTAAGAGATCTTTTTATATTTCTCTCTTGCAATAATAGTAATTTTATTTTTAATTTTATAACAAGTACTAATTAATAATTCTACATAAAATTATTGCAATAATGAGGAGTACCAATTAATCAATACTGAGTTATAACAACAATAATATACTAATGTTCATAAATAAAAAAAAAAAAAAAATCGGCTGCTCACGACGCTAGCTATTCTCCAAACTAAAAATATAGTAAAAATATAGTGATAATCGATGTCGAGCCACATTGTCCGCGGTGATTCAGATCGAGCCACCACGAGGTTGATGTGGGTAAGGTAAGGTCAGCAGCTTGATATACTGTTGAAGAAAAAAAAAAAAAAAAACTTTCCCTGATGTGATACTTTTGACTCTCTGCAATATGTATCAAAGTTTTTAACTACTACCCAGTTGCTTATATTCAAATGATGGGCCCATGAAGTACTGGCATAGAGAAAAGACAATCAAGTTTTGGACCTATTATTTCCTTGAAAAAGTCAGTATTAGATCAGAAACAACTTAATGATACGTGGGACTTTGTACAAAAGTTAAAAACCTACTGGAAGGACAAAAATGGGTACGAGCAAAAAGGATAAGATCTGATTAGATTATTAGACTCAATTGAGATTAATTTAAATTAAATTTAATATTTAAATATTATTTTTTAAATTATTAAATATATCCCAATTCGAAATTCTTTACATTTGAAATTCATTAATTTTTTTTAATTCAACATTCTTTTACATACATGACTCATAACTCTTTCTAATTGTTTTAAATATATCTAAACTCATCTTAATATTTAAATTTATTTAAATTTATTTTAGATAAATTTTACAAAATTTACTTCACTATCTAAACTCATTTTTATTCATAAAAACATCAACTCAACTCCATTCAACTTAAAAATTCCGCTGAACTCAATTTAACAGACGCAACCTAAGTCAATCAATGGAAGAGAATCTTCATGGCTGAAAGAATTGGTCCCCATGTATAACAATGTGCGTCATGATTAATGGGACAAATTAATAATAGAATAAATAAATACGTAGCCCCAAAGTTTTCAATGAGATATCATTGTCTACTGCAAGCCAAAAAAAGGGTGGGAAAAGCCTACAATGTATCCCATCCTCTCTTATCTCTATCTGCACGGGAAAGGGTAAAAAGCAAATAACAGTCCAAAAACTAAAGGCCCAGAAGAAGAAAAGAAGGGAAAAAGAAAACGAGACAAAAACCACCCTGATTTAACTGTTTTTGTCCCTAAAATAAATCATCCTCAATTTATGATAATCAAGACTAAGAAAAGTGACGATATCCTGCTGAAAAAACAGCCTTTTTGAGCAGTGGAGGAGGAAAGACAGCTGCTGATCAAGAGAATTGTTCATGGGGTTGATCAATGTCAGGATTCAATCTCCACTCCGTCTAACAGCATTTCTTGGTTGCGGCATTTTTTACTGCAAAAGGCTTTCTCATCGAGTTCTCTTGTAAAAAATCTTCCTCAATTTTCTCGATTAATTATCCTATCACCAAATTTGGAGTCAAGCAAAAGTCTCCACACAAATTACCAAAATATAGCATAAATGAGGCCATTAACAGAATATTTTAGCCATAAAATGAATTATATAAAAATATTCTTACAAACTGACGTAATTTTGTAAGATTCATTCGATTGTAAATTTAAAAGAACGAAATGGATCATACCTGTAAATGTAAATGTCTTCATTCAGTTCAAGAGCCTTCTTGCAAGTAAAATAGATACTTATGAAGTTCTCGGGTAAAGAAGAGTAGGTCTCCACGATGCAATTATCAAATATATGAGTGGTTCTTGGAAAGGCTCATGACATATGACACATGTATAATCCTCAGAATGCTCCATCTCACTCACAGAGAGACTAACCGTGGCAACTCGTGGAGATCCAAATTCTGATAATTTGAAAATTGAGTTTAGATTCCCAAATCAGCTAGAGATTTTAGAGACTCAGTTGGAGATAGTGTAGATGGTGGCAAGGGAGGGATCTGAACTCTAAGCTTTGTATCAAATATCACTTTTCCACTGCTGGGTTTTAAAGAATTCTCTTCAATACTTCCATCATTTAGAGTATCTATAAGAGTAAGACCAATGCCTTTCGAGTCCTTTGCTTCCCATGAGTGTTTGGCCTCTAGAAAGATTTTGCAGATATGAGTTGGTTTCTGTCATATGTGAATGGGTTTCCCAAGAGAACAAAATGGTATGGTGCCAAGAATTGAGGTTGGACTCAACAAAACATCTCCTTGTGTTAAAGAAAATATGATCTTGAAATGCTCCAAGATGCTGGTTTCCTTGGTGCTAAACTAATCTCCCTTCCTTTGGAGTAAAATTTGAAAATCACCAAAGATGATGCATAATTACTAGAAGATCCAACAGTTTTTCACTAACTCATTGGTAGGCTCTTGAATCTTACCAAAACAAGAACTAATTATTCTTACTCTATTCACCGAGTTAGCCAATACATGAATAAGCCCATCCTCACTTGACAGCAACTTACCCCACCTCTTGGCTTTTTGTTTCTAGCTATTTATTTGTTATTTTTTGTTTCTGGCTAATAATTACTTAACTATTAAAAGTTATGCAGATTCAAATTGGGTTTCCTGCCTTATAGTTGTTGATATACAAGCGGCTACTTTGCTTTTCTTGGTCTCTTTAGTTTCTTGGAAATCCAAGAAGTGATCAACTATTTCTTCTCTTCAATTGAAGTTGAATATCGTTTAATGACATCTACTACTTGCGAAATCATTTGGCTCCTTAATCTTCTCTCTAATTTTTGTATATCTTATGCTCAAAGTGTTCAACTGTTTTGTGATAGGATGCTTTGCACATTGCTACCAATTCAACTTTCTTCATGAATATACAAAATACATTGGGCTAGATTGTCATCCCGTGTATCTATCTAAAACCAAAGGCTTAGTCTGTTATTAAGTTATGTGCTGGACTTCAATATAAATATCATGTACATTTTACATTTCTTGATAACAAGAGAACTTTCTAGTTTTTCCACACTGTTATAAAACTGGAACAAAAATCATAAGTACTAATAATTCTACATAGAATTATTGCAATAAAGAGGACTACCAATTAATCAATACTGAGTTATAACAACAATAATATACTAATGTTCATAAAAAAAATCGGCTGTTCATGAAGCTATTCTCCAAATTAAAAATTAGTCCACGGTGATTCAGATCGAGCCACCACGAGGTTGATGTGGGTAGGGCAAGGTAAGGTCAGCAGGTTGATATACTGTTGAAGAAAAAAACGAGAAGTTTCCATGATGTGATAGTTTTGACTCTCTGCAATATGTATCAAAGTTCTTAACTACAACCCAGTTGCTTATATTCAAATGATGGCCGGCCCATGAAGCACGGGTATAGACAAAAGACAAACAAGTTTGGGACCTATTTCCTTGAAAAAGTCAGTTTTAGATCGGAAACAACATAATAATACTTGAGACTTTGAACAAAACCTACCAGAAGGACAAAAATGGGTACGAGCAGAAAGGATAAGTACCAACCTGCTTTGTTAGATTCAGTTGAGATAAATTTAATTTAATCTAATAACAAATTAAATTAATATTTAAATATCAATTTGTCAAATTATTAAAGTCATCTTAACTCAAAACTTTCATATTTGAGATCTACATGTTTTTACATATAGGACTGATAATCTTTTTTAACTTCTTATAAATACATTTAAACTCATCTTTATACTTAAATACATTTAAATTTATCTTAACTAGATCTTACAAAATTTATTTTACTATTTTAATTCACTATTATTTTTAAAAAATTTATAAACATGACTCAGCTCAACACCAACAATCTAAGTCAATCAATGGAAGAGAATCTTCATGGCTGAAAGAATTGGTCCCCATGTATAATAATGTGCGTCATGATTAATGGGACAAATTAATAATAATAATAAATAAATACATAGCCCCAAAGTTTTCAATGAGATCATTATCTACTGCAAGCCATAAAAACCGGGGGAAAAGCCTACAATATATTCCATCCTCTCTTATGTCTATCTGCACGGGAGAGGGTAAAAAGCAAATAACAGTCCAAAAACTAAAGGCCCAGAAGAAGAAAAGAAGGGAAAAAGAAAACGAGACAAAAACCACCCTGATTTAACAGTTTTTGTCCCTAAAATAAATCATCCTCAATTTATGATAATCAAGACTAAGAAAAGTGACGACATCCTGCTGAAAAAACAGCCTTTTTGAGCAGTGGAGGAGGAAAGACAGCTGCTGATCAAGAGAATTGCTCATGGGGTTGATCAATGTCAGGATTCTATCTCCACTCCGTCTAACAGCATTTCTTGGTTGCGGCATTTTTTACTGCAAAAGGCTTTCTCACCCCTGCATATGTCAGAGGTTTAAGTCATAGGAAATATATACAGTTGGTGAATTCATGGAAATCAAAATGGGAGTTCTTTTGTAGAAGAAAAATGATAAACACACAAATATCAAAATATAGCAGAAATGAGACCATTAACCAAATGATCCTTACAAGCAAGGGAGAATCATAACTTGCTGTAAAATTAAAAGGAAATGGATAATACCTGTAGATGTAAATGTCTTGAGTCTGTTCAAGAGTCTTCTTGCAAGTGAAACAGAAACTTAGGAAGTTCTCCGGTAAAGAAGAGTAGGACTCCACGATGCAGTCATCAAATATATGAGTAGTTCTTGGAAAAGGCCCTCGACATATGACACATGTATAGTCCTCAGAATGCGCCATCTCACTCACAGAGAGACTAACCGTCGCAACTCGTGGAGACCCAAATTCTGATGATTTGAAATTCCGGGTTTTGATTCCGAAATCAGCCGGAGATTTTGGAGACTCGGTTGGAGGTAGTGTCGAAGATGGCAGGGGAGGGATTTGAACTCTAAGCTTTGTACCAAATATCACTTTTCCACTGCTGGGTTTTAAAGAATTCTCTTCAATACTTTCATCATTTAGAGTATCTATAAGAGCAAGGCCAATGCCTTTCGAGTCCTTTGGCCCCCATGAGTGTTTGGCTTCTGAGAAAGATTTTGCGGATATGGATTGGTTTGTGTCATATGTGAAGGGGTTTCCAAGAGAACAGAATGGTATGGTGTCAAGAATTGAGGTTGGACTCAACAAAGTTTGAGTCTCGGATAAACCCTTTGCTTTGGAAGTTCTAAATCTGGGACAACCAAAGAAAAAGGATACGGCTCTGCTTCGTTTTTGGGTGGGAGATTGTTGAGAGCTGTGATCTGCAGCCATTCAAGATTGCTTGCTGCTCATTGCTCTGGATCTATTTCTCAGCTTAGTGTTAATTGGCAGTGTCTAATATGAACAAAATTTATTAGTTTCAGGCGATAGACAATGAATATATAAAGAAAGTGATGCAGAGAACATATCAAAGTTATACAATTGCAAGCATACCTGTGATTATTGGAGTAACTATTGTCCAGAACCAACCATGAGGAGCTTCGAAGGTGGAAGAATAAGCTCTACTTTTTCCTAGAAAAACACTACTGAAATGCCCTTAGCTCCATCAATAAAACCCAGAAACAAAAAGAAACAAAAGAGAGAAAGAAGTTGTTTCTGATAAATTGAAAAGCCTCCTAGATTTCTGTAGCTTCCATTTATGGGCACGGAGAGAAAATTATTAGAAATCAAAACTAAGGGTTCTTTATTTTCCGTCACATGGACATGATTACTGCCGTTTATAAACAAAAGAACTGTATTTTTCATCTGGTCTTTCTGAAAGGAATGGCATCATTGGTTTTACTACTCCCAACCAAAAACAAAACCCATCTATATCAACAAGTCCTAAACCAAAGATAAGAATCTTTTTCTCTCTCAAACTTAGCTTTCCGTTAGTGGGTTTTTCACTCCGGCCATCAATTTCACTCTGTCACATCCTCTTTCTTCAGTCTGATCAATTCTTGCAACATCACAACGAACTTGCAAACAGAGAAAGTGAAAGTGAAAATGGTGAAAGCCTTAACTCGAAGGAAATACTTCAGGCAGATGAGGAAGTTGAGGCCTGTGCATGGCAATCAGCGGGGGTTTTTTTTTTTTAAGCGATGTGAGGGGTGGACGGCTCCGTGTCCCGTTTTACAGAATTAAACAAGACAATAATATCACGGCAATTGAAATATTAAAAAAATAAAAAATAAAAAAAAAAAATAATCAAAGATAAATAAAAATAAAAAAAACAAATAATTAAATTAAAAATGAATAAAAATAATATTTTGTATGATATATACCTAAAAAATACACAAGTCGTATACAAATATTTTTTTTTATTTGTTTTTCAGAGCAGATAATTTGAGGTAAAAAATTTTGGTCACAATATATAAAAATAAATATATAAATTAATATGAGTTGATTTAATACGTTAAATTAAGAAATTAATTTTATAATAAAATAAATAGAAAGAATTTTATGAAATTATATTATTTTATAAATCTATTTTATATGACCTTTTTTTATATAGCTGTAGCAGTTTTGAGATTATGATGATGAAAAATTATATTTTTTTTATAAAAAATTGTTTGTTTAATTTTTAATATTATACTTTTTATTTAAAAAAACATAAAAAATCCTTTTAAAAAATTAGACTATCGTACAATTCCTAATTTTCCAGGTGACCCTATGATCTTACTCACGATAATACACCCTTAACTTGAAAAATAGGCACGCCTGCAGAATGGTTTTCATTTTGCAACGAGTTTCTTTCTTACGTAGGTACGTTATTTGTCCTTAGTAAAATTACTGTTCATCTTATCAGGGTCGTAGACACAGATCCCGTGTGCGCCTAGCAGGGCTAAAAAACAGCAGTATGATCCTTTGTTCATTTCTCTTGGTCATTCTGAAAATGGGGAACGCATTGGGAATGCTTGCGGGTCTAGGAAGAGTTTTCTTTTATTTACTTTTCCTTTTTTCTTAAGCTTTGGTCACCCGGCCTAACACAACTTTTATTTCGTTTTCAAACGAGCATATCATACATATAATAAACAATTACAAGATACATGACTCAATAGGGTGAGCCCCCTCAACAATTATCCTAAATCAGCAATCACAATACAAAAATATAAAACAAAGATAGATTTGGAGCCAATGAATTGGCTCTCTTTCTTTTTCTATAAAAGGGAGTCGCTTGAAGTGGTTTTCACATAGTCTAATAAACAGACTACAAATACGATTGGAAACCACAATGTATTGTTGTGCGATGCAATTTGCTGGTTTAGATTGGCTAAATGAGACTTTCACTACCACTGTCATGATCAATGGTTAGAAAAAACAGAAACATAAAAAATAATAACTAGAAGATGGATCGAATCATCGGTAAACGACTGTTACTAGCTCTGGAAGCACAAGTAGTCCATGTGTCACTCTTGAAAAAAAAAGGTAATTTTCAAATCTAAGAGATCTGAGATTGCTGACTCCTATGGTGCCACGCATGACGGCGATAGACTCCTCTGTGAGTTTCATGCACACTTTGAGCTACGTGTGAGATGTACGTGCCATTCTTTTGGTCGATTTTTTCCTATTGACTGGCGAACCTAGTGGTGCAATGTGTGGCGATCATATGAGGTCGATAGGCAACATATCGATGTATCTCAATGCTATGGAAAAAAGACAGAAAATTGAAAACAAATGATGGACAGATTCGAAATGAGCCAGACAGAGATGGGAGGGTTATTTCAATCTAGGTTGGAGAGAGAGAGAGAGAGAGAGAGAGGGACCTTGACTAAATTAGCTTGGCAACATGAAATATGATTTTAGTATAAAGAAAAAATATTCATAAAAACAATAACTTTTGTCAAAGATTAGTCCAATAAATCCATAAAAACCATATAAATCCAATAAAATCATTATTAAAAAAATCTGATAAATACTTATGTGACAAAGAAAGCTAATATGGAAGAGAAATCATATTAGGATCTATTTAAAATAAGGGAAAGGGAAAAGAAAAGAGCAAATGGATGTAAGAATTAGCAGGAGATAGCGTTGGGCAGCAACCCCTCCGACCCAATCTGCCTACCAAATCTACCCAACCGACTTAAAGGCAGGCAAACAACCCCTCCAACCCAGTTCGCCTGCCAAATTTTCCCAACCCACTTGGAGACAGGGGCAACCCACTTGTTAACACATGTTTTACACATCCTTCATTGTGTTTTATGCTCCTGCAACACGAGGAATGGGACAGCTCAAGAAAGGGTGAGACATATCTGATGACTAAGTTGTTTCTTTATCCTTAGAGAGAACTTCAGTATATAAGAGTGACTGAGAAAATTCTAACTTGGAATACAACTTTTATATTTCCTACTGAGGTGGGTGTATGTCCTTTGTACTGGATACCATCTTGTCAGGTCATGTTCAATGTGGCAAGTTAGTGAATATGGCTATCATTATGCACTCTGTTAAAGATAGAGACTCCCATCAGGATCCTAACCTATGATCTGTATCTGACCCTCTAATGTGGCATGGCTCCCTCTAAAGTGGTATCGCTTTACTACTATTTACATGTGCAGAGTCATGCCAAAGTGAATATTGTCTTATCCATCCACGTTGAACCTTTTTGCACACTGGCCTTCTGTCTCCTTCTTCTTATCCTAATTGGTGGGCCAGTTACACTTTAGCTGCTGGGCCTCCCAAAGCCAAGTTAGGCCTAACCTAATGGCAGGAGAGGTAAGAACATCCCTTCTAGGGGTGGGCAGAGGGGACCCACCCCCACGTTGCCTGTTTGCCTCACCATCGTGTGGCGAGATAGAATACTCTGTCTAGCAAGGTGGGGGGCAGGGGCTCTCTGCCTGCATTTTGCTACTACGGTGGGGGCAAGACAAAGTGAACCATTGCCTCGTATATCCCCTACCCCACCCCATATATATATGATATTATTTCTATATATAATATTATATAACATATATTTAAAAATGTCTTAAGTAATCAAAACGATGCTATATCAGGCAGTTTGGGCGAGGGGGTGGGTGGGTACCAAACTTGCCCAAAGTTTCACCGCCCATCCTACAATATAAATAAATGCCCTAAATCATAAATTCCTTTTCTCTCTCCTCTCATTTCCTCCTCCACCAACCATCGTCTTTTCTCTCTCCATCCCCTTCTCATCTCTTCTTTTCTTTCCTTTCCTCTCACTCTAGCAAATCTTGCTTGCTACTTTCTTCTATGTCCTTCTTTCTCTTTTTCCTCTTCTCTTCTTCATTCTCTTCTCATCTCCACTGCTTTTTCTTTTCCACCCATGATCAAACCGTTGTTGTGGATCACAACCAAGCCATAATCTATGACGATATGATTGAGGTCATTGTCGTGCATTTGTAAGTTAAAGACTCACAATTGTAACCATGGATTTGCAAGCTTTATGATTGCGATCACAATAGTGGGATTGTAATTTTTATAACCTTGGTCGTGGTTGTAGCTTTATGAGTTTTATGATTCATAGCCGCAACTATAGGTCCATTGGATTTTGTGAGCCACACTCGTGGTCGTTGGTCACAATCAACCACTATGGATCTGTGTTTCTATGCACATATTTGAAGATATAAGTACAAATATGATCTTTCTCGTTGGTTATGTGCTATTCTTTTGATGAATTTGAAATTTTTGTGAAATTTTATAAACAATCTGTTGCTAGATGAGATGGCTGGATGATGGTGGTGTTAATCCACCCACTCGATGAGCGAATGCTGACAATCAAAGATATCGATTGGGATTGGGTGTGGGGGGTTGATTTAGCCACCTAGCCAAGACAAATCTGGGGTATGGAAAGGATGACTATTAGCCCCTATAAGATGGGCATTGGATGATAAAGTACAAATAGCCTCAACTACTACCTCTCTTCCAGTAGCACAATTAGCTATCCATCAAGGCTTAATTGTAGCAATATAAGGCTCAATCCAAGGTATCCAACTGGATAATAAAGACTCAATCTGTGACCAAGATAGAAGACCACCTATTTGGCATGACAAACCTCGATAACCCTTGATCCTCTATTGTCAATTAGTTTTAATTGATTTTGTTTAATTCCTTGATTCATTCCTAAACATTTGTATTCTTTCTTTTTTGGTTTAGCTCGTGAATACTTTGTAATTTCCTTACTTACTCATGTACATGTATAAATATACACAACAAGTTGTAATGTATTTTATTCACTCAATTTTAATATACAAGGTATTCCCTCCTCTCTGGTCCTTTACTTTTGCATGATATCAGAGCCCATAAGGGGCTAACACCTTCTCGTTCTTGGTTTAACTAGTTGCTATGTTGAACTCCAACCTGTTTTCCAACTCGCCTTCCGCATCCACCACTCTTTCTCTCCCCAATATCACTCACTTCATTTCCATCAAGTTGGATAGCAACAATTACTTAACTGGGTATCATAGTTCCTACCTATGCTACGTAACCATGATTTAATGGGCATTGTAGATGGCACTGATCCATGCCCCTCATAGTATTTATCTGATGAATCAGGAAAACTGACTACTAAAGTCATTCCCAAGTTTCTGCTATGGTAGAAGAAGGATCAATACATTCTTTCTTAGTTTAACACCATCCTATCTGATAGTGTTCTATCATCTATCTATGGCCTTAACTCCTCTCGACTAGTGTGGAACTCTTTATCCACACGTTTTGCCTCACAATCAAGGTCTAGAGTTGCCTATCTCAATAGGCAACTCCAGTCCTTAAGTTAAGGCTCTCAAACTTGTATCCAATATATTGGTCAGGCCAAAGTCTTGGCCGATCAACTCACTACTGCAGAGAAGGTAGTTGATGATGATGACTTGATCTCCTATATTTTGAGTGGACTTAATCCCAACTACACTGGATTTATCGTCTCTTTTCACTTTGCCACTAGAGAGACAATCACGTCATTTGATGATTTCCAAGTTGAGATACTCAACCATGAAATTCTGCTTGGAAATTAGAACAATCAACAGGTTTTTGAGTTTCAATCAGAATACTTTGCCCTCTATTCTTAAAAACCAAAGTCTTCTAATTACAAAGGGAAAAACACTAGGTAGGGGCAGCAAAAGAAACTCATTTCCCTACAAGAAATTCTAGAGACAGAAATCAAAGGTTGAGACAAATCAGTCCAATACCCAGAGACCACAATGTCAAATTTGTGGAAAGCTTGGCCATCAAGCTTTGGACTGTTATTACAGAATGGATACTCATATCAAGGAAGACACCCCCTACTCAATTGGCTGCAATGGCTGCTAGGACCAATGCTCAACTTGCTGAGTCAAATAGACAACCATAGTTTGCTGTCAGTGGAGCAAACAACCATGTCACTGCTGCCTTGGATAATCTCACACTTCAAGAGCCATACAAGGGAGATGAAACTTCGTAACATATTGCACTGTCCTAATGCTGCTACTAACCTTATTTCTATACATAAATTATGTGCTGATAACAAGTGCTGGTTTAAGTTAACTAACAGTTATTTTTTTGTGAAGGACAAACTTACAAGCAAGACTCTTATGCAAGGGCAAAGTAGAGATGGTCACTATCCTATCCAACTCTCGAAGTCAGCCAACACAATTAAGAAGTTCAGAAATTTTCTAGGAGTTTCTACTAGTGCTACTATCTGGCATTAAAGATTAGGACACCCAGCTTCCTCAGTCTTGAATAAAATAAAATCTTATGCTTATATTCTTGTCATTGAGTCCAATAAAAATGTTGTTATGTGCGAAGCATGCCAATTGGCCAAAGCTAAAACACTTCCCTTTTCAGAGTCTGTCAATATAACATTGTAACCATTAGAAATAATACATTCTAATTTGTGGACATCTCCTGTTGTTTCTACTAATGGTTCCAAGTACTATGTTATTTTCATTGACAACTTCTCAATGTTTACTTGGATCCATTCTCTCAAAAACAAAATTGAAACCTCTGAATGCTTTGTAAAGTTCAAATATTTGGTAGAAAACCTTCTTTTCAGAAAAATAAAGGCTTTCCAATCTGATTAGGGGAGGGGGGGAGGATTTCTCTCCAATCAGTTCAAAAATTTTCTTCTCTCCAATGACATCACCCATCGTGTCTCATGCCCCTATACTGCATAGCAAAATGGTCTGGTAGAAAGGAAGCATCGACATGTTGTGGAGATGAGTCTTGCCCTTTCTAGCTCAGTCAAAACTCCCAAATACTTATTGGGATGATGCTTTTAACACCTCAGTGTACCTCATAAATAAACTTCGAAGCCTTGTGTTGAACCATAATTGTCCTTATTTCAAGCTCCTCAACAAACTTCCTGATTACTCATTTCTAAAAACCTTTGGATGTACTTGCTATCCTCTTCTTAAGCCTTATAACAACCATAAACTCATGTTCGGATCAAAGAAATGCATATTATTGGGTTATTGCTCAAATTACAAAGGATATAGGTGCCTTGACCCCTTGACAGGAAAAATCCTAATAAGCAGAAATATCGTTTTTAATGAGCAATCTTTCCTTGCTCAAGATTGGAAGCCATCTTTGCCCATGCCCACTGCAAAAGAGCCTACTTCATAGGTTAGATCCTTTCATTTAAATGATGTTATTTTACCTATGAATCACACTCCATCAACTCAAGTTTCTGTGTCTAAAAACCTCATTTATATTGCATCCAAATTCAGCCTCACCACAAAATTTTATGCCTGCCAACCCTATTCCAGAATCATCTCAAGATGATGAACCTGCTCATTTCTCAATACCTGAGCCACTTCCAATAGAGGAAACAACCACATCTGAACCACCTACTGAACCCACAGTTGTTCCCACACATCCAATGACAACCAGGTCTAGGAATGGGTCCACGAAACCCAAGAATTTCTCAGACTATCAAGCCTACACTACCACTAAACATCCTCTCATGGCCCTGCATATGCTAGCATCAAATTCCTCCCTACTAGACACACCTTATCTCTTCTCCCAAGCCATCAAATCTTCACATTGGGAACAGGCCATGAAAGAAGAATTTGAGGCTCTTCTAGCCAACCAGACCTAGACCTTGTGCCCAAGACCTTCTCATAAGAATGTTATTCATAACAAATGAGTCAACAAGGTGAAATAAAAAACTGATAGCTCCCTTGACAAATTCAAGGCTATACTTGTAGCCAAGGGGTTTGAGCAAAATAATGGAATTGATTACACTGAGACATTCAGTCTAGTAGTGAAAATTGAATGTCTAGTAGTGAAAATGTCAACCATTAGAGCAATATTGGCAGTTGTTGTGCATTTCTAGTAGCCATTGAGACAACTTGATGTCTCCAATACCTTCCTTTGTGGCACACTCGAAGAAGAAGTTTACATGGAACAGCCTCATGGCTTTGAAAATCAGCAATATCCTCATCATGTTTGCAAGTTACAAAAGTCAATATATGGAATTAAACAGGTCCCTCGAGCCTGGTTCAATAAGCTGGCTAACACTCTCATTGCTCTCGGGCTTCAAAAATCCAAGGTGGACTATTCATTGTTCACCTTCCATCAGGCTAACATTCATTTGTTTTTGTTGATTTAAGTAGATGATATAATCCTTACAAGCAACAATACTCCACTAATTACTCAGTTAATTCATTGCCTTCAGCAGCACTTTGCCATGAAAGATCTCAGGTTTCTCAAGTTCTTTCTTGGCATTCGTGTTCAACATGCCTCTAATGGCATGCTATTATCACAGTCTAAGTACACCTTAGACCTACTGTCTCGATTCAAAATGAAAGAAGCAAAACTTACCAAGACACCCATTCTTGCAAGCTCTTAGCTCTCACAACAGCAAGGAAATCCATTGGAGAATGCCTCTGAGTACGGGCAACTGGTTGGGGCATTGTAGTATCAAACTTTGACAAGACCTAGCATCAGCTTTTCAGTCAACCAACCATGCCAATTTATGCATAATCTTACAACAGCTCAGTGGGTTGCAGCAAAGAGAGTGTTAAGATATCTCAAAGGTTCTCTTAATCATGAACTCTTGTTCACCAAAAGCTCTCTCACACTCAATGTCTATAGTGATTCAGACTGGGCAAGGAACCTAGATAATAGGAGATCCACAATAGGTTATGCAATTTATCTTGAGCCTTGCCTCATCAATTGGAGTGTAAAGAAACAAAGTGTAGTTAGCAAATCAAGCACAGAAGCCAAGTATAGATCCCATTGCACTTACCACAGTTGAGTTGTATTGGATTCGAATGCTCCTTCAAGAACTCAAAGTCCCCATCACCATTGTCCCAACTCTCTGGTGTGACAACTTAGGGGCACTTTCCTTGGCAACCAACCCCATTTTTCATGCTAGAACTAAACACATAGAAGTGGATTATCACTTCATTAGAGAAAAGGTTGTTAACAAGGACATTACAACCAGATATGTCTCTACGGTTGATCAAATAGCTGATATCTTCACTAAGGGACTCACCTTAGCATGCTTTTTATTGCTTAGAGACAAGATGAAAGTGACCAATTTACCCATCAGCTTGTAGGGGGATAATAAAGTACAACCAACCTCAACTACTAGCTCTCTTCCAGTAGAACAATCAGCTATCCATTGAAGCTTAATTGTAGGCTCAATACAAGGCTCAATCCAAGGTATCCAATTGGATAATAAAGACTCAATCTGTGACCAAGATAGAAGACCACCTATTTGGCATGACAAACCTCGATAACCCTTGATCCTCTGCTGTCAATTAGTTCCAATTGATTCTGTTTAATTCCTTGATTCATTCCTAAACATTTGTATTCTTTCCTTTTTGGTTTAGCTCGTGAATACTTTGTAATTTCCTTACTTACTCATGTACGTGTATATATATACACAACAAGTTGTAATGTATTTTATTCACTCAATTTCAATATACAAGGGATTCCCTCATCTCTGATCCTTTACTTTTGCATTGGCTATAGCTTTTTTGGAGTGAAATGGCCCAAGAGTTTGGGGCTCAGACTGTTTATCTAGATTTCAGCCAAGGTATCTAGGTATACTCGATCCAAAAATTGGGTTTCAAATTTGTTCCAAAACTCAAGGTTAGCCCAGTTATGGCCCAGAATGAAACCTGAAAATTCGAGTTTAAGGTTTTATCTTTTTTTTTTTTTTCCAAAAGCCTATATGTTATTGAAGCTTTTTTAAGAAAGAAAATAACGTTGGAAAGCATAAATCTTTTCTTATATAAAGTCTATATTTATTAAGGTTTTTTTAAGAAGTCATGTTAAAAAGTATAATGCTAACGCATTATAATAATAAAATTGTATCAAAATAGAAAACTAAATTTAATCTAAAAAATAACTAAAGTGAGAAAGAACTAATTACTTTTTTAACAAAAAAATAAAAAAGAAATATAATATTCATGATGTAAAATGCATGCAACACACAATGCAATTCACTACATATTACATTATTTGATATTTTATGCGATCAATATTTTAAATTTTGTACTATACCAGCCTGTGTGGCCGATACATGCCATACCAGAATAGTGGCCAATACAAAATATGGTCTATTTCGTACCGGCCCAAATGCCGGCTTGTACTGGCCGTACCAGATTTTGAGAATTTTTTTCCTTTTTTTTTTCATTTCTTACTATTTTTTTATCCTAATTTACACTAGATTATTTACATATATATATATATATATATTTATATATATAATTTATTTATTTATTGACTATTATTTTGAAATATAATTTATATATATATATATAATTTTTTTTATATATAGACTATTCTCAAATAGTATACAAAACGGTATCAATATCAAAATATTTCATTCCAATGCCTTGACCAATACATCTACTAGTACAATATTCAAAACATCGTATACAATACCTTACAAAATAACTAAATTAATTACAATATATGATTTATAAATCAATACCAATATGGTCTCCCATCAGCAACTTTTATTCTAGTATTCCAACTCAATGGCTCCTCGTTAGAGTCCAGATTTGAATAAAGACAAAAGTAGAGTTAAAACCACAAGAGATTGTCACATTCAACATATTTCCTAAAACAACTGAGTTCTCATGCCGAAGGGCAGTTTCGAACTCTCTTTCTCTTCCAATTTTTTTCCTGCAGAGAACTCGTACTCATCATTTCTTCTAATCAAAAGTACTTGGTACATTCTTTTTCATCACACAATGTAAGAAGTTGTAAATTTCCAACAAGATATTTTAGCTTACCAACCATCTGGGAGATTCTAGAATGAAGAATAATCCCACTAGTTGTATGAGACATGGTATGGCACCTGAAAATAAATCAGTTCTAATAAAACTTATGCATTCAATAATCAAAGTTTTGTATCAAATTGGTAAGGATAAAGAAACATGATATTAAAAGACCTACTAATCCTTCAATGAGACCAAGTAACCCTCTATATCTATTTCTAAATCCCAGTATTGTTCAACATAAGGTTTCTGGACCTGGCTCGAATCCTAGTTATTCTCAGAATGAGTGCAGCTGTATTATATATGTAGATTAAGAAGGTATAATAACATTAACAATTACACAAAGAGATTGCTGGGATTTAGAAATTGAGATAGAGGGTCAGTAGGTCTTATTGCAAGCCAACCTGCAAAGCTAATAGCTTAAGAGAACAACAAATATTAATGCACCTATAATTCCTCCAATGGTCAATATTGTATCTGCCCATCCTTTTATTTTAAATCAAACACATTCATTATTCAAGCAAGAGTTTAAATTCTTTTTCCTTTTTTTTTTTAACAAAGAATTCAAACTATTAACTTTTAAGCATTATATCTCCACTTAAATTTTAAATTTATCATGTCTCGTTTATTTTCAGAAATGAGATGATATGAGATAAAAGTTAAAAAAAGAATAAAATATTCTTTTAATATATTCTTTTAACATTATTTTGTTTTAAGATTTGAAAAATGTATTTTGAAATTTAAAATATTTGAATTTTTCATTATTTATTTTTGTATGAGGATTTGAAAAAATATAATAATGAGTTTGAAATATGTTTTGAATTTTTAATTTCATCTCTGTAACTCATCTAAACCAACTAAAAAACCACGAGCAAAATAGATCCAGATAAACTACTTAGACACAGGTGGAACCAAATAAGAAAATACAATCTTAGAGCAGATTTCGATTTATTTTCCTTTATCTTGTACAAAGGTCATTGAACTCTTAAGGCCTGCGACTTTGGTTACCGAGATAAAATGAATTTATTTATGATAATTTTTTAAAATTTTTGTACAAAGTATAATAAATGATTCAAAACTTTCAAATTTTAAAACAAAAATAATATCTAAAAATTATGTTTTAATAATATTTTATTCAATTTTTAACCTTTTACAAAATATCCATATTATTATGTTCTAAAAATATGTTTTTTTTTAAAGCATATTCCATACAGGAAAAAGAAAATCGTGTGAAAAGAAAAAAATAAAGGATCGATTATATGTGAAAAACAATGACAAATTGTTGTTAAAGATTTAACTATTGATTCAAAAGTTTTAGTTCCAGGACTGTCGAATACTATTTGGTTAAGCCTTTAACTATGGATCATAATATTTCACCACACTTCTGAATCCAACATCTATGACGGCCCACTCAATCGATATTGACCCAATAGTAGCCCTCTCCCTTTTGGCGGTTTCACTCATCTATCATTTCAATGATTTAATACTATGCCTATATATAATATTAAGGCATTTGTAATCCAGTTTAGAGGTTGTCTCTTCCATTACTAGAACTCGTGACGTGGTCTATACTCTAATAACAGTTATTAAATACCCAATCATTAATTTAAAAGCCATAAGACTATTGGATACTTATTTGGTTAAGCTTTTAACCTTTAAGATCATGACCGAAAACGAGTAAATGATAATTATTTAAGCTAGATATCACAAACCCACATAAATCTCGGCTTGAAAGTATAGAGAGGGTGACCAACATTTAAATGATACTTATTTTGGCCGGAGGAGAATATCAAGTTGGCCAACAATATTTAAATTAGATATCACAAATAAACACTTTTTGTTGAGGTGTAGGGGGCAAAATATGGTGATTAGAACAAAGTGAAAAATCAATCAATTTTTAAAACTTACGGTTCTTGAAAAGTACAAGGTTTGTAATCAGACTTTTAGAATTTTTTTTTTTTTTTTTAAATCTAAACTTACTATTGAATGAGAAGAATGGTTATCTATTTGAACTATTTATATTTAGCTGCTAAGGATTGTAGAGAACACCAATGATTTTATTGAACTGCAATAAAGTTCTAAACAAACTCATGTCGAGATAGATTTAGCAAATATTTAAAAAAAAAAAAAAGACATTATGCAGGATTAGACAAACAGTAAGCGTGAAAAATTAAATTAGAGATTTCTTTTATATGTTGTAAACAATAATTAGAATATCAAAAGTTATTTATTTAATTCGTAAGTTCTATTTATTTGTTCAACTCTTATCTTTTATTTTTCAATATTAAACTCATATCTCATTGCCCCCGGCTACGACACCGGCCTAATATAGGGATCATCGCCGTTTGTGACATGTCATTTGAATTCGTATTCACAGATGTCAAATATTGTCTGCCCTAACTTAAAGTAAGTGGGATTGTAAGTGCAGGAACATCATGGTAAAAGGGAATCTTAAACGCAAATTTATTAAGGAACTTGGTAAATGGTTCTCATATCCAATGGAAACGCATCGATTTGGTTCCTTATTCTTGGAAAGAAGCCTTTTTTCAGTGGTTAGACACAATCATCATGCACCAGTCTGTGTGATCAATTCAGATGCCTCAAAAGTAACGAGCTATCAGGGGTACCCCTAGCATTAACCTCCATTTTGTTTGGTATTCGTGCCCTTATATCTATTAATTCAACCAAATCAGTGACAGCCAAATCATTTATATCTAAAATTGCATTGTGGATCTGGATAACAGGGACCCCATTTCTGACCTCTATTTCCTATCAAGTGGAAGTCCCTTTCATGGAAGCTAAATGATGCTGTTCGACTGTGATTTTGGCCCCGTTTGGATACATATAAAAACGGTTCAATTAAAATCATCTCATCTTATCTAACTATCCAAACCGAGCCATTACAGTAAATCTAAAGATATAACTGGTTTATTGAATATTGATAAGGGCACTTGGACAACCATTCAAGGTTTGAGATTACACCTAATATTGAGTGGGATTGGTGTTGGGACCAAATAGGATGAAATTGACCCCTCATTCAAGTGAATTTGTTTACCAAAATGATATGATTTGATCGATAAATTATGCCAGCTTCTATCTAAATGAATCTCCGAAAAAATAAGTGGCGAAAGGAAAGTATAATGGATCGAATAGGGTCTGAATTGCAGTGGCATAATGTTCCATTAGCATAATTATCTTTTTGACCACCTTTGCATAGTTATATTAATGTCTATCAATCAAGATTTCATAAACATTTATTGTACAAATTTTAGGACTTTAAATGAGAGAGAGATAGACACATGAATAGATTCCTATATTATATACTAAATATTTACTTGATTTTTATATTAGTGTTTTTAAACAATGTTATGACTTTTTTAAATTTTTATTTATATGTTTTTTTAACATCTTAAAATATTTTATTTACATGAATTTTTTAACATCTTAAAATATTTTTTAAAAGTATTAAATAATCACAACATTATTTAAAAACACTTATATAAAAATTATATAAAAAAACTAAAAAAAAAATCTCAAAATGGAGATAAGTAAGAATCCTAAAATAAGAATCCCTAATAATGCTCATAAGCCTTTGTTCAATAACCTCACACGACTAGTTATTAATAATGTAAAATTCGTTTATAATGCATGCCTTTCTCGTCTTGAGACCGGATGAAAACAATAAGAAATCATAATCTAATGTTCAAAGTCGGAAGAAAACCGGATATATGTAATGACTGAATAACGTGAAACATGTTGCCAAGGACTATTTAGGCCTCATCTCATCGCATTACATCTCATCTTAATATTCAAACATCACAAATATAAACATTTTTTAATTTTAAATATATTCAACTTTTTTATCTAATTATTATCGCGCTAATTATTACAATTTTTCCCAAGTTGCAAACAAAATTCAAAAAATAATTCAACTTTTTCAAATCTTAAAATAAAATTAATATTAAAAAATTCTATTTATAAATTCTATTATAACAATATTTTTTACTTTTATAATTATGTATTTTCTCAATAATTTGTTGGTTGTTAATGGGATGCAAATTCAGTTCTGTTGGCAATCCAAACACTTTTCAAATTATGTATAGGCTAGACAAGACCTTTAACAATAAAACTTTTTTACTATCTCCTCTATCAAGTAATATTCAAGTTTGACAATACATCACACTAGATGGGCTTCAAGAACTTACACAGTATAAATGCAATGCCAAGACCGAGGAATTATAATGTAGAGAAAGCTGATCACTATCCCAACTATAAAGGCCGGAAAAGAAGTACTGTTGTTGCTCCAATTACTCTACCACTCCCCTAAATCTTTTGCAAAGAATTCAACTGATCATGCATTCACTCACTACAATCATCAGATTATCCTAAGTAATATTGTAGGCTGTATTACACCTCATAAACTATCTCCATCATTTTCAAATACACAGTAGCGTGAAAGATGGTTCTTATCTGTATTCTGTGGTACATATGGTAGGAGTGAAATAACCGGGCGTTTGAAGACAAGGAGCATTCATTAGAGGAACTTAGATACCCTTCTATGGCCATAGCTGTAGATTTTAATGGCCACAATGTTTATAACTTTCTTTTTTCCATTTCTTCTTCCTAGATAGATGTTACCACTTTATACAATCTCGTGTACTTAGGTTAGACCTATTTTTATTAATACAATCGCTTACATATATTAAAAAAAATACAACTAAACTATGACTAGTGACAACTCACCTCCAGATTGAAACTTTTGTTGCGAGTTATCCCCTGGGTCATATTAAAGCACAAATGGGAGGTAAATAATGGCACGTAATTTCTGTTCAAAAATTCTAAATTACTATAATTTTCCCCATTAATTAAGAAAATTAAAAATTAATGGTAATAATGGAAGCCTCCCTTGCCAGCTTCCATGGTGGATCCTAATTTTTGAAGCTTTATTTTGTTTCTCTAAGGAAAGACATTATGTGCTATCATTTTAACTCCCATTTAATTCTCAAACCTGATTCAAGGAGCAACTCGCAATAAAAATTTGATTTGGAAGTGTACTTTTTTGGACCTAGTTTGGATTTTTTTTGAATGTATTTGAGAAAGATTTCACTTAAAAAAGAAAAAATAATGATTTTTTGAGAATGGAGCTTAGTTGTTTTTTAAATTTACCCAATATTTTACCTTTTCTTATTCTATGAAATCAGATTTCTGGTGGAAAAATATATCGTATTTTCGTAGTATACAATAGTTATTTATATAAATCCGATCTCTACGTGCTCTATTAGGTTGTTGAGACGATGTCACAAAATTTTATTTGTTAACGTAATTTGGTGGTAAAAGACTCTTTTTTTTTTTTTTGTTTACAACCAAATTTTGTGGTAATAAGCTATTATTTGCCACAAACTTATGTCGCAGAAAAATATTTTGTGCAAAAACCCCACAAATGTTGTAGTGCTAGACGGCACATAAGGGCAAAAAAAAAAAGGAAAGAAAACTAAATTGTATTAAAATTTTTGTTGCCCAGATGACTAACACAAGAGGGGGGGTGAATTGAGTTGTATTTAAAAAAATAACAATTATAAATCAAATATATAATATAAAATATAAACAAAATATAAAACAACAATAAATATAAAGAGTAAGGGTAAGAGAGAAGCAAACTCATTATGTTAACGAGGTTCGGCCCCACTGCCTACGTCCTCGCCTCAAGCTACCCCTTGAGGATCCCGAATTCACTAGTCAATCTCCTTTAGGTGGAGATAGAAACCTATTACACTTTTGAGCAGCACCGCTCCAAAGAATCCGTGTAGAACACCCTCTACACTTCCAATCACCTCACACTTGGTGATTTAACTTTTCCCCGTGTAGAACACCTTCTACACACACAAGGGTTATACACACCCTTTTACTGATACAAGAATTGATAGTGGGTAGGCTATCAGAAAACACTCCTCAATGAGTGAAATAAAAACAATACAGCGCAAACTATATCTCTCAAAATGAATAAGGGTTAAGGCTCAATGCTTAGAGAAGAGAGAATGAAAGCTTTGAATGAATGTTGTATGCTCTTGGTGTTGTGAATGTGAAGTTCTCAAATGATCTATTTATAGGCATATGAGACTTCATATTCAAATTTAAAAAGATTCACATGTCAAAGACATCATCATTCACTTTTCAAAAATTTCAAATCAAATCTTTTTACTTTTTGCATGTGACAAAAGGAGCACACATTACTTTTCAAAAATTTCAAACCTAATCTTTTACTTTTTGCATATGACAAAAGGAGCACACTTTACTTTTCAAAATTTTCAAATAAAAACATCTACCTTTTGCATAAGTCAAGAAAATCATCTACCACTTTTAAAAATATTCAAATAAAACATGCACATGTGAAAGATGACAATCAATCATCTTAATATTTTCAAAATTCAAACCTTTAATCATGTCATGCACATGTGAAAGATAACAATCAATCATCTTTCAAAATTTTCAAATTTAATTTTCAAAATATTCATGCACATGTGGAAAATGTATTTTAATGCTTTATGATAAAATATTAATTTTGAGCCTTAATCCTAATTTCGAATTTTTAAGAGATTTACAATATTATTCTATGACTTTAATGTGAACTTGTTCCCTTCTTGCTCATGCTTGCTTCCTTGATGTGCTTGATTCTATTGTGTGGACAACTTGAGCTTGAGACTCCTTTATTCTTTGAATTCATTTGTTATCATCAAAATCCATGTGTAGATTTATAATTACACAAAACTTGAAACCTTGTGTTCAACAATCTCCCCATTTTTGATGATGACAAATACTTGATAGAAGCTGAAGCCTGTATTAATACTTAAGCTCCCCCTGAGAATGTGCGTTAGTTTTTCAAGCAAAAATATAAATATAATTCCAAGCATATATAACAAGTTTAGCAAATTAAAAAATGTTAATATTTTAGTCTAAAACTTCTCCCCCTTTTGGCATCATTAAAAAGGAATCATAATTAGCTCAATAAAATATATTCCTACAATAACCAATAGACAAATAAAACGCTGCGTTAGTAGAGACTGTAGAGAATTCGGTGCGTAGCCACACGTGTTCGACAAAACCTGCAAAGGCTGGAGGCCTAGTTCTGGCAATTCGGTGCGGAAGGAAATTTTGTAAAGAGCTGAATAATTGAAACCACCCGTGCCCGACAAAACCTGCAAAAGCTGGAGGCGTAGCTCTGGCAATTCGGTGCAGAGATTTGATCCGCTTGATGTTGCTGAAAATTGAGATATCATCATGATTTATAAGTTTGTCTTGTTCTTATTTCCGTTTCTATAAGAGCAATCCTTAGCTTTATCTATTTCGCATCAAGCTTTCTTCTCATCTTTGCAATTTGCTTGCATTCTCATTCTACAATTTTTCAATGGCTCGTAGAATTCCCTTCAGTGCTTCTCTTGATCAAGATTTGAGGTATCCTTCACCTCAGTCTCAATCTATTTCTGCATCTGTCGTGGGTGCCATGAAGCAACAAGAAACTGATTTAGCTAATAAATCAGATCATGACGCTATTTACGAGCTTGTGGGTCTCGGAACTCGATACTCATCATCTATCGTCGGGTTTTCTGCTCGGTTGCAGTCCAAAACTCGCGAAATTGAGAAGCTTAACGAGACTGTATCTGTACTTCAACGACTTGTTTATGAGTCAAACAAAAAAATAGTAGAGTTAAAGCAACAGAATAAAGATTTGAAATCTTTGCTTACCTCTTCATTTCGATTGCCTAATCCTTTAGACAAGGATGGCATGATGATTTATGAGGAGCAAATGCATTTGAATGATGAGGCTAAACGTCTCAAGTTTCTGTAGGTCATTTAAGATAATGAAATAAAAGTCTCTAGCAGATATCCATGGCATGCATCATTCCTATTTCTCTTCTAATCATGCATAGTCTATCTTCTGGTAGGGGTTTTGTGAAAATGTCTGCCAATTGATCATGTGTACTAGTGAATTCTAATACAATATCGCCCTTTTGCACATGATCTCTAAGAAAATGATATCTAATTTCAATATGTTTGGTCCGAGAATGTTGTATTGGATTCTTTGAAAGATTTATAGCACTTGTATTATCACATTTGATTGGAATGTGATTGTACATAAGTTTAAAATCCTCAAGTTGTTGTTTCATGTAAAGAACTTGAGCACAACAACTACCCGCAGCAACATATTCTGCCTCAGCAGTAGATAGTGCAACAGAATTTTGTTTTTTACTAAACCAGGAAACTAGTGCACGACCTAAGAAGTGACATGCTCCACTAGTGCTTTTTCGATCTATTTTACAACCAGCATAATCTGCATCTGTGTAGCTGATTAGATCGAAAGATGTGTGCTTAGGGTACCATAACCCTAAGTTAATTGTACCACTAAGATATCTAAGAATGCGCTTAACTGCAATTAAATGTGATTCTTTTGGAGATGATTGAAAGCGTGCACATAAGCACACACTAAACATAATATCTGGTCTACTGGCTGTCAAATATAATAAGCTACCAATCATACCTCGATATACCTTCGAGTCAACTGTTTTGCCGGATTCATCTTTATCAAGTTTAGTAGATGGGCTCATTGGTGTTCCAGTTTCCTTAGCACCTTCCATCCCAAATTTCTTCAGCAATTCCTTAATATATTTCGATTGATTGATGAATGTCCCACTTTTTGCTTGCTTAATTTGCAATCCGAGAAAGAATGTAAGCTCTCCCATCATGCTCATTTCAAATTCTTCCTGCATAGTCTTAGCAAAAACTTGGCACATATTTTCATTAGTAGCACCGAATATTATATCATCAACATAAATCTGAATCAAAAGAATATCATCATTTTCGTATTTAATGAAAAGAGTTGTATCAATTTTTCCTCTTGAAAAGCCTTTTTCAATCAAGAAACCACTAAGTCTCTCGTACCACGCTCTAGGAGCTTGTTTGAGTCCATATAGTGCTTTTGTGAGTTTGAAAACATGATTTGGAGAAATATGATTTTCAAAACCTGGAGGTTGCTTAACATATACCTCTTCATTTATAAAACCGTTTAAGAAAGCACTTTTAACATCCATTTGAAAAAGTTTGAAATCTTTATAACAAGCATATGCAAGTAGCATTCGAATAGCTTCTAATCTTGCGACTGGTGCATATGTCTCATCATAATCGATTCCTTCTTCTTGATTGAAACCTTGGGCTACAAGTCGAGCCTTATTTCTAGTAATGACTCCGGACTCATCTTTCTTGTTTCTAAAAACCCATTTTGTTCCAATAATAGTATGATTTTTGGGTCTAGGAACAAGTGTCCAAACATCATTTCTTTCAAATTGATTAAGCTCTTCTTGCATAGCTAGAATCTAAGATTCATCAAGAAGTGCTTCATCAATATTTTTAGGTTCAATCTGAGATAAAAAAGCAGTATGATTGCAAATATTTCTAAGAGATGATCGAGTGCTTATACCTCGTGAAGGTTCCCCCAGAATTTGTTCCACTGGATGATCTTTCACAAATTTCCACTGTTTGGTTGCATCTTGTATTAAATTTTGATGATCTTTCCTGATATCTCCATGTTGGACTTCATCTATTGTGTTCTCTTTGTTGAGATTGAGACTTTCCGTATTATTTATACCTCCTGTTTCTTCATCAATAGATTTCTTGGAGAGTAGAGAATTAGATTCATCAAATACTACATGCATAGATTCTTGTACAGTCAAAGTCTTTTTATTGAATACTCTATAAGCTTTACTATTAGTAGAATATCCGAGAAAGATACCTTCATCAGATTTTGCATCAAACTTGCCTAAATTATCCCTGTCATTTAAAATAAAACATTTGCATCCAAATACATGAAAGTAACCAATGTTGGGCTTTTTCTCATTCCAAAGCTCATAGGGGGTTTTATCTAATTTAGACCTTAGCATAACTCTATTTATAACATAACATGCAGTACTTACCGTTTCAGCCCAAAAATAACTAGGCAAGTTATTCTCATTGAGCATTGTTCTTGCCATCTCTTGAAGAGATCTATTTTTCCTTTCTACTACCCCATTTTGTTGAGGAGTTCGAGGAGTAGAAAAATTATGCACAAAACCATTTTCATCACAAAATGTTTCAATATTTTTATTAACAAACTCTTTTCCCCTATCACTTCGGATACTTGAAATAGTATAACCCTTTTCATTTTGAATTCTCTTGCATAACTTGGTAAATGCATTATGTGCCTCATCTTTATAAGCAAGAAAGATGACCCAAGTATATCTAGAGAAATCATCAACAATAACAAATGCATAATATTTTCCTCCTAAACTTGCAACTCTATTTGGTCCAAAAAGATCCATGTGTATCAGTTGCAATGGTCTAGTAGTGGAAATATGTTTCTTGGTTTTAAAAGAAGTTTTTGTTTGTTTACCAAATTGGCATGTATCACAAATTTTGTTTTTAAGAAAATTTGCCTTTGGTAAACCTCTCACAAGATCATTTTTTGAAAGTTTGGAAATAAGTTCCATGTTGGCATGACCCAGTCTTCTATGCCATAACCAATAAGTTTCATTTTGAGCTGAAAAACAAATAGCATCTTGTGAGGTAATTTCTTCAAAATCAATTGTATAAACATTGTTGCTTCTAAAAGCAATGAAACAAATATTACAATCATGATCATTCAAAATAATGCACTTATCCATTTTGAAAGTAACTGTAAATCCTTTATCACATAATTGACTTATGCTCAAAAGATTATGTTTTAGACCTTCAACAAGTAGAACATCTTCAATTATGAGAGAAGACACATTACCAATTTTACCTATTCCCAAGATCTTCCCTTTCGAGTTGTCTCCAAATGTCACGTGTCCTTCTTCTTTAGATCTAAGATCAAAGAATTTAGTCTTGTCTCCCGTCATGTGTCTTGAACATCCACTATCTAAAAACCATTTATTTTTGTTTGTGGAGGACTTCATGCACACCTATAAAAACAATTAAAATGATTTTTCTTGGTACCCAAGTTCTTTGGGTACTTTATTTATTAGTATTAGAAGAAACAAGATTTTTAGGAACCCATATGGCCCTAATTGTCATTGTATGTTTTCTTCTAATAGGACAAGCATGATAATTATGACCATTTCTATTACAAAAATTGCAAATAGCATGTGACATATATGAAGAACTTGAGTGATTATAATAGTATCCTTTTTTAACAAAATTATTTTTATGAAAAGAATTTTGAATATTGGACTTTGATGTAGAAGGATTATTAAAGAAATTTTTATAAGGTTTGTATTTTTGTTTAGGCATATATCCCAAGCCTGCCTTGTCAAAAACACATCTTTGACTACCAAGAAGTTTTTCAAAATTTCTTTTTCCATTTGTAAAGTTTTCAATAATATTTTCTAAATCAGTTTTCTTTTTCTTCAACTCAAGATTTTCATCTTTCAAAACAATATTTTCTTTTCTTAAAATATCAATTTCGTTTGTTAAAGAAGAATTTTTCTTTTTCAAGGCAGTATACTTGATACCCAATTTTTCAAATTCCTCATATACCTCTTCTAAAACATTTTGCAATTCTTCATATGAAGGATTTTCAATATTATCAAGATTTGTTACCTCAATGTCATCTTTAGCCATAAGACAAAGATTTGCTGATTCTCCATTGCTTGCTTCACTATCTCAGCTACTTGAATCATCATCACATGTAGCTTTCATTGCTTTTTTGCCTTTGTTTCGATCTTTCTTTAGCAGAGGACAATCTGACTTGATATGACCAGGCTTATTGCATTTATAACAAATTAAAGTGTCATTTTTACCTGAATTTTTCTTGGAAAACTTTTTGAAGGATTTCCTTGGAGGAGTTTTATTTTTCTTTAAGAACCTCTGAATTCTTCTTGTTATCATCGCAACTTCTTCATCTTTGTCGTCATTTTCCTCATCTTCATCACTTTCACTTTCATGTGGAACAGCTTTAAGTGCCAAGCTCTTCTTTGGCTTTCCTTCGTCTTCTCCTCTTTTCAATGTGTACTCATGGGTGATAAGTGACCCGATGAGTTCATTCACTTCGAGCTTCTTGAGGTCTCTAGCTTCAAGAATCGCTGTCACTTTTGATTCCCAACGCTTTGGTAGAGAGTTGATAATTTTTCTTACTATCTCCACTTTGGAATAAACTTTGCCAAGAGCTGTCAAGCTGTTTATGATGTTAGTAAAACGAGTGTGCATACTAGAAATAGATTCATCATCATTCATCTTAAACATTTCATATTCATGAGTAAGAATATAAATTTTTGATTCCTTGACTTGAGAAGTTCCTTCATAAGTAACTTCCAAGTTATCCCAAATTTCCTTTGCTGTAGTGCAAGTCATTACTCTATTAAACTCATTACCATTTAGAGCATTAAATAATAAATTCATAGCAGTTAAATTCAAAGTATAAAGTCTATCGTCTTCACGATCAAACTCTTCTTCTTCCTTTTTGACCTTTACTCCATCAACTACTTTTGTTAGAATATAAGGTCCATTTACAATGCATTTCCAGATTTCTCGACCTTGAGCCTGAAGGAATATTCTCATTCTAACTTTCCAGAATGAGTAATTGTCTCCGTAAAAGAGCGGAGGCCGACTGCTAGATTGACCTTCACCAAATGAAGCTGCAATGTTAGCCATAAGATCTTAACTCAAAAGATAGTTAATCTTATAATAGAGCTCTAGCTCTGATACCAATTGTTACTGATCATAGGCCGCACCTATGTCACCTAACAACTGTACCTACCAGACTAGCCGGCCACCGTCTCTACCGGTGCACCGTCACCCATGGTCGGAGAGTCTTGCTTCGGTGACACAGTCACAAGCGAGAGTTCCCATGAGTGATCTGCCTGTATGAACAGTACAGGTCAACTAGCTCTGATACCAATTGTTGCCCAGATGACTAACACAAGAGGGGGGGTGAATTGAGTTGTATTTAAAAAAATAACAATTATAAATCAAATATATAATATAAAATATAAACAAAATATAAAACAACAATAAATATAAAGAGTAAGGGTAAGAGAGAAGCAAACTCAGTATGTTAACGAGGTTCGGCCCCACTGCCTACGTCCTCGCCTCAAGCTACCCCTTGAGGATCCCGAATTCACTAGTCAATCTCCTTTAGGTGGAGATAGAAACCTATTACACTTTTGAGCAGCACCGCTCCAAAGAATCCGTGTAGAACACCCTCTACACTTCCAATCACCTCACACTTGGTGATTTAACTTTTCCCCGTGTAGAACACCTTCTACACACACAAGGGTTATACACACCCTTTTACTGATACAAGAATTGATAGTGGGTAGGCTATCAGAAAACACTCCTCAATGAGTGAAATAAAAACAATACAACGCAAACTATATCTCTCAAAATGAATAAGGGTTAAGGCTCAATGCTTAGAGAAGAGAGAATGAAAGCTTTGAATGAATGTTGTATGCTCTTGGTGTTGTGAATGTGAAGTTCTCAAATGATCTATTTATAGGCATATGAGACTTCATATTCAAATTTAAAAAGATTCACATGTCAAAGACATCATCATTCACTTTTCAAAAATTTCAAATCAAATCTTTTTACTTTTTGCATGTGACAAAATGAGCACACATTACTTTTCAAAAATTTCAAACCTAATCTTTTACTTTTTGCATATGACAAAAGGAGCACACTTTACTTTTCAAAATTTTCAAATAAAGACATCTACCTTTTGCATAAGTCAAGAAAATCATCTACCACTTTTGAAAATATTCAAATAAAACATGCACATGTGAAAGATGACAATCAATCATCTTAATATTTTCAAAATTCAAACCTTTAATCATGTCATGCACATGTGAAAGATAACAATCAATCATCTTTCAAAATTTTCAAATTTAATTTTCAAAATATTCATGCACATGTATGTATTTTAATGCTTTATGATAAAATATTAATTTTGAGCCTTAATCCTAATTTCGAATTTTTAAGAGATTTACAATATTATTCTATGACTTTAATGTGAACTTGTTCCCTTCTTGCTCATGCTTGCTTCCTTGATGTGCTTGATTCTATTGTGTGGACAACTTGAGCTTGAGACTCCTTTATTCTTTGAATTCATTTGTTATCATCAAAATCCATGTGTAGATTTATAATTACACAAAACTTGAAACCTTGTGTTCAACAATTTTCAATATCAAACTTATCAAAAAAAAAAACAAAATCCATATATAAAATCAGAGAAGACAAAAAAAAAAAAACTATTTTAACAGTACCTTATGCCACAGGTCGACCAACTCTATCAGACTTCCCAATATTTCATAAGCAATAACTTATCAAAAAAATATATATTTCATAAGCGACAAAAATTAGAATACTAATTACAGTTAGCAATTTAAAAAAAATTAATTAATTAAAGTTAGCGATTCGAAGACGCGGAGGTTAGATCCGATGGATACAGCGACGGTTCCTGGGTAGGATGAACCGCGATTAGCGCCAAAGTCATTGTGAGACCCTAAATATTGTGCATTTTTAATTGTTATTTTTATTCTTATTATTGGTTGTTTAATTGATTTTAAAATATTTATTTGAGGTTTATCTTATTTATTATTTGTAGAATTTTAATTATGCTTTAAATCTCTTATTTAAATATATAATTTTATTCTTTTAAATAATTAGTGAGTTTTATCATTTTAATTAATGATGAGGAATATTATTATATAAACTAAAGTTAAGTTGAAATAATATTCTATTTTAAATTCTCTGAGTGTTTTTAAGTTAAATTAATTTTATGAATTTTCAAATCAGTATTTTAAAAGCATCGTTTGTCCATTTGAGGACCCCAACGCATAGAGCCTATAAATAGCCCAAAGAATAAGCCAAACCCTCATTTTTTTCCCTCCTCTCTTTTCCCTTTCTCCCTCTCTCATGCGTGAACCCCCCCCCCCTAATGGCCAAACCTTCGTTGCTCCGTCCCAGCGTCACCGCCTACCGTCACCGCCCCCTCCATCAAAATCACCTCCCTCCAGCAACCCACCACCTGTGAGCCCAACCCCGTCAGCCACCTCACCTCCCCTACACGCCTATAAACTTGAAATTCACATCTCTCCCTCCTTTTTCGGCACTATCACCGGCCACCATGGCCTCTAGCCATGACAACAGCTCATCCTCATCACCAGTGACCAAGCCCGGCCACAATAGCTCTACTCTCCCCTCCCTTGGCTGAAGCATGCACAAACCACGCAACCCACGAGTTTGCACCCACAGCTGCCGCACACCGCCACTGTTAGCGTCACTGCCACTACTAAAGTGTTCTCCTACCTCAGGCGACCTCCCCTTAGCTCCACTGCTCCATCTATAGCCCCACCTCCCTCAAACAAATATAAATCTGAAATGGATTTCCACACATTACTAAGCTAGATTCGCCATCTTTTAGTGGTTACAGCGTCTCACCTCCACCACCATGAGATTCTCCTTCCTCCAATGAGTATTTTCCTAGCTTCCGATGTCAAACCGAATACTCTAACTCAAACTGTCACTTTACGTGGTTGACATCACCGTATGCAGTGTTAGCTGCAATGTATGACCATTCCACCGTTGCTGATGAACTCTTCATCATGTTGGCCATCCTCATACAACCCAGATCTAATAACCAAAACTTTAGATCCAAAATCCGAAGTATTCTCATTCCGAGATTGTAGCACTAACCTTGACGAAGTGGTTAACGCTCAAGTTAGTATCTTTCAATGCCACTAGCCATGCCAGGAGGTGATCAACGTACGAGTTTACATCGCTATGATATAACTCTTTCTCTCTCTTGTATTTATGTATGTGTGTTTGTTTGAGTCATGATGTGCGAGCTCGTTTAATCACAAGATACCGTGGAGCGGCACGTGTTCAATGATCAAGATCACCTATCAGTGCTGTAAGTAATCTTTCAAACTCAATTTTAGGATTTAAAATAATATTTATGCATCAATATTTTATATTTTCTAATTGGTTGGACTGGGTTTCAAGCCTAGAGAAATATTGGTTGATATTAATAATAAAATGAGAGTAAGTTGGTTGGGTTCGAGGCCAACAAATGAAGGATGGGATCACCCCGTAGTTGTTTGGTTATGAATTGGAGATATTGAAAAATTGTTTGTAAAATTGTTTATGAACTATTGCTTGTAAAACTGTTTATGAAACTGTTTGTAAAATCTATTTATAAAACTTGCTTGTGAAATATGGTTTGTGGAACTATGTTATGATTGACTATGTTATGTTGCCTAATGTCTTCCATGCCATGTCATCCAATATATTGCTGATCATGCATTGCGCATCTTATGATGATGTTAGTTGAATGGTTTATACTGTGTTATGTTATGCCATGCTGTATTGACTAGATTTTGAGTGATGTTCTGGTTTGATATGTGGGTGTGTGTGTATTACGACCCCAAGTCGAGATGGTGTATTATCTCGGTGGAGCTTCTCTAGTCACTCTGGAGCATAATAAACTGATGTGACATCTTCTGGGTTATCGCTGAGCAACAACGAAATTGGACGAGATGGCAACGCTCTCATGCCGACTCCATGGCTCCTCTACTGACGAGGGTTAGATGATGTCTGGTCGTGGTACGTACTAGGCGCGAAGCTGGGTATGCTTGCAAATCATTGTTTGTGGAACTATGAATGTGGAGCTGTGTTATGATTGACTATGTTTTGTTGCCTAATGTCCTCCATGCCATGTCATCCAATATATTGCTGATCATACATTTGTGCATCCTATGATGATGTTAGTTGAATGGTTTATACTGTGCTGTGTTATGCCATGCTGTATGGACTGGATTTTGAGCGATGTGCTGATTTGATATGTGGGTGCGTGTGTATTACGATCTCAAGTCAAGATGGGATATTATCTCGGTAGAGCTCCTCTAGTCACTTGGGAGCATGATAAACTGATGTGACGTCTTCTGAATTTTTAGTGTTTACTTATTGAGATATCATAATCTCATGTAGTGTTTCCTATCTACCTGCAGTTCTGTTTTATGGATCTGTAGATTTGTTGCAGAAGTCGAATTTAAGCATTGGACCGGCTTCGCCCGAAAAGTGAAGTTTTGGAGTGTTGTAATTATGAGTTGAGGATTTGTTTTCACCTTGTTGATTAATTGGGTAATTGTAATGATTTTGTAAGGAGATTTTTAGTGGGTTATAGATTTTAAATTTTTGGTACTAGAATGTGTGCCTTTTACTTTCCACTGCGAATATTATTTGTACACTTTATGCCTGATGCACACACTTTAAAGCACCTATCGATGGGGTGTGACTCATGTGGTTATCATCTAGGTGTCTCGTCTTCCACCTATTCA
Organism: Platycarya longipes; assembly: GCA_036559045.1. Taxonomy (NCBI): domain Eukaryota; kingdom Viridiplantae; phylum Streptophyta; class Magnoliopsida; order Fagales; family Juglandaceae; genus Platycarya; species Platycarya longipes. Next base: position 12,043,878 of record CM071796.1, on the reverse strand, counting down.
CTCGTGAGGGTCAGGGGTGCCACAACCACCTTGATATCTTTGTGGGTCTCTACCTCATGCATTGGAGTGTCCTCCATTTTCCAGGGTTTTTTAATTGGAGGGCATTTTTTCAAGGCTTTGTGATGTGGAACCTTTAGAAATGAAAAGGGTCGGCTTTTGAGTTCTAGTTGAGCTTCTCTAATTATGAGCAATGTTAGCGACAAACAGTAGATAAACATCAATTGATCTGGCATGATAAATACAACGTATCGTTTTCATTTTCTTCAATTTTGGATTTATTTATTTATTTTTTAACTCACAGATATTGTACAACACACAACAAACATCAAACACAAGATGACCATCTTGAAAGAAAAATAGGATTATGGCAAGAGCGCTGCTACATCAACACAACATGTATGAAGAGTCAAAGACTTTCACACGCTGCTACTCATGGACTACCGTTGCACTCTACGATTTGCAAACTACAATCCATTTTCTTTGTAACAGAAGAAATGATATTTGCAATCATGAATATGTAAATTATGTATAAACATTTTTTAAAAAAATAAATAAGTATAAGGATCCACATAAAAAGAATTAATTTTTTAATAATAAACCCTATTATTTTTCAAAACATTTACACAACGTTTATACACTCCACGACTATATACAACATTACACTTTTAATAATTCGGGTCTCTTCAATTTGTAATGTATCAAATTTATTATTTATTTTTTAATTTTTTAGGTTATATGATTTTTTTAATAATGATATATACAATTTTAAAGTATGTAAGTTTGTGTATTTTTTTATAAATAAGTAAAGTACATTTTTAAAATTAATTTTGTCATGTAGATTTTAAATTTACTCTTTTTTTTTAAAGAGAGTGTACAATACTTGCATTGCAAATCTTAATATCAATTTTTTTTACTCATTACAAATTGAATGTGCGATAATAATGACTTTGTTTTGTATTCGCGAGATTTGCGCACTTTAAAATTATATCTAACATTATTTTATACATTTTAAAACTACGATTTGCAAACTACAACCCATTTTTTTAACAATTCTGATCTATTTAATTTGTAAAGTATAAAATTTATTTTTTAATTTTTAATTTTTTAGGTTATAGAATATTTTTAGGAATGATATATACAATATCATTAAGGTATGTAACTTTTGTGTACTTTTTAAAAATAAATAGAGTCTATTTCAAAATTAATTTTTTCTGGTAGATATTAGATTTATCCTTTTTTTTTTAAAGAGAGTGCAAGATTTGCATTGCATATTTTAATTTGTAAATATCATTTTTTTTTTACTCATTAGAAACTAGATGTGAGATAATGAAATTGTTTTGTACTCGCAAGATTTGCACATTTTAAAATTATATCTAATGTTATTTTATAAATTTTAAAACTATATCTAATATTATCACTATAAAAATTGAGAAGGTAAAAAGACCTAGTTGAACTGGGTCTGGACGCTTAGCCTCTTTTATTTTTTCTAAAACAATATAGCAATATAAGTTTGATAATGAAATAAAAGATTACGAGTATTGCTACCATGTCATCTTAATTATATCACTCGTGTTTTTATTAAAAAATAAATAAATATATATTCAAAATAAAATGACGTTTAAAAACATAAAAATATAAAGACTAAAAAAGTAATTTGACGAGACTTATTTATCGGGACAAGTAACTTTATTCTTTAAACAATGATGTAAAATGCAAACAGCTATTTTTCCCATTAGTTTAGGAGCAAAGACCTGAAATTGGAAAAAAATTGTATGGTTCAGGAACCCAAGTTTGAAGGGGCATCCAATGCAGTAACCTATTTGAACCACAAAATATTCCGTAGATCTAGGTAACACCCAGAAACAAAAACAGAAAAAACAACCTTGGATATTGTCTCCTATATAAATACCTTCTTTACCTTACATATATCCTCTCCATCGAGCAACGAAACAGCTAGGTAGAAGTAAAACAGCCATATAATAAACACAAGCATCCTTAAGCAAATTGGAGACATTATGGGCAACAAGTTCGTTGCAGTGTTTCTCATGTGCATTGTTGTCGTTGCAGCATTCAGCCTCAATCATGAGGTTGAGGCTACGGGGGACTTGTACAAGACATGCTTCCAAACCTGTCAACAGGATTGCCACAAGGATGGCAATGGCAGAACCTTCTGTGAAATGGACTGCGACAATGCCTGTACTGCTAAAGAGAATGCTGGTAATTGATCATTTTTATTTATTTATTAATATTTTATTTAAAATAATATTATATATAATCGTGAAATGTATAAACATCATATAATCTTTTTGAATAAAATTAAAATTTATTATTAAAAAATTAATTATTTTCATGTGAGTATGTACTTATTCATTTTTTTATCAAAATGATTAAGTGGGTATGTTGATACGACAGAATTTGATTTGTAAGAAAAATTTAATAATTTTTTTTATATAAATTAAATCTTATATATAAAAAATGCGTGTTTTTCGATGTACTTTATTTTATTTTAAGGAGCATGAGGCTGTTTTCTTGTATTAATTTATCTCATTTTTTGCAGAAAAACTTAAAGCCACAGTCTTCTGAGCAAACAAGATCGTCAACTCGTAAGGCTGCAGGCAGAGGGATTGCGGAAGATATGTAATGAATGCAATAAATATGTCCAAAAAAAAAAAGGTCAACTTTACTCATTGCCAGTCTTAATAATGTATTGATGTACAAAATGGAATAAGAACAACATTAATTGTTATCTCAGTTTACTTTTTGGGGTAAAAGAGAATGTCTTTTATTTAAAAGTACGGTAATGGAAAATTATAATTTTACAACTATTTTACAATTTCATATGAAATAACTGACAGTTTTGGAGATTCAAAAAGAGCATTGATACACGTACAACTATTTTTATAATTTATTAATATAATAGTATTTTTTTATTTTTTATCATTTTATTTTAAGTATTTTTTTAACATTCTTAATCATTAAAAAAAATTAAAAATATATATATAATTGTATTAATATTCACATTCTTAATCATTAAGTAAAATTAAAAATTAAAGAAAAATAAATTTAAAAAAATTGTAAAAAAAATTACAAATGAGTAGTAATTATATCATTTCTAATTCAAAAATGACTCAGCTACGTCCATCGAGGGTTTCTACCACAGTGCAAAAAGAAATTCAAACATTTTTTAAACCCCTTAAATATTTTTAAAAATAAAAATAAAAATTCATTATAAAAAATACTTCCTTAATTATTAAATTAAAAACAATCAATGCAAATCTTCTTCGATAGAATTTTTCGTTGGAAATATCATTTCCCCATTCAAAAATATGCAGTAGTTAATGTTATCAGAGATATTTCCTATAATTAATAACATATAGCTCATTTTATTAAACGAGAAAACAAAAGTATTAATGGCAAATTAATCTCCGTGACGACAATGTTCCTTTGAAACATTCATTAATTTAAATCCTATAATGAGAGTCGTGTAGATGATGTATCCTCTACATCGACTTGCAAGTAATTAGATAATTCTAGTATATCTTGGTCCCCATATAAAGATTGTCTCTCTCTATGGAGAACGTGAAAGCAAATGATAGGCGTTGGTTGTAGAAGATCGAGAAATACATGGAATGCTAGATAGACTTGGTCATGTTGATCAATCAGTGTAGACTTTAAATCCATTTGCCTCCCTCTAGACCACGAAAAATCACTTAATTTCATAGATTAGTACTATCCTTGTTATGGATATCTATATTTAATTTAAAATCACTAGTATTGGACATCTTTAAGGCTTATAAAACTACAATTGAAAGTTAGCTTGATAAGAAAAGTAAAGCCGCTAAATTGGACCACAGAGGTGAATATTATGATAGATGTGACGAATCAGGTGAACAATATTCTAGGCCATTTGCAAGATATTTAGAAGAACGTATTATCATTACAAGAACTCCACACCAAAATTGTTTAATTGAGAGACGAAATCAAGTTTTAAAAAATGTAGTTAGGATTATGCTAAGTTCATTAACGTACACGATGCAACATATTTTTAGAGAAGGGAATACGCTGGCAGATGTTTTGGCTAAGCTAGGTACCGAGGGGCTGACTTGCTCTTGGTTAGACTTAGTGGGTTACCCACACAAGCTAAAGGTATTTTTCGGGTTGACAAATCCGGGCTTTCATCTGTGCGACTCTAGCTTACAAGTTGGTTTTTTCTTTTTATGATAGGCATGTTTAGTTTCTTTTGGAATTTTGATTATTTTAGGCGTGTTAGATTATATTGGTTATTTTAGGCCTGTTAGTAGTGGTTTTTATTGTTTAAGGTTTTGTTTGGTGATGTAAGCAATGGTTTTATTGCTTATTACTTATAAGTTCTTTGCATTTTGGTTGTAATCACGATATTCTTTGGTCAAAAGTAAAAGCATATTAATAAATTTGGAACAAATCACTATTAAACATGTGGCTATCAGCTCTTCTTAAAAAAAAAGAAAAAGTCAATCTTCTTTACTAGAGTCACTATGGGGAAGAGACCACGAAGGTCATGGTTTACATCCTTTAAAATTTAATGGACTAAAAAAAGGCTTAGCATTAAACATTTTATTAAACATTTTTCATGTTTGAGGTTCTCCACATGAGACTAGGCCCTATAGGCCTAATTAAGAAATAAAACTCAAGAACAGTTAGCTTTTATTTTTTATTTTTTGGTTATTCGGTGAGATCGAGCGATTTTGAGTTTTATTGTAGTTTAAGGAATACCAAAATTAAGGCAGGAAATGTCAAAATCTAAGCATAATTAGGGTAGTGGGTGTACACAATCCAAGATATGCATTTGAAAAGAAATGGACTGTTGTTCCTCTAACAAATATTGAGAGGGGGCGAGCTAGTCACACTTGTCATGGTGCAAGATACGAATGCATATTACTATACTGTTACTTAATTGCATTTTATTAATTCATAATTTATCTAAACAACCTTAACAGGAAATACTATTAAAGGAGATGAAATAGGCAGAGAAGATCACACTATTTATCTCTAAGAGCACGAGTCATGACCCAGCCCAAACCCATTTAAGTCCAGCCCACCTAAAATATAAGAAAATAAATTAGGACGAAACAACGCCGTTTTAACCAAGTACCTTAATACCCCTTTCCCCCCTAATTTCCTTTGCCTCTACGCACCGTCCATCTCTCATCACCGTGTCGCGCCACAGGACAACGAGACTCGTGAGGGTTTAGGGCCTTAGGCTACTAACGACTCAAAACTCAGAAGACAAAATCCCTATAGATTGAAGTTCAGAGGGAAAGGAAGACGACCCTATTGCATATAAAGATAACAAAAGCTCGAGGACTGACAGCGAGCTACCGAATCCCAGCACTTCAGGCTTGGTCTTAAGGTAAATTTCCTATACCCAATTCCTATTAAGTTTCATCGACGCCATTTTTTTGAACTCCTGGTGAAATAATTTCTCTTTCGGCTGTACCCTTTTGCTGTTTGAAAGGGGTCAGATCGAAATGGGTTGGAAAGCGGCTCAGAAACTCATTAGGCATTGGAAAATCGTCAGAGGAGATAATGTAAGAAAGAAATTTTGAGATCATTTTTTAACTCATTGCTTTGTCAATTTTCGTTTTCGGTTCTATCTGTTCCATGCTTTTTTTCCATTATTGTTGTGATTTTTATTGTTTTCATTTTCCATTTTTCTCTTGCCTCGTCGTAATTGTGCAGGTGATGATAACAAGGGGCAAAGACAGAGGAGAGACGGGTGTTATTAAGCGCGTAATTCGCTCGCAGAATCGCGTTATTGTCGACGGCAAGAATTTGGTTAGAAACTCTTTGTATTTTTTCAGTGCATTGTTCAAATTATTTAAACTAATCTCAGTTGAGAAAATCATAGGCAAATTCCATGATTACCCGGTAAGAATGTAGAGAAGAGCCAAAACATAATGGTTCCACCTACTCAAAACTGAATATTGTATGGTTTATGACATGGGAATAGCATTTATGAAAAAATATGTTGCTCTAGTGGGTTTCAATAGCCCTACTTCTAGTGTATGTTAATGTACGAAAAAGATTCCATAAAGTTCTTACCCAACCTTAGGGGGCTCAAATGGGAAATAGACACATGAAATTGCGGATCATACATCATTTACCGCTCATTTAATATTGCCCTAAAATATTTTTATGGGCAACAATAAATGATGTAGGATCCGCTTTATGTGTCACTCTTTCTCTCACTCGAGGCCTTCATGTTTGGGCAAGAACTTGAGGAGACCTTGATTCGTTATTGTAGTGCCTGTGTGGTGAGTGCATGTCCTCATTTGTTCAGGATTAAGAAGATAAAGAAAGAAAAATTGGTCAATATGATGTGATAAGCAATATTATAGAGAATCCGTAAAAAAAATGTAGTACAACAGTTAAGTTGAATCAGTATGTCTTTACAAAATACACTAGTTTTTTAGCCGTTATTCTGTTCAAGCAGCAAATGGTATTTGTAAGATTAGATTTAGTTTTTGGATTATCTCACTATTTCTAAAAGATACATATTTCCTTAATTTACCGACTAGTAATCTTCTTTGTATGATGCTCTAACCTTCTGTTGTTTGGAGCTTTGAACTGTTCCACCATCCCCCTCATAGTTTATGGGACTAATCAAGTGCTTTTAGTCCCAATTTACTCCTATTAACATGAGGCTTCTCCATTATTTTTTATGTATACATAAATAAATATATTCAACTTATATTCCATTGATAATGCAGTATTTTAATGTGCAATAATAGTTTTGAGTATAAAGCAAATTAAACAACTGGGTTCAGTGAATCTCTTTCTTTTATTTCGAAAAATCTCTCTTATGTCACCTGTCCAATCCTCCTTTGCTTGTATAATGTATCACATTATAGAAAATGCATCAAAATGTCCCATAGTAAGAAATTTTGGATCTTGTGCATTAAAGGTAGGAAGTATACCATGCAGCCAAGAACCTAGTGGCATGATATTTTGTTTAAGTACAAATGTTATGACATGTCTGAATGTTTAACGTAATGTTTTCATCATTTAATAGAATTTTTTGTTATTGAAAGTCAATTTGTTTTCTTATGTGCCTATATTATAACCATTTTTTCACATCTCCAATAATATATGTTTTTTAGTAAGTACCCAAACCCCAATATTTGCATGGGTTGTGTAATTTTGTGCCATAACATAACATGTATTTGACGTTGTCGTACCACTTATTTCCCAATTTCTTCTTTGTACATTTTTCAGGTAAAAAAGCATATCAAGCAAGGGCAAGGTCATGAAGGTGGAATATTTACAGTTGAAGCACCACTGCACGTATCGAATGTTCAAGTTGTTGACCCAGTGACAGGGTGCGGAATTATTTTTGGAATCTTCTTTACCAATCCTTGGTATTCTCTTCTTTGTTTATATATGTTTCTCAGGAGTAATGTGTAATGTTTACTAATGCAGGAAGCCATGTAAGGTTGGATCTAGATATCTTGAAGATGGCACTAAAGTAAGAGTTTCTAGGGGTCTAGGAGCATCTGGCTCCATAATACCTCGTCCTGAAATCTTGAAGATAAGGACTACACCAAGGCCTACAGTTTGTACTTATCTAAAACTTAATCCCCTCAATCTTTTGCTTTTTCGTTCTTAATTTTTTCCTGTTTAACTCAGTGAGTGTTATTCAGAGTATTTGTTTTTCTTTATTGCAAATGTTGTGATTGCCACCCAAAATATCCACCAAAAAATACAGTTGCCTTCATAGTTTATGTATGAATTTGCAATTATAGGAAGAGACTGCATGTGCAGTACCCAAGATTGTTTGTGAAGGGACTGTGTGAATGTTCTCAAGTCGTGATATTTGATGTTAGAGCCAATTTGGTAATCTCATTTGGTTCAAGAGAACTGTTGACAAATAATGCACTCAAGAGAATGTTAATAGTTTTGAGTTGGGGATATTGTGGTGCCCAATTGGCAGGCTGCTTTGTGCTATATAACGATTATGGTGAATTCCAAAATCACAATATCGTAAGAAACCTCCTATATTGCATAGATGTGTTTAGTTCACCTGACTTGTGAAAACATGAGAATCTCTCTAGGTGTTGGACGTAGTCACGTAAGCCATGAGATGAGAGGCTTGAAGTCATTGCCTTACTTCTAGTTTAAGGATCTCATATAGCATAAAACTGAAGAGAGGAATATAGAATGACATTTTGAATTTCGATTGCCAACTACGAAAGCAGTTATTCAATATGCCTCATGTGAAATGAAGTTAAGAAAATGCATCAAAACTTTTATTATTTTAACCATTAGTGCTCAAATTCTTATTCAGAAAAGTTGTGAAGGTCTATTGATGGCCTATTTTCATTGTATGTAAAATGTCTACGTATACATACATACCTACACATGCATACGCATAACACAGATGTAGTATATATGTATATATGTATATTGGTTATGCAAAAAACTGAATTGGAGAATACATGTATTGCATATGTATGTTTGTTTGTGCAGAATATGGTGCCTTTTAAGATACGTGTGCCTGTAAGATGTGTGGAGCCTAAATAAGAATGCTCAAGTAAATGAGTGAGTGGTAGGAAATATAAGCAATGAAGGCGTTTAAAGGTAGAGGAATAGATAGTGTCACTTAAGATGGTAATGTGCAAGGGAGAAAAAACTATTTAATTCAAGTTGATAGAGTAAGGAGTTATAGGCCAAGGCTTAAAACATTATGGGTAAAGTAATGAAGATGAGCACAATAAATAAGGAGAAAACATAAAAAAAAAAAATTAGATTTAATATACTGGTACAATTTTGCAGTTGATAGGTCAGTTGCCTCGTGGCGTACTTCAAGTTTTCGTTTCCCTCTATTTTATATAAATTATATCTGTTGTAACACCTGTTGCCCAATAGTTGCAAAATAATTCAAATTAAGGTACAAGTGCCTCTTCAAGCACCAGTTTTCCAGTAGAAGAATAATAATTGAAATTAAAGTTGTCAATTTGTGCCAATATGGCTTTTCAGCCGTGAACGTCCATCGGTAGATATGTTTGCCGGTGTTTTTCTTTTGTTAGAATAGATTTAGAAGTCGGAATCTAACCTTGAGGGAAAGAGGGAGAGGGGGGAGGGGGGGGTGGAGGGGAAGAAAGGAGGAAATAGAAAATGGGAGACATACAACTAAGGATTATTGAAATGCTGTTGTTCTCAAAAGCTGCTTCTGAATAGTTCCATATTGTGTTACCATACTACTGTTGATGACCTGAAACTTTCCTTTATTGGTTGTTTGCTTTTGCAGCTGGCCCCAAGGATACAACACTGGATCTCGTATTGGAGAAGACCTATGATGCTAAAACAGGGAAGGGCATGCCTGAACTTTGAGAGAGACGTTTTCTTGTTTCAACTTTACGACAAGAGTCAAGACAATCAACTTGAAGATGTTGTAGACACTTGTTTTTTGGGAAGTGGGGGTTCAATGAGTTGAGAAAGTCTCTTATTATATGCCTTGCATCCATTTCGGTTTCGTTGTACTGTTGAGTTAGATTCAACTGACATTAATTTAGTTTAGTTTAATTTTAACTTGAGTTTAATATTCAAATATCAAATTCTCAAATTACTAAATTTATTTAAATTAAAAATTTCTTTACAAGTAAAATTTATAGTTTTTTTATGATATATAGTTTTTTTATGATTTATAATTTTTTTAAAATTTTTTATAAATACATCTAAGTTTAATTTAACATCTAAACATGTTTAAAATTTTTTATGATGGCTTGTTGATTCGTGAGAGCCTGATCATAAACGAAAACGCCGTCTGTGGGATTCGAACCCACGACCACATGGTTAAAAGCCATGCGCTCTACCGACTGAGCTAAGACGGCCGCACGACATTTTTCTGTTACTCACATATAATAATATTGTATACGTGAAGTGTCCAACTAAAAACACTATTGTCGATTTCGTGTAAATCGACAATATTGGTTTAGCCAAAATGCCAAAATAATGCCAAAAATCGAAGGAACAATTACTGCAAGACGATAAATAATGTCTTCGTTGTACCTTGCAAGTACTTGGCACTGAATTCTCATCTAAAGGACACGTATCCAACACTCGTCCTCCTGCATGCCCTCTCTTGCATGTTCTCATTGACTCATCCTCCCATCTTCTCACACTACAAATATTGCCGCACCCATATTCATCCTTTTCACAACTGATCACAAATCTTGACAAACAGCTTTGTATTTGAAACAAGTATGGCGTTCAAACCCAATATTCCTATAGCTCTCTTACTACTCTCTCTCCTGGCTATATCAGCTGGTTTAGCTCTTGCCATGCAAGACCCGGAGCTGGAACAATGCAAGCACCAGTGCAGGCACCAAAGACAATTCGATGAACAAGAGAAGGAACAGTTTCAGATAAGTTTTGACGAGTATCACAGACAGAAACAAGCTCGGGAGAGAGCAGAGAGGAGGAGATCAGAGGAGGGAGAAGAAAGGTATGGAGAAGAGGAGGAAAATCCTTATCTTTTTGAAGATGAGGATTTTGAAACCAGAGTTGAAACTGATGAAGGCAGAGTTCAGGTCCTGCAGAAGTTCACCAAGAGATCCCCGAAACTTCTCCGCGGCGTTGAGAATTATCGTGTGGCGATTCTTGAAGCCAATCCTCACACCTTCGTTTCACCTGCCCATTTTGATGCTGAAGTCGTTCTCTTTGTTGCTAAAGGTATGTAGTTTTGGATATATTGTTGTTATAATCAGTTATTAGTAATCACTAGAAGTTATTTACAATTCTGGGATCCTAAGGTTAATGGTGGTTCTTTTTTATGGTATGGTATAACCAGGGCGAGCAACAATTACAATAGTTAGGGGGGAGAAGAGAGAGAACTTCAACGTGGAAGAGGGAGATATCATGAGGATTCCAGCCGGAACACCTGTTTATTTGATAAATAGGGATGAGAATGAGAAGCTTTGTATTGTCAAAATCCTCCAACCCGTCTCTGTTCCTGGCCATTTCGAGGTAATTAAAATGTGTAAGAGGCTAAAATCAATTTTCCATTTCGTTCCAAGGCATGTTGTTTGGATAATGAAACAGGGCGTAATTTGTTTTTATCAAATCATGTCGGCTTATTGTTGTAAAAACCCATGATGTAGGCATTCCATGCGCCAGGTGGCGAAGACCCAGAATCATTTTACCGGGCATTCAGCTTGGAGGTTCTTGAAGCTGCTCTCAAGGTAATGTCCTCCCATTTGTCTCCATTCCTCCATTGAAGAACTATTTTGTAAGTTTGTTTATTAGTTAGTCTCACCAATTGGGGATCAAATTTCAATTTCCAATTCCAAAATCAATCAGACACGAAGAGATCAGTTGGAGAAACTCTTCGGGAAACAGAGGCAAGGAATCATCGTCAAGGCGTCCAAAGAACAAATCCGGTCCATGAGCCAACATGAGGAAACTCCCGCCAAAATATGGCCTTTTGGAGGCGACTCAACCCATCCATTCAATCTTTTCCACGAACGTCCTTCTCAATCGAACCAGTTTGGGCGTCTCTACGAAACCGATCCTAAGGAATGCAAGCAGCTAAAAGACCTCGACCTCATCGTCTCCTTCGCTAATATAACCAAAGTAATCGTCATTCATATCTATACGTTATTTGTTTCTTTAATACTGAAAATGATCTCTTTCGCATCATGGGTAATCATAAATTTGCGAAATATTTCAGGGATCTATGGCTGGTCCCTATTACAACTCAAGGGCAACAAAAATCTCTGTGGTGATTGAAGGTGAAGGATACTTTGAAATGGCGTGCCCGCATCTCTCATCCTCCGACGGATCAACAGGGCGAAGGAGTAGGAGTAGTGGCACAAGTTATGAGCAGATTAGAGGACGCTTGAGACGTGGAATGGTGTTTGTAGCCCCAGCAGGCCATCCAGTTGCGGTCATTGCTTCACGGAATAAGAATCTGCAGGTGCTTTGCTTCGAGGTCAATGCTCAAGGAAACGTTAGGTTCCCTCTCGCAGGTATATCTTGTTGGAATTATTCCAATTAACCCATGAAACTATTACTACTCTGTTGTCATTCTTTATGAGAAATATTTTATTCATAAAATGATTATATAAAATAATTTTATAAATTTAAGACATCTTTATCAGAAGATTAAGACATATTTATCAAAAGATACGTGATCTGTCAAATCATAAAATAACTTTTATCATAAATTATATAATCTTACAAATTAAAGATGCATATTTGTAAGAAGATATCTGATCTGTTAAATTGTAAAATTATTTTTATCATAATACACATTTGACAGTTCATTTAGAGTCACGTTAGTTTATGAGTTTAATTTTATATAATTTTTTTTGGATGTAATACAACTCTTTCTTTATAATACATTGTCTTTGATTCTGATTCGTTTTCTTTTGTATATTCTTAGGGAAGAATAACATTGTGAATGAGTTTGAGAGAGAGGCGAAGGAGTTGGCCTTTAACTTGCCTGCAAAAGAGGTGGAAAAGATATTCAGGAACCAGGATCAGGAGTTCTTCTTCCCGGGGCCAAGCAGACAAGGTGAAGAGGAAGGCGGTCGTGCGTTTGAATGAGCTGCATGGGTCGAGGAGGAAGATGCTTTACAGAAGGAGGGCCGGTTTTGACTCTTTGAGATTTGTGGTTTTGTGGTTTTGTGGTTTTGTGGTTTTGTGAAGCATATGTATGATAAATGTGTGTATATATGTATGTGCGTGGAATGACGTAAAATATGTGGTGGAGTACTAACCTTAAATAAAAGAGACCAAATAAAACGTTGTATAGATGACGATGATGAGCTTCCTATTTTGTGTCCTGTCTCTCTTTCTACGGGCCTGGCATGATTTTACACTTCTGCAGATTTGGTCAGTTACGAAGTTCATTCCACAAATAATTAGTTTACGCATAATGCCATATCTTTCAAATTTATTATAATATCATTATATCAAATTGTTACGATATCATTATTTCATATTAAATCAAAATATTATAGACTATTAAATAATAATAATAAAATATTTTAAAAATACCTGAGAATATTTTATTAGCCAAACGTAGCAGAGCATTAGCAATCGATTATGCAAACCCTAAATAGACATGTTCATTCAGGCTGAATTTTCTTCAGCCCGGTCTGTAACTTGAATAACCGGATTCCGATTATGACTTACAACCCGGAATAAATGTGGGCCAGTACCTGCATAGAAAAACCCAGGTACACCTAGTTCGTGTACTAGGTTTTAAATCCAGAATCCGAATTTAAAACTGGTACCTATTTTTTGCACCGATGGAAGGACCTGGACTGCAAACTCGGGAGGGTGACGCTGACCATGGTTAGACGACACCCATAATATGCTATCACTGAAGAGAAGATTATACACTAGGATCAGATTTGGATCATTTGGTACATAAATTACGTTATTAACATAGGTTAAATAACCAAATAAAAATTAAGAAAAAAAAGCTAAGCGTTTTCTCTTTCTCACTGTCTAGAAAACCAAGCAAGCTGCTAGAATCCCATCCAAACCAAGGTCCCGCCTTAGAATTTTGAAATACCAGAATCTCCTAATCAGATCCAAACCTTGATTAATCACTTTTTGTTTGGAATTTAAGAAATCTAGTTATCTATTTATTTATTTTTTTAATTCAAAAAAAAAAAAATTGGGTGCAATCCAGAAACCCGAATTCCTGACTTTTAAAATTGATTTCATTCGGAGATGGGTTCCGGCCCAGATTTGAAACCTGGGTTCCAATCCAGATGAAAAGTAATATTCGGATTCTTGGGCCATCATCGGATGAACATTACTGATGCAAAGTCATAATTTGTATAATGTCACATGATTTTATATTTAGCTATTTTTCCATCTATTAGTTAAAATAATAATAATAATAATAATAATAATAAAATTTTATTAGTTTAATAAAAAATTTATGCTAATGACAATAAATATTAATGTTCTACGGTAGGATTTCTGGTCATTCCTTGCTTCTCAGTTAACTGGGCTGGGCTGGGCTGGGCTGGGCTGGGTTGAAAACTAGACCAAGAAAAACATATTAATGTTTCTTGCGTTGGGAAGAGGGAGAAATCAAGGACGATAGGGAATGTTTTGGACAAAAGAAAGTATTTGTTATTGCATTTGGTCTAGTATCAAATATGACCCACGGAGCTACTTTATTGTAGCTAAAAGTACTTTTTTTACCATTTACATAATCTAATGCACCATATTTTGAGCTCTGTTAGCAAGACTTCGAGTTTTAATGTCCATAGTCCGATACAACCATCTAGCTAGTCCTACTTAAAACACATGCAATTCTTAAAGATTATTGGCATTGGACTCATTAAAAGTCAGTATAAATACAAATTTAAAGATTTTACTTAAAATATTCATACATTGAATTCTTCAAAAGCATCAAGCTGAAATTTTGAGTTACAATACCCTTTCATATTTGAAGGTTTATTATTCACTTATTAAAATTATTGTTTATTACATTTTAATATATTTATTAAATTAATAAATTATAAATGTATTTATTAGTTTCATAAATTATAAATGTATTTATTAGTTTCATAAATTATATATTATATTATTATTTTAATAAATCCAATATAAAATTTTGAATGTGAGGGAGTTAACTTTTCATCAAATTTCAAAATAAATTTAAGGGAGCCAATACTAATGCTCTAAAACAACTAAAGGCGTAATGCCATACATGAAACTATCTTAAAATACTCAAATTCATTAAAATTTCTCGTAACTTCATTCTCAAATATTATTTAAATAAAAAAATATTTTTTAATTTCAAACTTTCATGATATTGGACAAGACTACGCCATTGTAATTTGTGGCCCTCTTTTTTGTTTTTCCTTTCTTTTTAAATGATATGGGTTTGGCCTTCATAACATTGCTTGCTTGTTTTTTTTTTTTTTTTTTTTAATCTTTAGACATTTTTAATGTTGGAAGTCATATTGATCATAATTTGTGTCGTGATTCTTCTACTAGCAATGCTTATATAAATAGTGGCTCTTTCGAGTATTAACATTAGTAGTGATTGGCCAAATAATATTTTGGCCATAAAAGAATCTTATCGCTTCTATCTTCATTGCGCACCACACCTAGAGAGCAAAACATCGACTATTGTTGTTGCAACCTCTCAAAGCTTTTTCGAATTCTTTTTTCAAGGATCTCTATTCTTTTTTTGGGTAAGCTTCTGCTACTGCTACTTGATGTTCATATCCACATCAAATTCTTCTGATTGCATAATTTCTTTTTAATATTTCAATAAATAAGGCATCATTTTCTAATTTTCTTGAATCTTGAAATTAGACTAAACAGGATTTGTAGTTTTTTTTCCCCCTCTATAGTCTATTGTCTTCCACTTTACAAGTTGGCTCAGTATTGAGATTTTCTTGATTGAAATTTTGAAATTTAGAGGATCATATATAGTGGCTTCCGCTTTATCGAAGATCTTAGAAATTTTGGAGTTTGGAGTTTGGAATTTGGAGTTTGGAATTTGGAATTTGGAGTTTGGAATTTGGAGTTTAGAGAATTAAAAAAAAAAAACAAATATAAGTACTGCCATTCTATATATTAGTAGATATAGACATAACTGTCACGCGACCAAAGTTTCTTTAATTCATGGCTTAATATCTGTTCACATTAGCCATTAAATTAACGAGCGAAGCCCAAATTTGTCTCGACTGACTAAATTTTTATTTTTATTTTTTTATATTTATTTTCAATCATTTTTTTGTGGTTTTAAATAATTTTTAAAAATAAAAAAAATTATATCATTATTAAAAAATATTTTCTTAATCATTAATTAAAAAAAATTGAAAAAAAAAAATCAATTCAGGAGATGAATTCGGTGGAATAGTATTTCATTTCTTCCTCTCAAAATCATTTCGATAGTTTTCCATTTTACTTTTTTTAAAATTTTTTTTACATGATTTTTAAAAAAATATTTTTAAATAATTTTGTGATAACATATTTTTTTTATATGATTTCATTTTTTAAAAATATAAAAAAAATCATAATATTATTTAAAAATATTTATTTAAAAATCATATAAAAAAATTTAAAAAAAAAATAAGCAAAACAGAAACCATCCAAATAGTTTTGAACGGTGTGAGTAGCACTCCCCTTCTCTAAATTAACCCATCTATCATATACCACAAGCCATGCAAACTCTACAAAAAGCTCCTCGAACTTAACCTCAGCAGTTTTCGTGGGCTGCACTTGATGTGAATTACTACACGGCAAAGTACTGTTAGCCAATATATAAAGATAAACCACAAAAATCCAAAAGTTACTCCAAGATCGTGCTGACGCATAGAAACCAATACATGACATCCTTCGATACCGATCGCTTAATCTTTCCTTCTGGGAAAAAAAGGGGAAAACCAAAAAAACTTCGTAAAAAACAAGGGGTTGACTACAAAGGAAATACACGTGGAGATGCCAATTAAGTTCAGGTCACCCTACGTCAACAATGATATCACTCACATTTTGCAGTCACTCGGTCAGTCAGAGACTCAGACTGAGTCATGTGTGAGTACTGAGTGAGGGGGATTTGGTTTATGTTTATCTATTTTAGTGTACAAAAACCAACTCGGGAAGAAAAAATGATAAACACAGATTATTTTTCACAATATTTTTATGAATTATTTTATAAAATTAACATCATTTTATAAAAATATCTTTACATGAAATATATTGTAAAACATGTTATATGAACACTTCTCACTCGGAAATGCCTTGTTGATCTGACTCTGAATGTGGAGAGAATGGTTTGGTTGATCTATTTTCAGGCCCTTGTCTGAATGAATGTGATTCAGTCTGTTTTCTGACACACCTAGTTGAACAAGCAACACCATGAAATCAGAGGCTTTTAAGACTCCTTGGCTAATTGTGACATCACCCCCCCTCTTCTACTTTTCAATTGAATGCTTAATTATTTACTCTAACAGAGGCAAATAGTAGAGGCCCAAAGCTTTGCTACTTATGGCATCAACCTGTTGTTATATATAAAAAATAATAATAATAATTGATGTTTGCATTTAAATTACAGGTCACTTTTTGAACCCTTTTACCATCTCCGGCCAGTACTTAAATTTGGGGAAGGAACAGAATCTACTGATCTAGACCCAAAGTTAAGTAGGGGCGCCATATGTCTGTCCAGAGGATCTTTAAGTCTCAGCTTTTTGATATTTTCTCACGAACCTGTGATTCTGCAATTCGTAGCAGACAAGAAAATTATGAAAAAAAAAATTGGAAGCCATGGATGGATGCATGGCCTTGTGGTAGCTATTTAAAGCGTGCGCTGTAGTGTCAGAATAATTCATTCTGTGAGGACCTATGGAAAAGGAATTGCAATTTGCTTGCACCCTGCAGATTTATCTGGTCAGCAATATTAAATGTATGATCCCAGTTCCCCCAAGTCATTTTTTCAGTATTCACTCAAGAAAAATTATGAGGAGTATCCACACTCAGGATACTCTCCCTCACGTAAACAGTGTATGATACTATTCATGCATTGTTCATGTGAAAGGAAATATCCTGAGTGTGGATACACCCTAGCACATCTGTTCACTCAAACTATAAAAGCCACAAAGCTAAAGCAATTATTTTTATGCTTTTTCTTCATTAAACACAAGAAACCCCTAAATGAGGGTAATAAAAACAACGTATTAATGCTTTATTAACCAATATTCGCACATACGTTCGTACTTATATATATACTAAATAAAAATATCATGCAAAATACGTTTATCTAATTTAATTTCTAACAAAAATTAAAAAATTATTTATAATTAAATAGATGATAAATAATTACACGTTTTCTTATATTATAAAAAAAATATTAATAAAAACAATAAGATAGTCACATAAATAAACATAACCTATAGTTTTATCAAATTTATTTGAGATAATTTTGATTGAAATTTTAATAAAAAATTCATTCAAAATAATATATTTTTATAATTCTAAGACGATGATCAAATATTTGCGTCATTTTGCACAGTTTCAAAAGAGATGACATTAAAATACCTATGTTTATAGTTTTGAGTTTTTCTAGATCTACATAAACTTGAATCATCTACAGTTTTTTTAGTTATGTGATTATTTTTAAGAAATAATATAATTATTTTTAAAAATAAATTATATAGTTTATAATTTATATAAAAGAATGTTATATTATAATTTATAACATGAAATTTTAATCTTAAATATGTAAATTTTTTAGATTATATATATTTCAATTAAATATCAAACATATATAATATATTTATTATATTTATTGTCTATTATTATCAATTTAATATAATTATAGTTAATTGTATATATCGTATTTTTATCATCTCAAAAAATAAATAAATAATACATTCATTTTAAAATTATAAAATAATTTTTAAAGAATGAAATGATTAATCATATAATAGGAATAAATTTTCATGAATAAAATTAAACTCTCTAACGTATAAATTAACGTCTCTAAGTGAGGATTACATTGTTATATTATTATGAATGGTATATTTATATATATTGTTATATATTCTATACTATTATTATTATTCTATATTTATCTTACATAAAAAAGTTTTAAATGAAAAATTTATCGTTATAGAAAACTGAAGTGGTGTAATTAAATTTAATGTCAAGAACATTATTTCGGTGATTAATGGAATTAATGGATTGTATTTAAAATAATATTTCTCATTAAATACAGTATTTATTTTAATAAAAATGGATAAAAAGTGTTAACTTTAACGAAAAAATAAAATTTTTAGTTAAAACAAAATTTTTTATTAGATAACTACTTTATATATATATGAAGATATATATATATATATATATATATATATATATATATATATATAAACACTAAACACTTCTCAGAGGAGACTTGGACATGTTATGTGATAATTTCGGAATTCTTTTTAATGGGAAGTTCCATAAACTAATAAGAGGATCGTACGATCATTTTAATGTTCCTAGGGATTAAAGATTTGATTGGCTTTGCTTGTACCCTAAATTTATTCTAAGACTGAATCCATGGATTTAAAACCATCATGTTCAGGCTCGCTAGGAGTAATATTATTATGCACACTTGCTAAAATGATGATCCTCAAGGCCATTACACAGATATTAGTTAAAATATTTAACATATCCCGTCTTATAAATCTGAATATTTATAAGAATGAAGCATTTAATATTAGGTCATTTTGACATTTTTACTTAAAAGGTTCAAGAAAATTTCAGATTTGGATTTCAAATTTTAAATCTAAAATCCCGATAAACACCCCTATTTAATATAATATCTTAACAAAAGTATATTTTTTAAAGAAAATTATCATATTTTATTTATCAGAGAAACTTACATCCACAACTAAATACATTATAAGATGTTTTCATATCAAATATGACATCATAAATAAATAAAAAATACTTTTGGAGTTCCACCAATATACTATTTCCTTTTGTGACTAGTATAGTCTTCACTATTGTTAATTATCTCTAGAGACAAATGTCTAAAAAATAATATTCTTTACCTAAACAAAAACTCAACCTCACTTTTCATAGAAAGAGATGACTCAACCTCTACAGACAAAATTTTGAGAGACAAACCTTTTTTCTTTTAAATTTTAATAAGGAAACCAAAAAGCAAATTAGTAAGATAAATGAAAAAAAAATGGATTACAATTTAGACCAACTTAGTAGATTTTAGAATTATGACAGCCAGTGAAGATAACACATTTGTCTTTTTTCAATCACAAAAGTCATATTTGAAAGGTCAAGTAGAAAAGTGTCTTGTGATCTAATGCGTGTATCACAAGAAGCTATCAAGAAGGGTGATGCTTGAGGACCATGCATAGCTCTAGGAGGCGCGTGAGAACAATACACGGTGATTTTTGCAAAATCATAATTTTTCTCTAAACGATTTTCGACTTGTGAATCGGGGTGTACTATGCATGTCTCTCGAAGTTATCAGAAAGTCGCATATATTTCTTTTTTGACCTTGAGGAAAGTCAAATAAGAGTAAGAAAATTGAATCTTAATAGATAAGGTGGGTGAATGGAGGAAGGAGAGGGAGGAGGAGAAGGAAGAAGTCGAGAGCGTCTCCCCCTGTAAAAATCGAATCTAGAACCCTTAGTTTTTTCGAGAGAGGGGGGAGAAGGAGGTGTTAGGGTTTCAATTTTTTTAGGAAAGGCTGGATTCCATAGCAAAGGTATTGAGCACGAGCTCCTCGATGGAAATTGAAGGAAAATTAAGTCAACTAATTATTTTTCAAAATTTTCGTCTGTAATATTTCAAGTATTTGGTAATATCATTTTTACAAAAATATCACAAAATCAATCATGTCCAATGCAACAAAAAAACTTCAGACATTTTTTTAGGTAGAAAATCACAAACAACTGTTCTTGCAATATAAGCCCATGATAAGATAATTGCTAAAGTCAAATTCAATAAGCTTAGCTATTAAATGCGCACCTGCACTAAGAAGATAAGACTTGGAGTCTCTATGGAGAGACACCTCTAATGCCTAATTTAAGCCTTTTCTGATAGTTCCTTAGAGAGTCGAAAAAAAAAAAGATAAACAAGAAAGAGACTACCTTTATTTACCTTTCTCCTATGTATCAGGGGGAGGGGGGGTAGCTTCTCCTTTTCCTAGACCTCTGAATTTGTGGCCTGACACGGTCATGTCTCTTAAGTGTCCATTTCGAGACATTAAATGTGGTAATCCCTCTAGACATGTAGTGACTACTCTGGATTAGATCTGACCGCCAATAAAATCATTTTGAATGTCTCATCCTATTGGGTTGATTATCATGGATTGCAGTTTGCTGCGATATGGTTAGCCAAGTGGATGTGTTTTAGGCCAACCTTTCCCTTAGCAGTCTGGCCTTGGTTAAGGGAATGGACCTATTGGCCTAATAGATAGGCTTGGAGGTTTTTTATTGGTACCTTAGTTCTTTGCTGACTTGCCAGGTATATTTTTCCCCAACAGTCACCACACAAATTCTTGCCATATTGTAGGAGTTTTATTCCTTATTATTTGTTTAGAAAATATTATTATCCTTCCCTGGCATATAACCTTCTTATGTGACATAGGCAACTAGCTCATCTTTTCTTTGATGGCTAGCGAAAACTATAGAGCTCTTGTGGTGACAGGCGGATATGTGAAGCCAAAGTAGTTCTTGATAAGAAGTTACATGTGTGGTCATTATTCACAATATGATGAAGGAAGTTAGGGTGTGTGTACAATCATTTTAAAGGAGACCATGGTGCGTTAAAAATGAAAATTGTATTTTTTTTAAGTATGGTTTTTAAGGAGGTCGAAGGACCTAAGGTTCCCAGACTAAGGAACTATTCTCAGACCACGGAACTATGTTTTATTATTTGAGCATTAGATGAGCAGTATGGTCATTGTAACTTTGTGATATGAAGACATGTTGACTTATGGTTGTTTTATGATATTGGGCTAGATGTTTTATTGTAATGTACTCTCGTACTTTTGCATCTTATTATTATTCATCCCCTTTACATTTCCACTACAAATTTCTTTATACACTTGTATGCTGAGCATATAAGCACTCATGTTTGTGTGATTGCAAGAGGTGTAACCCATACAAGACACATCCTAACTTGGTGGATTTCAATTAAATCAAAGTGGGGGAAGGGAAGCATCACATTGTGTTTCATTTAAAATAGAATTGATTACATGAGGATATCACCCTTGTGAGACACAGTCAATAAGATAAATACGTGCAATACATGATAAATACGATGCTTGCCTTATCATATATGCATGTTCTTCCTTAGTGATGACCCTTATTAGATGTTTTAGTTGGAGATGTCTTAACAACTATTACACCACCACTACAAGGCCACTGTGTTCATTCTTTGTCGATCCTCAATACTAGAGTGACTTGTATTTAATTATAGGTCATGTTAACATATCATATGATTATATAAATTATAGGAACGATTGATAGAATTTCCTAATATTGTAATTAGTGTTCCCTTCTAATTATTGTAATTAGATCAATTAAGTTATATTTTCCTAATTTAGTTGTCTCTGTACCTATATATATTTTTTGCCTCAGAGAGATGAATATATGAAAAACTACTGTGCTATTTTTTTTATTTGTCATGGTATTGGAGCAAGCATAATTGATATACTTGCTTCTAAAACTGTTCGTAAACTACAAACCCCTTGCTTTCATCCTAGACATCTAGGATTTTTATTGTCCTAAATCATTACAATATACTTCCACTGCTATCCTAATATTCTTCTCTGCATAAATGGTTGGTGATACATATGATAATTTCAAAACTGCTCTTGAAAAATTGACTAGTTGAACTACTTATGATTCTTGGGCTTGTATTGCTCACATGTCCATTGCCAGCAAGAAAAAACTTGGCTATATTACTATTATGAAGAAGGCCCCTAAGAAAACTAATGTTGAAGCCTATGAAACTTGGGAGGAGGAAAATTGCACTGTTCAAACATGGCTTCTTAATTCAATGGAGAAATGTGTGAGAGTTCTCTTCGATCATCTTCCTACGGCAACAGCTATCTGGTGTGCTGTAAAGAAGACCTATACTGTGAGTAGAAATTCTTCTAGAGTATATAAGTTAGCACAGTGATCTGTCATCATCAAACAAGAAGTTCGTACCCTTGGAGTTTACTATGAAGAACTACGAAGTATCTGGCAAGAACTCGATGCTATCAATCCTCCTCAAATCAACAATGAAATTGATCTTTGCACCCAATTAGCAATTGTCACAAATTCTCATGTGTACATCTTATTGGAAGGATTAGATTCTCATCTTGATGGAGCTCGTGCCCATGTCCTTCGTTCTGATCCTCTTCCTGATGTCCTAAAATCTTATGCCATGATTTGTGAGGAGGATACTCGTTTAAAAACTATGGAGAGTAAGGAAAAGATAAGTGGTAGTGCCTTAGCAGCACGGAAAGTGAATGAGGGTAGTTTATATGAGTCTCCTAAACCCTTATTCAAATCTGTTGGATCAAATCCCACTAAAAATGAATGTAAATGCATTAATTGTGGTAAAAATCATACTGTGGAGAAATGTTGGAAACTTCATGATCGATCTGGTTAGGCAGATGAGTTTATTGCTCAAAAAAGAAGGAAGTACTGCATCACTTACTATTGAGAATCAAGATGAGGCCAAGTCAAGTAACTTTGATTATGCTCTATGTACACCTACTTCTGCTTGTGATAATACATGAAATATTGACACTGTAACAATAGATCATATGAATAACCCTAAGAAATTTATTACCTTCACTAAAAACTGCTCAAAATATTTTGTTATAACTACTAATGGTCAGATAATCTCTGTTTCTGGTATTGGTATAATTCAACTTACACCCGGCATCATGTTATCCAATATCCTCCTAATTCCCACTTACTGATTTGTTATCTATGTCTAAATTTATGACCCTATATCTCTATCATTTTTTCTCGAAACATGTATTTTTCAGGATCTTCATACTCAGGAGGAGATGGGATGTGGTTTTAAGAGAGGAGACTTGTGATACTTTCATCATGACTCGAAGTTTAATATTTCAGAAAACCAGACCAATAAGCATGTATTGGAGAATGAGAAATTGATTTGGATATAGCATCAACGTTACATAATTTGTTTGAATCATAAAGAATTCAGATGTTCTACTTTTGAGACTTGTGTTTTAGCTAAAAGCCACTATACAATATTTTTTTTAAATGATAATAAAGCATCAATGACACTTACTCTAATTTATTCAGATGTATGTGGTCCATCACAACATTCTATTTCTAGTGGTATGTGATGGTTTATTACCTTCATTGATGACTACACTCGAATTCCATGGATTTATTTAATTAAGCACAAAAGTGATGTGAAAAATGTTGTTAAACAATTTAGTACCATGGTCCAAAATCAATTTCTTACAACTATCAAGTATTGCGTTTAGACAATGGAGTTGAATATCTCACAAATAATATTTCTTTTTTCCTCCATACACAAGTTAATACACCACAACAAAATGATGTTGCCAAGCAACGCAACCGCCAACTTCTAAAGGTTACTTGAGCTTTCTTATTCAGAAAGAATGTTTCTAAATACTTATGGGGTGATGCTTTGCTATCTACTATGTATGTCTTCAACCGAGTTCCTTCTAGTATTCTCACATCCTTTGCTACACTCTAAGTCCTCACTGCAAAGATAAAGAATATGCCCCCGATCTCTAATCTCCCTCCCAAAGTTTTTTTTTATAGGAAAACACTTCAAACTTTCATTCATCAAATAGAACTTACAAAATAGAATCAATGCAAAAGAAATTAACAATTACATCAGGGTAAGGGCCCCAAAATAAAGTAATCTCTGAGACGCTCAACCCAAATTTTGTAAGAGTATAAGCTGCTAAATTGCAGCTTCGGTTTATATGTTGGAAGACACAAGATTGAAAGCAATCCATTAGTCTCCTTGCCTCATTGATAACTTTCCAAAGATAGCAGCTGAATCACCTATTTTATTGAATTTATTTACAACCAATAATGAATTTGATTCAATGATCAAATGGTGGATGCTGAGATGTAGACAAAACTGAAGTCTCTTAAAGATTGCAAGTCCTTAAATCTCCACCACATTCATAATAGCATATTCATGTTTGGTTGCAAATATGATAACATCCCCTTTTAAATCTCATACCATTGCTCCAATTGCTGCAATAGTTCCATCTTCATTTAATTTAAACATACCAGGAGGTGGAAATTCTCATATGTAGTGATGCTTGACAGCAGCAACTGGTTTGCTTCTCAACTCCTAAAAATTTTTCTGCATGGCTAAAGCACTACCGAAGGCAATGACAACTTTGTTCTCCTTATTTTCAAAAATCTTCAGAATTTTTTTATACTAGCAATTCCGACAAATCAAGAAAAAAAAGTTCCAATGATGCCATGTCAAACTTCTGAATTAATGATAGTGCAGCATTAATGAACAGATTAGACTCATTAATCTGCCGATTCACTGAAAAATAGAGGTCCCAGACTTCTCTAATTGAGGGATAGAAGTATAATGTATGCATGGTATCTTCTCTACTTGTTTCATAGAAAGGGCATCCTCCCAAAGTTTTTAGGTTGCTGTGTATGTCCATGTTCACTTTTATCTACGTAGCAAACTATCACCTTGGGTTGTCAAATGTATTTTTGTGAGATATGGTTCTCATCAGAAAGGATATTGTTGGGATTAATTACATTTTACTTATTCCAACTTTCACTCAATTCACAATATGATCTCTAAATTAAAAATTGTAACAATTGGCCTTGCTTATTTTTAAAAGTTCAAAATATCTCCCTTTCATCAACAATCCACATTAAACCAAACAAAATGGAGCCGTGCAGCTCACATGCACATACAAAAGACAAAAATACCCTTACTCATTTTGCTCATCGAACTTTCACGCGATTCTCAATTTGCCCCTCATGTCACATTAAATTAGATTTATATATATTTATATAATTATATATATAACTAAATAGTTCGAGGGGCAAAGCACATGGGGGTATTTTTGTCTTTTACAGGTGCACGTGAATTGTACATGTTCCATTCAGTTTGATTTAATGCGGATTGTTAATGAAATGGGAAGATAATGAGCTTTCAAAAGTAGATGGGGCCAATTGTTGCAACTTTTAGAGATCACATTGTGAATTGAGTGAAACTTAGAGACTAGAAAAATGTAATTAACTCATATTGTTGTTATCACAAATCTACTCAAAAGATGCATGTCACTATAGATGTTACATTTAATGAGGATTTGGCCTATTTCTCTACTGATGGCGCTCCTTTTTAGGAGGAGATGGATGGTGTTTTTGAAGAGAATAAACGATAATGATATTCCTATTGTTGCTACATCTCTTCCCAATGATCATAGACACGATACTCTGAATACCAAGAACTCTTTGAAAGAAGAAAATAACTCAAAAGCTACGTCCAAATACTGCTGATAGTTACCCTCTCTCTCCACAACACATTCAATCTACTCTTGAGGCTTCTGATGAAAATTTGAATGAAAGCAGTGATATTTTGAATGCTATACCTAAACTTGACCGTGAATTTTTATAATAACCACCAAATTATCAATTACCAACTCGTATAAATCTTGGTAAATCCAAAACCCAATATGATGCAAATTTAAATAGTAAAGTAAAGTACCCCATTAGTAATCATGTGTCAACTCATAAAGTTTCCAAGTCATATGAATCATTCTTCTATCAAATATCTATTGTATCTATTCCAAAACAGTTGCAGATTGCATTAGCAAATACTACATGAATTGAAGCTATGGCTAAAGAAATGAGAGCATTGCAGAAGGATTGCACTTGGGATGTGGTACCCTTGCCTTTAAGGAAGATGACTGTTGAGTGTTGATTGATTTTCACTAAAAAACACAAAGTTGAATGCTCGATAGAGAGGTACAAGGGATGATTGATCGCAAAAGGATACACTCAAAAATATGGGGTGGATTACAATGAGACATATGCTCGTGAGGCACAAATTAAAATTATACGTATACTACTTTCTATGACTGATAATCAAATCTGACCATTGTTGCAATATGATGTGAAGAATGCTTTTCTTCACGAAGAACTTGAAGAAGAGGTGTACATGGATCTTCCACTGAGAGTTTCAAAGAACACATAAATGATGTGTGAGTTAAAAAGAGCATTGTGTGGTTTAAAACAATCTCCTCAAGATTGGTTTGGAAGATTTGCACTGGTAATGAGGAAATTTGGGTACAAACAAAGTAATTTGAATCACACTTTTTCTAAAGCAAAAAAAGGGCAAGGTGACTACTTTAATTATTTATGTGGATGATATGCTACTAACTAGAAGTGCTGTTTTTGAGATTGAAAAATTCAAGAAATATTTATCAAATGAATTTAAGATGAAGGAACTTGGAGATCTAAAGTAATTTCTTGGTATAGAAGTGGTTCGATCAAACCACGACATATTTCTGTCCCAAAGGAAATATGTACTGAATTTTTTAGTTAATACAAGAATGTTAGATTCCAAACTAGCTGAAACTCCAATTGAATAGAACCATAAGTTTCATGAAAACCCAAGTGATGTTCCAGCCAACAAGGAGAGATATCAATAACTTGTGGGTATGGGTGATCCCTACCCAGGCGGGGGCAAGGTGCGGGATTGAATTCCCGCTCCCCGCCCAGGCAGGAGTGGGGGGCGGAAGTAGGGATACCTCGCCCCCGCCTAAACGGGGGTGGGGTAGCCCGTCCCGCAGCAGGGTAGCGGGGGTGGGGGTCCATCCGCCCTCCCCCCTCCCCTACCCCTATAGGGCCTTGGCCCATTTCGCAATTTTGGACTATTTTTAGCCCAGATTAAGTTTTCAAGCTATTTTTTTACCTAAAACACCATCAAACCTAATTTAAACACAAAATTATATCTATTAAAAAATATTATATATTTCATTACTAAAGTCTAAAGTCACTTAAAAAAATCAATAAAATAATAAAACTTAAAATAAAGACTAAATTATTACAAATTTATAATAATACAAATTAATCTTACAAAATTATAAATTGTTCTATTAACTATTAACATTACAATTTACAAATACTACTTCTAACTTTCTAAAAATCTAAATTCTAAACTAACGAAATCATTTTACATAACATTGGTGATTTATTAATATATATAATTATATATATATATAATAAGGAAAGGCGGGGCCGGGGTAAAAGCGGGGCGGAGGAAACCCCATACCGCCCCCACCCTCGCCCCAGCCTTATGTGTAGAAAGCGGGCGGGGGGCGGGTCGGACGGGTGACTCCGTCCCCACACGGCGGTGCGGGGCGGAATGTGGGTAGGGTAGCGAGTACAGATACCCG
This sequence comes from Platycarya longipes, assembly GCA_036559045.1. NCBI lineage: Eukaryota > Viridiplantae > Streptophyta > Magnoliopsida > Fagales > Juglandaceae > Platycarya > Platycarya longipes. The sequence goes on along the minus strand of CM071796.1, from coordinate 12,015,956 downwards.
CTGCCCACCCCTACTTGTGGGTAGGTTAATTTATTTGTCTTATACCAGACTTAATATAGCTTATGTTGTTAGTGCCATCATCCAATTTATGCATGCTCCCAATGAAAGGCTTACGAATGTTGTGAATCAAATTTTACGATGCATGAAGAGTGCTCCAGGGAAAGGGATTATGTTTGCCAAGAATTATCACTTGGATATTAAGGGTTATATTGATTTTGATTGGGCATGAGATAATGCTGACAGACGTTCTACTGTAGGTTATTACATCTTTGTAAGTGATAATCTTGTTACTTGGAGGAGTAAAAAGCATAAGGTTATATCTAGATTAAATGTTGAAGCTAAGTATAGGACAATGTCTCAAGGTATATGTGAGTTACTATAGGTGAAGACTGTAATGAAAGACATAGGTTTTATACTTACTAGTGCTATGCCTTTGTATTATGATAATAATCTGCAATTGCAATAGCTTACAACCTTGTACAGCATGATTGCACCAAGCATGTAGAAATGGATAGGCTCATTAAAGCAAATTTGGAAACTCAAATTATTGAAGTTTTATTTTTAAAATCTGAAAACCAGTTAGCTGATATCCTAACAAAGGCAATTTCAAGTTGTGTGTTATCCAATTCATTGGACAAGTTGGGCATGCAAAATATCTTTACACCAACTTGAAGGGGAGTGTGAGAGTGATTTGTGCTTAATTATAAGAGATTTTATTGTGTCATACCATTATGTTAATTATAAGAAAGTCTGGTAGAACTTCCTAATTGATATTGTAATTAGCGTTTCCCTATATTTACTTTAATTAGATCAATTAGGTTATTTGTTTATTCAATTAGGTTATTTGTTTATTCTTTTTAATAATTTTTTTACTTAATAGTCAAGAAAGTAATAATTAATATATTACTATTTTTTTTTTTTATATTTTTCAAATATTTTAAAATGATAAAAAAAATATGAATAGAAAAATAATATATATATATATATATATATATATAATGAGATATACAATAAAGTAGTGTTTCTTATGTTTATTTGGGCCTACAAATGGCGCACGCATAGTACGGATTGACTTCCCAAATCAAATCTTTCATATGATCTACCTCTTCTTGTACCATTTTTGGTATCACGTGAGTCTGATGCGTCGGCATTGTGGCCAATTTCCTTGGTGAACTACCATAGATCTAATTTCGCGATTCTATGGGCCTAAATATTCAACTATATTATACATTTCCCTTATTTAAAGTTCGAAAGGTAATGCACCTGGAGAGCTCTATTAATAACATAATAACACTGAAATATCTTAACTAAATTTTCTTAACGTTCGAAAGGTAATAGATGTTTCATTGACTTCGAGTCATTTTATTTTAATTTAATGCTATCTCAATTAAAAAAGAATAATTTTACATATATTTACCCTTTTACTTATGATTTTAATTACAATACTTATTTAATTTTTTAAAAATTTTAAATTTTAAATTTTAAACTTCATGATTTTTATCTTATCAATAACTAATATGTAAAAAAATAAATTTTTTATAATTTTTTTTAAATACATTTAACATTTTCCATTAGAAAAACAATAAGACATTAATTATAACTTATGACGTTGCTTTAACGTGGAAAGAAAATGACATCAACAATCCCAAAGTAAAGATGAAGAAAGCCAGAAGGTTCTCGTTATTTGGTGTAATAATTACAGGAAGGCGAGCCAATTCAAGAAAACGGAGACCATTAAGGTCCCAGCCCTCATTCCCCCACTTGGATTTTCTGTCTCCTTTCTTTAATTTAAGAAGTACTCGCTAAAGTTGGCAAAGTATAACCCTTAACTGTGAAAATCAGTTTCTTTTTTAGGACATTTATTTGATTTTAAACTGTATTAATGTCCCTCCACGTTCTAATCCAATTCAAAATTCCCAGTCTAAAATGTTGTCGTTGTCGTTGTATTTATCAGTTTCTATCGGATATTTGATTTTGACACTTCATATATTTTAATTAATAATTTAAAAAATAATTACTTATATATTGATATTTTTTTATATTTTTAAAAATATTTAAAAATATTTACAAGTAAAAACATATTCTTCTTTCTCCACTTTTTTATTTTTATTATTGATCAAATTCGACGAAATTTTTTTAAAAAGTATGCAAAAATATATAATTTAAAAAAAAATTATAACAAGTCCATTACTAATATTCTTAAATAAAAATTAAATTACTACGACTTAACTGGGCTAGTCTACAGAAGAAATAGAGCTATATTCATCAAACAATAAAGCCAGTGCTTCTCTGTTTTTGGTTAATTATAAAATCAGTTTTTGGTTTTTGCCTGTTTGCAAATCATTCCATCTATTTAGTTTTTTGTAAATTTATTTTTTCATTATGTAAATTTTTACAATTAATTCGTTTATCTTTTATTAATTCGTTTAACGTCAAAACTGTCACATGGCAACCAATCAATACGCAACACGTGATATACAAATATTGCATTAGCATCTTTAATGACTATAGTCTTAATTTTTAAAGAAGTGCTGTATTCAAATTTTTTTTCTTTTTTGGTTGAAAGGTGTTCGAATTTGATCCATACTTTTCGTGAATGTACGAATTAAGTAATTGCAGTTGTTTTTTTGTATTCTTTCAAAATGAAAAGTTATATATACATATATAAAATAAATTTATAAATTGATATGATTTTATGTGATATATTAGATATAATTTATAATAAAAATATATATAATTTAAACATATCCTATTAAATTATATTAATTTATAAATTTATTTTTACCAGATCTATATGTCTAATTATTATTATATATGAATTATTAAAAGTTACATAATCTATGCGAAAGGCGAATAGTCAAATACGTCGAAATGAGGTTAATGCGCTTGTCCCTATAAAAATTAAAAAAGATAAAAAAATATTGATATTTTTCTTTCTGGACAATACTAAATACAAATTAAAAAATTAGATTTTTTTACAGTCTAAATAATAAATAAATAAATAAATTTATTTTAAAATAAAATTAATTAAAATACTTTTATTTATAAATCAAAAACTTTAAAATTTTGAAAAATTTATTTAACTTACTCATAAAATAAGAACGTTTCAAAAAACAAATGCAGTCTTATAATTATTTAATATAGAAACTAAAATTCTTCCAAAAAATATATATAGAAACTAAAATAGAATTTTGATAAATTAGAGGGAAAGAAATCAAGTCCGGACCCGGTAGTGGGGTGGCTGCAATGACAAAAGACAAAAATAAAAGAATAAAAAAATAAAAATAAAAATTTCCTGCTGGAAATGAAGGAGCAAAGAGAAAAAGAGGTGAAGAATTGGAAATTCGGGGTCCCCAATGCTGAAAAAAGTGTTTGGCAAATGTCATATCTGCTCAGTTCCAGGCTTTGTGGGATTCCCCTCCACCTGTAAACATCCAAGCATGTCATCTATTATGCACAAATTTTGAGGGATACAGACTAGCATCAAAACTCTGCACACAACCAAAGGCAATGCCACTGGAGGTTTTTTTAATAGAATAGTATACATTTACTATTTTGTTATTATTTTATTATTTTTAAAAAATAATTATTTAATAATTATAAAAATGATTATTAAAAAAATTATCTATTTTTTATTTTTATTTTTTAATAATTAATAATGTTAAAAAATATTTTAAAAAATGATAAAAAATACATTAAAAATAATAAATAAAATAATAAGTATATTATTATTCTATTTTCATTCTGAGTGTGTATTTTATTTTTTAAAAATAATTTAAAACGTTAAGCAGATTGATTATGACGTGGTCGGTACCAGTCACATTAGTTTTTCTGATTCAGAGAATGAAAAATAAAAAGAATATTTGTAAATATAAAATTTTATTAAAAGTTAATATTTTAATAATTAATTTTATTCCTTTTAAAAAATAGCCGTTTATACAATTTATAATTATATGTAATATTATTCTTAAAAAATAACAGAATACGGATGATTTTGAAAATTAACCATAAATATATGTTTCAGTATAAACTTTTTAAAGCAGAGGTAGCAATTTTAGAAGTCAATTTTTCTAGCCCATATCGACTGTAGGAATTTTTTCACCATTAGCTCTCTATAAAAGAAATAATCTTCTATAACGAATTATTTTGAGAAAAAAAAGTTTATTAGTTATAAATAAATTGTTTTCTTGCGTACACATTATTTATTTAGCATGTGTATTGGGACATGTTTTTGTTTGTTTACATGGGCATCTCATGTGTATATATATATTTTTTTAACAAAACTGCTATATGTACTTGGAGTTGGGAACTTTAGTGAAATTGGCTGGCCATATCACTTAATATATTTTTAAAAAAATCAAATGGAATACACAAATCAAACCTAGCCCAAGAAGAAAATCAGTTAGAATCTCTCCTCATCTTCTTTCCTTACATCTCTGTCTCTTACTCCTCTCTTCCGCCATGACATTTTCAAATTCATCGATCAAACTGACATTCTTAAACATTTTGACCACAATGGTCTCTTTTGAAGATTTTCATTACAGTTTTAACAATTTCCCTCTGATCGACCATGAGACCCCATCATGTTGCTAGACTCAATATATATTGTAGTTGGTCATAATGAATCCATAGCTTCATTTTCAAGCATTACACACACATATAATTATAAGGAGTTATAAGATACAAGAGTCAAAAGGATGGCCAGAGGCTCCAACATTTGATGGTTGTGAAGTCACATGTGAATCAAACAACATTGCTGGAAATTAGAGGAAGTTGGTCAGATCTGTAAGATTTGAAGTCATTATTCCTATTGTTGTTGTGCATGATAGTAGAAAGCACTATTTGGTGTGATGGTGTGTGATCCACATACAAAACTTAGTAAATAGGAAAAAATATTCATGCCTAAGATAAGGCCTAGCTTACTAGGCCATCATTAAAAAATAAGAGAAAGAATAGGAAAGTGGAGACAATAAGGGACAAGGGGTAAAGGTGTCAGTAGGGAAAAAAGGGAGGTATATTAGAAGAAAGTTAGAAAATGGAGAAATGGTCAGATACGCAAAGGGATTAGGCTATATTATTATAGGTAGGCACGCGCAAGGAGAGGTCAAATAAAAGCAATCAGCTAGACGACCAAATAAGGACTTCTTCTTCAACCTCTCGAGGGAGAGCTCTGTGAAGAACATCTTCTCCAGCAAATATATCTCCATCTATTATTGTACAGTGGGAAATGAAAGGCTATGAGAGACTGTAAATAAGTATATTATAGTGAATTATCCATCTCCAAATGTCCATGAACGTATGCAACATGTCGAACCGTGTATGTTTGTGTGTCAATTTCTTTTTATTTTCTTTACATTTGTTTTCTATTCACCACCATGGATGTATGCACCGGTATTGTATAGCTGCACTAGACTATTTTCGGGGACTCCAAACAACATCGTCCAAGGCCAAAGTCGCCACAACGGGCTGGAAATGAATCTTTCTCCCTTCCAATCAATTATATAATTTTTCATGCATTGACAATGGCGTTGTCTATGTGATTTGATTCACTTTCTATGTCGGAGGTAGGAGAATGACAATTTCTCGGTGCGCTAAATAATCTCCGAATGAACAACACTTCCTCCATATAAGTACTCCCAACTTTTCTACTTTTACTTTTTTTAACAATGCCATTGCAATAATCGGGCAAGCAAAATTCTTCCTCATTGAGGTTGATAATAACACTGTGCACTTAAGCGCCTTCACATGGCACATGCACTAGTGGGCAAATACTGCGCACTTACATGCATAGTACCACATGAGACACTGTGCACCCACATGCACAATACCCATGCATGCCAAAACATTATGTACACAAACACATAAGCCAAGCATTGTGCACTTTTAAGTGCACAGTGTCATCCACATTAGAACCAAGCATGGCACACACAGTGCCATCCATGGTGCACAATGGGTGCACATTGATGTGCACCAGAGAATCTCTTAGCAACAAGCCACGAGATCCAGTGACCTGCTAATAGCCACCATATAGACCGTCAGCAATTTTTATTGATGCACAATAGCCCCCACCCGCAAGACTATACCAATGTTTGGGTCGTGCACAATGATGCACGATAGCTTGCGCCCAAATGAGCCACATCGCCATCGAGATATGTCCATGGATTGTGCCAATGATCACCATATGAATCATTGCTCCCGTTTGTCTTTTCATAGACGGTCCACGACCGCCTAGCCATAATGGGAGCCAAGCTATATGGCTATTGATAAGTGTAATATTTACATGCATTTTATTACCCTTATACTTAGTAAAAGTATTAGTTTTGTTTTATATTATATTATTTTATTTTATTTTTATTCATGTTTCTTTATTTGTTTGTGTTTAAAGGAATGAGAAGGATTAGGCTTCATGGACATATCTTTATTCGACACTTACTTTTTGCTTGGATCAAATTTGCCGCAATCAATTCACTTAAATATACAAGAGCTGCAATATTGAAAAATTGCAGAGAAGATTATATTCGGCAATGGACCAACAAATCATGGGCGACAATTGACTTAATAGTTAATATACCATGAACCTGGACCTACACTTCACAGAGAAGCATTATAAAATCAGAAGTTCACACGAAAATTCACTTTATAAGAGATGAGCTTGTACGTTGGAACAGAGAAGGCACGGCATGGGACTATAACTTCACTTACTTTGCATTCAGCCCACATGCTTTTAAATTACTCGCACACGGGCCTGCATTAGGAATATATAGCAATTATCAACTTTGCCAAGTCTAAACTCTAAAGGGCCACAATTCCATTCGGTTTTGGATCTAATGCATGCGTCGATTTCAGCACTTGGGACCAGCACAATTTTGCAACTCACACGCAATTGCACTTCATATATTGAAACCTCAATTTCACTTCCGTGCGCGCGCGCACACACACACACACACATATTTCTTAGACTTATTAGTGCCACAACAAGGAGAGAAGAGAACATGGAATTGAAAGAAAAAAGGCCAAAGCCAAGAGGTGCAGCCAGTCACTTGGAGATTTTATTCAGATTTTTTTTTTGAGTAGGAGGATCTGGAGAATATATGCAAGAGTCGTATATTTCATCAACCGACTCTAACAAAGAACACTAGTTTTATTTTTTATTTTTTATTTTTTTTTTCAACTTAATTGAACTAATTTTATTTTCTAGAACTTTAATGTTGTCTAATATTGAACACACAATTTATATTCTAAGTTATTTTATTTTTAATAGTTTCATGATTAAGTGTTTAATTTTTGTTCGTAATACTTGTAATTTTTTAGTCAATTATTGTTTGATTTATTAAATATCAATGAGACCGAGAGGTTATTTATCATTTTAGCTCTAAAATTAAACACCATTAATTATTCGAAAGTTGAGATACTTTACCGGGACTAATGTAATTTTCTAAAAAAAATTTAAAGAACTTAATGAGTCTCCGATTAATTAAATTCACATAGATATATGAAGTTATTAATTGGAAATACTTTTAATATTTTTCAAGAAAAGATATTGAATAGTTAAGGGGACCAATTGTATGTTATTGAATTGATACTAGTTAGATTTTTACTACTTTAGAATTTTATTTTACTTTTAAATAGGATTAAGTACATATCAGTTTGGTTTTCTTTTAAGGAATCATAAGTGCATGTCTCGATCTAAACCATTAGAGCATACATTCTTTGATTACGAGATTGAAAAAACCTTATGCTTGATTAATAAAGAGAAGAAGAAAGAGGCCAACACATCATTATTTAATATAGTCAATCAGGAGCACAAGGCGTTAAGAGACTATGCTATGACTGAGGAGGCTAGTTATACAGGCCAATTATTTTGAGATTAAGTTGGCCATCATTCAAATGATATAACAAACTATCCAATTTGGGAGACTGTCACAAAAGGATCCTAATGTACATATTGCAAATTTCTTAAACATTTGTAATACTTTTAAACATAGTGGAGTGACAAATGATTTGATTCGGTTAAGGCTTTTTCCTTTCTCACTTAAGGATAAAGCAAAAACTTGATTATTACTACCTTGAAAGAGTTGACATAAAAAATTTTAACAAAATATTTTCCTTTTGCAAAGACAGTAAAGTTGAGGAATGTCATTACTACATTCATTCAATTTAAAGGTGTATCGTTATATGAAACTTGGAAGAGGTACAAAAAATTATTACAAATGTGTCATCATCATGACCTTCCAGCATGACTTCAAGTGCAAATATTGTACAATAGTCAAGAGTTACAAATAGGTCAATGGTTGATGTAGCAGCTAGATGAGATTTATTCAGTAAAACTCATGAAGCAACTTATGAACTTCTGAAAGAATTGACATCCAACAATTATCAATGGCCTTCGGAGAGAGCAATGCCAAGAAAAATAACTGGAGTTTTTGAATTTGATTCTATTACCGCATTGGCTATACAAATGACAACTCTATCTAAATAATTAGTTAAGTTGAATGTTAATGTTATTCAAATTAATATTGTTTATGATCATTGTGTAGGAAATCATTCAAGTGTAAACTGCCAAAATTCCTTTTGCCCAACCAAGTTAAGGACAAGCAAATTATATGTCAAATTTTTAACGTCAAAATAATTTATACTTGAATACGTACAATCCGGGATGGAGAAATTGCCCCAATACGTATATGCAAAAGATGGATATGGTGATCCAAAACAACTCGAATTCAATCCGCTATCTCGAGGTGCAAATTGGTCAGTTTTCAATCATGTTTACAAAGAGGATCGCAGGGACTTTGTCAAGTAACATTGTGACTAATTCGAAAGAACGTGTCAAGACAATATCATTGAGAAGTGGACAGACATATGAGCAGCTAAAAATTAAAAATGCCGAGCAAGATGAACTTGAATGTAATGTGGAGTCTAAGATGATGGAAGTGGAGCAGACCAAGGAGATAGCCGACCAGAAAGCCCGAAAGGCATCTTGCCTCTTCAACTAGGAGCATCTGACAATAGATGATCAAGATAAGAAAATAATTCTGGCAGCACTTTTAGTGAGGGCAAGGTAGACATCAACATGGTAGGATAAGTGAATTTATCAATGCATAATACAGAATGAAGGCATTAACTTATCTATAAAAAGTGGAGATAGACAATACTGATAAAAAGGCAAAGCAAGGGGGCAAAGGCAGTAAATGGCGAGCAAAGGAGGAAATAGTCTCTTGCACGATCCATCAGAGTTCTAAAGGAGCTCAATTGAGCATGATCATGTAGGAGCACTGAACTACAAGCATGCAAGGGTAATGGTAAAGCTCTCTCACATACACAAATCTAACATTAGTGTGCTTAACTGCTGGAAATTATTACAATCATAAGTATATGATAGAGATAATGTAAGGAAATGTGAGTTTGAGCTCCTTACTCACCAAACATGAGCCACCGCCCGAATGGTAGGTATTAAGAAAGCGAAGTGAAAGATAAGCAAAGAAATACCGAAGTGAAAACCCCAAGATGGAAATGAGCATTAGAAGGGAGCGTACCTCCCATTGCAACCCAACCTAATTGCATCAACCTATTGGACATAAGGATTAGTTTGGAGCATCATCAAACGCAAAGAAGGCCCAATCCAAGAAGGCAAAAAATGAAGAGATTTTTACTTTAGAAAGATCCTTGAAGTAGACCAACACTGAGAAGCTCACTCCCATATCCTTCGATAATGAAGATTCATATGGGTGTTAGACCTACACAATGACACCTTCATGGAACCCTATTGGTCGCTAATTACACCACACACAAGATTTTGATTGATAATGGGAGTTTAGGTGATATCCTGTTTGGGACATGCTTAGAAATATAAGAATCGAGCAAGATCGATTACGGTTAGCACCTACACGCCTAAGGGGTTTCTTGAAAGAACTAATACAACATGTTATCACAATCGTGTTACCTATTAATGCAAGAGTTAGGCCATGTGTAACAATGACAAGGAAAGACTTTTTGGTGGTGAAAACTTATTTATCGTATAATGTGTTCATTGATCTCCCAATCCTGAATGAGATGAGGGCGGTCAACTCAATTTACCTTTTAAAGATGAAGTTCCTAACGAATGTGGTGTCAAGGGAAGTGACAAAAAGCAGGCTTTGGCGTGTAAATGCTACATGCAAGAGTTGAAGAACAGAGGTGCAGAGGTCCACATTTCAAAACATAGGACAAACAAAAAGATGATTACCTCACCACTAGAGCTTATCAAGAGGGTGATAAAGACCTGAGATGAGAAGCGCTTACAACAAGTTGAAGCTGCTAACTAAATACGAGGAATAAGATAGGAGTGTTGATGACACCAAAACTTATAGAAAAGGTGAAACATCTCTTCATCAAGCACATTGACATGTACATATGGAGGTACTTGGACTTACCAAGAATATACACAGAGGTAATAGAACACTTTCTTTGCATTGACCTAGCTACTAAGAAAGTGAGATAGAAATAAAGAAATTTTAGCACAAACAAATATGCAGCTATATCACAAGAAGTAGAGCACCTAATAGAGGTAAGATTGATCAAGGAGTCCTAATACTTGAGTGGCTTTCCATTATGATGTTAGTGAAGAAGGCAAACGGAAAATAATGAATGGATGTAGACTTCATAGAATTGAACAAGTCATACCCTAAGAATAACTTCCCATTTGTTACGGATTGACTTAATAATCAACTTTAAAGTGGGACAATGGATGCTGAGCTTCATAAAAGCCTACTTGGGCTACAACTAGATGAGATTGTGAAAAAGTGACCAAGAAAGAAATGTCATTTATAACAAATAAGCTCTATTCTTAATAAGGGATGCCATTCGGCCTAAAAAAATGCCAAGTTGACGTACCAACGACTTGTGAACCACATGTTCAAAAAACAAATGCGAATCGACATGGAAGTGTGCATAGATGAGTTGTTGATCAAGAGCAAGGAGGTGTGCCATCACATAACTGATCCAAGAATATCCTTCATTGTATTACAAAAGTACAACATGAAGCACGACCTAGCTAAACACACATTCAACATAGGTCTAGGAAAGTTCCTAGGCTTGATGGTGTTAGATTACCTTGGGTCTTTGCCAACGAAGACCACTATGAAGCCAAAGCATGTCGAAGTTCTGATGCCTTGGCCTTCAACTCGATGATCACAGCATTCAACACACGTGAGTGGCCACCAAATCGAAAATAAACTTTTTCCAATCATTTCTGCTCTATGAATTTGTGAGAAGACTGCACTTGTTCCTCTAGACCAGATTGGCTTTGGACGACAGACTGAGTCAAGGAAGATAGATCTTGCAAGAAACTGCGAAGGATAGTTATAACAACCAAAGAAAAAATTACAACAATCGACTAACAGAGTTGCATACAATGGCAAGAAAATTGCCAAGCTCCCTGGCTATCGAGGAGACAAATGGGTCAAATGACTCACCCAATTTTGGAACACATGAAGTGGGGTGGAACCTTGGTGGAGCTGGAATGCTACAGACAAGGCGCATACCCCTAAAGAGATGCATTGGGGAAAGAAGCATCCATCTGCTCAATAGGGACCATCTACAAGGCCATCCTTAGATGAGACACCATATAGGCTGGTGTTCTCCTACTTGGTGATAGCACGACAAGAAGAGATTCCATAGGGTCCATAGAAGTGGCATCACCCTCACCAATCCTTAAGGTATTTCCTTAGCCAGTAGTAACAACAACCACATGTACATCCTCTTTAAAGACAACGCCAAACATGGGTGCATCCTGTACGGGATCACAACCAATACAAAAGTTTCACCAATAGCATAAGTAACTTCCAAGGAGGGGTTGGACTTTGGCTAAAATGAGCAAGAAATTTGCAACCAAGAGATATCAAGATTATGGAAGATTTAAATTTACCTATGTCTCCACCCAAAAAGCAAAGATTTATGGTTGTCACTTGGACTAAACCGACTGAAGGATGGCTAAAACTGAATATTGATGGAAGTAGTATTAATAACCCAGGGGAAAGGCTGGTGGGGTTTTAAGAAATAAAAAAGGTGATTTGATCTCTGCCTTTGCCAATTATATTAGAGTTAATTACAACAATATAGCTGAACTTATGGGTTTATTGCATGGTTTGAGATATTGCAAAAATATGGGTTTTATGAATATTATTGTTGAACTGGACTTTGCTTTAATCGTTTCTTGGTTGATTAATGGTCGCTGTAATGTTTGGTATTTGGATGACTATTGGAAGGAGATTGTGTTTATTATAGCACAAATAAATTTTAAAGTGAACCATGTCTTCTGTGAAGGAAATGTTGTTGCTGATTGATTTGCTAAACATGGTAGTAATGGCAAGAGTATGTTTTTCTTTTTTGATGACATCCCTATCCTGCTAAAGGGCATACTGCATATGGATCGGAGTGGTCTTCCCTCCTTGCGAACTATTCGTTAAAAGATCTTCTTCTTGGAGGTTTGCAGTTGTCGTTTATTGGTGGTTTTTTTAGTTTCAAATTTGGTTTTTCATTGGTTACTGGGGTTTAGTTTTCAATTATTTGTATAGGCTTGTTTTTTTCACTTCCTATTTTGTTGTTTTGCTTAGAAATAAGGTCTCGATTTTGCACACTTGGGTTTTGGTTTTTTTATTTTCTTATACATTGTAACCACCAAATGTAATAATGTAACCGCAATATTTCTCTGCCAAAAGTGAGGGCTGATTAATAAACTTGGGACGGGGCCATTATTGGATATGTGGCTACCGGCTCTTCGAAATAATAAAAAAAAAACTTCCTAGGGAGGGGTTACAACTCATTCCTAATGGGCAAACATATTAGTGACAGCTTCAACACTCTCCACCGCATCTTAAGGAATAGTTGAAGCACAACTTTTGTTGCCAACCTCTTATACTCCAACAAAGGTATTGGAAGCTAAAGACGAGAAGGACAAAAACTCAAACTTCTCAAATAATGTATCAACAAAAAGCTTGGAAAGATGTCAAAAATCTTGTCGAAAAAGTTGGGATCCGACAATGAGTATAGGTCTTAGGCCACTTGACTGATCACATTTATGAGGCAATCTTCTTGCAATGGAGATGGTGGCTGATCTCTTAAAGCAAGGGTAATCAAAAGGTTATGGGAACACTATTTAGCTCCCTCGGGGCAAGTTGGATTCTATGGTTGATCACCTTCCATGCAAGTTTTTTTTCCTTTAGGGTTAAAAGGAGCAAGGGCAGCTATCTTGTGTGGTGGCTAGGCCTCAGATCTTTTGAGCCTAAGACTTAATGGCCCACAATACGCAATTGATCAAGCATGACCAAGAAGTAGTCAATGTTCTCCTGGGTAAGGGCAATCTTCGAGCAAACAGAATTTGGGTTCTCCTTAATCCATGCATATATGAGATCAAGACAAGCCATCTCCCCCTGGTGGGAGTCACCTCAATACTGTGGCCGTCTAGGATGAAACTCCAAGATATCCTAATGGGAAGTTCACGATGGACCACCTCATCAAGAGGAAATTCCCAACCAACTCCAATATCAAAAAATAATTTTGATCCTAGTTTTAGACATGGGAGTAGCTGGACTCGATGTGGATGACCCGATAATCGAGGTGAATAGAAACTATATTGGTTCCCACCTGCGCACACCATAAGCATGGACAAAATCACGTGTGGTAAGGTCAAGGTTATATTTCCCTGTTGCTTAAAAGGCTCACCTCTTTACAATGCAATAAGACAACAAGATCCTCCAAATGTAGGATAAGTTTGAGAATGAGCCATTCCCAAGTAGTCCAAAATGTCATTGAAAGTGAGTTTTAGTCCCATTGAAAACAAGCTGAAATAGAGCTCGATGTGTTGAAAAATCCCCGCTTAGTTGGCAATGTTGCTATGTGAGTCAAGAAGGCTCAACTCATTTACTCAGGAATGTCAAACCATTTCCTCACAAACTCTAGTTCTACCTATGTGGTAGTAACTATCCATCAGTTTTAATATCAATAGGGTGAGAGGAGTTGAATCTGCAAGAGTCGTTTTGTGAGTGGCACAAACAAGAAGAACGGAGAGCATTTTGAAAATAATTTATGGGAGCCATCAAGATGGAGTGCGGAAAGCTTGAACATGAAGGAAGATAGGAAATGGAGAGAGATAGTCAAACACAAAGAGAATGAGAGCAATGTTAAGGACTTGGAGTAAAAAGAGAAAAGTGAGAGAAGAAGAAGAAGAAGAAAAGTGATGTTATGAGAAAATGAAACAACATGAGAATGCAGTTGTTGAGCCAAGAAGATGGCACCACGTGTCAAAATGATAAAGAACACACTGGACAAAACCCCACATTTTACACTAAATAAAGAGACAGGTATGATATCTGTCAAACAATGCCAAATTTTATGAACCGTCGACAAGGCAAAACGTTTAGAGAAATGAACTGTGCACAACACAGAAAGAGACAAGTGTCCAAGGAAGTACTCAATCAATTTGAAAAGGGTAAAGTTTAAAAAAGAACAAATCCACTGACATACATATGGGGAGGATTTGTGTGGTAATTGTTGGGTACAATTATTTTTGGCGAGGAAATACTGGTAGACAATGGCGAGGCCACGAGTGATTCACGTGACCAAAGCCAACTAAACAATAAAATAGCCCGAAATGCACTGTACGAGCCTAGATATAAAGTCCATAAAGTCATCATGTTTAGCATGGAAACTTAATTGACCTTGTCCTTATAAGATCAGGATCCACTGGATAAGTTTGAGCAAGACACTTGCCCTAAAGGACACAATCAATGATATAATTATGCTCACGAGAGTAACATATCACACTCAACACCAAGAACAATGCCTCGAAGGGTCATGCCATAGTAGAAAACCTCAACTTTTATAAATAATCAACTAGATGCGTTCTAGAGACGATTACTCATTATTGTTCTTTGTTGAAAATAGTAGATTCCTATCTTAACCATCTGAGTATTCCCACTAGGTTCCTCAAGGCTCTTGTTATTGTCGCAAGATTGTTGAAGTTATTGAACGCGTTATAGACATTGTTGGAGATTGCATTATCAAGAGGCATAATTGGATGACATATCTTTTAGAAAGAATCATTTTTTCGATGATAAAGATAAGTAGATTTATATTTCCCATAATGGGCACTTCCCTAGTAGGAAGGCCATAGTCCCATCTCATATTTTCGTACTTAAACAGTCTGCAATTCCTTATAATCGTTATCTTAAGGTCGGTCTTAAGAGTGTTTGGGCGTCAAGACCAAGAGTTTAATCACTCTATATAAATTAATAGGCTAATTAAATGTAGATTGCCCTTGGATTAATAGATACGGTCTCCCACACATAGCATGTGTATTAAGATTAGTCACAGGTTTGCAGAACTTAAATCAAGAAAATTAATTTGTCCTAGTTGGGTATTAAACTAAGGATACTTACACTAAACCCTAGGAGATTTATTGGGCGATGGGGGTGGTTTGAACTAGGGTTAGGGAATCTAAACTGCCTAACAAGATCCTACATTAGTGTAAACTCATTGTTTGTTTCCTCGGAAAGGTAGTCACAAAGCATGCAACTCACATTAATCCATGCAGAAAACAACCTTATAACAATTGCAATTAGTCAAAAATAAAAATAAAGCTCAAGAATTGAGACAATTGCCTTTGGCAACCAACGTATTTTTAATACCCAAAAGAAAAAACAAAAAAATGAAGGTTTTGAGGTGATCTATTGCTTTTAGAGTTTAGACACAAGTATGCCTCAAATGTTCCCAACACCAATGGTACCTTTGTGGTAGACATAAACCCCTTTTTCTATACAAAAATTCCCTCAATCAGGCTTTGTAAACCTACAGATATTCCCATAGCCCAAAAACCCACATTGGAGGAACACAATCTTTGACCTTTAGAAATATTTTCTCCCAAATATTCCTTCAGTTCAACTAAGCAAACAACAAGACCTACACACCCTAAGAGAAAGTAAACAAGTCAGCTGGACATGGTCCCCATAAGGCATAAGCTTCTATATATGTACTAAGAAAAACAAAGTAAAAAAAAAAAAAAGAGAGACAAGTGTTACAAATTTCTATATGTATTTGAATATGTTTCACCCTTCATTAAAGAAAGAAATCCAATTAAGGAAGCAGCAGAGAAAGGCAAACAGACACTCTCCATACATGCCCTTTATCTTTTGTCTTGTTTAACTGCTTTCTCTCTCCTCATTGAAGACCAAATAGAAAAAAAACTTGGTAGTATTGCCATTGTTTGGGTATTGGATCAGACCTAACTTTGCTGACCATGGGTAGAAGTTAGAGAGAGAAAGAGAGAAAGAGAGAAACACCCCAATTGGGAGAGAGAGAGAGGGGGAGGGTGGTCTGGGTAGTGCATGTCTTGGCTGGGTGAATGAGAGACGAGAGTCGTTGGGTGAGCTACTGACCAAATCCAAAAGTCTCCTCTCTCCATGTCCCACCAAAGCTGGTTTTGGGTTGGCCTTGGATTTGGGTAAAAAGCAGGGAGAGAGAGAGAGAGAGAGAGAGAGGCTAGAGCCGAGCCCCCCCTCCTCCGAACACTTTATTCTTTCTTCAAATTCGATACTTTGCTCTGTGCTCACAACGAGGTTTTTTTTCTTTTTCTGCACAGAGAGCAAAACTCTCTCTCCCCCGACATTGTCTTGTTTTATCCTCAGAATCTCATAGTCTTCCTTCTACGCATTCAGGGGCTCTGTCCTTCTCTCTCTCTCTCTCTCTCTCTGGTTCCCTTTCGGAATTGCTCTGTTTCCTCTGGACTCATCCTTGTAAATATGAAGTGAAACGGAAGCTATTGATCTCAGTATTCTTGGGTTTTATCAAGTGTTTATAAGTCCAGCATAAAAAATGCTGAGAAACTGGGATTTTGCTAGTCCCCTCAAATTTCTCTTCTCTTCAATGCCTGAGGAACAAAAGTAATTCCTGCCCATTTGTTCTGTTATACTCTCTTGCAAATCAGGAGTTTCTCACCCCCCCCCTTTTTTTTTGGCATAAATCAGAGGATTTTCTCTCATTAATTGTTTTATTCTAGAGAGATTAACAACCTAGTTTCTCTGGAGTTTTTTTGGGTTCCTAGATTTGATTTTTCTATCTAGTTTTAGTTTATTTTTTCCCAGTCAGTCTTTCCGAATAATTCTTGAAGAACGAATTAAAGTTAGTTGTTATAAATCTTGAAAGCTATATGAAGTTTGTGCGACAATGAGAGATGGGAATTCCAAGAAAAGCAAGGTTTGAAAACTGCCATTGCTTCTCAAAATGTGTACTTTTTTTCTTCTCAATTTTTGGGTTGTGAGATTGATGACTCTGTATACTTGGTGAAGCTTTCATGGTCGAGGACATTGGTCAAGAAGTGGTTCAATATCAAGAGCAAAGCTGAGGACTTTCACGCAGATGATATCGTATATGAAGGTAATAATGGCCGATAATTTTTGTCGATTACAGCACGATTTGGATTCGATTTAGGGCTCCGAAGTTGGTAGTCTTAACTTTTATATCAACCAAAAAAGGGATTTTCTCAGCAATAATTTACCTGCTTTAAGGTCCTTTTATACCCTGAACGCACTTAGCATTATTCTTCCTCTGTATCGCTGTTTCGTACAGCAATTGTATTTTAGGGGATGATAAGGGGGTCTGCAAATTCTATTTGCAGCTTAAGATCTGTCTCTGATTTTTTCCTATCTATTTCAAGATCGATTATTTTTGTTTGCAACTAAAATGTATTTGTTTTTTAATGGTGCGTAAGTGTATAATGTTGATGCATCGAGTGGAAAAGAGCATAACTTTAATAACTTTATGGTTTTACTTTTTCAGGTGGTGATGAAGAGTGGAGGAAGAACAACTGTTCAGAGAGGGAGGCATGCACAATCAAGAAAAGCAAAACAGGTTCAGTATCAGACACCTACCTATTGCTTTGGACCACAATATTCTCAAATATAGTTAAAATGTAGTTAGAAGACGCAGTTATGTTTTAAGAAGCTCATTATTTCTTGCTCACAATTATTTTCACAAAACCTTCTAAAACCCCATAAAAAATGCACAGAGAGATCCTACAGACGGAATTCTGATCGTATCCGGCGAGATAAGATCGATCTTGATGCCTCACAAGTTACGGATGTGCATAATTACAGGTATGCTCTATTGTTACTCATTGTCTTGTACTGATTAATGTATCCTGTCAAGGGGTGGTTTTATTTGAGTTCCGTTTCCATTTGATTTATAGGCTTTTTGTAGCTACATGGAATGTCGCTGGAAAATCTCCAAATAATTTAAGTCTTGAAGATTGGCTTCATACCTCTCCTCCTGCTGACATTTACGTTCTTGGGTATCCCCTGTTAATCAAACGTTGTTTTCTCTCATTTGTTTTAGTAGAGCAATTTTTCTGGTATTCTGAAGCCTTCTTTGATCCCTTCGGCTCCCAGATTTCAAGAAATTGTCCCTTTGAATGCTGGCAATGTGTTAGGCACAGAAGATAATGGGCCCGCTAGAAAATGGCTAGCTCTTATCCGGAAGAC
The DNA here is from genome assembly GCA_036559045.1 of Platycarya longipes. Lineage (NCBI taxonomy): Eukaryota > Viridiplantae > Streptophyta > Magnoliopsida > Fagales > Juglandaceae > Platycarya > Platycarya longipes. Next base: position 11,997,447 of record CM071796.1, on the reverse strand, counting down.
CTTGAACAGTCTTCCGGGCACTAGTGGTGGATGCCAAACACCTTCACCAATCCCTGATCCTGTTGTTGAATTAGATGATGACTTTGAAGGATCAACAAGGCAGAAGGCTTCCTCACTTTTCCATAGGCGATCATTCCAGTCCTTGAGTCGAAGCATGAGATTGGGCCACGACATGGCAGTGCCACAGCCCCGACTTGATCGGCGGTATAGCGTTTGTGACCGGATTATTCTTGGGAACAGGCCAAGTGACTATGACCTCAATTGCAGATATGGCTCTTCTGATGATGAGAATGGGCCAGGGGATTCTCCAGAGCCGACACAGTATTCACCAGTATCCTACAGTGGGCCTTTGTTCTTGGAGGATAGAGATAGACAGCCAGGCCACTCAAGGTACTGCTTGATTGCCAGTAAGCAAATGGTTGGGATATTTCTAACAGTTTGGGTAAAACGTGATCTAAGGGATGATGTTCGCAACATGAAAGTGTCCTGTGTGGGAAGAGGATTGATGGGTTATCTTGGAAACAAGGTATATTTTTCTTTGTGGAAATTTTTTTGAATTTGAGAGCAAAAATATCATGAACGAGGTAATGGCAGCATTCTCATTTTCTTGGGTTTTCCAGGGTTCAATTTCTATTAGCATGTCTTTCCACCAAACAAGCTTTTGCTTCGTATGTAGCCATTTGACATCTGGACAAAAGGATGGTGATGAGCTAAGGAGAAACTCTGATGTCATGGAGATTCTTCGGAAGACAAGGTTTCCTAGGGTTCATGGCTCAGGGGACTCGGGTTCCCCTCAAACAATTATAGAACACGAGTAAGGCTATATTCAATAAATTTCAATTGGCTCTTATGTTCCTTATCTTATCAATAATGTTCTAAAAGAAACTTTCTCATTGCTTTTGATGTTAAATTCAATTGCCTTGGTGCAGTCGAATTATCTGGCTAGGGGATTTGAACTATCGTATTGCCCTATCTTACCGCTCTGCAAAGGCTCTTGTTGAGATGCATGATTGGAGGACATTGCTTGAAAATGACCAGGCATGCTTACAACCCTAGATGTAGTATGGATATTTGTTTACTATTTATGTGGTTATTTCTAATGTATCAGACAGAGACTGTATTTATTGTGATCCATTTCCAAACTGCTCATTCTGATATTCGTTGATATTTTCAATATTTACAGTTGCGTATAGAGCAGAGACGTGGACATGTCTTTGAGGGATGGAATGAAGGAAAAATATACTTTCCTCCTACCTACAAGTATTCAAATAATTCTGATAGATATGCAGGGGATGATAGGCACCCAAGGAGAAGCGAAGAACTCCCGCATGGTGATTATTGCAAAATATACTGTCATAAGGCAGTGTACACTTATCATATAAATGGAACGGTGGAATGTATAAAATCTGTATATACAATCTAATCTGGTTGTTTGTATGTGAAGGTGTGATCGTATATTATGGCATGGCAGAGGCCTCCATCAATTATCATATGTTCGAGGGGAGTCAAGGTTCTCAGATCATAGGCCAGTTTATGGCATATTCTTGGTGGAGGTCGAGTCTTTGAACCGGAGTAGAATCAAGAAAAGCATGAGTTGTTCCAATGCCAGGATTGAGGTAGAAGAGTTGTTGCCGTCTATGAATGGATACACTGATCTCAATTTCTTTTGAGGGCTGGAAGTCTTGATGATTCCCATTCCAGTATGCTCAACTAGAAACAATGGAGAAGGATTTGATGATGTTCAAGGTAGTTTAAATTACCGCAAAAAGATTTCTATCAGCTACTCGCATCAATGTGATTCTATGTTATGAATTGACCGTATACATGATTTAAACTTATCAAACTGTATTACGGGACTTGCCACAAATACATAATGCAGAGATCAAAATACAAGTTTCTGAGATATTCCAACACCAGTTTGTCTCCTCATCAATCAGGTATTTGCCTTAGTTCATCCTTCCGATCAGGTTTATATTATGCTCACAAAAGTTAGAGATCAGATTTTCAACTCAGTTGTACCATATATAGTTTGGATAGTTTAGGGTCTTCCTTTCAGGAAAGACAAGGTTCATAAATGTTTGTCAGAAGCTAAAGTAATTCTCACTTTTTACCCAATTTAAGCTGTGAACTGAGTCAACTCCTACACCAAGTAGGCAAGTAGTAGGTTACTGAGAAAACAATGGACGTTATTTCTTGTTTCTTCCAGAGCTATGCCTCGTTTGTTTTTGCAGATGAGAAGAGATGAGATAAAATGAGTTGAGATAAAAATTGAAAATTGAACAAAATTTTGTTAATTTTTTTTTCATATTATTTTTATTTTTGGATTTGAAAAAGTTGAATTGTTTATTTTATTTACGCATAAATTTGAAAAAGTTGTAATGATTAGATGATATGACATGAAAATTTTTGTGAAAGTGAACGAGGTAGTGAAGATCTCTTGCATGTTTACTATTTTCCACGTTCAGTCCCCATATTCCAGGTACATGTGCTGCAGATGCAGAGAACTCAACCTTGATGGTGATAGAAACACACTACTCTCCAAAATCCAAAAGAAGGTTGATCCCTTCTTTCTTTTCCTATACTTGGGCTGGCTGTACTTCTTTCTCATACCTTTTATCTAATTCTCTCTATATCTATCCTTGTCACAACAGGTACATAAATAATTGGGTGTTCTTTTTTTCAATCACTAACTCCAGAAGTTTGTGGTTCACAATCCCTTTCATTGTGAAATCTAATTAACATGGTCGTCATTCCTCGTATTTAACCGGTATGCTCAAACCTAAGCTGCTTATCATCATATAATGTTTTCTGTTTTTATGTTAATAACTTGTACTTATGCAACTACTTATGCAACTTCGCAACTTTAACAATTGTCCTACTGGTCCTGGGATGAGTTATACAAAATACATTAACTTTTTTGAGTCCATCGGACGGGAGAATTCTTACTTGAATTACTAGATGCGCACCGGCGAGGAACTCTTTGTCAAAACCCCGTGCACTTTTGAGATTAGTCGAGATTTTGTCCCGGACACCCATCACCACCAAAAAAAAAAAAAATTGTGCTGATGCCTTAACAAACTTAATGCTAACTGGGGATTTTAAAAGCTAACAGCAAAGGCATATTTTGTGTGTTTGCAGGATCAAGTAATGGCCCAGTGTTGATTAAAGAAGCGCCAACTTTATTGGATATCTAACGAACATTGTTTTCTGGTAAAGGAGACTCGGATTTGTGTTATTCTTAAAGGAAAGCATTTGTTGTGATGGATAGTCGTTAATAGCCAAAAATAAATAAATAAATAAAGGTAGAAAGTTAGTGATTGTGTGATTGATACGAAGCTTCTTTTTCTGTTGTTGTTAATGATTTTACTGAAAAGAAAATATAACAGTTAATTTGGTTGACTGTCTCCATATGATTTTATTTTTTTGTCTACATTCAAAAAAGCAAACGGCAGCCTAAACTTTTTATAGATGTGTCAGGTAAGTTAGTAAGCACTTACCCGCAAGTCAGTATAATCCTTGCCCCACCCACTTAATGCAATAATCAAATTCAAGGATGTTATTTGCTTTCAAAAACCCATAATCTGCTAGTTTAAATAATCTTCTAAACATACAAAATAAAAAAAAAAGATATTTACAGTCTTAAAATATTTTATAAATCAGGGATAAATATAAAAAATTATTTTTAATTGCGATTTCTAGTTTTTTTTTTTTGACATAAAATCTACTCTCTTATAATTGTATTCAACATTATCGAAAGTGTAAGTTGGGCAGTGAAATTGCATGCCACTTGTTGATATTGATCCACAAGGCGACAACCTATCCCATCGTGGGAACGATGCTAAGCAAAGAAATTTATGAACTGCTTTGCTGTAGTTTTCCTTGCCCAATGTACACCTTGACCTGGACATTAGTGTGTTTCGATAGCTTTTTGCTCAGATAAGTGAAAAGAGCACTATTTGGAAATTCTTAGTTGCTTAATGTAAATTCCAACCGTTTGAAATGGATGCAGAAATGATCGAAATATGTTGCTAAATATGTCAATTTTCACAATGTTTATGCTTATTATTCATAGGATTAATGTCAGGAGAGACAGAAGAAAACGAAGTAAACAGTACTTACCATTCATGCACTGATCACATAACGACTTTTTTACTCTTTTTCTGACGTATACACAACTAAACTTTTGGAATATGGTATGTACGTATATGATTTTAACTGTACGTGCAATCCATCTAAGCATGTTTATTGACTAGGTTAAAAAAAGTTATTTTTGTTGTCTTTGGTTGACTTCTACTATGACTATATTTAGACTCGGTTTGAAAATTAAGCTGCACTGAGTTTACTTTAATTTAAAATCAGTTGGACATCTATACGCACATGTAGAGTTGTTGCAACAGAACTCCAATGTGAACACAAAGTGGCCCTCACATACATAATAGTCGACATGTTCAGCTTTTCTTGCAAGTTGATGCAGCGGTCAACTCGTCTCTCTCTCTCTATACCAGTTTCTTGCCCATTCCATTAATTTCTTTTTCTAATGTTGGCGCGTTAGTGACAATAACATCAAGGTCGTCAGTAAGCAGTTGGATCCCATCAATTTTACAATTTCTTATAAAAATATACCTAAACTTATTTTAATATCTAAATACATTTTAAACTCATTTAAATAAATCATACAAAACTTATTTAATTATCTCAATTCATTACTATTCATAAAAATTTCAATTCAACTCGACATCCAACCATAATCTTAAAGACCACACCATCCAGCAAAGAGGAAGATACTGAAAACAATGAGAAATGATTAACTCTGTGAAGGTTTGGACAGTGAGTTGAAATGAGAAAAAATAAATAAAAGTTGAATGAAATCTTGTTATAATATTATTTTTATTTTGAAATTTGAAAAAGTTGAGTTGTTATAATATTATTTTTATTTAAAATTTTAAAAAAGTTGTAATAATCAGATGAGATGATTTGAAACGACTTTTGAATCCAAAAAATGCCATGCTTGTATGTATTATAATAATAAAAATATTTTAATTATAAAGAGATTGCACAAAATTAGACCAACAAACTAATATGATTTGATATGATACGTTAGATTGTAAAATTACTTTTAGTATAAAATATATTTAATGAATTCCATAAAACTATATTAGTTTGTAGATTTTATTTTATATAATCTATATGTATTTATAGCAGTTCTCTTGTAATAATCAACTATAAGACTTTTGAGTTATAAGCTAGCGTAATTGCCCATTAATGTAAACAAACAGTAATTATAACTTAACCATCTAAGAATTTTGTCCTATTTTCTCTCTCCCTCTCTTGCCATACGGTAACATTATGATCACTGCACCTCCCTTCTAACTATTTCTAGGTTTTTTTTAATACACACGCACATATATATATATATATATATATATATATATATAGCGACCTAAAATATAAGCATGAAGTTGATTTTATATATATTGATGTTTTGTGTTTAAGAATGAAGTTAATTTAGGTCGCTAGACATATGTTACATATTTTTATGTATAAATTAGTGTTGGAAATCGTAAACATGAAATAAAAGTATTAATAAAACAAATAAGAATATGCATTTAAAATGTACAGATAGTTATTATTATTATACATAATAAAATGATTGATCTTCTTGGTCAAGAGTCAAGAGTCAATTTTTGGAAAGGAAAAGAGAGGTAAAATATAATAATAAATTTAAAATATATTTTTAATTTTTAATGTCATCTCTCAAAACAAACAAGACCTTAGAAAATATTATTCATTTTTTTCTCTCATCTTTCATTTATTATGATTGTTATTGCTATTATTATGTTGCAAATTTTTTCTCCAACCTCTCAATTTTTAAAGAGAAGTGTAACCATCATAAAAGAATTTTTTGAAAATAAATTTATAAATTAAGATTATTTTCTATCATACTTTGTATTTATTTATAATAAAATTGATTTTATAATTTAAAATACCTCTTCAAAATATAAATCTTTTGTGCAAGTAAAACATTTATCTTTCCCAAGAAATTCTCCATAGGCTTCAGTCATTGGTCAGATCAGACTTCAAGTGATTCGTACGATAGTTTGTAACGTCAAGTTCGAATGGGAAGAAAATAGAGTAGAAAATTAAAGGAAACAAACAGTAAAAGAAAAAGAAAAAAAAAATTGAACGACTTTGTTTCTCACCATTGAAGATGAAAAGACGTTAGAGGCCGTGAAGCGAGGCAGAGAAGCGAGGGAAAAGTTTCCCTTCTTTTCTCTCGTTTATTTCTCTAACCATTTTATATCATTTTTATTTTATTTTATTTTATCATTATAATTTTTTTTATAAAATAAAATATTAGTTTTAAATTTTAAAATAAAAATAATATTAATAAAATATATTCTATTATCTCATTTTATCAAAAAAAATCAGATGACATAAGAGTTTTGTTACTTATCGTACGTCTTTATATATTATATATTATATATTATATTTATTTTTAATTTTTAATTTTTAATTTTTTAAATTAATTAAACTTCTCTACTCATTATTTATAATCATACATAGGAAAAAAATGTTTAATATGAGAATGAATAGAGTTTTTTTAAATATAGATATTAAAAAAAGAAACAGGCATACGTGACTACCGACGGTGAGGATGTTCAGGTGTCTCCATTGCTTCCAAGTCCTAAACATCCACGAACATACCCAACGTACAAGATTCTTATTGGGGGCAAATTCTTGGAATCATGATTCTCGGCCTAATTTATTCATGCGGTGTTCATGTTAAGCGCTGACTCTTTTTTTTTTTTTTTTTACTCCAATTCCGATTCCTGAAATTAAGAGAAAGTTAAAACCTGGATGGAAAATCTAGAGTGGGTTATGGGTTTGATATCAAGGATCGAAGAAAATAGAGTTAAATACGTCAAATCCATGCACTGCACTGTAACGAGATAATTTATTGTTCACTTGTACGGCATTATACTTTAAAGTTGAAAATGACCATTTGATTAATAACTATTTTATTACGATTACGATTCGTTTGAATTGAAATTTGAAAACAATTGAAATTTAAAATTAGTGGTTAAAATGAATTAAAAATATGAAATGAGTTAAGAATAATAAAATTTAATTTGTAAAATAAATCGAATCAAGTCTATTAAAAATATGTTTGGATTCAAAAAAATAAGAAGAGATGAATTATGGATAAGAATAAAATAAACGATTGAAATGAATTAAAATTTAAAATGAATAGTAAAAATAAATTGAAAGATTTTTGTTTAAGGAAAATCTTGTCTAACACACAAGAAGATCCATTCTCATACAAAGAAGAGGGAAAAACCTCCCAAAACATAGAGTCTAAGAGAGCAAGCAGGGAAATTTCATGGGGCAAGCCAAGCTAGAACTTGCCATCTTCAATGTATTACATCAATTAACAATTAAAATGAATCCATAATAATATTACACTTGTCCAACATTAATCCCATTACATCATGCAAAAAAATGACTAAAATGGACAATGGCATTAATTTATTTTAACAAACCATTCTTTGTATTTACAATAAAAAATCAATATTTATAAAAGAGAAATGATATATACATTCATAGAATATGTAAGCATCACGTAATTATTTTGAAAAAGAATGAAATTCACTATTAAAAAATTAATTATTTTTATGTGAATCTAATGTTTTACTCATTTTTTTCAAAATGATTTTATAACGATTATACATTTCATTACTGTAAATATTATTTCTTTTTAAAAAAAATTAAGTAGTAGACCATGATGTAATCAACATTGACATGGCTAGGAGAGAGAGAGAGAGAGAGAGAGAATTAGATGACGATGTGAACACTCAAAAGTATTATCTGAAACAAAAAAGAAGCAGAGTATTTGGATTCTTCTTCACTAGAATCATTACAATGCAGATATAAGTAAATGGAGGAAAATTGCCCTCTGCTCATAAGAACATTTCTCAAATTTACCCTCTGCTCATAAGAATATCTTTCATTGAGGAAAATTGCCACTCAAAATTCAAAAAAAAAAAAAAAAACCAATTTTTAATGTTTTATCTATGCAACGAAAAAAATTAACTTACCACCCCCCGATCTTTCTGCTCGGCATCATAACTTTCACCACTGTTTGGATATAAAACTATAGGTTTCGTTGACACCTGCAGGTATTGTTTATAATAATCAGGTAAAGAATTCCACAATCTGGAGTGCAGGAGTGTAGTCATTTAGGGATAAAGGATTCATATACTGAAAAAAAAAAAAAAAAATAGTAGGCGCATAAGTCCCATTATTTTTCATAATGCAAGTGGTTACTAAACTGAGACTGAACCTGAAAATATAGTTCCATACAATGTTGTATAGAATGTGAATAATCAAAGTATGTGGAACAGATGCAAGAACAGTGCATACCACCTACCCCAGAAGGCAGAAAAATGGGGAGACTTGTTTAATGTCAAATCGAGACATGATAAGGTAGTCTTCAAGATTATATCTTTATAAATTTAGCCTACAGTTCTCCATAAAGGCAGAAACTCTCTCAGAAGGAAAAAAATAAAAAGAAAATTTTTGGATTGCAAAAATTAGGGAATTGAATATACATTAATAAGTGTATCACAATTTGGATTTATGACCCAGAAGGTGATTCATTAAGGTAGTAATCAGCCTCACAGGTCCAGATTAAACCATATATATTTTTTACGATTAAGCAATCTATAATTAAATACTGAATTTTGTCAACTTGAAAGCATAGTTAACCTCCATCTCCACTTTTTACCAATAAACGGAGTAAACGGTATCATCTACATCAAACATTTGTATAACTATCGCATATAAACAAGGTCTCAATATCTGACATGGCAAAGCCAATATAATGGATGTGTTTTGCTAAGTCTAAATTTTAAGAAAGAATTTGTGAGAAAAGAAAGAACTAAAAGGTCATGAGGTGAAATGTCACTAAAGACAAAAAAATTAATCAGTGATAATTTATCTCATCTAAACACATATTTTAAAAATTAATTTATCTTATCTTAATTCAAATATCTGACTGTCATTTATAAATTTTTCATTTAATCTTACTTAACGATGTTTGAGGACTGAATGTTTGATCGTGACCCCAAGTTGGCCTGCAAGCTTCTGACATTCATTACATATATATATATATATATATATATATATATTAGGGAAAGAGATTTTGTATTAATCACTCAACCAAGGAGGTTCTAAATACAATGATGATAGTCCTCTACATAGATGGCCTCTCCATGGAGCGCTAGAGATTTTTTTGATAAGCAGTGAGCCATTGCGTTAAGCTCCCGAGGTACATACTTGTTCTGCCACTTATCTACCTGTTAAATCTAAGGTTTCAAATTTCGTATCTACGTCTAGATTTTGATGATAACAAATAAATTCAAGTCTCAAACTCAAATTATTTACGCAATGCAGCGAAGCGCACATCAAACATAAAAGAACAAGTTTATAAATGAATCTCATAGATTATTTTTGTACATCTCTTGATAAAATTCAAAATTGGATTAAGATTTCAAATTATTCTTTTTTCTCATAAAATATCAAATTACTTTTTTTATATATGCAAAACATTTTTAAATGTCTTAATTTTGAAAATTATGTTTTTTCACATGTGCATAACATCATCAAACAAAATAATTTCGAAAATTATATTTTTTTTATATAAAAATTTGAATTTATAAGATGATTGATTATCATATTTGACATGTACATATTTTGTTTGAAAGTCTTGAAGGGGGTGGTGTGTTTTTTTGACAAATGCAAAAGGTAAATGATTTTGTTTGAAAATCTTAAAGGGTGGTTGTATGTTTTTTTGACATATGCAAAAAGAAAATGATTTTATTTGAAAAATAAATCATGTTCATTTTGTCATGTATGAAAAGTAAAAGATTAGGTTTGATTTCTTTGAAAAATGAATTGAGTTGTCTTTGACAAATGCAAAAAAGAAATGCTTTTATTTGAATTTTTTGAAAAGTGAATAGTGCTCTTATTTGACATGTGAATCTTTTCAAATTTGAAATTGAAAACTCATTTGCCTATAAATAGCTCACTTGAGTTTTGTAAAAATTACAACAAGAGCTTACACATCTATTACTAAGTTTTGCATCATTATTTTAAAGCTCTCATTTTCTCTTTTATAAAGTTTTGAGTCTTAATTCTTGTTCTTTTTTAGAGAGATATAGGTTGCACTGTATTGTTTCTATCTCACTCATTGAGGAGTGTACTTTGATAGTCTACCCACTATCAACTCTTGTATCAGTAAGAACGTGCGTAAAACCCTTGTATGTGTAGAAGGTGTTCTACACAGGGAATAGTTGAATCACTAAGTGTGAGGTGATTGGAAGTGCAGAGGGTGTTCTACACAGATTCTTTGGAGCGCTGCTGCTCAAATGTGTAATAGGTTTCTATCTCTACCTAAAGGAGATTGAATAGTGAATTTGGGATCTTTAAGGGGTAGCTTGAGGCGAGGACGTAGGCAGTGAGGCTGAACCTCGTAAAAATACTGAGTTTGCTTCTTCTTATTCTACTCTTTACATTTCTTGCTGTTTTATATTTTGTTTATATTTTATATTGTGTATTTGATTTATAAGTGTTAATTTTTATAATATAACTCAATTCATCCCCCCTCTTGTATTAGTCATCTGGGCAACAATTGGTATCAGAACAAGGGTTCTGTTATAAGATTAACTATCTGTTGAGTTAAGATCATATGGCTAACATTGCAGCTACTTTTGCTGAAGGTCAATCTAGTAGTCGACCTCCGCTATTTTGTGGAAATAATTATACTTTCTAGAAAGCTAAAATGAGAATATTTCTTCAGTTTTAAGGTCGAGAAATCTGGAAATGTATTGTAAATGGGTCTTATATTCCAACAAAAACTATTGATGGAGTAAAGGTAAAAAAGGAAGATGAAGAGTTTGATCGCGAAGACGATAGACTTTATACTGTGAATGTAATGGCTATGAATTTTTTATATAATACTCTCAATGGTAATGAATTTAACAGAATAATAATGACTTGCAGGACAGCAAAGGAAATTTGGGACAATTTGGAAGTAACCTATGAAGGAACTTCGCAAGTCAAAGAATCAAAAATTTATATTCTTATGCATGAATATAAAATGTTCAAAATGAATGATGATGAATCTATCTCTTTTATGTATACTCGTTTTACTAATATTATAAATAGTTTGACATCTCTTGGTAAAATTTATTCCAGCTTGGAGATAGTAAGGAAAATTCTCAACACCTTGCCAAAACGTTGGGAATCAAAAGTAACGGCGATTCTTGAGGCTAGAAATATTAAGAAACTCGAAGTAAATGAACTCATTGAGTCACTTATTACCCATGAGTACACATTGAAAAGAGGAGAAGAAGAAGGAAAGTAAAAGAAGAGCTTGGCACTCAAAGCTGTTCCTCATGAAAGTGAAAACGATGAATATAAAGAAAGCGATGACGAATAAATTACAATGATCACTAGAAGATTTAAGAGTTTCTTGAAAAATAAAACTTCTCCAAGGAAACCTTTCAAAAATTCTTCCAACAAAAATATAGGTAAAAATGATTCATTAATTTGTTATAAATGTAAAAAGCCAGGACATATCAATGTAGATTGTCTCCTGCTAAAGAAAGATCGATACAAAGGCAAGAAAGCAATGAAAGCTACATAGGATGATGATTCAAGTAGTTCAGACAGCGATGCAAGTAATGAAAAATCTGCAAATGTTTGTCTTATTGCTAAAGATGACCTTGAGGTAACAAATCTTGAAAATCCCTCTTATGAAAAATTGTAAAATGTTTTGAAAGAGGTATATGAGGAATTTGAAAAATTGTGTATTAAGTATACCGCTTTGAAAAAAAATTTATTTTTTAATAAATGAAATTGATGTTTTAATAAAAGAAAATATAGTTTCAAAAGATGAAAATGATGAATTGAAAAAAAAAGTAGCTAATTTAGAAAAGATTGTTGAAAATTTCACAAATAAAAAAAGAAATTTCGAAAAATTTCTTGGTAATCAAAGATGTGTTTTTGATAAGGTAGGCTTGAGATACATACCAAAAGAAAAACTCAAAACCTATAAATTTTTTTTTGATAAATTCATTAAATCAAAACCAGATTTTCAAAATTCTTTTCCTAAAAATAGATTTGTCGAAGAAAGACATTATTACAATCACTCAAGTTCTTCAAGTATGTTACATGTTATTTGTAATTTTCACAATAGAAATTGTCATAACTATCATGCTTGTCCTATTAGAAGAAAACATACAATGACTACTAGGGCCATATGGGTACCCATCAAAGAATCTTATTTATTCTAATACTAATAAATAAAGGACCCAAAAAACATGGTACCAAGAAAAATTAATTTTAATTGTTTTTGTAGGTATGCATGAAGTCTTCCATAAGTAAAACAAGATGGTTTTTAGATAGCGGATGCTCAAGACACATGACAGGAGATAAAACTAAGTTCATTGATCTCACTCTTAAAGAAGAAGGACACATGACATTTGGAGACAATGCAATAGGGAAGATCGTGGGAATAGATAAAGTTGGTAATAAGTTTTCTCTCGTATTTGAAGATGTTCTACTTATTGAAGGTCTAAAACACAATCTTTTAAGTATAAGTCAATTATGTGATAAAAGATTTACAGTTACCTTAAAAAAGGATAAGTGTATTATTTTGAATAATCATGATTGCAATGTTTGTTTTATTGCTCTTAGAAACAATAATGTTTATACAATTGAATTTGAAGAAATTGCCTTACAATATACTATTTGTTTATCAGCTCAATATGAAAATAATTGGTTATGGCATAGAATGTTAGGTCATGTAAACATGGAACTTATTTCCAAACTTACAAAAAATTATTTTGTAAGAGGTTTGCCAAAAGCAAATTTTTTTAAAGACAAAATCTGTGATGCATGCCAGTTTGGTAAATAAACAAAAACTTCTTTCAAAATCAAGAAATATATTTCCAATACTAAACCTTTACAACTAATACACATGGACATTTTTAGACCAAACAAAGTTGCAAGTCTGGGAGGAAAATATTATGCATTTGTTATTATTGATGATTTCTCTAGATATACTTGGGTCATCTTTCTCGCTCATAAATATAAGGTATATAATGCCTTTACCAAGCTATGCAAGAGAATTCAAAATGAAAAGGGTTATACTATTTCAAACATGCGAAGTGACAGGGGGAAAGAGTTTGTCAATAAAGATATTGAGTCTTTTTGTGATGAAAATGATTTTCTGCATAATTTCTCTACTCCTCGAACTCTTCAACAAAATGGGGTAGTAGAGAGGAATAATAGATCTCTTTAAGAACTGGCAAGAACAATGCTTAATGAAAATAGTTTACCTAATTATTTTTGGGCCAAAACGGTAAATACTGCATGTTATGTTATAAATAGAGTTGTATTAAGGTCTAAATTAGATAAAACTCCTTATGAGCTTTGGAATGAGAAAAAGCCCAACATTAGTTACTTTCATGTATTTGGATGCAAATGTTTTATACTCAATGACAGAGATAATTTAAGAAAGTTTGATGCAAAATCTGATGAATGTATCTTTCTTGGATATTCAACAAATAGTAAAGTTTATAGAGTATTCAATAAAAAGACTTTGACTGTACAAGAATTCATGTATGTAGTATTTGATGAATCTAACCTTCTACTCTCCAAAAAATCTATTGATGAAGAATCAGAAGGTACAAATAACACAAATAGTCTCAATCTCGACAAAAAGAATACAATGGAAGAAGTCCAACATGGAGACATCAGGAAAGATCATCAAGATTTAGTACAAGATGCAACCAAACAGTGGAAACATGTGAAAGATCATCCAGTGGAACAAATTTTAGGAGAACCTTCACGAGGTGTAAGTACTCGATCATCTCTTAGAAATATTTGTAATCACACTACTTTTCTATCTCAATTTGAACCCAAAAATATTGATGAATCATGAATTCTAGCTATGCAAGAAAAGTTAAATCAATTTGAAAGAAATAATGTATGGACACTTGTTTTTAGATCCAAAAATCATGCTGTTATGGGAACAAAATGAGTTTTTAGAAATAAGAAAGATGACTCTGGAATTATCACTAGAAATAAGGCTCGACTTGTAGTCCAAGGTTTCAATCAAGAGGAAAGAATCGATTATAATGAAATGTATGCACCTGTCGCAAGATTAGAAGCTATTTAAATGTTATTTGCATATGCAAGTTATAAAAATTTCAAATTTTTTCAAATGAACGTTAAAATGATTTCTTAAATGGTTTTATAAATGAAGAGCTATATGTTGAACAACCTCTAGGTTTTGAAAATCATATTTCTCCTAATCATGTTTTTAAGCTCACAAAAGCATTATATAGACTCAAACAAGTTCCTGGAGCTTGGTATGAGAGGCTTAGTGGTTTCTTGATTGAAAAAGGTTTTTCAAGAGCAAAAATCGATACAACTCTTTTCATCAAATATGAACATGATGATATTCTTCTAATTCAAATTTATGTTGATGATATAATATTTGGTGCTACTAATGAAAATATGTGCCAAGATTTTGCTAAGAGCATGCAGGAAGAATTTGAAATGAGCATGATGGGAAAACTTAATTTCTTTTTTGGATTACAAATCAAGCAAGCAAAAAGTGGAACATTCATTAATCAGTCAAAATATATCAAAGAGTTACTTAAAAAATTTGAGATAAAAGGTACGAAAGTAATTGGAACACCAATGAGTCCAACCACCAAACTTGATAAAGATGAAAGCGGTAAGTCAGTTGACTCAAAAGTATATCGAGGTATGATTGGTAGTTTATTATATTTGACAGCTAGTAGACCTGATATTATGTTCAGTGTATGTTTATGTGCACGTTTTCAATCATCTCCAAAGCAATCTCATTTGATTGCAGTCAAGCGTATTTTTAGATATCTTGCCGGTACTATTGACCTAGGGTTATGGTATCCTAAGCACACTTCTTTCGATCTTATCAGTTATTCAGATGCAGATTATACTGGTTGCAAAATTGATTGAAAAAGTACTAGTAGAACATGTCATTTTTTAGGTCATGTACTTGTTTCATGGTTTAGTAAAAAGTAAAATTCTATTGCATTATCTACTGCTGAGGCAGAGTATGTTGCTGCAGGTAGTTGTTGTGCTCAAGTTCTTTATATGAAGCAACAACTTGGAGATTTTAAACTTATATATAATCATATTCCTATTAAATGTGATAATACTAGTGCTATAAATCTTTCAAAGAATCCAATACAACATTCTAGGACCAAACATATTAAAATTAGATATCATTTTCTTAGAAATCATGTGCAGAAAAGTGATATTATACTAGAATTCACAAGCACACACGATCAATTGGCAGACATTTTCACAAAACCCCTACTAGAAGATAGACTATGCATGATTAGAAGAGAAATATGAATGATGCATGC
Source organism: Platycarya longipes (assembly GCA_036559045.1). Lineage (NCBI taxonomy): Eukaryota > Viridiplantae > Streptophyta > Magnoliopsida > Fagales > Juglandaceae > Platycarya > Platycarya longipes. Next base: position 11,981,962 of record CM071796.1, on the reverse strand, counting down.
CATGAATATCTACTACATATTTTTATTCCATTATCTCAAATGACCTATGAAAACTTGAGACGTTTAGCCTGATCAGTCAAATGCATTTGCTCCTCATAGATCATCATGCCATCCTTATCTAAAGGATTAGGCAATCGAAATGAAGAGTCAAGTAAGGATTTTAAATCCTTATTCTATTACTTTAAGTCTATTATTTTTCTGTTAGACTCTTGAATAAGTCATTGAAGAACATCGATATTCGTGGCTCCGCATCGAATTCTCTACAGTTTCTACTAACGGACCGTTTTATTTGTCTATTGGTTATTGTAGGAAGATGTCTTATTGAGTTAATTTATGATTCCTTTTTAATGATGCCAAAAGGGAGAAAAGTTTTAGACGTAAATATTTAGATTTTTAACTCTGTTATATATGCTGGAATTATGTTTATCTATTGCTTGAAAAACTAACGCATATTCTCAGGGGGAGCTTAAGCATTACCGCAAGTCTCAAAATTCTACTAAGTATATGTCATCATCAAAAAGGGAGAGATTGTTGAATCCAAGGTTTTAAATTTTGTATCTACGTGTAGATTTTGATGATAACAAATAAATTCAAGTGTCAAACTCAAATTATTTACACAATGGAGCGAAGTGCACATCAAGTATAAAAGAGCAAGTCTACAAATGAAGCTCATAGATTATTTTTGTACATCTCTTGATAAAATTAGAAATTTGATTAAGGATCCAAATTACTATTTTTTCTCATAAAATATCAAATTATTTTTTTCACATATGCAAGATATTTTAAATGTCTTAATTTTGAAAATTATGTTTTTCACATGTGCATAACATCATAAAATAAAATAATTTCAAAAATTATATTTTTTTTATATAAAAATTTGAATTTATAAGATGATTGATTATCATTTGACATGTGCATATTTTTTTTGAAAGTCTTGAAGGGGGTTGGTGTGTTTTTTTGACAAATGCAAAAAATAGATGATTTTGTTTGAAAATCTTAAAGGGTGGTTGTGTGTTTTTTTGACATATACACAAAGAAGATGATTTTGTTTGAAAAATAAATCATGCTCATTTTGTCATGTATGAAAAGCAAAAATTAGGTTTGATTTTTTTGAAAAATGAACGGAGTTGTCTTTGACAAATGCAAAAAGAAATTGCTTTTATTTGAATTTTTTGAAAAATGAATAGTGCTCTTATTTGACATGTGAATCTTTTCAAATTTGAAATTGAAGACTCATTTGCCTATAAATAGCTCACTTGAGTTTTACAAAAATCACAACAAGAGCTTACACATCTATTGCTAAGTTTTGCATCATTCTTTTAAAGCTCTCATTCTCTCTTTTCTAAACTTTTGAGCCTTAATTCTTATTCTTTTTTAGAGAAATATAGGTTACGCTGTATTGTTTCTATCTCACTCATTGAGGAGTGTACTTTAATAGTCTACCCACTATTAACTCTTGTATTAGTAAGAGGGTGCGTATAACCCTTGTGTGTGTAAAAGGTGTTCTACACAGGGAATAGTTGAATCACCAAGTGTGAGGTGATTGGAAGTGTAGAGGGTATTCTACACAGATTCTTTGGAGCGGTGCTGTTCAAAGGTGTAATAGGTTTCTATCTCCACCTAAAGGAGATTGAATAGTGAATTTGGGATCTTCAAGTGGTAGCTTGAGGCGAGGACGAGGCAGTGGAGCTGAATCTCGTAAAAATACAGAGTTTGCTTCTTCTTACCCTACTCTTTACATTTCTTGCTACTTTATATTCTGTTTATATTTTATATTGTGTATTTGATTTATAAGTTTTAATTTTTATAATATAACTCAATCCACCCCCCTCTTGTGTTAATCATCTGGGCAACACTACCTTATACAAGACGTTCCTGATATTAGAGATAATGAGACCAATCAAGCTCCAGCTTTCCTCTTTATTGTTGATGGTTTGTTCCACTGTCTTTGAGACACCTTTCTAAATGATAGAATTGAGGCTAAGATCAACTGAAAACTACACATCATTAGAGGCTGTTAAGTCTTCTCCTAGTAAAGGGTCTAGGAAGGTAGAGGCAAAGGTTTGAAGGGTGACTGTGATGATGTCATTCCAGTCCCTGATGATAGCTCCAACCCCCACCCTATAATGAACCCAATCTATCGCTGCATCCCAATTGATTTTGTAGCTGTTGGGAGGAGGTTTGGTTCAGGAGAGGATTGAAGGTGGAGTGGGGGGAGGGGTTGGCTGAGCATTGCAAGATTGTTGGAGCTCTGAGATGCAGTTAGATGCTTGTCGAGAATAATTGGAGAGGAACCTAAGACTCAAAATCCATTTGCTTCTCCTCTACCAAATGAGTTTTGCTGTGATAACAACTAGAATCTGATCCTCTGATGGCAGGTTGGATATAAGCTCCTCTAAAATAAGTCCAAAGGATACTTTAGTAATAGTAGCTTTTTGGAGAAAGTGGTACTACTTGAACTGCAGCTCAACACATCTTGAGCCGTTTGGCATGACCACAACACATGGAAGGTTGTCTTGAGTTGGATATGATAGATTGTACAAAATGGAGAGTCTAGGATCTTCCTTCTGAATAAGTTGGCTTAGTGGGGAGAATTTCCTTAGCTGCTCTTTACAAAAAAATTCTTGTGGAATTAGGAATAGGTAGGTGTCAAATGTGATGCCAGGGACCCGAGGGCCTATGGGTGCTTGAAGGTTGGCCTAGTTTGGCAGAGTAAAGGTTCATTTGTAGGTGGTAGGTTGTCTTCATCGAGAACTTACCATTGGAGGTGCAGCTCCATGACACTCGATTAGGTCTATTCCAAGGACTAATGGGGAGCTTCACAATGGTATTGGCCTCAATTCACTAAACAACTTAGTGACTAAAGGGAGGTTCCATTGGAGTGTGGTCTGGTCGAAAATTGACAAGACTGTGGCTTCTTTGTCCAGAGTTTGAGGAGGGGATTGGATCCTGTTGGTAGTTGGGATAGGTATCCAATTGTCATACTTGATTTTGATGTTATTCCCATTGCCAACTTTCCTAATAAACCCTCCATCAAAAGCGGTCTTGTTGCTGAAATGCTCTTCCAAATAAAAGAGTCGCAATTTCTAATTTTTGCTTCCTGGAAGTTGGACTGTGGGAAGTATTTTGATTTAAGGACCTTGGTAGCAAGGGAGGAGGGATGTGTAAGGAGTCTCCAACCCTGTTTTGAAAGGAGGGCTAGGTTGAAACTCTCAAAATCTCTGAAACCAAATCCTCCATTCTGTTTAGCAGTACCAAGTCCCTTTAAATTGATCCAGTGCAATTTCAATTTTTGTTCTTTGAGCCCCCACTAGAAACTTTGCATTAGCTTATTGATTGCACTCAGTACACTTTTTTGGAAATTTGAAAATTCCCATTGAGTATGTTGGAATGGCTTGGATCACAGATTTGAGGAGAATCTCCTTCTTAGCTGGAGAAAGCAAGTTGGTCTTCCAGCTACCCAATTGAGCCTTGATTCTATCAAGAATTGGAGTGAATGCCTTGGCCTTTTGCTTGCCAATATAGGAGGAGGGTAAACCCAAGTATTTGTGAAAGGCTCCCGAGACTCGAATACTTGCCAAAGATACTATGGATTCTTGCACGGGAAGTTTGGTGTTTTCACTGAAAAAAAAAAAGATGTTTTCTCAAGGTTCAGCTTTTGACCTGATGCAAGCTTATAAGCATTGAGCACTCCATGCAATCTGCACCATTCATTGGGATTTTTCTTGTAGAAAACTAAACTATTATCTACAAAAAAATAAATGATTAATAGAGAAAGATCCTTGAGCTAGAGGGAATCTCGAGATGAGGCCTTCTTGTTCAGCTTTGTTCAAGGCTACTCTCAACATTTTTTAGCATAAAATGAAGGGATAGGGACTGAGAGGGTCTCCTTGTCTAATGTCCCTTGAGAGAATGAAAGAAGGTTGTGGAGCTCTTGATTAAAATGGAATAAGACACCGTGGTAATACACTGTTGAATCAAAGCAATCCAAGATCTATCAAACCCCATCATCTCTAGTGTAGCTTGTAAAAAATGGCAACTCAAGCCGCTTTAGTCAGTCTAGCTTATGGTGAGATCAATTATTGCCTTTTTTTTAATGTCTCTTTTAAGAAAAGAAAATTAATACACTAATTTCGCTAAGGTGAAAATAAGATTAAATTATAAATAAGATCCATTCATTCCTATAGGGACAACAAAAGGGAATCATTTAGTAGCATGCTTAACAATTGCTACCTAATATAGCATAGACATTTTTTAACTTTTATTTGAGGATAAATAAGCATACAACTGATCTAATATTAATATACTTTGTAAGTGCACGTCTCATTGAAGATGGCCTATATGTCACATCTTGGTGTTTCATTTTATTATATTATTAATAATATATTTATTTTAATTCAAAAATCATATATGGGAGTTTAGATATTAAAATAGTTGCTTGTAACCAATAGTTAATAAAAATTAATGTTGGAAAGGGGCTTCCCACTTCCTTAATAGTAGGAAAGGTGGGAGAGAATATGCTAAGTAGGACTAGGGTCTTGGCCAGTATATAAAGAGCTTGTGATTAACCATTAAGTTACAAGCATATGGTGAAAAGAGATTTGGCTGAAAACCTTGTCATTTGCTCTTCATACAAAGAGAGTACAATGAGTATTTCAAGATTTCCCTTTTATTCTCATAGAGCTCTTTGTATTTGGCTTTCAGATCCCTTGGTTAGAAACTTAAGCAATTATGGCTCGAAGTTAGATTATTGTTTTCTTCTTCATACAATAAAATATATATGTTCTTTCTCTAATTTATGTTTTCATTATTGGTATGAGAGCCTACTTTTATGTCATATTGCTTAGTAAAATATTATTTGTTGTCATGTTTAGTTTAGATTTTTATCTATGCATGAGATTTATCTTCATTAAAATTTATTTTATCCTACTGTTATGTTTTTTTTTTAATGAAGAATAAATTATTTGTTTAAATTGTTTTCTTTACTATTAAAAATGATACAATTCATGACAGAGAATGCTTTGAACAGACGAATCTCCTCCTTCTTTATGTTGTCTTTCTCAAACCTAGAGTCTTTTAGTCATATTTATCTTTGATTTGTTTTAAAAACACTGACACATGTATCGGTAGAATAAACTAGTACAGGTAATAAATGCATACCTTGTATCGATAGACTTGATAAAGGGTGATTGCAGATTGCTACTATTGAAATAACATAGCCATGGGTTGTCATATTGCTTTTTCTCAAAGCAAAGATTCATTGGATAAAAATTCATTCTCTTGGTTAATGAGTGGCGCATGTATTGATTTTAGAGTTTAAAAAGATATTAAGCTTTTAAAATCTGTGTGTATTAGACTTTTAGGAATTTATATGTATTGGCTTTAGTATTTTGAAATCAAATAGTACTGACTTTTGAAAAACTTTTCAAATATATATCTTTTTCAAATTAGATGCGACGGTTTCTAAAAGATTTTAAAATATGTTAACAGTATGAAATTTTATCAGATGTTTGAAATTTGCTTTTCAAAAAAATTGTATTATTATATTTCGAGATTTATCTGTATAATGCTCGCTTTGAAGGAAATAAAAAATTCTGATAAAATTTGCTTCTCTTAGCCGTGTGTTTAGTTTTAAAATTATTTTATATGAATAATTGTGAGTAATGGATAGTTTGTAAAAATTAAAATGTATATTCTGTACATACATTTTTCTGTGCATTAATAATGATGACAAGGAATGCATGTTATTATGTGCCTTAGTTAAATTTATTTGTTTGGCGTGTATGTAGATATTTTATAAATAGTAGATAAAACCATATTAAGAAAAATGAATATCATTGTGTCTTGAAAGTAGCCACATCATTTTATGATACGTAGATATTTCATTTCTATTTGCAACTTGGTTTTAAATCCATATTACAATTAAGTCATGGGTGATGGTTGCTTTATCCTATAGAGAGGTAATTATTTTCTTTGACTTGATTAGAATAAGATAGTGACTTTAATATTAAAAAAAAGGGATACTAAATACCTACAGGTGTAGGATTCCTTCTTTTGAAATATTTAGAAAAACACTAGTCTTATTATAAGGTGTGAGCATATCTAATGCATTATGCGACCTCTCTACCCACAGGAATGTTTAGATTTTGCTTTTGAATCCAAAATTGGTTGATTCAAATTATGGTTTTTTGTTTCAAAGCATTAATTTATATTCTTGGTTATTGTAGTTATTGTTACTTCTTTTTTGAATAATGATTCTCATATTTCAATTATGAATGGGGAAAAAAATTTTAGATTGGAAGGACAAAACCCTATAGACATTAGGTTGTATGGATCTTGATTTAGTACTCCGTGAGGACAAACTGGTAGTGCCTACGGAATCAAGTTCCGCTGCAAAGAAATTGGCCTATGAACAGTGGGAGAAATCCAATCGTCTAAGTCTAAAGCTCATCAAGTCACATGTCAGTAAGAGCATTAGAGAGTTAATTCCTGAGTGCGAGAAAGTCAAAGACTACATAAAGGTAATTAAAGAGCAATTCGTTAGTTCTGACAAAGCGCTTGCAAGCACTCTAATGAACAAGTTATCAGTGATGAAGCATCACAAATTTAAGAGTGTGCATGAGCACGTCATGGAAATAAGGGACATTGTTGCTCGCTTGAAGTCCTTAGAAATTGAGATTACAGAATCATTCATTGTCCATTTTAGACTCAACTCTCTCCCTACAGAATATGAACCATTTAAGATATTATACAACACACATGAGGAGAAATGGCCCGTCAATGAACTTCTAACTATGTGTGTGCAAGAAGAAAAGACATTGAAACATGAAAATCTGGAAAGTGCCAATTTTGTCAAAAAGAAAAATGGACAAGAAAAGAAAGGCAAGAGTGCAGATGGTAAACCTTTCAAGAAAAACGAAAAAAGGTCATTCAAGCGACATGGCCATAAGGATGCATGCTTCTTCTACAAGAAAATGGGGCATGTAAACATAGATTACTTGAATACAAGCGATGGCTTGAGAAGAAAGGTAATCTCAATGTTATTGTGCGTTATGAATCTAATTTCATAGATACTCATTGTAATACATGGTGGATTGATTCAGGTACCATAATTCATGTTGTTAATATCTTGTAAGACTTTCTCAACCAAAGGAAGCCGACAGGAAGTGAACAAGGCATCTATTTGGAAATGGGATGCGCTCACACGTCGAAGCTGTAGGGACTTTTAGATTTGCTTTATATAATGGATTTCAATTAGACCTTGAAAACCCTTTTTATGTTTCTTCATTTTCTAGAAATTTGGTTTCTGTATCTAGACTGGTACCTTTAAATTTTCAATTTCATTTTATTGATTTTAAAGTTCATTTATTGAAAAATTCTATTGCCATAAGCTCTAGAAGTTTAATGAATGATTTGTACAAATCAAATTTAGATCCTACCTATGAGCAAAGTCTCCTAACAATGCATGATAATATTGGTACTAAACATACCATTGTTGATAAGTTCTCTTCTATTATGTGGCACTAAAGATTAAGTCATATCTCCATGGAAAGAATGAAGAGATTAGTTGATTATGGAGTCCTCAAAACTCTAGGTTTTTTATTTATTTATTTTTATTTTGGTACTTATGTAGATTGCATAAAAGGTAGGCAAACCAACAAAACAAGTAAAGGTGCCAAAAGAAGTGATGAAGTGCTTGTGATCATACACACCGATATTTGTGATCTATTCAGTACCCTTTGTCTAAATGGTTAGAGATACTTTATCTCATTCATTGATAACCATACACATTATATGTATCTCTACCTTATATTTAGTAAAGCTGAAGCACTAAATACGTTCAGGACATATAAGAAAGAAGTAGAGAGATAATTAGATATGAAGATTAAAATAGTAAGATCAGACAAGAGTAGTGAATACTATGTAAGGTACATAGAATCAAGACAAAGGTTAGGTCCTTTTGCTAAATTTCTTAAAGATGAGGGTATTGTTGCATAATATACTATGTCGGAATCACCTTATTAAAATGGTGTTGCGGAAAGGCGGAACCATTCCCTTATAAATATGGTTCAAAGTTGTTGGGCAACAATGATCTTCCTTTATGTTTGTGGAGTGAGACCTATAAAATTGAGGTATATATCTTAAACAGAGTTCTGTCTAAGGTGGTTCCCAAAACGTCATTTGAGTTATGGAAATGATGGAAAGCAAGTTTAAGAACACATATGAGGTTGTCCAGTTGAGGTCAGAATTTTTAATCTACATTTAAAGAAATTGGACCCTAGAATAATTGGTGGACACTTTATTGGCTATGCAGAAAATTCTAAGGGCTGATAATTTTATCGTCCTTCAAATGCACCCAAAATTGTTGAAACTCAAAATGCAAAGTTTTTTAAGGATATTGGCAATGGTGGAAGCGTCATTGCTCGAAAGATAGAGTGAGAGGAAACATAAAATGAAAGCAATAAATCTATGGACAAGGGTAAAATGATTATCCTTCATGACAATCAACATGATGTCTTGGAGGAACAATCAAATCAAGAAATATTACATTCACCTCAAGAGGAACAAGTCAATATACAACTTGAAGTTCAACACCCACCTGATATGGGTGAGACTCAACCTCAAGATTTGATGAAATCTTCAAGGGTAAAAGATCTGGCATTCCTAATGTTATCTTATGTTCCTGATTGAGTCTAATTTTGATGTTGGATCTAAAGATGATCCCATCTCGTTTTCACAAGTCATGAGTGAGAAAAATTCAAATGTTTGGTATAATGCTATGAAGAAAGAAATAGATTCTATGGCTAAAAATCATGTGTGGGACATTGTTGAGTTACCTAAGAGCACTAGCAATTATCTTGCTAAAGTTAAGTCTAAATTGAAGTTCAGTTTTTCTCTTTTGGCTATAATCCATATGGTAGCCAAGGGGTCCACATTAGTCTAACTAAATAAAAGTCTAAATAATAATATAATTTTATATATTTTCATATAATTGTTTTTAAAATATTGCAAATATACTTAATATATTAAATATTAATTTTATTAAACAATAATTTTTTTTTAATTTTGCAAATGCACGTAATATATTAAATATTAATTAGGAATAAGAAATAATTTGGAATCACTTTTGTAATTTGAAATTTGAAATTTGGAATAAGATTGTCATGTGTAATTTTGTTTGTAGTTTGTAATTTGGAATTTGGAATTCTAGTTATGTGTAATTTTGTTTGTAGTTTGTAATTTGAAATTTTGAAAAAAATTGTAGAACCAGAGCAAAGGATCCAAAAATTTTAGACTAGATAAATAAGCTTGATAGCTTTGTTGGCACTGCACATAAAAGCATATTATAGTTTATAAGGAAATTAGATTGTTGATAGATTAGAGAATTCAAAGGGGTCATTTTATAGCTTATAACATTTTTTTTCATTTCTTTTGAATCTTTGAGCAAACCTGTAATCTCCGTACCCCATATGTTCCACATTGGCTTAGCAAATTAAAATGTATCATTTAAACTATTTAACATTATTAAAATATGCGATTCATGAAACATTGACTCCATTGGATCTATATGCATGCTCCATCTGGTGATACCATGAAAGTAGAAAACCTTATCATTCAAGAAAAAAAAAAGTAGAAAATACTACATGAATGTCAAATGGCCGAATATTGGTTAACACATTCCAAAATCTCCTCAAATATTTGTTTACAATAGATGCTTTCAAATATTTCAAAGGTGACAAATATTGGAGTCCATACATATCCAATCCATCCACTACCAATATTTGAACTAACAATAGACTAGATAATAGCCATAAAATCCATACATATCCAATCCATCCACTACCAAATAAAACAGTTCACAATTCTACATTTTCTGTCCATAAAACTACATGCACAACCCATCCACTACCAAAAGATAATAGCCAACATCTATACATGAATTACCAAAATTATATCCACATCATACACAGATGTGAATCAAATTTAATTGGTATCTAGCAACGTATGTCTATCCATCCACATGTGGCTGGGTAGCAATTAAAACTCCAAAATAAATTGTATTTTACAAGATTACTATCTAAATGTCGAAAAAGTCATTGGGATAAGGGTTTGAAGGGGATGTAGGTGTATCTCGACTTTCTTGCCTTGACTCATCAAAGACATTATGTTGGATATTACGGAAATATTCGACTTGCATGACATTCATGCCACTTAGATCTAGCATCATTATCTTTGACTCGAACTTCCTCTTCTTAAGTTCATAATTTGCCACTTCCAGATTGTTTGCCTCTATCGCAATATTTCTTCGCTCTTCCTTACTCGTCGCTCTATCTACGGTCATCTTTTCTAAGGATTTATGGACCACAACATTGTGGCCCTCCAACGACTTCCGTTTTTTCTCAGCTTTCTTGCCTAGAGGTCTCTTAGCTAGAAGCTCCAATTCGTCATCAGGTATATCACTAGGATCTCCACCGACTTGGGTTTCTTGTGGCCTTCTCTTCTTGTGGATCTTTAAGGTTGCCATTTCGGTAGAAGTCTCAGAATACACCAATAGTGCTCCAATGTGAAATTGTGTCCTAGCACCTCTTTGTGCAACACCTTCGCCTTCTCAATCCACAAAGGTATAATAAATACATGTTAGTTTATAAATAAGTCTTACATAAAAGCATAACAACTTTGAAATTTGATACATACCTTGTCTTGCGTTGTTACACCACTTGGGTGCAATGACTCTACCTGTGCATGATATGCATAAAACTTATTTGTCCACTTTTGAATCATGGACCACCAACATTCCAACAAGTCCTTAGTAACGTTGGCAATGTTCGATTTCTTATGCTCATAGTAAAAAGGAGTAATTATTTTCCACATTATACTGGACTTTTGATAGTACATCTGATCGCATCTTGGCTAATATTGAGCAAAACTGAAGCGAGGAGATTATCCTCCTTTATAGTGAAATATGCACCTCTTTGAACCTTTTTTTAAAGAGGCCTCTTTTCACCACTAGTATTGGTTGCTTGGACCACAACATTAGGCATTTGCGTTGGGGTGCTAGTACAACCATCTACACCACTTTGTAATAGTGTGGTGTAGGGAAAGTCATTATCAAACTTTGTGTCCATCCTTGAAAAGTCTTAACATTCTCAAGGATTAGTTTTAGCCATGCATACAAATTAATAATCAATTTCAGCCATGCATTATGAGATAAACAACTTGGTGGCATTATAGGTGATTCATAACATAGGAAATAAGAAAAATTCACCCACCAAAAAGCTTTTAAGTTTGTTGCTAAAGGCTGGAATCAAGAGAGATAAGACCCTGAAAAAAAAAACTAAATGTATTCAAAACTCGTATTCAAAATTAAATAATAAGGGCAATTTCCCAGCAAAATGATATAAACAAAACAAACAAGACAATTGGGTTTTAACTGCTAGAGTTGCATAAATAGTGTTATGTGGTAAATTGTGTTAGTGCTTCAAAGTCCTATTTTAATCTAGTGTCCAGGAAACTAAGTTTCTTGGGCCTTAAGAAAGAGGAAAAAGAAAAGCTCTTCGTTACCTAGCTTTCTATGTAAAGGGAAGTGACAAAATATGATTCTACTTGTAAAAGTGGCACCTAGTTTATTGATTATTACATGAAAGGATTAAATCTTTTTATTTTGATCTTAACAAAAAGTAAATACAATATCCATGTCAAATGTGAAACTGATATGGTAGATTTAGTTTGGAGTCATATAATGTAAGTTTCTTAAGAAATTTCATCAGTGCTTACCCCTCTCAAAAACCCAGCAACTGACACTAAAAGAAAAAAATGACTCCCATTAAGATTTCTTTTGCCATCTACTCACAATTTCCTCCCCCAATCCAAGAAATTAAAAAAAAAAATTAGATAAGTCTCTCAGCATGTCATACTTCCTGATTCTTCTATAGGTTACTGTTAAAAAAAGATTAACTTTGAAATCAAACACTACACACACATGCATAGAATTATAGAACATATTGCTGAAATAAGTGAACCAATTTTTCTTTTGTTAGATTCATATTACAATAAATTTAGGTTTTACTTTTCTTGTGTAATAGGTTTTAGAATGCTAAAACGATATTTCTTTAATACAACCCTTTCTAACAATTTAAACCATCAAGCAAAGCATTGTGAAGATTTCAAATTGTGTGTTCTGAGTTGAAATCCTTCCTAACAATTAAAACCAATATTTTGAATACCGTACCGGTGAGCGTACCGGTCAAGGCACTGGAAAAAAATATTTCAGTACCGGTACCGTTTCGTATACCATTTCGAAATAGCCTATACATAAAAAAAGTATATATATATAAATACATATATAAATTATATTTTAAAATAATTGTCAATATATGAATAAATTATATATAGAAATATATATATGTAAATAATCTAGTCTAAATTAAGATAAAAAAAATAGTAAGAAATGAAAAAAAAATGAAATCCTAAAATCCGGTACAGGTTGGTACGGCCGAAATATGGGTCAGTACGAAACAAACCAAATTTTTATATCGGCCACTGCTCCGGTACGGTATGAAATTTAAAAATATGATTTAAACTACACACACACACACACCAGGGCAATGAGTTATAGGCCCCAATAACCTCCTTATATTCCAAATGCAGAATTATAAACAAAGCTACCCTCACCAGGGGTTTGATATTCTATTTGTAACATTTGTGGTGTTTGAAGAATGTAATGAATGTTTGCTTTGATTAGCTGATGGGCAAGATAGGTTGACATCTTTGTCAATGTCTAGCTTTCATTTGTGAGTGAATTTCACTTGTCTTTCTTTATTGTATGCTAGTTTCAAATTTGAAGCTCTATCATATGTGTTGCTTTCTCCATTTGCAAGCAAATTGTCCACCAAATTAGATCCAATACCATTCATCCTTTGTTAAGCAAAAGCTATAATAATTTCTTCTCTAGTTTAATACAACCCTATATTTGTCCACTAGAGTTTTCAGTAATCTAATTCAACCATATCTTTGTCCATTAGAATTCTCAGTAATATAAATCTAACACCAAAAGCTAGAACACCAAAAATATCCAGAGCTAGCAACAAACCTGGAAAAGCATCAAGTTGAAGCAGCCTCGATGTTAGGGTGTTTTCAAAATCAATCCTCCAAAAGAAAAACCAATAAGTGCAAAGTACTTCTGTCTGCTACAAAGCCCAACAATTCCTAAAATAGATTAAAAGCTAAACCCTAAACCAGCGCTGAAATCAATTAAAATTAAAAAATTTACCCAAATTGAGAGAGTTCTCCACCAAGTTTGGTTTCCCTTGTGCGATTCGTCACAATCTCCTGCAATAATTAAAGAATTTGTTAGTTGGCCGAAGGAATTTCGATCGATGAAACGAAAACGGGACGTTGGAAGCAATCTGTGTTGACCTACTATTCACTGGGACAGGAAGACGAAGGAGGGAGAGAGGAGTGCAACCCTAGTCGCGTGTTTGGATGGAAGGAAAAAATGATTCCCTGGTTTTTATTTTGCCCAGACAAAGGAAAACCAGAGCTCGGCAAGGATGTGCAGAGGGCTCGAAACCGAGGGAAGAAACAGCAGAAATTTTGAGCTGATATGGGATGAATAGATGGAATAAAATAATAGGATAATTGATGAACAATAACCCATTATGTTTGGAGAGGATGGGCGATTTACTGTTCATCAAGGCTAAATAATTTTAAAGATGGCTAGACCAATGTAGGTTGAATTTGACCTATTTAACTTCATTTGGGCTTTGCTATAGACTATAGCCAGCCCATTGCTAATGCTCTAAGGGAGTCAAAGTTGTAGGCTTTAAATGGGCCAATAAGACTAAAAGAGACTTGAATGGTAACATTGAGCAATATAAGGCCAGATTGGTAGCCAAGGAAATACACAAAGAGAAGGCATTGATCACTAGGGGTGTAAATGGTCCGGTCCGGTCCGAGAAATTTGTGGACCAATTCCATTCGGTCCAAGAATTATCTCATCCTGGACTGGACCGAACAGGAGTTCGGTCCATACCGGTCCGGTCCAATTCGGTTCAGGGGCGGTCCAGTCTGGTCCAGGGGTGCCCCATATGATTTAATGGGCTAAATTTAATTTAAAATTCTACAATGATCAAATATTTTTTTGGCCCAAATTTAACTACTATAAATTATAATATGTTAATATTATAAGAGTATATATTATATATTAATATGTTAGTATATATTATATATTAAGTATATTAGTAAATTATAACTAATAACACTATTACATTAGTATATTATATATTTATATGTTAGTAAATAGTGATAAATTAGTAATAATATATTAAATAATAATAATACACTTATTACTTATAAGTTATTACTAATAATCTATATAAATATATTATAATTTATATTTTTATACTACAACTAGTCAACCAATAAATTATAATATGTTAATATTATAAGAGTATGTATTATATATTAATATGTTAATATATATTATATGTTAATATATATTAATATTAATATTATAATTTATATACTATTTTTATATATACATATATAAATATATATATGTGGGGTTTGGTCCGATCCGGTCTGGTCCGATCCAGGGGAAGAAATCATTTGGACCGGACCGGACCGGACCGGAATTAATTAATCCATGTAAAATTTGGACCGAATTCCATTCGGTCCGGTCCGATCTCGGTCCGGGACAATCGGTCCGGTGCGGTCCACCGATCAGGTTCGGTCTTTTTACAGCCCTATTGATCACCATAACACATTTTCTCCGATTTCTAATAAAGACTCATTCAGAATAATTATGGCCCTCATAGCTCATTCTGATTTAAAGCTACATCAAATGGATGTGAAGAAAACATTTTTAAATGGAAATCTTGAAGAAGAGGTATACATGAAAGAGTCAAAAGGATTTTGTTTTGATCGAGGTGATAGTTTGGTTTGCAAATTAATGAAGTCAATATATGGACTAAAGAAAGCATCCCAACGATGGTATCTAAAGATTCACGATGTTATTACTTCATTTGGTTTTACAAAAAATATTGTGAATAATTACATATACCTAAATGTCAGTGGGAGTAAGTTTATTTTCTTAGTCCTATATGTTAATGACATCTTGCTTGCAATCAATGATTGGGCACTACCGTATGACACGAAACAATTTCTCTCCAAGAATTTTGAAATGAAAGATTTGGATGAAGCCTTTTATGTTATTGGCATAGAGATTCACAGAGATAAGTCTTGAAAGATATTAGAATTGTCTCATAAAACTTACATTGAAAGAATTCTTGAGAAATTCAGGATGAATTAATACAAGCTGAATGCAACGCCTATTTTGAAGGGTGAAAAATCTAATTTAAGTCAGTTTTCGAAAATTGCCTTGGAAAAGAAAGAGATGGATAACATTCCTTATGCATCTGCGGTTAGCAATTTGATGCATGCTCAGGTCTTGCATAGACCTGACATAGCATTTGTGGTAGGAATACTTGGTAGATATCGAAGTAATCCTAGAATGGATCATTGGAAAGCTGTCAAAAAGGTTATGAGATATCTACAAGGAACTAAGGATTACATGCTCACTTATAAGCATGTAGATAATCTGGAAGTGGTTAGATATACAGATTCAGAATTTGTCGGATGTCAAGATTAAAAAAAATGGACTTCAGGATATGTTTTTATGCTAGCAGGAGTTGCTATATCTTGGAAGAGCACCAAACAGACGATAGTTCCATCATTTACTATGGAAGCAGAATTCATAGCATGCTTTGAAGCAACTTCATAAGTGAAATGGTTAAAAAAATTTATTATAGGTCTTCGAGTTGTGGACTCAATATCGATATAAGAACTAAAAGAGTGTGAGCTAAAGTAAACACATCGATATAAAATATCTTGCTATCAGAGAAATGATCAAAGAACAAGAAGTGATCTTTGAGTATATAAGTACTAATCTAATGGTGGTTGATCCTATGATGAAATGGCTCTCAATTAAGGTGTTTGGAAGATGTGGAGAGCATGGGATTGGTGAGTACACTTTGAGCTTGATTTCTTATTTGATCATCGATAAAATTAATTTATTTGTGCACATATAGAATTCGCTTCTAATATTGTCCATTGGGACATTTAAACCCATTGTGACTTGTAGGAAATCATTCATAAAAAATTACCACATAAAATTTTATAGAAAAAAGGTCGCTGTTATACATGGAATGAATTGTTTACTATATAAAATAAAATTGTCATGATTTGTGTATTATATCTTTCTATTAATATGAGGTTCAAGCAATTTTGTGGCCATATTCAATTTCAAGATGTATCATGTGAGCCAGGTGAGAAAATATAAGCGTACGTCTCATTGAAGATGGCTCACATATCACATCTAGGTGTTTCGGTTTATTATATTTATTTTATTCAAAAACAATATCTGGGAGTTAAGTTATTAAAGTAACTACTTGTAACCACTAGTCAATAAAAATTAATGTTGAAAAGTAGTTTTTCCACTTCCTTAATGGTAGGAAAGGTGGGAGAGAATATGCCAAGTGGAACGGGATCTTGACCAGTTTATAAACAGTCTGCGATTAACCATTAAGTTACAAGCATATGATGAAAAGTGACTTAGCAGAAAACATTGTCCTTTACTTTTCATACCATAAGAGTATAGTGAGTATTTCGAGATTTCTCTTTTATTCTCATAAAACTCTTTGTATTTGGTTTCCAGATTTCTTGATTGGAGACTTAAGCAATTATGGCTGGAAGTTAGATTATTGTTTTCTTCCGCATACAATAATATATATATATATATATATGTATAATCTTTCTCCCATTTATGCTTTCATACTTTACATAAATTCTAATTTCGATAATGCTACTTAAACTACTAAATAATACTCTATATATTACATTTTGTTGCATGAATCGTATGAACGTATTCAAAGAAATGCTATAATTACAAAAGGATCTTATAAAAATAAATTTACAAATTTATATAATATCATATAATACGTTGAATCTACTTTAGAATTAAAATACTTTACAATCTATCATACTATATTAAGTAATGTCAATTATTTATGAAATTACTTTCATAAAATCATTTTATAGTCGAAGCATTTGTCTTTCAAGAATAATATACTTCAAGCATAAATGAGTACAACTCAAATGACCCAACTTGAATTTGATTGATAAGAGCAAATAGTTTTTACATATCTATATTTCAATCTTAGTATTCTCGAAAATCTTAAATTGTGTGCATATATTTCGATATAAATTCTCAAGATACGAAGTGAATAGCGTTGACTCCCAAAAACTCAAATGATAATACAAAGTAAATAGAAAAGGTAAAATTCAATGTTGTGATTATACAGAACATGCTACTAGGCATAACTATGGAAGTTGCCCTGCCTGTAAGGACCAATAACAAATACAGAGGAAAGGAAGACAGAAGAGAGGAAGGAAAGTAAAAAAATTATAATTATAATTAATTTATAATTTCTTACATGTATTTTCTCGTTGAAATAATGTTACTTTTCATTTTTGTTTGGACTTTGGACCAAGTCTTTGTGAAACGATAAAGACTCAGGGACTAGTTATGCAATTAATTGATATTATGATTATCTTTTGTTCTGTATTCTATTTCTGCTTCACCACACGATACCTGGCTTTGGACATTTGTGTGTAGTCCTAACGAATGGCATCTGAATTCTGAAGCCTACTTTTTGTGAGAATTTAGGACAAATCATTAATGTTCCTTTTTATGAGCATGGTTGGGAATTTAGGAATCCAGTTTTATATGCTCCCAAAGGAAAAAACTTGATGATTGGAATTCAGAATTTGCCGAACAGAGAGGGTCTAATGGGCATCAATCCACAGATTCAAAAGCCGGTTGAGAGAGATTACTATAGCCAAGAAAGGTGATAGATTAACAACTTTGGAATTCACATCCAACAAAGTAATTGCAATTATGAATTGTTTGCCTTCAAATCTCCCTACATTGCAAATGAGTAAGATCTCACATTGAAAACAAACTCAAAATTGGCTTCTATATTATGCAATGCACGACAGAAAACCAAACCGCTTGTTCTAATGCCATGTCCTGAAGTCCTGCCATGAAATGCTGCAAGACTAACTTCATTTGCACATTGTAGGATACTACTACTATGGGCCACGAGCGGTGGTGAAACAGAAACAGCCAGGAACCTGATCTTCAGGAATCATTCCGCCTCCCTTGCTCGTGTCTATTGCCTCTAACAAAGTCACCACCTCATCCATGTCCGGTCTCTTGTCTGGGTTTGCGTCCCAACATTTTCGCATGATACTCGCCAATGAACTTGGACAACATCTAGGGATTTCTGGTCGTAAGTTCTGTCGAACACAATTATTAACATAGGTCATAAACACAATATCACAAGTCAAGTTCTTTTGCTTGGAGCACCAAACATTATATACCATCAAGGAAAAACTGCCTAGTATATTCCAACCTAACTGAACCCATTAGCCATAAGCACACTTAAAAATATAAGAATTTGATATATATAATGCAGTTAGTAAGGCACCATTTTAAATACTGAGGGAAAAACATGTATCTGGTGTTTTTATTATGTTCACATAAGTGAAGTGTAAGTTGACGAAACTCAATAATGTATTTAAATCTATTGGAGGTCAATTAGAACCACACATCTTTCTATCAGCAGTACCTAAACTTAGGCCCCGCTTGGATTCAGAGGTGAGCTCAGCTCATCTCAACTCATCTTCATTTTATTATTATATTTTTATAATTTTTTATATAAAACACAAATTCCTATACACCTTTTTCAATTCTCAATACACCTTTTTCAATTTCCAATACACATTTTTCAATTCCCAATATACCTTTTTCAAATCCCAAAATAATAATAATATTAAAAAATAAACTAAATTCATCTCAACTCATCTCAACTCATCTCATCTCTGAATCCATGACAAATAATTTTATGGCTCTTAAGTAAGAACATAAATACTAACACAAAACATATCCCAGGAATGAAAATATTTGAATTATAAATATCAATAAAGGTGTGTTCTTGATTAAGAACTTGGGCCAAAGGACTTCACTAGGAGTAGTTAATAATAACTCAAGTGTAAATATCAGCACCTTAAACTCAAATTGAACAGTAAACTCACTAAGAGAAATGCCATACATTATACTTTTAGTTATAATCCTTTGACGTAGCATCAAATGATTAGAAAACTGTTTATTTTTTACTCATGTACCAATCATTTGATGCTACGTCATGGGATGGTGAAAAGATGCTACTTAAATGGATGATGAACATCATTTTTCCTCACTAAAGAACCTAATCTTACAACTTGAGGAAGTAAACAAAACAATACAAACCTGTCGCACAACTGCTGATGAAACTTCAACAAAACTAAGTTTCGGGTAAGGCATGTCACAACAATAGATCTCCCACAAGCATATCCCAAAACTGTAGACATCACATTTCCTATTGTAAGGTTTGCCATCAAGAACCTGCAAAAATCCTGGTTAAAATTCTTTCAAGCCTTATTATAAGGGAAAATAAAGGTAGAAATAAAAATAATGGGATCAAATATCTAGCGGCCTATCTTTTCTTCTAAGTTTCTCGAAACAAGCATGGTTATGTTCTTTCAAGCATGTAACTCTCAGTTGTAGAAGTAACATTCGGAACTAAGTAGGTACCTCCGGAGCCATGTATCCAAGGGTACCAGTTTCCCCGGTCATGTCCCTTGGGTTCTGGGCTTCAATACGAGCAACGCCAAAATCAGCAATTTTCAAAGTTCTACGGGCATCTAGCAGCATATTTTCTGTTTTAACATCACGATGTACTATCTTTTTTGAGTGAAGATAACTCAACCTGCAAGGCATTAAAGAATACATAACCAAGATGCAATTGTTTATAACCCAACAGCATTCTGAAATAAATCCTTGCCTAGAAATATAAGATACTAACCCTCTAGAGAGATCCAAAGCAATTTGAATAACAGCCTCAAGGGCAAGTTTCTTTCTCACGTTCCTGATTAAAAATCTCTTTAAAGTCCCTCCTGGAATGAACTCAACAACGACACAACAAGCCTTGGACGGAAGAGAATTATGATCTTCACTTGATGCGCTCTTTGAAGGGATTTTAAGATTGGAAGTTCCCATTGAAGCTCCGATAAACTGTTGAAGATATTGTGTATTATTATTTGAAAACAAAGAAAAATCTGCAAGTGGGAAAGACTTCTTCATGAAAGTCAAGAAAATAAATATAGCTCAACTTGGTTGAGCCTCATTCTTACGAGTTGGGTTTGGCTAAATCCAACATATTCTACTTTTCAATTGTAGTCAATGACTATTAATAGTCTGCCTCTGTATTTCTTGTGTGTTCTTGGACTGAACTAGAGAAATGCATGGCATCTGATGGATGACATAAAGGATGCATCACAACATCACACTATGTACACCAGCAAAAATCAACCTTTACCTTTGTAACATTTGGATGGTCAAGCTTATGCCAAACAGCAACTTCTTGCCGAAACGACGCCCGAAGAGCAGCAGTTTCAGCAGCTGTGGAAATACCGTCCTCCCCCCAATCCAATACCTTCACTATAAGATTAAGAATAACAGTGGGTGGCAAGTCTTAAAAAACAAAAAACAACACAGACCCACAGAGAAGTGGCATAACCTAACGCCATTAACAAATCTCGATTTTTTAGGGGATATTACATGAAACTGAAAGTGTAGTTCTTTACATTAAAGCCAGTACTTGTTACATCAACTTATTGTGAAGCACTAACACAGATACATGGACAAATGTTTTATGTGTTTGATGTATTGTAGACGCAAAAGTATGCAAACACACATAATTGCATCGATTCCTTTCTTCAGAATTTAAATCTAGAGAAGAAACTCTACATCAATGTGATAATTTAGCACCAAATTCTGACTGTTAATATTAGTTTTGTAATAATAATAGTTAACACGTCTGTTGCAGTATCTGCTGATCAAGGAGTGCACTTAACACAAATGGATAAATTAATACTGATATTAATCAACACCAGCAATCCCTAGTGGCCAATAGGAGCTCAGCGTTCTGTTTAGACCTGCGAGCCGGAACAAAGATGATCTAGAAAGTGAAGTAGGCAGAGCACCAAAAGCTTGATACAAGGTTTCAACTTATGAAGACATAAAATTCCAAATTCAAAGGACTATTACCTAAAACACGGCCATTCCTATTTTAGAACTTTTTCTGATAACTTCATTCCTATTTTAAAACTGCCACCTAGATGTTCATAAGACAAAGGAAATTATAAGAGAGAGTTTCAAAAGATTGGGGACGCCCCCAGGGCCCCAAGCATTTTCAGTGTTGAGAAAGTGTCATAGAAAAAGGATTTCTCCAAAGGTTTATAAATTATTTGCTTCAGATCTTCAAAGAAAAAAATGCAACACGGTACCCAGATTGAAACCAAAATCTCCCCGAAGCTCTATGCAAAATTTGGCACTTTTTGTCTAAAAGGTTTATACATTTAACACTTTACTTCGAGAACATGCAGACTAAGAGTCTATGGCATCTTTATGTTTCTTATGCACTTAGTAACCAATCTTAATGAGTTATGCCGCTAATCTGACTGCACAAATTGGACAAAGGATTTTTTTTACCACCATAAACAAAACAATTCAGCATACATCTGATCATGCCTCAAAATTAGTGGTTCTTGCAACCTATGAAGCACAAAAGCCTTCCCACATGGTACTCATCACGTTTTTCACATTCATACCATTTATTATGTCATGTGAATTTACCACTTATCTCAAAAACTTAAACTGATGGAAAGAGATAGATTTTATTATTTATTTTATATCTTAATACTCTCCCTCAATGAGTAGCCTAACACGTGGAATATTTAATTAAGTAATGGAGTAAAGTGTAGAATCAGGATTCAAACTTAAGAGCTCTACTCTGATACATGTGAAATCACACTTGCCCCAAAAGCTTAAACTGATAGGAAGATTCAGATTTTATTATTTATTTCATATCTTAACATGCCCATACTATCTATGACTTGTATCATTATTTCATTGTCATGCGTTCTAGATCATATCAGGTCTATTATTAGGCTGACAAATATTATAGTGCTTCGCCTAACAGCATGGCTAACAAGGATACTTCTTTTGGAGAATTCAGATGGGAAACCCTTTTGCTCTTTCCAATTTTGACATTACCACCCCAGTTTTCAATTTGATAACTTTGGTTTAAAGTCAACGTAAACCATTGACCTTCATTACTTTCTTTGGAATTGTTGACTAAAACTTGCTAATCAAATCCGCCCATACAACCAAAATCAACAAAAAATTCTATAAAAAAAATACTGGGGTTGGGGACCATCCCACCTCCAAAGGTAGGGGATCCCCCAATGGTTTCACATCCCATCCTCCACCCCTGATTTTTCTTCTTTTTTTTTTTTAAAATAATTGACCCAAGTTTCTATTTTCCTTTTCTTACAGGGGCCTTGAAACGATCAAAACTGGGATCATAACTTCTATCTGAATTTCCCTTTTCCTTATTGCGTTCTGATTTCTAATTAATTCATTAAGAACTGTAAAGTAAATTTCACACTAAAAACACTTGGATAAGCAATGAAAAGAGTCTAACAGAACCTTACATCATTAAACCAAATAAACAAGAAATTCCGGGCCTCTTTTATTTTTTGAGTTCATCTCAATTCATCTCATCTAATTATTACAACTTTTTCAAATTTTTACGCAAAATAAAATAAACAATTCAACTTTTTTAAATTTCAAAACAAAATTAAATTAAATATATATTTTAATAATATTTATTCAACTTTCAATTTTTATTATTTTTCTTTTTAACTCTAACTCAAAAAACAACCAAGAAAGGAAGAGCAAATTACCTGCTACGTCTTGTCCATCATAAACGCCACGGTATACAATCCCATAAGTGCCATTAGCTACATCATATCTAAGATGAAGCTTTGACAAATCAATTTCCCACTCTTCCTTTCGCGTCTGCACTTCCCTCTCCCATGCCCTGCTCAAGTGCCTGTCAAGCTGAATATCCCAGCTCTTGAAATCAATCTTATCTGCTCTGAAAAACATGTCCTTGCTGCTAATGCTTCCCACACCATTCCCCTTCGAACCCAACCCTTTCTCTCTGCAATTCGACTCTTTTAAAGTTGTCTCCCCTTCACGATTATGGGGTTTTTCAGCCTCCGTGACAACTTCAACTCCTTCACCATTACTTGAATCCATCTTTCTGCTCTTAATTTGATAATCTAAGTTCAAGATAGCCAAAAAAAAAAATTTGAAACCCAGAAAAACTTGCCCAAGTTTTTTTTTTTTGTTCAAAACTGGGAACAAATGAAGGAAAGAATCGGCTTGTAAGCAGTTAATTGGCTACCAATTCGAAACAAAACCATAGAAAAATCAAAGGAGTCAATAACAGACTACAAAATCAAAAAGTTTCAAAAAGAAGAGAAAAATGAAACAAACCCCATAAAACTAGGAGCCCAAGACCCGGAGTTCATCTCCTAGAGGCTAGAACCAATTTTGGATCTTCTCAGGAAGACGCAAATCGTGAAAAAAACAACAACATTTACGCAACAAATATAGTAAACTAACTAAATTACCTAACAAAATTAACTATAAAAGCCTCAATAGTATCAAACACCAAAAAAAGGACACGAAAATAAGCAAAGAAAAGTGAAAAAAATCCCAAAGAGAAAGAAGAAAGGAAAGAATCAGGGTGAAGGGAAATATAAAAAAGAAAGTACAGAAACGAAGGGAACAAAAAAAGAGGAGAGAGAGGATTGGAGGTGTGGCGTATATCAGCTCCGTGACTGTTTTAAAATCCAACAAACATACTGTGGAGTTGTACCATTCGATACTCTGTTGTTATTTTACCTACCCTCCCCCCAATTCCACACAACGGATTTACCGGTATTTTCATCTATATTTTGAAATTACCTAATTACCCGCTTTATTTTGGGCATAGCCAACCAGAGGAGAAGACTGGCCTATAAATCGAGAAAAATATCTCAGCTATTTTGATGTTATATAAAAATAAATTTATAAATTAATATAATTTGATGTAATATATTAAATTATTTTTATTATAAAAAATATATAATATATTTTATAAAATTATATTAATTTATAAATTAATTATTATATAATATCTTTATATTTATAACAATTCTCATAAAAACTAAGAAAAAATAAGAAAAAGACTGGCACATGCTATATGTACGTAGTTACTTATGTGGATCTTTTTACGCACTACGTGGCAGTATACAAATGGCCTTTAAACTTGAAAGCATACTTAGTACGGCACAAAATGACTTAGGCTTTATTTTCTTTTAATTTATTATTTATTTATCTTAAACTTATTATTATATTTTTTTAAAATTCTCATATAAAATAAAATAAGCAATTTACTTTTTTTAAATTTTAATATAAATTTTTTAAATCTCAAAATAAAATCAATATTAAAAATATATATTACAATAATATATATTTTTTTAAAATTTTTATCACATTTCAACTCTAAAAAAAAACTGAATTCAGTACAACCCATTTTCTTGCTTACAAAGTAAGTCTGTAACTTGATAAAAAATGAAAAAAAAAAATTGTACTATTATTTTTATATTATATATAATTTTTTTTATTTTTTTTATTAAATATATAGTGAGTTAATAATAAGTAGAAGAATTTAATTAATTTAGGAAAAATATAATTAAAAAGAAAAATTAAAAATATTTGTAAAAAATTAAAATAAATATGATATATAGAATATGAAGATAATAAATTACTAAGCACAAAATCAAAATGGAAAAACACAAATGGTCTGAACACTACAAGAAAAATAATCAGATATAACTAATCTGATGCATCCAAAATGGCAGAAACAACCAAAAAGATAGAAATTTGATTATTTTTATCATTTTGAATGCATCAAATTAGTTATATCTAATATTTTTTATTTTGTAGTGGAATGACGAAAATAGTCTGGAGGGTTTTGGATAAAAGGACTAAAGGAGAAAATTTTTTGTGGGTAAAACCAAAGTGATAAAACGGTCTTCTATTTATAATTTTTTTAAAGGAAAACAAAATGATAACTGCTTAAAGTCCAAAGAGATCCGCCCGGAAGAATATCCGGATTTCATACCTATTCCTAATCGGATGATGGTGCAGTTATAAACTTGGATATCCACTATTCCCAATAGATATCCAGACCGCATTATAAAGCTTGGATGCAAATCTAAATATAGTAGAAAATTTGGATGTGCATCCGGGGGTGAACGGCCATTTTATTATTAGTTTGATGGTTTTATTTTAAATCATCAATTGTTTGAATAGACTATGCTCAACATCTTTTATATATATATATATATATATATATATATATATTTATATACTTGGGGAGGAGATTTAGAACTCCGAAGTCCAAACCGCTATTTTAGAGATGGACGATTATACCAATCAGATTACAGGCTTTTAACAATGTTCGACATCTTTTAAATCTATCTTGTTCTACAAATAATTATTAATATGCTTTTGTAATCGTCACGTTTGAATGTGTGTTCAGCATGCTTGTAAAGCTTGTTCTAGTTTATAATTAATTAAGAGACAATTTAATTTTTGTAATGTTCCGGAGCGATGATGATGATGATAGGATTGTATGTTGAGGGGAAAGTTTTTAAGAGCTAGAATAAACTCACTTTGAAAATTTCTTATAAATCACTATATATCTAATGTATAACCGTCCATTAAGTTTTAAATGATTTTTAACCATAAGAACTTATCGAAGGGCCGCCAAATATCCCAAATAACTTCTGTTATAATATTGACAAAGCTTCACTTTCACAAACTTTTCACTTCATTTTTTTTTATATAATTATTATAATTTTTCTAAATTTTTATATAAAATAAAAAAAATAATTCAATGTTTTCAAATTAAAAAAATATATATTAAAATAATATAAAAATATTTTATTTAATTTTCAACTTTTATTTCAATTCATTTGATTTTATTTTACCTTGTTTGCAAAAATAAATAAAACTTTGTCTTTAAGATATAAGCTGAGATGAAGTAAGTATGAAGAGATAAACTTCAATCCGGAATAGGTATAAAAGTTTATATTTACACCACCCAATAACAACATCATAAGTCCACATTTCTTCAAGAGTAAAATAAATATGGTTGTAGCGAATCCGAATTCTTTGGTTGGATTCCGTGTTTTCTATCAAACCCTCTCTCGCTCTCTGCTCTATTCCGCCTCTGCTCACAAATCATCAAAAGACTTCTTGTTTTTCTAATTTGATTGCAGACCCTCGAATATCCTTCCAATCATAGAGGCCTTTAATTCTAATAAAATTGATGTACAAAGAGAATGAGAGGAAAACTGCTCCAACACAATGAAAGTTAAATATATAGAAGCTACCAATTTTTGCTGGAAAAATCAAAAATAAAATAACGATATCTAAAAAAAATCATTTCGAATCTTGTTGTAAAACCTTGAAATTGCAATTTTATCTGTGAGAGAGAGAGAGAGAGAGAGAGGGGAGAGAGAGGGAGGGTAAAAAGTGAAAATGTAGAAAGGGATAGATGAAAATCCACTACAGCCCAGCTTATTTCACCTTTAAATAATTATTTATGTGTCAAATTGTGATTGGATGGTATAAATCTAATTTTTTACGCCTAATCCTGATGCCAGGTCTCCCAAGTATAAAAGGTTCTTGTACAATGAACACATAAGAATAACGTAGAAATCTATTGGTAATGTTTTTGAGAAAAGGAGGATTAGAAAATATAAATTTAAAATATTTGGATTACTTTAAGGCTTTAGCATAGTGCATTTACGTTTCATTGACTGAATGCTAATTCGATTTCATTTCCAAGATAGTACTGTTTTGGTACGGTGCTTAGAAATTAAATTCATGGGAACTACAAATTTTTTTTTTTTTTTGAGTGCTGATACATATATTATCTTTTTACAATCAATTTACAATTTATTAGTGTATTTGAGTTTTTTTTTTTCATAATTTTCTTTTAAGTATTTTTTTTAACATTTTTAATCATTAAGAAAAAAAAATATACAACTTTACTTATATTCACATCCTTAATCATTAAATAAAATTAAAAATTATAAAAAAAATTAACTACAAAAAAAATAATAAATAAATTATAAAATAATAGTAATTCTATAATTTATGATTCTTTTTACCATGTTCCTATTGTAATCTTTTCTTTTTTCTCTCTATTTTTAGGTTAAAAAAAAATAAAAATTTTAAGGGCAAGGATTGTGGTTTTCTCACCAAACTTAAGCCTATTATTTTCACAAATAATCTTATTTCACATCATCTCATTATTATTACTTTTCCAAATTTTTATATAAAATAAAATAAAAAAATTTAATTTTTTCAAATTTTAAAACAATTTTTTAAAATTTCACAATAAAATTAATATTAAAAAAATATTTTATAATAATATTTTTTTTAATTTTTAATTTTTATCTCATTTTATTTATAAAAACAAACGGGCGTTGGGACAGAGAAATTAGCCTTAGGAGCCACTGATAGAAAAAGTTCTGTTAAATTATTGACCCTACATAAATTATAAAGGATATTTGTGCATATATCAATAATGATGATATACAGACAATCATTTTTACATTTTTATCTTAAATTGGGTAGTTATGTAAAATTTAAAATCTAAATATTATAAATTTTTTAGCGATGTTGATGAGTAAAAAAATATTTTTAAAACCTTTTCATAATTTTACAATCAAATATTATAGATATAGTGCCACGTCATCAATAATACTACTATTTCTTTTATTTAAAATTTTCCACTTATAATATAATTGTAAAAAAAGAGCTGATATCACTCTTGTTACTTTATTATTATTATTATTATTATAGCAGATGACGTTTAGGAGGCTGAAAGATCAACATCTCTAAGTATGAACAAGCCGGCAGCCTTGTGGAGTCATTGTATTGATGAACTTTGTTAAATATATTCCATAGTTAATATACAAACTAACCCTGTGAACAGCATATTCCCCTTTGGAAATATGGCCTCTTTTCCTGAAGAAACACCCCATCCCCAGCTAACTTCTTGCTGCATTGGACTACAACATCCTTTTTCTTTGTTTTATTTAATTTCTGAGCTACTTCAGCATGCTATTACAGCAGATCACTTCCATCCATGTAAAATAAAAATATAAATAAATTAACAAAAAAAAAAAAAACATGTGCATCACATTTGGCATTTCTGTTGTCTTCTTTTGAAAAGAAATGGTGAATGTGGTCATTTTCATACAAATTAATGGTAAACATACCATACTAATCATAGGATAATTTTAAAAAAGGTCTGAATTTTATGTTTTTACATTATTTTGTTTTGTTTTGCTTGCTTCTTCCTATAAAAATAAGAATGATAATTCTGAATACAAGTCTAGAAAATACAAGCTCATCGTTCTTCTTTTAAAAAATGATAGAGACCCATTGTAAAATGAAATTTTTCATGCGTGTACTAAATTTGTTCACTTTTTCTTTTTTAAAAGGAATGCGCGGAATTTGCCCATTGATCCCAAGACTGTACAAAATTATTTTCGATTTGAAATTCTATTTGGAATAACTATTATTGCCTATTGTTTTACAAAGTCCATTTCTTTGGATGAGAGGTGGAAATAACTATAAAAAATCGTATTAATAAACCGGTGTGGTCAACATACCTAGCAAAATGCTTACATGATTTAATTTGATATGACAAAAAATGAAATGAGAACATACAAATTGGTCAAATCTTACTATATAAATGATGTGAATGGTGTATTCTACTCATGACTTGCAAATAAAAAAACTAACTGACTATATATATGTACTCACACAAATATACATTGGCAAATCTTAATCCTTTAGAAAAGTTCTAGAGACAATTGCGAATGCGTCCCTGTCACGACCTCACGTCCTACGTGACTAAAAACTAAAATAGGGTCATTTCGTGGCTCAGGAGAATCCTACACAGCTCAAAGGTCTCTCTTTCCCTTTTTGATTTCCATGGACCTCCCTCTCTTCGTCTTCCCTATTTCGGTTTCCATAGACCTCTCCAAATATTTTCTTCATCTTCCTCTTCTCCATCTCACAAAGTGCCTTTCAAGTTCTCCAAGGCACGACTGGTAAAGAGTAATTTTATAGGGCCCTTTTTCAGTTTCCTTAGACCTCGGCGAATGTCTAGGGTTGACTCTCGCTCGAGCAGGATGTCGAGCGAGGGTCGAGTAAAGTCTCTGTCTGAAATCTCGCTCTAACTGGATGTCAAGCGAGAATCAAGCAAACTCTCTGTCTGATGCCTCGTTCGAACTGGATGTCGAGCGAGAGTTGAGCGAACTTACGGATCAAGTGAGCACACTGAAGATGTGCTTTCAACAATTCAAGACACATTTCAATAAATTTCCACATTGGCTTGAATTGTCACAAGCCTTACAAAATCTTTTTTTTTTTTTTACAAAAGACCCACAAATCCCTCAATCATATCACACAAAAAAATACACAATCGAAACACAAAGTCTAACTTTGAAGAATCCAATTCCCACACAAAAGTCTTCAACACCATAGACGACTTGACCAAATCACAAGCTTGATCCTAATGAAGAATCAACATTTTCACACAAATGGTAATGCACCACTATACATACTACTTACTTAAACAACAGCTTCTGAATACAAACGAAGACAACCAACAAATATTCTCTGCCAGTCTCGCTCGAGCAGTCGAGTGAGTATACTGAAGATGTGCTTTCAACAATTCAGGACACATCTCAATAAATCTCTAACTTGGCTTGAATTGTCACAAGCCTCAGAAAATCTTTTTTTTTTTTTTTATAAAAGACCCACAAATCCCTCAATCATATCACAAAAGGAAATACCCAACCGAAATATAAAGTCTATCATTGAAGAACTTAATTCCCACACAAAAGTCTTCAACACCATAAACGACTTAACCAAATCACAGGTTTGGTCCTAATGAAGAATCAACATCTTCACACAAATGGCAATGCACCACTATATAGACTACTTATTTGAACAACGGCTTCTGAATACAAGCAAAGACAACCAACAAATATTCTCTGTCAAAGTAAGAACCCTACAAAGCCTGTACGAGCATATCCCAAAAGATGGCCAAACTGCCTCCTCAATCTACTAACTGTAGACCTGCTTTCACTGTGCACCAATGCCAATATAACAAAGTCAAAAAAATTATACTGAAACTCAAAAGTATAATCTAGAGTACCTCATATATGCTGTTGTGAAGCTCTATCAACAACTCTACATTCTTGCTACAATCTTAATTTATGATCAGTTATGTGTGACAAAAATGACTATTGACAGTAATGTTGTAGCTAACAAACTTGATCTTTTTAGTTGTTGGTCAAAATAATATAGAATAAAAATAAGTAAATAAATAAGTAAACAGCATGCCTTGTACGCAATTTTAATGAATCATTTTAATGCTTGTGGGGGACCTTTGATACCTCTGAAACGGCATATTAATTTAGAGAAAAGATATTTGTAATTGTAAATTGTACAATTACGATGTAACTGTTTTAAAAAAATTGAATAAAATATAAGATCTTTATAAAAAATTATTTTTTTAATAATAGACTTTACTAATTTTTAAAATAATTATGCAATATTTATATAATTCATGATTATAAGTAGAATTACTAACTAATTTATAACCTGCCTTAATCAAGCAAGCGTCACTTTCTTTTGTCCATGTCCTACACTATGAGCCCTTTATATTATTCAAAGTCTAGGCAAGCTAGACAAAACTGCCAATTCACATCAACGGCACGCGTTTGTCCGTAAAGAAAATTGTTAGACTTTTTTTTTTCTTTCTTTCTTTCTTTTGCTGATGTTCGTCGAATCGTATTTACATCCACAGAAAGTTGATATTCAGACCGATCAATCGATCTTAAACGAGTTGAGTTGTCATGAATAGTCTACACTTTGAATCGGATGAACTTGACTCGATTCAAGTTGATTCTTAATTTATTAAACAAATTCGAATTGTAAATATTATTTTTGTGATTGGCTAAAATTAGATTATTAGTATTTAAATTCTAAATATTGGATTAATGTAATTTTATTTAGGATTCTAAGAATTATTTGAAATGATAAAATTTGTTTTGAATGGATGTGATTTTAATAGGATTCTAAATGTTATCTGATAAGGATAAAGTTTGTTTTGTAATGTAACTCTTATCAATCAATATTTAAATTCAAAAATAAAGATAATAAAAAATCTACATAGGTGTTAGAGTCCAAGATAAAAACAACTCAAGTTCCAAGAGATAAATCTTATCCAAAAAAGAGTTTGAATATGAAATTACTAATGCTGAAAGATAAAAATCAAGTGTAACAGAATCTGAAAACAGAACTCGTGAACAGAGTTTCAGTGTAACTTATACTCTTATCAGATCTTATCTGTCAATAGAGTTGTTTTTATCTGATAAGGACTCTAATTGTTATATGATAAATATAAGATTTTGGTTTAAATGAAACTCTTATCAAGTATTGTTTAAATTAAGAGATAAGAATTTACATGAGTCTTAAATATATTTTGAGTTTTAGAGTCAACTGAAGAAATAAAGATACAAGATTTAAATGAAGAAACCGAAACTGATTTGAACTTAGAAATATCTAGTTGAAGTGATCCAGTCTGAGTTGTTCACAAACTATCAGTAACATAATAAACTGGAATTCTGGATAAAGCTCTTGACAGAATTCTATTCCAACACAAGCACTACACCATTACGTCTATTTAAAGAGAGCTCGACTTAAGGGTTTAATCCAATGTTTTTCGTACCGTACCGTACCAGCCGGTACATGTCGTACCGGTCACTTGGGCGGTACATGTACACTGTCTGTACCATACCGGCTCAAATACTGGTCGTACTGACCTGTATTTCGGCCATACTTATCGTATCAGATTTTAATTTTAATTTTTTTATAAATTTTTTGCTTTTTTTTTGCCTCAATTTAGACTAGATTATTTATAAATATATATTTATATATATAATCTATTAATATATTGACTATTTTTTTGAAATATAATTTATATATGTATTTATATATATAATTTTTTTTATAAATAGACTATTCCGAAACGGTACCGATACCGAAATATTTCGTTTCAGTGCCTTGACCGGTATCAACACCAGTATAGTATTCAAAATTTTGGTTTAATCAACACTCTAAAATGTTTTTATAAGTATTCTAAAGAGCTTAAAGTCGAGAATGTGTTCAAGTATTTTTGTGAGATGAAAATTTCTTATTACTCAATCCGTAAGATTAAGTGAGAGCATACTCCAAAGGGGAGTAGAAATGTTTGTGATTAATTAATAGAGGTTCCAATAAAAAAGAAAAAAATCCAACAACACTCATCGAGTTGGACTGTTGTTATATTTATTATAGATTATAATATTAAACACGTGAATTTATTGAATATGAGTTATTATTTATTTTTGTAAACTATTACCTCAAAAGAGATGCATTGGCTCAGTTTAATGATCTGTTGTTTGTTCTAAAGCTCGTTATAAGAAAAATATATTTTTATGACTAATTATTTGTGATGAAAAAATTATTTGTAATTCATTTTAACTGTAAATAATTATTTTGTTGAGATTAACTGATTGTAAATAAGTGATTTTTTTTTTTTTTTTGGTAATGTCTCCAATTTATGTGAGGCCGAAGATATAAAAACTTCACCTTTTAGTTTTAAGAAAAAAATGACAAAAATAAAAGGATAGAAATTTAGACACAAAGAAAGGAATCACATCAGTGTTTTTAATTTTATTTCGTACCGGCCAGTATGGCCGAAATATGCCGTACCGGCTAGTTCACCGGTACATAAAATATAACATTTCGTTTCGGAATAAATTTCAGCCATTTCGGTTGGTACCGGCTGAAATACCGGATTTCGGTCGGATTTTCAGGTTTCGGATTTCGGCCTACTTTTTTTTTGCAATTTTTTTTTGTATAAATTTGTATTTATTTTATTTTATTTTATACATATATAAAATGTATATTTTGTTTATTTGAATCATAAAACGAGTAGTAAGTTTATATTTTATAGTTTATGTATGTATATATATAATTTATTTTTATATAAACTATTTCGAAACGGTATACGAAACGATATCGATACTGAAATATTTTGTTCTAATACTTTGACCGATACACCTACCGATATGATATTCAAAACATTGAATCACATGCACAATATATAGAAGTTTGCTGTATGAAAAATAAAAGTGATTAATTAATATTCCTAGCTACTTCGATGAACGGTTTAAAAAGCATATGAAAAATAAAAATAAAACTTTTTTTCTTATTCTCATTCACTCTCTTACATCGTTTGTGTTGTATGCTAATAATACAATTTAAAGTTTTGAATACCATATTGATGAGCGTACCAGTTAAAGTACTAGAATATTGAAATATTTCGATACTGATACCGTTTCGTATACTATTTTGAAATAGTCTATATATTAAAAAAAATTTCATATATAAATACATATATAAATTATATTTTAAAAAAATAGTCAATATATGAATAGATTATATATATAAATACATATACGTAAATAATCTAGTCTAAATTGAGATATAAAAAGCAAGAAATGAAAAAAAAAAAAAAAACTGGTACAATCGGTATAGGCCAATACGATCGAAATACCGGTCGGTATTTAGGCTGATACAGTACGGGCAACGTATTTGTACCGCCCAAATGTCCGGTATGATATGTACCGATCGTACTGATCGATACGGTACAACACCAAAAACAATGATACAATCACTATAAGTTTTACTCATTTTATTTTATCTCTCTTTTTCTTTCGTTCTTGTCATTTTTAACTCTTATTACACTTGTTTTTTTTTTTAAAATTAAATTCT
Source organism: Platycarya longipes (assembly GCA_036559045.1). Lineage (NCBI taxonomy): Eukaryota > Viridiplantae > Streptophyta > Magnoliopsida > Fagales > Juglandaceae > Platycarya > Platycarya longipes. The sequence goes on along the minus strand of CM071796.1, from coordinate 11,947,986 downwards.
CATTCTTCCATGTCTTGCATTTAGAAAATATTATAATATCACCATACATTCATATTTTATCAAACATTTTATATTCATATATAATCAAACATCATTATTAAGTAATCAGGCATCTTAAATCTTAGAAAGTTAAAAAAGGCAGATGTTTAATTTAGTAATAAAATAAAACATAAAAGTATATATCTTTTTTTAATTCTTCACCTAAAACCTCAACAAACATCGGGGTCGCCCCTGAAAGAGAGCAATTGGTGTCTTTCATTCTATGGGATAAATGAAATTTCTATAGAGAGATGAAATAACATTAAGAGTATGAAATACTTATAAGTAAAGAGCTAGTTGTTATAAAAAAAAATATATTGTAAAAATAAATAAATAATTAATTATTTCTAAGAGATTATGCACTATCTATTAGTTTTAACTTTAAAGCATAACTAACTTTTATAAATCAAAATCTTTATCTAAGGACTCGTTTCAGTAATAAGATGAGATAAGATAATTTGTAAATAGTAATAAAATAATTATTAAATAGTTTAAGTTAAGATATGTTATACGATTTTGGAAAAGATAAATGAATGAAAAACTTGAATTATTTTTTATATTTTATTTAGAAGTTTGGAAAAATTATAATAATTAGATGAAAAATTTTAAAATTTAAAATTAAAGATTGAAAAATATTTATATTTGTAATATTTAAATATTAAAATGAGATATGATGAGATGAAATGATCTTAAAATATTTAAATATCATGCAATCTGTTTTTTTTAGTTTTGGGCCATTTTCTATTTGTTTTCTGTTTTGAGAGAGGGGTCTAATTTTTCTAAACAAAAACCCACTGAGATTTTGTAGTTTGTATGGAGCTTTCTCAAACATCTTTTCATACAATTCGAGAAAGCAAAATTAAAGAGGGTTACGTTATGATGGATCGGTTATGGGCTTTTGTAAGCAATCTTTCTTATGGCCTGTCAAACCAGTAAATGGCCCATATACACGTTGCCTCTATCTACATGCTACACCAGTCATCAGCTCTTGGGCCGGATTCAGATTTTTTAAAATCTTTCTCTAAACTCTTTTAAGTTCTTAAAATATAAAAATAAATACATAAAATGAATCATAAAATATTTTAAAACATTTCACGCTGTTCAACAAATTATCATTTATAAAGTATATCTTATGTGTCTATCTTTCTCTCACTCGCATCACTATACTTTTGCAACAACAATATACAATGTATTAAGAAACCTAAGCCAAGCAGGCCAGCTTGTCACCAAGATAATGGGGGGAAATAATCATAATATTATGTTCTACTTTTTTCAATCGTTCTTAATAATCATATCTTAAATAAGAGTGCATGTTATCAAAATAAATGGGAACTTATATTATCTATGTTCGTTGAAAAGCTAACTTTTTTTTTTTTTCCAACTAACGGTCTATTAAAGCTATGTTTGACAGTCAAATCCATTTTAATATCTCAAATCAATTAGTGATTGAGACCTCATATTTTTCAACTTTTCATAAAAAGTTTAAATATAATTCAATTTACTTTATAAATTTAAATATATCTCACTGAATTCATATTTACAAATCAATTCAGATTATCTAAAATCACCTTAACACTCAAATCAATTTAAATATATTTACAACTCAATTCAGATTATCTAAAATCACCTTAACACTCAAATCCAATCTAAAAAATTTAAAGGACAGCACAAGACAAAGATGGTAAAAGTTGGAATTCTAAATGTGGTTGTTGGGTGTGGGCCAGAAAATTTGTCCTTCACACTTGCTCACACTTTAACCCAACATCATCATCATGGCAACTGTGAGAAATGAGCTTTAAGAATCTTTAGTATGATTATGCAGATTGGGACAATTTGAAGTGCTGTCTAACTCTATTCCATACGTATGAACAATAATTATATTTTTGTATTTTGGGTCATGCTTTTGGGAACCCCACTAACATTCTTCTGTCCTTTTCTTCACCTAAGATCTGACTAAAGGATTGAAGAGAAAGAGACCCAAAGTGATATGGGTGGATATGGGTGGGGGTTGGATGGACAGATTTTCAGATGTTATGACCTTTTTTGTGTAGGGTTTGATGGGTGCTATTTATCTATCTACATATGTTTGTCTTTGAGTCTTCTTCAACCTCCAAACCATAAAAATACTCTTCTTTGTTGCTTTTTCTCCATCAATTCGTTAATGCTTTTCAGAACTATGATTTCTTCTTTTTGTTGTTTTTTAAGAGAAAAAAGATTTGGGAAATCTCTGATGTCTTGGAATGGCTCAATTTCCTTTATAAACAACGTTCACTACCTTTAGTTTTAAAATATGAATTTATCTTTGAACTATAAGATTTAGACTTAGACAAAAATATATATATATAAACTAAATTATATAATAAATATTTCCCATATTGTAAATTTGGGACATTATTATTTAAACAATAAATTTAATAAGATTATTTTGATGTATTTATCTTTTACTAAATTTTTTTCTGTGCGCCGTATATCAATTTATGGTTAATGAGAAAATATGGACTAGACTTATTTTATATTTGGCTGAGGCATAAAACAAAGCTACATTTAGAATAAAATTGTGATAGGAATCAAGTAGATTGATCAGTTGCGAGGAATATCCCCTTACAAAAGAGCAGCCCCTCCCAACTCCCTATTCATGCTAATGTTTATTGAGGACATGTTCTCTAAACTGGAGGAATCAGATCACCCTGAATTTGTGGTAGTGGCAAGGCAAATCTGGAGGAGGAGGAGGAACACTTTTAAGTTCAACCAGGTTTTCCTATCACCACAATTCCTAATCAAAGAGTCCAAGATCAAGCTAGCCCTTGCACCAGACCAGAACCCAAGTCTACACCTCAAGTGAAGAATGGCAAGGTCCAGCTACCAATTGGCACAAGGTTAACCGGGATAGTGCAATAGACAAAGTAAGGGGGCGAATTGGAGTAGGTGTGATTATTAGAGATTGTCAGGGCCAGGTAACAGCTACCATGAGGAAACAAAAATTGCTATACCCTGACCCCCTCCTAGCCGAATCATTTGGAGCCATGGTGGCTACACAATTTGTATTAGATATCGGCCTCAAACAAGTGATGGTTGAAGGTGACTTCTCACTAGTCATCCAAGCTTTGAAAGAAGGAAAAGATACTTGGAGTAGCGCCAATATGTTCATCAAGGAAGCTCGTGATTATTTTAATTTCATTGCATAGTAGTCAATTTCTTATGTTAGGAGAAACGGTAATCTTTTAACCCACCTACTTGCTAAAGATAATTCCCTTGTCATTAAGGACTATATTGTAATCATGGAAGAATCCCCTCCGTGTATTTTCAACTTGGTTTAATGAAATGGTTTTAAGGGTCCCCTTTCAAAAAAAAAAAAAAAATTACAAAATAAAGCACATTTGTATTGGGTTCACACTTGAGATTGGAGGAAGTTTAGCTGGAAAAGAGAAAGCTGTTAGCCCAGTAATTATTAATGGACAAGGTTTTTCTGAAAATTAATCTGGAAAATAATTTTTTAAAAAATAAATATGACAAGTACTCACTAAGAATGGGACAATATTTTTTTAAAAGTATAATTTAAAAAGTTTGATTAAAATAAAAGCATGTGCTTCTCACATGTTTTATTAATAATGCTAATTTTTCAAATATTTGGAAGAAATTTTTCGACAATTTAGTTTTAAAGGAAATTATTTTGTGAATGAAAATTGAGATTATTATATGAGATAAATGATATTTTTAGTCATAGAGTATGTAAGTTTTGCACAATCTATTTGAACAAAATGAGTAAATACAAGATCTATATAAAAAAATATTAATAATTTTGTAATAATAAATCTGATTTTTTTTTTAAATAATTATGCTAACACTTACGTATACATAAAGCATTAGTTAATTCAAACCCTTGACTTGCTTGAATTTTCAACACCCTTGACTTGTTTGTTTAATTCAAACCATGCATGGGGACATTGCCATGATGACCTCTTCCCACATAAATACTTGTAATCCTTGTGTATCAAAAAGTTTGTACATTCGTAACACCCAACCACCTATATCGTGGACCCATTCATCATTTACTAATTTCTACACATAACTTCTAGAGAGAGAATCTCTCATTTCTATGTAAAAAAATTCAATCATTTTAAGTGTCTTCGTCGGAAAAGAGTGTGGCTCTCACCCTCCTCTCATTTCCCTTTCCATTTTACTATGTGTGTATACTTTATGGAAGTATCTTTTTCCTCTCTCTCCACTGCTTCGATTTTGATCAGGTCTACCGCACTCCGACCCTAATCAGTTGACACACACCCCACCACTGCATCTTACAACCGTTGATCTACTGAAATGATGTGAAGTCGCACCAAAAAGCTCGATGCGTGACCCTCACGCGCGACTTGTTTCCGTGCATGATTTTCACGCACCGCCGTGCCTCAACACTTCTGACAACTACACACGCCGTACCATCAAATTTTACATGCAAAGATCTTCTAAATTTGACCTACTCTACCTCCATTCCACCAGCACGTGGTTGTCATGCGCTACCATACATATGCGGGAAGGCAAATGACCAACTACAAATCAGTCCATTCGATAACGTGCTTTTCATTATATTATTATTTTTCCTGATCGATGATCTTGAAACGATCTTTGAAAAAGGAATTACAGATCTCTCCAAATAACAATTCAAGACAACAAACTGCAGTGCACCATCACTTTCACTACTTTCAACGAAGGTTCCACCATTATTAGCAATGGTTCCATAGTTCGCATAACTTTGCGAATTGCTTACTTTCGTCTTTCAAGACAGTATCGTCTTTGTAGACATGGGTGGAAATCAAGAAATTGTTCATAAAATTTAAATTTTTTTCTTTTTTTTGTACCACTTTTGTATTATAGTTATTGTTCTCGGGCATTTCTTGAAAAACCTCACCCTCTCTTCATGCATCATCTTTCTGTTTTAATAAAAAATTTGCTTGCTTACAAAAAAAAAAAAAAAAAAATCCTTTTACACATAGTCTGCCCAAAGAGAATAAAAATTCTTCAAAATTGCAAACACTCTTTCCTCGGTTTTGGCTTCTATCAAACTCTTCTTTTCTTTTTCTCATTTCTTCCCACGTAGCCTTCCTCTCCAACGGCACTTATGTTTCATCATTCTTCCTCTTTTATATTTTTTTCTTTTTTCCCTGTTGCATTAATAGCAGTAAATGTTATATCCAATTTTTTCTCCAGTAGCATTAAGATCATAATTGTAGTATATACACTGGACGTTTGGTTGTATCGTGAATAATTATATACTCCAAGTTTCTTATTGTAAAACATTAATATTTTTCTGTAGTTCTTAATTTAAAAAATATTAACAATAAAAAATAATTTAAATTTTTTTATTAAATTAAGAAAGTTTTATTATTATTATTATGAGTACTAATAAATGAATAATCTAATGTTAGCATAAGTTTTGAGTGGAATAATGATCAAACGCAAAATTACGTAATATTATACAAAATTTGCATTTACATAATTCAGCGAGAATGTTCTAACATATAATAACTGAAAATTGTCTTTAAAATAATTAGTATTAGGGTTTTTAAGAGCTTGAAGTTCATAACTTAGGGAATTAAACTTTTTATTCGGTGTGATTTAGTTCATTATAGAATCCTGACATGGCGTTATTTGATTGGAGGGTGTAATGCCACTTTTACGCCAGATCTCAACCCAAAGTGCACAGTTTTATTTTATTTTTATCATTACACCAGTTAATATACAATATTGATAGGTACACGACCTCACGTATTTTTTATAAAATTGGTGATATAATAATAATATCACATCAATTAAAATATTAAAAAAATAAAAAATAATGAGAAGAAAATAAAAATAAAAAAGATGAATAATTAAATTAAAATATATATAAAAATTACATTTATATATTGTATGTATGCAAAAGATCATATACAAACTATGTACAAATAATATTTTTGATTAATATAACACATTTTAACTGGTTTTATACGTCAACCACTTAAACGAACAATCACTTGAAACATGTCATATTAGCTAGGGGCAGTGTTATATATCTGTCCATACGGATAAGATATAATACAATATTATAAGATCCAAATATATATGATTAGATCCTTACATATAATTAATAAAATTATCTGGGGGTCGACCGATCCTCTTAACAAAAGTAGCTCCCGTTGGAGGCAGCGGTGGGCGACACCGCCCATGTCATTGGGATCAGCGAGCTCCGACGAGTTCACCCCTACAACGACGACCCCTAACAACCTTCGACGAAGTCTCGGCAGCCTTAAACTCGTAATGGGTCCATTATGCCGAAGCCCATCGGTCTCGATGACATGGGTAGTGTCGTCCACCGCCACCGGCGGCGGCTCTGTTCGGCTGAAGGCCAAATCTCCCTAAAATTCATCTTTATTTTATTTTTTTATTTAATTTTTTATTTTTTTTATATTTTTTTATTGTGTTTTTTTTTTAAATATTTTTTATTGTATTTTTTTATTGTATTTTTATTATCATTTTTTAATTTTTTATTATATTTATTATTAAAAAGCAGCCCAAAATAATTGGGTTGCTTTTGATACTGGGGCACCGATCCCCAGCATCACTCATAATTAATCTACCAAACAATCGTGTTGAATAGCATTTTCTTGATCTTCAACATGAGCAGGCCTTAACATGGAATCGCAACACCAAGCTGATGATCTTAGCATCGCCTCTACGGAGACACACCACCTATGAGTAGCGGTGCTTCCAAGAGGATTCTTGATGAGGTTTTGGTTTTTGTGAAATCCTTAAAAATATCACGATCTTTTTCTCCAATTTTCGCAACTAGAATGCCAAATAACAAACAAACAATCAAACAAACAAAACTTTTTAAAGAACATGATTACTCATTTGGTTTCTCTCGCCTGAATCTCCAATCATGAATATTCATAATATTCATAAAATTACTATTTTGCAACTTATTTTAAACCAACCTTTTTCTTTCTTTTTAATTTGAGTTTCAAATTTTACATAACAGCCTCTCATTAAAAATGGGAAGTAAAAATGAGTCACTCATCTCAGAAATACATATAAAAAGAGTTGTAAAATATTTTTTTTTTTTAATGTTTTTTTAAATGTATATGTATTTAGTATTATTAGTACTCATCTATGATTTATTTTGACTCCAATTATATTCATTATCACCGAAAATAAAACTTCAAGCATGCCAATCCATATAAACTTTGGTCGGTCTTGATAATCAAACAATATTAACGGTTAAAAATGTATTGTTTTGATGAAACCAGAGAAATGCCGTAAATTAGTATATCTGACAAAAGTTATTACGACGACTTCTGGTCCCGCCGTAAAAAAGGCATTATTTTGGCATTGTTTTGAGGCGCAGAAACAATAGCGATATCCAAACTAAAGTAAAACAAATATGGTTCAAATTTTTTACTGATGTTTGTGTGTCAATCGTGAGGCAAACTCTTTGGCCATTCTATTAATTTTTCAACAAATCCTTCTCAAATACATATATTTTAAGCACATCTTTTACTATCGTGTGGTGTGAAGAAATGCTAAATTTAGACTTCAAGTCCTTAATAATAGTTCATTAATTATGATCATACAAGCTAGAGGCCTTGGAACGTCCCTTCAAGTTAGCGACCTACATCCGCCAAATCTCTTTCAGGTGTGTTACCTCCGGCCACTACTACCATCCGCCACTTTTGTTAATCATATCTTCAATCGACTTTGGTTTTTATCAAGTACGACATATCTTATATATAAGACTCTTCTTGCATTGGTCTTGTGCATGGTTTTTCATCTAGGAAGTGCCATATCATTTATATAGTGACAACTGTAAACGCCGCCACATGAGTAGTTACATTTTGCTTTAAGGTGAAAAAAAAAAGAAAAAAAACCATATTGAATGCTTAAAGGAATTGTTTACATATTCTAATTTTTATAAAGATAGATAATGTTATATACAGTCTAAAAAATTAAATTCATTTGTCGATCAAGTAATAAATAAATAAATAAGTCCTAATTTTAAAATAAAATTGATTAAAATATCCTTATTTACAAATAAAAAACTTAAAAAACTCAAAAAATTTATTTTATTTATTTTTAAAATAAGTATTTCAATAAAAAAAAATGAAAATTATAATGCATCCTACTAAATATGAACGACAAGAAAAATCCTTTTACGAACAAACTCTACGTGACTCCAATTAGCTGCCAGCCCACGTGATTCCATGAATGGGAATTGATCATGCTGTTCATGATCTTGATTACCTCAAACTGAAGCATGCTATTGCTAGGTTACTAAATTATTGTATTACGTACCCTTAATCGAGGAGGTGCTTTAGCTGCTTTTATAAAGTGATCCACCCTCTCTCACTCCATTTTTGGTCATTGAAATTCCTTTCTACGCAAAGAATCTCCTTTCTTTTGCTTGCTCTTGTTCAGTTGTTCTAATATATATTGTCATATTCCGAAAAGAATATAAATTAGCCTTTCCTAAATCCCCAAATGATTGATGTTATTAACTTATTTCATGCCTCTTCCTCCTGGTTGAAATTTCAGTATAGAGAAAGGCTATTCTTCTCTTTAGTGGCTACCATTAGTTGTTATTGTTAGATTTTTTTTAAATTTTTAATGATTAAAAAAATATTTTTTAATAATATTATAAGTTTTTATTTTTAAAAATATATAAAAATGTTAAAAAAATATATGTAAAAAAAATAAAAAATAAAAAAGATAATATACAACCGCGGCCAGAGCTCCAACGGTGACTATAGAGCCACCATTCAATATATACACACTAGCAGTAGCAGGAGACATAAAAAAAAAATTGTTTAGTTCTTTAAAGCATCACCATCTGTTCCTTATAATTTTTCTCAAATTTTAATAAAAAACCTTATTGTTTATAAATTTTTTCTAAATTTTAATCATCTTCAAAAAATCTCTTATATCTCATTTCCTATATTTTTTCATCTATTATAATAATATTATTCTATTTTTTTATTACTTTTCCATTACTTTATTTCACATCATAATACTATTCTCAAATTGAAGATCTATAATTCATATCACATATCAAATTTTGGTTACAGAGAATTGGAGGTGTGTTTTGGAGATGCTCTTATATCCAATTAGTAGTACTTGATCATGGACCATATACAACATAAAAAAGATTCAAGTCATATCTGGATTTATAATATGAAAGAAGTGGCTGTTTAATTCTCTATTAGACTGAAACCATCAGGCGACCGAATCCTAGTCACAGCCGTTTCCAACCTTGCTTTACCAATTCTATATCCTCCATCACTTATAATTCCCTAGAAATATTTTGACTGGTAAAATATAGTGCAATAAAATGCTAAATCCGGAAAGTTCTTCGTACCAAAAACCCACAATCTTCCCCAACCAAACCATCCAAAAAGTTTCACAAATGAAGATTCAGAGGCTTTATAGACGCATTAAATCCAATCACGTTGTTGGCTCATCACAAGATTGCTTCCAAAATGCATTCTAGAAAAAGTGCAAAAAAGTTTTTTTTTTCTTCTCAACATTAATAACGCCTTTTTTGTCTGTGAAATCCAGAGAATCTGAAACTAAAAAATTCACTGTGAGGGAAGAAACGAAAGTCAACAATCCAAGCAAACATTTATTACACTAATAGACAAGAACACACAAGGTATGGGCACAAAGGGATGTGAAATGACATATGGGTACAAGGTTGCTATTGGGCATAAGGGAGTGTCAGCAAAAAGCAAACGGTGAAAAGAAAGAAAGGAAGTCAACTGACACATGTAAGGTAAATGTCCAATCACGCAGACCAAAACTCCTATATAAAAAGGCTCGACTAGATAAACAAAGCACCGTCTCATCTCCTTCGACTTCTTCTTCCTGAAACTTCTTCTCCTTGGGCAGACATATTTTCTATAGACATATTTCCACCATAGCAATTTACACATTTTCTTGAATAGGAGATAAGAAGGATTGAAAAATATTTATTATAGTGAATTCTCCCCAAAACGCCTATGGACGTAGGCGTTAAGCCGATCCACGTAAATCACGCGCGTCCATTTATATTTATGTTATCTGTTATTAATGAACGTGCCGGCGGCACTGGAACCTCACCAGAGGACCCAAACAACTCCAAACGAAGCCCAAATCGTACTAGTAGATCATGAATGATTCTTTCTCCCGCCCCAGCCTGTTGACCAATTTTTATAACATCAACAATGGCCCCGTTTGTGGGATCTGAACACTTTCTAAATCGGAGGTAGGAGAAGGATGACTTCCGGCACATTGGATAAATTTCCAGACGAGCTGGCAACGCCCTTCCATATGAGTAGTCTTAATTTCTTAACTTTTACATCTGTAAAGGATGACTAGACAATAGGCAAAGAAAAATTATTTTTCTCTCAGGCTAAGGATTCGCTGTGAACGCCTTATGCCTGCTTTCATTATTCCTCACAAGAAGCGTACTACCCGGACACATTTGGCTCTGAATCATGGTAATTGTTTCCACTTGGGACTGCACACTTAAAAATACGATTCACACACCTAGGCCCTGCTCAAGCACATGCCTTGTGTTTAAAAAGAAAACTGGGCACTTGTTCACACAGGGTGCCAACCTCGAACCCATAATAGAATTGCATGGGGGCGACAGAATTGCATGGCCTCACATGCACATGAACAATACTCATGAGGCCTCTTGGTCACACACGTGCCATGCATGGCATTGCTTCGTTTCGCGTCCAGTACCCAATGCTCAACAACGCGCCGGGCACTACTTAGTCTCCGACAAGGTAGGCCTGCCAGCAGTCACCAGTCAAACCACCTGTACTTTTTGCCGCTGGTGGAGTAAGTGCCGATCATCCAGATCGGCCGAGTGTAGCTCCACAGCATCACACCTCCAATCCGGCGAGGGTGCGTGGCCCAACCCCTCCGCTACACGAAAGGGGCGCTCACCACCACCAAGCAAGTCGCCGGCAATGTTTGCAACCCCTGAGGTGGATTCCAACCCCCTCCATCAACCAACAACGACAACCATTTTTGTAGTCATGCACAAAGCTTAAGGTTGAAATACGTCCGACCTAGTCGTTTTGGGGCTCGGAGGGACGTCGACCTGCCGGCAGGTTTTATTCCCCCTGGGCCAATCACCACACAGGAGCCACCACCACAAGAGCAGGTGGACATGTCATCTCACGCTTATTTTTCTTTTGCAGGAACCAGGCCATTCACAACTCCACACTCGGGAACTTTGCTCGACAGTCGGCACCTCACCACCAGCTCATACTAGTCACGTTCACCAACTTGGGATCCATCACCGAGCCCAAAGCCACACTCACCCCTCGTGGACTCAAACATGGCAGGCATAAGTTGAAACACATGGGCTTGACGCTCAGACTCGGCACTAACAGTGCCTTACCATTCAACAAGACATTCCGCGCTCAGAAGCCCAACTCGGGAATGTATGGGCTTGGGACCTCACTCCCTACACTCAAGAGTGCATGGGCCCGGGGCCTCACTCCTTGCACTCAGGAATGCCACTCGAGAACATTTCTGAACACACTCAACTCACGACGCTCTCTCACAAACACAAGGTCATCACCTCACCTCCATTGGGCTCGGTTCAGGAGATACATGCACTCCATGCAACTGGATTAGACTTCACTTGTCTCGGGAGACGCATGCATAGCACGGATAACACCTCACCAACTCGGATCTTTCCACAGCTTGGGACCTTTCAACATATAGGACACGTCTGCACCTCGAACTTGTAAAAAAAAAAAAGAGTAAGGCAACAACACTTAGCTTAGATACAGCAAGCCCTTGGACAAATGGACTTTGCATGCACAAGCACAATCGCAAGCTCATAAGAAATCAACTCTAGCAGCTAGAGACCTCGATTTGACTTTCTCCTAGTGTGTGAATTTATTATTACTAACAAAATTGTTTTCTGTAGCATGGGATTTCAGCGCAATGTCAACTCCCACAGGGTCCAGGGCGATGTTACTCCTACTGGGTCTTAAGCGATGTCAACTCTCGCAGGGTGATCCTCTCACTCACGCGATGTCAACTCTTATTGGGTCTCCCGCAGGGTGATTCACTCACTCACGCGATGTCAATTCTCACGGGATGATCCACTCACTCACGCAATGTCAACTCCCACGGGGTCAAGATGATGCTATTTCCATCGGGTCTTACTCGATGACACCTCCTACAAAATGATGGTGGGGCACTAGCCCCATGCCTCAGCTCACCTACGCGATGACTCCTCCCATAGGGTGATGACCAGGCACTGTCCTTGAGCATCAAAATTCCCTCACGATGAAAAAGAAAACAAAAAAACCGAACAACCATTCGCGGTCGAGCTCGTCTCCCGCTACTCTTGAGTTCCATGCTCCCACTTTCGCAGTCGAGTCTGTCTCCCGTTACCCTTGATTTCTGCTCTCCCACATTCGCAGTCGAGACCGTCTCCCACCACCCTTGAATGCCGCGCTCTCACTTTCGAAGTCAAGTCCATCTCCAACCACCCTTGAGTTCTGCACTCTTACGTTTACAATCGAGCTCATCTCCCGTCATACTTGCGCGGAAGCTCTTGAATACCATCTTCATTGCTTTTCTTGTGAAGTAGAATTCCTACCAACTTACTCGGAGTTTGGGACACAGAGTGTCAAGATAGAATTTCCACCACTTTCTCGGCTGTAATAATTCACGGGGTAAAAAAGAAGTATTTCGAGAAAATTCTTGTCAAAGTACCTTTGCTAATAATTCGTGGGATACTATGAGGGAAGAAACGAAAGTCAATAGTCCAAACAAACATTTATTGCACTAAAAGACAAAAAAGATAGAAGGGACATATGGGTGCAAGGTTATTGTTGGGCATAAGGGAGTGTCAACAAAAAGTAAATGGCGAAAGGAAGGAAAGGAAGTCAATTGATACACGCAAGATAAATGTCCAATTACGCAAATCAAAACTCCTATATAAAAAGGCTCGACTAGATAAACAAAGCACGGTTTTATCTCCTTCGACTTCTTCTTCTTGAGACTTATTCTCCTTGGGCGAACATAGTTTTTATAGACAGATTTCCACTATAGCAATTTATATTTTTTGTTGTACAGTGAGATACGAGGGATTGTAAAATATTTATTATAGTGAATCCTCCTTAAAATGCCCGTGGAAGTAGGCGTTAAGCCGAACCACATAAACCACGCTTGTCCATTTCTATTTATTTTATCTGTTATTAATAAACGTGCTGGCCGCATTGAAACCTCGTCGGGAGCCCCAAACGATTCTAAACAAAATCCAAATCACACCAGTGAGTCGAGAATAACTTTTTCTCCCACTCCGATCTGTTGACCAATTTTTATAGCGTCAACACCCACAATATGAGCCTCACCCAATAGTTGGACCACTCCAAAAAACACATCAACACTGTAAGAGTGAAGAAGAGGACCTGGCTCTAGAAATCCCATGAGAGAAAGAAGCACATCGACTGGTTACTTTGGCTTTCAGCAAGGATGACGGTGAAACCCTAGATTTTTTAGGAAATAATCTAATTTTTTTAATATGAAGAAACTTGCATTTTGCGTTCAATGGTAGAAAAATTATGAATATGAAGAAGCTGAGAAAGAGAGAGAGAGAGAGAGAGGATTAATTGTGTATTCAATTGGGAAGCCATTGCAGCACGAGAATGATTTTATTCCTTGGTTTTTGTGTGTTCTGATGGGTTTCATTTAAAGTTGGCTTTCATGTGGTGCAATGCAAAGTAAATTATTGTGTTTTTATAATATGTCATAATTATATTATTTGCTTCTGATAAAAAATTATTTTTTAATATTATAAATATTTTGAGATTAGTCTCGTTTGGATTGGAAGATGAGATGAGTTGATATGAGTTTAGTTTATTTTTTAATATTATTATTATTTTATAATTTGAAAAAGGTATATTAGAATTTAAAAAAATGTGTATTAAAATTTGAAAAATGTATATAGAAATTTGTGTTTTGTATAGAAAATTGAAAAAGTGTAATGATGAAATGGAGATAAGTTGAAATGAATTGAGGTGAGTTTCGAATTTAAACCAAGCCAGAAAAATTGAATTATTTATTATATTTTGTATTAGAATTTGAAAAAGTATATAAAAATTTAAAAAAATTATAATAATAAAATGAGATGAATTGTGATAGATTTGGAAATCAAATTAAACCTTAGTCTATTTTAGTTGATATTTAAATTTTCAAGACATTTCTTGAAAGTTTAAAAGTTATTCCGATAAAATATTGGAATAAATCATTTTTGTTTTTGTTGTTACTTTTTAGTGATGGAACTAGAAATGTGAATACATAAATATTGTGATTAGAGATGATACATTAAACCCACTATATTATGCTACCATAATATATTATATGCATGGCTTTGTTTGTGCTACTCATCATGACTATACAATATAAATGCATTAATTATGTATTGTGGTTACAGGCCTACAACTTTATGTTAAAATTCATTAGTATTAAATATATGATTTTAACGTCTAACCGAAATCATTACTGAAAGAGCCTTAACAACTTTGACCCTAGAACCCTTTTGTCCATCTCTTACACCACATGAAAACACAGCCTGCGCCTCGTGTCCCTTCCTTTATTACCAAAAATAAAAGGCACTAAACTTTTTATTTTATTTAATTTTCGTACTCTTCTATTAAAGTTAGTTTGTCAAGTACAAGATGATTTTCTTCAATCCTAATAAATTATTTAAAATCGATGTAACTACTCCATTGCAACAATATCACACAATTGTAATTACAATCTTGAAGGTCTCCACGAATACTGCCAACAAATTAAGCTACCTTCATGGCTGCCCTACTCTCGACCATGTGAGAGTTTATTGGCATGCATCTACCAGCTTCATTAGTCTCAATTTTTTCTTCTTTCATTTTTATTTTTCATTTTTGTATTGTTTAGCATCTAGGTTTGAAAATGTTGTAGCGTTTGTAGGTCCCGAGTCCTCCAAACCCTACTTTCAGTACAACACCGAATCATGATCATAATAAAGATTAATGATATATATATATATATATGTTTTTTAAAAAGTACAAAAAATTTAGTTTTCCTTAATAGGACATATTTTTTTTATAAAAACCTTACATAATATTTATACGTTTAGAACTTGTCCCTCGCATTATATATTATATTTATATATATTAGGGGTGTGCAAAAATTTCGATTTCCGAATTTCGTCTGACTTCCGCTCCGATTCCGACTCCAATCGGAGTCGGAAGTCGGAGTTCGGAGTTGGAATCGGAGTTATTCCGACTCTAAAATCAGAGTTTGGAATCGGAAACAGAGTCCAAGTTAGTTCCGAACTCCGACTATTTAGCCCTTATATATTATATATCGTATAACTAATATAATAGGCCCACCTGGCCTAATGGTTTGAAGGTTGATTTGTAATCTCCGGATTCCAGGTTAGACTCCTCGCGCACGGGGTTCTCATTTTGCAAGTTTGCGACCTTTTAATTTTTTTAAAAAGATCTAAACGACGATGTTTCATCATTAGATATATACATCTTAAATTAAACCCTAACCCATCGGCCTCTCTTCTCTCTTCTCTTCCCCCAGCCGCCCAGCACCTCTCATCTCCATTTCGTCTTCTTCGAGGCTACCATTCTCTATTTCTCCTCATCTCATCTCTTCATTTTCATCTTCCACTTCATTAGCTTCTACTTCGCAGTCCGCACCATGATTCATTTTCATTGATTCGTAACTTCTACCATCATCGGCGTCCCGATGGCTTCTCTAAACCCAACGGTAGAGCTTCTACCCCGCACCATATTTGGCCCAACGAACCATCGACTTCTATGAGTCTATCAGACTATCCCACAAGACCCACACCAAAGTTCGTAACTTTCACCTCATCGATTTGTAAATTGGGAGCTGATTAATATTTTGTTAGGGTTTTATAAATCCTTTTGTGGTTGTTTTTCACTTTATAATCCGAGTTTCAAATGGTTGTAAATTTGGATGCTGATTAGTGGTTGATTAGTGATTAATTATTTCAATTTGTTATGGTTTTTTCGATGAGCTGTGACAAAGGAATGGAAGCCAATTTTGACTCCGATGAGAATCGGAGTCGGAGTCGGAAACTCCGAACTCCGACTCTATCGAAGTCGGAGCATAGCCCTAATATAAATATATATATATATATATATAACTTCTAATTAAAACAACTAGCAATTAAAACTTCTAACCAATTAGAGCATTCATATTGATCTCATCAAAATTTATCATCAAAAGTTGATAAAAAGTACAAATTTGTATGCACATCAAAAAAATTCATCAAAATTTATCCTCCAAACCCTACTTCACTTAGCTACTGCTGATTGAAGACGGAACTTCTCTAATAATTTATTGGTTTAGAAAACGTAGTATTCCTCCAAACAATCAATATATTGTTGAAGATTCTCGTGCCTTCTTCAATAATTCAGTTTCTATGCTCTTTTCTTTCTCACAAGAAAAGTCAAAAGAATAACACTTCACGTAATCAGATTTTTGTAGACTTTAGAAGGACTTGATAAAATATAGAGGTTGTATATATATATATATATATATATATATATATATATATATATTATTCTCTTTCTATTTTGGCCCCAAAACAATCCATATTTAATGCTCTTACCCAATAATCTACACTTATGCAAGCAAAATTCAACCTCCATATTCTTTCTCCATTTTCTTGTTAAAAGGAAAATGATCACATGACCGACGAGATCTTCCTAATAAATAATTGGGGCTTTCTCATTAAGTTATATAAAATAAACAAGAAAGGAATTAGATCGAAGCCAATGAACAAAAAAAGTATTTATTATTAGTTCATTGATGTTCTTGTGCATGCTCCAACGTGGAAGCTTTTTTTAATCAAAGAACTGAAACATGCATGCAGATATGGTGGATATGACGTGTAAATTAAGGACTTTTATTTTATTTGATGTTATTCATATGATGGGTTCGTATTTTTCTTTCAATATATATTGTAAATTAATTTTCATTTGGCAAGTGTTTTTTTTTTAGAATAGTTTTGGAGTTTCGGTCTCTTTCTAGTACCATAAGGTGTATTCTAATAACTTTTGGTATGTGAATTAGTTTTAATAAAATTATGGGGAAAAAAACTTAAAGAAAGTGATATTCTTCTTGGTTTTAAATCATGTCATTCCCCCCAATCATGCACGCTGATAGAGTGAATTTCAAGTGATCAACATCATTTAAGTGATTAATATGATAAGCCACTCATTACAAGAAAAATAAGTATTTATAACATTTTAATTACAATCAAAATTACTATTTTTGCTGCAAATATTTTTTTACAGCATTCTTTTTTACTTTTTACAACAAAATTTAATGTCGTAAAAAGTCAATTTCCTTGTAGTGACATGAAATATACTAAAAGTAGAAGAGATCATGCCCGGGTTGCATAGGCCCTTTCTTCCCTTTTTCTTTTTCTTTTTCCTTTTTTTTTATCTTATTTATAAGTCAATGTGCAATTCTTGAAAAAAAAAACCAAAAAAAAAAAAAGGAGAAAGGAAGATAAATGTATATTTGTGAAAAAATTCTATTATATAATCACTTTTATGTATTTTTTATGCGCTATATTAACATTTTATTAATATAATTAATAAAATAATTATATTATATTAAAAAATTAACGCAACAAATCACATAGAATGCATGAAAAATATCCAAAAATAATTACAACACTCATTTTTTTTTTAAATTTAAATTTTCAATTTCATCATTTATAATTTATTAATAACTTAATGGAAGAATGTGTTTTTTTATAAGTTTTTGTCATGTACATTTAATGTTTTCCATATAAAATATACGTGATCTATTTGGAAAGTGGAATTCCTTGGGCAAGTGACGAATGAGGGGTGGCCTTGCTCACCGCCCCAGCCGCGGCAGCCACTACCTTTCTCCATAAAAGACAACGACATCGTGTCATGTCACACCATGGCACCACAATTCTAACCTCTATAAATACCTTCCACACTTTCCAAACTATAATAATGGTACGAGTTGGCCGTGGATGCCTCTAATTTCCACTTTATCGCAGTAAATAGTGACTTTATACAGTATATATTCATCTATTAAGATATAATTTATTATTTTATTTTAAATATAAAGATATTCATATATACTATATATATATATTCATATATTCATCTTTATTTTAAATATAAAGATAAAATAATAAATTACACATTAATTATGTAGATATATATGATATAAGTCTTCTTTAGTGGTGTATTGGTTTATTTGTTTGTTCTCGGGGAGAATAAGGGCTAATTTATATTCGTAGACAATATGAGCTTTTCTCAATTTATCTCAAATTTATTATTACTCTTTTTTAATTTTTTATATAAAACATAAATCTAAATATAATTTTTTAAATTTTAATATATATTTTTCAAATTTTAATTCAATTTTTTTTAAATTTTAAAACAATAATAATATTAAAAAATAAATTAAACTTCTCTTAATTCATCTTATTTTTTTATCCAAATTAGGCCTAAATAGACCTGTTTAGAATGTTGTTGTTCCTTTTGGTTTGGTCTTGTTTGGTTTATGTTTGAGAGGTTTTATTTATTTGTAAACTCTCTTATGATTAGTTTGTAATTATAATATCCTTTCACTATAAATAAGTTATTGTTAATAAAATTAAAGTAAGGATGATTATTAGATATGTGATTCTAATTTTTTATATATATAAAAAAAAAAAGTCTTCTTTTATCACATTTATCGGTAAATTTGGCTTTTAGCAACGGCTATTCTCTCGGTAGATTAGCTTACATGTGCTGAATTCTCTCGCGTGTGCACTGTACACTGAACAGTACAGCGAGTACATGTGCATTCTCCTTATTTGTTTGGTTCTAAAATGTCATAGTCGTAGACATAAGCTAATCTACAGAATAAATTAAAAATTAAAAATTAAAAATAAAACAGTTGGAAGAATTCCCACGTTTAAAGTGTTATCGTCAACAAACTATGAGAATGTGTATCATAGTTAAAAAAAGGAAAGTCAAATCAAGGAATATGATCTAAGCAAACCCAACAAAACTTTTAAAACGGATTTAAGAAAAAAAAAAAAAATTGCAGTTCTTACTCAAGACAATAACATGTAAGAAACAGCTAATTTGATGAATATCAAGAAACACAAGGCATAACATTCTTGAAATTCTAGCCCAAGGGACTGGATTACCTTGTAGTTTCAGTCATCTGTTCCACAACCTACTATTTTTCAACTAATAAAAAGCAAAAATTCAGGAAATATTTACTCCCACTATGGGAAAAATCGCCCATTAAAGATTTATTCCTATAAATAAAAATATATTTATTATTTTGTTTGAGGTTTGTCTCCAACTTTTTCTCCTTTGCTTTCTACTTTTACAGTTCTCGGTTATCAATCTACACAAAAGGACCGTAGCTCGCCATAGAAAGCATACAGCACGAGAGAGAGTATGAGGTAGAGAACAGAAGACATAAAGATCCAACTAATATGGGTTGAGAATGAAAGAGGAAAGGAAGCTGATGTAGCAGGAGCTAATCCAAACCAAACCCAGAGTCTAAATATTTGTGGTAAGCCTTTTAATCTCTGAATTTCTTGTCTCCTTAAACACACACACACACACACACACACACATATATATATATATACTGGGTTTTCAGAAAGTATCTACTTTACTTCCGGATCATGGACTTGTATCCATCAAGTTGTTTCTGATCAGTTGTTAGATTATCAGGTTGTGCTGAAAAAAAAAAGTGCTTTTGTATTCATACTCATGTCTTTTTCGAATCGAACAGATATATAATTATAATATTCTGAAGCATGTAAAATTTTTGTAGTTTTTTGATCATGCATTCTTTAACATGATCCTTTTGTTTTCCTTCTTTGATCTGGTAATGTGTCTGTAGTCAGGTAGCTTGAACAAATCTGAGGGAGAGCAATTTTACTTTTTGTGCATGATTTTTGGACTGGAGTTCAGTTGATCCAGGTAATTTGCCTGCCTATTCTGATCATTTCCTTCAATTATAATCTGTTCTGGTTTCATATTTCGGATTCTTCTTGGGTTTTTCAGTCTGACTGAGAGGAGATCAGAGAAGTGGTGTTCTTGGCTGGAGCCATGGCAACCCTGTCGCATACTGATTCAAAACGCAAGTATTCTTGGTGGTGGGACAGCCACATAAGCCCTAAAAATTCAAAATGGCTTCAGGAGAATCTCACAGGTACTACTGCTTGTTTCTTTCAATTTTTGTTTGCATTATTACTGGAGGTACTAAAAATGGGTGCTAGATCTCCAGGATTTAGAGAGACCAGTATAGAATTTGGTACTTCAATCCTTCCATTTGCAGAAGTTAAACAGAAGGAAAATGCTTAAATGGGTCATTAATTTCAGAAATGACCCATTTACATGTGACTTTGACTTCAAATTTTTCTTTTGTTGTTGTCATCTCGATTCTGTTGTCAAATCTGATTCTCTTGCTTTATATTATGCAATTTTGCCTTGATTGAGTGGGTTACATATGTGGTGCACATGGCACCATTAGCTTAGCTGTGGAAACAGCTACTTTAGTGAGTAATAAATGGAAGGCCAGTTGGAGAGTCCTCTACATCTGGCTTCAAAATTGCAAATTGCAGCAATATAGAAGATGGCTCCCGTATTTTTACTATGGTTCATCTGGAGGGAATGAAATAACAGAAGCTTTGACCACAGATGAAAGCAAAAACACTTTTTTAACACCTTGATCCTTTTCGCCGAAGCAATAGATTTTAATGGACTTAATGTTCATGCTTCCAACTTCTAGCAAGGTGTTTTTCTGGTATACGACCGCTATACTTCGTCTATGCATTGCCTTGTTAATAAAATTGTTGACTACTTATCATAAAAATATGGAAGGGCTGTTGTGTGCTCGTCAAATACAAATGGAAAAGCCTGATGCTCAAGGGATGAGCTCTTAACTACTTTCTCCATATTTTCTCCCTCTAGCCATGATACCGCATACCATTTTGATGAACCACTAATCCCCATAGCTTAGCTGGAAACAACATATGGCAAGCATATTAATCACCAACAAAACCTTAAAGAATCCTTACCAATTGTCCAAATGAAAGGGGCGACTATGATGTGTATCCCTTAAGGAAAGCGGCTAGGAGGAATTCGTAGGGAAACTAATTGAGCCCATTTCTGCTATTAAATTACCTGTCTTTTTTCACTATGTATATGATTTACTTCATGTAGACACAATCAAAGTTAATGTATTTGTTTGCATTCTTCTCTTCTTGATCTCAAACAAAAGTTTGCATGCTTAATTAGAAAAATGACCTCAACTTTATCGTGCTATGAGTCCTTGCATTTTTTAGCTTTCCTAGGTTATTTGCAGATGAATCCCAGGCCATCATATCATTCTGCAGAACCAAATATGTAATCAATTGACCCTATGTTTATAACTGTTTGTTAATAATTGACGGTTCCATGTGACATGTAAATATGGAACATGGTAGAATTATCATTCTAAATTCATCTTGATTATTTCCAAATTGCAGATGAATGACCGTCATTGATCTCAATTATTTCTAAATTTCACCTTGTCCATAATTTAATTCTCTCTTTCCAATTGAAAGATTTACTCTCTGGTTTAACAGATATGGATACCAAAGTCAAACAAATGATCAAGCTTATTGAAGAAGATGCAGATTCTTTTGCAAGGAGGGCAGAGATGTATTATAAGAAACGACCGGAGCTTATGAAGTTAGTCGAAGAGTTTTACCGAGCATACCGTGCACTGGCTGAAAGATATGATCATGCGACCGGAGTGCTACACCAGGCTCATAAGAGTATGGCAGAAGCATTTCCAAACCAAGTTCCATTGAGACTTGCTGAGGACTCACCTGCAGGTTCTTCTGCTAACGAGACTGACCCTCAAACACCTGAGACACCCCCTATTCGTGTAATTTTTGACCCGGGCGAGCTGAAAAAAGATGCTTTGGGACTTTCTTCGTCTTATTTCCATGCTTTCAAGAGGAATGGAGATTTTACTGAAGAACCTGATGCTATAACAAGCAGAAAGGGTTCAAAACAGCTTGATGAGTCATTTGAGTCTGGAGAAGCTGTGAATCGCGCAAAGTATTCTGAAGGGAAGGCAAGAAAAGGCCTTAATTTTCATGATGCAGAGGAGAAAGAACAAAGTGTGCAAAATGATGGGAGTGATCATATAACGGCTCAAGTTCTTTCCGAGTCTGAGCAAGTGGGTAAAGCTGAGA
This sequence comes from Platycarya longipes, assembly GCA_036559045.1. Taxonomy (NCBI): domain Eukaryota; kingdom Viridiplantae; phylum Streptophyta; class Magnoliopsida; order Fagales; family Juglandaceae; genus Platycarya; species Platycarya longipes. The sequence goes on along the minus strand of CM071796.1, from coordinate 11,925,635 downwards.
TGGTAATTTTGTCCTTAAAGAAAACTCTTGCTGAATTAGAATCCGAAAAGGAGGCTGGTCTACTTCAGTATAAACGGAGTCTAGAAAGATTATCTGCTTTAGAATCAGAAGTCTCTCGTGCGCAAGAGGATTCCAGGGGATTTAATCAACGAGCAAGTCAAGCAGAGGCTGAAGTTCAAACCTTGAAGGAAGCCCTTGCTAAATTAGAGTCACAAAGGGAAGCTAGTCTTCTTCAGTACCAGCAGTGTATAGATAGGATACATAACTTAGAGGTTGAAGTCTCTCGAGCCCAAAAGGATGCTGGAGAACTTGATGAGCGAGTTAGTAAAGCTGAAGCTGAAGCTAAAACTATAAAGCAAGAACTTGTTAGAGTAGAAGGTGAGAAAGAAGCTGCCCTTGCTCAATACAGACAGTGTTTGGACATAATATCAAACTTGGAGGAGAAATTACTGCACGCAGAAGAGAATGCCAGAAGGATTAATGAAAGAGCCAATAAATCTCAAGCTGAAGTTGAGACCCTGAGGCAAGAACTTGCCAGATTGACTGAAGAGGGGCAAGCTGCTGCCCTCTGGTACCAGAAATGCTTGGAGACTATCGCAAATCTGGAGCATAAAATCTCTCATTCACAAGAAGAGGCTCAGAGGCTAACTTGTGAGAAAGATGATGGAGTTGCAAAGTTCAAGGATGCCCAAGAAAGGTGTCTTCTGTTAGAGAAATCAAATCAGACTCTGCAGTCTGAGTTGGAGTCTTTGGTGGAGAAGATGGGGTCTCAGACTGAAGAACTTATGGAGAAGAGGAAAGAATTGGGTAGACTTTGGACTTGCATACAGGAAGAGCGTTTGCGATTTGTGGAGGCTGAAACTGCTTTCCAAACTCTGCAGCATTTACATTCTCAATCTCAGGAAGAACTGAGATCTCTGGCTGCAGAACTTCAAAACAGGGCTGACATTCTGAAGGACATGGAAACTTGTAATCAGGGTTTGGAGGATGATGTCCAGAGGGTCAAGGAGGAGAACAAGAGATTGAATGAACTCAATTTGTCTTCAGCTGTGTCAATTAAAAATTTGCAAGATGAAATCATAAGTTTGAGGGAGACTATTGGTAAACTTGAAGATGAGGTTGAACTTCGAATGGACCAAAGAAATGCTCTTCAGCAAGAAATATACTGTCTGAAAGAGGAACTTAATGAGCTGAACAAGAAACACTGGGCTGTGCTGGAACAGGTGGAGTCGGTAGGCTATGATCCAGAATACTTCGAATCATCTGTGAAGGAATTACAGGATGAGAACTCAAAACTAAAAGAGATATGTGAGGCAGATAGAAGTGAAAAAGTTGCACTGTTGGAAAAGTTGGGAATTATGGAGAAACTTAAAAAGAAAAATTCTGTTTTGGAGAATTCCCACTTAGATTTGAATGTTGAGCTGCAAGGGGTTGGAGAGCAAGTAAAAGCATTGGAAGAATCCTGCAAATCTCTTTTGGGAGAGAAATCCACACTTGAAGCTGAGAAGGCCACCCTTATTTCTCAGTTACAGATTGCAACTGTACATTTGGAAAAACTCTCAGAGAAAAACAACTTTCTGGAGAATTCCCTTTCCGATGCAAGTGCTGAACTTGAAGTATTAAGGGTGAAGTTCAAGAGCTTAGAAGATTCATGCCTGTTGCTTGATAATGAGAAGTCTGGCCTGATCACCGAGCGTGGAAACTTAGTTTCTCGGTTGGAAATCACTAAGCTAAGATTAGAAGATCTAGAGAATAGATTCACAGAACTAGAATACAAACACACAGTTCTTGAGAATGAGAGAGAATCTGCACTTCGTAAAGTAGAGGAACTGCAGGCATCCTTGGATACTGCACAGCAAGAGCATGCCAGCCTTTCAAGGTTAAGTGAGACCCAGTTGGCTGGCTTGGAATTACAGATCCATGTTCTAGAAGAAGAAGGCCAGTGCAGGAAGAAAGAATATGAAGAGGAGCTAGACAAAGCTGTCAGTGCTCAGATTGAAATCTTCATCTTGCAGAGAAGTGTACATGATCTTGAAAAAGAAACCATTTCTATATTGATAGAGTGCCAAAATCTCTTGGAGACATCTAGACTATCCGAGAAACTGATTTCTGAACTAGTGCATGACAATCTTGAACAACAGATAGAAGTAAAATCCTTGTTTGGGCAAATTAAAAAACTAAGAATCGGGCTATATCGAGTTTTAAAAACTCTTGACATTGACGTGGACCATCGCTTTGATGATAATATCAACGAAGATGAAGTGCTTCTGAGCCTCATAGTGTGCAAGCTTCAAGAGATGCAAGATTCTTTCTTCAGAAGTTGTGATGAAAATCAGCAGCTACTGACTGAAAAGTCAGTTCTTGTCACACTGTTGGGGCAACTGAAACTAGATGCAATACATCTTGTGACAGAAAAAATTGTGGAACTGAAAAAGCTCACTGAAGAACTGGATAAACTTCATTCTGTGAATAATGACCTTGCAGCGAAATTAAGGTTAATGGAAGGGAAACTAGAAGATGTGGAAGATGATAATTTTAAATACAAGGAGTCATTGAATAAGTCAGAGAATGAGCTTGTGTTACTTGAATCTATTAGCGATCAATTAAGATTCGAACTTGTGAATGGGAAGGATCTAATATCTCAGAAGGAAAGTGAGCTTTTGGAAGCAGAGCTGAGGTTCAGTGTGAGTACAAATGAGAAAACAGAGTTACATAAATTGGTGGAGGATCTGAAGAATAAGTATGAGGAGGGTCAAATGATACTCAAAGATCAGGAGAAGCAGATTCTGAAATTATCTGCAGAGAATGATCATCAGAGTCAGGATATGGGATGCTTACGTGAAGTGAATCTGAAATTAGAGTCTGACCTATGCAGATTGCATGAAGAACTTAAGGAAGCTAAAACTAGGGAGGAAAGCCTAAGTTCTGAACTGCAAAAGGGAGGAGATGAGATTGCACTGTGGGAGACTCAGGCCGCCACATCTTTTGCTGAGCTGCAAATCTCGAGTGTCTGTGAAGTGTTGTTTGAAGGAAGAATTCAAGAGTTAACCATTGCATGTGAGAGCCTTGAAAATATGAGCATCTCCAAAGACACAGAGATTGAATTGCTGAAAGGAAGAGTTAGCTCCTTGGAAGGTGAAAATGGAGGGCTACATGCTCAGTTGGCAGCTTATACCCCTGCTGTCATCTCAGTTAAAGATTGCATATCTTCTCTGGAGAAACACACTCTTTCTAATTATAGGCTTCAAGGAGCTCAAAATGAAAAGTCAAAGGTAATTACCATCTATTCTTACACTGCTGAAATTCAGTTGTTATGAGAACAAGATGATACTAACTGTTTCAGAAATGCTTCAAACTATTAATTGGCTCATCTTTTTCTGCATACCGTATGCATTGTCAGATTGGATTGATCTTGCTCCGATTTTTAATTTATATTTTTATTGTGTATTAGTTATTAAAGCTTCAGTTGAACACGCTACAAGAGCATTCATAGAAGTGTTACGTTTGTCCTTTGTGATAGCTCCTATCTTCCGTGTTCGTTAAGCTTTCTTGCTGGCATCACTTGCATGTTTGAGTCTTTGTTCAATGGGCTGCTTAAATTCTATACAAGTTTCCAGGGCTTTAGGCAACTGCTGCTTTGTGATCATTTCACATCTTAAGACACGGTTATCTTTTTCTCTTCGACCCCCCCCCCAAACATTTCTACCCCCCCCCCCCCCAACATTTCTACCGACTACCATGTTGTTTTGGGTCTTATGTAATGTCCATTGCTTATTTTCGGTTTTGAGCCACCTTATCCTGGAGGATTAATTGACCTCATGTAAATTTGTGAATGTTTGGGGTCATATTTGATAGATTTTATGATTTCATGCACTGAAATAATATTGTAAGAGAGTTCTTCTCTAAAACATACATTACGATTTGAGTGACACAGGGCAGATAAAGTTGAGAAAAATAAAACAAATCAAGGTGATCTTAGCCTGTCTATATACATGAGCCATCTTGCTGCATATCACATGCCTGACCACATCCAGCAATATAGTTTAGGGTTCCCCTTTCATGATTAATTTAGTTTAGTTGCAAGTAATAATTTAGCATAGACAATGGAAACTGATTCTGTTAGACTTTTAATATTATTTTGATTAATTATTTATATTTTCTTAAATAATGAACGGTGTCTCATCAAATTCATCCATCGAGAGAGAACATTTTACAGGCACTATAAATGAGCCAATAATGCAATGGTTTAGAGTATAAAACCTGTGGAGAATAATTATTGATTAAAGATATATTTTATTATTTAAACTAATCAACTGTTTTATTTATTTAATCCCACACCCACAGGGGGAAAATTCTTAACTCCCCGCGTTTATTTTCCATTTGTCTGCAGGATGCTCATTTGGTCACCCACCCACATAAAAGCTATGAACCAATGTATGGGGATCAGATTACCATGGTGCCAGATGGATTTTCGGATTTGCAGGATTTGCAAAGAAGGATGAAATCTATTGAAAAGGCAGTGGTGGAAATGGAAAGGCATGCAACAATGGAACGCCTAAATGCTAATGCCCAGCTAGAGGCTGCAATGAGAGAAATTGAAGAATTGAAACTTCAAAGTCGTTTGCATGAAGAAAATGTTCAAATCAGCAAGCATGTAACTCTACACCTAGCTGAAGAGGAACTCGGGGATGGAAACGGTAATGAGCTCAAGATGGGGATGCGGACACGCAAAGTCTCTGAAGCAAAGAATGAAGCTTTGACTAAAGACATAATGCTTGATCAGATTTCTGAGTGTTCACCATATGGGATAAGCCGGAGAGAAATTGTAGATGCTGATCGGATGATTGAGTTATGGGAAACCACGGATCAAGATGGCAGCATTGACCCGAGGATTGGCAAGGCACTTGCCCACAATCAGAATCAGTCATTCAGACACAAGTCTTCACAAGCTTCCTCAGACTCATTTCTTGAAAAGGAGTTGCCTGTGGACAAATTAGAAATAGCTGGACAACTTGCTGAGCCCCGTCGAGAAGGGAACAAGAGGAAGATTTTAGAAAGACTAGATTCCGATGCACAAAAGTTGGCAAACCTTCAAATAACTGTGGAAGATTTGAAGAAGAAGGTAGGGAACACTGAGAGGAGCAGGAAGGGTGGCAAAGCTATTGAATATGGTCCAGTCGTTGGGCAGTTGGATGAAGCTGAGGAGTCCATCACAAAGTTGTTTGATGTAAATCGAAAATTAGTGAAGACTGTTGAAAATGGTTCCCGCTCCTTCAATGGAGTTTCTGCAACAGACTCAGATGAGAGTGTGAACGTGAGGAGGAGGAGAATCTCAGAACAGGCACGAAGAGGATCCGAAAAAATTGGACGGTTGCAGTTGGAGGTGCAGAAAATACAGTTTCTTCTCGTAAAGCTTGATGATGAGAAAGAAATCCGACGAAAAACAAGAATCGCTGAAAGAAAGCCTAGAGTTGTTCTGCAAGATTATCTCTATGGTGGTGGATCAAGAGCAAAACAGAAGCGAAAGAAAGCGCCTTTTTGTGCATGTGTCCGACCTCCAACAAGGGGAGATTGAAAGCAATTACATTTATGTTAGCTTCTAATCAGGATAAAGAAATGAGACATTAGTTGCATTGTTCATAGAGTTCCATGCACAGATCCCTGCTGTAAATTTCAGAAGTATCTAATTTTAGGGACGACACACTACTCCTATTTTTCTATTTTGAAAATGTATCTTCTTCGAGGCAACTAATTCTGTTCTCGGTTAAAATTTTCTCGAGATAAATCTCTAAAAGAGTCAAAACTTGTACCGATGAAGGGCCATCTCTCAAAACTGAAAGAGACAAGACCCCTCTCTTTGATCACGTCGTCGAGCTACATAAATTTGTGTTATTTGCTTTTACTTTCTTTTCAAATATTTTGTATTATTTATCATAATTGACGTGCAATCACAACATCCTACATACACGAGCCTATGTACGGACACAATACACGTGCTAACATGGCATTATGAGTAGTGCTATATAGAATCGTAAAGTGCACAAGCGTCGCGCGATCATTTTGAAAAAAAATGTAATTTACTATTAAATTTTTTTTTTCATGTGAATCTCGTATTTGTTCATTTTTTTCAAAGAAATTGCACAGTATTTGTAGAAGATGAAGCAGCAATTCCCATTTGGGATCCCATTACGGTAGGAGCACTGGCTTCCTCTTTTCTCCAACAGAATTTGAGTCAGTAGAAAATAATTTCCAATCTACTTTGGATGTTAAAGTTCCTTCAAATCAACTTAGATATTTGGTTAAGTTAGAGAAACCTTCTATTTTGGCTTTGCTAGAGCATTTTCTTCCAATGAAAAGCCTTTTCTTTTCTGCTTTCAAAATGAAGAGGAACAAGGAAAAATATAGGTTTTTATAGAATAAAGAGTTAGATGTTAATTTTATTCAAGCCGCTTCTAAGGTAAAATTATTGGGACATTTCGAAGCCAAGACGAGGTTGATATTTGTGTTATCGGTGATGTATGCATGCAGCTCGTGGCCATATTGATAGAAGAGCTTTATGAAGGGATTTGACTTCTCTGAATGGTAAGAAGATAGTAAGAAGATGGGTGGGTTTCCTTTTTCTTTTTTTTAAGGAAAATTGTTATCATTCATTCATTAAAAAAGTTTATATGTCTGACCAGATATATTTTGAGATGTCTATGTATCAAACATGATATCACAAACTAAATAATGTATTTGGAACTCACCAATACACTATTTCTTTTTGTGATTGATCTGGTTTTCACCATTGTTAATATCTTCTACAGACAAATGTCTAAGAAATAACATTATCTGTCTAAATAAAGACTTAACCTCTAAAAAAACATAAGTACGAGAGATTGATTTTTTTTTAATTAACAATAAGGACATTTCTAAATACCTTTTGTGACAATATTTTATTTGCTGCAAATAATGCTATGCAACACAAGAAATAAAATAAGAGAAAACCTTCCGAGCAGCCCATATGAAAATGTGAAAAAAAAACCACCACTTATGTAAAGATACGTAAATAGTTTCTGTTAGACTTTGGCTTCCCCTATAAATCCATTTGTCTTTTTTAAGGTAGTTCACTTCATCTAAGATGATTCACTTCATCTATCAAGCATAAGTAATTACCCTTAATAAATAAAGTGGTTGACCTTTGCTATTTTTTATGGATGACATAATGAGGGTTACTTAAAAGTTGTAGGATTAATAAGAGTCCCTAGTCTTATCTACATAAAGGGGCTTGTGTTTTTCATTAGACTCACCTATAAAGTTTCAAGACAAAAGACTAGAAGTTTTTTTTTCCACAAAAAATCTCTATTTTTTTTGCAGGCTTTTCGATTCTTAAACTCAAATGGTTTGAGGTAAAAGATCTTATAGATCTCTTTATTTTTTGAAGATAGTTTATAGTTGGTACCATAGTAGTATCTTTCATTTTGTTCATATAATGGGCTTCTTATATCCAGTTTTGTCCCTTGTTTTGTTCTCTTTGCATAATTATTGAATTTTGTCATAATATGTGTTGTAAGAGAGTAAGCGGGTAATGATTTAGAGTGCATTTTCTGAAAAAAAAAAAATTGATAACAAAAGTCTTTTCACTATTTATTAGAATAATATTATCTATTTAGTCTATAATTTGTGATCATTTCTTCAAATATTTGTGGGCTTAACTTTCGATTTTAAAGTTTGTCTTTAAATTCATATTTAGATGGTTATGTGCTCATAACTATATCAATGAATTTCAAAGGTATGTTTTAACCTTGGGCTTAATTTCAAGATTTATATATATAGATAGGTTTTTGGTCTAATTTATAGTTTATAGGTTTTCACCTATTTTAGTAGATGTCCATTTGTATTTCCTTTGAATAATGAAGATAATGCTACAACATCTTTATTACTTAAAAGAATACATAAATAAATTTGGAATCTCATTGTAATTAAATTATAAGTTCTAAGGATTTGTCCCTATAGGAAAATCTATAACTTTTATGATTTAATTAGTATAAGAAGATGATTTTCGATATTGATGATAAAATTTGTCTTCTGCCTACAAGTGTGGATAGTTTTATTAGTTAATATTCAAAATAATTTGTCTTATAAATAAATATATGTAAATTTATGTTGTTATGCAACGTTTTCTTATAGGAAGGTTAAAATTTACTTGAATTCATAGTAATAAGATTTTTCTTGATTTTTGCAGCTGTTATTCCATAATCCTTAGCTGATGCTGTTTATTTTATTCCAGTGGTTGATGGTACTAATTTTTCTGACTAGAAAGATTTGATTTATTTTACCTTGGGGTATATGGACCTTGACTATGTACTCTGTGTGGAGCAACCAATTGTTTCCACGAATACGGATACACGGTAAGTCATCGAAAATTGCCAATGGTGGGAGCGATCTAATCGCCGAAGTCTAATGCTCATAAAATCTCGTATGAGTAAGAGCATTAAAGGTTCTATTGGTGATTGCGCTACAATTAAAAAATTAATTCAAGCAATTGAGGAATATTTTGTTCGCTCTAACAAGGCTTTAGCTAGCACTCGTATCAGGTAATTCACTACTAAAACCTTTGATAGTTTTAAGGGTATGTGTGCATACATTACGAAAATGAGAGATATTGTTTCCCAACTTAAGGGCTTAAAGATAGAGATATATGAGCCGTTTTTAGTCTATTTCATCCTTGATTTATTGTTATCTGAATATGGGCATTTCAATATCTCTTATAAGACACATAAGGAAAACTAGTCAGTTACGGATCCTTTGACCATGCGTGTGCAAGAAAACAAAAGGATGAAGCATGATTGACCTGAAAGTGCAAATATGGTCGTGAATGATAAAGTTAAGATTAAAAAAGGCCAAGATGAACCTCGAAAGAAAATGAAGCATAATGTGCCATCAATATTCAATGGCAAAAATGTGACCTGCTACTTTTGCAAGAAAAATGGTCATGTGAAGAAGAGCTGCATTAAGTATAAAGAGTGGCTCGAAAAGAAATGTAGCTCTATCTCTCTTAGTCATGAATCTTTTTTTATTGATACTCTAAAAATTCATAGTAGATTGATTCTGAATCCTTAATTCATATTATGAATACATTATAGGGTTTCCTCACTAGAAAGAAACCAGCAACAAGTGAATTTTAGATTTTCACTGAAATAAAGGACGTTCACAAGTTATTACAATTGGAGTTTTTAGAGTAATTCTCAAATCAAGTCATGCTTTGGATTTAAATGATGTATTTTATGTTCCAGAATTTAGTAGAAATTCAATTTTTATTTCCAAACTTATTACCAAAGGTTACAGTGTCCTTTTTGAAAATATTATGATCGTTTTTAAGAATAAAATTCATGTTGGTTCTAGAACTTTGGTTGATAACTTATTTAAATTAGATATTCATCTCAATTTTGTAGAGAATTATCTCTCCCTACAATTATTTGGCACTAAGAGAAATCTTTTGAATGAGAAATCTTCTTTACTATGACATAAGAGATTGGGACACATCTCTATAAAGAGAATGAAACAATTAGTAAAGGAGTCCTATAGAATTTTGATTTTACTAACTTCAAGAATTATGTCGACTACATAAAGGGCAAGCAAACCAACAAAAATTCTAAAAGTTCAAGAATGAGCTTAAGTGTTTTTGAGATTATACACACAGATATTATGAACTATTTACTACCCTTGCCTAAATGGTTAAAGATATTTTATCTCATTTATTGATGACTATTCTAAATATATATATATATATATATATATATATCTCTATCTTTTGAATAAAAAGGTTGAAGCATTAGATGCTTTCAAATTAAAGTGAAAAGAAAATTAAGATTATAAAATCTGATAAAGGAGTGGAATATTATGGTAGGTACATAGAATATGGATAAATGAAAGATCCATTTGCAAATTTTCTTCAAGAGAAAGGCATTGTTGCCAATGTATGGCACACCACAACAAAATGGTGTTGCAGAAAGAAATCGTACATTAATGGATATGGTAAAGGAGCATAATTAGTAAATTTAACATGCAACTTTCCTTATAGAGTGAAGCCCTTAAAACTACAGTGTATATATTGAATAGGGTTCCATCCAATTCTGTCTCTAAGACACTTTTTCGAGTTGTGGAAATGGTGGAAACCTAGCTTAAATGATATACACATAGGATTGTCCTACTGAAGTTAGGATTTATAATTCTAGCATAAAGAAGTTAGACTAAAGGATAACTAGCAATTTTTTTATTGGGTATCCAAATAACTCCAAAAGGATATATATTTTTATTATCCCAGTCATAGTCTTACAATTGTGGAAACACCTAAATATACTACTTTGCCTTCTTTTAGAAGAAGAATGGTTGTCTTAAAGCAAAATAGATCGCAAGATCATGCGATGACACTAATTCAAGAACAGCATGTCCTCATGAATGAGGTTCGACCTGAAGTTATTTTGCATTTACAATTCGAGCCAATTGAGTTATCTCCAAATAATGAAGTAGTGGCTTTAAAAAGATCATCAAGAATACGTAAGTTTGTTATTCTGAATGATTATATTGTATACCTAACTAATCTGATTTTAACAACCCAATTACGTTTTCACAAGCCATGAGTGGAAATAAATCTACATATTGATTGGATGTCATGAGGAATGAGTTAGAATCAATTTATAATAACTAAGTCTAGGATCTCGTTGAATTACCAAAAGGGGCATCAACAGTTGGCTACAAATGGATTTATAAAATCAAATGAGATTCTTCTGGTAATGTCAAACGATATAAGACTAGATTTGTCGCTAAAGGATCTACTCAGAAGGGAAATATAGATTATCATGAAACCTTTTCTATGGTCTCTTAAAAGAATTCGTTAAGGATAATCATACCTTGTAACTCATTTTGATTTAAAGTTACATCAAATGGATGTGAAAATTATTTTTTTAATGGGGATCTTAATGAAGTGGTATGCATAAAACACTCTGAGGGTTTTAATGATGACAGTTAGAAAGTATGCAAATTGAAGAAGTCTCTTTATGGACCAAAACAAGATTCTCGTCAATGGTATTTAAAGTTTTACAAGATTGTTATTTTATACGGTTTTATCGAGAACCTTATTGATCAATGCATATACCTTAAGGTTAGTGAGAACAAATACATTTTCCTAATCCTATATGTAAACGATATCCATCTTGCAAGCAATGATTTGGACTTATTATATAAGGTTAAACAATTTCTCTCTCAAAACTTTGAAATGAAGGATATTGGTGAAATATCTTATGTCATTGGCATAAATATTCATAGAGACAGAAAACAAAGAGTTTTAGGATTGTCTTACATTGAAATATTTTTACAGAGATTCGATATGAATGATTGTAAAGCCTCTGTAGCTCCTATAATCAAAGATGATAAATTTCATAAAAGTCAATCACTAGAAATGCATTCTAGACCAAGAATTGCATGCTAACTTACATGCATACAGACAATTTACAAGTAATTGGCTATTCAGATTCAGATTTTGCTAGTTGTGTAGACACCAAAAAATCTACTTCTAGATATATTTTTCTTCTTGCTAAAAGAGCTATATCTTAGAAGACTACAAAGAAATTTATAGCTACTACATCTATTATGGATCCATAATTTAGTGCATGTTATGAAGCAACAACACAAGTCATGTGATTGAAGAATTTTATTTCTGGTCTTAAAATAGTTGGTTTCCTTCAAAAACCAATAAAAAGTCTTTGTGATAACACTCCTGCAATGTTCTTCTCAAAAAACAATAAAAGCAAAAGCAAAGGCAAGCATATTAATATGAAATATTTAAGAATAAGAGAGAGCATAAAAAATAATATAGTCTATATTGAGCATACCAATATAGATTTGATGTTAGCTGATCCAATGACCAAAGGTTTACCGATAAAATAGTTTTAGGGGGGGTCATGTGGATCTTATTGACCTATTTAAAGTGTAATCTCTCTCATATTTTTATATATTTCACAAATAATTAAGTTGAATTCAGTTTCAATTTTGTGCATAAAGTAACAAGTTCATTATATCCATTGGGTGATTAAGTTAGACCCAAATGACTTTTCATTAGTTGTTCATAAAATCTTTTAAGAGATACTGTGTATTGTGATGCATGGAAGGAAATGCTCACTATAGAGAGTAATAGCGCCATGGTTCGTATATAGGATACTTTCACATAATTGAGGGCATTATTTTTGTCATTTCAGTTTTACCTATTAAGTTAACCAAGTGGAAGAATGTTAGACTTTTGGCTTCCCCTAAAAGTCCATTTGTTTTCCTTAAGGTGGTTTACTTCATCTAAGATGATTCACTTCATCTAAGATGATTCACTTCATCTATCAAGCATAGGTAATTGCCCTTAATAAATAAAATGATTGAATCTTGTTTTTTTTTATGAATGAAATATTGAGGATAACTCAAAAGTTGTAGGAATAATAAGTGAGGGTCCTTAGTTTTACCTATATGAAGGGGCTTATGTTTTTTATTAGACTCACTCATTAAGTTCTAAGGCAAAAGATTAGAAGTCCCTTCTCTATAAAAAAAAAAAAAAATCTCTCATTTCTTTTGCAGGTTTTTCGGTTCTCAAACTCAAATAGTTGGAGGTAAAAGATCATATAGATCTCTTTATTTTTTCAAAATAATTTACCGTTTCATCTACATCTCATATGTCAGCCAACAAAGGATCAAAAAATACACAAGCTTAGCTTTCATTCTCTCGTGCCCTCTTCGACAGAATCACAAATCCACCCTCCCAGAGATGCCTCTGATACAAGTTGTTTAACTCTTGTTTAAATCTAGAATGCTTTGGTAAAAGAAAAAAAATGGGGTCAAGAGCAAACTTTAATAATTTTTATATATGTTTGATTCTGTTGAGGAATAAATCTCACATTGTCTGTGGACAAGGTTTTGAGCATGCTTATAAGTAATGTGCAAACCTCTCTTATTGATCAAGAGAGGTTTGCACATTACTTATAAGCATGCCCAAGACCTTGTCCACAGACAATGTGGAATTTATTTCTCAACAGATTCTGCGTTTTTCTTGTCCATTCAGCAGTCTCGTGGATAATTTGAAGAACCTTAGATGGAGCAAACTTCAGTAATTTTTACGTATGTCTGATTTTGACTGGTGTAATGATCTCTGGCTTCATTACAGATGCCATTGGAACACATTTTGTCTTCAGAGCTTTCGTGTTTAGCGTGGTTATTCCAAACGGGCCATTAGGAATTGCTCCCATAGAAAAACTTGAGGACTTGTTTAAGGACTTTTGGCTCCCTATCTTCTTTGCTAGTAGCAGGCTAAATATCGAGATAGGAACATCCACAATAGATCCAGTGCGCTTTATCCACCTAGGGATGCTAATACTCTTCATTGCTCTAACCGAAGTAAAAGGCATTTGTTAGCATAGAAAAATGTTTTTATTTAGATGAGTTTTAATCAAATGTAGACTTCTGTGGTTGTTATTTACTCAAATTTTTTTGTGTTTTTACATAAGTGGTGGGCTTTTTCTTCATATCTTCATATGGGTTGTTTTGAATCTGATAAAATAACTTACTTTTCTTTCGAAAGTAGTGCTTAATCAAGATTACATGAGATGAGCTTTTGACTAGCTGATAGTTTGGTAGTGCTATTGTGATAGGCTCACCTAGTAGCCAGTAGCTATGACTCAAATCAGATATTTCACAATGACTCAAATCAGACATTCTACAATAAAAATGAACTCTTATGATCACGTCCAAAAAGAATAATAATGCTACTCTTTCTCACCTCTTTTTTTAGGAAAAAAAAAGTCTTTCACTCTCCATTCCAATTGTGTAACCCACATCTTCTTCGCAATCATTTAAATTCTCATATTCTCAAATGGAAATGATATTTGGCTCGGTTTGAATTTGAAGTTGTCATCTCAATTTATCTTAAATTTATTATTATATTTTTTTAAATTCTCACATAAAATATAATAAATAATCTAATTTTTTTAAATCCTAATTCAATTTTTTAAAATTTTAAAACAATAATAATATTAAAAAAGAAAATTTATTTAATTTTCAGAACTGATCTTTTATCATCTCATTTCTCAATCTAAACTAAATAAAATATCATTTTCATTTCCAGTTATTAGATTCTCAAATTTGATGTTCAAATATACAAATGATCCGTCATTTTGAAGTTTTTCAATCACCAAAATCATTAAGGTCTCGTTTAGATTTAAAATTGAGATGAGATGAGACGAGATGAGATGAGTTTAAATAAATTTTAAAAATTAAATAAAATATTATTATTATTATTTTAAGATTTTAAAAAATTGAATTGAAATTTAAAAAATTATATTTTATATAAAAATTTAAAAAAATATAATAATAAATTTAAAATGAGGTGGAGGCTACTCGAAATCCAAATGGTCCTTCTTTGAAACCAAGTTTTTCTATTTTTTTCTGTGCAAAATAATTCCACACTCCACGATCTTTGTTCATTTTGCCGCTCTCCGTTCCTCTATCTCTCTCTCTCTCTCTAGATGCATATGTAAAATCTACATTCGTTTGCAAGATTGTCCATCACGCGAAGATGAGGAACGGGCTGGCAGTGAGGAGAAACAACGCTGTCTTATCGTCTATGACGGTGTCAAGGTCGCTCGGGTATGGAAGAATTTAAGAAATCATTCTTTACATGCATTTGTCACAAATTTTTAAAGCATATTTTCAGAAAAACAATGGTGATTGAAAAAAAAAAACAATTTTATGGGTGGGCTTGTATTCATGGTTTCAATTTCTTGGAAAAGATGTGAAAGTTAGGACCTGTTGAAAAAAGTAACGAAACTTTAATTCCTGCCTTGTCGATTGAATAAATCTAGCTCATTTATAACAAACGCACAATTTATTGAAAAGATTGAAGTGTAAGTTATACATTGAGCGTAGATGCTCCAACGTAGAAGAGGTTGAAGGTAATCAAGTGTAGTTTGTTTGTGTATTTCTTTTGGTCCGGCATGTAGGCTTTATTTATGTATTAGATTGGCATCGAGTGTTACGGCTTCAACTTGCGCCTCTATTTTCATTTGTATTTCTATACTTACACAGCTAAAAAGTTAGCCTTATGCTTCTTATCTTTCCATTTATTTTTGAGTCTTGGATGACAAGAGTGAGTACCTCTCAAGGTAGTTATTGTTATTTTGTTCGGTGTATATGTTACTGACTA
Organism: Platycarya longipes; assembly: GCA_036559045.1. Lineage (NCBI taxonomy): Eukaryota > Viridiplantae > Streptophyta > Magnoliopsida > Fagales > Juglandaceae > Platycarya > Platycarya longipes. The sequence continues at coordinate 11,910,418 of CM071796.1, read as the reverse complement.
ATTCATCCTTTTTTTCTTCCTTTCCATTCATTCGAAAACGAACCTATCAGTGTGTAACTTGGCTTGTAAAATGATTACCAGAAATTTTATAACTTCACTCGACAATATTAGGCATAACGTATCAGATTATTGATTTTCTTTTCTTCTGCATCTAGGAAATGGAGGGTAAAGCAATTTTAATGACCAAGTTGCTTGACAAACAACCCAACTCTAAGCATTGTAAGAGACGAATCTCCTTCCCTCAGTCTCTGTAAATAGTGTCTTGAAATTACTTATCAAAAAAAAAAATGTCTTGAAATTAGTTTTTCCTTCTTCTGATTGTTGATAGGATAGATGACTTTTTTTACAGATCTTTAACTATACTAAATGGTCTAACAAGTGAAGTTGATATTCAAGTTTCTTCCAATAATAGAGGTACACCTTTCAGAGAACTGTTTATTTGTTATCTTCTTGAACATATTGTTTAAGATGCATTGAATGATTTTTTTTTTTCCATACGAGGTGCTAAGTTGCTACAGAGGTGGAAATTACATGCATAAATGACCCTAACAATTAAAGAATATGACTGAGATGCCTTGGTCACAGATACACTTTGTTAAAGATGTCTAGTGCCACAAAGGCGTCTAAAATGATTTTTAGTTTTTGTTCATTTTTATTATATCCATGGTTTCTTTTGAGAGCAATTGCTCTTCAAAGGAACTTGTTCCAATGAATGTGAAAGAATATGTCTGGTACATTATTTATTCCAATTTTTTCTTTGATGTGGATTGCAAGCCCTACATTTTTTGAATGAAGGATGCACCCAAGATTCTTTCCCAGTCTTGAGTTTCTCTTGCTACTGTTTTTGTAATCTGGTCACCATGCTTGCAAATTATGTTTCTTGTATGATCATTATGTTTTCTTGCATTCTCACTTGAATTAGGCTCTTCTCAGATTTTTCAAACATTAGTTGCTCTTTCGAGGCTTTTTTTTTTCTGCATTTTTGCCTCATTGAGGTAGATAAGTCTATGACCATTTAACCAGCCAGCAGATCTATAAATCCAATTTATTGAAGTTTCATTCAAATGGGTCTGCAATGTTGTAACTCGCAAGTTCCATCAATCTTAATAAATATTTATCTTCATTAATGTTAATGTGATGATTAGTGGAACTTAAGGCACATTACTATTCATCAATCTCAATAAATTTGTATTATATACATTATTTGCAGAAATTGTTCTGCTAGCATACCAGTTTAGTTTTTTGGTTTCTTTTCTAAACTCATCAGTCTTTACTTTTAGCTACTGCCATAAACAAAAATATGAAAATATTGGATTTAACATATCATGCATGATATGCTGAAGTGATACTGTATCTAACCATAAACATTGAGAGTAGATCCTTGACTGAAAATAGTAATTGAAACTATTCTGGACAATGAAAGGTCTTTGCATACTGGGGTGGTGTTTAATATCTTCTATCTTCACCATGTTGCAATCATTAATGTTTTCACCTGAATTTGATACTATTTAATTCTTCATTAATTATGTGTTATATGAAAGCTTCTTCCACTTTCTAAACCCCTAATTGACAAGCAACTAATGAGAGGAATGACTTAATTGGCTAAAAAGTGAGGATTGCCCTAGATCATCACTGCTAAAGCTTGAGGATGCTTTCTTGCATTCCCATAATTTATAAATAATGGGTATTTCATGGGATAATTCGATGGTTCTTCTGCATCATATATCTTTTTGGGTTGTTAAAAGCAGATTAGTTTTACATGTGCTTTGAATACTAAGGTGCTCATTTTGTTTTGCCTTACTATGTTTTTATGCTTCTGTTGTTTATGTTCTCTATTTTTTTCTTTGCTATACTAATGTACCATTCCTTATTCTCTTTGGTTGTTACTTGTGCAATTAATACTCTGTGTTCATCTGATTAAGGAATATGGAATTAAAAAGTATTTAAGTATTCAGATTTTAGTTGAATTACTTCATTGGTAATGCTCATAATCTTTTTTTATTACATCAGTTTAATAACTTTGGATGTCTATTGTGTTTGTAAAAAAGAACATATAGTTTTATTTTAGGCCTTATTGCAACCCTTGAGTGCTTATTGCAACCCCAAAATTCTTGCCATTGTAGATTTCTTCAATGCTATATATAATTATGCAACTTACACAATCTTGAAGATATTAAATGCCTACAATTACAACTCAATTAAACATTAAGGTTAATGAAAATCAATCTTTTGTTGATTCAACGAGTCCAATATATTGATATCTCTTTAGAATTGCATATGATACACCCATATGGCATGCATACTTCAGTTAATGAAACTCTACTTCATTAGTAGACAATACGAGAGCTCAGATGAGGTTCCATGTCTCTGCTTCTATCACAGGGTTGGATTTGCATGTTTGAAGCATGTATTTGCATCCTGCAACTGCCTCTCCAACTGTCAAGTAGATACATTCTTGACCTATGTTTTCAACAAACTTTGACTTGTGCAACTTCTTCATCACCTCGCCTCCAGGATTCACCAATAAAAGCTAAACAGACACGATGGAGAAAGGAAAATTTATAACTTATAGGCATTATGAATAAGGGAATAGAAAGAGGGATGACATTGTTCTATGTCATGAAAAAGGTCGAAGAGTAAATAAATAAAAAATGTACCTTAAGCCCTCTTCTATCAACAGCCTTTTTGATCTCTTCAAGCATGCTAATTCCACTAGTATCAATGTTACCAACAGCTATCAAACAAAATAATATTGCATTTAGAGTTGGAGTTTTCAACTAGAAAGAGATTGTATTATTTCTTTCAATGATTTCCAAATCCATCACTTACCACTCATATCCATTATTACATACTGTAAGCACGTCTCCCCTGAAGATTTTATTCTATCTTCCTCTTCATCGATCCACCTCGCAATCCTAAGAGGCAAGTAGTAAATTTTGCTAGTTCTTTTTGCCCAAAACAGAAAATTTGTGCTTATTTACATTGATAGAAGACAAATTTATCTCATGATTACTAATAAATTAAGTGCTTTACGATAATTAAGCTTTTCACTTGAAAGGATCAGTGAGGCTCAAAATACATTTTCAATGACCAATGAGGCTATTTTATTCTCTCCATATAAGTTTCATCACCTATCTATCATACATAAATTATTTTTAAATTTTAAATTTTTATGTCCGGAAACAAATTATGTATTGAACTTGTAAAAGATCATAAATACCAATTATTTGCAAGTTTAAGAAATAAGAGTTAATAAATGCTGAAATTTGTTGAGACACATTATTGCAGTGGTAAGTACATTTTATATGATTGTGTAAAATTTTCTTAATTATAAAATATGATTTTAATTTCATACATATAACAATGTTCAATACAATAATTATGAGTTAATTTCTAATATACTATATTGAGTCACTGGTCTGTGAGGACTGATATATATATTTTGTCAAGGCATTGAATCAATATGAAATTATACATGCTATTAAAAACAAAAACAAGTTTCTAAGCAGTATATGTTTTATTTATCATATAGAACTGAATTTTTGATTGACTTGAGTTTTGTTGTGTATATATATAGTGTGGAGGAGTTTCTTTTGCACATAGTTGAGTAAGAAGGTGTTTTCGGACAAAATAATAAATATAAAAAAAAAAAGTGAAAAGTTAGAAGTTAGCCTTAATAGCAGTGTAGAAAACTTTAGCACTGATGGGAGTGGGCCTTGCATGCATGACTTTTGTCAAAATTAGTACTATGTAAAAGTAGACCTTATCAATTATTTTCCTAATTATCATGCAACAATCTAGACTTAATTTACCTCTCTCTCAAGTAGCTTGCACTGACAAAGTAAATGGGAGCATCAATTTGGAGTATGAGAACACCAGGAACATTGCTAGCATTTGGGTATTGTTCAACATTTCTGAAAATGGTGGAATTTGGGAGGTTTCCAAGCACCATGGTCCTTGGTCTGGCAATGAATAAAAGTACCCTAAGCAAAGATATTGCCATCTGCATAATTTGCACATTAAGAAATTGTAATCATTAAATTCTCCTTTTTTGGGAGTCAATAAGTAAACAAAAAGCATATTTGGTGATATGGGTGAGTGAGGGATTAAAATCATCTTAGACTCAATTGGTACATAAATAAACATATGAAGTAAACCCTACAACATTTATTTATGTATTGTAGGGTTCACTTCATGTATTTATCTCTCTCTGTCCCTCACTCGAGGCCTAAGATCTTAACTCGAATGTGAGAGGAAAGTGTTTCATACCGCAATAACTAGCCCAATCTCGACGCTGCCGAAAACCACTCCAATGTATGCACTAATGCACACAACAAAGTCGAATTTGTCAACCTGCCATAGATGGATGGCAGCTTCATAATCTATTAAACGGAGCATTGCAGATATGATTATGGCCGCCAACACAACAAGGGGAGTGTAGTGGAATAAGGGAGTTAGGAATAACAATGTAAACATGACAGCAATTGCCATCACAATGTTTGATGATGCTGTCTTGCATCCTGCGCTGTAATTTACTGCTGCTCTTGAAAATGGACCTAAAATTGTAGGAGAATGCTAAAATCATTAGCCAAAAGATAAAATTATTTAATTATTAGTATGAGGAAGAATAGGCTTTGAGCATTTGATTGATTATGATTATTATTATATATGCAGGGCAAATGAATGAAGCATGGATGCACCTGTGGTGAGGTAGCAAGAGGTGCAAGAACCAGCAATATTCATCACTCCGAAAGCAATCATCTCTTTGTTCCCATCAATATGGTAATTCTTGAACATTGCAAAGCTTCTTCCTACTGCTATTCCTTCCTGCACATAACCATAAGTAGTTCTCAATGAATAAGCCCAACAAGTATATATTTATTTAAATGGGATAGAGTATAAAGTTAGGATTTGAACTTGTGAAATCATCCCTTGTTCCAAAAGTTTAAGTTGATAGAAAGTGGTGGATTTTATTATTTTATATCTTAACAATCCCTTCATCATAAGCTATTAACCATGACAAAAAGAAAAAAAACCAGATATATATGTTGTGTTTGCAGGTCTAAAATTGAACTGAGTAAAAGATATGTTGTGTTTGCAGAGTCTCTGTACTCATAATCTGTCATCAATTCATTCAGAGTAGCAAAGAAAAGAAAAGAAAGCTGGGTGTCTCAATTCAATCAGAGTAGCAAAAGCACCGCGTGCTTACAGCGAAACCAATGACACCAGTGATGATGCCGGTTTTAATAGTTGCTTTGAGATAAGGAGAAACAAATTGTAGATCCCCCAACGACACTGGATTCAGCCCCTTCTTCAACTCTCCTACCTGAAAACCAAAAAAAAAAAAAAAAACTTTTCACATAATTCTTATCATTACCCAAATATCCTTTTATAGCAATTAAAAAAAAGTCGTGCGTATTTTCTGTTAACAAATAAAAAATAATATATTTTCTGTTAACTACAGGAAAAATGTTTAGAGCAACGTAAAAAAATTTTAAAAAAAAAAAAAATCATTGAGTGGGGACCCGGGGATTCTTACTACTTGAACCCCATGTTTCTCGGCATGGATTAGATAAACAATGAGGCTTCCCAGAACGACAGACGTCAATGGTGCCATCGCTGATATCCAAAAGAACTTTGGCTTTCTCTTACTCTGCATTTTGTGAAACATTTACACAAATAATATTATAAGATCATATTGTTTTCTATCTCAAAATGACACTTAAAATTTCTCTGTAAAAAACTAGAATACAATAAGGAATTAATTAAAATGAAAAGAATCGATCAGATTTATGTGTATTAATTTATGTATATTAATTTATGTATTTTATCCTGATCAAGTCATATATATAAATTATTATTTTAAGAAAAATAAGTATTTATAATGAATTATTTATTATAAGAATGATTATTTATAATGAAAATATATTATTTTAATATAAAATATTCATTTCACGAAAAATAATTGGCCATATGACGTGTATGCATGCATATGACGGCCTAGGGACTAGCATTAAGTTGTTATCGTGTTTGGTTTAGTGCGATGATATAATGAATGAGGGTCGATGGAGTGCTTGAAAAAGAAGAAAAAATCATCAGTTGGGTTAGTTTATATGAAAGAATTGCCCCGAGTCACCTTATCATGTTCTGCTTTATTTTATTATTATTTTTTACTTATTTTTATTATTATTTTTTACCTTTTTTTTATTATTATTCACAACTCTTTTCAGCATTTTTTAATACCCAAACATAACCTAAAATGGGGCAGGCAAGGACGTAAAATAATGCAATTTTTTTCAGTTTCCAAGTTATTTTCATGCTTCATATATGCTAGGGCTGAAAGCAAGTGCATGCTTAATTTCATTAAATCGTAATTGAAACTTTGCTTAACTTGGGGTGGGTGGGATCAGGTTAATGATCATGATTTAGGCCGGTTGAAGTAAGACACACGACACGTAAAGATATTAAAAGTTGAAGTGGGTTTCAGCCTAATGGAATTTTTTTTTTTAAAAAAAGAGAGAGAGAGAGAGAGAGAAAAATCTTGGTATAAGATACTGACGAAGAGTACTTTGAGAGAAATTTCCATATTCTAGTACTATTTATAAGTTGGTAGATAAAACATCAGTTATCAATATTGCCGATCATGCAACAAATTTCCCAAACAATAATGTATTTGACGCGTTTGTGTATAAACACTAGACTTGCAAACTGTTTTTTTTTTTTTTAAAGTATATATGAGAATATCAAAAATGAATTTTATATGACATAATTGGGTATAATTAATATTTAAGAATATGAATCTCAAACGAAAAAATTTAAAAAAAAAATTGCATCATGGAAAAATAGGTTATAAGATTCATCATGAGTACTTACAAAGTATCTGGTGCTGATGAGAAAGAAAAGGAAACAACATCCCAGAACACCGCTTTCCCATCTCCACTGTTAATATCCATCAATCATGAGATTAAATAATATTATATACAGAAAATGGAACGAAAATAATGATATAATTATATTAACGTGAATACTAGAGCTGAAGAATTTGAAAGTGCGCATCTGCTTAATTCTTTCTTGAAAAGAAATCATGAAATAAACTTCCTAATGATTGAACATCTCGTAATTAAGTCAATTAAGTATTAAATGATCTATTTTACCACAGCTAGCTAACGCGTAGTACGTTCTCCTATTTATAAAAAAACAAACAAATTAGTCATGCATCAATATTTGCAAGAGAGTGACAATATATATAGACCTAAATATACATATCACTACAAGAAAATCGATTTTTTACGACATTAGATTTCATTGCAAAAAGTAGAAAAGAATGCTGCAAAAAAATATTTGCAGCAAAAACAATCATTTTAACTGCAATTTAAATGTCACAAATACCTGTTTTTCTTGTAATAATATATTATATTTTCTTTTTCTTTATTATATCCATAAACTACAAAAAAAAAAAAAAACTACTTATTTTATAGTCAAATCAATTAGTCGCAAATATTCTTTTTGTTATAATTAATTATCACAAAAATTGATTTTTCTTATAGTTGCGCTGCTGAAGTTGATTCGATCGAGTTGTTTCAATATTGCGAAATGGTAAAAGCGCAACCTACCTCGTGTGTTTGGCTAAAGACAGAACGCAACACTGACACAAGATCTGTTGCATGCGTGAATTGCTTGAGGCCAAGGATTTCTTTAAGCTGTTGCAGGCACACCACTGTGGCTGCTCCTGCCATGAACCCTACTATGGTTGCATGCGATAGAAAATCCACGATAAACCCTAGCCTTCACCCATGCACCAATTTTATATAAGAATATATATATATAGATGAATATCACAGTATAATTCATGTATGAATGTTCTAAGAAATTAAACAAACAGAGAACAGAGAGAGAGGTCAAGCATAATACGTTTCCTTAAAATGACTTTTCTTGCCCAATTAAGTGGTTAATTATTACTTAAATTTTCTGCGAATTTAGGGGATCTATTATTTAACACATGACTAGCACGCCATGTCCAGATAGCAATGCTAAAGTAGTTTTTGTTACTTATTATCGTTCATCTTACCAAACTTGAAGATGGGTACGTTAAGAAAAAGGAGAAACTTATTGATATAATTATCATTTTCTGGACTATTCTTATTATGCCATTATATACTCGATTCTTTTTTTTTCTGATGGATTAGACAATTCTAACCTTAATAAGCCTAAAGAGGCTTGGAAAACACCGGCGAAAAATGTGGCCGTGAAAGCAAGGTGAAGATAGAGCTTAGGATTCTCCTTAGCATTAACTTCATTCCCCAACATTGAAGCCAACAGAAGCGATGGAACAGCTACAGTCCCCACAGCCAAGTCTCGGGAGCTGCCCATCATCGCATAAACCAAAGGTGGAACAAAGCTCGAATCTGCATTTTTTTTACAAATAAAATAAACAAAAAATAAAATAAAAAACAATTGAAAACTAGCTACTTGATCATGAGTTATATATGAATATTTTATAAAAAAGCACTCACAGAGGCCAAGAATAGGAGGCAAATTGGCAAGGTTTGCATAACTGATACCCTGAGGGATTGCCAAACTAGCAACGGTGATCCCAGAAACAAGATCAGATTTGAGGAACTCAAAAGAATAGAGAGGCGCCCATTGGAGGATTGGGAAGAAGTAGTGCAGTCCTAGCATAAATTTCCTTGATGCTGGCTGCTTCTTGAACTGCCTTAATGGGTCATCAGGAAAGAAAGTCTCTTTGAGAGACCACTTTAATGACTTCACAAACGGTTGTGGTGGTGGAATAGCTACTCTGTGCGTGCCCTCCATGTTCATCAAATTTGAGTTTGTATTTTTTGTACTTGTTAGTATTGTGAGAATTAATGGAAAGGATTTGCCAGGAGCGCCGTGTATGTGGAGCTTTATATAAAAGATTCTGTTACATACAGAAAATTTTGCACAATAATTATATAAAAATAAGTTTCCAATTCCACGTCAATTAAAATTAAAATTAAAATTAAAAATTAAAATAATTATTTGTCCAATACAAATAATATTGAAAACAAAAAAGGTTGAATTAATGCAAAACACAATTAAAAATAAATTGTAACTCATTTTCTGTAATTTCTATACAAAATGTTTTGTAAATATATTTTTCTTATATAAATTGGTCTCTAGAATTTGAATGCTTACCTAAATGGTCCCGCCTAGGAGAATGATAGTGTCTGGACGCGTTCACATGATGTGATGGCTTTTTGTTTCATAAGTTTTTTGAGGAGCCCACCTCGATCGTTCGTGATGATTTATTTTCTTGTTCAGAAATTTCCTCCCTAATGTGAAAGATCATGGCACATGCATGAGGTGGCAAATATCCCAGAAGTTGTGTAATATTGTATCCTGTTTTATTCAAGAGATGGATGAAGATTAATGCAGCTAGCCTTTCCTAAAGCCATTAATATTGTTGCATGCCCGAGCAGCTTGCAATGTATAGGTTTTATAATTCTATTAGATGGCTGATTTGGAGACACTCTTAACATAATTTGACGTGTTTTCTGAAGTACTAACTACTATTTCTTCCATTTCAAAAAAAAAAAACTACTATATCTTCAGAAAAAAGATTAGATTTGCAAACTAGTGGTCACATCATTAATTGGCAAACCGTTCGATCAAAATTCTATGCATCTTATGCCACGTGATCAGGTCATGTTGTTTGCTCGAAACTATCTTCCTCTGTTTAACCCTCAAAAGTTGCTTTAATATTTTATAGTAGTAAAAGATCGCTAGCTTTAATTCGAATGTCCATAAATATTATGAGGTCTGGAGGAGAAACCGGCCATTTGTTTTTTTGACCCAAAAGAAGTGACGGTCTTTTCCTCAATCATATCTTTGAGTCAAAACTTGAAACGTTCGGAAACTGCCGTTAGACCACCACCAGAAAACTGTGATTCGGAAACTTGAAACGTACGTAGGTTCTAATTATTTTCTGACACAGGTGATCATGAGGAATCATGCTAGCCAGTTGACTATTTGAGTACTCTCCTATAGACAATATATAAAAATTCTATGTATTGTTATTTTGCCCTCTCATGTATACATATAATATGGGAAATGTTACTATATCATTTTATTTTGTCTTCTTATTTTGATTATTTATTTATTTTATTTTTATTTTTATAATTATTTTTACTTAATGTATTAATATTTATGCTATTTTTTATAAATATTTAAAAATGTCTAAAAATGTTTGAAATGAAAAGTAAAAAATTTGAAAAGTGCAAATTAATTACACTAAAAGCACACCAAATGAGCAAATTGAAAAGACATAATAAAATTACTCATACATATATAGTGTTTAGATACCTCAGTAAGTTACATTACACAAGCTTGCACAACCGTTCACAACGGTTCCGAATCCCAAATATATTTGAGAAAACTTGAGCCAAATAGTTTCCCATAGCGGATGTTCTCGACAACCAAATAACATTGGCACAATATTGCAATTGTTGGTTGCTGAAGATTGTCAATGAGGCACCTCAAATATTCATGTTCAGCATTGCTTGCCTACCAAAGGGAAACTACATTTGGATTCTCCTATGCTAAACCCACAAAATGTGGCCCACGAAAATCATTGTTAAATAGTATCACAGGCCGATGGTGTACACTGAGGTACATGAACTCCACATCCAACTCTCTCTCACTAAAATCCATAATTGTGCAAATATACCCTGATGTCAGACACCACAAGTTGCTCTCCCGACATGACTAAAATGAAAAAAAAGCCATACTTATGAGTAGAACCAAAACCTTTTTTGTTGGGAGCAATTGATAGATATTGTTGGCGCCCCAGCCTATTCTTGGGATTTAACGTAAACTAGAAGCATTGGGGACACATAACACGAGACTACACACCCCTCGTTCATAACAAGTATAAAATGCATGCACCTATCTTACTAACAGTGTACAATAATTATCACAACGAAAAATCATTTCTAACCAGATAGACAAAATAACTAGATAATGTCATCAATCACATGAAAATCACTAGTGCAGCTATCCAAAAAGTTTTAAAACAATTGCACCTCAAAAGATTATATCAATGTTCAAGTTCCCAAAAACACTAGGAAACCTTAAGATCTATAGACACTTAAATATTATTATCTTATATCAAAATAAACTGAAACCCATGTAAGGGTTATCACTTTAAGATAGGACTCCCACTGGGCTAGTCCTGCTTAGCCCATCCTTCATGTAGGATCCTCCTAAACTCTTCAAAAAGCTTCATAGTCTTAATCAAAAACTCATCCACCTCCGCCAGCCTCTCATGCGCAGAGCACATCAAGGGCCCTCAGAGCTCTTCGGGGTCTCTAGAGTCTTCTTGGGAAGCGACCTCTTGTGCTTTCTCATAAAATCATGCAATCACTTCTACCATCCCGAAAAAATAATGATAGTTGAAACTACAAGAATGAGATTTTGATAAATCTCAGTAAGTACACAGATAACATAGCACAAGTATTATAGGCATATAAAAGTAAACGCAAACAAATGTATTAATCATGAACAATGAGACTTATGACTTAACTTATGCATCATACACTTTTATGAAGAAGACCTTCATGCTTCTTTGACTTTTTTTTTATGCGTATTCATAACATTTCATATCTTTCATAACTTTCATGTCATACTCAACTTTTCAGAACATTTCATATCATTCGTATCATTTTTAGGTTCATAATCTTCCTTGTCATGACTTTCATATACTTATGTGCGTACCTCACGGCTCCCCTATGCACCATGTATTCCCTGTTAGTTACCACATCACTCTACTACTCTTTTAGTCAAGGTGACTACGTCATGTTCATAATTTTATACTGCAGTAGGCTTATTTTGCCTTCGCCGTTCTCGACACCTACTTCCTTTAGGTGCGACTTCGCTCCAGAAATCATTTCATAGGAACCATTTGAGACCTGTCAACTATTCTTCGTCGACCCAGAGGTTTCACTCGACTTTAAACACTCTTAAATTAACAGGGAATTCCACTAGGACATTTCCTCGTCCTAAATTTTGGGATTCTTATAAAACACAAGACTCTTTCTTTTGAGAATCTTGACCCAAAAACATGAAATCATATGACTTGGACTACATGCAAACCCTTGACTCACTTATGCAAGCATGTAATCATGAACATGTGAAGCATGCATATTTCAATCATAACTTCAAAATATTAGAACATGCAAACATAAATTCTAATCATGAAAGTATAGTCAATCAATCTCATGAAAGCATCACATAGCTAGGCCAAGGCCTAAAAAGAGTCAAGGCCAAACCCTTCAAGCCTTACTACACGTTATTTCCCTTCATCACATCATACCAACTAATGCATCCTTTAGGCATTTATCGAAAACACATTCCTAAGCTACAATAGAAGTCTAAGCTAAAACCCTAATACACTCATATCATGGTTTCCTTCATCAATCAACATGACTTATTCTCATTCTATTTAAACATATATATACCCGAACTACATTCTAGGGCAAACAATGAAATTAATCCATGAATCACCCAAGGAATTTCAGTAAATAATCATACCTCCATGCATGAATCAAAAGCAATATCTTTACCTCAAAAATAGGTCAAGGCCGAACCTAAAGTCTCATTAGAACTTCATTTTTCAACCAAAATTCATTCATTTTTCACCCAATCCTTAAGGCTGAATTCACTATAAATCATATCACATAATAGTTCTCCAAATAATCAATATTAATCATCCAAATACCCTTAGGTTTAACCTTAGAATATCCTTGAGAAAATATAGTAAATAAGCAAGGAAAGAGATAGGAAAAAAATAGGCAAACAAGTTTACACATCATATACAAATAATACCAAAACTAAGTTAAAAGCATACTTACAAAAGTATCCAAGAAATATAAGTAAGAAATTTGAAAACAATCAAGAAGAAGATCAAGATTTAAACTCGAAAATTCCTAGATTTGAAATCTAGAAGAGAAAAATGTGTTTATTTTCCAAAAAAAACATTGTTTTCCTTCAAGACATGCTAGGGACAAATCTCCTCCAAGAGAAAACCCTAGTTTTTACTTTTATTTTCAAAACCATGTCTTGGCCCAAGTAAATCTCCATTTTCTCTTCGTGTAAAAACTTCAAAAGTCTAAGATTTTGTTATTCCTTAATTTTTACATGAAAGTGTGTATATGTGTAGGAAAATTCTTGGGCCAAAACTTTTAGAGGAAAAGAACTCTTTCAAATCCTTGCATGGCTTTTCAAAAACAAGATTTCGAAATACTTACCTTGAGTAAAAAATGTTTCTGAAAAATTCACGTCGAAAATCACACGAAAAGATCTCAAATGAATGCACTTGGTTAGTGAGAAAATGAAAGAAAATTTGAAAGCATAGAGAGGGTGTCTTGGCCGAATTCTATAAAAAATGAAGAGACAAAGATGGGAATGATAAAAGCTTCCCAAATTTCAGCTAGGGCTTTCTTATACTCTCTTTTATTTCAAAACATGCTCCAATGCATGTAAAACACATAGCAGGTTGCTTCCAAATCTTTTTAAATATGATGAGATTTACTTGAGAAGCCAAAAATGCATGGCATCTTTTCGAATTCTCTCTCTCTCCTATGGCCGATATTTTCTTCCTCCGAATTTACCATTTTAACCCTCAAATATTGCCTAAGACAAAAATCTAAAAAGGGCATTTTAAATAACTAACAAAAATCTACCTTTTTGGGTTGCCACTTGGCATGACATGGGTGAGGGTGGTTTGCCATTTTCCTAGATAGCCTTTTCACTTCCCCACTCAACTCCCTCTTACACGCCTAGCACACTCTTGGTCCCCCACAAAATCCTTCCTTTTAGCTTCCCCATGTAGGAAACTTCCTTGGAAAGGCAAGAAACTTGTATCTTGCATTACCACTTGTTTAAAAGAATCTAAGAAGTCCTTTAGGCGCAACTTTCATGCAATAGCCGGCCATCCACTTTCTTTTGGGTCTTTAGGCCTTGCTTCAATCCTCTTGGGCCTATTTTCATACCTTACACAAGATAAAAAAGAGTCCAATCCACTAATACTTAGTATTTTCTTCAAAAGGCTTTCTTTATTATCATCTCTTCTCTTCTCTTCCTTTATTTTTTTCTAAGACACCAAATACCTCAAAATAAATCAAAGGAATAATCATCTAATCCTATTATGGAAATATAAATTCTTCCCACGAAAAATCGGGATGTCACATATATAACTTAAAAACATCTTAGTTATTGTAGTTTTTCCTCTATATGAGTGTGTGTTCATTATTAAAGATATATTACAGGACTTGAAGTAAAAAATCAATATTTGTACTAGCTCAAAATGGTCAAATAATACAAATTTAACATTATTCTACAAATAAATTATAAGACTAGAAGCAAAGGATAAAATTAAGTGAACAAAAAATAAACTTCTTTATAATTGAATCAGATTGAATGTTGAAAAGCCTCTATAATATAGAGAGTAATAGCCATGTGAGATTTGTTGCCTTCACTCCAAGAAGTTGTAGCATATATTTTACTAACAAAACCAATCAAAATAAGCTAGCTAGTGGAGGACTTGAAAGGAAAAGAATAAATAAATAAGATAAATGAGGTTATAAATTTACTAATAGCTTGTAAAAAAAAGATTGAGATATTTTTTTGCATCTTATGAGATGTGGAAACAAAACAAAAACCAATATGACTATATGAGAATGTGATATTTTATTTATGATAAAAAAATATTTAAGTATGAAAAAATTGTTGAGAAATTGAAAAGAAACCTAGAAGACTAAGTACTAAGTGAGAATTTTAATTTTTTTTTGCAAGATAAAGCATCTTATATTGAGGACATTTAAAAAAAAGACTATATATTAAAACAAGTTTATGTAGTTTTGCGGGATCCATGGCCCCCCAGCCCTAAACATAGGTCCACCCATAACTACACTACACCTTATCTCCCACTACAAGTCAATAAATCTTGTCTCAATCCTTTATTTTCAGGCATCCCTATATTTTATAAATAAGATGATATACTTAAATGTATTGTGGCACCCCGTTCCCTATGTAATGATCATGACCAGGTTTCGTTGTACTAGGGGTGCCAGCCAAGCAGTCAACACCTAGGATTTGATTGCGTTAGGCTTATCTCATTCGGATGGAAGTGCACATTTGGGATATAGGTATAAGATCGGAGCAGAAAATATAGAGGTTTAATTAGGAGTATACCAAAGTCTAAAACACATTTTAAAAAACATTACTATCATTTCTTATAAATTTTAACATAGAGTTAAATGTAACCTAAAATGGTATATTCATCATCTAATAAGTGGCAGATCAAATACAGTTGGCCGCCCATTTCCAAAACTCTAAGTACAACTACCTAAAATGATGCAGGGCACCTATGATAGAGATAAATATTCAGGGTTTGAGTAGGAGTAGGGTCGGCTCTTCCTCGTCAAGCATCAATCCTAATTCTAACTTTGTATCAAATTTTGTGGTTTCGAGAGTGAAACCATAGATAAGTTAGGTAGCTATCATAAAAACTGCTAATCAGAAATAATGATATGGAAGATGCAATGAACATTTCATGTCAATAGAAATAAGACATACACACGCACACACATATGTGTGACTAGGAATCACCCACATGGGCATAGACACATGGGTTCGTAGAACTTGATGACGAATAACTAAACATATATTTACATAAGCATAGCAAGGAATCGCCCTCTAAGGAGTTACTTTCTTGTGCATTGTATTTTAGAGTATGAATATTATTTACGCAAAGAATCACCCATCACTCTAGTAGATCATATCCATAAAATCATATCAAATTCACCTTGCATGATTTACAATGAAGAGATACATCACATAAATATTTGTCACACATACATTTCTTTGCCTGATGGACAAACAAGCGATGAGTTGCTCCACCATCGGTAAAATCCCTTCTACATGATCATGCAGACCAACTTGACTCTCACACATAGATAACATGTTCACTGGAGAACGTCTACCTTGCAACCAACTCCAAGACACCAACACATGATACGTCGAGATTTTGCATCCCAACTATCATGTGAGACCAACACGATACTACGTCACTCTAATCATTCACAAGGAATCCCTCTACCCATTTAAAGCTTGTGGTAATGTCTCGCAAGAATACACACAAAAAATTACACAGAGATATAGATACATACATTAGGATCACGAATCAGTGAAAAACAACAACACATTCAAAGTCGCAGAAAACAAGAAGTGAATATAAGATTAAAATAATGATCCAAAACAAATTTATTTATGCCAAAAAAGGGGAGGTTACAGAAAATGAAAATGCGATCCTCACATCCCCGATCCTATTTAAGAAGCTAACTTGCCTTCGAGCTACTTGATCGTGTCAGTCTTTGCTTTCTCAAAAGATTTTGGCTTAACGAGATCTTGGTAACTAAAATTGTAAAAGTGAGATTTTGTCTTATATCTAAATTATTTTTATAGGGTGGGACTATTAGACATCCTTTTAATGCATCTCTGACTCCAAGTATGTTTGAACATAAGTCTTTCAGAATTGACTGTCACACTACAGGATGATAAAGACAAATGACCAGGGCATTCCACATAGGCATGTTCATCCAGATTCCAAATCTGGAACCCAGATGAATAATTTTCTTAAACCTCTTAATTTTTTTTTCAAAACTATTAAAAACTAAAAAAAATTAGAACCGGACCGAATATAACCCAACTAGGATGAACAGGTCTAATTTCACGTGGCGTCGGGACATATCTTTGGGTTATATGACTTCTCAAGTCATAATACCTCTAGCAAACCCACTCCAGATGTGACCCTTCAGATGGAATATTGATTTCTGTGGATGACATTATCACTTTTCTAAGCATCTTTTGTATTATTCTAAAAAACTCTCATATCTGCCACAGTTTTTCCTTGACCATTACTCGCCCTTGGAATGTAACCCTTCCTAAACGTGGCTGAGTAGCTCTTGTATCATTATAGCCACTAGCCTCTTTAACTCCTCATTCTGAATTGGCTGGTAGGCGATTTTTCTAACTCGCATACCATACACGCATTTTCACATCGTCTGAGACATATCTTATAAGATATCTACAAGGTACTTGCTCACTCACATGTTGGACTAGCTTCACTTTGTAGCACCCATACCAATCTTCTTCACCAACCAATGGAGTATTCCTCATCTTTCTTTTCACTCAACTGCTTTGATGGTTTGTCCCCTTCTGCTGGCAGGATTCTCACATGTATCCTAATTTTTAGTTTGTCTTTCTTCCAAATGTGCAAAGAGAACAGAAACTACACTAGCACTAATAAAATCATTCTGCTAGCCAATTATTGTGTTTGCCTCTGTTATCCTTATAAGAACTTGAAACTGGATGAATTTAACCAATAACAATTAGAGGGGCTCCAACATTGTGTGTTCAAATATGACTTTTGAGTTCTAAGATAATTTCAAACCACCCATGGATGACTTCATTCAATCTCTAAATGAAGCTTTTAATTAGGCTAGTTCTATATTGTACCAATTCTCTTCTTCTTTTGATGAATTAATATTAACTTGAAATTGTAGTTATGACGAATCATGACCCCAAGGAAAGATATGCTTTGTAGACTAGACATTGAAAGTATATTGAATTTTAGATGACAGCAATTTTTGAAAGCCTTTTGTATTCTTAAATGTAGCACTTCCTTTACATCCTTTTTTTTCTCTTTAGTATATTTATTAATTAGAAAAGTCATCAAACATATAATGACTAGAGGGAACATAATAATAATAAAAAGCCACTTAATTTTTGCATATATATATTTTCAAAACTTTCAGAAAAGCTTTTTTTATTGTATAAACCTTACTTTGTGTGACAAATTTATTTATTTTTATATATCTCTATTCTTTTAATTGATACAAACCTGCATTACAAAAAAAATATATGAGAATGAAATTTGCGTAATTCAAAAAGTTTTGTGTTCATTTGCTTTGACTCTTTTTTGGGCAACTTAGATTGTTGTGCCTAGTATAAAAGGAAAATATTAGATAAATGACATTTCTATGTGACCTTATTAATGAGTTTTGTCTGTTGTTGTGAAGCAATTGTGACTATTATGATGACTATGTGATGTTTACTTTTTTTTTTTTCTCATTTTTCTAAACTATTCATTGTGCGTAATTATACCAATAGTTGAGACATAATTGGCTAATGAAGGAAGTTTTATTGATGTAAACTAATTTTCTTGACTCGTAATTATTACATAACCTAGTAAACATTCAAGCTAACCATGTTTTCAATGTCACATATAGTTAAATATATATTTTTTAATATATGTTTATTATCTTATTAATATGGCAAATGAAAAGTGATAGTGCAAAGATGAATACGAAATTATAGAAGAACCAAAAGTTGAAATGTGTTTTGACCCAAAAGAAGAATTAAGATCATAGTATATGAAATAAGCAAAACAAGCCAGAGTTGAGATAGTAAAGAGAAGTTCTACAATTGAGAAGGATGGAAAGTTAAGATTCTTCATGCTTATATGAATGCAAGAATGAATATCTAGAAGCACAAATTCAAAGAAATGTGGGTGCAAGGCTATTAATGCTACTCTACATGCAAATGAAATGTTTACTTTGTCACGTATTTGCTTATATTCATGCTTTTAAGTCTTAGCAAAGCAAGGTTTTTTTTTTTCACAAGAAGTTAAATTCTCGCACTAAAATGATACTTGAAGTAAATGACATGATCAGAATAAGGGTGTGCAAAAATTTAAAATCTCTTTTTGTCGGTGTAGGGGTTATCAAAATTATTTTTCTAAAAAAAAAAAGGATATCACAAATAACTTCATGAGATAATGCTTTGGCTGGGAAGGGGTTTTCTTATTTGATGGATGTTAGTAATAAAAATATATTGAAAAATGCATTTTGAATGGATGTTAGAAGTAAGATTGCTTAGGAATATTTTGGGGATGTAAGAATATTCTACACTACATATTTGACAAATGCATACAAGATGATATTTGCTCCTTTTATGGGGATAATTTATCATAGCCAATCAATTTTACTTGAATGTAAGCTAATATTAAGACTTTTGTATGGCTATTTAAGGCATGGTTAGATTTTATGAGCAACCAATCTCCAAATACAATATCACTAACAAAGATAAAGAAATACAAAATGCAATTATAAAGGTCTTTCTGACATCCAATGCATTCTGTTTGTGGTATATTATGAAAAATTATTGGGAAAACTCAAGGCAGGCTTTGGGTATGAAGCTATTTAAAGTTGTATACAAAAGTATGTATATCATTCTTTAACTTGTGATGAGTATGAGGAGCATTGGAAGTTACTACTCACAAATTATGACTCTACATGGTTGGATTGACTATATTTTAAAATGTGTCTTTGGGTACCAACCTATGTTAAAAATAATTTTTGAGCTAACATGACTGCAACGCAGCAAGATGAAATTATAAATGTCTTTTTATGGTTATGTAAATTTCAAGACAACTTTGAAACAAATTATTGAGCAATATGATAATGACTTGAGACAAAAGGTTAAAAATGAGATTGTTGCTTATTTTACTTCCTTAAATACTCAATTTTCAAATATTAGCGATTATTTCATTGAAAGACAACTATAAAAAATATGTACTAACACCAAATGTGACTAAGCCTAGGATGCGTTTCAAAGAATTCTATACTATTGTGCTAATTTAATTAAGTTATACGAAGGAATATATACTTATGATGTGTATGATGAGGTTAAAATGTGCAATGAATTAATAAGACGGGTAAGTTTAAGGGTTACATATAATGAGGATGAGTTTGAATTAAATTGTATTTGTCTATTGTCTGAATTCATAAAGATGATATATAGACATGTACTCATGCTCTTCGTACCTTAACTTAATTAAATAAGGATAAATGCTTCTCAGAATATATCATTGATCGTTGGAGTGAAGATTTGCAGTTGAAATATATACTTGTGAAGAGAAGTTACGATAAATTTGTTGAAAATCCAAAGGCACAACATAAGTGGGAATATATATATATATATATATATATATATTGATGGCCATATCAATGGCAAAATAACTTCTAATTATTTTTCTAGCACTTTTTTAGAGGGAAATAGTGTTAAGATAGCCTTATCAAGGTAAAAAAATAAAATGAGATCGCCATTAAAAAGAAAATGGTTTACACTGAAAAAATTAGTGAAAACATTAAAAACACAACACAATCAACAAAATAAGATTAACTATAAGTTTTGGTTTGTGTTTGTTAAATCATATGTATATCATTGTTTACATTTATCTCTAACATTTTTTCATCGTCATGGATTATCATAACTATGCCCAGTTATCTAACCTAAATCTCGAATTCATCTCTCGTCTAATTTTAATGCTCCATCGATTGTACTATCAAGAATGAAGATATTGTTTGTCCACAATATATTTTAGTATTTTTGTTTTAACATGTTCTTATTAGTTTGTATTTTTCAATAGACGCAACCTCACATTTTGGCTTGTGTGGATGAAAGCATTTTTTGTTCTTCTATTAGCAGAGATATAAATATAAACACTCTTGAGTATTTTTAAATACATTTTTAAATTTATTTTTAGTCAGTTGAAAATGAAGTTAACATCATATTTATATGTAGATTTGAAACTTTGATATGATTATATTCATTATTGGTTGAAATAGAATAGTTTTTAATTTGTAGTCAATTTAAGACTATGTTGTGAGTTAGAATTGTTGAAACTTATTTATATCATATGAATTATATATGATTGTGATAAATGGGAAGAGATTGTATTTTGAGTAATCATTAATATTGTGAAATTGGTGTACTTTGTTGAAAAATGTGTATTTTATACAAGTTGTGAGTACTAATTTAATAGATCAATCATTCTTTTATACATGTATTTTTTGATTTTTACTCATAATGCTATTGAATGCTTTTGAATGCCCGTAACATATTTAATAATATTGTTGTTAATAATTATTCAAGATCTTGTTGACATGTAGTTTTTAGCTTTATTCTGTTTTACAACTTGTAATTGATGGTATTAATCGGATGTAAGCATATTGTGTATTAGGTTTAATGGTTATAAGCATATTTCTAGTATATTGTGTAATTGGTGTAATGTAAGAAATGATTGTTGTGGCAATGGAATACATTTTTTTAATAAAAATATATGAATATATGTTTCTTGTGTGGAGGGATGTTTGTTGCATGGTTGATCATAGTCCAAACACTAAGGAGGATTTCCAAAAACTTGAATGCAGCAATATAGAGGAAAAAATAGCATTTTAATGCAATTTAGAACAATTTAACAACAGGTGCATTTTCAATAACTCAATCCAAAACTTAAAATTAAAATACTTTACAAGGAGATTGAGTTGGGACTTAATTTCAAAACAATTTAAATAGTTCTAAATATTGGACATATGTTTACATTTGATATTTTTTTAGAATAAATATATATTCATTTTTTTATTATCCTCTAATCATCTCATGATGTGATATTAGATGATAAATTCACAAGTAAAATATCATAAATAGTCTCCAATCATTTTATTTCACATCATGAGATGATGATGAAAATTAGATGATAAGTATTATTATTATTATTATTATTATTATTTTAACGGGTAACTAGTTCTTCCATTTTCCTTCTTAAATTTTGATAACTAAAATTTTGAAAGTGATATTGCTATGTGAATATTCCCCACCTTCTCCTTTTATTTCCCCTCCAAGAGGCATTATACTTATAAAAAAGCCATCATACACTTTATAAAATTTCATTGTTGATTTATATGTACACTAAAAGCATTATCTTTGTTATAACATCACCTAAACCATACCAAAGAAGTATAATTTATTAATAATTCTACTAATAATTCAAAATCCTCCAAAGCAAACATATTTTCCTAACCTTTATATATGATTTACACAATATTAATATTTTTGACAAATCCATAAAGGTCAGACACTAGAAGAAATCAAACTAATACAATAAGAGAAAACAAATAGTTCAAGATCAACTGATTAACACAATATATTTGTGCAATAATTAATTTGTCTTTATTCTTGGGATCAATAGATAAGGGTTTCATGGTGAAAAGGGATTTGAGAAGAGATAGAGAGAGTAATTATTAAGAAAGAGCACTCGTTCAATGCATGATGATAGACTTGTTAGATGAAGAGACTTTGTCACAAATTGAAGATCTGATATAGAGGGAGAAGATCTTATATAGAGAGGGTAAGTTTGGTGTTAAACGAGTGTGGAGGGGAATGTTTGGGTTGAAGGAGTTTTATATAATTTTCTAGAATTTTTTGAATTGAAGCAAGAGTTATTTAATTTATCTCGAAAAGTAATGAGACTTAAATATGATGCCATGTAAGACTAATTGTTTAATTTCAAAATTAAATTAAATGCTGAGATCACGAATCTAGTAAAAATCTTGACTTATTTTAAACACTGATATTGATCATTATAATCTTTAATCAACAACTGAGCAAGGGTTGGAGTTATACTTATGGATGCCTTATGAGGACTTGTTATGGTAGCTAGTAAGAAAGAAGATGATGTTCAAGTGCCTAAAAACATTGAATTACTAACTATGCTTTGGGGAATGCATGCATATGGACCTTGCAGATTTGATAATTGAGAGTGACTCGTTAGTAGTGAAGGAAATACAATCTGTTCAAAAGGTTAAAACTATAATAAATTTTAGCAGCTTTAGGTTCCAACATGTCAGGAGATAGAAAAATGAATTAGTACACATATTAGCAAATATGCTTGAAATTTAGAATATATTGCATTGTGGTGAGTGGAATTCAACACTTTATTACACAAGTTATCTAGGTAAACAACCAATTGTAATCTTATTTGATATTTAACAAAAGAATCTTTTACTAATTGAAAAAAGAGATTAACTATTGGTGGCTACAACATAAACTCTTAATCACATATTTTTATTTTTATTAGAAAAAGAGACGGGGCCACAAGTCTACGAGTGACCCCTTCCCAGTTTTATTAATAGCCCTCACTCATGGAGAAAAAATATTTTGGTAACAAGCCTGACACCTGAGATTTACAGATAAACAATAAAAACATCTCATTCATCAAAAATGAAAAAAAAAAGCCAATACAACAATATAATGACCAAAACAAAATAAACTAAACAAGCCTAAAGAAAAAAAAAAAGAAAAAATAGATTAAGGCAGAAAACATTGAAGACTCGCTTCGTTTAGACTAACAATTCCAACATCTGAGGCAAATTCTGATCACCTACATAACAAATTGATCTGCCTTCTTCTCCTTGTCTTGCCAGAAAATCCGTCGCTTGGTTCCCTTCATGAAATTGATAAACAAAAACAAAATTCACTCCTTAAAGCTCATTGAGTAGGTCCTCCCAAAAACCCCATAATTACCATATCAAACATCTACCATTTAATAACCAATCCACCACCAACTAAGAATCACTCACAATGACTATATTAAATAAATTAAGTCTTTTACACAAAATCATTTTCCCTTGAATAACTCTCAATTCAATTTCATTATTAGTACCATAGCCAAAATGAGTGGAGAATGCCCCTTGGACCCTACCAAAATTATCCCTTATCACTCCCCCCCCCCCCCCGGCTGCTCCCCAAATTCCTCCGGCAACTTTCATCGTAGTTTGATTCCATCCAACCAGAAAGAGGTCTCTTCCAAGCAACCAAATGGTGTTGATGGCATGTTTGAGCAGGCTGCGACAAGCCCAAATTACACAAAATTTGTCCATCGTGCAAAGATAGAGACTTCGATGCCAAAATCTCACTTTCTATCAAGCGAATCCAGACTTTAACCGGCCACCAAACTTCTTCAGTAGAATGCATCCCTCCGCCTGACACCTCCTAGCCCACAATTTCCATGTTATCATACAAGGAATTAACCCGAATAAACTTCTTTTCATTGTGGACCTCTTAGCATAACAAAACCAACTTGTCATACGTGCCCACCAGGAAGACAACCTAAAATGCGGTATACCCAACTTGTGGCTAGCTTTTTCCATATCTGATGCGCCACCTCACTGCCATTCAAGATATGATCTATAGTTTCACAATCTTTAACTATACAACAATCACAAGATGAAGCCATAGATATACTCCGACTTTGGCTCATCCACCACTCGTAATCACATATTTACAATAAGCTTATAACTGCAAATGAATAATGGATGCAAGTACAATGTGCACAAGAAGGAAACAACTTTGAATTTTCTATTATTTAGTATAAACAAGTTGATTAACTTTCCATCATCCATTGCTTTCTTAATGATTTTTTGTAAAAGTTGTTCCTAATTGTCAAATTAGTCATATCAAGCAAATCTTATGTTTGCTATCTTTTTTGGTGTCTTTGTACACTAATTATACATTTAGGAGTGTGTTTGTTAACTTCTCTTTCTTTTTTATAATTAACAATTTTCCAAATTCCAACATCCTCCATTCATTCTCTCCACTTTTTTGGTTTCAACAATTTTCACAATCGAGTTACTTGAAAAGAAAAGGTTGCATCAACCTCATTCTTATCAAATAGAAAACTAACTTAAACAGGTTTTGATATTAAGTCTTCTATCCACGTACAACATTGAATAATACTGTGGATAATGTACTATATTTGAGTTATACAATGGACAACTCAAAATCCTAATTCTTGAATTATTTGTTAAGAATGTCTTTAGTAGTGCCCATTAACCAGAATTACAACATTGAGATGTGCACATGCATGCTACTGAGTGGAGCTGAGGACACTAGTGTTGAAGCCATATTCAAATCAAGATAATGTCTAGTAAAGTCAAATTAATGTGAGACTTGATGATGACATATAAGTTGATCAACTGTATAGTATGCTCTAATTGTATTGCAAATTGGAAATATGTTCGAATCAAGTTACAAACCATGTCATCAATGAAGTATGTTCAAATTAAACTAAGTTGCCTCATAGCCATGCAAACTATGTCATCTAGTATGGCTTTGAAAAAATTAGAGTATGGCATTCTAATCGTGTTGCAAAGTAGAAGTATGTTCTAATTACTAGCAAACTTGCAAATTTGATGATTACATATTATGCCTCAAAGCCATATATAGTATGCTACTGATATGTCATCATCAATTGAAATATACATAATAAATCTTTTTTGTTCTAATTTTTTTAGAAATCTTGAGGCAAACATATGTTACATAAACCTCATATTAAATGGAAAAATGCATATACTTACGAACTACCCGACAACATTCATTATAACAAATCTGTAAGAGAGGAATTACTACTCAAAATTTAGAATCAAATGTTAACTATTGCCTTATTTCGGTAATAAGATGAGATGATAAATTCTCAAGACTTCTCAAAATTTCATTTCTAAATATTTTTCAAACACAACAATTTCAATTGAATTATTTATAAAAATCAATTATTATCATTAATAAGATTCTAAGATATCGCAAGTATCCAAATGAGCCTAGAGACTCCAGTTGCACATTACTATAAGTCTGCTAGAGTTCATGAATTCTAGAATTTAAAATGTAAGAGAGATAGACATAAACTAGGTCCTATAATATTTATTGAGCATTTAATATTGCCTGGGTGAAAAGAATTTAAAGAAATATGCATAAAAAGTTAATCTAAACCATTGAAAAAGATAATTTTAAAATAAAAGATATTTCTTTTAAGGGAATATCAATGCATATTCATCTCATAATCGCAATGGATGAGTACAATGAGGCAAACTCTCTAATGTAATGCTCTTCTTAGAGAGTTTCAAAGCATCCTTGACTAGATTATGAGCCAAAATGTTACATGTCTTAGAAGTATATCGGACAAACCAACTATGTAATTGTTATAGCAAGCTTCGCGCATCTCTAATAATCATGCCAGCGGAGTTCAGTGTTTTTCTATCTCCCTTTAATTTATTGACTACTTGCTGGGCATCACCTCGAGTATGATCTAGGGCAGGCCGAGTTGGTGACACAAGTTGATTGCTTGCAGCGCCGCATGTGATTCTACAAGGGAAGGGTCAGGGAAATTGTCTTTTGGTGTCTTCAGGGTAGCTAGAGTATGGCCCAAGCAGTCACGAATTACCACCCCTATACCTATCTTACAATGAGTTCTGTCAACAGCAGCATCCTAGTTAATCTTGAAGGAGCTCTCTGGGGGCGGATTCCACTAAGAAGTAGTGGATCTTGCTGGTGCTGGACTCTTAGGATCATATTGGTTTGCTACTTTGAACTCCATTATTTCTTAAGAAGCCAGCATGGAGACTGTCTTGGGATCCCAAAATTTCTTCTAAAAAACCTAGTTATTTCTCCTCCTCCATATCTGGTTAGTCACTACGACCATTTCTTGTAGTACATCATCATATAGAGTAAAGATGAAAGAGGATAAGAGGTCCATGTAGGAGGAAATGGTGGTTGGAGCCTTCTGTAACGGGGGTCCACTAGTCCTTATTGATTCTAGAACTAATGGACTAATATATGCTTATAAACAAACAGACTAGTCCCAACTTGAATCATTATGAGTTCATCACTATATTTGGACCAAGGAAATACATACATTAAATATGGTTAGTGGTCTTATCGTAATATTTGTATTAAAATATTATAAACCTAGAATTAACATTACAAGAAATTGACACTTTTGCAACAAAAAATTTTGTAACAACCTAATTTTCATTGCTAATAATATAATGTATGAGCTTGTTTTTCAATTTGCTTAAGAAGCAAACATTTGTAAATATTCGTTTATAAGTTTTCTCCTATAGGTCCTTCTAAACAGGGATGCACACATTTTTTTGTCCCCTTAGTTCGAAAGCTTATTATTGTAAGATACCTACTATGTGGAATTGATTTATCTTATACTTGGGTAACCTTTAATACTACTTGTGCTTGAAAGTGGATTTTGTTCGTCACGAGACCTATGTTCAACTAATGCTTGCGTAATAATATTATTCAACATTATTTTGTATGCACAAATGTAGGTGACTATATTGTGTGAGGTAAAAATATTAAATATTTTGTAATAATTAGCTATTTGGTGACACTCCTCTTTTTGTTATTTTATACGGCTGCTTTGAAATTAACTTTTAAGATAATAAGAACTCCTCAAACGTTCTGTAGGCAATTATATTATTTTCTATCCAAATGGACGACTAGACTATCAAATCGACAGCAGGCTCCTTCCTGCAAAATGAGAAACTTATCTTTAGATTTCTTCAAGCCTTAAAAGGATTGAGAAGGTTATGATAAAGTTAGTAACTTATTTCAAGATGGAATTTCTTGTATAGGGAGAGAAATGTTTTCTTATAATAGGATTATGATCAACATGGTCAGAGCATACTAGCCACATGAGAAGACTAAAATGGTTAGATTAGAAGAGTAGTTATTCCTAGGAGATGAGTTTAGACAACTTTGTTTGTTGGGGAGAAAGAACCTAAGCCTAGTGAAGGAAATAGGGTTAGGAAAGAAGGGAGAGAAGATATGAGTTCTCAAGGTGAGAAACATATGGAGGATTCGCAAAATGAGACCTCAACCTGGGACGTCTCCTAAAGAAGTTGGCATATGAGGGTCAAGGGCGAACACTTCATCTTGGAAGGGGCAAGACATAGTCCAATAACGAGGGTCTTACTGAGTTGCAAAATGAACCCAAATTTAATTAACCAGTGACCACCAAAGGGAGGGTAGAATTAAGGATAGAGATTGACAATATGGATGATTAAATTAGACAATAAAAGTGATAAATATGTAATAATGAAAATATAGCCTACGGCAGGTTATGATAGATTTGACAATATTGGTGTTGAAACTTAACGTACTATATCTTTAAATAAATCCGGCAAAATGACATCATTAAATGCAAGTTATTAGATGATTAGTTGTAGTAAAACTTAACAAATAAGAAACACTCCACTTGCAAGATGTATAACTCTCTGAACCCTATCCATCCAGAAAACCCTAATATTACTTATAACTTAAGTATTGGAGGTGCTCACCACTAAGAATACTCATTACTCTTATTATGCGCCTACATTTAGTTTTTAGAAATTGTAATGGTGTAGTACTAACAGAAAATAATCTTAATGTTCTATATGATACATTTTTTAGTTAAATTACGATAATTCTGATAATTTTAACATCTATAAAGCCAGCTAATACTATCACATGAAAAGTATGCATTAATAGGTTGCATATTAAAATTATAGTTTGAAAAGTAAACAAAAGATGAAAAAATTAGGCTCTATTTGGCAACACGACATATCTAAAGTATTCTTAGATATGTTGTGTTGCCAAACATTACTCAAAATAAATATTTTTAAATTTTAAATTTTAAATTTTTTTTATCTAATCATTAAAACTTTTTTAAACTTAAAAAAAAAACACAAAAAAATAATACTACTTCCTCTCATTTTAAAACAAAAATAAAATTAAAGAATTATAGTTAAATAATATTTTAACTTTATCATATTTTTATTCAACTTTCTCTCTCATTTTTTAAAATTTAATCAAACATCTTAATCCAAATAAGTTTACTATTATTTAGAAAAATAGATTGAGATATTCCAAAAATTCAAACAAGCTTTTAATTAATAGTGGACCAATGGCCAAGTGGGGGAGGAAGGGAAATTGAGCTTACATGATAGCAAATATGGTAGAGGTGTCAACTCATGTTCTTAGGTTGTATTCTTATCATATCAAGGCATATATATTATATTATATATGTTAATCCTAACTCGATCCTTAAGATAATTGTGTTAAGATTTCGAATCCAAACATGACCCCTTAATATAATAAGTTGTGTCATATCAACTTATTTTATCCCATTAGTGAATATTATGAAATATGTTAATACGATACAATATGACCCATTTCAACCTATTTACGTAAATGAGTTGAATAGGTCTGAAATAACTTGTTTGATCTGATTAAATTTAGTATAATTTTATATAAATATTAAAATCATAATATCTATAAAAATTATTAAACCAATTATAAGTTCAAAATTACAATCCAAATAATAAAAATATCGAAATTAAAATAATAATAATTTTATTTTTAGGTATAAAGATATAATCATAATTTTACTTTTCTTAACATATCATAACAAGTTAAAATAAATGGACCAGTTATCAATTTATTAAACAATCTTAATGAGTCAATCCATTTTGATTTAATTGAACATTTTGAATTCAAAACTAGGCTCAATTTAAATTTATAATTTATTTCAACTAATCTTCATTTTATCATTATATTTTTTTAAATTTTTATACAAAACACAAATCTCTATATACATTTTTCAAATCTTAATACACATTTTTTAAATATTAATTTAATTTTTTAAAATTTTAAAATAATAATAATTTTAAAAAATAAATTAAACTCATCTTAATTCCTTTTATTTTTAAATTCAAATGAGCCCAAATTACACACTTGAGTTAATCGAATTTGAAGAGTTTTTTTTTTCTCGAATTACTGAAAATGCTATTATAAAACTCGTCTTATCAAGTATTTGTCTATCCATAAAATTAATTAAGACTAAACCCAAAAAAAACTGCACAGTGCACACGTGGTGGGAAAGAAAACAGACTGGTCCGTACGGTACAAACCGGTGTAGAGAACCGGATACCTTTTCCCTAAGCCCGTGCACACCTTTCGCTTTCAGTCACTCAGGAATCTCTACAATATCAAGCAAGCATAACGTTTAAAAATGACCTTTGCTTTGACCCCAAAACAACAAAACCACCCCCCCTCTCTCTCTCTCTCTCACTGGTAGCGCTTCCCATCACTTTTATTATCTTATAGACTTATTGTAATTCAATTATCTGTATCTTTATCCGCTTCAATTAATATTTCAAATTTTAATTAATTTTTATTAAAAATAATTATTTTTGAGATCATTTAAATCATCTAACAAAACTCAAGAAATTAGCATAAAAAATAGATAAATAAATTCATTTTTAGATATTTAAGTTCCATTTGAATTCGAAGATGAGATGAGTTGAGATAAGTTGAATTTATTTTTTAATATTATAATTATTTTAAAATTTAAAAAAATTAAATTAAAATTAAAAAATGTGAATTAGAATTTAAAAAAAATATATAAAAATTTATATTTTATATGAAAAATTAAAAAATATAATAATAAAATAAAAATAAATTAAAAAAAATTTATTATCCAAACGGGACTTAATATTATCCACTTATTTTAGTTGCCAATCTCAACTCTTGTTTTAAGCCTTAAGAGGAAGACAAAAAAAACTTTTTCAAAAAAAAAAAAAAAAAGGAAGACAAAAAAAAAAATCGAAAATCTCAGCTATAATTAATTAAAGGTAAGGCTACGTTGTGCTTATCTACATCTAAAAGAGTACGGAGGGATCCACATTTGATTTTCATCTTCGATTCTTTTGCCGCTCTTTCTCTCTCTAACATGTAAACTAATGTAATAAATAACAGTAGGGCTTTCAGGTTTCTTTCAGCTCCTTGTGTTTTCAAATATCTCCGCAAATTCAAATGAAGCTGAATTAGTTCCCATTTTCTCTTTCAACCACGAGCTTGAGGATCTACTTCTTCACCCAATCTTCTTCAGCTTTCAGGTTCTTGCTATTTCCTTTACTTTTCTTCTGCGCTATTTCTCCATTTCTTATTTCTGTTTTAAAACTACTCATTAAACTTTCTTGTTTTCTCTAGCTTTTTCGTTTTTGGGTTTCTTGTCTTACCTTCTAGAAAACCTTTCGCAGCTAGAAATTTTTTTATCTGTTTCTTGGTGCTACTGTTCTCTGTTTCCTTAAAACAGTTTCTATTTCAAAAATTGAATGCATTCAAATTCTTGGTTTTTTTTTTTTTTGCCTGTTATTACTGGGTTCAATCTTTCAGATTTAGGATTTTTGTTTTTTGGGGGGGGGGGGGTTATTTTTGCATTTCATTAGTGCCTTCTGCTTTGGTTATGACGTCCATGAGCGCGTTGATCTTCTATAAATTTATAATCGTGGGCCAAAAGAAACTCTGGGATAGCTTTGATTGTTTTCAGCTCACTTTTATCCTATGTTTTTCAAATAGTAGATTTAGGGCGTTGATGAGTTCATCCTATTCATTTACATTCGAAAGCACGAGTGGGTAGCGAATGATGGAGGCACATGCACTTTAAAAATTTACCATTATTACCTCAATAATGATGCAACTCTTCTCGCCTTCCATTCATTTTCCTGGATTTTACCTCTATATACCATGTGATTTTAATCTAAATGACTTCAATAACAAAGGTGGTAGATGGCCATCTAGTTATTTTAGTTCAGATTAACCTCAGTGGGTGGTTCCTTTTTTTTGGGGGGGGGGGGGGGGAGGGGGTTCAAGTTAGGCAGTGTTTGCCTGTGTACAACACATAAGTCGGTGGCAATAGGGAATAATGCCCCCCTTGGAGATTTGTACCGCAGCACAGTTTCTGAAGAACAAGCTTCAGGACCCTTTTGGGTTGTATAACTAGTTTACAATTCCTTCAGCCATTATGTACTGCAGAGTTTCAGTTTAATGCCATCCAGCTCAATTCAGCATGTAGAAATCTGCGGAAGCATCTTATGTACTGCAGAGTAAAACCCAAACGCAAATGATATTTGCAAAACCCTACTTAGACCAGGCGAAGCTTAGATCTAGCAGTTAACCCTCTGGACATGTACTTCATAGTTGTGCTGTGATGTTCAAATCATGGAGCGTTATGAGTCTGTACATCCTCATTTCTATGCCTTCTCATGGCCTGTCTTAACCTCATATGACTTCCAGGGTACCTTTTTGGTCAGGTCCTCATCTGGTGCGGGGTTTCGACACTTTATTTATTTACTGTTCTAAATAATTGCTAGGCTGATAGCTCTTTTCTAAGCAGGGGAAAGTTGTAACAAGAAAGATGGAGAAGTATGAAATTCTAGAGCAGATTGGCAAAGGTTCTTTTGGTCATGCTCTTCTTGTGAGGCATAAAAATGAGAAAAAGAAGTGAGGACATTATCTGTTTATGTTTAACATTTGATTTGAAACTTGAACCATGTCTGATAGGAGAAATCTTGTTTCCTATGTAAGGTATGTGCTGAAAAAAATCCGTCTTGCACGCCAGACTGATAGGAATCGCAGATCTGCCCACCAGGAGGTCAGTATTTTTGTATTTTTTTTTTTTTTATCATTTTCTGAAGCTTCAAAAGCAATATTAATGTCATTTTTCCTTTCTGTTGAAAGATTTAAGGGATAGAGGGTGAGTTTATTTCTGTGTCTTTGAAGTGATCTAAGAGGTGAAATTTAAGAGTTATTGACTCACTGTTTGAAACTAAATACATACCTTAGTTCTCAATTTTTTTGTATTATAAAAATGTAAAGAAGTGGAAACAGTCAGTATTACTAATATTTTAGAAGTTACAGTTGCTCATATTTGCGTACTGGATACTTTTATTAGGTGCTTGTCTTCAATTTCAGATTTGCTTGATGTTTAGATCCAGATATGGTTCTTCATAATTACCAGCTTGTAAGATGCTGTATTGATTATTTATCTTGCAGATGGAGCTTATTTCTCAAGTACGGAATCCATTTATTGTGGAGTATAAGGATTCCTGGGTGGAAAAGGTCAGTTTTGAGTATGCACTTCACTTGTTAAACTTCTGATGTAGTGTTGTAGATTTTTTGCTTGGTCCCATACATCTTAAGGAACTTATGACCCCAATTATGATTAATCTAAACTTGATGACAGTTTGTGTTTCGACTTCCAGGGTTGCTTTGTGTGCATTGTCATTGGATTTTGTGAAGGAGGAGACATGTTAGTAAATTTAATGGTTAAGTTGGTCATTTGGTTTTGGTTAATGTTTTGCTATCTGCATGAGCATAATTTATTCTGTATATTTTTCTGACCTATGCACAACTGCCCACCTCTTTTTATGCAGGGCAGAAGCAATTAAGAGCGCCAATGGTGTTCATTTTTCTGAAGAGGTTGTCACATTTTGGGCTGAGTCTCCAATTTTTCTTAAAAAAAGAAAAAATACAATCGAATATTCTGTATTATGAACTTATTTGAAAACTAAGGTGCTGCATGTGTGGTTCATACTTGAAATTTTCGGTAAATGCAGAAACTTTGTAGATGGTTAGTTCAACTCCTAATGGCACTCGATTACTTGCATGCCAACCATATTCTTCATCGCGATGTCAAGGTTAGTGGAAAATTAATAGAGAAGCTAGTTTGAATTTATACGTGAAATCGGATAGCTAATTTGTTTGATCATTCCAAAATTGCTTCAGTGCTCAAATATATTTCTGACAAAAGATCAAGACACACGTCTTGGTAAGTGGTCCTTTTGTCCCTTTTGGTGTATGTTTTAAGTTTGTTTTGTAGTTGTTCAATTATGTCTTGGTTTATCATTCGGTACATTTTAATTAGTTTTACCAGATTAAATTTGAAAATTTGTTACAGGTGATTTTGGTCTTGCTAAGATGTTGACTTCTGATGATCTTGCTTCCTCTGTAAGTTAACATGACCAATGATATGACATCTTTTCCCAACCTCTGCTTTGCATAGTCACCATGGGTCTTCTGCTTCATATCCAGATTGTCGGAACTCCAAGTTACATGTGTCCTGAGCTTCTTGCTGATATACCTTATGGTTCCAAATCAGACATATGGTCTTTGGGTAAATTGCATTTTTTTTTAAACTTTGAATATCACTCTGAACTTATCAAAAAAAGAATATCACTCTGGACTTGATCAATGTTCATAATTGCTGGATTTTAATGTGCATATGTAATGCTGTGCGTATTCCAGGATGTTGTATTTATGAAATGACTGCTCACAAGCCTGCATTTAAAGCCTTTGTAAGTTTCTGACCTGCAGTAAGTATGGATTGTAATGTTATCTCTTAACCATTTTTCCTTGTTTATGGACATTTTTAAGTACCAAGGAGTTTTATTTAGTGCTGTTATTTTCTTCAATTAAGTAGGCCTCCTGAACCCTGTGGTGATGACAGAAAATCTAGTCTTTTGATCATATGGAATTGTGTTGCTATTATCTTACCTGTCATATTGAAGTAGGTGGAGGTGGGGGTAATTGGGGAGGGGGGGAGGTATCATCTAATACTGAAACATGGAAACCTTTCTACTTATGATATGAGACTGTATGGGCAATTGGCAACTTAATTCTTTACTAATTACAAAGAAATGCTAATTTAATTCAAACAATTTGTTTCGTGTGCTTCCGGATGACTAAATGCATAATTCCAGTATGTTTCCCATTGCAGTTGAAGAAATGCTTCCCTTAAATAAGCAATACAAAGTAAAATTGAGTCCACTCATATTTCAAATCGCCAGTAATCAAATTATTTCTTATAGTTCTTAATTCTTACTCTAAAACTTAGAAAGGTATTCTGTTGGAGGCTCTCATTGAAGATGCTATTTAAAGTACAAAAAATGATTCCACATCCCTTCAAATTCATGTGTTTGGTTCTATCGGTCTCTTGTCCTTTAGTGTCAAGTTCCTGCTCATTTGGTCCACTTTATATAACTATTATGAGTGTCTTCTTTCTCCGAGCAGGACATGCAATCTCTCATTAACAAGATAAATAAGTCTATTATGGCTCCCCTTCCGACCATGTATACTGGTGCATTGTGAGTCCTCAACAATTTCTTTTGAAATTATTATTACTCTATATTGTTTTATGTCATTAATGACTTGAAATTTTCCATCCGGGCAGCAAATAATGAAGTTGTTTTGTACTTTAAATGAATGCTCTCTCTTTCTCTCTGTGCCATAAACTAATGGGCTTTTGCCACCTGGTGCTGTTTTCCTGTCCTGTTTTTTTTTTTTTCTTTTTTCACCAGCCGAGGACTTATTAAAAGCATGCTGCGGAAAAATCCGGAACTTAGACCAAGCGTAACTCTATCTGTTCCTTTCTTCTTGTAATACTTGTTTTATTTTATCAGCAAATGTATCCATTCTGTTATCTGATTGGCCATATGCATTTGGCATTTAAATCATGGAGTCTATGTTCCATATGGGTCCCTGAACTGTTGATGTATTTGCTTGAGTCATTTCCATGCTTGCCAATTGTAATTGAATTGATTATGGATTACTGTGTTGGATTTATATGATAAATACACCTATGGGTATGATACTTTGGTTTGGATTAAAACAAATGCAATGGTTTATATGAATGGAAATTCTATATATACATTATAACCCCAAGGGGTTGGCTCAAGTGGTGAAGGCCTTAGTCTTGGGGTATCAATTCCTTCAAGGTCCAACACTTCATGTGTGCAAACAATTTTTTGGGGCCACACCTCCTGGTGAAAAGTCAGCGATTTAATCAGTTCTGTGTAGGGAACCTTCCAAGAGTATGGTGCACGGGACCGGAGTTTACTTTGCAGGGGTGGGTTCAAAGGGTTTTGCCTTGGAAAGGTTACCTGACATAAAATATATATATATATATGCCTTCTGTAACATTTTGTAGTCATGAATTTTCTGCTGTTAAGAAAGTAATATTTGACCAAGAAAACAGATTGGTGTTGATTAATAACAGCATTGAAAACTTTAGGCCCAAAATTAGAAGATTTTAGCGATGTCCAAAATTAAGAACCATATCCATGTCCATAATATGCCACAGCTTGTCAGTATAAATTATTAAAATGTATATGCTTCAGCATTCATTCTTCGTACTTATTCACCATAGGTGTAACTTTGTTTTGTCAGGCTGCAGAGCTGCTGACTCATCCACATCTTCAACCATACGTCCTTAAGATTCATCTAAACCTGAATGGCCCAAGAAAGACTATCCCAACCCGGTGGTCTGATTCCAACTACATAAGGAGAACAAGATTTGTGGAGCCAGAAACAATTTCAATTCATTCTGTGAAAGTGAAGAGAATGTCATTCAGCAATGACAGGACACTGAATCCTAGTATATCTGGAACTGAACAAGACTCCGTATGTTCTTCTCAGAGAGTGCAGGAATTCGACTTCCCAAGCATGAATCAAAAGTTCGCAGAATTATCTGTTGGTTGCATGCACAAAGAATATGATCTTGACAAGTCTACCAGCAAGTTCTCAAGTGTTTCCAAAACCCCAAGATTGACACCAAGAAAGATTTCTGCTACACCAAAAAGACAGACAATACCATCAAAGATATCCTATATTATTTCCAAACGTGACTCGGTAAGTATGTGTACATGGTAAATGGAACATTTCAGCTTCATTTTTCATGCAACGTATTAATGTTCTTAGCGTTAATAGCTGATGGAATAACATCTTCCAAGACTTCTAATCCCTCGTATTTTTTTTTCCTGAAATTTTCCAGCTGGAAGAAAATTGAGTCTGGTATCTGAATTTTATGCTGTGTGGTTATTGTGAAGTGTGGCTGCATTTGCTACTTTATATGACTATTATCAAAGACAGTTGTCAAATTAAACGGTTAACAACAAAAAATAATAGGATTTTGTGATTGATGATCATCTACTACTACCAAGTTATTTGGGCATCCTGCAATGCCCCACTTCTGTAGAGGATTCGAGGATCCTGATTAAAAACCCAAGTCTTGTCTTTGTATTATGTTTCTGGTTGATCATTTAAAGCGATGCTTACATTTGCAGCTTCCGATGTCACAAACTCCACTGGGAAGATCTCAGGCAACACGAAGAGTGTCTCTTCCATTGCCAACAAGAGCTGCAGCCTCAGGAACCCCTTATAGAGCAAATGTTGGCTTACTTGGCAGCATGGAGTCTACAGACATCTCTGTCAATGCCCCCCAGATTGACAAGATTGCCAAATTCCACTTAGCTTCTTCTGAAGATTCCCTCTTTCCAACCCATCAAACTTCATCAACATCTGCACAATGCTCTTCTAACTCGCCAAACAGAGGTGACTGCTCAATCACAAAGGACAAGTGTACAGTCCAAGTCATGGACAGAACCTTTGCCAGGCCCAATCCCACTGATGCCAGCCATGGAGTTGCAGGAAATGTTAGCGAATGCTCGGAGCATAATCCAACTGGTGTCTCAAGTCGTTCATCTTCTGAGTTGCAGCAGCGTCGGTTTGACACCTCATCATACCAGCAACGTGCAGAGGCATTGGAAGGGTTGCTTGAGTTCAGCGCGCGGCTCTTACAGCAGGATAGGCTTGATGAGCTTGGTGTGTTGTTGAAGCCATTCGGGCCCGAGAAAGTTTCTCCGAGGGAAACTGCAATATGGTTGACTAAGAGCTTCAAGGAGACAACAATTTAGATGAAATACTGATGCCACAATGATCGTTGCATATGCAAGTTGTTTCTACGCCTGATGATTGATTGTCTTGAAGGCAGCATAGACTGATAAGTGATAACTACACTTATTTCCCAAGAGACTCAACATACTGTGATGTTATGCCAGGCATCAGATTTGCTAGTACTTAGTTTCTTTTCATCCCAAAGAGAAGACTAGCAAAAAAGTTGCTTATCCTAACATATGGATTTAATCAAACGCATTGGATCGAGGGTCATCATTTTCCTAGCTAGCAAATACTCTTTAGGGACTCATCCTGCTCAACACATGAACATAATATGAAATAAGCAAGTTTAGATTTGATAATATAAATGGGTTTAGGTCAAAACGGATTGATCGAATAAGACAAGATTAACAAATGAGTCAATTGTAGGTCCATCCATAAAATCCACAATCAATAGGTGTAATTCAAATAAATTTTATGTTCAACGAGATCAAGGAAGAAGCTCTACTTCTATATTTGAATTTTATAGATCTTTAGATTTATGCCTTTACTGTTGTTCGTATGTAATATCGATATTATTATTTAACTACTATATTTCTTAAATTTAACATATTATTGGTTTAAATGATTATAAAATATTGTATGAAAAATCTCGTTGTATTCTGTATATTTACTTATTTACTTATTATTATGTATGAATTTATGTATCGGATTTAAAAAATATATGTACATGTTAGCTTAACCCATTTGTAAAATGGCTTCAATCATTCAATGCATGGGTTGAAAACTTGAAATGGGTCGTGTAACTTTTGATTAACCAATAAAATCTTATTATTAAACGGGTTATGCAGGTTGTGTTGTGTCACCAGCTATTTATATTAGTCGTGTTAGGATTTTAGGATTGGATCAATTCAATTAAACAAATCATGTGCTTGGGGATCACGCACTAGGGAGGATAGACGCTCTTTAAGAAACCATCCATGGAGATTCGACAGGTGTCAATGTAGAGAACACTTGACTTAAGTGTGGTGGGAGATGAACTTGACCGTAATTACAAGGATTGACACCCTTAAAAAAGCGAAGTCATCTGTGTAGATTCACAAACCACTTCGGTTTTGCGAGAGATGAACTCGACTGCACTCGTATCATGGCAACCCTGAGACAAAAAATGGAAAATAAAAAAAATCAATTTCATTATGCTATCAAGTTACTTTAGAGAGCTTATGTGAAATATTTCTTGCTTGGCGTTCCACGTTTGAGATATAGTTCCCTTCCACGTCCTTGAGGCAGTACGACACCGGTTTGTGACTAGCAGTGACCGCGTATGGTCCGTCCCAGCAAGGACCGAGCTTTCCTTCCACCGACATTGTTGATCCTATTTCCTTTAATACTAGGTCTCCTACTTTGGACGTCCTAGGCCTGATTCTCATACTAAAATATTACTGTTTAGGGAAGCCATCCTGATTCCTGCCTCCTACTTCTTCTCTCTGGCAGGTTGAGGTTGTCTTCGACCTTTGGCTATTCAACTCTTTGTCGAAATGCTGAACTTTGTAGCTCAGTAAAGACATGTCTCATCAAAACCCTATATAAATTGCAAGATATACAAAGTTTGTTGATAATCAAGAACAGTTTGCAGTACTCCATAAGTGTATTTCAGCATTGGACGAAATCATGTGAACAGCTCGTCTTAATAGCTTCTCCACCGAGTGAAATAATAAATACCGAATTCATCATGATATTGAACCTTTCATAAAATGGAAAATGCTATTTGTCCCGTCTCGCCCGTGGGATTCCGATTTTAATTTTTTTACATGATTTTTAAGTAAGTAATTTTTTATAATATTGTGATTTTTTTAAAATACAATATATATATATATATATAACATTATTTAAAAATACTTACTTAAAAATCATGTAAAAAAAACTTAAAAAACATAAAATGGAAATTCCCACAGGCGGGACAAATAGCATTACCCTCTTGGAATATCTTTCTTCGGTTGAAGGACCATTGGCATGTGAAAATCTTTATTTGAGATATTTTCCACATTACTTAAGCCAAATCAATTTATATAACGTTGAATCACGTTGGACAATGGATTAATCATCCAAGATTGAAGATAGCATCATAATGTTGCAACGAATCCAAGTCATTGATTGCATTAAAGTGTGGGAATTCTCACGAATGAGTGGCTGTGAAACAAGAAGAGCACCAAGACTATCACTTGATGAAGGAAGCTGGGTTTTATAGGATCATCAATTATGTTAGTATTTGACCTACTCTGAGAAGAGCAGATCAAGGCTTTCTCTGGTACCATTCTCTTAGACAAAGAAGATGATAAAGTTCATATTATTGAGAAATGTAAAAGTAAAGCTGCTTATATATATATATACTTTTAAGTAGGGTCTTATCCGTATTCCGAAACTAAAATTTTCTTAAATCATTTAAGTAAAAATATCAAAATCATTAAAAATAAATAAAATTTCAAAATCAGACCAAATAAAATTTGGTCCGAATGAATAGTTCCCACGTGTGATTTACAGGACTGATAATAAGGATGTCTTTGTCACATGATTCTCTCCTTGTTTTCTCTTTCAATCTTCCTAAGAAAAAATTTAAGGTCTCAATCAAACTTGACCTAGGCTCCTTTTGGTGGCAGCCTAGGTCTCTCTAGGGGTGTTGATCCGGGTTCCAGATTCCCAAATCTGGAAGTCGGATTCAAAATTTCCTTAAACATTTAAAAAAAAAAATCAAAATTGTTAAGAAAAAAATAAAATTTTAAACTGGGCCGGGTACAATCCGGCCCAGATGAACAGGCCTAGGTCTCCTTCTTTTAACTCAGGTTCTTCTACCAGGATAGGATAGAGACCACAATTTCTTTGAATTTATCACACCCTTGGGTGGTCGGCCCATTTGATAAGGGCTTCAATTTTGAGCCATTGATTTTGGGCTACTTGAAGAGGAGTAATATTATTTGCAAGTCTGATATTTTTAACATACTAATTAATATAGAAGTCATCATGTTAATAAAATTATTACAATGTCAATACTTCTTTATCTAAGCTAGTGTGGTAGGCTTTTATATCAACAATATATATATATATATATATATATATATATAGTGTGTTCATAGATGGAATTGCAAATAGATTTATTTTTGTCAGTTATAAAAGAATTATTAAATATCATGAGATTTTTATAAAGTATTTAAAATTCCTTCTATTATTTTGCTTAATCCTTTTGAAAAAAGAGTGAGATTTATTATTAAATATTTTTTTTATATAAATATTATATTTTACTCACTTTTTTTAAAAGAGTTACTCAGTACTGTACTTCAGCACTACAAATACATAGAAAGCAAAATTCCAACTTCATTATTTAGTATTTACTTATCAGTGGAATTACAGAATTGGAGTGGCTTAAAAGTTGCAACATTGATGTTGAGCCCCACCGGTGGAAGAAGAAAAAATGAACCTATTGACAAGAATGTGTTTCTCTTTATGGGGAAATAGAGATCCAGCCAGCATTCTTTCCTTTTCTCGCTACTCTGTAGCCCTGAAAATTGTTATAATCGCCAGGAAGAGGTTGATGATGTCCAAATACAAGCAGATTGCAGCCCATATGTAGTCATCATAGGAGAACCGTTTGATCAAATTATCAGTGTCGTAAATTATGTACCCACAGAATATGAGTGATGCCAAGCATCCATAGACCGTCACAGAAGTCCTATCAAGCGGGAAAAACATCTGCAGCCATTTATTTAAGTCTCAGTCCACAGTTAGCACCAAATGCAACAAATACAACTATAGCATGCACTAGTAAAGTCGTAGGAGTGGCAAATAATATAGTCGTATCTTGTGAAATTATGAAGATTCGATTATGTAGGTCAACCCAAACACAACTGGTTAAGCTAAACATGTCAAACTTCTATATTCTAACTCAACCCATTTAAATAATAGGTCGTGTTATGTGACTGTTTTGATCCTTTTAATAATTAATTAAAAGTATGTTAACACAATATGACTCATTTAAATCCGTTTATTGCAAGTAAATAGGTTGAAATAAAAAAACACAACCGGTTAAGCTAAACATGTCAAACTTCTAAACCCTAACTCAACCCATTTAGATATCGGGTCATGTGTCACAATTTTGATCCGTCTAATAATTAGTTAGAAATATGTTAACATGACATGACTTATTTAATTTCGTTAAATAGGTTGAATTAAAAATGCATTACTGATTAACATAATTTTAAATAAAAGTTAAAAATTATATTTATTAATAACTACGTTATCTTAAAAAATATATCAATATTTTTAAAATTTCAACATATAATAAAATCAATAGTACAAACAATATAATAACAGATATGAGCATAATTCTAAAATTACAATTCCAACAATAAAAACACAGACATACCGAATAATACCAATATTATAATTTAATAATAATAAAATCTTAATTTTGAAATAAATTCTAAATGAATTAGAACGGTTGATTTCATATTAAATAGGTTGACCTATTATTTATCTGTTTATAAGTCATATCTAAATAGGTTATTCTATTTTGACCCAAATTTGTTAACATTAAATTCAAATCTACTAATTTCTTGTTGTGTTTGTGTTAAATTTGCGAGTCAGTATCACGTATCACCACTCTTAAAATGAAGGAGATGATATAAATATGAAGGGAATGAATGCAGGATAGCCAACATACCTGAATCATCCCGTATACCACAAGTACAAGCACAACACCAAACAAGAAGGGACCAAGGAAGTTAAAATCGTGGCCTCGCCTTGCCGCCCAGAATGTGTACAGGGTGAGACTCATGACGACAACAGTAGTCAGAATGACAGATTGTAAAATGACCTTCCCTGTGCCCGTTTGGAAAATAATAAACTTCACAAGTTCGTACATGTAAGATACTGTAAAAAAGTTGAGCTGCAGACTAATCTTCATGGATGAAAATTCAATATAGATGAAAAAACCATTAGAGAGCCTCATATAACTAAAATGTGAGCCAAATATTTAGGCTAACAGAGCAACCAATTACCGTTTACTTAGTTGTCTATCTCACAAAGCAAATTAGCTGTGTTTGGGTAGTGAGTAGGGCTATAAAAAGACCGGATCGGACCGGTGAACCGGACCGGACCGGTTGTCCCGGATCGAGACTGGACCGGACCGAATGAGATTCGGTCCGGTCTGGTCCAAATTTTACATGGACCGATTAATTCCAGTCCGGTCCAGTCCAAAGGATTTCTCCCCCTGGACCAGACCAGACCAGACCGAACCCCACATATATATATATTTATATATAAAAATAGTATATAAATTATAATATTAATATATTAATATATAATATAAATTAACATATAATATATATTAACATATTAATATATAATATATACTCTTATAATATTAACATATTATTATTTATAGTGTTATTAGTTATAATTTACTAACATACTTAATATATAATATATACTAACATATTAATATATAATATATACTCTTATAATATTAACATATTATAATTTATAGTAGTTAAATTTTGGCTAAAAAAATATTTGATCATTATAGAATTTTAGATTAAATTTAGCTCATTAAATCATATGGGGCACCTCTGGACCGGACCGGACTGCCCCTGGACCGAATTGGACCGGACCGGTATGGACCGAACTCCTGTTCGGTCTGGTCCAGGGTGAGAGAATTCTTGGACCGAATGGAATCGGTCCACAACTTTTCCGGACCAGACCGGATCATTTACACCCCTAATAATGAGGTCCCTCGTGGAAAACAGAATAATTTGGAATGGAAAACACAAGACTCACTCAAATTACTACTGCTCTGTATGTAAAAGGGCTCTGCCTCCCTTTTAAAGCCATAGGATCTGCCACATTACCAGGACCAAAACAAGCCAAAAGTTTAATTTTTACTTGTTATCCATAGGATTCCAACCCAAAAAAATAGACCGGGTTTGACTTCCGACAAAGAAAAGAAAAGGATAAAAAAACAGGTTGAGAAATGATATAAGCATTCCTAAGTTGCGCAAGCTGAGCTCATTTAAAAGCAGTAAGGAAAGATTGACCCGCATCAAAATATTAAATCTTTGATGGTGGACCTGAAGAAGTGTGGCCTGTGGGTGGCACTTACAGAACCCATTAATGCATTACTCTTGTATCAGTAACTACCAGAACTATGAATGGGAGAAAAAAAAAAGGTAAAAAAACAGAGCCCATATTTGAAACCGAGTCATTCACGATTCCCAAATAAAATACAGAAATATGCCAATATGGAGAATGGAATTCGAATACTAGCATCACTTACCACTCGTGAATGCACAAGTCAATCCAACCGCAAAAGAAAGAGAAAGAGTGAAAATCCCAAGAAGAAGGTAATTATACGGGTGCGTCTGGTGGTAGAAGTACAAAGGCAACATCACTGCCACACCGCACAACACAACCACGAACAATATCAAACAACTAAATTTAGGGAAAAAAAAAAAAAAAAAAAACAGAACACGAACATAAGCACTTGCAAAAAAAAAAAGTGTAATAACATACCGAGGAACGGCATTATGATGAGTAAGATGTAGAGAGCGAGGCCGGCGCCGGTGCTAACGAAGAAGCGAGCGATGGGATGGACGAAAACAACCACGGCGCCGACGGCAACAGTGGCGAGCAGTTGGATGGTGAGGATGGAGTAAACTTTGCGAATGAAAGCCCACCGGAGCTCCGGGCTCTCCTGCATCAACGGGTAGAGAGGCCTGGCTCCGGCCTCCAAGTCACTTTTCCGGTAAGGCTGGGTCCACATCATCTTCTGCTCAGGAGGTATCACCAAAATGGATAGTTTTTCTCGTAAAAGTCGGGACTTTTCTTCTCAGTTTGGGTCCGAAGGTTTGAAAGCGGTGGAAGGGGGTAAAAGAAAGAAGAAAAGAGCGGTTTTTGGTTGGAAAACGAGGGAGAAAGAGGTGTATTTAGCGGAAGTCGACACGCGGAACATGGCATATATGCTTTTGGGAAAGAGTCGAAGAACCGCAAACGTTCCAGAGGTGTCTCCACTCTCCAGACTTTCCACTCTTCATTGCTAAGGAAATGAGTTGCCGTTTGTACAGTTATATAAGTTTGAGATTAAAGTTTAGAGTTAATAAAATATTAGTAAGTTTGGGAAAGAGTCGAAGAACCGCAAAAGTTCCAGAGGTGTCTCCACTCTTCATTGCTAAGGAAATGAGTTGCCGTTTGTGCAGTTATATAAGTTTGAGATTAAAGTTGAGAGTTAATAAAGTATTATTTTTAAATATTAATAATATTTTTTAAATTTAAAAATTTTGAATTATTTATTATATTTATATAGTTTTTTTTTAAAAAAAATTTGCAATAATAAAATTAAATAAGATAAAATATTTTTTATATCTAAACTGAATCTTAATATCTTTATGACACGATACAAAGAAGAAAAATAATCTGTACAAATTTTAAATTGATAAATTCAATATTAATCGTTATAAAAAAGTGAATCCTATCTAAACGGAATGTAAAATAATAATAATTTTTTTTTTATTAATGAGACTTACTTATTTTATTAAAAAAAATTTACAAAATTTATTTATTCAAAGCCTGTACATTACTCT
The DNA here is from genome assembly GCA_036559045.1 of Platycarya longipes. Lineage (NCBI taxonomy): Eukaryota > Viridiplantae > Streptophyta > Magnoliopsida > Fagales > Juglandaceae > Platycarya > Platycarya longipes. Next base: position 11,865,512 of record CM071796.1, on the reverse strand, counting down.
ATAGTCTATGAAGATTCAACAATATGCAAAGCACACGGTAACATAATTTTAAATTTTGTCAAAAATGATAGATGCACTATTATTTTATAATTATTTTACAATTTTTTTTGCATTTATTTTTTTTTAATTTTTAATTTTACTTAGTGATTAAGAATGTAAACATTAATATAATTATATATATATATATATATTTTTTTTCTTAATGATTAAGAATACTAAAAAAATACTTAAAAATTGATAAAAAAAAAATTTATAACACTGTAAGTTGTAAAAAAAAGTGTAAAACTCGTTGTACGAGTATTATTACTCAAATTTTATATTATATCAATCAGTATAGAATAAAGAGTCGTTTTGTACAGGTTGATTTTTTGATTGTGCTAGCTAGCACAGAAGATTTTGGCCGGCATAGGTCGATATATTTCGATTATACCGGATTTTGACCTTTCACATTTTCTTATTTTTTAGCTATTTTTCTTATTCCAATTCAGACTAAACTAATTTATATATATACTAATTTATATATTGACTATTATTTTAAAATATAATTTATTTATATATAGACTATTTTAAAATGGTACACGAAACAATATCAGTATCGAAATATTTCGTTCCAATGCCTTAATCAGTATGTCTACCAATACATATTCAAACCATTGCATGGGAGCATCATATATTCAGGAACAACTTCAACATTTATTAAGGCTTCTCTATGAGAAAAAGCATCTTTGGCAAGAAGGTGTGGTGCTTTATTTGCTATTATTCTCGTGGGATTAATAGACTATATATTGAGAAAAGGAGTTGAGCAGCAACTTGGCATCCTCCAAAATCAAACCAGCTGCACCACAATCAACCATCTCCTTCTTTAAACAATTTACCACTTGCAGAGAATCTCCTTCAAGCATAAACCTATGATCTCCTTATCTCTACAAAATTTACTATCACTTGTAGTGCAATGGATTCATCCATAAAGGACTTAGCATATATAATTTTAGAGTCACAACTTGATATCCTTTAATTTGATCACTTGATGCGCCATCCCATTTCACTTTAAACCAATCTGCAAGAAGCTTCAACCACACAACGATCTGAAGTACTTGCATTAAACTTGGTAACAAGCTCTCTATGAAGATGATAAGTACTCTTAACAATAGATTAACCATTTTTAGAGTAGAACTATATTCGCTTATCATCTTTGCCTCCTGAACTAATGGGGAATTTAAGAATCTAATGAACTTCTTGAGGTGTGAACTTTTCATCCCACCATCTTAAATCAGGATCAATCAGATTTGTAACTTTTGCATCCTCTCCAAGAGCTAATCAGGAAGATTGAATGCTATGGTTATAAGAGATTGGCAGCCATATATTTTTCCAAATCCTCACCTTATTGTCATATCCAATCTCGAGTACAATAATGTTGAAAATATGCATGAAATATCAAATAAATATTATAGGTTTATTTCATTTTAATTCCAAAAACATGAATAAATAGCTCTTATTAAACTTTTACCCTCTAATAAGATCTCCATCCCGAGTTTAGCGGTTATTTATTGACATGAAAATGATTCAACTATCCTGGATTCACTAACAGGCCTTAAAAATTGTAAGAATGAGCCCAAATCCATAGCTTTTTGGGTAAAAATGTGGACGGTAGAGCGTGGTGGAAATAATAAAAAACAGTTGGTTGTCCAGTCAAAGGCCCAACATGATATAATTACCATTTTTATTAACTACATAATCATAATGATTTATGGCAAAGTATGTAAATATGAGTTTATATGTAAATACACTACTCGTTGTATAGTCAATTATAATTATAAAAAAAATTAAATATTAATATTTGTCTTGTTAGCTTACACGAAAGGCTTAACAAATTATATTACATACAATCATTTTTGTATACTTTTTGCTCATTTGATTAATGTAATTGAATAAAACAATTCTTTTATATTAAAAAAAGAAGTAACGCAATCAATCATATTAGTGGAATGCATAAAGAGTAAGAGCATTGGTAATGACCTATCCAATTGGCAATATAGATTATTCTATAATTTTAGCTGATTAGAGGCTTAGAGCACTTAAAAGGACAGCTCAAATAAATATTTTAAGGTGAAATCTACAAGTTCTGGAATAAGGGGAATAAGCACATGCTTTTCTCATGCTCTGAGCACTATTATCATTAAAAATAAATTAAAACCCCTACAAAATGCCTTAAAAAAACTTATAGAAGTTTATTAGAAATGGTAATAAACTTGGGGGCCTAATGCAACTTTTGGGGTTTAAGAAAATCTGTCCCATCTTAACCCAAATTCATATATAACAAAGTCCGGCCCAGTAAATCCTAGGCTAGCAGCATGTCAGGGTGATGTATTTAAGAATCTTGGGATAAAAAAAAAAAAACACTTTTGATGTAGCAATTTAAGGTAGTGGGATGGAGTAGCTAGCACATCATAGAAGATTGAGGACACTTTTCTTTTCAACTATACCATTGATTAGATATAGGATGCATGATATGGATGTCTGCTTGAATTTTTAGTGTCTCCAATAGGAAAATATTCTAATTATAAAGAGATTACATAAAATTAATTTTATAAATTAATTTTTTTAATTCTATTTTAACTTCTTCTTTTTTTTATATATGGTGGAGGGAGAATTTGATCCTTGACTCTCTCATTGAGAAATTAAGGTGTTGCCAATTGATCCAAAGGATCTTAACAATCTCACGAATTGATTTTAACTTGAGCTGGTTTGTCATATTATAAGATTATTTTTATTATAAAATAAATTTAAAATATTAGATAAAACCACATCAATTTATAAAATTTTTTTTAAATAATTCGTTTGTAGATATAGCAGTACTCTAAAAAAACTAAGAATCCAAATCCACCACAAATTGACCTCATGATTTGTCTATTTCTATCCACCTATTAAGCAGTGATCCAAAAATAATTACTCCATGGCGTCCCACCACTTACCAAACCAACCCCATTTCATTATATTCCTATTCCTTTCCCTTTTTCTTATATTTGCCTTTTATGTGTTCCTATTTTGCTCTAAAACAAAAGGTTCTAAAACATGGGTCACCTATTTCTACAGTCACCCCAATGGTGACATAAAATTGACTTTATTAAATGAAAGTTCACACTACTTTTAATCCTACACAAGCAGGATTAGACCATTCAATTCGATTAGGCTATTTGAGAGAATCTCTAGTCAGATTCTAAAATTATCCATAAGATAGTATTGATAAAAAAAAAATATGTAGAAACATTGGGGTATTGAAAAAGGATGGCTATAGGGATGTAGTGTGAAGAAATCAACATAGAATTTTCTCACTTGGTTTTTGCTTTGGCGAAAACAAAAACAATATGGGTTTCATCATAATTTGGTGGGGAATGGTAGTGGAGAGGAGCAAGTTGACAACTTTTAACACTTTTGATATGGAAACTCCCTTTTCCCCACTTCTCACGGAAAATAAGTCACTTGTAGCAGGAAAGGACACTTTCCTCGCAAGATATGGTATTTTCTCCTGAATTCAAGGTGAAAACAAAAACATTTTCTGGGTGTCCTATTGGAATTTTTAAAAAATTTTGTTGAGTTTCTTCTTTTTAAATTAATTAAAATTTTCTATTTATTATTCATATTGGAGACACTGCTTATAGGTAATCACTTATTTTTTTGTTTTTGTTTTTTGCTTTTTGCTGAATATAATATCAGATTAGACCAAAATATTAAAACAAGAGATCATGATCTGTTGATCTTCTGACCCAATCATAGCAATGTCACTACAAGAAAAAGGGGTTATTGTGAACAATTATTTGTGATGAAAAGATTATTTATAATTTATTTTGACTATAAATTGTCATATTGTGAGAATTAATTGGTTGTAAATAAGTAGTTTTCTAGTAGTGTGTAAATTAGATTAAATGGAGACCAAAGATCTTGCAAAATAAAGAGAGAACTTGATTCCATGTTTTTTTTTTCTGGGAGATTTCTTTCTCAAGGAAAACGTGATGAGTCTCACATTCAGTTCTAGAAATTTGTATGGATTTTCTTCAACTTCTGTTGTATATTCCTTTTGATTTGGAGGTACTTTTAGCAAGAGCTAGCGTGTTCATTAGGCCACAAGTTGCCCTCTTATTCCCCACCACTTTGAGCAAGATAGCAACACTACTCGTCTTTGCTCATTGGAACCTTCAAAATATGCCTTCACAGTCCCATGTTTTGATCATTGGCATGCTCAAGAGTCCAAGACACACAGAATTTGTGAAGGTCAAAATACTGTTTGAATCTCTGATGTGGGGATTGGATAACTGTTTAACTTTTATTGGATTTAAATAGTGAGTTATATTTTGTAAATAGTATTAAAAAATAATAAAAAAGTAAGGATAGAATGGTGAATAAAAATAAAAAAAAAATAGGTAAAAAATAATAATAAAGTAATAAATAATATTACCAAACTAGTCCAGCATTATTAGTTCACCCACCTTGCCTTTAACATCTTTAATTGGGTTAGATTGACATTTTAGGTATAATTCTCTTTAACTTTCTAAAGTAGCTAGCTTTCTTTCTTTGTTTTTGCTTGAGATTGGTTGGATGACAATCAGTTCTACAGAAAAATTTGGCAAACAACAGTATTCGAAAGAAAAAAATTCAAGATCCTCACCTTTCTACCAAAAAAGCTCATTTCTTCATATTTTTTCTCCGTTTTCCTATCATTCCCTAATATCCTTCTTTTAGGTCCTTTTAGCTACCCCTCTGGCTCTTACTTTGGCCTTCAATCATCTTCTTTTTCTTTGCTTCCCCCATGTCAATTATTCAAGTATGTACCTATTAATGTTACCAATGAAGAAATGAATACATATCATGAATAACAAATGACAAGAAGATGAAAGTTATTGAAGATTGTTCCACAAGAGTAGTAATTAAACATCATATTAATGAAAAAGATAGATGAAGTTACCAAGTTAATAAAAAGCTAAAAGGTAAATTTGTTCGCGAAGAACTCAAAGTGGCGCTACTAGTCTCTCCTTTCATAACATTTGACAGGCTACTAATAACATATTTTCATCCTATGTTTTGAATTTATTTCCTTAGCTCTCATCTCTCTCGATACACCATATTATCATCTCCATGAAAGAGCTCTAATCGATCAACTCAAAGCTCATACACAAGCCCTATTAGGGAGGACTTGCAACGATAACTTACCTTCCATGCTCAGCCCCTTACCCACACTCTTCTAGGCAAGCACCTTTCCCCCAAGGACATCAACCAAATGGTACCCTCTTCCCTCATTTTTGAAATTTACTATAAAGACCTCCACCGAGTTCTTGGAATATGTTTTGTTTCCTTTAACCAATCATGAGCCTATAATTTGCGCAATGCATAGACAATTATTTATGCTGAATTTTATAGATTTATATTTAGACATATAAATTATATAATCACTGTAATAACTTTTTAAAATATAGACTTAATAATAATTGGTCAAAATATAAATACCAGTTAAAAAAAAATATATCTATATAAAATAAAGCATGTGCATAAAAAAAAAAGAGATTATTATATAACTAAAATACTTCATGGTCAATTTGCAATTTAAAAATAGATTATACACAACTATTTTAATATTATTTACGAAATATCAATCTCATATAACTCTTCAAAAGAAGACAATGATGTATTTATAACTGCTCAGATTCATCTCCCTTTTTCTCCTGCTCGCACCCGTTAAGTTTAGTGTCTGTTTTTGCTAGACATAAATATTGCATTAATAGAGAGAGAAAAAGAGAGAGAGCTTGCAGGGAAAAGGCCGTACATCAAGGTTGTGGGCAGTATGCGGGAACTGTTTCGATGGTTTTATTTTTCCTGAAGGAAGTATAAATATGTAAAAATAAATTAAACTTAACTTGGCACTCCCTCTTTCCGCTTGAAACACGGTTCCAATGACGCTTAAGCAGAAAAAACTCGGGTATTATGTATAGTAATAAATAAGCACAAATCTCTCATCCTATCTTAATGCCTATGATCTCTCATCCATCCTCGTCTAGATCTATATACATCAATTATCTTAAAACGGTATATTCTCCCCCAATACTATTATTATTGGAAAACTTAAGCACAAACTGAAGTCTTTAATTCTATGCTCCCTGAATATCTAAAAGGAATTCGTTGTATTTATTTATAATATAAATAATTAAAATATATTTCTTACCATCAACTTAAAATCTTGGGATAAGTAGTAATTTTAATTATAACATAGCAGAGGTTATGTGTTCGTAATTTTTTCCATTATCTTAAATATGACCATGTCAAGTAAATCTACCACTTTTAACTCAAATTCAAATAATCATTCCCACACATCCATACTTCATATTTATGTTTTCAATATTATTATTATTTTGAGATTTGAAAAAGTTGAATTATTTATTATATTTGACACGAGAATTTAAAAAAATTGTAATAATGAAATGAGATGAGATGAGATGAGATGAAATGATAAAATCATTTTTATACCCAAATGAAGCCATAATCTCTCCCATCCCTCTGACACTATCTATAAATAAAATCTTCCTTGTCATTCGTCATTCTATCCCAAAATGCACACAACCTTCATTCCCTATACAATTATAACTTCTACATAGATCTTTTCTCACCAAAACACTTTCTGTCTCCCTAATGAACTTCAAACCCTTATATCTAACCCATTGGATAAGTCAGTATGTACCCTTGACCTCAATGTTCAAGAACCTCTTATTTTGCTCTCCTTCCCCCACTGAATTTCATCCCTTTATATCCAACTCGATAATCTTAGAGACATTATCTTCAATGCAGCACTCAGCTAGTTGTACCCTCAAAATCTTTGCTAATAACAATAAAAGAAAATAGGCTAGCTCGAAATAGAAGCAATCCAAAAGTTTACCCCCAATGTAAAGTCAAGAGACCCCATTTTCAATAATAATAATAAAAAAAGCAGGGTTAATTACATTTTGCTCCCTTTAAATTTCACCCAATTCACAATGTGACCTTTAAACTAAAATCTTCAACAATTGAACCCCCAACTTTTAATTTTTCACAATGTCTCCATTCCGTCAACAATTCATGTGAAATCAAACGAAATGGAGCTCGTGCAGCTCACGTGCACTTGCAAAGACAAAAATATTTATTTACTTTGCCCCTCAAACTTTCACATGACTATCAATTTGTCCTCCACATCACATTAAATTAATTTTTTATGATAAATTGAATTTATATAACTAAATATATATAGTTATAAATAAATATATTGTTATATACAAATATATATAGTTATATATATATTTAGTTAGATAAAGAAATATATTAGATTTATATATGTATTTAGTTATATAAATTTAATTTATTATAAAAATCTAATTTAATGTGGTATGGGGGGCAAATTGAGAATAATTAAAAGTTCAAGGGGCAAATTGAATGGATATTTTTGTATTTATAGGTGCACGTGAACTGCACGTACTCCATTTCGTTTGATTTAACACGGGTTGTTAATGGAATGGAGAGATTGTTAAAAATTAAAAGTTGAGGGGGGTCAGTTGTTGAATTTTTTTAGTTTTGGGGTCACGTTGTGAATTAGGTGAAAGTTAAACAGGGTAAAGTGTAATTAATTCAAAAAAAAAAATATCTCTCCTCCCTTAGACTCTTGGGTTTGATCTAAAGCATGTACCTAACAAGGTGATAGACCTTTTTATCTCACTTAACTTATCTATAAGATGGTTTCTCTCATGGAATAGTGGACGTTTTATCCTAAGCCCCTATTGTTTCTTCATTATTGACTATTATCAAAATAAAGATTCATGTTACACACACACACACACACACACACATATATATATATATATATATATGTTACAATAATAAAATGTGATAGTTGCTTCTCATAGTCAAAACATGTATTCAATAAAATTGAGAGTTTGTATCTCTTATAGCTTGTGATAGATTTTCGTTGGACTTTTAGAATTCCTGCATGAGAGAGAAAAATATATAGCTATGAAAAGAACTACTCTCTACTCATTTTCTTCCATTTTTGTTCTTGTCTTAAGAAAGGAGGAAAAGTGCAAGAAAGCTTATAGAACTCAATGAGCTAGGTCTATTTATAGTGGGGTGAAAGTAGTGTCCTCCATATGTATCTACTAAAATAGCTCATCCCATTATGGGTCCAATAACTAAAATATTAATGCTAGTCCACTATTTAGAAATAATGTGATAATTTCTACTCATAGTCAAAGCAATTGTTCAATAAAATTGAGAGTTCATACCTTCAATAGTTGAAAGATTTTTAATTGAGTTTTAGGATTCCTGCAAGAGAGAAAAATATACAGCTATGGAGCTATTCTCTACCCCTTTTCTTCCCTTTTTGTTCTTGCCGTAAGAGAGAGAAGAGAAAGTGCAAGAAGCCTCATAGAACTCAATGAACTAGTTCTATTTATAGTGGGGTGAGAGTAGGACCTCCATATGTATTTCTTAAAGCGGTCCTTCCCATTATGAACCAAATGGCTAAAATGCTAATGCTAGTCCACCATTTACAAATAAATATAATAATTTCTTGTTTGGAAAATATTACATTTAATCACAACATAAACACAAACAAATACCCAAAAACGAAAGGTCTTGTTTAAAATATGCCTTCAAGTATAAACTAATGAACGATACACTAACAGGGCATACGACACATGACCAATACTTAGAATCATGTAATTCAGGTCGATGAAATGCAAGTGCAACATGAAAATAAAAAAAAAAAAGTGATAAACACCTATTTCCATGAGAAGCCTTAGAGAAAAATATGAATGTCTTTAAAGCAACAGGCATTGTCCAAAATGCACTTGTAGTACTTAGTCTAGTGACTATACTGATGGGATATATAACACTAAACGTATACTCACAACCACTTGACTCAGATATAGACTAAAACAAATTGTTTCTTATAGGTAATAAATCTTATCCATAATGCGCATGACCTAGACATGAGACTAATTAAATATCTCAATAGATAAAGTACGTATTGTCCAAAATGCACGTGACCTAAGAACGAGACTAATCAAAGTGTCTCAATATATAAAGTACGTCCTGTCCAAAATGTGCATGACTCAGACATGAGATCAAATATTATGTCTCATTACATAAACAATCGCCTTATCCATAATGTCTCAATACATAAAGTACGCAATATCCAAAATACGCGTGACAGGCATTCATTGACATTGTCAATGATTATAGAACTCCCATTAACTAAATACAACACAAAATCTAACAATTCCGAATGAGTCACATGCTCTTGGAATATTTTTGGAGTTACATTTTTAGTTAGTGGGTCAGCTAACATATGCTCTATGGAAATTTGCTCAACAAAAATAGAAGGCTCAGTTATTTTCTCTCTAACAAGCAAATACTTAATATTAATATGTTTGGAGCAAAAGAGCTCCTAATGTTTCGAGAGAGCAACTGCTGTAAAATTGTCACAAAATATCTTCACCGACCTTATGATGGTGTTGACAAAACCTTAAGATAAAGTTTCGCAACCATATAGCCTTATAAGTAGCCTCATAACAAGCTATATACTCTGCCTCCATTGTAGAGGAAGTTGTAAGTGTCTATTTGACACTTTTTCAAGAAACAACTCATCCTGCCATCATAAAAGCATAACCAGAAGTGGATCTCCTGTTATCTGCACAATCCACAAAATCGGTGTTAGAATATTCAATTATATCAAAAATGGTCAAATCGTCGATATGTAAGCACCAATCTTTAGTGCCATGCAAATACCTAAATACTTTCTTTGTAACTTTCCAGTAAGCCGAATCAGGTTCACTCAAGTATCTCCCAAGTATACCAACAACATAAGAAAATTAGGTCATGTATATATTTAAGCATACATCAAGCTACCCACAATTGACAAATAAGAAACCATTTGCATTTAATTCCTCTCACTATCATCCTAAGGGAATTAAGACTTAAAAAATTTATCACCTTTTACAATAGGTGTTGTCCTAGGAGAATGAAAATGCGTATTAAACCTACTTAGACCTCAATCAATGTAGGTTTTTCGAGACAATCCAAGAACGCCTCTTGATCTCTCATGAAAAATTTGAATGCCCAAAACATAAAAGGACTAACCAAAATCCTTCACATCAAAATGAGATGACAACATGTATTTTATCTTAAACAAAAACTCAATGTCATTTGCGACGATTATTATATCATCAACATAAAAAACAAGAAAGATATACTTACTCCTACAGACCCTCAAATATATGCATTGATCAACAAGATTCTTCTTGAAGTCTCAAGAGATAATAATCTCATCAAATTTTAGGTACCATTGTCTCAATGCTTACTTAAATTCATAAATGAACTTGTTAAGCTTGTATACACCATGTATTTATTTCCTTCCACTTGGAAATCATCTGGTTGTATCATATACACATTTTAAAATAGATGTCCATTAAAGGAAGTTATCTTGACATCCATTTGATGTAGCTTGAGATCAAAATGAGCCGTCAATGCCATAATAATCCTAAAAGAATATTTGGTAGAAACATGCAAGAAAGTATCGTTATAATCAATGCCTTCTCTTTGGTTAAACTCCTTATTAACAAGCTTAGCTTTATAGCTTTCTATATAACCTTCAAAACTATACTTAGTCTTAAAAATCCATTTGCAACAAATTGGCTTATAACCACATGATAGTTCAACTAAGTCTCATAGATCGTTTTGACACATCGATGACATCTCATTATATATAGCATCCATCCAATATGAAGATTGAGAACTATCAATGGCCTCCTTAAAATAGGCTGGATCAAGAGACATACCAAAACAATATCTCATGCTCCTACAAATAGACATTATAATCATTAGAAATTGGTGGTCTACGACTTCTTTGTGATCTCTTCAAAATAATATTATCAGTCCCCACATTAACATCAACTATAGCGTCAACAAAAAGTTCTTGGACAATAGTACAACTTTCCTCTATCAAAATTATGCAACCACTGATGGAGGAGTCATCTGAACAAATATAACAAAAGGCTAATTCCTAAATACAACTTTATGTGGCGCGGAACTCTTACTGTCGCTAACATTTTCAAAGAAATTGGCTCGATCAAATTCAATAACTCTAGTAACATTAGAAGGACAATAGAATCTAGAGCTTCTTGATCCCATACATTAGCCAACAAAATAACCAGTAATGGTCTTAAGATCAAGTTTCTTCTATTGGGAATTATAAGTCCTTGCTTAAGTATTACAACCCTAAACACAGAGATGATGCAAATTAGGCATCTCACCTGATCATAACTCATAAAGAGTTTTAGAAACCAACTTACTTGGTAGTTGATTCAAAATATATGCAGTAGTTTTAAAAGTCTCACCCCATAAAAATCAAGTAAAGTTAAATGACTAAGCATGCACCGTATCATATCCATAAGAATACAATTTCTTATTTCTGTAATACCATTCTATTTAGGAGTTCCAGGCATTGTGTACTAAGTCTTGATACCACATGCATCAAGAAACCTAGCAAAAAGTTTAGCATTTCTACAAGTTTCATCATAATTCCCATAAAACTCACCTCCTCTATCTATTTTACTGCTTTGATTTTCTTATTTTTCTAGAGTTTCACAGCAGCATTGAAAGCCTTAAAAACTTTCAATGAGACTGATTTTTCTAAAATGAGTGCAATACAACCATAGCGAGAATAATCAATAATAAAGTAATGAAATATATATAATTTCTCAAAGCGATAGGTGAAATGAGATCACAAATATCAGATGGATTAAAGCTAGAATATCCAAACTTCTGTTAATCTTTTGCTTTCTGATTTCCACTGGAAGTCTTCCTTTGATACAAGCAATACAAGTTTCAAAATCAAAAAAATCCAAGTCAACAAGAATGCCATCTTTAATCAACCTTTCCATTCATTCCCTAGAAATATGACCCAACATTTTGTGCCATGATATGAAAGAGTTTTTATTAGATCTAGTACGTTTAGAACCAACTATAGCATTCACAACAGAGACACTAGAAGAAGCAGGATCTAAAATAGGAAGCAAGTCAAATTTATACAAACTATCATATAAAGTAGCAGTATTAACCACAACAGAATCATAAATAGAGATAAAATTTCTTTTGATAGAAAAAATAAAAACAGTATCAGTCAAGTTTAAAACATGTTTAGAAGTCAAAATAAGTTTGACTGTACCAATATGTTCAACTTTAACCTTCACCCTATTGCTCATATTTACTACTAACTTTATATTAACTGGTCTCTATGGTTCTTTACTTGCAAAGAACTTGCAGAATAAATGATTGCACTAGTATTTAGCCACCAAGTATCAGAAGGCACATAATCTAAATTAGACTCAAAATACACTAGTAGTGAACGTGTATATTTTTTTGTCTAACCAAACCTTAAACTTCCTACAATCAACCTTCTCGTGCCCAAAAAAATGACAATAGTTACACCTTCCCTTAAAATCTTCCTTCTTAGGCCTATTTGGAACACTCGTACTAGCTTGAGGAGGCCTCCTAGACTTTTTCATTTTGTGGGAGTTGCTACTATTACCCTTGAAGAACTTTTTCTTACCTTTATCAACAGATACCTGAAAGCAGCATGAGACTTGACCCTTTTCATCATCTTCTCTTCTTGAGTTACATTAGTAGCCATTTCACTCAAACTCTATTTTTTTTTTAGCATTATAAGTGGTCTTGAGTGCATCAAAATGAGATGATAAAAACTCAAGCACTTGTCATACAAGAAAGCTATATGCTAACTCAACTTTCATTCATTTGAACTTATTAAAGAAATGGGTAAGCTTCATTATGTGCTCTTGGACTCCACTAACCCTATCATTATCAGAGTTCCCTTTTCTACTTTATCAAACTTAGTAAATTTCTTCTCAATGACATCGAGATATTCTTTAGTACTATTTGTGTAAACTATGTACTGCCTAATAGATTTATCAATAGTATACTTCATAATCATGAGACAAGTCCTACTAGAATGCACCCACTCCTCATAACAAGTCTTTTCAATTGTAGAACTTTCATTTGTGGGTTCAACATGCGCATTAGCCCTCAAAGTCAAATTCAAATTCATAATAGTCAAATTTATAGTGAGACACTCAAACTAATCTTCATAATTGATTTTCGTTAGACTTTTGATGGCAGAAAAAGAGAGAGATAGAGTTGATGTCATAAGTTGAGAATAATAAAATAAAATTTATTATGCATGTAGAATAAGAAACATGCACCCACAAATATCTCCATTAGGCAATCTTATATCCATGTTAGAATGTTTAGAACATATTTTGTGCTTTTAGTGTTGTGGGTAGATCTTGCAATATTTCTGAGTTATTTAAAAAGATCTAAATAGATTTTGTGCTTCTTATGATTGTGGACATATTTTGTAATTTTTTTTTCTTCTTATAATAGGTTTTGGATTTTTGATAGAACAAATATATTTTGGCTTCTATGCTTTAATAGTCAACAAATTTCTACAATTGTCTATGGAAGCTTTGGACAAGTTTTGGATAATTGAAATTCTAGACATATTTTACAAATCTCGATTTTTGCTTGACGATAGTTATAAGATGAATAGTTATATTCCAAGATGTCTTATAAACATCATAACATTACAAAATTTTGGTTCGACAAAAGATAATTACAAACGACTTAATAACCATATCTTAGCACTGACTGGCATATATTATTATTTTAAGGAATAGAATAGTTTCAACACAAATCACAACAAAACAAAACCATGATAATAATAAAACTTTCAAGGTTTCCTTATACTTCTTCCCCATGGCTTTGAAGTTGGATTGTCATTAGACATTCAACATTTATCTTAGTGTTTCTTTATTAAGCTAACTCCAACGTAATCTTGTAGCAAATGTTTTGTATAATTTTATGATCAATTCATTCAAAAAATCCACATCATTAGTTGATCTTATAGTTTGAAAAGCTGAAAATCGTCTGTCAAAATAATTAGCCTTGCCAAAAAAATCTTAGTTTTGATAAAATCCAATAATAACAAAATGGTCTCTCCAGGCCAACTTATTCTTTTGCTATTGTAGTCCAAGAACTTGAACCAAAATGATTTGCATATATATTTCATATTGCTTGATTATAGTTATGGAGTTGTCACAACAATATGAGGCAAAAAAAGTGACCAACAAGTGCATGGTAAAAAATAATAATTTTATAATCTATATAATAACATGCTTGGAAAAATTGCTACCATTTGTTGTATTATTTAGCCAAACATTCAAACATTCATGCCAATTAAAATGTAGTACATTTCTAATTACAACACTGCAATGCATTTGGCCTACTTTGAGCCTCCTAACAATCAGGGGCGGAACTACGTTAAGGCTTCCCCCCCAAAAAAAAAAATTTGTTGAAAAATTAAGTTAGTATAGAGGATATTACAATTTTTATGATATCTTACAAAAAAAAAAAAAACCCCTTATTTAGCCCCCCAATACTGAAATTATCTCTCCCATTCTAAAATTTTCCTTATCTTTCAGATATCGTCAAAAAAATCCCATTATAAAATATAAAATGTACCTTAAAAATGGCTAGTTGTATGCATACTTTCACGATTGCAGGCTGCAGCTTTCCATGTACAATGCCCCTGCTAATTGCTATGAACCAGTCCTTTTGAATTCTTGAAAATTGTCTGCAAGTCTATCTCTTGGACCTTTAGAAATTGTGACTACAAAATCGTTGCTTAACATTGCTGCCTAGCCTTTTCAGTGCTTAAAACAAATCATTTGTGAGATCCCGGATTTACGTGTATTTCTACACATTATTTTATTCTCGGTATTAATTATTTTAATTTATTTTAATAATATTATTGGTTGTGTTTTATTTGATTAAGATATTTATTTGAACTATTAGATAGTTAATATTAGTTTTATGTTGTTTTTATAATTAAATATTGAGTTACGTTACTTTTCTTATTAATTTAAAATGTAAGATAATTATTTTAATGATTGGAATTTAATTTCTTTTATTTTATTATGTGAGTTTATTTGATGTATTTTTATTTATTATTTTATCTTAACTAGTCTTTGCGTTTAAATTAATTTATTCAACTCTCTATTTTGAAATTCTTTTATTGGATCAACACTGTGAACTGAATTGTGGGGACTGGATCTCGTTTATTTCTTTCACTTTTTCTTTTTCTCTTTTCTTTTTTTTTTATTTTTATTTTTCTTTCCTTTTTCCTCGGCATTTCCCCCAGCCCGGCGCGACTTCTTCCCCCCCCCCCCCCCCCCCGTTTGGCCGATCGGCCTTAGACAGCCTAGCCACCACCGCCGCTCACCGCCCATGCCGCCGGCACCCTTACCCTCCGGCGACCTCCCCTGCCTCCGGCAACGCCTTAGCCGGCGCGTGAAGCTTAAACCCAAAATGGGAATTTTTGCTTCTCTTACATTTTCCGGCCATCGCCGGCCACCCCTTGGCACCGACAACCTATCAGCTGCCTCCCCTCACTCCGGCGAGCATAACCCAACCTCCGGCACCACCCACGGTAGCCCAAATGTCCCAACCCGAAATGGCTATTTCAAATACCCATACATGGGTTTGCCACCCTAGTGCCGCCGTCCGGCCACCGTAGGCCTCACCACCTCCACCAAAAGACTCCCCTTGCCCAACCGGTCATCTCCCTAACTCAGTTTTTCCATACATGGCCCCACCTTCCCGATACAACCCCAAACCCAAAAATGGGTTTTCACCCATTTTGAGCCCGATCCGCCACCTTCCGGTAGTTGTGTCGCCACACCACCACTTCCATGAGATTCCTTACCCTTCAATGAGTATCTCCCTAAATTTTGGTATCAAACCGAGCACTCTAGCCTAACGTACAAGTGACCGCTACGAGGGCTGCAGAGTGACGTCTGCTCAAGGATTTACGCTTTTACCCGCTGTAAGTATTTTCCAAATAAACTTTAAGATTTAAATATATTTTTGGCATCAACAAATATTGTGTTTGGTTATTGTTGGAATTTATTAATTGTTGGCTATTTGATGCATAGTCGTCTGCATTGTATATTTACGCGCATGTTCATGAAAATATTTGGAAACTAGATTTTAGCATGATTTTAGATATTCATGTGTTGGAAATGAAAATTAGGTTTTCATTGTGTTTATGATTTTCGGGTGCGTGTGTATCACGACCCCAAGTCGAGATGGGGCATTATCTCGGTAGAGCTCATCTGGTCACTCAGGAGCGGAATATACTGAGCGACATTCCCTAGGTCGTCGTCGGGAGACGACGGGATCGGATGGGATGGTAATGCTCTCGTACCGACTCCGTGGCTCCTCTCCTGGCGGGAGCTAGGGGATGCCTGATCATGGTACGTGCTGGGCGCGGTTAGCTAGGCATCGCACGTTCCGAAGTCACATGCGTGGTCGTTACATTCGGTGTGATGATGAAAGTCAGGGTGTGCGGATGGTCCCTAGGGGAGATCATGGTGCATACGGTTAATGAAATGGATGTTTAGGTTATTTTCTGGGAAAGTGGCAGGTTTTAATTATTGGTTTTACGTGAACCATTTTCTGGGAAAATGGTTGTGGTTTTAATGGATTTACGGTCATCATTTTCTGGAAAAATGATCGATGATTTTATTGGAGTTTTATTTGGGTCAAATTGAGATCTTGGCATGTGTGGTTATTGTATTTGTTTTGAGAAATATGATTTTAAGCTTCATGCATACTGTGTCTTGTTCATGCGTAGCGTTGTTGCATGAATGTATTTCTGTCTTTTGGTTTGTTTGGGTTATACTTATCTGCGATGCCATTTTTGGCGTCGTAGTTTTTGGATGTAGATTTTGAAGAGGCTGAGCCTGAGGAGACAGCTCCGCCGTTTATGTACTGTTATTATAAATTGTTATCTTGAGAAATTATTTTTCTATTTTTATAAATATGTATTTTTATGATTTATCTTTTGGATGACTGTATTAAATCTCCTATTGGAGAATTTATGTTAAACTAGTTTGTAAAGTAATTCTAAAAAATTCTGGTACTTAGATAGTGACTTTATTATCCGCTGCAACTTTTATTTCATGTATGTCACGTGTTCACACACTTAGCACTTGACTTGGGGGTGCGTGACCCGTGTTTTCAGCATCTCGATGCCTCGATTCTCGTATTTTTTTAAAGAAAAATTTAGGGGCGTCACATCATTTCTACATATTATAGAAAAGTAAATTAATTTTGTGAGCTTGAGTCCATACCATATTACCGCCTATTTCTTTTTCCTTTGAGTTTGAGCTATTTCTTCTTAATCATGTTCTTGAATCTTGTTGCTGAGCTATTTTAATCGAAACGTCATTGGGCGATTTCCTCCATTTGTGAAGGCTTGGGCAATTTCGTGTTGGGCGATTTTCAAACGCTGAGCGGTTGAGGCTTGGGATCTCTGAATGGCGAATGCCATTTACGAAAGTCTGAAGACAACTTGCTGATCTCACCTCTGGCTCTAGCCTCTTGGCTCCTCAGGTTCTGTCATTCTAATATACTTTACGAAAGTTGAATGCCAATTATTATTAATCCTTTTATATTTAACTTGTTACCTTATCGTGTTCTAGAATATGCTTTAGCTTTTGCTTTATTTAAGTTATTTATTTATTTTTATTTTTTAGTCCTTACGCCTACTTTAACCTTGTTATAATTTATATTTAAATTTTTTTATTAGTTCTTTATTATTTAGGTTTTAGAATCAGATTTTAGCCCTTTTTTTCCTAAGTCTGTTTTTAATTTGTTATATATATATATATTTAGCTTGTTCTAGAATCTCTTATTATTATTATTATTATTATTATTATTAAGTTTAGGTTTTTACTTTTAAGTTTTAGAATTAGTAATTTATCATTAGACTGTTAGTTTGATTAAGTTTAGGCTTTTAGATAACTTAGACTATTACTCTCAAATTTTAACATTATTATTTACTCTCATTTATTTAGACAACTTAAATTGCTACTCTCAAATAACAAATTAAAGAAAATAATAATTTTAAATTATAAAACTAATTGAGAATATTCCTTAATTTACAAACTATACAAAAAAATTTAACAATTTATTGAATATACTTAAAAGTATAGAAAAATATGAGTAAACCAAAAACAATTGATTCTTTTTTTAAAAAGAAAGATGTGGACAAGTCAGAGAATAATTTACATTTAGAGTACTCGGTAATAATAGAACATGATGCTTCTATCACTGATAAGCGTCTCTTTAAAATTTCAAAAATGCAACTTGAAGAAATTGATGCTACTTCTTTGGAACGTGATCCCGAATTACGTCCATAAATATGAGAATTTCCTACTAACCTACAAGATGAGATCTGACGTGCCTATCTTAAAGCTAATCCATATCAATCTAAACTCTCATAATATCCATTTTTAGGAATAGGCAATCAACGTCATCGATTTCAATTTTCTTGGTTTCAAAGATAATCTAATTGGTTGGAGTACTCACCTTCAAAGAATGTTGTATTTGTCTTTCATGCTACGTCTTTTATCTCCTTTTAAAATTCGCCTCCCAAGTAT
This sequence comes from Platycarya longipes, assembly GCA_036559045.1. Classification (NCBI taxonomy): domain Eukaryota; kingdom Viridiplantae; phylum Streptophyta; class Magnoliopsida; order Fagales; family Juglandaceae; genus Platycarya; species Platycarya longipes. The sequence continues at coordinate 11,846,925 of CM071796.1, read as the reverse complement.
AAGAGGACCGATAGTAATGTCAAAGAGCTTAAGGTCGATCCACAGAGACCAATGTTGTACTAACCAAACTAGTGAGTAACAGCAGATGAGTTTTATTTGCTAACGTGAAAAAGCTGAGTAATGGTGATGATATCGTGATGGGAAGATAATGAACATACGAGTAGACTCGGCTTGCAACACCTTAAACAATGTATGGAAATAATGTAAGAAAATAAAATAGCTGAATATGATTTTCCTGATGGATGAGATTAAAAAGGTCTAGGCTCGATTCTCCCGTTTTCCCAAATAGTCAAAAGGCAAGTATGATTCCTCTAACAACAACTTCAAATGAGGCACCAGACATGGTTACCACACCTGGATGATTTAAACTTTAAAACCTTAAGGAACTAACAGCAACAAAAGGACTTCTTATAATATCCACACAATTCAAGCAAAAACTAGAACATCAACATAAGATACATAAACCCTAAGCATTCACTATGTCGAAAGTCAACAGAGAATCAAAGATGTATGCATAAATCTGGTTGGAAATATCAAATAGAGCAGTTGATATCATAAAAAGTTGAACTGAGTGCGAGAAAACATAAAAGGAATCAAAACCCCTAAAATACTATTCGAGTATAAGGAGAATCCGTGGTCTAGAACAAGGAGATTTAGCCACTCATGTGACCTAAAACCCTTAACAACAGTGTAAATCTAGAAATAAACATTCCCAACTCTTGAAAAGCGGAAGGACACCAAACCTTATCTTTTGATCCTCCTCCAGCTCACCCAAAACTCCCTCTACTTTTTCTCTTCTCGTTCGCTCCTCTATTTAAACTCTCATCGACCACCGTTGATACGAAACCCTAGCACCATCACTTCCAATTCGCCTCTCCTAGCCATTGATTAGCTCTAGTACCTAAGAGAAGAGAGAGAGTGATCGGAATAGATAAAAGTGTTGAGAAATCGAAGTGCTCATGTGTGAGGGGTGTGTGTGTATGTTGTAGGTATAAGATGGTGAGATAATGACTCAAATGCCCCTTCTAAATTAAATATCTACTTGCTGCATCCCAATTTCAATTAAACGACAATGCTCACCTACTTAAAATGCCCACTACAGTAAATAGAGTTAAAATGATGCGTTTTAGCTACGCATCTCACACTTCATCATCTTTGATAAGAAATCTACGGGTCATCTAGGATCAGATGAATTTACCAATAAAAGTTTTGACACTTGGAAAAAAGTAAATTATGGAATGAAATGTCCTTTAATAGGACATGTGGGGAGAGATCCAAATTTACCACATAAAAAAGCTATAAAATGTTATGAGAATCAATTGAATCATAAAAGACATATTGATAAGTTATTTAAAAAACAAGTATTACAAGAGATGATGAATAATTGGTTGTAGCTAAAAACTTTGATAGATAGTGTTCATTGGCTGACGTTCCAAACTTGTGCCTTTAGAGGTCATGATGAAAGCTTTGACTCAAAAAATTAAGACAACTTTATTGAACTAAAAATTTTTTTTGGCAAGTTATAATGATCAAGTTAATGAAGTTGTCATGGAAAATGCTTCACGAAATGCTAAATATACATCACCAAAAATTCAAAAGGAAATTTTGCATATATTTGCAAATAAAGTGCGAAATGCGATTCGCGAAAAAATCGGAGATGTCAAATTTTGTATTCTTGTTGATGAAACTTGAGATGAGTCTAAAAGAGAACAAATGACTATCATTTTGAGATTTGTTGATAAAGATGGTTTTATTAGGGAGCGATTTTTTCATTTTGTGCATGTTAAAAATACTATGTCAGTAACTTTAAAAAATGAGATATGTGTTCTTCTTTCTCGTTACGACTTTCAAATTGAGAATATTTAAGGTCAGAGATTTGATGAAAGAAGTAATATGCGTGGTGAATGAAATGGATTACAAGCTTTATTCCTTAAAGATTGTCCTTATGCATATTACATGCATTGTTGGGCTCATAAATTACAATTAGCTTTGGTTGTAGCCTTTAGAGAAGTTAAACATGTTCATCAATTTTTTGTCCATTTGACATCCATTATCAATATTGTTGTTTGTTCTTTTAAACGTAATGATGAATAACAATCTACTTAAGCTGCTGAAATTAGAAGTCTGATTGCTTACAATGAAATTGAGACTGGAAAATGGATAAATCAGATTGGTACGCTACACTAATCTAGAGATACTAGATAGGGATCTCATTTCCAATTTGTTTGTAGCTTGATGAGGATGTTCGGTGTTACTTGCTCAGTTATCAATACTATCTCAAATGAGGGATCAAAATATTCTCAACGTGGTGATGATGAAGCGGCTTACATGGTATTAACATCATTTGAATTTATTCTGATATTACATATGATGAAAGAAATCATGGGAATTACTAATACACTTTGTCAATCTTTGCAACAAAATCCTCAATATATTGTGAATGACATGAGTTTAGTTACAACTACAAAGGTACTCATTCAAAAATTGAGAGATGATGGGTGAGAGTTTTTGCTTATTGATATTAAATCATTTTGTGAAAAATACCAAATTTATATTCCTGATATGAATGACCAATATACTCGAGGAAAATTGCATCATCAAGTTGAAAGGACAACAATGGAGCATTATTTTAGGATTGATATATTTACTGCTACAATAGATTTATAGTTATAAGAATTGAATAATAGATTTAACGACCAAGCAATAGAACTACTTATTCTTAATGTTGCTTTAAACCCTAAATGTGGATACAAATAATTTAAGATTGATGATACATGCAAATTAGTTGAGAAGTTTTATCTACAAGACTTTACTAAGCAAGAAAAATTCCTTTTGAGAATTCAATTGCAGCATTATGAGCTTGATGTGCTAATGTATCCAGATTTTCAAGATATGTCCACATTATCTCAGTTATGTAGAGGACTAGTAATTTTAGCAAAATCAAAAATTTATTATTTGATTGATAGACTAATTCGTCTAATCTTAACTCTTCCTGTTTCTACTGCTACTACTAAGCGGACATTTTCTGCCATGAAACTTGTAAAAACTAGATTGCCACTCGAATGGAAGATAATTTTCTTGCAGATCATTTGATAGTTTATATTAAAAATGAATTTGTCAAGAATTTTACTATAAAAATGATAATGGAAGAATTTTATTCCATAAAAGATTGTCATTGAGCTAAATTTGAAGAAAAAATTCTAAATTGATCACCCCCAAACACTAAATCTTTGTTTCGCCCCTACTAACAATACTATGCACAAAGAGAGTATAGAAGGAAATTAGAGTAAAATGAACTAACTTCTAGCTCAAACACAGTTTTTACCATATTTCTACATTAAATTTGGTAAATATGGTGAAGTGCAGATTTTACTATATTTCAAGAGCATTAAACCTAGATTTCTGCATTAAAATTTGGTTTGAATAGATAGATACTTCCATCTCTCATCTCATGTCAATATCCAAACACCATAAACAAAAATACTATTCAATTTTAAATTTTCAAGTTTTTCATCTATGATTACCTAATTATTATAATTTTTCTAAACTTTCAAACAAAATACAAAAAATAATTCAATTTTTTCAAATCATCAAACAAAACTAATATTAAAGAATTATATTATAACAATATTATAACTTTATAATATTTTTATTCAAATCTCCTCTCTTATTTTCCAAAATCCCATAAAATATTTGAACTCAAACTATCTCTCTATATATAAAAACCATCTCATTACAATTCACAAATAATCTCAACTCATACTATCTCAACTCACTAATTCTAGTTTAAAATTTGCATTTGCAAATTAATGTTTGCTTTAATTTTGAACTTAGTTGTGTTTTATTTCCTGATGGAACAATTCATAAAAAAAAAATTGGTAATTTGAGGTTTGTAATCTAGTCTCTAAGACTAATACAATGCAATAAAACTATTAGAACATAAAATGAACATGCAGTTGAAGGGATTTTCTGATTGAACTCCATTATTTCTTAACACATATGTCAAATTCTCAATTCTTAGACAAACTCGTAGTATAATAGATTCAAGGTTCCAAGGGAAGTTATGCCATAGTTGCCTCTAAATATGCTTATTATGTTGAGAAAAACATAATTTTATGTTGGGAATTCAGACATTCCAAATTCACTATTAGGATCTACCTTTTGCAGGAATATCAAGAAAAATATAGAAATAATAATAACACCATAATTATATGAAAAACTTCCAAAAATAGAGAAAAAAAAAATCAGATCCAGAGAAGAAAATCTATTGTGTAAAAAATTATTATAATCACACAATTTTTCTCTTCAATCTAACTACACCCAAACAATTTTACTATTAGTAAAATTTTAACTCTAACATATTTTCTTTTTACAAAAAAGTCCAACAAAAGAACTGTACTAAAGTAAAATATTACTAACTAAGATTTTGACTTGTGCACTTAGCCAATGAGGCTAATCTTCATTTTATAGGCCTTAACTTTGCTCTACCTTTATTCCTCACCAATGTGGGACTAATGCCAAAAGAATGAAACCCAACAATCTCTACTTTATGACTTTGACTGATCTCATAGCCACGTTCCACTTCAATAGAGATTTTTTTAACTTTCGGTATCATACTCCACCATAAAAGCATACACACTCAGAATAAAAACAATACAAGCCTTTTATTTTGGCCCACGTCGAAAATAACTTTTTAAAAAATTATAGTTTAACTTTCTGACGTCGGACAAAATATCAATTATTCTGTAGGTTAGTTTTAACAGATAATTTACAGGAAAGGACAAAAATGAGTTAGCCAAAAACATAGAGAAATGTCTCTAATGTTCAATTAAAAATTATTAAATCAAGTAATATCGAAAATCAGCCTATAAACTGGGCTATATAGCTGAAAATTGTCTGTATTAAAATTTTACCAAATTAGCAAAATTCCAATAATCATGACAAAATTAAATTCGGAATAAAATGACTAATCTCTTAAAAATCTGGTCCAAATTGAATTCAGAATCACTTCCTAAACAATAAATAAATATTACCAGAAAATGAAACAAATATCTAAAAATGGAGATTCAGAAGGTAAAACAGCAGAATTTGACCTCGAAAAATGTGTAAACCGAGCAAAACTTGGAGGCAACGACGTGCTCACTGAAAAGAGTTTTTTGAATTGAGATCTTATGCGCGATTTCGAAACCCGTAGCCAAAGTTATAGTTAAAATACCAAAATGCATCCAAAACTGCCTCAATTAGAAAAAGATCACGATTACTAGGCGTCCATGCATTGATCTGCCCTCTCAAGGTATCTCAACCACACACCTTCCATCATTTGACTCGGATTCTTCTACATCACATTTGGCTTTTTGGGAAGTTCATCAGGTATCGACATAAATTTCTACCGCACACCATGCATCAATGCCAAATCAATACTTGTGTGTAAACTTGTGGACTTACTAACATTAACACATCCTTTATCATGACAACTTTAGGAATTAGCAGCATGCCATGAGGATGTATATGTTCCTTTTCAAAAGACAACAGCTTTCATGGAGAGAGACACAAAATTAGTTTTATTATCAGTATTTTCATTTATTAACTCGGAGCCTCTTGCTGAACCTGCTCTAGCTCTTAGATAATTTTTTTTGGTGTGCCCAAATGGTCACACCCATAGCAGACGATTTTCTTCTTCATAGAGTTCTTATTCTTTTCATCACCAGCTACTATCATTGCTAAGTTCTCTAGTAGACCATACTTTCATCACCTACTCTTCTCTTTTGAAAAAAGAGTTTATTAGTAATCTTTGAAAAATTATCTTTTCCTTCCCATATATCAAAATAGGCTTTATATGCTTATAGGAAGGTAGAACAGACCAGATGAGCCTTAAAGCTTCATCCTCATAATCAATTTTATCTCAAATAGATTCTAACAAAGAGATAATGCCATTAAGAACACTTAAATGATATGAAATATCGTACCTTCACTCATACGCAGTGTATGAAATTGCTCCTTCAGGTACACCCGATTTGAGACCCCTTTCGTCTGTACAACTCTTCAAGTTTTACCCAAAGTCCCTTTGTTGTAGATATTTCAAACACATTTGCAAGAACATTCTTGACTAGACACAGACGAATTGCACTCGCCGCTATCAAATTTAGATCCTCTTAATTTTCAATGCTCATTCCAGATCTGCTCTTTGTTTCACTGATCTCGCTAGTATTAGTGCTAACTTCAGGGGTTAATCTGCCTTTAAACGCCTTATGTAATCCTGATTAAATCAAAATATTTTTGACTTGCATTTGTCACAAGCAAAAATTTATTTTCCCATCAAATTTCTTTACCTTAAGTCTGATAGGATTTGAAACCTACTTCCTAATATTGAATTGATAAATTGAGTAATACTCACTAAGTAAGTTTTCAGAAGAATTCTTCTTTCCTAGACAGAATTTTAAGATTCTTATGAAATATTGGAGCTGTTACATTGGTCCCACTTAAAACTCAATCTCCTAGATAGAACCTTCTTAGATTGTACTTATCCATGCTATCATACCAAAACTCAATTCGGCCAAAATAACCTAGTGGCTCTGATACCACTATATTGGAAATTTAGACCTCCGAAATTCACCCATAGAATCTAACATTTTTAAGAATATTAAGAAAAATAGATAATAATAACAACATCATAATCTATTTGGAAAACTTCCAAAATAGGAGAAAAGACATCAAACCAAGATAAGAAAATCTACTATGTAAAAAATTGTTACAATCACACAATTTTTCTACTCAACCCAAATACGCCCACACAACTTCTCCAATAGCAAAACTTTAACTCTCACATTTTTCTCTTTTACAAAAAAGCTAACAGAAGAATTTTACTAAAGTAAAAAATTACTAATTAAGTTTTTTACTAGTGCACTTAGCCAAGGAGGTTAATCCTCTTTAAATAAGTTTTAGGCCTTGCTTCTCCTTTATTTCCCACCAATATGGGACTCATGCCAAAAGAGTAAAACCCAACAAATTTAGACATTCAAATTTTGTGTAGATACATCATCGTATATGTTGTACTAACATGAAAAACATGGTAGTGGATATTTGTCACTACAGATCTCATCGACTAAGAGGGTAACACCACCAATTTCGTCATCGGCTTCAAGGGTTACATCATCGGATAAGAGGTTGGAAAGTTAGTCATCGAAAATACAAAGGAGGATCATAGGAGAGGCTCAGACTTAGGATTGAGGATTTTTGGTTTTGAAGAGAGCGAGGGGAGGGGGGAGAGTCACCGCTAAAGCTTGGGCTTGAGGGTGTGAGGAATTTTGGTTTTGAGAGAGGAAAAGGGTCACGGGAGAGGGGACTTTTGTTTCCATGAGTTATAGGCTGTCGTGCGTGGAAGTTGAAATGAGAGACATACGTGGCACTCTCCCATTAGAGGGTGTTATTTTGAGAAGAATAGCCTAATTAGCTAGAGGTAATTCTTTATAATTAAACATCAAACCCCTCTAACTCTCATACATTTTGTTCAACAAAGGGATGAATAATATCACTTATACATATATTAGTCTAATAAATAGATTATGTTGGACTGACTTGAACATGATATTTCAAACTCTCAATTTGTTTATCAAAAGAGGTTGGATTTATTTGGGCTAATGAACACAATTGTGTGTCGTTTGTTTTTTTCTTGTCACCACAATTGTATATCTAGGTGATGTTTTTTTATGTAATAAGTTTTTATGAATGGTGTAAGAATATTTATGGATAGTTTAAAAACTTTCTTAATTATAAGATGATTAGGCCTTGCTTGTGTAAATATAATATATTCTTAAGTAGTTTTTTTTGTAAACATCACTCAAATACAAAAAAATTTTTAAGTTCAAATATTTAACTTTTATATCTAATCATTATCTAATTGTTATATAAACACAAAACACAATACACTTTTCATAAACTTCTAAACAAAACACAAAAACAATACAATTATTTAAAAAAAATTTTAAAAATTAATATTAAAAATTTATAATATTTTTTCTCTCATTTTCCAAAAACTAATAAAATATCTTAATTCAAAACATTTCATTATTATTTACAAACTATTTTACTACTATTTTATAAATCTTTTTACTACTATAAACAAATATTCTAAAATATTCTAAATGTCCAAATGTATCCAATTGTTATTGAGTTGAGAGCTTAAAATGACCTTTTTAACACTTTAGAAGTTATTCTAAAAATCTATAAAAAATGTTTTAAGCATCTACAAAAAGCTCAAAACCTGCTTTTAAAAAACAATTAAATTAGATAAAAAGATTCTACTTATCATCTAATATACCACACATAATTTTTTACTTTTTCAATTTTTTTTTAGTAAAGATATGAGTAGAAGAACTGAATTATTTTAACATGAATAAAAAAGAAATATATAGTGTGTAATATGTGAGATGATAAATAACAAAACTTAATTAGATAACACTGAAAACCGATATAATAACTTTAAAAGCATTGTAAACTTATGCTTACAAAATAATTTCAATTGTAGGACTCTTTGATTTAAAAGTTTTATTCTCAACAAGATATTATTTAGGAAATGATTTTTTTAGAGATGTTGTGATTGTAAATGGAGACATATTTGATAGAAGAAATTGCCTGACTTCAAAGGTGGATTATTTTTCCTAAACATAGAGCTAATTTTGGCTACCAAACATCTGATAAGCATAAATTATATTGATTGCACACATTCACATGCATATCCATAAGAAATCAATATCTATAATTGTTGGCATGAGTAGTTATTATGGAGATTTTAGGAGTTTCCATATGTGTATAAATCCCACGAAATAAGGGAGTTTAGCATGATACTAGCAACGGTTAGTGTATAGCCTAAAATAGAATAGGCTTATGCTTTTCCTATGTATATATTCTACGGTAGCAATATGTGAATTCATATAGAAATACAAAGTTTTGATATGGTATCATGAGCTAAACGACATCTGGCTTTTGATATTGTTTGATAAGATTTTATCTGGTTTCCATGGCGGATTCTGGCAACCCGAAAGCCTTTGCCAACACCTTCATTCTCTCCGACTCCCTCGCTGAACTGACTACCAAGATGATTGAGGCTTTGAATAGAGCCCAAAAACCGACCATTACCATCGAACCTTTGTTACTCCAATCAGCATTAAGTTGGATGGACAACTATGCTTTGTGGTCCCAGGTTGTCGATATTTATATCTCCGGCAAAGACAAACTGGGACATATCAACATCGACTTTTCCCAGCCGCCATCAACTGACCCTTCTTTTCACAAGTGGTATACTAACAATGCCATTGTCAAAGGTTGGCTAATTACATCCATGGACCCCTCCCTAATTGGCAACTTCATCTGCTTCTCCACAACAAAAGCAGTTTGGGACTTGATTGCCACCACGTTCTTTGATGGTTGTGATACCTCACAAGTGTATGATCTTCGATGTCGTGTGACTCGAATGAAGCAAGCTAGTGGCTCCCTTGAGAAGTATTACACAGAATTGTAGGGCATATGGCGTGAAATTGATTTTCGTAGGCCAAATCCCATGGAATGTGCTATTGATATCCAACAGTACAATCGGATTTTTCAAGAGGATTGTGTATGTCTTTCTTGATGGACTTGATGATCCGTTAGATTATATACGTGGGGATGTTTTACAGATGAAGTTGTTTTCTACTGTTGAGCAATCATATGCTCATGTTTGACGGGAGGCCACACGACAGCAAGTGATGACTACGCATGAAAATGATGGGGTCCAAGGTATAGTTTGAGCTTCCAAAAGCCTCACGCTGGGTCCTTGTACACAAGGAAAATCGATTGAGACTCGTCCCTCCACTGATAGGGTAAAATGCTCCTATTGTGGTAACCAGAAACATACTTGTGATAATTGCTTTTAGCTGCATGGATACCCGAACTGGTGACATGATCTTCAAGCTTGTAAACGTCGTGATGTACCTACTACTAATGGAGGATTAGGCAAAGCTGCCATCGCTGATGCCGAGCCCCATCTTTCCCTTATTTCATCAACGGCAACGTCCAAAAATTATTCCTCCTACTTCAATTCAAGTGTCTTTGGTCTTGCCCTCCTTGCTCCTTATAGTGATGCGGAACCTAGTGCATGGCTACTTGACTCTAGGGCCATTGATCATATGACTTTTGATGCCACAAATTTTATGCATTCTTCGATTTCTCGACACACAAGGATAGCCAATGCGAATAGTGTTATCTCTCCAGTTACTAAAGCAGATTCTGTGACTTTATCTCCATCTTTACATTTATTCAATACTGTACTTGTTCTAATATATCTCTTTCATATAAATTGTTGTCTGTAAATCAAATAATTGCAAATCTAAGATGTGTAATACTTATGTATCCAAGTTGCTATCTTCCTCAGAATACTTATTAAATATAACCAACATCTCAATACATATATAATTAAAAACAATTTTTATTTGTCAGAATAAACATATACAAACAGTAAAAGTATTAGCACACTGCTAGAGGATCGAGAATTGTGTTCTTCCATAAAATGTACTTATTTATTTATTTAAATATTTTAAATATTAAAAAAAAAGAAAAAACCAATTCACTAATAGCCTATGTAATCAGTAAAAAATAATATCAGTCAAATTGGGGCACCATTCGCTGTCACTTGTCATTTTTCAAAGGATGAATGCTCCTAGATTTCGTGAATTGGTCCACAATAATCTATTTGTTGAATCTAATAAGTTGATTTTAAGCGTATCTAATAACACAAAATTTTAGTATCTTAACCTTATAATTTAACTAAAATTAAGATTTCACAAATTTCAAATTGCATCACTAAATTGTCCGAGTGAGATAATATTGAAGACTTTTTATTTTCTGCTTTGTCAGTTAGTTTAAAAAAGAGCATTAAATTGTTTGGTAAAACAATTATTGATGTAAACAAAGTTACAAGACAGCCAATCCCTCCCGACGTCGTTTGGATCCGTGACGTGAAGTCTACTTTTTATTTTTAGCTCCGGTTTGAATTTAAGAATGTTTTAATTCATCTTAATTTAATTTATTTTATTATTATATTTTTTAATTTTTTATATAAAATATAATTTTAATATGTATTTTTTAGATTCTAATTTAATTTTTTTAAAATTTTTAATAATAATAATATTAAAAAAATAAATTAAACTTATTTTAACTTCTCTTACATCTCAATAAAAAAAAAAAGAAGCCTAATTCTCTATTAGTTCCAACCAAAACCAAATGCAAAATCTTTTCTGGGGTGAGTGGTCTCCAACAGACGGAAAGTGATAAAAAAAGTAAAAGAAAAAACTTTCCCTTTTACCAAACAAGAAAAAAGGGGTAAGAAATGGAAGCAAAGTTTTTAAAAGTTGGAATTTTTCGTTTGGATTCCTCTCACTGTCTGATCTCCAGCCTCTCATGCTCTCAGCTTCTATTCTCTGATCTGGGTCTGCAAATTCAAACCACAAAGTGAAGCGACTCTCTCTCTCTCTCTCTCTCTCTCTCTCTCTACTGGCTCTGAAGCTCTAAGCACTTCTCTGATCCGGATCTTCAAAACTCAAGCCACAAAGCGAAGTGGGTCTCTCTCTCTCTCTCTCTGTGCTTGCTTTGTTTGGTATTGGTAGCTTGGCGTTTTATGGAGAAGTTGGGTGGGCTAAAATGTGGGTTTGGTCACTTTTCTGGTAGAGATCTTACGTGACCCTTAGCCGGTGTTCGGTCTTTTCTGGTTTTATTGCTTTTTCTATTCTGAAGAGACTAATGATATTTTCTGTTTTAAGCTAGAGGCAAACAAACAGGTTTTGATATATCATTTATCTATGGTGAATGCAATAGTATTTCGAATGATTGTGATTGCGAAAGTAAGAAACGAAGCTTGATTTTTGTTGTTTTCGTGAGTGAAAGGAGCTCGAAATTATTTTTGTTCCAATTTGGGGGTTTATCGATTATTTGAAAGTACCCAGTATAAGGATTGAGACGGTTTGTTTGTTTATTTTTATTTTTATTTATTTTTTTAAAAAAAGCTTTGTGGTCTTTTTTAGTTTGTCCCCCTCTCTTCCTTCTTACCTTGGTGGATTGGAGTTTGTCTGAGCCAAGGGTAATGTATTGTGATTACAGCGAACATAATTTTTTTTTTCTTTTGTCAAAATTTTATAGTGTTTGAGTTGAGTGGAGAGGGAAACTCATCTGCCTGTTGTGGAGATCTGGGAGTTGTTTCATATCTTATGCCCCATGAGGACTTTCTTCCCCTCTGAATCCTGCAAAGAAACGCAGCTAAATGCTTTCAATCCACAGTCTTGGCTTCAAGTTGAAAGGGGGAAACTTTCCAAACTTTCATCACAGCCCTCTTCTTCTTCTTCTTCTTCATCTTCTTCATCCATGTAAGTTTTTCTTGTCATGGTTTTTATTTTAAGTAGCTTAATTTATTTTTTCTAATTCAGTGAATTAAAATAGTTTCGGTTTTGTGTTTTTGTTTCTTGGGGGTTTTAATTCTTTAGAGAATCTCTTATCAAGGTTCCTGAGCCACCGATACTACCATTCTTTAAACCTGTTGACTATGTAGAAGTTTTAGCTCAAATTCATGAAGAGCTTGAGTCATGTTTGCCACAAGAGAGGTCGAACCTCTATTTGTTACAATTTCAAGTGTTTAGGGGCCTTGGGGAGATCAAATTGATGCGGAGAAGCCTCCGTGCAGCTTGGCAGAAGGCTAGCAGCGCTCATGAGAAGCTAGTGTTTGGAGCTTGGTTGAAGTATGAGAAGCAAGGGGAAGATCTTATAGCTGATTTACTTGGCACTTGTGGTAAATGTGCACAGGAGTTTGGGCCTATAGATGTAGCATCTCAGCTTCCTCTTGATATAAATGTTGATTCCCATGAGACTCTTTTCATTAATGGTAACCAAATTTCAAGAATTGTTAGTTTTAGAATTGGAGATGAGAAAATAGTTTGTGATAGGAGGAAAATTTCTTGCCTCTCAGCTCCATTTAATGCCATGCTCAATGGTTGTTTCACAGAATCGCTCCGTGAGGAAATTGATTTGTCTGAAAACAATATCTCACCATCAGGTATGAGGGCAGTGAATCAGTTCAGTATAACGAGCAGTTTAAGTGAAGTCCCTACAAATCTTCTGCTGGAAATATTAGTGTTTGCGAATAAGTTTTGTTGTGAAAGGCTCAAAGATGCTTGTGATAGGAAACTTGCGTCTCTGGTTTCCACTAGAGAAGATGCTGTGGAACTCATGGAATATGCTCTTGAAGAGAACACTCCAATTTTAGCTGCTTCGTGTTTGCAAGTATTTTTACGTGATCTTCCCGATTGTTTGAATGACGATCGAGTGGTGGAAATATTTCTCCAAACTAATAGACAACAAAGATCAATCATGGTTGGATCAGCCTCATTTTCTCTGTATAGTTTGTTAAGTGAAGTCGCAATGAACCTTGATCCCCGGTCTGATAAAGCAGCTTGTTTCTTGGAACAATTAATTGAATTTGCTGAAACAGACCGGCAAAGACTGATTGCAGTTCATCAATTGGGTTGTGTGAGGTTCTGGAGGAAAGAGTATGAAGAAGCCAAACATCTTTTTGAGGCAGCTTTGAATGCTGGCCATGTTTATTCTGTTGCAGCTTTGGCTAGAATTGGTTGCTTTGGGGGTCAGAAACTTTGGGCATATGACAAGCTTAGCTCCGTGATTTCCACTGTTATCCCACTTGGATGGATGCACCAAGAGAGGTCATTGTACTGTGAAGGAGAGAAGTGTTGGGAGGACCTTGAGAAAGCAACTGAATTGGACCCAACTCTTACATACCCCTACATGTATCGAGCTGCTTCTTTGATGAGGAGACAGAAAGCTCAAGATGCGCTTGCGGAGATCAATCGGATTCTTCGGTTTAAACTTGCACTAGAATGCTTGGAACTTCGGTTTTGTTTCTATCTAGCCCTTGAGAATTACCAGTCAGCCCTTTGTGATGTTCAGGCAATTCTGACACTGTCCCCTGATTATAGGATGTTTGAGGGACGGGTGGCAGCATCCCAGCTCCGTACTCTTGTGCATGAGCATGTAGATAATTGGACAGCAGCAGATTGCTGGCTGCAATTGTACGATCGGTGGTCTTCAGTTGACGATATAGGGTCTTTATCTGTTATTTACCAGATGCTTGAATCTGATGCAGCAAAAGGGGTTCTATACTTCAGACAGTCTCTGCTTCTCCTGAGGTATTTAGTGCTTTATATCTTTACAGTACTGCTACAGAATTATTCCTGCAGTTCAAAAGGACTGGAATCGTCCTCACATTTTTTATTTTTTTTTAAGTATCTTTAACCCAAATTTTTGATTGTGTAATCTGTTAGCATGTGATTGTACTTATAAAAAAAATGTGACTTTATATATGTTTTCATTATAAAAAAATATAGATGATTTCATATTCAGTGTTTTTAATACTTGGAATATAAGTTACTTATAAAAAAAAATACTTGGAATATAAGTTTCTTGTCCCTTTGTTGGAATTATTTCTGCTTCTGTAAACCCTGAATTTGGCTCCATTCTCTTCCACCTAGCTGAGATTTTAGGTTGTAGAATGATTCTTTTCACATTGAGGCACTAGACTTTTCACAGTTTTACATGATCAGATTGAACTGTCCTGAGGCAGCAATGCGGAGTCTACAATTGGCTCGCCAACATGCTTCCAGTGAACATGAACGACTGGTTTATGAAGGATGGATCCTATATGATACAGGCCACTGTGAGGAAGGGCTTCAGAAAGCAGAAGAATCTATCAAAATCAAGAGATCTTTTGAAGCCTTCTTCCTGAAAGCCTATGCATTGGCTGACTCTAGCCAAGATCCATCTTGTTCTTCAACTGTTGTTTTGCTTCTTGAAGATGCCTTGAAGTGTCCGTCAGACAGGCTACGCAAAGGTCAGGTATGGTTACCTGTTACCTGGCTTTTCTGAGGAAAACTTTCTTGGTTTGCATTATTGTAGGGTTCACAACCAATTTGGGTCTATATTATGATTCTTTCTGAAATAGTACTTGTACTATTATATAGTACAATATTGAATCTGTGTTTCTCAAAATATAATTTTCCCATGCTCATGGCATTTTGAATTCCTTTAATTATGTGTAAGTGTTCATTTTGATAAGTAGAGTGACAATTCTTCCTTTAACTTTTCTATGCTTGGAAGTGAATTTCTTTAATTAACTGATAATGCTTTGGTGCTCTTTAATTTTTCTTCTTACCATTAAAGTGAATTCCTTTAATCAACTGACAATACTTTGATTTTCCTTAAATTCCATGCTTTATTCTAGTCAAGGTAATGCTATAATGTCTTTTTGAGTATGCTAAAAATAAAAAATGGTCCCCTGGTTTCTTGCTTCTAGCATATTACTGAAATGATAAGAAAATTTTCCTTTTACTAGTGACGTTATTGTTGGAGAATAGTTTACAAAACTTCAAATGGTTATTAAATTATTGCAACTCGTCAAGATAATTTTGCAACTCTTCAAGAAGTTCTTGGTTTTATTCCAAATGAAGGTATTATTAGAAGCATAGAAGATATGCTATGAAATTTCAAACTAATACTTTTGCAATTATCATTTGAAAATGCTTAAGACTTTTTGGCATTTTCCCACTGGATCCGTAAAGTCAACAATTTTTTTTTTTGATAAGTGGTAAAGTCAACAAAAATTTATTGGGGTCTTAGTTCTTCAGCGTTTGAAAATATTTTCTTAATTAACTGGTTATAAAGAAAGCGATTTCCTCTATTGACTGCTTATTAGAAAAATGATTTTCCCTATAAACTGATGACTTGAGTGGACACTTCAGAAGGTCATATGTTCAGTAACTAAATATGGAATTACCTGTAACAAAAATTAACTAAATATGGAATTATATTTTACCCCCAAGTACTCTTATGTAATTTCTTTTAATCCTGAAATTTCCATTTGGCAGGCATTGAACAATCTTGGAAGTGTTTATGTTGACTGTGAGAAGTTAGACTTGGCAGCTGATTGCTACATCAATGCCCTTAAAATCCGGCACACCCGGGCTCACCAGGGCCTTGCTCGGGTTCATTTTCTCAGAAATGATAAGACTGCTGCATACGAGGAAATGACCAAACTGATTGAGAAGGCTCAGAACAATGCATCTGCCTATGAGAAGAGGTCTGAGTACTGTGATCGGGAATTAACAAAGGCAGATCTGGAGATGGTCACCCGATTAGATCCTCTCCGGGTATACCCTTACAGATATCGAGCTGCAGGTTAGATTTTCGCCCTTCCTATTCCCCATACCTCCATAACTGGTCTAAAACTCATGTACGTTTTATCTGTAATAAAGACCTATAAATGACGGTGACAGATGCCAGCCACAAGGACTAAATGATTTGTTGTTGCTGGTGTGATTTATTTCAAATCCCTTGGGTGCAAAGAATCTCTAGGGGTCATCGGACTGGGAGATTTTTTCGTTCCAGACATCCGGTGTCATAAAAAAAAAAAAAAAAATTCTATCCCTGGGCTTTGAAAAGAAACGGAGGTTTTTTCTTGTATTTCTTTTTCTCAAATTCAGATTTGTGAGATGCTTAGTAAGAGAAAATAGAAGGGGGTTGTGTGAAACAACCTTTAGTGGCATAGAGGTGGTCAATATACTTTTGTTTTCAACCATTTAGACCTATCAAGTTCTACCTACATATTATTTGGTTTAAAATTTCTGCAAGTCCCATTTGGGACTAATTAGCCTTTATTAGGTTTGTTTTATGTTGGTACTGCTGCTGTTGGAGTTCATATTGTTGTTTTGTTTGGAGCAGTATTGATGGACAGCCACAAGGAAAAAGAAGCCATTGCTGAATTATCGAGGGCAATCGCATTCAAAGCAGACCTTCACCTTCTTCACCTGCGGGCAGCATTCCACGAGCACGTTGGAGATGTCTTGGGTGCACTCCGGGACTGTCGAGCCGCCCTTTCTGTAGACCCAAACCATCAAGAAATGTTGGAGCTTCACAGCCGTATAAACAGCCATGAACCGTGAATTTATAAAAAAAGGAAAATTGTGAGTTGGAAAAAAAAGTTACAATTATATCACCACCATGTATACTAGTGAGGTGCATTCAACATCTGTGTCATATTTCTTTTTCTTCCCTCAAATTTTGTAATTTATCTTTTTAATATTTTTGGTAATATATTCTTATTTCCATTTCAACTCCCAGGTGCTAATAGATTAACAGGTAATTATATATCAGAATGAGGAGAAAACTAAACTTTTCACCCTTAAAATATCAATATTTTTTCTGCAATATGCACTTATACTAGTAAAAATGGTGATATGAATCTTAAATTATCGTTATATGTAAATGTGTACCTTTTTAAAACTAAACCATTAAGGCAAATAATATAATTATTCTAAAAATAAAATATGTAACTTGTTCTACTCGGCTTGGTCGGTATTAGAAGGGAATTTTGTCCACGACTCCACGGGATAAGGTAGAGTCGTATACAAAGCAGAAGGGTTCATAGATAGGGTTATTTTCATCCTTGAAATACAAAAATTGACGTACCACACCTTCCAATTGATTGTCAATATGAAATGAAAAGTATTATGCATCATCTTTCCCACCACATATCACACAGAATATTTTTTATTTTTGAAACGAAGTAGTTCTACGTGTATTTTTCATCATCTGCCTATGACAATCAAAAATAAAAAATGTTCAAGTGTATTTTTCATCAACTTATAAATAGTCAAATTTCGATGGAATGTATCGTTTTCCAATTGTTGATAATTTAAGTGTGTAATGTATCACTATCAGTTTATAACATTCTGCCTAATTACCTATTATGATTAATACTTAAATCTCTCTTAGAATGAGTTCAAATACAATGTTATATTTTTGGACTTTATATTATTTTTAACATAAGATTTATTATTGTTATTTTTTTTTTGTCCCTTTTAACTTTTAAGGGAGGGAATTAGATTTGTTTTACCTATTAAACTATGGCACTTAACATCATTAGTGGTTAAGCTGAATGGTTAAGTATAGGTAGCTTAGTAATGGTAAGCAAGTCTATTATTGCTACACTTAAAGGCCCAAACCCTTAGAATGTTATGGGTAAAGACAGCGAGGATTTGAACGAAAATCACTAAAATCACTTGCTCTTTTTTTCTTTTCCTCTCTATTCATATCCACAACCAAAGTTCTAGTTATATCACATTCGAATCAAGAACTTAACACATTATAATGGGTTAATCATTTGTGTCAGTTTATGCACAATCCTTCTACTATCCATTAGATAGCACCCAAAAGAATATTAAGGTATCTCAAGGGATCACTCAATCATGGTTTGTTTGTATTTAAGTAATAAATTTTACTATTAAAACGTTATTTAGTGTTTGGCAATCATATATTTAAAGCGCTTTCAAATAAGTTACATTTATTTAGATTGGGTCAAGCCTTGAACCAAAGTCTTATAAGAGTTTAAAGTCTTTGTGGGATAGCCTTAAAAAGATTTGGCCTAAGGTGTGAGGAATAAGGCCTTTTGGGCCTAACTTGGTGTTAAATTTGACCCATCACCCATTTATGATAAGGCAAGCCTTTCAAGTTCTATCTTTGTAGATCTTGAGGCCTCTCATGACCTCTTAAAATCTGGAACTAAAGCATCTTATCAACCCACACTCAAAGCTCATAAACTATGCAACTCCCACTCATGGCCTTCTCAAACCCAATAAGGCCCAATCACCATACTATTTGAAACCCACATATATCATACTATTGATTTTCCTTAAGCTCAAGTAATACCCCATGCCTCTTAGGACTCCCAATTGTCCATAGTTAAGCTTCTAACTTAAGTTAAAGACATCAATAAGCTTACACACGATTAGTGATCTTTAAACCATGTTTTGAGCTTAATTTTCTTCTTAATCTTTTTAGCCATTTTGATATGAAATTTACTTGTTTTATTAATCAATTGCATCATTCTTAGATCATATTAGTACCCTCGTTAAATATCCACATGTCATTAAGGATAATGACATGTCAAAACCATAAACCCATACTAATTGGCACACGTGTACTCTTGTGTGCATTGCACTGAGCAACCCCTAGCCCAAGCTTTTTGTGCGTTCTCAAGGTCATTATTGTATTTTATCACCTCAAAATACCCATTTCAATGCGGACTTAATGGTGGATGAAATTGGTTCCAAGAACCAAACAAAAACCCAAAACCCAACTACACCTAAACACTAGTTGGATGGAAACTGAATGACTTGTAATTTAGTTTATTTTTTGCTCTCAAATGACCCACACCCTTATGCCACCTCCATGACCATCCAGTCTCCAAGAGACCCTCAAATTCATTATGAGAAATTGACCAAAATTTGTTTCCATGAAAAATAATACAAAACTAGTGTTATCAAACTATCACCATTCAACAACACCTTTCCATTCATCACTTTCCTGTGAGTTACCACTTCATCATCACTTGCCAGCCAATCCCCCCACCTTCCACCACTTGGAAAAGCCTTCCAAGAGCATGACTTGCATAAATCATCTATGAAGAGAGGACAAGAGGTTGAGTTAAGAAATTATAAAAAAAAAAAGGTCTAGAGTTTTAGGCTTGAATCCAACGACTACTTGATGTCTTAAATTGTTTTAATTTTGTTTTTCCTTCTAATGATGCACCATGGTAGCACTTGCACCCTCTCCTTGCATGAAATCACTTGAAAGTGAAGAAAATAATTTGATTTGGATCACTATTCAGCTGCACAAGGTGATGCAACCAAGCTGGAATTCATATCTCCTTCTCCACCACCCACCATGGACCAAGGCCAACGTCCCTTCCCCCATCACCTCCTATAAAATACCTCCCTCAACCCCACATTTCCTTCACACCACTTCCAAGCCTTCTTCCTTCAGAAAATTTAGAGGGAATCTGAAAATTTGTGTGTTTTTGGAAGTTCTTCAGTGTTCTTTGTGTTGGGAGCTTTAGAGGGCCACGAAAATTGTAATTTTCCTTACCTTAGATCTTAGTTTTCATGTTATGTTTTTCTTTCAAGTGTTGAACTGATTTCTGGTTGAGTTTAGAAAAGGTTACCATGCTTAAATCAAATTTGAGTCCATTAAGGTTAAATTAAGTGTTTAAATTGTTTTAAGTGGGAATTTTAGCTAAGGCTTGTATTATGATATTTTTATATGATTTGTTAATGTCTTAGAATGATCATTGAAGGTTTGATTTTGATATTAGAAGAATACAATGATTGGTTTTAATTCTATTTTGAAGTGATCATCAAAGCATGCATGTGTTTTGATTAAGTTTGTGATTAAGGCATAAAGTCTTGATTTTATCACCTAGGCTGGAATAAAATGCATTTAGAAAAATGTTATGATTGGGATAAGGATGAAAATACATGATTTGGGTGAATTTTGAAGCTTTTCTTTGTGATTTAGACTAGAAGCATCATGCCCGATTAATTGATGACTAATGAAGATTAAGATTTTTAACCATGATTAAGTGTTGAAATGAGCTTGTTCACCTAAGATGAAAATTTTAACATGTCATAATAATTATATTAATTATATTAAGTTAAAGAAATTGAACATGTATGCATTCATAAAGTTCAATAGTTGAAAATACACTTAAGCATCAACTAGAGTGCATGCTACGAATTGAGTGTATTTGGACTAGTTACACTTTGATTTTTGAACTTTTAAGGGCATAGATGATTTTAAAGCATAAAATATATAATGTTTGTGAATTTTAGTGGAATTGGAGTTTGTTTAAAAATAGTGAAAAATTAGTGGCAATTTTAGTAAGTCTAGGGCTATTTTTGCAAATACCCATTTTTAAAACCATTTGA
The DNA here is from genome assembly GCA_036559045.1 of Platycarya longipes. Taxonomy (NCBI): domain Eukaryota; kingdom Viridiplantae; phylum Streptophyta; class Magnoliopsida; order Fagales; family Juglandaceae; genus Platycarya; species Platycarya longipes. The sequence continues at coordinate 11,826,076 of CM071796.1, read as the reverse complement.
TTATGAGCATCATCTTTGCATAATTAAGGCCCTAACTCAGCATAACTTTGATTACATCTATGATTAACATGTATGGTAAGTTTGTAAGTTGGTCTCAAACTTACATATTTATAACGTATTTAGGATTTATTGATAAATGTCACATTCATGTTATAATTGTCACTTTGAACATAAAACATCATGTTATATAATACATGGGAGTACATGACCATTTGCCTACATATCCACATTTCATGAACTACAATTTTATAAGCATAGCATGAAAATAATTTTTGTCATAACTCCAAACCAAAGGTTAGGATTGAGAAATTATTTTAGTAGAACTCCTGCGTCCATTTTGAAGTGAGTAAAAATAGAATAATAATTCCTGAGTTGGCAAAGAACAGTTAATGGGTTTCAAATGGATTCTCTTTAAAGAATGTCGAAGCAAAGTCAAATGCATGATGTTATGTTATGTTATGTTATGTTATCAATGCATTAAGAATGAATTTGTACACGACGTAGTCTCAACATGAGTTGTACTACAGTTATCAGAAGGTACTCATAGTGCATATGGGAAACTGATGATACCATTCGTTATGATGCTAATGATATGATAAAATGTAATTTGCTATAAATGATGAAATGTTATGTTTTTGCAATTGAAGTGAAAAACAGCTCATTGTAAGAAAATGCATATCAGTTTTTCTGAAATTTAGAGGAATCTAGATAGGAGACATATACTGATTTTTTTGCAATGCATTTATTTTATATTTATCATTCATCATGCGTGATTTATCTTTGTGCATGTTGGTTGTCTAACTTATTGATATTTCAAGTAAATATCACTCATTGTGGACCCACTATCATTTCACTCGGAATCACAGAAGCTGCGTCAAGACCCGATGATGATGGATCAGATAGGCTAGTGGACCGATTGATTGGAGAGGAACTAAATCTCAATAAAAGATAGACCTCATCTTGATGTTTATAGCCATAATTCTTCTGTTTTAGAACACATGAAGTAATTGATTTAGTTGTGGAGACTTATATCAAGAATAATTGTACTAAGATATGCTACCTAATGATTTGAACTTATGATGGTTGTGAATGGCATTGGAATGTTTTAGGTTATTTGGCATAAGTACTTCTTAGTCACCCATTTTCTACTGCGGTTATTGCATACTGCTAAATTCATTTATAAATACACTGCATATTAATTGTTATGAATAGGGGTATGTAATATTGAATTACATGTCCTGACACTTTAAGTCTCTGTTTGATTCCAAGCAGAGGCTGGGGGCGTCACACTAGTGGTATAAAATAAAAATTTAATGATGTTGTAGGGGTTAGTACTATATTTAAACTTTTACAGATAATTACATTTTAAAATTCAAACTTCAACTCTTTTTGAAATTGTCACTCGTTGTCGGATAAATATAAGTTATAACATGCACCTTCCATTGATATTTTTCTTCATTATTTTGCGTTACACAGTCTTAGTAGTTTGTGGTATAAAATGAAAATTTAATGATGCTTTAGGGGTTAGTACTATATTTAAACTCTTACAGATAATTATATTTTGAAATTCAAATCTCTAATCTTTTTGAGATTGTCACATGTTGTCGGATAATATAAGTTATAACATGCACATTCCATTAATATTTTTCTTCATTATTTCGAATGTTAATGTTTAAAATGTTAGTACTTTCCTCATTTTAAATTAAAGAATGCCTTCAATTTGAGTTATTGTCTTGCGTCATCCAATGTGCCACGACTAGGGTTGCAAATGAGTCAAGCTCAATTAAGTAGTCAAAGTCGGTCCAATTTAATTCTTATTCTAATATAAGTTGTACTTTAGCTTATTATTGACTTATGTTACAAGTTTATGAACAACTCATTTAAATTCATGCAATTTGAAATTATTCATAAGTTGTCTAATTTTAACAGGGGAAATGCAGTGAACTAAGCTTAAGTGGATTCAGTATATTATGCAAATTTAGCTATCTATTAACCGTCTAAGGAAATTCCATCTAAGTCAACCTTAGCTAATGATCCATACATACTAGATCCATAGCTTCTATTCCTAGGTGACCCAGTCGCATATAAAGTAGCTCTAGATTACCCTAATACACCCCAACCACATGATCGAGACCTATACACCTTCTCTCCCTTTGTATGGTCCCATTCCATTTGTGGATTCAGTTCTAGTCTTTGTCGTAGCACAATAGTTAGTAGGTGATCCAAGAGCAAAGATGTTAGATGCAACATATTCATATATTGAGCGTAGTGATATAGATACATAACTAGGTAGAGAATGAGACCCGTTAGTGAGATTTATATGAGTAATAAAAAGAACAAAACTTGACTTAAGATGAAGGAATTGAGTACAAAAAAAACCCAACTTGTACCAAAAGCATGAAGCCATAATAGTCAGTTCTAGTCTTTGACTTAAGATGAAGCCATAATATTACCACCGAGCTTTGTAGCCATGGGATGGTAGTAGTTCATAGAACTTTATCATTCTTTTAAGTATAACACTGAATAGGGAGTTGTCTAATACACCAATGACATAACACTGAATAAGAGTTTTCTAATACACCGCTAGATTGTCGCTTAACTTGGCGTTGGAGTGAATCTCAACCAGTGAGTTCGTTTGAGGTGCGCTCAAGGGTGGGTTTGAGCTAAACTCAAACCTTGAGTTTGTTCGAGTATCGTACAACAGTGGGCTTGAGCGAGACACAAACCCTAATGTTTGCATGACACACCACTCGAGCCAATGTTAGTTGTCTATTCACTCGAGACTCTCTTAACACGCTGCTCAAGCAAATGACCTAGTTTTTGCTAAATTATTCTAGCACTGTTTGCTATAAATATGTTGTATTTTGATTTGTTGTATATGAATTTCATCATATTTTAGAGGAATAAGAGTCAAAGGAGTGCATATTTTGTGAGAGAGAAAAAAACTTAAAGATAATGAGTTGAGATTGAGTGAATGTAATTTCCTTTGATAATAAGATTTCTGCAACTTTGTGGGTATAGGCAAGTTGTCGAACCACGTAAATTGTGTATCGTTCGATCTTGATCGCGTGGTTGCTTCTATTTTGCTTGTCAGTGTTGATGTGTGTGTTTTGCTCAAAAATTGGAATCAAGAGTCAAGGTCGGATCTAAAGAACAACTATGGCTGAAGACAAAGTGAAAGTACCCAAGATCGAGAAATTCAACAACACTGATTTTGGGCGTTGGAAGATATATTGGCGATTATCTCTATGTGAAGAGGCTCCATCTTCCACTGTTGGGAAAGAAGCCAAAGAGCATGCATGATACTGATTGGACTATCAGATTGACATTCTAGGAATTTTTCGGCTAACCTTGTCCACAATAGTGGACCTCATAACGACTTTGTCAAGTATGTATGAAAAGTCGTAGGTGAATAACAAAATGCACTTGATGAATAAATTGTTCAATTTGAGGATGTAAGAATCTATGTTTGTGGCCCAACACTTGAATGACTTCAATACAATCATGAATCAACTATCTTTTGAAGAAATTGAGTTGGGTGATGAGAGCATAGTGTTGATTTTATTGGCATCAAAATCAAATAGTTGGGAGGTGAGGATGGTTGAGTAGTTCAGCCGACAAGATGAAACTAAACTACAACGACGTCTGTGATATGATCATTTCTGAAGAGGTATATAGAAAAGATTTGGGTGAGTTCTTGAGTTTGGAGTTGATCCTAAATGTTGATAACCAGGGAAGGGGACATGATAGGTCAAGCTCCAAGACGAGATCAAGGCAGCAAATCACGATGTAGTTGTGCAAGCCGGACCACATCATGAAAAACTACAAAAATCAATAAGGTGTTGAGGATGATAAGGTGAATGCAGTGGCTGAAGAAATACATGATGCCATAACTCTTGCAATGCACAATCTGATTAATGATTGGGTGTTGAACTTTCATATTGGGAGATCATGCAAAATTATATTATATGTGATCTTGGAAAGATGTATGCTGCTGGTAGAAAGACACTGGATCTAGTAAGAGTGGATGATGTGTGCATCAAACTCCCAAAAAGGGTGTGTAGACTTTACAGCAAGTCAGACATGTTTCAAATATGAAAAAAAACCTGATCTCTATTGGACAACTTGATGACAGCAGTTAGTGTTTTATGGCGAAGCTTGGAAGATCACTAAGGGTGCATTGGTCTTAGTGCATGTAAGAGATCTAACTTTTTATATTTTACATCAAGGTCCAATGATGTGCAGGAATCTACAAGGGTGTAAAAAGGCATACTTGATCATGTGAAACATATGAGAAAATCAAAGGGAGTCATCTTTGTCGTTCCACATGTAAGTTTGGGGAAGTTGACTGAAGCTATCAAGATAGTTTTGAGACTGGATATTCCTAGTGCAATGTGAGTCATGATTCGCCTAGTGGATAGGCTAAGTCAGAGCTATATATGTGGGAAACTAAAATTGGGCTCAACTTCAACTCATTTCTGGCTTGAAGTTGGGAGTAGTGAGCTATAAAGATGATAAGGCTTGGGTTGGAAATAGGGGATGGAATGTGGAAAACCAATCTTCATGGGAGATTGGTTTGTAACTATTAGATTGTATGTGGAGATTGGTTTGTAACTATTAAATTGAGAAACAAAGAGTTCGCTCGACTTGGAGCTCGAGCAAATCTCAAGCTGTCAGTTCACTTGTGGTGCGCTCGACAGTGGGCTCGAACTAAGCTCAACTTGTGGTTTCACTTGAGTATCACGAAACAATGGTCGAGCGAGACACAAATCATAGTGTTTGCTCGATACATCGCTCAAGTCAATGTTAATTGGTTGTTCATTCAAGGCATGTTTGACACGTCGCTTGAGCGAATGACCCAATTTTTGCCAAATTTGGGTTTCTAGTGCCGTTTGGTATAAATATGTTTTATTTTGAATTCTTGTGTACAAATTTCAACATATTTTAGAGAGAACGACAGTCAAGAGGCTACATATTGTGTGATAGAGCAAAAATCTTATAGAGAGTGTGTTGAAATTGAGTGATTGTAATCTACTCTGATAATAAGATTTCTACAGCTTTGTAAACGTAAACAAGTAGCCGAACCATGTAAATTGTGTATCGTGTGATCTTGATCTTTTGCTTGCTTTTATTTTGATTGTCATCGTTGGTGTGTGTTTTGCACAACAATACAATCACAAAGGTTAAAGTACCAAAAATTCTTAGAGGCATAAGAAGAGATCCATCACTTGGTTGTCTAATCAGCTGGACCACATAGGAAAGGTGTTATTGGCCAATTATTCTATAAATAATTATTCAACTCTCCTTTTACTCAAGCAAAGGATATAAAAGTTTAAATTGCTCAACTAGGATCTTAGAGATTAGAAGGGTAACACTAACAATTCTTAGTGGTCTTGAATTTTATTATTTTAGTAGTCTATAATGTTTTTCATTTACTAGATTTACCTATTTCTATACGTCTCACAAGCTACTAGTAGTAAACCTAATAATAGGGACACCCTAAATTTTCATTTTGATATTTTATTTAGTGAAAAAAGTAGGATATTATTTCTTCCAAAAAAAAAAATGATGGTGAGGTTGATGCAATAGCATAAAGGTGTTCTCTGAAGAGGTTACAATTGGTCATGTTGATCTAGCATTTGATGACAATCGGGGAAATGATAAAGCTTAGTGAGATAGCTTCTAAACTTTGGATTACTTTCACATGGATCCTATGTTCAGTCCGTACAAGGTAATGATAGCACATGAATATGAGGAGGGTTCTACCTGTAAATGATGATCATGATATATATAACTAAAATATATTTAACAAATGAACCTATGAAAATCTCTTGTAGATTTATAGTAATTTTAAATTGTAGATGATTGTTTGCATGTTTAGATGAAAATGATGGGTTAAGGTGTGTTGCAATCAATCTCTCTCCTCACTTATTTCTCTCAAACCGGCAATTTTCCCTCACTGAACCCTCTCCCATTTTTCCTTCCCAAAAGAGGGGTGGAGCTTCAGCTCCCTCTTCCTCCTTTCATCTGTATTTTCTTATTATTTTTAAGTTTTCTAGTCTAAGATTTTTCTGTTGTTTTTCGTCTATAACAAGGAGAGGAGCCAATCTACTGCCTTTGGAGCTCTATGGCCATCACGCGCTGCACCAGAAGAGTCCCTAGCTACCGATCCTTTAGTTGATTGAAGAATCTTTCCAATCGGAGTGGCGCGTGTGTTGCATGCGTGGATTTTAACCCGTATGAGATCCATGCGCCGATGCATGAAGGGTGTTCTGTGCTGGTCACACGCGACACTAGTGGAACTGGCGGCCTCGATTCCTTCAAACCCAATGATCAAAATCTTCCCTAGCGTGGCGTGTGTGTCTCAGGCGCCACCACAGTCGCCCACCATTATCCTTCGATGACTCAATAGCTCTTCTACTTGTTATTTGTCTATATTATCACTTCCCTTAACCAATTATCATAGGAAAGAGATAATGAAAGTCTCATGCAAATCCAAACCAGCAATGTGCAACACAAGTTTCTCCACTACAACTTTTAGTCATAGTTCGACAGTCCGTTTATTGAATTGTTTTAAAATTATTTTGAGCAGTCCCTCCCCTAGCGGGAATTGGATGTTGGTCAAGCTTTTGACCATAAAACCCATTTTTTCTTTTTATATATTGTGTTGTATTTGTTGGTTTAGATTGCATGTCAAGGCCAACCACCTTGATAACTGTTACGTCCTATCACCGTTTTAATATCTATAATATTGTTAGATTAAAAATAAAAAATAAAAAATGGTTATTATTATTATTAATAATTTTACCAACAGTCTGTAAACTACAGAAGTAGCAGAAAATCATGCAGACAGGAGAGATGATAAAATAATAAAATAGCTGGAATTCAAGAAGCTGCCGTTTCCATTATTGTGCGGGGAGTGAGTTTTCTAATGTAAATGACAGCTGAATTTTCTCTAACCAATTATTATCTTCCGATTATTTAAGAAAGCCTTCTTTTTATTTGTTTTATGGTTTCAGATTTTGGTGGTTGCCAATAGTAGGTAAGATATTTGGTGGTTGGTTTCATCTGATAGGTACTTTTCCAAAGCTTGACGCCACAAGATGTATGTAATCTTAGACATGAATGTTCAGGTTCTCTCTAAGTCTCATCCTCATTGGCTGAATGCATAATAAAGGCAGCATTCGAAAATGGCAGCATTGGATTGTCGTTCATATAAATCGTTAAACTACAAACTGATTCATATAATATATTAGATTTATTTTATAATACAAGTAATTTTATAATCTAAGATACTACATTAAACTATATTAATTTATAAATTTACTTTTATAAAATCTTTTAATGACTAAGAAATATTTCTCAATTATTATTTTTGTATTTGTAGCATGACTGAGAAGTACATGATCTTCCTCTATCTTCACAATTACATGAGCACAGATCAGAACTTCAAGTACCTCTGCTTTCATGCATGCACTATGATTGATCATTATTCAAGAAGCCACTAATTCCCATAAGCAGAATCTGCATTAGATCAGATGAGAACACTAGGACATATTTGGTTGGCATATAATTGTCATCCACCTACCTAGCAAAGGCATTAAGGTCCTTAAGGAAGCTTACCAGATTTTTCTTAGAGTTATCTATTTATTTATTAATGAATGCGTGGATTAAAGAGTGAGACTACTATGAAAGCTGGTACATCGCTGGCGCCCGACGATTACGACCCTTTCTTCGGTCTCTTGGCAGTCTCTTAGCGCGAGAATCACATGTACTCATTTGAAAAAGTGTGAACTTTTACAATGATGTATAATACAATGAAGTTAGGATATTTTATCCGACTTGATTATAAGAATTTTTCTTATTTGGCCCCAGGATCGTTAAGACGTGGCAGTGAGAATCCTCAACAATCACTTCCAAATAAAACGCAGTTACTACAATCATGGAACTACAATCCTACTGATCTTGGATTGTATAATAACCATCACAATGTGTGGCTTTGTCTTAGCATGGAAGGGTAGGAAACATTCATTCGTTTTCAGTGCCCGTTTCCTTTCTTTTTCTCTAGTGTTGCACTAGTTAAGAAAGGGTGTTTGTCGAGGCCCCTACCCCTAATTCATATATTTTTGTATCTCTTAATTAAAATATATCGAGTTTGCTTAAAAAGACGAGAGAAAGGAGCCTCGTCTTTATTTTGTCATAGGTATTTCAGCGCACTAATCACACACACACACACACACAGCAGTAAAATACTAAAATGTCTTCTTCTTTTATTTTTATTTTTAAAATTTTTATTTTTTTTAAAAAAAATAAAAATGAGTTAAGAGCTTTTAAAATTCTGCTGTAAAATTATCTTAAAAAGCCTGGCTATGGAATCCTGGTCTTGATTTGATGTCTAATGCAACAAATACACAAACACAAGAATGTGTTTCACACTGGCTGCTTTGGGATAGATTAAACATCTCTGCCCTTGAAGATATTTAATATTAAGGAAATTTTACTTTGCACTCCCAAATTACCACCCACTTCTTAAATTATACTCCAAACTATGAAAACTCTTAAAATTTTGTATACAGACTTTTAGTAGGAAATTGAAAATAAACGCAAAATTATAATAAAAAGGAACAGAGAAATGGCCATCAACGCCAGCTACTAGTGGTCATCTATTTTTTCAATTCCTGACCTTTTTAAGTCATTTTTAATCTTTCCTTTCCTAGGTTATTTCTATCAGTAGTATTTTTATTGATTTATTTATTTTTTATGAATTTATATGTAGAGATTTTAGACAATTCACTCGAGAAGGGAAGGTATAAAGAAAATACAGAAATGATACATTTACAACGATTTTATAACTATTTTATAACTTTTATTATATTTAATTTTTTTTAATTTTTAATTTTACTTAATGATTAAGAATGTGAATATTAATAAAATTATATATATATATATATTTTTAATGATTAAGTATATTAAAAAATACTTAAAATAAAATAATAAAAAATAAAAATTCTTAAAATATTATAAATTATAAAATTATTATAAAAAGCATTGTACGCCTATATCACTCAAGAAAATAATATGGAATTATGTGGACTTAGATGGTATTAGCCTATTAGGATCTGAGATTCCCATTTTGGACTTTCCCAAGTGAGACACATTAAAGGACCCTGCTACTCTGCCTCCCAGCATCAATCGTTGGGCATGCCCCGAGTACAATTATACCTTTTTTCAAACATTTTTCAAATATCTTTATATAGAAAAATGATAGGTACAAATACGAACTTGTAAATTACATGCGATTGCCTTGAAAAAAAAAAAGTAAATATATATATAACTCATGAAAAAAGTTAATTTTTTTAACAGTAGATTCCACTTTTTATCAAAGCGATTACATGTCGCTTGCAACTCCATAACTGTATGTAACATTATTCTTTTAACTCACATGAAAAAAGTTAATTTTTTTAACAGTAGACTCCACTTTTTATTAAAGCGATTGCATGTCGCTTGCAACTCAGTAACTGTATGTAACATTATTCTTTTATATATATATATATATACATACTAGTAAGAGAGGGCACGTGGATTTTAATTAATTAATAAAAAATATTTATTTTTATTTTTATTACATATAGTGAAATTATATGAGATTTTCTTTTTTAACTTTGTTTCTTTTATATTGATTAATATAAATAATATTTTCTTAACTATTTAACTTGTTTGTTAATAAATTATATTATATAAGACTATATTAGTTAACATATTAAGTGATTTAATAAATAGGTAGACATATCTATATTGTGAATAAAATATATTTTCTTATTTATGGTAATTATATTATATATTAATAAAACATTTTTTTAGTATAGGTAATGTTATTAATAACAACATTAACATTGTTATTACTCCTATATAAAAAAATTGTTATTACTATCAAATTTATTAGTAATATACAATTAATATTTATTAATTGATCTGAGATGTTAATTTTTTTAATTAATAAATTATGTTAAATAACATTATCACATCAAATATATTAAGTGACCTTTGATAAAAAAAAATTCAGTTTATAATTATATTAGTAAACCTATTATTATTTTTTATTAATTACAATGGAATGTATAATAACATCATTAACATTCTTACTAATATCAAATTTATTAGTCATATAGGAATTAATATTTATTAATTGATCTGAGATTGAAAACAAATTTCTTATAATTATATTAAATAATATTACATCAAATATATTAATCAGTCCATAATATATACTTGAATTTATAATTATATTAATAAAAATAATATTAATTTTTTATTAATTACAGTGAAGTGATAATGGTATACCTTTTTTTGATATTTGAATCGGTCCAAAATAAAAAATTTGAAGCCCATAATAAAAGCCGGCTCAATATATCCATGCCCGAAACCAGACATGAATCCGACTCTAGTTCGCCCCTCCAAACATAAAGCCTGGCCCCTATTCCAATTGAAATTGACACCGGTTTTATTAAAAAAAAAAAAAAAAAAAAAAAAACGTAAATGTGCACCTAGCCCTATAAATGCACCGTTACGCTTTCCTAATCCCACAGTTAGAGATAAATTTGATAGTAATAACAATTTCTTCTAACTTTTTTCTTGCAAATAGGCGTATAACTATTCTAAAGTACTGACATTAGATTGGCTAAAAATTCTCTTTAAGTAAGTACAAATTGACACATATATAAAAAAAAAATTAGTCCAATTAAATCAATAATAGAGAGAAAAAAGTAAAAAAAATTTTTAAAAAATTTTGAATTTATTGTTCACTTCTTCAAAATAAGAATACTTTCATTCCTTTTTTCTATTTTTTTTTCTCTCCACTATTGATTTAATTAGACCAAATTGTTTTGATATGTGCTAATTTATACTTATTTGAAGAGAATTTTTAGCCAATTCAATGCCAATATTTTAAGACCCCTTTTTCCCTTCTAAAGTAAACAATTATACTATTCATTTCTTGTAGATTAATGGTTTTTTTTTGCGCTTTTCAGTTTATCTAAAGTTTTGTCCATCACAGATTGGTGGGGAAATGAGGAGATTTTGCTCTTTAATACAGATCTTCAGAGATTTTGGAAGAGATCTTGTTCAGATCTAAGTGTTTTTGTTTTTATTTTTTTATTTTGCCATTGTTCTTTGTGGTTTTCTTCCTGCAGGTTTGAGTATAAATTTTCGGTGTTTTGATCTCTAATTTACATGGATATTTCTTTTAAAATATTGTACTTTCTGAGTCGAAATGTTTTACAACTCTGAATCTAAAAATTGCATTTTTATTTTTATTTTGTTCTGGTTTTTTTATTTTCCTACTACTATGGACAGTCGGTTATGCGAATAATGTAACAAAAATAAGGGCAAAAGCATAAATACGCAAGGAAATAGAAGGATAAGAATGGAAGCGAATGATAAAACTGATAAACAAAGACAAAGTAAGGGCAGAATCATAAAATAGCAAACAGATGGTAGCTGAATTGAAGGACAGAAAGGGAAAGAATGTAAAAGCAGGGGCAAAGTTGTCAGAGAGATCAGACCTAAGGCACAAACGGGAAAAGAAAATACAAAATTAGGGATAAAATAGGAACAAATCTTGTTCGACACCTGCTCAATGGCACTTATTATGTATATGATATAAACATATACACAAATTCATTAGTAGTAACTTGTTTAAACATTAAAAAAAAGAAAAAAAAATTAAAATATACTAGCGGTCAAATCCAAGAGGTAAAATTAGGAGTACAATTCGTAATTTCAGGTATGTGTTTGTGTAGTTTCAAGTTATGAATATTTGACTATATAGATCAACCCCACTAAATTTCAAACCATAACCCAACCCGTTTGGTAGTGTTGTGTCACCTTATCCATTTAATACATAATTAGAAATACGTTGCCCCATTTAAACCAGTTTCATATAAATTCAATTGGTTGAATTAGCACGCACAACCCATTTGACCTAATTAACATAATTTTACATAAAAAGTTAAAACTCTATATTTATTAGTAACCACAAAAAAAAAAAAAAAAAAAAACCCACCTATTAACAAAAAATACCAATACAGATTTCAACATATAATAAAATCAATATTAAAAAATCTCACACTATCAAATATTACAACTCAACAATCTAAATGAATCAAAACAGGTTGATTCGGATTAAACGGATTGACCTGTTATCAAAACAAGTTGATTTGTGCTGTATTCATATTGGGTCTATGGATCATGTCACATATTGTCACATTAAAAGGGTGACTACTCAGTTCGGCCTCTGGTGGGCTTATTTAGTAAACCCACCTCTCGCTTCCTCCCTAAGTCTCTGAAATGTGTTTTATGTTCACACGTTGCTTTTTGCTTGTATGTATTGGCTGGTACAATAATGTAGATCATTGACCAGGCAAAAAAAAATCAAGACATTTCTTCGATTTCCCCATGTATTCGTGTGTTTGGATCAGTTAAAATTTCCTGAAACGGTTTCTGCGAGGCTTCGCAATTCTGACTTCCAAATTACTATACCGATTAATGACAAGATGAAACCTGAAGTTGAAGAAAATAAATAAATTACATAACTAGTGGTAGTAGTCTAGTAGATACATGTTTAATGGGCATAAGACAGTAAAGATTAGAGGAAAATGGTACCTTGTTAGGAAAAGAAATCACCAATAAAATAATTAATGAACTTTGCGAAGATCTTATCCTTCGGGAGGAGGTTGGAAATACGGATGCCTTAAAGCCTCATCAACACTAAATCTATCCTCCTAGAAATTCACAAGCATTTTAAATTTCCATTACGTTTAGCTATGCATCAAGTTTACAAGCATTTTAAATTCCCATTACACTTAGCTATGCGATGAAAAACTTACCGGATCCCAAAGTAATAGATGGCGCACTAATCGCAAAGCTGATACATTTGGAAACCTGTAGACATCGTGAAAAGAAGATATTGATGAGCTAACATTCCCAAGAACTAGACAAAATAATAAAATGATGTGTACTAGCATCGAAGAGATGCATGGTAGCCTAGACAGACCCTAGTTTCAGAGGATCTCTACTCTTTATCTGATTGGAAAAAAATTCTTCAGAGCATTTCCAGGAGGCTGGTGAAAGTCCAACCTGAAGATGAAATTTTATTAGTAGATGTAGAGACCACAAAATATACACATGGATTATATACTTTGACCAGAGAACTCTTTTCAGCACTGTATTTTGCAAAAGGACAACGTTCTTGTCCTCAAAGCTATTATTAGCTATGCCCAACTCAAAGTTCATCTGGAAAACTCACCATCCACCACAGGGGGACAGGTGCCTTCTGTTGACTTAGGCTATATTTAAGTAGTGAGGTGATTTCAGATGATCTGTGAATGATAATGAAAAAGTGGTGAAAAAGTAATAGTAAAATATTAAATAGTAGTGGAGTGATCTCACTACCCACATACAGCCTTAATATATATTTTCATTAATGAACCACCAGAGCTGCATGTCAAGCCCTCACGTAGGACACTGCATCATCTGTTTGCACTATAAATAACTAACTTCGTTTGGTTACACAAATCATCTCAACTCATTTCATCTCATCTAATTATTGCAACATTTTCAAATTTCCATATAAAGTACAATAAATCATTTAATTTTTTCAAATCCCAAAACGAAAGTAATATTCTAACAATATTTTATTACTTTCAACTTTCATCTCATCAACTCATCTTTGTAACCAAACGAAAAGTATAATGCTCAAGTTCAAAAATCACCAAAAAGTATATTTCATGCACTTTTTAAACCCAGCTACTCTGGATGAATGAACAGTCACTCTTAAGCATAAAAGGCAGGGTTGTAAATTCTAGCTCTAGAAGGGGCACCGTCATTAACCAGAATTAGCCCAAAGTGCCAAATTAATAATAAAACACATTCAATCAATAGAGTCCAAGTAAATGCAATACAGAACTAGCAATCTAAAGTATTGGACAGCTCAAAGTCACAATTTTTTTTTTTGATAAAGTAATAATCTTTATTGAATAGATACAACTGGACAAAGCCCATATACACAGAGGGTATACAAAAGAGACACCTAGTTAACACTAGCAAGCTGAAAAGCACTAAAAAACTCATGGACATTCCCTCCCTTTAGTAAAATAGTAAAAAACCATTGAACCAAAGAAAATACAAAAAAGTTCTAAATTTCCCCCACAGTCCTTTATTTGTTGTTAAAGCATCTCTCATTTCTTTCCATCCATAGGCACCACAAAAGACAGAGGAATCATTATCCACGTCGCAGCCAGCTTAGCGCATTGATGGTACATATTCTAGCATGCGAGTAAATCCGCAACACTCTTGGGCACAACCCAGCACAAACTAGCTTTCCTAAGTAGTCCATCCCATAGCTCCTTTGCCACTACACAATGTAGAAAAATATGGTCGATCGATTCCCTATTTTTCTTACACAAATAGCACCACTCCACTATAATCATACCTCTTTTTCTTAGGTTGTTAGCCGTCAAAATCTTACCTAGAGCTGCTGTCCAGGTGAAAAACACGACTTTAGGTGGTGCTAGAGCTTTACAAACCGGTAGTTTGTAACCCTAATTTTTCCCCTATTGAATTTTCCTTATAATAAGAATAAATACTTTTATTTGGTCATTCTTCAGAATTTTTTGGAAATATATTTTGGACCTTCTCTTATAAGGAATATTGATAAGTCAGGTTCAAAGTGGTAAAATGATGCAAATAGAGGAGTTTAGTGCAAATCAAGGCAATTGGGTGATTTTTGACATATTTGACATCCCTCGATAATATGGGCATAACTTTCTCAATTGATTTCGGATTGGGATGATTCTAAATGATATGGAAAGCCAAGAGAAAGATATACAACTTTCATGTTTTGAGTTTTAAGAGATACTGGCTTAATTAAGGACGAAATTGGACGTGAAGTTGATGTATTTAAAGATTGATCTAAGTGGTAGCTGAATTTCATCTTTGATTTTATCTTGTATGTATAGTGCTTCAAGAAGAAATAAGAACGTGACTTATGCCTAACTTTATTTTATTCTATACCAAGAGAACTTGGGACTTGTGATTTGCAAGAAAATCTTGCATAGAAAGGGATTTAGGTGGACCAATTAGTATAAGAGTTCAAGTCAAGTAAGTAAGGAATATTATTGGATTTTTATTTTTGGCAAAATTTGACCATGGTCTAAAAGGAGATATTTGGCATGATAAGAAAATATGACCTTTGGAAATTCAAGAAAATATTGTATAGAAATTGAATGAAGATTTAACAAAGGAAGTCAAGTGGTATAAGTAAAGAATATACCACATAATATATTCGGATTGGACAGTTTCAGACAGTTTCGACGTCCTTTGATAATTTGGGCATAATTCTCTCATCTGATTTCCGAATGAGATGATTCAACATAATATAGAACACCATGAAAAAATCTACAATTTTATGTTTTGAGTTTTAAGAGAGGCGGACCCGATCAAGGACAAAATTGAGATTGAAGTTGACAGAACCAGATTGGGTGTAGTAAACACGACTTTGAGTTGACCACTGACTTTGCTTAAGATAAAATCTTTGGAATATCTTTTCACTCATCCTATGATCTTGACATGTGTGTAGACATGTGGCAAATGAGGGGATTTCATCTAGCAAGCTTCAGAAGACACAAAGAACTCAAGGGAGCCAAGAGATGCATGGGAGATCATTTTGGATTTTTCCTACTCAAGTGATAAGATTTTGTCAATCTAATGATATGGTATATCTCATAGGCGGCACTAAATGACCAATGAGTGAGTTTTTCTTACTAATCAAGCTTAAGCTAAGTGACAAAAACAACCAAAATCTAAGAGGAACGAAATGAAGAAACAACGGGATCGGATTGCACCCTTTGCAACCGACCTAGTCATTTGGCAGTTTTAGAAAAAAAAATCTTTGGTGCCTAGATCATCAAGTGACAAGTGTAGGGATAAGTGGTCCAATGATCATAAGACAAGTTTAAGCCAACTAAGCCTAATAGGAAGTCAATTGAGCAATCTAAAAGTTAGGGAGAAGAGATGGACGGAAAGGATAGGATGAGAGGTTTTTGAGAATTTCTTACACTTCCTTTGGGCTTGAGTGATCGACCAACATATATAACATATATAGAAGGAAAAGAAATTCAGTTTACTCCTTGGAAACACACGGCCAACCCAAACAAAAATAGTCTAAACCTTTTCTCAATCCACCAATATCCCAAAACCATCAACAAGGGCATTTTGGATACATTATGGTGAAGGTTGCCAAAACCAAACTCATTTGCTAGTGAAAAACTTTGGAGAAAGTAGTAAGTACACTAAATAACCTAACATTGCCATTGGATTACTTGTATGGTAGTTTTATAGCCATAGTTACTCTCTTGAAAACAAAAAATACTAGTAATTATAAGCAAGCTTTGGTTTATATTATCTTATGAGAAATTAAGGGAAATCTTATTAGGAAGCAATAATTCATCTTATTAGGATAATTGGAAGAATGGATAAGAGTATATAAGGTTTAGATGACAAAAGAAAGTGGAAGTAGAGGCTATAGGGTTTCGGCCTTATGGAGTGTTTTGGAAAAATTTTAGGGTTTTGTCACTCAAATCTTTGATATGTTGATCATTTTGTGATATTTATATATTAAATAAATTCTATGGAGAAATATAGAATTAGTTATGCATAAAATCAAGAAGGAAGAATGTAATAAAAGAAATAATTGAAAAATATGAAGGAATATACATATAGTGGTTTCGACTTTGAGGGTTATGGTATTATGCTATGAATCTTTGAAATTATAAAATAAAAAATAAGTTTGAATAAAAAGAAAATAAAAGAATTCTTAAAGAAACTAGGAGTTTCGGCTTTCATTTGGTTCTTATGTGAAATGATTGGCTTTACGTTCCTTTTTGTAATATAATTACGTTTTATTTGATATGTGATATACGATGTGATTTGTTCATGCCATGAATTGATTAAATATGTTTTATATGCCATATGACTCATGTAAGCATGAAACATGCATGCAAATGTCTAAAGATACATGCATGTCCCATTAAGTCACAAGTTTTCCGTCAAAGGGCATGGTATGCATTGTTTTTAAGAAAATAAGAATATTTATAAAAATAAGAAAGTCACGTCATGACTGAGACGACAATACGTAACGCCCTTCGAATAATAAGAAATCATATCATGACAGGAACGGCGATAAGTAACGCCCATATGACTGACATGACTAGCAGAGACGGTGATACGTAACGCCCGCTATAATAAGAATGTTCATGTCATGACGGGGACGGCGATACGTTACTCCCGTATGACTGACGTGAACCACGATAAATATTTTCGTGTCATGACGAGGTCGGCGATACGTAACGCCCATCGAGATTCAGATATCATAATAAGACTTAAAGTAAATATACGAATAAGATAATAATTTTAAGAAAAGTCATTGCATGCCAAATTTTGTACCCATGTTCATATAAGTTTATCATGAAAATGTATAAGTTCATCTGAAAATGATACATAAGTCATGCATCAGACGTGCACAAGACAATCATGATACTTCTTGTTTCATTTTATTGATATGTATTGTTAATGCATTTGCTATATTATTTGTGTACTAATTGAGATTTTTTGGAAATCTCACCCTTTTAATTTCATGGAATGATAGACATTATTGCAGGAATAGATGACTTATCATGAGACCCAGATATCATTGGAGATTTTAAAGTACCCTAAGGGTCCTACAGAATACTCCTCTGTTGATGAAGGAATTAATTGTTGATGACATGATTATAGAGATGGCAAAAAAGAATTCCCTAAGGGTAGCAGAGGATAGTTGAATATTTGTCCTAGGAATATCGGATATTGATATGTATTAAGTAAGATTTGGTACAGTATGCTTGATGTTATGAGATTTGTTATGAGATTTTACTGTAGCATACCATGTGATTATTGCAAAAAATTAGATTTCTTTGTTGATTTCTAGAATAACCTTATTCCGTTGTAATATATCTTGCATACTGTTAGTAAGTTAGGCACATGCATATAATTTCTGGCATGAATTACGAGATTTGTAGCCTAACATTGCAAGTCACGATGCTTCAATTTACGTTATTTTCCATACGTAAATTGGGGGCGTTACACAGTTGGTCTTGCAAACTCTTGTAGAAAGACATGACAAAAAAATTCTTACTTCCGGAGCTTGTCCACAATTCTTTCCCTCCCATTTCCCCCAATTGTCTAGAGTAGATGAAGCTGTAAAAATCTATTATCTCATTCACTTCCCAGTCTTGAATATTTTTGGAAAAAATTAAGTTCCAACACACCGTGCCATTATTCCGACACAACACATCGGAAACCACCACGTGTTTGTTTTCCACTAAGCTGAAAACCCTTGGAAAGACAGCATATAAGGCTTGTTCTCCACACCATTTATCCAACCAAAAACTAATTCTTGTACCATCGCCAACTTCAAAGGAAATGTGTGTTGTAAACCTATTCCACCATTTCTGAATAAACTTCTAAAAGCTCACCCCATATGTCCTCCGACCCTCCTTAGAGCTCCAACATCTCCAATCACATCCATACTTCTACCTCTACCACCAATATCCACAACCAGTTCTTTAAGAGTGCTTTGTTAAAACGAATTAAATTATGCACCCCTAAACCATCTACCTCCTTTGGACTACACACTTTTGTCCACCTCACTAGAGGAAATTTCTATTCCTCCCCCATGCCACCCTACAAGGACACTCTTAAAGTTTCTCAATTCGGTTCACCACCTCCACCGGTAAAGGAAAAAGAAAGAGATAATAGATGGGAAGGTTGGAGATGGTACTTTTGATGAGAGTTAATCTCCCACCCTTTGAGAGGTAAGAGGCACTTCCACCCTGCCAATCTTTTTCCACTTTCTCGACTACTCCATCCCAAATAGATATTGCCTTAAAAGAAGCTCCCAAAGGGAGACCTAGATTGGCGGCTAAAGCAGCTACCTTACACCCCAACAAGTCGGCTAAATGGTTGATATTCTCCACCGCCGCTACCGGAACCAATTCCGACTTTCCCAAGTTTATCTTGAGTCCTGAAACCACCTTAAAACACAGAAGTACAACCCTTAAGGCTTTGATTTGACTGCTATCTGCATCACAGAAGATTAAAGTATCATCCGCATATAATAAGTGGGATATGGATAAATCATTGTTGCTATCTCCCACGGCAAAACTAGCAAGGAAACCTCCCCAGGGAGCAACATTTACCATTCTACCCAACGCCTCCATGACTATGACAAATAGGAATAGAGATAATGAATCCCTTGTCTCAACCCCCTTGAACTTGGAAAGAAGCCACAAGGGTTTTCATTCACTAAAATGGAGAAGTGGGCAATCGAGACACAATGGAAAACCCAGCCACACCATCTTTCTCCTAATCCACATCTCCTTAGCATATAGAGCAAAAAATCCCAACTCATGTGGTCATAAGCCTTTTCCATGTCCAACTTGCATAGACTCCTGGTTTACCGTCCCTCAAATGGCTATCTAAGCACTCATTTGTGATTAAAACTGAATCTAGAATTTGGCAGCCCCGAACGAAAGCATTTTGTGGTTTGGAGATAATTTTTCCCAACACCATTTTCATACGGCTTGCAAGCACCTTTGAGAGTATTTTATACATCCCTCCTACCAAACTTATTGGGTGAAAGTCCTTTAACTCCATTGCTCCCGCAAACTTAGGAATTAATGCAATAAATGTGGCATTAAGGGATCTCTCAAATTTTTTACTAAAGTGAAAATTCTGAAAAACCCACATCACATCCTTCTTCACCAGATCCCAACTCTCTTGGAAGAAAGCCATAGTAAATTCATCTGGGCCGGGACTTTGTCTTTACCCATTTTACACACCATTTTATGCACTTCATCTTCCTCAAACGGTCTTTCCAACCAACTTGGAATACTTTCCTCTAGCTGGTCAAAAGCCAATCCATCCAATTTTGGTTGCCATCCTTCCGTCTCTTGGAGAAGCTCTTCATAATAGCTCACTATGTGATCTTGGGCATGAAACACTGTGTTTCCCAGTTGGAGAACCTCAATAGCATTGTTCCGCCATGTGAATTAGCCATTTTGTGGAAAAATTTGGTGTTACGGAGATAATTAAGAGATATCTGATAATTAAGTGTAAATAATTGTAGGCATTGAAAGGTAGTTGTAGGCACCGAAAGCATTAGTTGCGATGGCAGAAATACTTGACAATGTGATGTATAAATTTTCTATATATAATTGAAAGGGAAGGAGAGAAAGGGCAATCAGACCAAAATTGACATGGTATCAGAGCCACTCTGATTTCCGTTTGCTTAAGTCTAAATCATTCGTGTGATTTTCTTTATCTCAATTCTTGGAAAAATTCTCTTCGGTATTTCTTGCCTTTTAGTGGATGTCGCTGTCTCCTGTGTGTCAAACCGTGTGGGTTTGTGCTTCTTGAGACTGGGTTTTCAGAGTTGCATACTCTGTTTCTTTGAAAACTTCTTATTCTAATGTATCGGTGGTTGCTGGTGCATTCTGGGGTGTCTGTGTGCCAATTGGCATCTTTTATGGACGTAAGTGACTCTAGTTATCTGGTTGATCGACAACAAGGTGACGCCAACGTGAAAGCTTTCTCGGCCAGTTCTGTGCAGTTTTTCTCGACATTTTTGGGTTGCTATCGGTGAGTTCTAGGTTGCTGACAGCACTGTCTAACCTCAGACAAGTGTGTTTTGAGTCCATCGGCGATCTTTGTCGGTGATATCTGTGGTATCGACAGTAAGGAACAATTTCGGCGTGTGATTTGCCTATCGGGGATCTGTGGCATCGACTGTAAGCCTTCTCGGTGCTTCTCATTTTTTGCCTTCTCATTTTTCGGCATAAATCATTTTTCGGCATGTGATTTGTTGTTCTCGACACTGTGGGTAGCAGCCAGCAGTACTTAAATATTTTAATTGCATGTTTGGACTCTCCGTCCGTATTTTGACATGGCCGGCTAATCTTACTTGGTTGAATTTCTTATTATTTTCTTTGTGATTTTTCTCATGTCGATTGAAAATTCTATTGTTCGATTTAATGGAAAAAATTTCCCTACGTGGGAATTTCAATTTAAAATTTTCTTAAAAGGAAAAGAATTAGCAGATCATATTGATAGTTCTGATAAAATTCCTACTGATAAAAAAGAACTTATCCAATGAGAAGTCAATGATGCTAAGGTGGTTTCTTGGTTGTTGGGAACGCTTGAACCACATCTTGTCACAAATCTTCGCTGCCTTACTTCGGCTCAAGCTATGTGGGATTACTTGCACCGTATCTATCATCAAGACAACAGCGCTCGAAAGTTCCAATTGGAATTAGAAATCAGTAATTTTAGTCAAGGTAACTTGACTTTTGAACAGTTTCATTCCGCTTTTATTAATATTTGGAGCAAATATTCTTCCATTATTCTTACTAAAGTACCCTCGGCAGCACTTGCGGATCTTCAAATGGTTCACACTGAGAGTCAACGGGACCAATTTTTAATGAAACTTTGGTCTAAGTTTGAACTTGTTAGGGCCGGTTTATTGAACCGTAACCTAGTTCCTTCTTTGGATATTTGCTTGGGAGAATTATTGCGAGAAGAACAACGATTATCTACTCAAATAGGTATGACTTCTGAGAGGATCTCTTCTAACGCTGTTAATGTTGCTTATATTGCATAAGGGAGAGGACAGCATAAGTTGCAGTGTTACAACTGCAAAGAAGTTGGCCACATTGCTCGAAACTTTTCCAAGAAAGTGTGTAACTACTATAAGAAAGAATGTCACTTTATCAAGGATTGTCGAATGCGACCTCAGAATCGCCAATCCCATACATTCCGAGCTGATGTTCAGTCATCTTCTTCTGCACCTCCCACTATGAACTTCGATTCACCTGTTCTCACACCAGTAATGGTTCAATTGATGATTGTGTTTGCTTTTACTGCTCTAGGCCTACAAGGTACAGGTAATCACTCAATTTCATCTTGGATTGTTGATTCGGGTGCTTCTAATCATATGACTGCTACTGAGACAAGTCTTCATGATGTTCGTAAGTATGGGGACACATAAAATATTCAAATTGCCGATGGTAGTACTCTTCCCATCACTGCTGTCGGTAATTTGGGTCATTTTCGCAATGTCTCTGTCTCTTCTAAATTATCTACTAATTTGATCTCTGTTGGAAAATTGGTAGATAATAACTGTGATGTTCACTTTTCTCGTGGTGGTTGTCTTGTGCAGGATCAGGTGTCAGGGACAGTGATCGCGAAGGGGCCTAAAGTGAGACGTCTGTTTCCTTTACACTTTTCTAATGTTATTTCTCTTGCTTGTGCGGCTACGGCTAATAATAGTGAAATATGGCATAATAAATTAGGTCATCCTAATTGTACTGTCTTAACTCATCTTTTAAAAAATGGTTTATTGGGTAATAAAAATTTGCTTTCCTCTTCTAATGCCTCTTTTTTTATTGTGCTACTTGTCGTCTTGGTAAAATAAAATTTTACCTTTTCCTGCACATGGTAGTCGTGCAACTACCTATTTTGAGCTTATACATACTGATGTTTGGGTGTGAGTTCTGTTATTTTTCATGGTCAACATCGTTATTTTGTGACATTTATCGATGATTATAGTCGATTCACCTGGAAATATTTTCTCCGCTCTAAAGCTAATGTGTTTTCTGTCTTTCAAAAATTTGTTGCACTTGTTGAGACACAGTTTGGTATTTGTATCAAAATCTTACGCTCTGACTCAGGGGGGAGTACATGTCTCATTCCTTTCAGCATTATCTCCAACAAAAAGGAATTATTTTCCAACATTCTTGCCCGTATATCCCTCAACAAAATGGAGTCGTTGAGCGCAAGAATTGTCATTTATTATATGTTGCTCGTTCTCTATTGATTGATTCATCTGTGCCTTCTCGTTTTTGGGTGGAAGCTTTATCTACTTCTGTGTATCTAATAAATCGTTTCCTACTATTACTCTAAATTATGATTCTCCTTATTTTCGATAATTTGGCATAACTCCTAAGTATCACTCTCTTCATACTTTTGGGTGTGTTTGTTTTGTTCATCTCCCTTCCATTGATCGTCACAAGCTTTCCGCCCAGTCTGTCACTTGCGCATTTATGGGCTATAGTCCTACTCAAAAAGGATTTGTTTGTTATGATACTATTGCAAATAAAATCCGGATCTCTTGAAATGTGATTTTATTTGAAAATCAATATTTCTTTCAGTCTCAGGTTATTTCTGATTCTCCTCTTGCTCCTCTTCCAGCTTTTGATGTTGTTTCTTCCTATATTGAGCGATTTAAACCAGGACTGGTATATCATTGACGTCATTCAATCTCTTCAACACTTCTTCCCGATACTAATCCGCCACCTGATTCTGTGGTTCCTATACCTCGCACTCAACCCAGGTTAGACATGTACCTGATAGGTATGGTTTTCCTCATACCTCATTTGCTGCAACTCTCGATACTATTTCTATTCCTCATTCTTATGCCCAAGCAGCTTCCCAAGCATGTTGGCAGCAGGCCATGCAAGAAGAAATTAAGGCTCTTCAAGACAATCACACTTGGGATATTGTGACTTGTCCATCTGATGTGAAACCGATTGGCTGTAAATGGGTGTACTCAATTAAATTTTGATCTGATGGCTCACTTGATAGATATAAGGCTCGTCTTGTGACTCTTGGGAACCGTCAAGAATATGAGACTAATTATGACGAAACATTTGCTCCTGTTGCCAAGATGACTATTGTTCGAACTATTTTGGCACTTGCTGCTTCACAAGAGTAGTCTCTCAGGCAGATGGATGTAAAGAATGCCTTTCTACATGGAGACCTAAAGGAAGAAATCTATGTCTCTACCTCTCGGCATGTTTGCTACACCTTTCTTAGAGATTTGTCGGCTACGCCAATCCTTGTACGGATTGAAACAGGCTCTACGTGCATGGTTTGATAAATTTTGCTCTACTTTGCTTACCTTTTAATTTACTCAGAGTCAATTAGATTCCTCTCTTTTTCTTCGCAAGACTTTTGCTTGAATTGTGTTGCTCCTAGTATATGTTGATGACATTGTGATTACTGGTTCTAATACTAAATTAATTCAACAGTTACAACTGCATCTCAAGGCATCTTTTCATATAAAAGACCTTGGTCATTTGTAGTACTTTCTTGGTCTTGAGGTCCAAATTACTCCGTCTGGTACATTGTTACATCAGCACAAATATACACAGAAACTGATTTCATTGGCTAGTCTCCAATTGAGTAACTCTGTTCTTACTCCTTTAGAGGAAAATCACAAGTTTCATCAGGAGGAAGTCGAGCTTCTTTCCGATCCATTCTTATATCGGCAACTAGTTGGAAGCTTAAACTACTTAACGATTACTCGACCTAACATCTCTTTCGTTGTGCAGCAAGTCAGTCAATTTATGCAAGCTCCTCGACATCTTCATCTAGCTACTGTCCGCCACATTATCCGATATCTCAAGAGCATTTCTGCACGCGGATTATTCTTTCCTAAGAAATCTTCCTTACAGTTAGTGGGATATAGTAATGCTGATTGGGCCGGTTGTGCAGATACTCATCATTCTATTACTAGTTAGTGCATGTTCTTTGGCAGTGCACTCATTTCTTGGAAGAGTAAGAAACAAGATAGAGTTCCCAAGTCTTCCATTAAATCTGAATATCGTGCTATGTCTTCTGCTTGCTCAGAGATCACGTGGCTTCGTGGGTGTTATTGAACGAACTTAGTTTTTCTCAGCATCATTCCACTCCTCTTCATGCAGATAATACCAGTGCTATTCAGATCGCTGCTAACCCTGTTTTCCATGAGCGTACTAAACATATCGAAGTCGACTTCTATTCCATACGAAAAGCTTTTGACAAACATATCATTACTCTTCCTCACGTTTCCACTGAGCATCAAACTGCAGACATTCACTAAAGCACATTCTCGACATCGGCATCAGTTCTTGGTTGACAAATTGATGCTTATTGATCTACCATCATCAATTTGAGGGGGGATGTTACGGAGATATTAAGAGATATCTGATAATTAAGTGTAAATAATTTACTAAACTAAGTAAACAATTGTAGGCACCGAAAGGTACCGAACGCATTAGTTGCAGTGACAGAAATACTTGACAATGTGATGTATAAATTTTCTATATATAATTGAAAGGGAAGGAGGGGAAGGGCATTCAGACCAAAATTGACACTTGGTGCCTTTCAACCATGTCAACCTAGAGACCCACCCACCCACCCGTCTCAAGAGAATTCAGCTCCTCCCAAAGCAGGCGCTTTTGTTCATCCATGTGCCTAGACACCTCTCTGTTCCACTTCTTTAGATCTAACTTGAGAGCTTTAAATTTATTAGACACAATGAAACTAGAGGAGCCATGGAAAGAGTAAAAAGACCACCAGTTCCTCATTCTCTCCCCAAATCTGGAACCCGGATGAACACCCCTACTTGTAGACACATATTCTCGAATTTGAAATATCTTTTTCCTCCATGAATACCCCTGTAGTCTAACACAATGGGGAAATGATATGAACAAACCCAAGGTAGTCTCTTCTAGCATAAATCCGGGAATTGAGTATCCCAAGACGATGAGATTAAAAACCTATCCAAGCTGGACCCCCCTACTATTCGACCACGTAAAAGACCCCCTATTAATGGAAGATCTACGAAATTAAGATCAAAACTCAAATCCGAGAAGTCATCCATCACATTAGAGAAAAACTCGTATATCACATTAGAGAAAAACTTCAGAAATTTCCTATAAGGAAGCCAAAATAATAGCCCTTCAATACTTAGCAGTAATTTAATACCATGTTCGTTCCATTTGCATAACACACAAGCTTTTGGAGAAGTTAAAATGGTAATTTGCTCTAATTTTTTCCAATATTAATAACAAACCAACTTGGAATAACAAATCATTGATACCCAATTTTATGTAGAATTATTATAGATTGGGGTGAAATTTTTCATTAATTTCTTTACCTACTAATGGCTACAAAGGCCTTCCCATTGTTCTAAACATGAATTACTCACGCTCAAATTCCAAAATATTAATAACACAATCATTCCAGGACGTAGGTAGATACCATGATCTAGCTTGAGACCCCAAACCATGCTTAAAACCACCAATTAAAGCATTACAAAATCTACATTAAGAATTAAGCATGCAGTAACAATGTTCTCAAATAAAATCTATTTCTGAAGTAAAGTGAGGGCAGAATATAAAGTAAAAAGAGTGAACAGTACATTCTCACACTAACAAACGCAGGAGAAAACTTGGCAATGAAAAATTGTATGTTGTTACACTAAACAAACCTTACGATGACAATTGCCAATAAAAGATGGTACACTTACTCGGTCCATTGAGTGCTGATACTTTGGGAAACTCCCAGAGATTAAGATACACAATTCCATGAATGATCTAAGTCTGTCATCATAAACAAGTTTCAATAATCACTCTCAAGAAGTTCCTAAAAGAACAGACCAAAAGCATTCACTCCCAGAGATTAAAATGTTACTCTAGACCTAGTTGCAAATCCTACATGCACAGTTCTTAACTTTCATATCGACTCTATCCATTAGTTGAAGGAGTGGAACACCAATGACAAAATTATATGGGATAATTTAGCATACAAATACAAGAAATTTCTCATAGTAAATCTGTTGTCTTGAAGCAAGACTACAAATGGACACTAAAACTCTACCCCCTATTACACCAAAACTAGAAAGTGAGATCGAGGAGCTGCAGAATAGTTAACTCCAAAAACAGAGGTTGCCAGTGGTGAAGTTACTTTGAATGCAGAAACATGCAAAAACTTAATTTATTTTTGACAGGTAGAAACATACAAAAACTTTAGAAGAGATGTTAAGAGTATAAAGACAAACATAACAAGAGCTAGAAGCCACATAAATTTTGACTAGGTTAGGAAGATGAGAGAGAGGGAGGGTGAAGATTGGGAACTTTCAGGTGAAGGAGAAACATGAGAGAAAAGGCTGGAAAAGATTAGATACAGTATATCCAGTATTGTAAAGAAGAATTTAACTTCAATTAAACCTAGTATAAACCATGTCCTTCACAACCTCCAATAAAAAGCTAACACATCAACATTTTATTGAGAAACACATAAAACACACCCATACAAAATTAAAGCTCTTCAAGGAAAAAAAAATTAAAATAAAAAATAGAAACGGTGGACAGCCATTCACCAGGAGTGTTTGTGCCACCACAAGGAGTGCCCCATGGATGGCTAGCCATCCCATTTGGGGTGTGACCATCCACCCCAGGGCCAGGTTGGTGAGATCCACCCCAGTTGGGGTGATCTGCACTCCAGTGGCGGAACCAGCAATCTTTTTTAGGGGGGGCCTATTTTTCTGTCACACGAGATGTTTTTGTAAAATGTAAAAAATATTATAAAATCAAAAAAGCATATATAAAATTAAATTTGATAATTTGCCAAATAACGTAAAAACACACTTAATGTTTAGGGAAAACCTGGAGACCAGCCCAGTTGATCTCCCTCTCAAACCAGCTCTCCAGTGAAATATCGCCACGTCATCTAATTTTGTTTTCATTTTGTTTTTAAGCATACACCAGCCTACACCCGATTATTAAGCCTTAACCACCCTGGTTTCTATCTTCCTCAAGTTCAGGATATGCCGCATGTTTGGTTTAGCAGAGAAGGTGAGGCAGGGGACTGGAGAATTCAGAAGCTCACCCCACTCCCGACGGCATTGGTTCGGCAAAGATCCAGCTGCGTAGCTCAACCCCTCCATTGGCATTGCTCGCATAGCCATACTTGTTAGATTATGCGCAGATAAGTTTTCCCAAACATTAATAAAATATTTTATGAAAGCCAAAATCATTTTATGCGCAGATAAGCTTTCCCAAACATTAGCTTATGCGAATATTTTACAAGTCCCACAATAAAGACCTATAGCATTTTATGACTTGTAAAAACCTGTAGCATTTCCCAAACATTAGTTTATGTGTACAAGTCCCCTTCCCAAACAGTAGTTTATGACTTTTAAAAACCTCCAACAGACCACAATAAAGAACCTCCGTTTGAAACTAAAATTTGTAGCATTTTGTTCTTTAAACACAATAAAGAATCCAAAATAAATATACTAAAAAAATCATTTAAGATTGATGATTTATATAAAAAATAGTAGAGATAATATATCCTCTAAACTTTATCGAGTAAGGAAAAACTTATTTAAGATCTCATTTGTAGTTTCTATGTTTAATGTAATACCAAAATAAATAAATTTTACATTAGATTTTGTGCATGTCCCTGCGGCAACAGTTCATAACCATGTAATCTCATCCTATATGCTAGAGTTTGAACCATTTTCTTTAAGTGTGTGCCACCTAGAGCTTCCACACTTCAAAAAGAAATGCACCACACCAGATTATTTAAGAACACACAATTAAACAAAAATAAAAAATAAAAAACCCTAGTCCACCAGACATCCTAGGTTGCCACCCCAGGTTCTGGAGTGGTAGCAGACAGTGGCGGACTCATGCCCCCCCCCCCCCCCCCCCCCCAAAATTTTTTTCAAAATAGTCTCTAAATCTTATTCATAATTCTATATATATAGAAATTGGCCCCCCCAAAAAGATTCATAATTTCTTTATTCCCATAAGAAATCAGTCTCAATTTTATTTTCAAGCAAGCCAATGGTTGTATGTAACGATGAAACTCTCATTACGAGCCATTCAAAGTTCCATCTGAAGAAGAATTTGAGCAAATATTAAAGTCTTATCAAATGTAGAACTCACCTATATGCAAGCTCTTTTAGGCCTTCGTTCCAACCCTTAAGATGCTGGTCTAAAAGAGCACGTGTTAAAGCACTTATCTGAAAAACATTTGGCGATCCTAGGATTAACTCTAACATCACAACACCAATGCTCCACATATCATACCTGTCAAATAAAACCACAATGGTTATTATCAGTGCAAAAATCTAAATGATATTAAATCCAACTAATGACGATGAACTTGCAGCATAAGTCCGTAAATTCAATGCATTCTTGAAAAATCAACCAATAAGTTAACTTTACAATTGGTATATTGAAGATTTACATACTTCAAAGTTGTACTTATTGGCCCATGATAGAAACTTGCATTGAGAAGAGCTTCAGGTGGAGCATACTCGTAAGTTTGTTCAGCTCTGAGGTAACCCAAAAATCAATTTAGGGATCACACCATTAACTAAGATATTAAAAAAAGATAAACCAGAATTAAAAAGCTTTCAAATAGAAAAGAGATACCTAGAAGGTCCAGTGGAACCATATAAATGCTTCACTGTGAAATCATCTATCGCACTACCAAAGTCAATAATGCGCCTGAACAATTGGAGAAAAAGGGATTAAGCCCCCTTTTGCAGCATGGATAAATACAAAAGCACAGTTTCAGTAACATTATTATACATCAAACAACAACAAAGCATTGATTATGAATGCTCTCTAAGTTGAATGAAAGAATGGTACGCAAATGGATGCATGCCACCAAACAATTATTACTTTTTAGCTTACATTACAAGTAGTTTGGAGAAGTGAAGAAGCAGTTTCAAACGAGGCATTGGAATCCATCAGTGATGATTTGTCAACTCAGCTCTAAATACTTGTGTTTGAAGTCTTTGGTGTCAATGACCCTCACACCTTTTTTTTTACCTCACCTTCTTCAGAATAAGGACAATATTTGTCACATTAAGGCTTTTGAAAGTTCTTCCATCAGCATGAAAGTCATGAAAACCCTGATTAGGTCCCCTTTCACCACCTCCCGACAACCTTGGAAAAAGTCTATGTACATTCGTTTCTTTTACTACCGCTTGAACTTCAGTTTTCACAACCAGCCTCTTCCTCTGCCAGTACCTGTAAAGCCAAGCCATCCACTTTTGGTCCCCATTTTGAAGTGTTCAGTGTATCGTTTCAAGTAAAACTACATCATCTGCTTCTGAATATCTTCTTGTTGGAAATTTCTATGCAATCTATGCTCAAGTAGTCTATAGAATTCTTTTGTCAGTGCGTAGTCTAAAGAATTCTTTTGTTGGTGTTTAGTCTATAGAATTCTTTTGTCGGTACGAGTAAGCCATCTTGTGGAAAAACAACTAGTGGCCCTCTCTCAATCGCACAATCGCAAGACGCCAACCACAAGGTGCTTAATTTCAGTCCTGAACAAAACTTCTCCAAAAGGGTAAGCCCCTCCACCTCGCTACTAGTGAAATCCTTCCTCACTTTTCTTCAACTCTATTGCCCTTTCCTCTTCCAAATCTTCAAAGGAACTGGGTTCAACAAGAAAGAGTTTCTTCTGTTTCCCGATATTATCAAATGCTTTGCACATTCCAAAATGTCAAATTGGCTTTCAGGGCCGTGAATTTGTGATAACAAATATAACTAGGAAATCCTAGAAAACAATATGATGTCAAGCTTCAAGTACCGATAGCACTTCTAAAAGTGCCCACAGTCCAAGAAAATGAGAAGTGGGGTGAGCAGTTTTGGATGTCATCGTTGGGCCAATTCTAGAAACATTTCCCATTTGGAAGAAATAAGAAATCTATCAGTCTAAGGCTATGGAGATATATCCCGATTACTCGACCATGTAACCACTTCCCATTGGAGGAGCAATGAGGTTATATTTAAAACAATGCTGAGAATTCCACCATAAAGAGAGTGCCATAGCCGACATTTCACTTAGAAATTGGATAATGTTGAAATTTCCCCCAATGCAACACCATATTTTCCATTATCTAATCATATATGGCAATTCATATCATAGAAGTTTCTATTCTGATTAGAGTTAGGACCATAAACCCCAACCAATTTTGCACTCTAGTCAATGTAGTAGTTTGGTTTCTTGAACACATGACATCCATATTCCATTCCCTTAACAAATTTCGCACTACGAGGTATTTTCTTCCACATTCAAGCTTCTCACATTCCAAGATAGTATCCTCAGCTTCATGTGGGACTAAAGCACCCTTCCCCTTCATCATTGTTCACCTAGAACCACCCGAGTCAAATTTTTTTTTTTTTTTTTTTTTATAAGTAAAAATTTCATTAAACAAGGGCAAAAGCCAATTACAAGAAACACCATGGCCTCTCAAGTAGGTGCATTGGATGTAAGGAAAGCATGTAGATCCATGCCATTAAAATCAACAGCAATGGATCAAGTACATAGGGTTCTATAAAATAAAGCTATCAGCTCCTCGTTGGATCTCTCTGTCTTCGAAAGTCTGCCCGTTGCGCTCCAGCCAAAAGCACCACATGATGTAGATGGGAATCATCTTCTAGATAGCTATAATTTGTCATTCGCCCCTTAAGGATGACCAACAAGCCACTATTGCCACAACAGTCTCTAGCATAATCCAAGCTAACTCCAGTTTTCTGAAAACCTCATTTCAAAGAACTCTAGCTGTCTCACAATGTAAAAGGAGATGGTTAACTGACTCTCCTCCATTATGACACATGCAGCACCAGTCTGTGACGATAATCCTCATTTTCCTCAAGTTGACCGTAGTGAGGATCTTCCCTAGTGAAGCTGTCCAAACGAAGAAAGCCCCTCTCGGAGAAGCTTTGTGGCACCAAATTTTCCTCCACGGGAACTGAGTTTCAGGACCTTGATTAAGAACCTTATAAAAAGAGCGGACTGTGAAAATTCCTCTTCCTGCAAGGGTCCACTATAAACCATCTTGATTCTGGAGATTCAATCTTTAGGAGTATATGAGCCTATAGAAGTCCACAAATGAGTTTAGCTCCCAATCTTGTGCCGCCAGGTGGAAGTTGATGTTCCACAGTAATTGTCCTCCATCTGAATCCATAGCTTCTACCACAATGATTTTTTTTGCACATGCAACTTGAAAAAGAGAAGGAAACAAGTCAGTCAGGGCTCTATCTCCACACCAGGCATCTTTCCAAACTTTAATTCTAGATCCTGCACCACAAAGGAGTCTGGTGTGCTGTTGAAACAAACCCCACCTATTTCTAATATTTTTCCACACCCCTACACCACTCGGCCCCCTAACTTCATTGGAGCTCCACCCTCTCCAAGCTTTCCCATATTTGTGGTTAATCACCATTCTCCACAGAGCTTCTGGTTCTTCATGGTACCTCCACAACCATTTACCAAACAATGCTCGGTTGAACATCCTCAAGTTACGAATACCCAAGCTGCCTTCCGATAGAGGGCGGCACACCTTCTCCCATTTGACCAGATGAAACTTGAATTCCTCCCCCAAACCTTCCCACAAAAAGTCTCATTTAATCTTTTCAGGCGAGCTGACACCCTAGTCCGGATCGGGTAGAGAGATAAAAAGTAGGTAGGTCGATTGGAAAGAGTGCTCTTGATAAGAGTGACTCGACCTCCTTTAGACAAGTACATCCTCTTCCAACCCGCTAGTTTCCTTTCCGTTCTTTCCAATATTATATCCCAGATTCTGGCATCCCTTGAAGGTGAACCCAACGGAAGGCCCAGATATGTCAAAAGAAGAGAAGAAATCTTGCACCCGAAAGAACCAGCCAACTCTTACAAATTATGCACATCACCAATCGGGACCATCTCAGATTTGTTGTAGTTCACTTTCAGCCCCGATACTGCTTCAAAACAGATAAGGAGCGCCTTTAGAATGCGCATCTGACCTAACTCCGTCTCACAAAAGACGAATGTGTCATCTGCAAACAACAAATGTAAAATATTAGCAAAGCCTCGGGTTGGTGTTCCAATAGGGAACCTGCTTACCAAACCATTTATCCACCAAGGCCGACATCATCCTGCTAAGTGCTTCCATAACCAAAACGAAAAGCAATGGGTATAAGGGGTCGCCTTGTCTCAGACTGCGAGAGTTAGAAAAAAAGCCTTCTGGACACTCATTTATTAGGATCAAGAATCTTGGGATAGAAATGCACCACTTTATCCAAGACCTCCATCTTTCCCCAAAGCCACATCTGCCAAGAAGATACAAAAGAAAGTCCCAATTGACGTGGTCATAAGCCTTTTCCATATCGATTTTACATAGGATTCCTTTACCACGATCTTTCATTTTATTGTCGATGCATTCATTTGCTATAAGAACAACATCGAGAATTTGTCTGCCTTTCACCAAAATATTCTGAGGATAAGTGATGAGCTTCCCAACAACCTTCTGGAGGCGGTTAGCCAGCACTTTTGAGATAATCTTATACACCTCACAAACCAAACTGATAGGTCAAAAATCCTTGATATCTATGGCTCCCACCTTTTTGGAGATGAGTGCCAAGAAAGTGGAGTTGAGACTTTTTTCTAAATTTTGACCAGAGGACAATTCCTAAAACACTCTCATGAGATCTTCTTTGATGACTTCCCAACAATCCTGGAAGAAACCCATTGAGAAACCATCTGGTCCCGGTGCTTTGTCTTGAACCATATTTTGGATGACCTTGAAAATCTCCTCTTCCTCAAACACCCTCTCTAGCCGAGCCACATCTTCTGGGTCAATAGTATCAAAAGTGAGACCATCTAAGTTAGGTCTTCAATCCTGCTCCGTTAGCAAGTTCTCATAGAAGTTGACAATGTGATTACAGATAACTCTAGCATCTTTGCATTCCACACCATTAATCTTAAGCACCTCAATATTGTTATTCCTACGATGCGAGTTGGCAACACTATGAAAAAATTTCGTATAGCGATCCCCTTCTTGTAACCACAAAACTCTTGATTTTTGCCGTCAAGAGATTTCTTCCATGAAGATCACCCGTTCAAGATCAGCAACCAGCGAAGTCTTCTGCCTTTGCTCATCCTGAGTGAGAGGTCGTTCCTCTTGTAACCTATCGAGTTCCTGGATATCCCTCCATAACCCATTCTTGTTATCTCCTATGTTGCCAAAGGATTGTGAATTCCATAGCTTCAAATCATTTTTTAAAGCTTTCAACTTCTTAGCAGATGTGTAACTGGGAGAGCCATTGAACTGATAAGAGGACCACCACTGTTTGACCATTTTCACAAAACCATCCGACTTCTACCACATATTTTCAAATTTTAAGTATCGTTTCCCATTCCGAAGACCACCACAATCTAACAATAATGACCAATGATCCGAAAATAAACGGGCCACACGCTTCTGTAGAATGTCAGGAAAGTGGTTTTCCAACTCCGGAGAAATAAGAAAACGATCAAGCCTAGACTAGATCTGACTATTAGCCCAGATGGCAGGACCCCCAACTAGCGGTAGATCCACCAAATTGAATTCAGAGATGCATTCTAAGAATTCCAAACTGGCAAGCCGCACTCTTTTATTACCAAAAGTTTCACTGGCGAAACGAATAATATTGAAGTCGCCTCCTATGCACCACGGGACATTCCACAAGCTATGAAGCCCTACAAGTTCTTCCCACAGAATTCGTCTATCAACATCAATAATAGGCCCGTACACACCTGCAAAAGCCCACGTAAAATTATTAGACATATTTGAATAAACAAGCCACTGTGTACCTACCAATATGCTCATCCACTTTTTCTACCACTCTCCGGTTCCAAAAAACAATAACTCCTTCTAACGCCCCTGAGGAAGCCATATAAGTCCAGTCCACATGAACACCCCTTCACAAACTTCTCACCGTACTCCTATCGAAGGCGTGTAACTTAGTTTCTTGAAGACACAATGTCCGCCTTCCCATCCCGAAGTAAATTCTGTATCCGAAGACACTTGTTCACTTCATTAAGGCCTCGGACATTCCACGACACAATTTTGGGATTCATTGGAAAAAGGCCAGCCCCTTTCCTTTCACCCTTCTTCTGCTGGAAGGACCCTCCAAGTTCAAAGATCATGTCAACCGTTTAAGTTCCCTAATTTGCCTTGAATTATCCCTTTGATTTTTGTTGTATCCTATCTATATGGCAGTTAGAAAAGCCATAAATTATTCTTCGTACCCTGCACACTTGATCCCAACCAATTGGTGAATTTCTTTAGCCATATGCAAAACCCATTTAGATTGGTTTGGGAAAAAATAATTAAGAGGGTCCGGGTTCTGAAATTCCTCATCTACCGAGATATCCTCTAGCCCCTATAAAGAATCTGGAAAATCCTCCACAGAGTGTATAAAATCATCTGAGTCCGAAAGTTGTTGAGAAGACTCCACTGACACCTTGTCTTCAGGTTGCCTAGGAGGGTTCAACGAGAAGGTGTCACCACCACCTTCCTCCGACGGCCTAGACTGAGCCACCCCAGGAGGAGTAGGGCCGACAGCTGCTGAAAACGAAAACCCACAATTACCGAAAGTAACTAGGGCCTTTTCCAGCCATACTGCCGCCACCAGCGGGTCATCAGAAGGTACCACTGTGTTCGTTGGCGCCATCTGTGACATCTCCACCCTGGGCGGTTGCATATCCAGCACGAAGCCAATACCTTGGAGATAGTCGGCGAACGACATTTCAGCCTTGTGGGCCACAAATGGGCTTGCAGGCCCAAGCCTTCCTTTGTCTGGAACCAATGTAGCCTCGGGGTTGGATGGGGCATCATCCTGCTGTGAGGGCTGAGTTTGGGCTTTCGGCATAAAAGGCCCATAACTAAAGGCCTGCGAATGCGAGCCTACCCAACGCCACGACCTCCTTATTTTCCCCTTAGCCCTTTTGTGGGCTTCAGTTTATAAAAATTTATTTTTTTAATTGGTCAATGTTCTCTCCAATGAAATGACGACACCCATGCTGGAAGTGAAGGAACTTGATGTATTGTCGAGACTTGGGGGAGTTTTTGGGTTTGACGCCAACCCAAAGCTTCAAATGGTGAGCCCACCTCCTATGACAAAGAGAACCAATTCTCGGTATTTCTTTAGGCACCTTGTGGGTCAACACATATCTTCAGGCAAGGTAGTGACAGCAAAAATGGAGATGTTGAGAAGGGGTAAGATTTGTATGCTAGAGATGGTGTGGAGAAAATGATGGGGTTGTTGGTGGTGCCTACTGAGGAGGAATATTTAGGGCCTGGTGCTCAGTTTGGAGTTGTGTCTGGGGAAGATGCTGTCTTCCTAATATCTCTTCTACTGATCAACAATATAGCTAGTTAATCATCGGATTGGATTTTGCAAAAGGTTAACAATATACAACAGTGCGTTGGGATTACATCTAGAGGATTGAGGAATGTTTTTTTTTTCCTGATAAGTATTAATTAGGACCAATTCACAGCACAACTAACTACAATTGAGGCGGATCATTTACTTGGAACAAAATCAAGATCTAAGAGGTGTAAAAACATTTTTTTTCCTGATAAGTATTAATTAGGACCAATTCACAGCACAACTAACTACAATTGAGGCGGATCATTTACTTGGAACAAAATCAAGATCTAAGAGGTGTAGGAAGTTAAAGCGTCTTACTTGGACAATCAATTATAACACTAACAAAGCTAGTTCAAGTAGAGGGAGGGAAAACCCTATTATATTATGAAGTCCAAGATTTTAACTTAGAATGTCTGGGGACTAAACAGGTTTTATAAGTGTCCCCAAATTAAAAACTTGCTCCATTCATGGAAAATTGATATTGTGTATTTTTAGGAATAACAAATGGAATATATTTCTCACAATATCGTTCGGAGTTTCTAGAGTTTCCAATAGATAGGATGGCCCTATTTTAGCTTCTAAGGGAGCTTTGGGTGGAGTATTAGTGATGTGGGATACAAAGGTGGTGCAGAGAGAGAGTGTGTGAGAGTTAACAGTGGCTTGCTTTTTTAAAAAATGTGGTCAACAATTTCAAGCAGGCTTTTTCCGGAATTTATGGGCCAAACTTGGATTGGTGGGACATGCCTTGGAACATTGGTGGTTGCTTCAACATTACTCGATTCCAAAGTGAGAGATTGGTGAAGGCGTGCCTTTGTCCCAAGCAAGAGATTGGAGGATCATTCACATGGTTATCCAATCGGGCTTGGTCTAGATTGGATAGGTTTCTAATTTCTCCCTCTTGGGCTTTGTTTGGATAGTTTCCCTATCGTGGGCTTAATGTTCATGGTTCCTTGTATCTACTTCTGCTTCCTAGCTAGATGTTTTCTCTTGTATACATTCAATGTACTTGGCTATGCCTATTGATATTAATAAATTTTTACTTATAAAAAAAAGGCTATCTAATGGGCCTCTGCTTTTAATAAGCCAAGGAGATGTGAATGACATATCAAGCTGATTGGGCCTTTTTACACTACGGATCTCCAAGCCCACTTCCACAATTTTTAGAAGATTACCTTATCATCTCTAGCAGCTTTGACTTTGTAGAGATCAGCTACCTTGGAATGACCTTCTCTACTACTCAAAATCGTTGGGATTACCAACACTGCCACTATACAAATTTCAGGTTGCTTGTGGCATGTGACCCTTCAGAGCCCTGGTATAGAACTATTGGTTACCCATCATAGGTAGCGCTTCTAGCCAACTTCCATTGGCCCCCACAGATGTGTCATTGGAATCCCTTTGCCCAACTTGAGTCTTTCATGGAGATACAATTCTTGGAATATAGCAAACAAATGCCAGAAGAAAGATGGAAAAGTGAACGGCTGAAGGCAAACTACTGGGAGTGGGAATAAGGTTCTAGTCCATAGTCCTAGCCCTAAACTCCTTCAATACCAGCCCTATTATCAAATGCTGCACTATAGAAGGGGTAGGATAGACATAGCTATTCCTTCACCCCACAGCTCAAAGCCTCAGACTTTGCATGTTATTCCTGATCTAACCACAAATTTATTATCTATACCATACACATGCATACATTTGTACATATGATAAAATCGATAAAATTCTCAACTTAGCTCATCAAAAGAGCCTATATTTTGATTCTCTAATAGTCAATGTTAGAACTAATGACGTTTAAAGTAAATGAAAAAAGAAAATTCCAGGTAGGATATACTCGACGGTACATTTTGGTGGTGACATTCTTATCTCCAGTTGGGCTTTCTTTTAGGCATCTCCCTGTGTCTTGGTCTTCAAAACATATGACCATGTTCTCTTTCAAATACAAAAGAATTCCATGTTAGCTTATTCAGCCAAATATTAATCCTTATAATTAAGCAATGCAAAATCATGCTAACATTAATGCATGCCCATTATATATGCATGTGTGGCATTTCATCACATACGGGTCTACTGACATGAAAGCAACTAAAGACTGGAAGTCACTCCACAAACTTAAGAATGCATTTCATCAGAAAACCAAACATGTGAATTTTGGCCATTGAGATAAATCATGCAAGATTGCAAACAGATGGGCGGTTAAAGTTGCAAAATCATGCAAAAGTATGTCAGTTTTTTTTCTTCAAACTCTTTTCATAACCAAATAACTGGATAATGTAGGACCTTACAGTCGAAATAATGCTGATTAACCAACAGGAGAAAAAGAACGGACTAATGGAGATTGGATTAACCAATGCCAGCCAACTGGTATCTGATGACAATATCTAATGTTTGTAATTGTATAACATATATATACATTATAAATATATATATTTATAATGCAATGTACAACATACATATACATATATACACACTCCATTCTAATTGATAACTGGCTCTATCATAAAGTTTTTCTTTCATAATGAATAAGAGATATATTATTCCAAGTAAATAGGCATAGCCCAAGTACACAGGATGCATAGAAATGAGAACGCCTACTTACAAGCTAAAGCGGAATAAAACTAAATCAAAACATTACAATCATTCCCATTCGTTACAAGATTCTATGCTCTATCATAAAGTAAGTATGCCCTCACCGGGTTTAATATCCCTGTGGGTGATATTGCGATCATGACAGGATTTGATCCCCAACAACTGAGCACATGAAAAAGGTTGTGTCAGATACCTAAATGAACACAACAGGAAAACGAGAACGAAAAAAACTAAAAACAGGACATGTCTGGTACAAATCCATATTCAAACTTATAAAACCTACTTCAGCCAATAAAAACACATGGAGAACCTTTTTTTATGTGCCTTTTATTAAAAGAGTGAAGGAACACAAAGGCTGCCTATATGCAATGAGGAGTAGAGATCACTGTCAAACCTACCAACTACATAGGGAGGATATAAAGGAAACGCCCAACTAACAAGAAGAAGAAAAATAGCATAAGTCTTTGAAGTCTGGAAATTCAAGTGATACAAAGTTGTGGTGGGTAGCCATCCAAACATAAAATATGCTGAAGATAGTGCTTTTAATTCCAAAAACATCTGGGCTAGGGCTTTCTTAGGTTCATTGTCCTAGATGGGCTTAATGTTCCTGGTATGCTAGGTGTTTTCTCTTGTCTACAACCGATGTACTTGGCTATGCCTATTAGTATTAATAAATTTTTACATATAAAAAAGATTTCCAAAAACATCCTTTCTCAGCCTTCAAAAGTTCAAGCATTGTGCTCTTGCCAAATACACCACAATAAGTACAGGGGGACCATCCTTTGAATTTCTATGCCTTACACAGATTCCATCAACAGCTCCACTCATTGAGGTATAACCCACTCAATCTCAAATATTTTAAATATTACCACCCATAACTCAACTCAAAAATGTTGCAAAAGCTGATCGATGCTTTCCCCCATTTTGTTTACAGATGGTACACCCATTCGATACTATAATGTGCCTCTTTCTCATGTTATAGGTGGTTCGGGTCTTTCCTAGGACTGCCAACCAAATCAAAATAAAAGCTTTGAAACTTGAAAGTGCATTGGTCCTACGAATAAACTTCCAAGGAGATGAACCAAGTAAAGAGATGAACACATTGAAATAGGATTGACCTGAAAGAATTCAACTCATTGAAGAATGAATAGAAAATTATGACTGTGGGCAACTTGAGAAAGCATGGACTGATTGTTATGAATTGGTGCTACATGTGCAATAAAAGAAAGTGAATGATCAATGGATATTTATTTCTTCTAGTGCATTTGGCTTGAAAGGAATGGTGAGAGTTTTGAAGACCTGGAACGATATTGCTTGGGTGGTAAGGGCCTTGTGGGATGATATCTTTAACAGAATAGATATTGCTTGGGTGATGCCTAGGAGGGGAGGGTGGTGGATCTTCTTGTTTCTTGAAGCAATCTTCAGGGTCACCAAATTACTTCCATGTGAAAGATGATTCATATAAGTCTCATCTGGTGCATTTGGCTTGAAAGGAATTGTGAGATTTTTGTAGACCGGGAATGATCTTTGGAAGAATGTAGATGTTTCTTTCTTCATACCTTATTGGCCTCTGCTATTGTCTTCAATGGAGCTAGTTTTCATCATTTTCTATTTGGATGACAAGGAATCTCAGAGACCATGCAAATGCAACATATCTTCCCAGACCCGTGTAATGAGTACCATCACACGAATCAAGTAAATCATCGGTTTTCACCCAATGGGTGTAGCCTATAGAAATTGTTTTGCACCCAAGGATTCAAGCATTAGACCTAGAAGGAGCATACCACTAAGACCAAGGCCCTTACCATCCATTTCTAGCTTCTAACTTGCAATTAGGCGTTGTCCTTAGGCTTCACCTATGTAATAAGGCTTTGCCTGTTTACTCTATTCAATAAAATTTTATTTCACTAATAAAAAAAAAACATGATCAAGATAAACTTGTCCAGCCAATAAGAAAAATAACTCTTAACTATGAGATTGTTAACACAAGCCAAGCAACAATTCCTACAAAATATAGTGGAATAGAATCTAAAGAAGTAAAAAATTGATCGATTGACTAGGTTTCCAAAAACTTCATGACAATCAACAATCCAAAACCTGTATTGCAGACATACCAACTGCCATATAAGACCGCGCATTTCCTCTTGTCCTGCTTCTGTAGTCTTCAACCAGTGCCACCATTTTGAGGGACGCAAAATCTGAACGTGTTTTACATGTTCAACCCCTTCATCAGCATTATTATCGACATCTTCAACGGTATACATAAGCTTCGACAAGGACACACCTTCATGGCGAAATACAAGCCATATTTCATCAGATCGAGATTCAAAAGACTCTACGTATCTTGCAATATGGTTCAGACCTTCTTCATATGTCACGTTTTGAGTTCTAAATTTGTTGAGAGATACATTTTCAAAACTCCAAGTGTTTTCAGGGACCATTGTATCATTTGTCTCTAATGGGTCAGATATTCCCAGATTTGATTCATCTACAACAGTATTTGAAGTTCCCGCTGATAGCAAGCCTCCAAGGCACTTAGATGCATTTAAGAAAATTTCACCAAAATGTTTCTCCCGTAGACCACTTAAGTAAACGGCCGCTCCCCTCTCCACCTATTCATGGGAAGCGAATAGTCATGCTAATCTTGATACATATTCCATAGCAAATAAAACTGTTGTAGAGACAAAAAGACATCAAGGATCTACATGCAGTTCTAACGTTTAAAGTCAGTTTAGAAAAATATTACCATTATACGTTTCAAAATGAACAAGTTCTCATCAGCAGGATCAGCCTGACTCTGAGTAGCTGAACTGTGGTTTGAGTTAAGATTAAAAGAATTAGGTGAGATATAATTGTTCTTTCCACAACAGCTTGAACCATTGTTTTCTTGACAACAATCCCAATGAAAAGCCAACCATACTTCACCATATGATCCCCGACCAAACCTCTTCTTTAGTTTGTACCTAGCAACCACAATGGAAAGAGTGCTTAGGGATATCTTCTCCAAGAACAAAAAGAAGAGTATGAACTTCATGTATGACAACGAAAACAGTGAAAAAAAAAAGGATTTATATTCTCTTAAATTTGTTTGCATACAATGAAATAACCAGGCCATTAATAAGTTAATGGTCCATTTTAACCTAGGCCAGCCAGAATGCTAAGTGCATCAATGAGCAATACTAGCACTCAATCATCATCATGCACCCCTGATTTTAGCACATCATACTACAAAATCCACAGAAGGACTTCAGCCAACATATTTCTAAAACAATAGTGAAAAATAATTTTTATAGATTAGAAATTTTGTAATATTCTATAGCCCATTAATTGCTTGTGCTGCATTTTCTTAAAATGTCATGTTGGGTTGAAATTAATTTCTCCTGTATTGTCAGCTAAATCGGTAAGTTTCCCTTTTGTATGGGAAAATAGCACCAATTTCACCTGCATTTTTTCCCTTTTATCTCATATAATTTTTGTTAGCTTTATTAGTCAATTTATATCTGCCTCAGGACATACAAACTCATTAGAGCTCTAACACTGGAACTGCTCTTGCTTCTGCCCCTTTTCATAGGGTATTACCGTATGATTTGCATTTAAGTACAGAGCTGTGTGCAGATAATTTATGTCAATGGTTCCATCATTTAGAGCTCTAGTCATGCATGCCAATTGTTCAACAAAGTGCTCCATGTGAAAAACTTATTAAATAAATAAAAAGAAAAAAATTTCATTTCATCCAATAAAACACCAGAATGAATGCTCAGTTTATTGGACATTATTGGATATAATTATCATTTTCCATTTATCAGGAGCATCTCAGATTGAGAAGGCTATAATTATCATTTATGAGGAGCATCTCAGAATTATTACTGTTAGCACATTTAGACATTGATGAACACAGCAGCATTTTTTATTTTTACATGCATAATTGCTTGTGTCAAAATTGAAGCACTTTAAAGTACAAACCCTCATAAGGATAAAGTTTTAATGATAAAGTTGATTATGAACAATAAATCAGACAAAACGTACCTCAAGTCTGGCATTGCATACTCAGATGATCCATAATTTGAACCAGTGTCATGGAGTGGAATCGACTGTAGCAGACCAAGAAAACTAGAAAAGCCTTCAGGATTTATGCACTGATCTTTAGCTCCATCAACAGTCATACCGAGGTAAAAGCACAAACTCTGGTCATTATGCAAATCTAAAGGTCCACCTAAAATCAAAATTACAAAGAAGAACTAAAGTAGCTGTTGCTAATAAAGAAGTGTTACTAGCAAAAATAAGGCAACTGTCTGACTATCAGATTCAGATTCTTTAAGCACCAAATATCA
Source organism: Platycarya longipes (assembly GCA_036559045.1). Taxonomy (NCBI): domain Eukaryota; kingdom Viridiplantae; phylum Streptophyta; class Magnoliopsida; order Fagales; family Juglandaceae; genus Platycarya; species Platycarya longipes. Next base: position 11,783,046 of record CM071796.1, on the reverse strand, counting down.
TTGCATTGAGATTATGCAAGACTGAATCTAAATATAACAATATATTATTTACAAAAATATCTATTAATATTACCGCAAGGGGGATGTATTCGAAAAGGAGACTAATGCATGTTAATTTAAAACAAAAGAAAAAAATAGAGTAACTTAATATGCTTTAAATCCACTTTGCTGAGAGCAGTATGGGACAATATGTGTCTGGTTTAGAGGTAATACATGGCATCATACAATTACAAAAGAAATACCAAGGATTAAAGACCCTTGTGAGACCTTGACTTACCACACTGTTGATCAAGGGCCTCAGGTAGAGCCTGAGGTAGGTAATACATATAGTCTGTCTGGTCATCCTTTCCAGCTTGCCATGAGTAATCCATATGTTCATCAAGGTTCTCAAATAAATGAAAACAGCCAAAATTGCAATTTTTCCCCTTGACCTAGAGCAAGAAATGCAGCCACTATCACTCATGCAAATCTTTCCCAATACTGGTGAAGAAATTGATTAATTCAATAAGGGTCTTATTATGTGAACCCATAATTCTTTCTTTTTTAACAACAATTTCTAGATCGATAATATTTTTGAAAAACAAAATAGAAAAAATCATTTCAAGACTCATGAAATGATGTAAACAATATAATCTTAAGTATTTCGTTGATATTGAAGATCAATTATATACCATGGTGCATTTCTGCATGTGATGTATATGATTTGAACCCGATATAATAGTCCAAGTTGGCTTTCTAGATGGATTGATATTGGATTGCTTACGCTGATATAGAAGTCAATACCTACAGTTCGTGGGCTTTTCTTCATAGCCCTTTTGCTATATTTCAACAACATGTAATTTAATTTGATTGTGGTTATCTATTATTATAGATGTGTATATTTAGCAAAGCACAAGAGAATTATATAATATGCTATTTGTATAGGGAAGAGTTATATAAAGTGCAATTAGATAATTACTTAATTGTTATGTTGCATATTGCTGTTAACATATTGAGTAAATAACTCAATAGGCAAAGCATACACATCTTGCTTTTTAAACATTTTTTTATTGTATTTTATAAATTTTTTGCTATATTATTATTCATCAATTTTTAAAAAGTAAGCTCTAATTCAATGAAGCATGCACTTTTTCTTTTTGCCTTGCGCTAGGCTCTAAACAGCATTTGTGCTTAAGTAGGCTGGCGCTTTGCTTTCAGACTTAGCAATAATATATATATATAAATATATATATATATATAAATATATATATATATATATATATATATATATAGTTCTAAGGCATCCAATCCAGAGTAACAAATGGATAAAAACAAAGAAAAAAAAATCTTCTGGTTTTTGACTTACCAATAATCTTTCAAACTTGGCCACAACTGGATGAGCATGGTCCAATTCCACTAGGTCAGAAGTGGTGCCATCAGCTGATCAGGGTGACAATAGTAATGAGTACAATAGCAGATAAACAATCATCACAATTAGTATATACACAAAGATACAAATTTGTTATATAGTCAACAAAGAAATCATTCAATATTATCCACATCACTTGATTCATCATCTTAAGTTTTTGACATGGTATCCACAACTTTAGACTATCACTTGTCAACACCAATACACCAAAAGTAGTTTATTTTTTTTTCCCTTTTAAAAAAGGCAGTTCACATCAATGAACAGCAAAAGACTAACTTGATTGTATCTAAAGGAGACATGCCCAAATCAAAAAGAGCCGATGTGCCTCATATAGACAACAGTCAGATATCAGTAATCATAAACTGCAAAGATGTAAATGAAATGCATAAAGTTATAAAGCAGAACATAGTAGAGAAAACACTACAGTGATTTCTTCCTTATACTAACAGTTAATATGCATCTTGGAAACCCAAAAGTTGCATCAACTGGGCTAAACCAGCCAGTTAGACTTCCAATTCATTTGGTTAAGATGCAACTCAATGAAACAAAAATATATAGCAAGGAAAAAAATAAATAAATAAGAAAACAGGCATTTAACTTTAAACCACCTCATATTGGTTTCCCTCACTTTTAAACCAAAAAAATTCATAGCATCTTTTCCTTTCAAACAGAGCAAGGGAAAGTCGAGCGAAAAATGAATTCTGAAGTTTTGGGTTATTGATGTGGCAGTGGCTATAGTACAAACTGAAAAAATATAAAGCAGGCAGAGCCACCTGAGCGTTTATAACTGAACTTTAGAACTCCTGTTGCTGTGAAATCTCTGTCTCCCTCTCCAACACACCTTTCATTCAGTAAATCTTCAGAAAAACGCAGCGATCCCAAACGAACCACAACAGCAGCTACATTATCCATGCTGCCCTTTTCAAAGGCTGTGTTAACTATACAATCAGCTAATGAGTACAAACATGAAGAAGAAAGTTCTGATCTTGAGGTACCATGACTCTGCACTTCCCACATCAAATCACAAACATCTTGCATGCTCAACTTCTCAAAAATGCCATCAGATGCAGCCACAAGATAGCTATCATTCATGGTCAGAGGTTGCCAATCTGTGACCTCTGGTGCAGATATAACACCAAAACTGAAAATATATAAAATAAATACAAATCAGAACAAAAAAAATAAAGTTTTTTTTTTTGTGCAAGGTCAATTTAGGGTATTAGATTATAAAAAGGAGATAAATGCGATTAAACAGACCTTCATTATGATATATTTTGGAAATTATAATGGCTCAATCGAATTTTTCAACATAAGATGCATTTTTGAAAATATTTAGATATTTTCCAATGTTTGGTGCAGCTTCAAAACCTCAATCAACAAAAAGGCATTCTTAATCAACAGTAACAAAGCAAAACAAAAGTGCAAATATACTTTTGACCGATTAAAGCTCTCTTTGAAAGACAGTAAGAGCATGTGTGCCTCTGGTTAAAGGGTTGGACTTCCGATGTGCAGGCTATTTCACTATTTACCAAATCCTCTACTTATCCCCTCAGGAAAAAACTGCTTGTATTTAGTTTCTTTATTCTAATTACTCTCCCTAAGAAATAAGACTCAGATTCAGAAACTGTATATGAATTTAAGCTCTCCACCAAACTGATGGAGCTCATAACTATAATTGCTACAAAAAAGGCTGGTGAGTTGAATTGATCTACTTGAGTTGGTGATTTTCTGTGGAGTTTAGTTCCTTAGATTCCTCTCTTAGGTGGTCATAATGGGGTCGATTAGGAATGTTATCATTGAACACAAATGTTTTGAGTTCCAGAAAGAAAACGATAAATGGTGGAGAATAACAGAGAGTAGTCCCCGTGTCGTGAAACATCTGGTCATTGACCATGATGCTTTGGGGTGGCTGGCAGCCATGGTGAAGGAAGGCATAGGCTTGGAGGGTTCCTCTGAGTTTGCCAAAACTCAAAGACAATGGTCCCAAGTGTTGGTGCTGCAGAGACTACAAAATTCGTATGGGAGGTTCTTCTCCCTCTCGATTTTCAGTCCTGAGAGGCGTCGGGGACTGTTGATGGTGCCGGAAGGGAGGTTTGGTGTGGGGTGGAGAAATTTCGAAGCTACTGTTCTAGAGCTCTCTCACTCGGCGGAGAAACCTGTGCGAGGTTGCGGTTCGTGGAGGCCTCCCAGGTCGCCGCTGGTGATGGAAGCCCCATCTCAATCTTTTAGGTCTTACAGGGAGGCGCTGCAACATCCAAAGGTGGGGCCTGGGGCTCGGGTACTCCCTGCGTCGGAGGGTGATGGCATTGAGGTCAATACTCAGAGGGCAGGGGAGGATGGCAGATTTGCCTGCCTAAATAAGGGAAAATTGGTGGGGATGATAGGTACGATGGAAGAACGGATAATTGAATTACAATGTATGGTTTCCTACTTAAAACGGTGCGTTGAGGCTACTGATTTAAACGGTGCGTTGGATCTGGGGGAGATAAACGGGAAGGAGGGTTTAAACGGTGCGTTGGAACTGGGCTTCTGCAGGCCTGGAGTAGGATCGAAGGGGCCAACCAGTGGGCCTGAGCTAGTAACCCAGGTAGGAGAATGGGTGGGATTGAATGGGCCAGTAACCCATGTAGCGCAAAACTCTCCTTACCGGAATCCAGTGCAGGAGAAACCGGCGGGACCTCACCCGCCGGAGTTGGGTATCTCTCCGGCGAGACAGAAACTACCGGCGATGTCGGAAGAAGGTCCGGAGTCGTCACAGATCAAGGATATAGGGGCGCTCTCAACCTCGTTGAAGCCAAACGTAAGCCTCGATGCCGATAACCACTACATGGTGCCGGCGTCCATCTCCTATGGCCAGACAATGCCGATAACCACTTGGGAGGGGGCAGAGGCTCAGGATGAGGCATCCCCCTTGTTGGTCGCACATCTGGAGGACCTATCGGTGGAAGGCGACAGGCTTAGCAATTCCTCAAGCGAAGACATCCCTTATAGGCTGTTCCAACCCGATGACACTCTTGATACTGTGGTCCAAGAGACTTTTTCTTTAACACCACTTCCTGCCAATGAAGTGGCCGGTGCTGGTGTTATGGTTGAGTGGGGAGGCTCCACCTCCTTGGAGGGGGATTTTGGTGTCAGCGAAGCCATCCCCCTTAATTTTGAGGTACCCCCTGTATTTGAGGTATCTGATTGGGTTCTTAGCAGTATTAAGATGATACAATACTATATTGGTATGAAGTGTGCTGGGTACGAGGACCAGTTTATGGCTCTTTTCACTGCCATAGACACAGGACACAATCAATCTAAGAAAGCGGAGCCCAAGGTTCACAGAGAGCTCAAGCGATTAACATGGTCCTTGAATGAGGGTAGCACAAGTCGAAGCCACTCAAAAAGGAAGGGAACTATCTTGACTTTATGAAGCCAAAAATAGTATCTTGGAATGTGAGGGGGTTGAATGATACTAATAAGTGCAGGCGTATCAATAATTTACTCAGGGTGTGGAAGGCGGATGTGGTTTGTCTGCAAGAAACAAAATTGAAAGAGATTTCTAGAAATGTAGTGAGAAGTGTATGGAGTTGTATTTATGTTGATTGGGTGTATTTGGCTTCGAAAGGGGCATCGGGTTGAATTCTGTTGATGTGGGATAAAAGAATGTTGGAGAAAGTTGAGGCTTTTGTCGGGAAATATTCTGTGGCCGTCTCTTTTAGAGCTGTGGTGGATAACTTTTTATAGGCTTTCGCAGGTGTCTATGGGCCTAATGCTGATAGCCTCCGAAGCCTTTTATGGGATGAACTTGTTGCTTTACATAGTTGGTGGGACCTCTCCTGGTGCATTGGTGGATATTTTAACATTACTAGGTTCCCTACTGAGAGAACTGGAGATAGTCGACTACGCCCTGCTATGGCAAATTTTTCTTCATGCATATTCGACTTAAACTTGGTGGATCTTCCCCATATAGGTAGCTCTTTCACTTGGTCTAACAACCGTACGTGGTCTAGGTTGGATAGATTTCTTATCTCGCTAGAGTGGGAATCTCATTATCCTGAGGTGTGCCAAAGGAGATTGCCTCGCCTTTGCTCGGATCATTTTCCTATCTTGTTGGACCGCGGTGGCATACAAAATGGGCACCGCTATTTCAAGTTTGAAAACATGTGGCTCAAGTCCGAAGGCTTTGTGGACATGGTTAGAAACTGGTGGTCCACTTATCATTTTCAAGGTACACCATCCTTTGTTCTTGCAGGGAAATTGAAAGCACTCAAACTTGATCTAAAGCTTTGGAATCTACAATCTTTTGGAGACATAGGGGAACGCAAGAAAAATATGGAGGAAGAACTTCAAGCCCTTGAAAGAATTTTTTAGGCTAGAGCCCTTACCCAAGAGGAAACTAATCGCAAGTCTAAGCTGGTTTTTGAGTTGGAAAGAGCACTCTCTCTTGAGGAGATCTTGTGGCGACAGAAGTCGAGAGCTTTATGGCTTAAGGAAGGAGATCGTTACACAAAATTTTTTCATAGGGTGGCTAACTCTCACAGGAGATATAACACCATTGATTTGCTTAACATCAATGGTGTAGAGTGCACAAAGCCTTCTGCTATAAAGGATCATGTAGTGGATTTCTATGAACAGTTGTTTACAGAACAAGAGGGATGGAGACCAAAACCAGATGAACTTGCATTTGACTCAATTGAACCACAAACAGCTTCTTGGTTGGAGAGACCTTTTGAGGAGACCGAGATCTTTGAGGTTGTATGGAAACTGACAAGTGATAAGGCACCAGGACCAGATAGTTTCTCGATGGGTTTAATTCAAACTTGTTGGGAGATTGTGAAAGCGGACATTATGAAGGTATTTCAGGAATTGTTTATGGAAGGCAAGTTTGAGAAAAGTCTTAATACCACTTTCGTTGCTTTGATTCCAAAGAAAAGTGGTGCGTCTGAGGTACAAGACTTTAGACCCATTAGCCTAATAAATGGAGTCTACAAAATCATCTCCAAAATTCTTGCAAACCGGTTGAGGGAGGCTTTAGGTAAAATCATCTCAAAACCACAACATGCCTTTGTGAAAGGTCGTCAGATCTTAGATTCAGTTCTTATAGCTAATGAATGCCTGGATAGCAGACTTAAGGCGGGTATAGCAGGGATCATCTGCAAGCTAGACATGGAGAAAGCATATGACCATGTCAACTGGGATTTCCTACTCTTTTTGTTGGAGAGATGTGGTTTTGGGGAAAGATGGTGTCAATGGATTAGATGGTGCATCTCTACAGCAAAATTCTCAGTTTTGATAAATGGTAGCTCGGCTGGCTTTTTCAGTAGTTCCCGGGGTCTAAGGCGAGGAGATAGAGGCTGTGGTCTATAATGGTTTCATGAAGGGTTTTTCTGTGGGTGATCCCTCTAGAGAGACTATTTATATCTCACACTTACTTTTTGCAGATGACACCTTAATATTTTGCGAGCCTGATCATAACCAACTCAGGGTGCTAAAAGCACTTCTCTTGTGCTTTGAGGCTGCGTCAGGATTGAGAGTCAACTTTGAGAAATCAGAACTAGCGCCAATTGGAAATGTCACAAACCGTCATCTTTTGGCAAATACTCTGGGATGTAAAGTTGCCTTGCTTCCGATGAAGTACTTGGGGTTACCTTTGGGGACATCTTCACGAGCTATAGCGATATGGGATCCAGTGATAGAGAAGATTGAAAGAAGACTGGCAGGTTGCTCTCATCAAGAGTACCCTATCCAACTTACCTACATATTTTTTGTCCTTATTTCCCATTCCTGCTTCTGTGGCAAAGAGGATTGAAAAACTCTATCGGGACTTCTTATGGAGTGGGATGGGGGAAGAAAACAAGCTCCATCTCATTAGATAGGATAAGGTATGCAGGCCGTTAATATCTGGAGGTTTGGGCATAAAAAACATAAGACTTTTCTGCCAGGCCCTCCTTGGTAAATGGTTATGGAGGTATAATTTGGAACCAAACGCTCTTTGAAAATTGGTAGTTGAATGTAAACATGGAGGCTTGTGGGGGCAGTGGTGCTCTAGAGAGGTGGTTGGGATGCAAGGAGTGGGATTATGGAAACACATCAGACAAGGTTGGGGACTTTCCATCGCCATATGAAACTTGTTCTAGGTGAGGGTTTGAGAATAAAATTTTGGAGAGACAAGTAGTGTGGTGAGGAAGCTCTCAAGGATGCTTATCCTTCTGTTTATCATCTGGCCTCTGATAAAGAAGCTTCTGTGGCTAACATTATGACTCGCTCGGGTGATCAGATTCAGTGAAATGTAACATTTAGTAGAGCGGCTCAAGATTGGGAAGTTGACAGCTTTGAGGCCTTTTTTACTCATATCTACTCTACGAGTTGATTGGGAGGGGAGATGACAAGCTTTGGTGGAACTTGACAGGTAAGGGCATTTTCTCAGTTCGGTCCTATTACAAAGCATTAATGCCCTCAGCAAACACTCACTTTTCTTGGAGGAAAATTTGGAGGAATAAGGCACCCCCCAAAGCCCTTTTCTTCTCTTGGACAGCTGCCCTGGGTAAGATTTTGACTATTGATAATTTGAGAAAGCGCCGTTTTATAATCACAGATTGGTGTTGCATGTGTAAGAAATCCGAAAAATCTGTGGACCACCTCTTAGTACACTGTGAGATAGCTAAACAACTGTGGATTGAAGTTTTCAACTGAGTAGGCTTGTATTGGGTCATGCCAGCCTCAGTATTAGACTTATTGGCTTGTTGGCCATCACTTGGTGGATCTACTCCCATCATACAAGTTTGGAAGATGGTACCTTTTTGCATCTTGTGGTGCATTTGGCGTGAGCGAAACGATCGAACTTTTGAAGATAAGGAACGAACACTGGAGGAGCTAGTTTCTTTCTTTTTTAGTACTTTATTTTTATGGGCCATAGCTGTAGATTTCAATGGTCTCCATATTCACGATTTCCTTGTAGAAAACAATCCTTCTACGACCTAGTTAGGTCTTGACTTCTTGTATCCATCTTGTGTACTTGGGCTTGGCCTATTCTATTAATACAATTGTTTACTTATCAAAAAAAAAGTTAGAGCATGTTGTCCAAGCCCATCATTGCCTACCAAACCAACCACTGCACCTCCTGCTTAAGCTGTTGACAGCTCACTCAATGATACCGGCATTTTCCTAATCATCTATGCCACCGACCTCAGCCAAGCCTCATAGACAAACCCACAACACCTTGTACTACCAATGTGTTTGTTGTTAGTTTCTGGAATCTTGACGCCAAGGCCCATGCTGTGCCTTGTTCTCCAATCTTGATGAAAATGGCCAAAATAATATGGGCATTACCAATGCATTTTGTTCATTCATAACAATTCACAATAACCTTAGCTTTGCCGCTGTGTTGTGATGCTCAATGATGGGCGGGTTTTCTAGCTCATATTTTCAGGGATTATTGACCAAAGTTCATGATGACGAACGTTTTTAGGGTAATTCAATCAATACAAAAAAATTTCAACATCATTTCAATATTTCTGTCAAACAACTAAAAATTAGTCATTTTCCCAAAAATTTTATCTTTCTGGCAGAACTGTTCTATGGCAAGAAAAAATGATTCCAGATCCACGAAATTTTTTCTGTTTGTGAACCTGACCTTTTAAAGGACACATCGCCAATTGCTCGGGAAATAGCCAACTGACCATTTACTCGGGGCACACCACCCAACTCCAAAACATACCCACCAGCAGTTTCCACCCTCACCCTTTCATCATCTCTATCTGGATGATGATCTCTGGTCAATTCCTTGACATAAAAATGCACCAGTCCATTGGAGGAAGCTGCTTTGAAGTTGTCATAATCTGTTGCACGGGAAATAGCACCATTGCGTCGTTTCTCCCTGTATAGCCTTATTAGAGTCGCTGCAATCCACAACCACCATCATTTAAAAACCCTTTACTATGTTTTTTATCAAATGACAAGTAAAAGAATGGCGTGTAATCAAACTTTGCATTCAAAGAATATGAACATGTGTAAAAACAGAGAATTAAACCATGAGAATTCAAACCTTTAGCCTCTGCAGGAGACTGGAATTTCTCAGAGCACAGAAATGCCTTTGAATCTCCAATGTTGGCAACTAAAATTTGACCATCTGCTATTAGTATGACTGTGGCTGTAGAACCAGAATCAAGATGCCTTCTAGACGCCTCCTTCATGGCTCAAGTAAATGTATGTCAAATCAAGACCAAAAACAATGGATAATGCACAATTATTCTTAAACAAGCAAAGAAACATCAAACAGAACTTGCCTTAGAAAAGGTGACATCAATGTCATGGATTGCCCTCAGCAATGCTTCCTTCAAAATTTCTAAGTGAAGAGAATCATCAAGACCGGCAGGCCATGAATACTTAAACCTAGGAGAAAAAAGTCAAGATCTAAAAATATCACTCAACAACATCTTTCCCAATTGAAAATATGTAGTAGGATAAACATGCACACGAACACCATTTACAGTATAAGGGAGCTGTACCAAAATAGAAGTTTCACGCTCTAAAAACTAGCATCCGGGAAAATAAAAAGAACTAGATAACTAGTTCAAATCAACAGCCGTATGATTAGAAAGATCGAGTGTACACGTCAACAAAACATCCCTAAGAGAATTATAATAGATGATCTCGAAAGGTGAAATTTAACTTTTAATGCGGAAAATGTGGAAAGTACTTATTTCAATACACTTGTCACAATGCAATTCTTCAAAACTAAAATAGTAAGAATAACAATGAAATTTATTCTTGCTATTATTCATCATTTATGTGCTCCTATATTGACATGTACGTATACTTAAACACGATCACTCTCCAAGGTTCAAATCATGCTGACCTAGTCGTTCTTTCATCCCAGTTAAGCACTCGAACATCATATTCTCTCTTATCCAGAAACCTTGCGGAAGATTTCTTCGAAAACGTTGCATCCAGAAGGAAATACGTATGCAAAACGAAATACTCCAACAAAAGCTTGGAAGCCATGTCACTGGCATCAGCGCCATTATGGCCATCAAAAACCGCAATAATGCCGACTACAACCTCCTTAATCCCAATCTTACCTGCTCCAACATCAAATTAAGATTATCAGTATATGGCAATTGCAAAACAGATCACGTAAAGAACCAAGCCCTATTAAGGCAAAGAGTAGCATTTCTAACAAAATCCTAGCGCGCACAGAGAGACAGAGACAGAGAAAGCGTACCGGGGAAGGGGATGCGAATGTCGAGGGAACAGAGAGTGCGGTCCTCCTGGGATTTTCGGCGACCCTGAAGAGTGGCAGATTGGCAACTGGCGGTGGTGGTCCGTGAATCGAAAGGAGGCTTTGAGAGGTTCCATCGGGGGCATTTGGGGGATCGAAAAACCGCCGGAGCACCACCCTCTTTGTAAACCGTCAAGCATGTGGAGGATTCTCCGTAAGAGGGCGTAATTGCATTAGCAAGAAATGCTATTATAATCAGGAATGATAATAGCTCAACTCTGGATTCTGCAATCATCTGCTGCTGTAGCATTGGCTATGGCGTCTGAATTCTAACGTCTCATCGATATTTGTAGCGCTAGAGTTTCAGGTTCGGGGTCGAAGAAGCATCGACGTGTCATGTACCTTCGGCAGAGCTGAGATACTTGTAGCGCATAGACGAAAGAGTGGGCTGCTTGGATTGGAAAGTGGGTTGAGCTCATCTCAACTCACTTCCATTTCATCATTATATTTTTATAATTTTTTATACAAAATACAAATTTTTATATACTTTTTTTAAATTCCAATATACCTTTTTCAAATCCCAATACACCTTTTTCAAATCCCAACACACCTTTTTCAAATCTTAAAATAATAATAATATTAAAAAATAAACCAAACTCATCTCAACTCATCTCATCTCCGAATCCAAGCGGGACCTAATTCTTCGGGAAAATGCAAGAGTAAGACGATAGATACATGCTACTTGATATAATATGATAAATTAAATATTTTGAATCCATATTTTTTAGTTTTAGATTTATTTTTCTATTTTTTAACTCACAAATATTATATAATATACACAAATATTAAACACAATAAATTATTAATTAACATTTATTTACCATTTGTCTCTAATATTTGTTCTTAACATTTTTGTAAATGAAAAGAGAAGGAAAAAATCTCCAACTGTGGGTAAATTTGTACACATGGCAGTGGGAAAATATTCATTTTTTTAGCAAGTTGATATTTAAAATAGGAAAATACTAAATATAAACAATATTAGAAATATTAGATACTTATACGTGTACTAATATTAAAGTGAAAATATGGATTTAATAAAATTCTTAAATTTAAAATATAAAATATAAAAACAACTTATCAAAATACATAAGTGTACATATGGATGTGCAATATTGCTAATATATAACATTACTCATTGATATAAATTAAACTATAACAAAAAAAAATACAAACTTCAACAACAAGTAATAATAATTAGATAGATAGGGAGGATCATAGGTTTTTTCCACTAGGAAATTGCAACAAAAATGGAGGAGTTAGAATTAAAAATATATTATCAAAGACTTGCGTTGTCACTATTTATTGTGCCAAATTATGCACGCATCGATTTTGAGATTAATAAATTTTTCTCATTGTCTATTATTTGAATGAATTTAAATGGTATTTGATATCACAGGCTCAGGATCCATTCTTAAATGGGAGAGGAGTTTGAAATAACTTTGATGGTCACATTTGAATCTCCTTGAATTATTTCTTTCAGGCTTAGGCTTTCTACTTCTTTGATAGCCATTAAGGTTGTTGATGCTTCTCCTAGATTCAGCTTACGTTGTAAATAAAGTTTGTTTTTGTAAATTGAATTTCACCAGTGTTTTTTCAGCATACGGTTGCTAGGATGCTTCCCTATTTTCTGACCGTAACATCCAATGTAATAAGGTGATGTCCAACTAGTGCCTTTTTTTTCATTTTCTCCTATCTAGTTGCTTTTTTGTAGACCATGCTCTTGAGTGTTGTTGAAAAGTATTATGAACAGACTAAACATAAACTAAGGGAGAAGGCACCTTCTGATTGTGCTCCAATTTGTTTCTAATGAACCAAAGATTGTCTATGGCAATGGTGGCAAAATTTTGAAAGGATTGGTGCTCTTCCTCAAAGTTTTTGAGAATCTTTAATGCTTTGAAGATGTTTTTGATCTAGTTGGGGATTGCTTGATTTGTAAAGAGAGATGTATCAATAGGACAATTGGAATGTCTCCACAATATTTTAGAATAAAAACAATTGAGGAATAGATGAGAGAGGTCTTCTGGCTTGGTTTTACACAAAGGACAAATGAGATGATCCTACTCAAGAAGGATGATATTGTTGATCAGAGTTTTTGTTAAAAGCATATTGTGACTAATTTTCCGGAAAAGCAATTTTAAACAATTTTGCAGTTTCAGCTTCCATAAACCTTTCCAATTCATGGAGTGAGTATTGAGAGTAGAGGAACTGATCTCACTAACAATTGATGCATAAGCAAATTTGACTAAGAAAATACTAGATGAGTGATGTAGCCACTTGATTTTGTCAGGCACAGAGTGGAAATTATGGTTGGCCAATGGGATTTTCCGGATTTTCAAAACGAAGGTGTCCAAAAGTAAAGTATTTCAACACCTTAATTCTTCTAGAATGAGCTCGGAAACTTTAATGTTATGCTCGAGAACAAGATTATTTGGGTTTGGATACGACATGAAGGAATGGATGATAGAAATCCATGGGTCAGACCATACTCCAGTAGAAGTACCATTGTTAATTTAAAAACAGACACTAGATCTCATAAATTTTCTTTGTTTGAGAAGACTCTTCTACAAACAAGAGTCAAAAGGCTTAGGGAGAACTTCAAAGAAAGATTTGGAGCTTAGGTATTTGTTTGGAATCGCTTCTTTACAAAGACGGGCAAACCCATTGAGAAAAGACCACGCATATTTCATGACAAGAGCGGAATTGAATGCAAACATGTGTTTGAGACTAAATCCTCCCATAGACTTTGGTAGGCAAATGGTTTTCCAAAGTTGAGGGGTAGATTTCCTTTTTTTCAAAATCCTTTAAACCCTACCAAAATTTTCAAAAAAGAGTATCCAGATTTTTTGTCAAAGTTTTTTGGATTAGGGAGGTGGACATGACATAAGATGGGATTGTACTTGCCATAGCTTTGATCAAAACATTTTCTACTGTTTGAAAAATGTTTTTTGTTTTCCAATCTTGAAGCTTAGTATGAATCTTATCCATTAAAGCAGAGAGAAATTTTTTCTTATCAGCACCATTCGAAAGAGATAATCCTAGATATTTAGAGTTAGGAGGAGAGACTTTGAAATTAAAAAAGTTTTTTTTACTACATTTATAGAATTAGGAGTGATGTTCCTACTGAAATAGAGGGAAGATTTCCTCTGATTGATGCATTGTCTTGACCAGGATTTATAAAAGTCTAAACATTCTGCAAAAGTTTGAACAGTTTGAGCTGTAGCAGAATTGAAGAAAAACAGATCATTAGCAAAGAGAAGATAGTTGATAGAGGGACCTCCTCTTGACAATTTTATTGTCGATGCCCCCAGCCTATGTTTGAGATTTAACGTAAACTTGAAGCGTCGCGGATATGTAACACAAGATTACATACCACTCGTTCATGACAAGTTAAACTACATACACATAACTTACTAGCAGTATGCAATAAATATCATAGCGGAAAAGTTTTTTCTAACCAGATAGGCAAAATAATAAGATGATGCCAACTGTCACATGGTAATCATTAGTACAACTAACCCAAAAGTTTTATAAAACAATTGCACCTCAAAATTGTTCAGTCATAAATTCTTAATTTCCAAAACACAGGAAAACCAAAATCCTCAAATACTTATAAAATTACCTAATTACCCTTGGATACACACGAAAATGCTAAACAAATTCTATTAGCACATATTAGTAACCAATATAAAATATTAAAAACATCAACACAGTTATTTGGTTATGAAGAGAAACCCTTTGAAAAACTCCTCAAAGGTAAAATCCTACGGGGCAACCAAACTTAGGAAAATCAATTTTATTGATTGAGAGTTTTCCATGTAAATTATTTACAAAACCTTTGTAATTCGACATGTTTACTCAAGATATGCGACCCGCTTGTCTTCTACCGCAGTAAGTAGTCAGAACCTCTGACGCTCTCCAATCTTTGCTTTTTTTACTGGAACCTCCAGTGATTGATCACGAATACAGCAACTCTCTCTTGGAGTGTGCTCTTACTCAATCCTATGAATTAAGCCTTTTGGAAAATCCTTCACTCAAGGAATTTTCCCTCACACAATCACTCAAAATTCAATCAAGCTCTCAACTCTTATGAATGTGCTCTTGAAGTATTGTTGAAACCCTCAATAAACTCCTTTATAAATTGGCAATGCAGTGGTGTAGTGCTTGTGTTGGAATAGAACTCTGCTGATAGGCTTATCTAGAATTTCAGTCTATTGCGTTTCTAACAGTTTGCGAAAAACTTGAACTTGATCACTTAAACTGGATATTTCGAGTTTAAATCAAATTTGGTTTCTTTATTTGAATTTTAAATTTTTATCACTTCAGCTGACTCTAAGACTCGAAACTTACATGGGACTCTTGTAAACTCTTATCTTATAATTTAAACAAGATTTGATAAGAGTTGCAATTCAAACATCCATTATTATCGGATAACTTTTATTTAAAACACTCATCCTTATCGGATACAATCCTGGAGTCCTATTTAAAATTACATTCATCCATAATTCGAATTTAAATACAAACTCATCAAACCCTAGTCAAATTAAAATTACATTTACAATCTTCCCCTTTGTCTAATTGATGACAAAACATATATCGGATGAATGTGATTTAAACCTGCAAAAACAACTAACCAACCACCAGCAAAGATCTTATATAGCAAATTATACTTTATAGACAAATTCATCATAAGCAAAAATTTTGAAGTAGCAACATAAACAAGTTATACTTCATGAGTCTTTACACAATCCACCAATATCAGTTTAAAGTAGCAAAATGAGAAAGCAAACAAATCATTGTTTAAGTTACAAATCAAATTGAAATGAAAAACAAATTTTAAATTTTTTTTAAAGGTGGCAGTGGTAGTGGTTGTTAGCATATCATTTGCACTGCTCCTACTGCTACTCCTTTATGCTTTCTGAGGATTTATTTCATCCCATTTTTCTCTCCCTATGTTCTATCAGCATATCAGTCAGATTTTGATTTATCTTTATCTTTTAATGGGTTCATAGCCTTCAACACCTAATCCACATCACTGGCTGCAACCTGTCGTTTACCTTCCCTCCCTCTTCCTATTGATCAGCAAGCATCTTCTCAAAATTTTCCATATTTTCTTCCCACTTCTCTACAAAGGAGTCAAATTTTGATTGAAAAAATTGAAGTAGTTCAATCAACTCAAAGGATGGTTCTGGGGCCTGATGGGAGGAGGTGGATGTCTTGGTGTAACTTCTCTTCTTCCCACTCATTACAACTTCTGACTTCATAATTGTTAGGAAGGAGATCTTCCCATAAATCTTCACAGTGACCTTAGTGTTCCTCAAAGGAACTTTAGAGATTCTGGCCAACTTTGAAATAAGTCCTCCAAAAGACAGACTTTCTTTATCTGTTAGGTCAGTTCTTGCCTTGGAGATTACCTTAATAATGTGCATAGAAATATCAATGGGAACACATTTAACTAGTGCATACATAAATTGTGCCTTTTCAACTGTTGGTTCAGTATGCCTAGTTATTAGCCAGAGATTTGTGAGCATAGTTTTGGCTAGAAATCTAAATTTATGGAGCATAGATTTCATAGAAAGTCTATGGGACTTTGGGGGCCATGTAGGAGCATTTGGGCCACAAAACAGATCCTTTATTTTGACCTTAGAAGAAATTCTCACACCCTTATGTGAGAAACCTAGGTTTCCCACAATTGGGAGTCCATAGTACTCTTTTACTGTCTCAGGAGTTAAAAGCACATCAACACCTCTCACTGTGGATGTGATAAAGTTGTTTTTCACACTCAATACAACATTAGAATAAAACTCCCTCACTATTTGAACATAGGGGGTAGGAACTCCCTCTATGATTTTCTCTCATTTTCTATCAGCAAACAGATGATGAATAAATTCAAAATTAAGCTCATTTATATCATTAAGTGTTACCTCCAGTTCTCCAAGCACATTTCTCTTAGAGAACACCGTTTTGTAAGCATTTTCAGCTTCTTCACTCTCAAATTTTGAAGACGTAGAACCCTTGGCAGTAGGCTTTGAGGCACTCCCAACTTTAGAGGGAATGGACCCTTTATCTGGTACCTTTGATTTTTTATGGTGGTTTTAGGGGGTTCTCTTATGGAAATCTGATTTTTCATTGCTTGAAAAGTTTATTGGGGGAACTTTTCGATCAAACTTAGCCTTTTTTGCCACTGACTTGTATTTCATCTACAAAAGAAAAACTCCAGTTTAAGCATGATAAATACACATTGTATCAAGGTAGCTAGATTCACATTTTTCCAAAAAGAACAAATGTAACAGTGCCAAGAGCATGCAAATCAAAGTTTTGAATTTCGTGACGGAACGGCCAGAATTTACTGTTCCAGAACAATAACCGGAACAGCTACCTATGATATTCCGCACCGGACGAAATTTCGAATGTTCCAGCCGAAATTTTGTGTTTTGGGCAGAATTGTAATTTCGGCCTGGAATTAGTTTCTTCCTTTTTTTTTTTTTTTGGTAAATACTCGATTTTTTTTTTAATTTTCGTATTTATATCAACTTATAGTACAACAAACTACAAATCCTTATCTAATATCTCTCGATTCAACAGGGAGAATTGCGAGAATTGCTAAATGGCCGGATGCATGCCATTATTTATGAAAAAAAAACAGAAGTAGAAATTTGTATAATCGACATCAACTTGGTAAAAAAAAAAGAATAAATAAGATACACGAACCAGGAATCTGTAAAATCTCCCGGCACTTGTTATTGTTCTTTATAACTTCATCTGAGACTCTGAGTCCTACCTCTCCCCATCGGGCGGGCTTAACTCTTTCTTGAGAAAAAGAAAATAATGAGCAACAAATTATTTAAACAGTGAAATTATAAGAGAGAAGAGATTGTCCGACGATCGATGGAGTATCTTGGAAATAAAGTAAACGTCTTTGTCAGGAAATAAAGTAAACATCTTTGTCCGGTCATTGTCAAGTCTTTGTAATTTTTTTTTATTTTTTTGCGCGTCAAGTCTTTGTAGTTTGTCCCAAAGTATGAACATGTAGCATAAAGTAATCTTTTTTTGTTATTTGAAATCAAATAAAGTAAATGTTATATCCATCCAATTGAATTTTTAAATTTAAATTGAGATTTTTTTTTTCCTAATTGAAAATTATTATATTATATTAAATATGTTTATTTAAGATTTATATTAGTTATTGAAAGTATTATTAAATTTATGTATATTTTTAAGATTTGTATTATGTTTATTTTAGAATATAATTATTATTATATATAATTTATTCATATAATTATCATCCCAAAACGAAACACTGAAACAGAATGGAACTGAAATATTCCGTTTCAGTGCCTCAACTAGAATGGTTACCGAAACGGAATTCAAAACTTTGATGCAAACAAATCCCAAACCCAACCAATCAACATATGGTTCTTGGAAATAAATCAGAAAGCACATACTCGTTCATGAATTTTTTTCAGACGAGGAAAGTAACTAGTCCTAAGCACAGGGCTATCGCAAAGTGAGGAGGACGATGACATAGCCAAACAGATGCAAGAGCCTTCTATTCGTCACCTTTTGCATAAAACCCTCAAGAATGCTTATCACGACACTATTAAATCCTCATCAACCAGGTTTTCAATTCGTAGTATGACTAGGAGTCTAATCTATTTTGGTTTTTTAAAACAAGCTTTCGAAAAAAATTCGAATAAATCCTAACTAGAGTCCTAATCCATCAAGACTCAAGAACCAGTGGCCGAACGTCACACAAAAATTCAAGAATTAGTTTTCAAAAAGGAGACTTACCTTGAGTTTGTGTATGAATCAAATATGGAAATCGTGAAGATGAGAACTGGAGAGGAATCGATTCTTCCTAAGGCGTATTGAGGAAGCCAAACTAGAGAGAATGAGAGAGAGAGAATCGGGAGAGGTGATTTTGGCTAATAGATGTGCGCATTTAATGTTGCAGCCTTTTTGTTTTCCCGCCCACGTCTGGGACGTGCCACGCACGCAGACCCCGCCTTTCTGACATGTATAACGTGTGTAGGAGGTACTTGTTAGAACCCCTCCAAAAGCCACCAAAAAACAAGCCACACAATATGGCTTGATAAGCCTAGACGAATCCAAGGATGGTCTTGACATGCCTGAAAAGCCTTCAAGGGCCAGGTCGTGACACTGTTGATGACAGCCCTTGACATCTCTATGGTCTTTGTCTTGATAGCTAGTGAGGTTAGCAATATGCCCCGCAACCCAGCAAGGCTAGTGGTAGCCCTCTAGGCCTATCAGCAGCAAGCCAGTGTGCGCAGTAGGCCAGCAGCCCACTAAGGACCAAGTCTAGTTGAGTCATAGTTTAATTAGGTTTTGTTTATCCTTTTATGGGTCTCATTAGGAGTCCAAATTGTTATGTTTAATTAAGTTTACTTATCCTTTTATGAGTCTCATTGGGAGTTTCCAAGTTGTTATGTTTGATTAGGTTTACTTATCCTTTTATGGGGCTCATTTTGAGTCTCCAACTTATTTTTTTATCTCCATAAATAGATCCTTAAGAATTAAGTCTAGATATGTTTTGGCATATTTTTCCTAGAGGCAAGTTTAGTGTGTCAAGGGACATTTTTTGTTGGTGCTTTTGCACTTAGACTTTAGGGGTGCAATTCGTGAATTCCCTAGAAATGGTTACACCTTACAATTCGTGAATATGTGTAATTCAATTTATCTTTCTATTTTGTTTTTCAATCTTATGAGTAGAGGTTTTTCTCACTTCTTTGTGTCAATTACTTTTACTTATTTTCGTGTTCTTCATATTTTCCTTCATTTTCTCTTCCATCAAACACTTCTAATATTTCCATCCATCATATTTTCGAAATCACCCATAAACTACCCTAGAAAACACTTTCCATCCTTCTAAACACCCTTTGACCGAAACATATAGCATAACTTTAAGGTTTCATACACTTTGGAAACCCTAAACCATATCCTAATCCAACTACAACTCCTAAACTATTTCCAACTCCATCTTCATCTCTTTATCCTTTCAACTTATTCAAATTCAAAACTCAAATTTATAATTCAAATTCAAATCCTTACCCAATCCAAACACTTTATCCCTTACTTTTATTCGAACACAAACTTCTAATCCTACCCAAACTCATACAAAACCAAGTCATCTTACACCCAAATTCAAGAGAGCCTCACATAACCAAAACTCATTCCCAATAAGACTCCTATAATCTAGGAATCCTAATCCCAATTCAACCCTTGATCAAAACCTATCCTAAGAAAACCTCTTTACATCCTAATCCCATTCAAAATACATAACTCTAAACCTATCTTACAAATCTTGAAATCCTTCTGACCCTCCACTAAAACCCTAGCCTCCTTACACCTTATAAACCATACACCTTACCAAAAAGACTCTAACTATAAGCCTACCCAAAAGACAATCCTTTAACCATTTTCTACCATAACCTACTACTTAGACCACCATATATCCTACCAAATTCCATTACCATAGAAACTTACAAAAACTAGAAACAAGTCATATCCAAGACCTTTGACAAGCAACCTTCGGTCATCACAAGGAAACGTGTGTGAAGAGGACCGCCTTATTTAGGAAATAGACTGAGGTCCCTAACAAATTGGTGCTTTCATTGATAGTGTCTTGTTAAAGAGATACTCCTAATTTCATTGGGAGTGTCTTGTCAAAGAGATATTCCAAATTTCATTGAGATAGTCTTGTCAAGAAGCACCCTTAATTCCATTGAGAGCTTTTTGATCAAGGACTTGATATTCATGGAGTTACCATGCAACGTGATCCCCACAATACAGAGGAGCAACAACGTTCCAATCGGGAACATATAGATGCACTCGAGGGGCATACCAACAGCTAGCTAACATTCTTTATGAGGCTATTACCATTATGGCCGAATTAAGGATGACTTTGAATGCCTCAAGATGAGCTACTGAAGAGAACTGACGAGCCATCGAAGCCATGCGACATGAGACCAATGCAAGCTTAGAGAGGCTTGAGAAAAGAATTGGAGAAGAGCCTCACCTTGAGCCCCCTCCTAATCTGAATCCACCAAGACAAGAAGCTTATGTCGACTGTGCCAAGACGAGTGTAACGGAATCTATGCGTAAGCCACCCTGACTTGAGTTCCGATTAGGTGGACAAGTTGAGAATGTTCGTGAGGTCGTTGAACGATAGATCCGAAATAATGATCAACGCACACATAGTAAGAGCGTGAGGAGAATACCTCAAGACGTAAGGTATGAGCAACCACACATTGAAAAACCTGATGAGGTCGAGTATGATGATGATTATGAGGAAAAGTGGCTCTATGATCGAGGTGACTACTTCAATAGGAGACGGCATCCTCCACGAGATTGAGCCCACCATGAGTGATGGTACGGCGATGGGTACCGTGAGAAAAGAAGAGGAAACTGGACCTATGACCGGGGAACTTTGAAGCCTAAGGTAGAATCTCCCAAGTACAATAAGGAAGATCCATATGAGTGGTTGGACAAAGCCGACCATTACTTTCGTTCCTACGAGATCCCTAAATAAGAAATAGTGTTAACGACCTGCTTTTACTTGGAAGAGAAAGCGAGCAAGTGGTGGCGATGGCTTCGTGACCAATACGAGAAGGAGCGAAGATGATTGGGATGGACCCCGTTTGAGAAGGAATTTCTCATGCAATTTGGCCTATCACCAATAGTCAACCATCATAGCCAACTTGCCAAGTTGAAGCAAGAAAGCAAAGTGCACACTTGCATTGAGGACTTTCGACAACTTCAAACCATAGTGAAAGTTGGTCTAAAGAAGCCCTCGTGGGCATGTTCATTGATAGCTTGAAGTCTTGGTTAGTCAAGGAGATCAAGTTGAAGTAATTAAGAAGACTCCAAGAGGTGATGAGGATGGCCGAAATCTTTGAAGAATGCACCACCATGGAAAGGTGCCAATTTAAGGACATGGAGAGCAATATTACTCAACCTTTGCAAACCAACGATCCTTTGAAAGGCAAGGAAGATATGGGGAGTACTTCTAAACCCAAGTCGGGAGTGAAGAAACTCTCAAGAGATGAGGTCCAAGAAAAAATCAAAATGGGCATTTAATTCAAATGTGATCATAAGTGGAGTTCAAAGCATAAGTGCAAATCCGATCATGCTTATACGATGCTTGATGAGGGGGACCATGATAATTCATTAAGCCAAGAGCCCGGTCAAGAAGAGCACGAACCTATGGAGAAATAAGTGGAGACCAAGTTGTCTTTTAATGCCTTATCAGGGGTACGAAAGCCTACTTCCATTGGAGTGATGGCACGGATTGGAACAATGGAGGTCACTCTGTTGGTAGATAGCAGCACTACACACAACTTCATCAACTCCAACATAGTCACCTAAGTTGGGTTGAAACTAGTTACCATTAAGCCATGTGAAGTGGTGGTCCCTAGTGGGAATATGATAACATGTGAAAAGCTAGTGAAATGAGTGAAGATGAATGTCCAAGAGGTGAGAATCAAAGTCGACTTATATACCCTTTCACTAGTAGGACCGGAGATAGTCTTGGATAATCCATGGCTCAAAGATGTAGGAAGGGTGGTGCTAGACTACAATAACATGACTATGGAATTCAAGCTCGGGGGCAAGAAGAGAATTTGGACCGCTTTAGTGAATGTCCAAGAGGTCAAGCCTAGTGAGACTACTAAGGACCACCACTTCACATGGCTTAATGGCCACCAAAAAACAAGCTATGCAACACGGCTTGACAAACCCAAACGAGCCAGTGCGCAACATGGCTTGACAAGCCTAAACGAGCCTAAGGACCATGCCTTGACATGCTCAGAGGGCCCCTACGGGCCATGCTGTGACACTGTCGGGGACAACCCTTAACAGCCCCATGGTCTTTATCTTGACAGCCAGCGAGGTTAACGACATGCCCCATAGCCTAGCGAGATTAGTGGCAGGCCTCTAAGCCTACCAGCAACAAGTCAGTGCGCATAGCAGGCCAGCAGGCCAGCAGCCCACTAAGAACCAAGTCTAGTTTAGTTATAGTAATTAGGTTTTGTTTATCCTTTTATGAGTCTCATTAGGAGTTTCCAAGTTGTTATATTTGATTAAGTTTACTTATCCTTTTATGGGTCTCATTAGGAATTGAGTCTATAAATAGGTCATTAGGAATTAAGTCTAGATATCTTTTGGCATATTTTCCTTAGAGGCAGGTTTAGTATGTCAATGGACCTTTTTTGTTGGTGCTTTTGCACTTAGGTTTTAGGGATGCAATTAATGAATCCCCTAGAGAGGATTATACCTTGCAATTCGTGAATAGGTGCAATTCGTGAATCCCCTATATTCAAAAATCACCCATAGACTACCCTAGAAAACACTTTCCATCCCTCTAAATACTCTTTGGCCGAAACCCATAGCATAACCATAGGGTTTTCTACACTTTGGAAACCCTAAATCATATCCTAATCCAACTACAACTTCTAAACCATTTCCAACTCTATTTCCATCTCCTTATCCTTCTATTTTATTCAAATTCAAAATTCAAATACAAAATTTAAATTTAAATCCTTACCCAATCCAACTACCTTATCCCTCACTCCTATTCCAACACAAACTCCTAATCCTACTCAAACTCATACAAGACCTAGCCATTTTACATGCAAACACAAGAGACCTTCCCACAACCAAAACCCATTCCCAATAGGACTCCTATGATCTAGGAATCCTAATCTCAATCCAACCCTTGATCAAAACCTATGCTAAGACAACCTCTTTATATCCTAATTCCATCCAAAATACAAAACTCTAAACCTATCTTACAAATCTTGAAATCCCTTTGACCTTCCACTAAAACTCTAGCTTTCTTATACTTTATAAGCCATACGCATTATCAAAAAGACTCTAACTTATAAACCTACCCAAAGGACAATCCTTTAACCCTTTTCCACCATAACTACCACTTAGACCACTATATCTCTTATCCATACCAAATCCTATTACCATAGGAACTCATGAAAGCTAAAAACAAGCCATATCCAAGACCTTTGACAAGCAAGCTTCAGTCATCACAAGGAGACGTGCGTAGAGAGGACCGCTTTGTTTAGAGACTAGACCGAGGTCCTTAACAATACTCACTCCATTTATGAAATTGAAATTTTCTTTATTTTTAATTTTTTTGAAAAAGAGAACAATTTAAAGGAAAATTTTTGAAGAACCAGAAAAGAAAAAACAAGAACTTCATGTATTTTCATCCACAAAGCTTGGGCTTTTGTTTTATGTAATTTTCACATCCAAGCTTTGTTACACTTAACTCTTTTTCACTTATCTAGGGGATGCATTCCTTATTGATCAGTCTTCACAATTGAGCAATTATCTTAATCGATGACTTGCCAAGAATTCGTGTGTGTGAGAGTGAGGAAAAAGTCTTTCTAAGATCTTTTTATTCTTTTATTCTTTTATTCTTTTCTTTGTCTTTTCATACTCCTTATATTATTCATAATTTTTTTTTTAAATTTTGCTTCAAGAAGGGTAAACTTTCCTTGAAAGTCAAGTTTTATGATAGGGCCTAGACACTAGAAAAAACAACTCTTTTCAAGCATAAGACTATATTCACTCTATTTGTCCATTTTGTATTGCCCATCTTTTCCCATAATGATTAAGGCAACGATTTTTTCCACAATAACTTTTTAGAGCTTAGATTCATGCATGAGTATTCGTCTTTTTCCGCAATAATTTTTGAACACTCGACTTTTTCTATAAGGATAGACCTTAATGCATGGAAAGATGAGACTTTTTCGATTTGGTAATAGATTTAACTAGTTTTAGTCAATTCAAGGCATAGACTCCCCTTTACTTTTGAGCATTTTCTTTGTTCACACTATGTTAACAAATTGTTAAGAGGTCAGATATGAATTCCTCACAGTGCATAAAATTGAACCCTTGTGTGGTCTTCTTCAGGATTTGTACATCAAAAGTAAAAATATATACCAGATAAGGTCTACATTAATCCCAACAAGTTGAACTTGTGGAGTCACACCGCTCAAAGACCTAGTGTACTCATATGACTTGTAGCTTGCAAGATGTTAGCAACATGAAGGTTTTCAATAAACAAACAAAATAGGCACACCCCTTTTTTTTTTTTTAAAAAAATGAAGAAATCAAGGCATATCACACACACCAATGACCTTCCTAAGAAACTCAAACCCTAAACCATCTAAAGGTTTAGTGAACAAATATGCTAATTGGTGTTCAATATCAACATGTTCCAGTGACACTACCTTAGTTTCAATCAAATCTCTTATAAAGTGATGTCTTATGTCTAGATAATTGGTTCATGAATGTTGCACAGGATTTTTTGAGATACTAATGGTACTAGAATTATTATAATAGATCGTCATAGTATCTTGAGAAAATCCATAATCCTCAAGCATCTTTTTCATCCAAAGAAGCTGAGTGCATCAACTACCAGCAGCAATGTATTCAGCTTCAGCATTAGATAGGGAGATGGAATTTTGCTTCTTGCTCATCCATGCTACCAAATTGCTGCCAACATAAAACCAACCACCAGTGATGCTTTTTCTGTTATTAGCATTACCAGCCCAGTTAGCATTAAAATAGCCAACTAGACTCAGATTTGAATCTTTTGAATACCATATGCCATAGTTGACTGTAGCACTTAGGTATTTCAAGATTCTTTTTACAGTTATGAGATGTGATTTTTTAGGATTAGCCTAAAATAGTGCACAAACACCTACACAAAATGCAATGTCAGGTATACTAGCACTAATATATAAAAGACTACCTATCATGCTTTTATATAGAGTGGGATCAATACTCTTACCTGAAGTATCCGAGCAAATTTTAACAGAAGTGTTCATTGAAGTGCGAGCATGTGTCTTCTCTTCCATGCCAAACCTCTTGACAAGGTCTTTGGCACACTTAGATTGAGAAATAAATATCTCTCATTCAGTTTGTTTAATTTGGATTCTAAGGAAGAAATTTAATTCTCCAATCATACTCATTTCAAACTCTTTTTTCATTTCTTTGGAAAAGTCATGTGAGAGTTTGTCAAGAGTAAAACCGAACACAATGTCATTTACATAAATTTGAGCAATAAGTAGATGCTTACCAGATTTTCTTAAAAAGAGTGTTTGGTCAGCTTGACCTCTTATGAATTCATTTTTAATTAAGTATTTGGTTAGTCTCTCATACCATGTCCGATGTGCTTGTTGTAGTCCATAAATAGCTTTCTTCAACCTAAAAACATGGTTAGAAAACAAGTGATTAATAAATCCCTTTGGTTGTTCAACATATACTTATTCATTTAGTATGCCATTTAAAAAACACTTTTAACATCCATTTGATAAGTTTTAAAATTTAAATGGCTTGCATTTGCTAACAAAATGCGAACAGATACTGGTGCAAAGGTCTCGTCAAAGTCAATTCCTTCAATTTGGGTGTATCCTTGTGCTACCAGCCTGACCTTGTTCCAAATAATAGTTCCACGCTCATCAAACTTGTTTTTGAAGATCCACTTTGTATTAATGATGTTGTGATCTTCAAGTCTTGCAACTAGCTCCCATACTTGATTTCAAGTGAATTGGTGCAATTTCTCGTGCATGGCGTTGACCTAACTTTCATCTTGTAAGGCTTCTTCCACCTTTTTAGGTTCAACCTGGGACACATAGCAAACATAAGAAACTTGATTTAAAACTTGTTTTTCCAGTCTCATACCTTCATCCAAACTCCAAGGATGTTCTCCTTTGAATGATTGTGAGTGATCCTTATAGAGGGCTCTTCTTCATGATGTGAAATCGAGCTTGGTGTAGTAGGTTCCACTAATCTTGTATCCTCTTGATTAGTTGAGTTTTCTTCAAACTCCTCGATAAATTTGCTTATTTTCTTCTTAGTCATCTCCTTAGAGTTGTCATCCACAATTTCGTTGACTAACTCCATCACAGCTTTGGTCTTCGCTATTTGATGAGTATCCAAGAAATATTCCTTCATTACTCTTGCTGTCAAATTTGTGATTATTCTCTTTGTCTCTCAAAGTACTTTACCATGAGTTTCTTCCTATTCCATAACTCATAGGGTGGGAGTTTGGTGCCTGGACGAAAAACTACACGGTTCAGAATGTGTCTAGCAGTGTTGACTACTTCTTTCTAGAAGTGTAAAACCAACTTGTTGCTACTTAGCATGGTACGAGTCATCTCTTGAATTGCCCTATTTTTCTTCTCCACAATCCCATTTTGTTGTGGTTTGATTAGGGCTGAAAACTCTAGGTGTATTCCCTATTCATTACAAAAAGAAGAAAAATTAGTATTTTCTCTACCATGATCACTATGAATACGAGAGATAGAAGAATTCTTCTATGTTTGTAGCCGTCTAAACAATTTCTTTGCAAGATCAAAGGTTTATGATTTATCTCTCAACAGAATGATCCATGTATATCTTGAGTAATCATCTACAGGGACCATTATATATTTCTCTGAGACTCTCATTTTGAGTGGGACCCATCAAATCCATGTATAACAATTCAAGTGGTCTTTTAGTCAGAATATCAACTATCTTCTTGTGTTGTACCTTGGTTTGCTTTCCTTCCTAACATACTCTGCACACCATCTTTTTATTTTTCAACATTTTTAGGCAATCTACAGATAGCTTCCTTCTTGGAGATCTTTTGCATGTCCTTATAGTTGATATGGCCTAGACAGTGGTGCCACAACTCAGTTTCATCTAGCTTTATATTGTGACAATGCATTGTGTTCATATGAGTAACTCCATAGCAGTTGTTAGCAATTCTGGTGCCCTTCAAAATCCATTTACCTGTACTATCATAGGCTTTGCATTCATCTTTGGAGAACTGCACAGAAAGATGATCGTCACAAAATTGACTAATACTTAACAAAATGGCCTTCAGGTCATTAATAAACAAAACGTTATGAAAAGTAGGTAAACCATAAACATCTACACTTCTATTTCCTTCCATTGTTGCTGTACTTCCATCGCCATAGGTTACGGATCCACCACTTGTGGACTCAATCTTCTTAAACAGTCATTTGTCTCCTGACATATGTCTAGAACACGCACTGTCTAGGTACCACATGCTAGTGTCCATTACTTTGAGTGCTTTGTATGCAACTAGACATATGGCATTTTCTTTCACAACCCACTTGATTTTACTATTTGAATTATTCATGTTTTTGGAAACACACAATATGGATAGTTCACCAAGTTTCTTACCTAGGGAGTTTATTTGATTAATCAAATTGTCCACTTTGGTTTCTAAATTTATCCCCTTACTTGAAAATTTATTCATGTTTCCTTTTCCTTTTTCTTTCTAAGCCTAAAGCAATTTGTTCTAGTGTGTCCAATTACTCCATAAAAATGACAGGTTGAGACAAACATACCTTGGGACTTACCTAGAGGGGTCATTGTTGATTTTCCTTTGTTCACAGGTTTCTTTGGGACTTTTTCTACATTACTTCCTTTTACAAAAATGATACCTTTGGATGTAGAGGCAGTGGATGCTTTAAGATATGAATCTTTGGAAGCACTATATCCTAAGTCTGTGCGGTCAGAACCATCTTTTTGAACTTTCAGTAGTTCATTGAGTTTTTGAGTGGAAGTCTTTTCCTGACAAGTTGCTAACTTATTTTCTAGTTCTTTTTTCTCTGCGCGCAATCTTATCACCTCCAGTTCCATCAACTTCAGTGCCTCTACCAAGTTGTTCTTTTCATTCTCCATGGTGGTCAAGTTTTTGTACAATTTTTTGTTGACCTTTTGAATCTTAAATTTTTTTTTCACATAAATCCTCATATGCTTCTTGCACACTTAATTCATGATTAGCAATTTCTTTGGCAACGTCATAATCAGTATCGCATACAGACACTCTGTTATCAGCACATTGTTTGCTTATGTCAGCATCACCAGTAACAGATGCAGAAAAAACAATAAAAACAATTTCATTATCAAAGGATATATCTGAACTATCAGAGTTGGAATCATCACTCAGAGTGATATTCAATGCTTTTGCATTTCTTTTATAATTTGGACATTTCATTCTTATATGGCCAAAACCAGAGTACTCATGACATTGTGCTTTTTTTGTAGGCTCAGTTTTGTCTTTATTTCACTTTTTGGATTCATTCTTTTTAGTGAAATTTTTGCCTTTTTCCATCTTGCCAAAACTCTTTTTATTAAACATGAATTTTTTTAACTTTCTAGCTACTAGAGCTAAGTCATCATTACACAGATCTTCATCATCAGATTGATTTTTCTTCCTTAGTAAATTTAAGTGCGATGTACTTACTTTCTTTTGTTGTGAAAGAGTAGATTCATAAGTTTGCAAAGAGTCTACTAGTTCTTCTACCCGAATTTTATTTAAATCCTCACTTTCTTCTATAGCTGTCACTTTTGATTGAAACCTCTCTGGTAGGATCTCAAGATTTTTTTCACAACTCGTGCCTCCTCAACCTTTTCATCGAGATTGTACTTGGAATTAATAATGTCATTTAGTTTAGCCTAAAACTCATTAAAAGTCTCATCATCCAGCATCTTTATTTTCTCAAACTTTGAGGTCAATAATTGTAATTTGAAATTTTTTACAGTTTTGGTCCCTTCATGTGTAGTTTTCAAAATATCCCAAACATCCTTGGAATTATCACATATAGAGATTCTCTTGAACTCATCAGGAGAAACTGCCATGAAAATAACATTAAGACCTTTGTTGTTCCAATAACAAATGCTTGACTGATTTTTGGTCCAATCTTCTATCGGTGTTGTAGGCCTTGTCCATCTTAACTCCACGGTTAGCTGGACTCTTTCATCAAGCGACTTTAGAAATGCTCTCATTCTTACCTTCCAGTAGGCATAGTTATCACCATTGAATTGTGGTGATGATGATAAAGTTGCCATAATCTACCAGGGTAATGGATCACACTCAGGTTGAGTGAACCATGCTCTGACGCTCTCCAATCTTTGTCTTTCCTACTAGAACCTCCAATGTTTGATTATGAACACAGCAACTCTCCCTTGGAGTGTGCTCTTACTCAATCCCACAGATTGAGCCTTTTGAAAAATCATTCACTCAAGCACTCAACTCTTATGAACGTGTTCTAGTAGTGTTGTTTAAACACTTAGCATATTCCTCTATAAATAGGCAATACAGTAGTGCAGTGCTTGTATTGGAGTAGAACTCTGCTGATAAGCTTATCTAGAATTCTAGTCTGTTGCGTTGCTGATAGTTTGCAAATAACTTGGACTGGATCACTTCAACTGGATATTTTCGAGTTTAAATCAGCTTTGGTTTCTTCATTTAAATATTGGATTTTTATCAGTTCAACAGACTCTAAAGATCGAAACTTACATAGGACTTTTGTAGACTCTTATCTTATAATTTAAACAAGATTTGTTAAGAGTTACAATTCAAACACTCATCCTTATCGGATAACTTCTATTTAAAACACTCATTCTTATCGAGTGCAATCCTAGAGTCCTATTTAAAATTGTATTCATCCATAATTCGAATTTAAATACAAATTCATCAAATCCTAGCCAATCTAAAATTACATTTACAACTTAAACATAAAATGATATTGTCTTATATCAGAAGAAACTTAAATCCAAAAAATGCTATCACTCTGAACTATGAGTTCTGCTGGGCTGGTCTTGCTTAGCCTGTCCTTCATGTAGGATCCTCCTAAGCTCCTCAAAAACCTTCATAATTGAAATAAAAAAAATTCATCCACCTCCTCTAGCCTAGCATAAGTAGAGCACTCTGAGGGGCCCTTAGGACTCTTCGAGGTCTCTTGAGTTTTCTTAGGAGGCGGCCTCTTACACATCTCATCTAGTCCTACAATCACTTCTACCATCCCGAAAAAATAATGGTAGTTGAAACTACTAGAGTGAGATTTCAAAAAATCTCAATAATTACACAAATAACATAGCACAGGTATCATAAGCATATAAAGGAATACAAACAAATGCATAAATCATGGACAATGAGACTATGACTTGACTTATGCATCATGCACTTTCATGTAAAAGACCTTCATCATTCTTTGACTTTTCTTTAACACATGTTCATAACATTTCGTATTTTTCATGACATTCATGTCATTCTTATTTTTTTTATAACAATCATATCATTTGTATCATTTATATGTTTCATAGGCTCATAGTATTATTCTTATCATGACTTTCCTATACTTGTATGGATACCTCACGGCTTCTCTATGTACCGTGCGTTCTTCACTGGTTACCGCATCACTCTACAACTCTCTTAGTTGAGGTGACTATGTCATGTTCATATTCTTATATGACAGTTCGCTTATTTTGCTTTCATTGTCCTTAACACCAATTAGATTTAGGTGCAACCTCGCTCAAGAATCCTTTCATAGGAACCATTCGAGGCTCGTTGACTAAACTTCGTCAACCCAGGAGTTTTACTCGACTTTAAACACTCATGAGTCAACATGGAGTTCTATTGGGGTATTTTCCCATCCTAGCCTTTGGGATTCTTATAATACACTTGACTCTTTTCTTTTAAAATCATTGACCCAAAGACATGAAAACATGTGACATGAAATTATATGCAACATTTGACTTACTTATGCAAGCATTTAATCAAGAACATGTGAAGTATGCATCTTCCAATCATAACTTGAAAATATTAGAACTTGCAAATATATTTCAATTCATGGAAATATAGTCAGTCAACCTTAGGAAAATATCAATTAGCTCGGCCAAACCCTCAAGAGAGCTAAGGTCGAACCTCTCCTGCCTTACCATACCTCATTTCCTAGCATTTCTTCATACCAACTCATGCATCCATTTTGCATTCATCAAAACACATCCGTAGGCTACATTAGAAGCCTAAGCCAAAATCCTAATGTGACCCATAACATTGTTTCCTTCATCAATCATCTTGATTTATTCTCAAACCATTCAAACATGCATAAACCCGAAACATGCACTAGGGTTAATAGTGAATTAAATTCATGAATCATCCAAACAATTTAGTAAGATGATTACACTTCCATTTATGAATCAAAAGCATAACTTTTTCCTCAAAACTTAGTCATGGCCAAACCTATAAGTCTCAAAGATTCTCATTTTTGTATCCAAAACTCATTCCTTTTTCCACTCAATCACTTAGGCCGAATTTCTACAAATCATACCTCCCCAATAATTTTTCAAATAACCAACATTAATCCATCAAGGTATCCTTAGATTAAACTTTAGCATATATTCGAGAAAATATAGCAAATAACCAAGCAAACAGATAGATAAACGAAATAGCTAACAAGTTCACACATTATATACAAATAATATTAAAGTTAGGTTAAGAGCATACTTATACAAGTATCCAAAAAATATAAGCAAAGAATCTGAAAACAAATTAAGGAGAAAATCAAGATTAAACTCAAGAAATCTAAATTCAAAACTTAGAAAGAAAGACTGTTTGGTTTCCAAGAAAATCACCATTTTCTTTCAAAAAGATCCTAGGGCTGAATCTCTTCCAAGAGATAAATCCTAGTTTTTGTTCCATTTTTAAAAACATAGTTTAATCTATAAAAATTTGATTTTTCCTTGTTCTAAAAAATGAAGAAAATATAGGGTTCCATTGTAGAGATAACTAAAATCCTAATTTTTACGTGAAAACGTGTGTATGTGTGTGAAAAACCATTAGGGTCGAAACTTTAGAGGGATGAAATCCTCTCAAAATTGTGCATGGTGTTTCAAAAACATGATCATATAATGCTTACCTCTTGTAGAAGATATTTATAAAAGATTTGCATCGAAAAACAATCAAAATGATCATGAATGAGAGTATTTGGCAAGTGAGAAAATAAGGAAAAAAATGAGAGCACAAAGGGGAATGCTCTAACCGAAATTCTCTAGGAAAATAAGAAGACAAAAGGGTAAGGAAAAAGCCCTAGAAATTTTAGTAAGCCCTTTATATAAAACCTTCATTTTCAAGCTTGCTCCAATGCATGCATGACATATGGCGGAATTTTTCCATTCTTTCCAAAATGAGGAGATTTGCATAGAAATTCTAAAAAGCAATTTTGGCTCCCCTCTCTCTCTCCAAATTTGAGACTCAATCTCCCCAAATTTCTCATTTCAGCCCTCAACTCAAACCTAGAACAAAAATCTAAGAAAAACTCTTTGGGTATCTCCCCCTGGACCGGACCGAATGCACACATTTTTTTTTTTATATATGTATATATAAGTAGTAGTATATAAATTTTAATATTAATATTAATATAGATTAAGAATGGTAGTATAACATATTAATATATAATATATACTTTTATAATATTAACATATTATAATTTATAATAGTTGTAATATAAAAGTATAAATTACAGTATATTTATATAGAGTATTAGTAATAACTTATAAGTAATAAGTGTATTATTATTATTTAATATATTATTACTAATTTATCACTATTCACTAACATATAAATTTATAATATACTAATGTAAATTATGTAATACTGTTATTAGTTATAGTTAACCAACCTATGATGTATCACTAAATTACTATTAACTAATTAATAATTACTCTTCTTATGATTACGTATAGCAATTATAAATATTAGTTATTAATATTGTTTTTAACTATAGATGAAGTATGATTAATGATCATTAATATCATTGATTAATTGATATGATTTATGAGGATTAAATTAACTAATTAACCTATGGGCTATATATAATATAGAATATTAGTTATAACTTATAGTATAAGCATTAAGTCTATAGACTATAAGTTATAACTATATATTTTGTTTAATATTTAGATGAGATTAGAAATTGACAGTTGACAAAGATAATTATTTTTTTAAGATAGTAGTACTAGTATATATTTAATAATTTGTAAACTTAGGCTAAAAAAGTATATTTAATTATTATAAGATTTTTAATCAAATTTAGCTCATTAAATCATATGGGGTACCCCTGGACCGAACCGGACCGCCCCTGGACCAAACTGGACCGGATCGGTATAGACCGAATCCTATTCGGTCCAGTCCAGGGTGGGAAAATTTTTGAACCGAATAGAATCGGTCCACATTTTTCCCGGATCAGACCGGACCGGACTGGACCATTTACACCTTTAGTTCAAGCCAAGGAAGACTGACAACACCCATATTGGGTCTTTCTTTAATCAACTTATTACCATGGCTATTGTTGTTCCAAGTTAATAGAACCAAAAGAGCCTAGATCGACCAAGCCGGATCTATCCATAAACAAGTGGAGACCTTTTGGATTTGAAGAATGAGTAACAAGTTTACCTCCTAATTTGTCAGACTGAGAAATGAATGAATTGAAATCTCTTATAGCTAGAGAAGTGCCATTGCAAGAGTCTGTAATGCTGCTAAGATGGTCCCAATTCTTTTGCTTTTTGATGTATGGAGAAGAGCAGCATACAAGGTTTAAAAGCCACAGCATTAGGAGGGGTCCGAATACACCAATACATATATTACATTATCAAGATATTTATAACTTCTATATCAAAGCCAGGCCGACACAATAGCAAAAGGCTCCCCGCATTTCCCAGAAGGAGCAGCATGTACAAAATATGAACATACGAACAATATCATTAGTAGATAGTAAAGTTTTTGAAAGAAAATAGCCTTAGGGTTATAGACCCTGATATTTGCCTTAAAAGATCTAATTGCATGAGTGATGAGTGTGCAAAAGTGCATTCTAAATATCCTAATATTTGACTAAATTGTAAGGAATGAGAATAGAAATAACTAAAATTCACTTATTTTATTTTATTTTATTTCTATTCACATTGAGGTAATTTTAAGGATTATTTATCTTATTTTATTTTTATTTTTATTTTATTTTATTTTATAGATAAATAGTCAAACGCATGGATATATATATATATATATATATTTATATGTATGGAGATGTGGATAAGAAGCAGAATGAATGAAATTGAAAAGAGAAGGCTGGCTGGAACGAAAAAGCAGGAAACGGCAACGCATAGGGAGTTCATAGCAAAACGGCAACACACACACACACACACACACACACACACACACACACACACACATATATATTTGTACCCAGCCGAACGAATAAAAAGGAGGTAGACGAAAACGTGAAGAGAGGCAGCCGCAAGACGTAAACAAAGAAGGCACATTAGGAATGAAGAAAAAGCGGAACGTGAAGAAGCAGGAGGCCGCATGACATTTAGCACATATATATATATATATATATATATATATATATATATGTATACGTTTTAAAAGGCCCAGCCGCCAGACAAACGGAAGAAGAAGCAAAGGAATGAAAACGTAAAGCTGTGGACTGAAACGTGAAGACGCAGACGATGATTTTCTTCTTGAGATTTTTGTTGTCTATCCTATTCATGGATAACTAAATTCTTATGTAAGGTTAGAGATGAACTTGCACACTAGATGGTATTTTTAATTTATTTTTAATTTATGTATTTGATTTTCAATTATTAAAATTCTTTGTTTTATCATTCTCAAAATATTGTTAGTGTTTTTTTTTTTCTCCGAATAATTTTGGAATTTATTTCATTTATATATTCAATCATGCTTTTTCTATTGAATGAATTTGTTCTTTAATTATTTTTGGATCCATTGATTAATTATATTGATTTAATTCTCTGTTGTACTATTGCTCTTTGGGTATATTGTTGTCGTTGGGTTTTCTCAATGTGAATAACAATTTGTGTAATTTAAAGTGATGAATGATTTTTCAAAAAATTACATTAGATTTAATTTTTGGTTTATAATTTTATATCTTCCGGTTGAGAATTATAGAATTGAATTCTCAATTGAGTTATCAGTCAATTGAAGATAGTTAAAAATACCGGATATATGCAAGGGATTCTCGAGACTCTACTATCGTCAACTTTGATTACTTTTCCATTAATTACTTTGTTTAATTTTAATTTTAATTTAAAATCAAATTTTCTTTTCTCATTAATCATTTAATATTTTTTTCTTATTCTTTCCTATTCTACTATTCTTTTAATTTGTCTCCCTGTGAAATCGACACCCCAAAGCTGAACTACAATTACCGTGTTATTCTTTGGGCGTTATCAAATTTTGGCACCGTTGCCGGAGAGACGGTAGAAGAATTGTTGGATAATTTTTTTTTCTTTTCGGCAGTTTGTAAAGGCGGTAACTTTGTTCCCTCTTTTTACTTGCTGCATTTTTTTATTTTTATTTTTGCATGTATAATAGGTATAGAGACACATTAGGTCGATTTGCTTGTAGGCTTGTAATAGAATCAAATTCAGTGTCTAATTTTTCTAATCCTTTGTTTGATACTTCTTCTGTTTCTGAAAATATGAGTGAACACGATGATCAACCCACTAGGACCCTTCAGGATTACCTCCACCCTACACGCACAGCCACACCGTCATGCATAATGTTTCCACCCAATACACGTCAACTTGATGTTAAAACGGGACTGATACAGCTACTCCCCACTTTTCGTGGGTTGGAAAATAAAAATCCATATGTGCATATTAGGGAACTTGAGGAGGTAGTTGCGAGTTTTCATAGTCAAAATGCAACTGATGACATTGTGAAACTTAAGTTCTTTCCTTTTTCTTTGAAGGATAGAGCTAAGAGTTGGCTATACTCGCTGAGACCACGATCCATTGGGTCGTGGAATGAGATGACTCAGGCTTTCTTTAATAAATATTTTTCCCAACATAAGATCAATGTTTTAAAAAGACAGATCTCCACCTTTGCACAGAAGGACAGTGAGACTTTATATATGTCTTGGAAGAGATTTAAGGAGCTATTGAGTATGTGCCCTCACCATGGGTATGAGAGTTGGCGTCTGGTGAGTTACTTCTATAAGAAACTCACACCTAGAAAACGCCAATTTGTGGAGATGATGTGTAATGATGAGTTTTTACAGAAAAATCCTGATGAGGCCATAGAGTACCTCAATGAGCTCGCTGAAAAAGCTCACACTTGGACTGAACCTAGTGCGACTGAAAGCACAAATAGGTCACGACCCATAGGGAACCAAATTGGTGGTGGAATTTACCATCTCAGGGAGGAAGACAACTTGAAGGTTAAGGTTAAGGTACTTACTAGGGAGTTAGAGTTGCTAAAGGCCAAGGACTTGAAGCCAGCACACTTGGCTAATCATGCAGAGTCTTTTGGGCTATGTTTTGTGTGTGGAGGGGTAGATCACCTCGTCCAAGAGTATCCCACATTTGTTGAGATGAGAGGGTTGTATCAGGTACAATGTAATGCCTTAGGTATGTACCAGAAGCCTTTTGCACCCTTCTCTGAAACTTACAATTCGGGATGGCGTAACCACCCCAATTTTAGCTAGAAGTTTGAAAACCAGCCACTTGCATTACCTGCACCACCTGCACAACCCACTAGATCATATCCTGCACCATATCATGCACCTACATCTTCTAGGAGTCATTTAGAAGATACTTTACATGCTTTTATTGAAGCACAGGGTAAGACTAACCAAAAGTTTGAATATTTGATTACGCAGGTTGTAGAAGAAAACAAAGAGATAAAGAGTCAAATGACCAAACTGATGAATTCCTTGAGTGTGACTAAGCGAGGTAAGTTCCTTCTCAAGCTCAGTCCACACCCCATGGTCAACATATGGCACAAGAGAACTTGAAAGAAGTAAATTCAATTGTGACCTGTAGTGGTAAGTCGTCACACATCCCAATAATGGACAAATCAGAGGATGTGGAGAATGATCAAGATAGTAGTGGTGCCGAGCTACCCAAGGAACCAGAGGTGACAAAAAGCCTTGTTAAGGTACCATTCCCTCAAGTTTTAAAATAAAAAAAGCTAACTTTGGATCCTAACAATGAAATCCTAGAGAACCTAAGGCAGGTAAAAGTCAATCTTCCTCTTTTACATGTAATTAAACAAGTGCCTACTTATGCAAAAATTCTCAAAAATTTGTGTACAGTTAAGAGGAAGCATCATGTGAAAAAGACAATATTCTTAACAGAGCAAGTTAGTGCTCTAATTGAGCAGCAGATTCCTCCCAAGTACAAGGATCCTGGGTGCCCAACTATCGTATGTAGTATTGGAAATCAAGAATTTGGGCAAGCGTTGCTAGATTTAGGAGCCAATGTGAATTTAATGCCTTATTCTATTTACTTGCAGTTGGGGTTGGGAGAAATCAAACCAACCTCCGTGGTATTGCAATTGGCTGACCGTTCAGTCAAAGTACCTCGGGGTGTGGTGGAGGATGTTTTAATTCAAATTGATAAATTTTATTATCCTGTTGATTTCCTAATTCTGGATATTAGCTCTGTTGTTGATACCACATCTAAAATCCTTTTGATTTTAGGTAGGCCTTTCCTTGCCATTACTAATGCTCTGATTAATTGCAGGAATGGACTCATGAAACTGTCTTTTGAAAACATGACTCTCGAAGTGAACATCTTCCATATTGCAAAACAACCAGAAGAGGATGACGAGTGCCACCAGACATATATGATTGATTCACTCATAGATAGGAAAGTTGTCACAACTCGTGATTCTGATCCTCTTGAGTATTTTATTGTCAATTCTGAGTTTAATCCTATGAGTGACTCATCTGATGTGCTGATATTTGTGCAG
This sequence comes from Platycarya longipes, assembly GCA_036559045.1. Taxonomy (NCBI): domain Eukaryota; kingdom Viridiplantae; phylum Streptophyta; class Magnoliopsida; order Fagales; family Juglandaceae; genus Platycarya; species Platycarya longipes. The sequence continues at coordinate 11,744,763 of CM071796.1, read as the reverse complement.
TTTTTTATACAACTCAGGATCATGGCACACAAGTTTGGCAACTAAAGTTTGAGGAGTTGTGTAAGAAAAGTGAAGAACAAGTTCCTTCAAGAGGAGAAGCACCAAGAGTTGACTTGAGATCTTGCCACCTACCTATGGATCTCGAGCATTGAGCTTATTGGACCAACAATCATTTCAATTTTGACCCAGGAGAAGTGGAAGATATTCTACTTGCGGACCTAGCCTATCCACCTTGACCACACCATGTAGTCATTTTTTTTTTAATTTTTTGTTTATTTATTTATTTATAATTATTTTTGATCATTTTCTTTTTGGTTGCTGTTGGTTTTCTTTGTTTTTGTTTGCAGACTAGTGTCAGTTTGCTATCTCTAGTGCTTAGCGAGTCATCCCACGTCTTACACCAGGTGTATTCTACCATTTTCAGTACCCTCCATTTAGTTTTGATTGTTAAACATTGAGGACAATGTTTCATTTAAGTTGGGGGGTGAGAACGATATTTGTTGGAACTCTGTGGCATATTTTCATGTGAAAAAAAAAGTATCACACAAGCACCTTTTTACATGTGTACTCGTGCTCATTCATGGCCATCTTGGTGAATTCAACAAACCCATCTTAATCATTTTGCTGAGGCATTCACAGAATTTTAATGCACGTATCCAAGCTTTGTGGTAAGATGGTGGTTTGACACATGTGGCCAAAGAACTCTTTTGCTTAAGTATTCTTGTGAATTTTGGGAGAGGTTGAGAGCTTACAAATGCAGGAATTGTGATAAGCGTTCATTGATCTGTTGAATTGGACACTTCTTTCGAGAATATCATTACATGATTTGTAGTAAGATGGTGGATATACTTGGGATATGACGAAGGTCAACTTAGGATTAACGTTTAAGCCTTTCAAGCTAACCCTTCTCATCATAAACTCTTAGTAGCCAATTTTGAGCCAACAAACACATATAAACTTTTTCTCTTCATATGCCCACATCATTCATGCCTCTCAACATTGGAGTTTAGGTTATACACTAATTTTTCCTACCCTTATTACTTCCAAGTGTGTGCTACGTGTGGAATTTACATATTTTCTTTTGTTAAAAAATAAAATAAAATAAATAAAGAGCGAATGAAGAAAAAAAAAAAAGAAGAGAGAAAAAGAAAAAAAGGGAAGAGTACAAGTGCAAAGTGTTCAATTGAGTGAGCTTCAAAGTCAAAAAAAAAAAGGAAAAAAAAAAAGAAATTGAAAAAAAAAAAAGAGAAAAGAAAAGAAAAAGAGATATAGCAGTTGAAGAAGAAGAAGAAATATTATTTGATGATCTGAAAAGTAGACGAGTGCATCAAGTGAAGAGTGTAGTCTATTGAGATATTTAATAAGATTCCTGTGGTATGTACTTGGAAGTTTTTGAATCCATTTTATCATTTTCTTCATTTAGCCCCTAACCCGAGCCACGTTACAACCTTTTGTGTTGATCTTTCTGATCCTAAGTATGCTTGTGGAATAAGTGGTGGAAATTCTCAATTGTTAGTGTTCCTATCATAAGATCAATGTTTACTTATTGCTTGTACATAATTGCCTAATTCCCTATAAGAGTGTGTGTATATCCCTTGTCAACTCCATAGAGAGAACTCCTATACGAAACACTGTTATACCTGTAAGTTATGGAGTTGAAACTTTTACTTGAGATGTTCTTGATGTTGCATGTGTTACAGTTTGTGGTTAGATGGATATAGTTTGGATCACACACACACATTCTGTGGATTGCTATATGTGGATTAATTGTGATTGGGTTATTGGATTTCTAAGATTGCTTTGATATGTGATTTTGAAAAGTGTGACTTGGTGATTTCTGTGTGTGATTTGTTTTTGGTCTCTTTCATCATTTTTTTGCATGGAAATTACTAGGGACTAGCAATGAGTAAGTTGGGGGGTGTGATGAGTGCGCAAAAGTGCATTCTAAATATTCTAATATTTGACTAAATTGCAAGGAATGAGAATAGAAATAACTAAAATTCACTTATTTTATTTTATTTTATTTCTATTCACATTGAGGTAATTTTAAGGATTATTTATCTTATTTTATTTTTATTTTATTTTATTTTATAGATAAATAGTCAAACGCATGGATATATATATATATATATATATGTATGTATGTATGTATGGAGATGTGGATAAGAAGCAGAATGAATGAAATTGAAAAGAGAAGGTTGGCTGGAACGAAAAAGCAGGAAACGGCAACGCATAGGGAGTTCACAGCAAAACGGCAACACACACATATATATATATATATATATATATATATATATATATTTGTACCCAGCCGAACGAATAAAAAGGAGCAGACGGAAACGTGAAGAGAGGCAGCCGTAAGACGTAAACAAAGAAGGCACAGTAGGAACGAAGAAAAAGCGGAACATGAAGAAGCAGGAGGCCGCATGACATTCAGCACCTATATATATATATTATATATATATATATAGATATATATATACGTTTTAAAAGGCCCAGCCGCCAGATGAACGGAAGAAGAAGAAGAGGAACGAGAACGTAAAGCTGCGGACTGAAACGTGAAGACGCAGACGATGATTTTCTTCTTGAGATTTTTGTTGTCTATTCTATTCATGGATAACTAAATTCTCATGTAGGATTAGGGATGAACTTGCACACTAGATGGTATTTTTAATTTATTTTTAATTCATGTATTTGATTTTCAATTATTAAAATTCTTTGTTTTATCATTCTCAAAATATTGTTAGTGTTTTTTTTTCTCCGAATAATTTTGGAATTTATTTCATTTATAGATTCAGTCATGCTTTTTTTATTGAATGAATTTGTTCTTTAATTATTTTTGGATCTATTGATTATTTATATTGATTTAATTCTTTGCTGCAATATTGCTCCCTGGGTATATTGTTGTCGTTGGGTTTTCTCAATGTGAATAACAATTTGTGTGATTTAAAGTGATGAATGATTTTTCAAAGAATTACATTTGATTTAATTTTTTGTTTATAATTTTATATCTTCCGGTTAAGAATTACGGAATTGAATTCTCAATTAAGTTATCAGTGAATTGAAGATAGTTAAAAATACCGGATATATGTAGAGGATTCCCGACACTCTATTGTTCGTCAACTTTGATTACTTTTCTATTAATTACTTTGTTTAATTTTAATTTTAATTTTAATTTAAAATCAAATTTTCTTTTCTCATTAATCATTTAATATTTTTTTCTTAGTTTCTTTCCTATTCTACTATTCTTTTAATTTGTCTCCTTGTAGAATCGACACCCCAAAGCTGAACTACAATTACCGCGTTATTCTTTGGGCATTATCAATGAGGTTGGACAATACCTTAGCAATTCCATGCTAGTAGCCTCATGGAATCTTTGGTGGCATTGAGGACCCTACCACCTTGTCGTTGGATTCATAGGAAAGACTTTAATAGTTTGAGTATGAACTTTGTTATCTGAGGCCTTCAATGCTTGGTTCTGGTAAGGTGCATATTGGACTATGTTGGTGCTGCTCTTCAGAGTTTTCTATTGCACCTTTTCCTTCTTGGCCTTTTGGGATGCCTTTATTCTTGTTGTAGGCTCTTAGGATGTTTGTGTTGTAGCCCTGATCTCAATATCATTAGTTTCATCCTCTACATTTTGAGGTTCATCAAAGGAATTCTTTCCCTTCTTCATAGTCTCACAAAATGGGTTGATGGAAAGAGATGGGATGGTAAGTGTAGAGGACATCTTTTTCTTATTAAGGGACTGAATCTTGGGGGAGGATCCTTTCGGGGAGGGGATGTCTTGATGAGGAACTTGGTGGGCTTGGGAAAAGGTTTGGGTATGGCCTAAAATGTGTTAAAGGCTATAGATGCCTTGCTTGAGGGACTAACCAGCAGAGAAAGATTGTGATTGGGCTTAGTGAAATTAGATGGCCCATTCTTGGTCTAGAGTTGAGAAATGATTTGTTTAAAGAAGTATAAGGTGGGCTTGGGTCCATCTAAATGGCTGTCTAAAAGAGGTTCATTTGGTTCATTTGTAAGGGTCAAAATTGGGTAAGGATTTTTAATGAAAGGTGGGGCCAGATGGGACTTGGGCTTCGGCAAGCCAGGTTGAAGAACTAGCACTTTGGTTCCCGAAAGGGAGACTTAGAATGAAGGGGGGCTGATGTCTTACGTCAGAAAGGATGGAATAAAAGAGACCTAATTGTTGATGGCGATCGATTGGCTGCTTTCAATTAATGGTATAGCCAGACTTGTTTAGAAGCTTGGATCAATGTCATGTTGGGGAGAATTGGACTTGCATGGTCCATTTTCTCTTGCATATGAGGGTTGGCTCTCGACATGATGAATAGTGTCATCTTGTAGGTTTGGCTTGCCACTATTAGTTGATTCAGAAAATAGTTGTTTGATGCAGAATTCTTTCTTGTTGTCACCTTCCATTTTGATGATGATTGTTTTGCCTTTTCCAAGAAGTTATACCTAGATATTTTACCTCATAGCTTCGTTGGTTCTTGAATGAGCCTGTATGAATGATTCTACTTGTTCTTTGATTCTCATCAATGGGAGAAAGGGGGGATTTGTTGAATTTGATCAAACTGTGGTTGTTCTCTCTGAGGTTCCTCGGGTCTCCTCACACGTTCGGGTTCCTAGAGGTCTGCACCCATCCAATGATCAAAATCAGTCTCCTCAATGGAGCTTATGTAGATAGAACATGCATGCTGAAGATGGCCCAATCTTTCGTAACCATAGCAAAATTCTGATAAATGCTTGTATTTGAAGCTAAGTTTAGCAAGACTTTTATGGGTTCTGGGCAAAGTGAATCCTTCATAGAGGGGTTTGTCCGTATTTATCTCCCCCTAATTCTTAAAAATTGTCTAACACATTTGTTGGGGGAGATAAGATGGACCAATGTTGATCAAACGCCCTAGAACTCTGCCCATTTTCTCAGCACTGTCCTTCGTCATCATCTTGAGGGGTAATCCATACTATAGATATGGATCCAAAAGGCAGAGAAGGAAAGGTCTATCTTTAGGAGACTAAGACCTAGGGGCTGTTCTTTGAGAACCATATGATACCCTTAAAGTTCCTTAGTCTTTGGTAAAATACTCTATTTCTTTCTAGAGGGGATGGAAAGGTGAAAAATCAAGTATTGGTCCCCAAGCCTTCAATGGTGAGTCGAGGAACAAAGCTCCAAATCTCACGTACAGACTTACAGTAGCATGAAAAGTATGTTTGTTAAGAGCTTTGGTTGAGACCCACTTACCAATGAGAGCGTGGTTTGAGATCTTTGCAGTGGTTTCTAATGTAGGGACCAAGATGATGCCATCCTATTTTAAAGCTTTCGTTTGTTCAATGAGCAGGTCTATGTTCGACTTGCCTTTTGTCATGGCTGGGAAGAAATGGGTGGAAAGGAAATGGAGGAATGGTTGGTGGAAGGCACTGAAAAGTGGATTAGAAGGAAGATTCTGAATTGGTTAGGTGGGATTCATAAGGGCAGGGATTGGTTAGGTAGGGTTCACAAAAGCGAAGACTACTAAGAGAAGAGAAAGATTTCATCTTCAGAGAGAAAGCGAATTGCATCTGACTTATCTAACCATAACGGAGAAATAATTTTCAACAAGGGTAGATTTTTATTTTTATTTTTTATAATTGAAATCAAATTACAATAGCACGAGAAACATGCAATTCAAAAATAGTTCACTTTTAAAACAGGACATCCTATATAGTGAGTTTATTGAAAGTCAAAAAGGAGATGACACATCAGTTAAGCACATAAAAATATTTTGAACTGCATCACACCATATCACAAGACATGAAACTTCTGGGAACCCACTGATAGAAAAATAAAAGAGAATCCATTCGTGACAGATGAACCCATTTTGGCCAAAAAATCCATTCAAACTGGCACAACCCACCTTAGTCACACAAACCACCGCACTGCTACCCTCCACACTGCCAATCCTCTATTTAAATATCTTCCAAGTGTTGTTCCTGTATTATGAAACATTAAAAAAAACATCGTCAATATCCATCAGTCTTTCCAACAATTCAGATAGGCAATCATAAGTTAGTTGAAAAGGGGAAAAAACACGAACTAGCGGAGAATTCCAAGACGATAATAACAATCAAAATTGCCTCCACTGTAGAGCTGCCAAAACCTTCATAAAGAGAGTCAGCGTAGCAAATCAACAAGACCAATGTGATAACTAGTCTAACTTTATGAAAATGAATAATTCTCCTTGGATCATCTTGTTCTAGTTTTTTATTTCAATCTTCCTTGTAGCTTCGACTATCTTGGTACTTAACCTTCCAGGCAAGGCCTTCAATCTCCCCCACCTACTAATGGAAACTAATTCATTTTGTTGAAATTTCGGAAGTCATTTACACAACTAGTTGTACTTGTCTGATAGACAAAGGAGGATGAAATTGTTTTCGGCGGAAGGACAGAGAGAGAGAGGAGGATGGAAATAGATAATTAATTTAATTTCTCACCTGAAACGCATTGCACCATTGAGAGGATATGGGCTCTACATGGCAAGCTATCATTGGAGGCTGTTGTTTAAAATATATTGGATAAACCTGTGTATCTCATTAAAAAAAATGCTATTGACAAACCTTCAATCTAACACATCTTGCACTATCAATTTATGTGAATTGTAAATTTTACCTAAAGCACATATTTTCTTTTTCCACCAGCTTTAAAAAAAGATACTCAGAAGTTTTTGGATATTCACCTGGAGTTTCGTGGTGATAATAGATTAGAACCTCATATTCTGTATTCATATGACCAAATAGCTTTCTCATTTGTGATTTGGTATATCATTATGAATTGGGTTGTTGATTTAGAGTTGGTCATTATTTGGGGCTTTGCATCTTGATGTATGGGTTTCAAGGTTAGTAGTTGATGGTGAGTTTTCTAGTTTGTGAAAAAATTCTCTAGTTTTGTGGTGATGCTATAAGGAAAAACACTTCTTTTTCGCACAAGGAATACCACTTCTATTATCAAACCTCATGAAAAACACTTACACTTGTTGTGACCTTTCTTATTAATACAATTAATGCATCTCAACTAATGTGCAGTGTGCTTAATATAAAGAGGGTTTTCTATAATTACATGACAGATTCTATAATAATGTTTTGTTGGATGAAATCTGTACTTTTGAGAATGGGATGATAAATGTTTTAGCATGTGGGAGACTTTATAAAAAATAAATTTACAATCTAACGTGGTTTGATGTAATACTTAGATTATATTTTTTTAATATTATAAAATAGATCTAACATTTTATATGAAACCATATCAGTTTATAAATTAATTTGGATAGAATCTATATATAACTGTATCACTTCTTGAATAAGATTATAATTTAATAATGGTAGTATTTTGTAAAGGAGCATGCATTGCACAACTTAAATTAGTAACAACAATATTAGTTTGTAGTTTTATTTTTATAGAATTTCTTTAGACTAACCATAGTCTTCTTAAAAGATTTGTTTTCTTTTATGATGCAGTATGTCAAACACCTTGACATCAATGCAAGTCCTAAAATTATAGTGCCCTATTCCTCATAAAAGATTTGTTTTCTTTTATGATGTAGTATGTCAAACACCTTGACATCAATGCAAGTCCTAAAATTATAGTGCCCTATTCCTCATAAAAGACTAGGTGAGGTTATGCAGTAGGAAGGATGTTGGCTGATCGAATACTCCACAGGAAATTTAGACGTGTAGTTATCTCGAGGGAAGTACACATGCAAGATATTTGATTTATGATAATGTAGTGAAATGTAAACAAAACATGTTAGAAAACATGTACATAATACTAAGGCTGTGCACCCGGGTTCCAGATCCGGAAACCCGGGTATCTTAACCCGGACCTGGATTTCAAATCTGGATCCGGAAATCCGGATATTTAGAACCGGATCCGGATTTGAAATCCGGGCCGGATTCCATAAGATTCCGGATCCGGATCCGGTTTCCGGATTTAAACCCGGTTTTTTTTTTTTTTTTTTTTTTTTTTTCAGATACCTTTTCCAATTTTAATTTTGAGTTTTGTAAAAGTGATAATACTCATTAAAAATAAGTAGTTTTACAAATGAATAGTGTGTAATAACAATTATGTTTTAATACTCATTAAAGCCAAGGTACCCACTTTTTGGAATGAAGCATGGCCTGCAATAACAATTCCGTGCCATCCACCTGAATGTGACATTCAGTTCAAACTATTAGTCTATCAACCAGATAACGGACCAAATCAACCTATACATCAATTATGTTTGCACAAGGCCCCCCATTTATCTACTAAGATTTACTAAATGACTGCTAATGAAGAAAACTTCAGTAATATTGTTTGTCCACCTTTACACGTCTAGCATGTCATACAAACCAACTACACGAGCAAAAAATACAAATGTTATGGGAGATACAAAACCAGCACCAGCGTAGGGGCTCTGTCTCATTGAGTCATTCAATAAGCAATGTTCAGTTATTGGAAGATCTTGAAAACAAAGATTCCAGACTCAAAAACAACTCAGCACAACTTTCCCAAATATTTTTGAATTTATTGTATATTCTTGTAACAGCTGAGAAGCACCAAAAACCATGCTCACATTGTCATTTCCAGTCCAACCTATAAAACAAAAAGAATAAATAAAACAAAAATTATTTCAAAAGCTTAGTAAGTAATGCACACTAAAGTAATAACATACTTACTCTAATTTTTTTAGCATGAATGAGAAGGTTGACTCATACCAGCCTCAATTCCAGATAAAGCTACTAAATAATCATCTAAAAAAATATTAAAAAAACTGAGTTAGATATATAATAAGCTAAGTCAGGAAGATATTAATAAAATATATATTTCATGTTTCAAATTTACCTTCAAACTGTATCAACTCTATATATTCTTCCAACTCTTGGATGTCGACATGTTTGTTCCTTAACCAATTTTAGGTACAAATAAGAGCTTCGACAGACTCTGGAGACAATGAACTCCTAAAAGGATCCAAGATGCGTCCTCCAGTACTGAATGCAGATTCCGAGGCAACAGTAGAAATGGGGGTGGCTAATACATCACGTGCTACCTCAGCAAGAATGGGATAATTGGCGGCATTAACTCTCCACCAATCCAAGATATCAAAACTGGGTGATTTTCCTGCACGTTCCTCCGACAAATACTTATCTAGTTCTGATCTAAACTCCATAAACCCATGCTGCTCAAGATATTTTTCTAACTTCATGTCAAATTTACTTGAGCTACTAGAAGAAGTAGAAGTAGTGCTTGGCCTCCTTTGAGCCACAATAGAACTTCCCCCACTAGCCACACGAAATCTACTATACTGCTCAATCAAGCGGCTTAACAAGAGTTTGACTTTGGCCTCTATCTTATCCGCTAACTCATCCCCTTTGCATTGTTCAAACCAAAATCTCAATGACACCATTTTGTAACGTGGATCAAGCACATGAGCAACATATATCAACAAGTTGAACCTATCCGTATTACCCCAATACTTTTCACACTTTTCTTTCATGTTTTTGCCCATGGTCCTAGTGATGCTATCCTCACTCGTGCACATATCATTTATTGTATCTTCAATTGTGCACAATTCTTGGAAATATACATTAGCCGTCACATACAAAGACCCAGAAATGTTCAATGTGACATCGTAAAATATTTTCAGCAACTCTACAAAAATCTGTGCTTTTTCCCAATCATCACTACTGGGGTTCATGAAATCATGATCCACATACATATTATAGCGTTCAAAGGCTTTTTTGTGTTTTATAGCGGTACTCAACATCAAATATGTGGAGTTCCATCTAGTGGAAACATCCGTGCACAACATCCTCCCGCTAATATTTTCCTCTAATGCACAAGCCTTGAACTTGAAAAATCTTGATGGTGAAGACTTCACATACTTGATGGCTTCTCTAATCGTTGATATTAAATGTTTAACATCTTCCAAACCGTCATTAACAATCAAATTCAATATATGGGCAGCACACCGCATGTGAAGGAACTCACCATTCAATATGGTAGAATCACTATCTATTATCCTCCTCTTCATGTAATCGACACCAACATCATTAGAGGAGGCGTTATCAACGGTGATGGTCAAAATCTTATTAATATCCCAATCAAGCAAGCCCAAGTTTAACACCCTCCCAATAGTTTTTCCCCTACAGTTGGGAATTTGACAAAACTTTAGTATTTTCTTATGCAATCTCCAATTACAATCAATAAAATGTGCAGTAATGCACATGTAGTTCACATTTTGCACTGATGTCCAGGTATCGGTGGTTAGACAAATTCTTTGACCCTCTAATAATTTCTTTAGTTGTATTTTCTTTTCATCATACAACTTCATACAGTCCCTTTTCAAAGTGGTTCGGGATGGTAAAATAAATCGAGGCTCTAGATCAGCCACATACTCAATCAGTCCTTCATGCTCTACTAGCCTAAAAGGCAATTCACACCTAATAAAAAACTTAGCGGTAGACACCCTAAGTTTTTCAGCATCATAGTTGACTAGACCTTGTGAGCTTGGGCTACATGTTTTTCCCTCCACATCCCTATTACTACTAGAGGATTTACTTTTTCCAGGACGTTTACGATAAAGAGGAGATTTTTCACATGTATAATAAAGGTGGTGATTCATAGAAGAAGTGTCATTCTTGTAATGACAATTAAACAACTTATCACAATGTTTGCATCGAGCTTTTGGTTCATCAGGGTCAATAGGTAGCACTTTCTCAAAGTGTTCCCAGGACACCGATTGGTTACTAGGTGTTTTCCTAGATTTTTTGGGTACAGGTGGAATGGAATGGGTATGTGTGGATGAATAGGATGGAAGACTCCCATGCTCATCCACATCCACTGGAAAAGAGGAGGAGTCACCACTAACCCCTTGAGTCGTACCAAGATTCCAACTTGTAGAATCTTCTTCCATCTGTTATTGAGTAACAAAACACAACAAACCAAACCAAACCATATAATTAAGTAAAAAATCATGTACAACTTTAAGCATGGATATTTTCAGCAAACAATACAAGCCAATAACTTCCAAAAAAACATAATGAAAATGAAATTAATAGACATCAATGTTATTACCTCCTGCTTATATTCAGAAAAAACAGGAACAAAGCAAACTTTGATGAGGCTCTTGATATGGAGCAACAAAGGATGGGTGAACAGTCTCTTGCTCTATCTCTTCAACATCACAAAATATTTTGTAAGATTTACACACTTTAATAATCACAGTTTCATATACTATATAAGTCGAATTATTTAAACTTATTTAAGTTTTTGTGCTAAATCATTTTAAAATAACATGGAGCAAGCAAATTCGTACGATCATGTGCGTGTTTTGTTTAACCAAGCAGACCAGATTTTCCACTTCCATTACTCAGTACTGCCACATACCAACACTTAAAAAGACTCACTATCTGTTAGTTAAGGCAGTAGCAACATTAACAGATGTGCATCTACACCATTCAAAAAAGAGTCTATGCATAGGAGACTATAATTCAGTAGAAAACTTAAAGGAATGAGCTGGCACTGAAATTATGAGCATTCTGTTATGACCAAGAGCTCTATATGTTGTAATCGACTGTATACAGAGGAACATAGAAAAACAGAGACAATTTATTCACAGCGTTTTCTCTTTTAGAATATTTCACAAACAATTGGTGCTCAGCACCTTTCATAGTCTTAGAACGATCGAACAGCAGCAGCTTCGGACAAGTAAATAGTAACCATCATCTCGACCTAAGGTTAACATGTCAAACAGAAACCAACAGATTAGGATAAGGCTCAGCGAAAATCTCAACATGTACAGCAACTGAAGATGTATACAAATTCAAGACCTTTTATAAATCTGTTGTAAGGTGTATTAACATGACCTAGCTACTGTATTTCTTGATCTGGTTTTTTTTTTTTTTCGGGTATCAGAGCGTATTCCTGCGTTATTTTCTAAAGCTGCAATATGGTTTGAAATTGTTTTAAATTTATATTTACGGTAAATTCTTGCTCAAAAGAGATCATCAGTTCCAGATATTTATAATTTATAATATTCATGAATAAAGTCATCGATAGCACAACACAACTGGATTTTCATTATATAATAAAACTTTGGAAGAAATAATTGGAGCCCTGCATGGGACCATGCACCACCTAGTGGAAAAAAAGGGATCACGAGTTTCTATAATTTTCTGTAGTAAATATTTTTCTACAATTCGATTAGAGTGCCTAGACACAACAAGTAGTTACCACTTACCAATATTATAATCATACTTCTGGTTTATTTGGCTGTGATCATATTTGGTTGATAAGTTATTTTAAGTCTCAACTATTTGAACTAGTAATTATAAATCATGAATGTTAGTTCCATGATGAAGAAGATGATCATTCTTCTGAACTTAAATATTTTAAAGTTATTTTATAAATCTATAAATCTCAAACTATTGAATATATTAGTTGGAAAAGAGGTGGAAATGTAATAAATTAAGTTGCAAATTATCCATTGACAGCTATGACACGAATCAATATAATTGAAGACTGTAATTAGTTGGCCAATGATTTTATTCTCTTGAAATTCAAGATTAACTGCAATATGGACAACAACTTGGTTTTCACAGAACAACAAAGAAGGGTGAGGATGTTGTTGATGAAGATCACAAGTGAGGACTGAAGCCAAGTGAGTTCACAAACTGCATAGGCCATGGAGTTTCTCAACATCATGTAAATATTATATATATATATATATATTACAGGTTAAAAACAATGATAATAAAAGGTCAAAAAATTAACATGGACGCTTTAATCCTAAATTCCTATCACAAACCAAAATATTTCAATCCTATCAACCAGATAAATGTGTTTAATACCCTATAATCTGGTTGAAAACTTTTTTTTTTATAGTTTTCTTTTACAGGTCAGAAAACTTATGGTCCCAGCAAATTATATGCTATGTATTCCTCTTTTTTCAGAACATCTTTTGGAGGATTTTTTTGAAGCTAGGAAAATTAATGCAGAAATGGAAAGTGAATTTTGAGTAATTAAGAAACTAAAGTAAGCTAAATATCTGTTCATAAAACATCCAATCTAATTTCTGGTCAAATAACCCAGATTGAGCCGTGGCCCGTACATAAAGAGGAGCTAAAAATCAGCTAGCTAGCTCAAGAGATGGTATATATTTGTTAGCTAGCTAAACCCATAAAACTAAGTCTGCAACTCCACGAATCTGTTGCATGAAATCTACTTCAAACATATGAAATACTGTGATACACGAAACCCATAAAACCCTAGAATCAACTTAGATTTTCCTTCAATAAATCCATTTCTAATCCTCACGCAATTACAGGGAGAGAGAGAGAGAGAGAGAGTACCGAACAATGTTTACGGCGATGGAGACTCGGCGACGAAGCTTCGGAGACGGCGATGGAGACTCGGCGACGGAGACTCGGTGACGGAGACTCGAAGACGGCGATGGGTCACGATGATGACTGATGAGGTCGCGGACTCAACACGGGATGGGGCTAGGGTTTGTATGCAGAGAGAGAGAGAGACAGACAGTGAAATCGAATGACGAACGAGTTTGAAACCACGGAGAGGGGAAGAACCGAATTTGAAACCAGTATACAAACGGCACCGTTTTAATTTGAAAGCCGGGTATGGGTTGATAAAACCGGGTTTCGGATTCAATATGGATATCCGGCCCAATTTGATCCGGTTTGTTAAAAGCGGATTCCGGCCCCTTTTTATATAATCCGAAAACCGGATTTAAGACCCGGGTATCCGGTTATTAATCCGGGCCGGATAAAATCCGGCCCATATGAACAACCTTACATAATACTAAACTTCATGAAAAGGGGCTTCTCGCCCTTCATTAACCATTAACAAAATTTTACTCATTATCCCTACACCACACATTATAGATAAAAAAAAAAAATTCTTTTTCTTTTCTTGTATGATATATTTGCTATTAGTAAAAGAATTTCTTTACTTTAGTAAGAATAAAAAAAATGTAAGTGGTGTGTGGCATAAAAATGATGAGTAGAAGGGCTCAACCACAAAACATTAAATCATCCAGAGTACATAAATGGTCAACTGATTACATGTTTGCGCTAGGCTTAGTGTTGTACATCATATGGAAGGCACAAGGTAGTTACATCGAGTGTTGGAACTAAGATGGGTCATAGTCTCCTTAATCAGGACTCAGGTAGGATTGACTATTTTTTCTTAGGCATCACACTAGGGTTTGTACATGCATCAAAATCTATGGTTTCAAGAGCGAAGCCATAGGTAGATTAGGTGGCTATGACAAGATAGCTAATGAGAGATAATGTTATTGAAAATGCTATGAGGCATTTCATATAAATTCTGAAAGAACACATATATGCATGGAGAGGAATCGCCCTCACTCTACAACTATTTGCATCCTCAAAATCTAGCGAGGAATCGCCATCTCACGAAAAAAAAAATATATAAGCATGATGAGGAATCACCCTCTCACGACATTGCCCTCTCTTTATACAAAATAGATAAAAACCAGTATTTAGCCTTTCAGGCAAGTAACATTTTTTTTACAACACGTACATATGCACATATACCCATAAACTTGTAGCCCTGGGGATGCTGCTCTACTTGATCACAACCAACTCGAAGATACCAATTCGTGATACATCAGGGGATCCCACATCTTGACTATCAAGTGAGGTCAAGTATGATATCATTTCATCCCATTTGCCATAAGGCATTCTCCTTCTTATGTGATGTATGTGGTAAGGCCTAGAGGAACGGTCCCAAGAATTCTAAGACTCGTACCATGAATAGACTCACGCTGAATACTCATACATACACACATACACATATAGACATGCACATCGATATCCAGGGCTCCTACATTGGTCTCATTATTATGTTTAGAAAACAATTAAAAAATTAAAAGGATTATAAATCAGTGAGTAAATTTAGCTATAAACATAGTGCTTGAAATGCTTATTTATACTTGAAGAATGAAGGAGAAGTTACAAAAATAATGCAGCACTATCTTAGAAGATAACCTATCTTAGGAATTCTCTCGTTTCCTCTCTTCTTCTTGCTTTCGACAAAATTTGTCTTCTTGAGCTTCCTAGGGAACAAAGTGTCAAAAGTGAGATCTTTCCCCACGTTTAGGTCCTCAAAATAGAGTGAGATTATCATATGTCCTTTCTAATGTAAGTGACCTTTTAGATGGAGGTGTGGCTCTTGTGTACAGTGCTTATGCTTTTTTAAGCCATTCTATGTTATATAAAAAAGTTTTCATGCCTAGTTGTGTCAGACCTTGAGCGTTGCTCTTCTTTGGGGAGTGATCCTGTGATGCCCCAAAATTCTCCTTAAAATAACATGGGAATCGAGCCGTCGGGATGATGACAACACGGGTCACACATCCCAACGACAAGTGTCAAACGTGTGTGCACACGTGATATACATAAAACATAGGTCGTAGCGGATAATAAATTATTATCTAAGTACCAGAATTTTTTAGAAATATTTTACAAACCAATTTAATATAAACTCTCCAACAGGAGATTTAATACAGTCATCCGAAATACAAATTAAACAATTACATATATATAAAAAGGGGAAAATAAATTTTTCGAGATAACAATTAATATTAATATCACCTCAACGGCAGAGCCGTCTCCTCAGACTCAGCCTCTTCATAATCTGCATACAAAAAAAACTACGATGCCAAGATAGCATTGCAGGTAAGTACAACCCAACCAAACCAAAAGACAGAAATACATTAATGCCACAACAACAACCATGAACAATTACCATATGCATGAGGCTTAAAATCATCTTCTTCAAAGTCGATGAAATAACCACACACGCCAAAATCCCAATTTAATCCACAATAAAATCTCAATAAAATCACCCATCATTTTCTATAAAATAACATCCTCAAAACCAATCATACCGGACGTTACGTATCGTCGTCCCCGATATGATTTACACAAAACACCAATCATAATAGGTGTTACGTATCACCGTCCCCATTAGGATTCACACACACTCATTTCATACCGAGCGTTACGTATCGCCGTCTCCGATATGAAATGCACACCCAATGACCATAATGGGCGTTACGTATCGCCGTCCCCATTATGTCATCCACACATGCTATCAATCATAATGGGCGTGACGTATCGCCGTCCCCATTATGACTGACACACACACACGCTGATCACAACGGGCGTTACGTATCGCCGTCCCCGTTATGACTCAGCCAAAAACCATTAAAATCCATTAAACTCAATTTAAATCCCATTTTCCAATTCCAACACATAAATATCCAAAATCATGCAGAAATCCACTTTCCAAATATTTTCATGAGCATGCGTGTAAATACACAATGTAGACAACCATGCAGCAATTATCCAACATTTAATTAATCCAATCAACCAACAAATACCAACATCAACCAACACATAGCAACAATAATTAAACACAATAACTGTTGATGTCAAAAATATATTTAAATCTTAAAGCTCGTTTGGAAAGTACTTATAGCGGTTAAAACGTAAATCCTTGAACAACGCCAATCTACAGCGTTCGTAGCGTCATATGTACGTTAGGCTAAAATGCTCGGCTTAACACCAAAATTTAGGGAGATACTCTTTAAAGGGTGGAGAATCTCATGGAGGTGATGGTGTGGCGGCACAACCACTGGAAGGTGGCGGATCGGGGTCAAAATGGGTGAAAACCCATTTTCGGGTTTGGGGTTGTACCGGGAAGGTGAGGCCGCGGTTGGGGAAACTGAGCTAGGGGGATGACCGACTGGGCGAGGGGAGTCTTTTGGTGGCAGTGGTGAGGCCTACGGTGGCTAGACGGCGGCGCGGCAAAGATGGATCCGTTTAAGACCCATTTTGGGTGGAGGAGGTAACCGGCGGCGATGGGTGGCTACGGGCGGTGAGCTATGCTCGCCGAAGGGTGGGGAGTCTAGTGGTGGTGGTCGAAGGCTAAGGGGTGGCCGGCAGTGGTCGGAAAATGCAAGGGAATGCAAAATACCCATTTCGGGTTTGTGGCCGTAGAGGGGCGGTGGGATGGCCGGAGGGGACACCATCGGTGCCGTTGAACTCGCCGGCATGTGGGGGTGAGGTTGGGCTGGGTGGTGTCGCCGGTGGGTGGCCGGCTGTGGCCTTGGGTTGAGGGAGAAGGAACGGGCGAAAGGGAGAGGAGGCAGGGGTCGCGGGCTGGTGCGCGGGTCTGGGACCGAAATGCAGATGAAGAAAAGAGAAAAAAGAAAGAAAAAGAAAAGAAAAAAGAGAAAAAGGAAAAAGAAGGAAAAAATGAATCCAACTAGAAAAACACAATAAATAAAATAAAAGCCCACTGATACTACTATAATTTAATATAAATAAAATAAAATATTTAAAGTCTATCAGTAGAAATAAATTAAACTCAAACGCGATATTAATTATAAAACAATAATTAATATAACGAAAGCAGATCAAATAAACTCACATAATAAAATAAAGGAATTAAATTCCCAATCATTGAAATAATTAACTCATTAAAATAAATAAGAAAAGTAACGTAACTCAATATTAACTAATTAATAACTCAAATAAATATCTAAACAAATAAAATATGACTAATAATATTATTTAAATAAATTAAAATAATTAACACCGAGAATAAAATAACGTATAAAAATACACGTAAGTCCGGGATCTCACAGATCCCATTTCGCTAATTGGGTAGGTTGATAGTAACTCGCGCAAGATCACCATTCCCTTCAGCTCCTTGTTCTCGTCCTCACGGTAGGTGACTTTTTTAGCTCGCTTGCCATGATCGAGACCATCAACTACGCCTTGCTATAATACATGTCAACGGGCTTCCCACAAGGTGCTTGCTTGCCCATATGTTCGACAAGCTGCACTTTGCATCTCTTGCTATTGATTCCTTAGACCATTGGAGTATTTCTCTTCTATACCTTTCTTTTACCTACATGAATGATTTGTCCACTTCGCGTTAGGTGGGCCTTCACATCCTCTTCTCCTTATAAAGAATTTTGTCTTCGAAATTCAATGAGGGCTCTTCCTTACCTGGTCTTCTCAAGAGAGGTGAGTTCTAAAGGGGGACCCAACGATGCCTTTGGTAGCCTTTGACATTTGGGGGCTTTCCTTCAATCACATCAATATTGAACTTCATCATTTGGCGTAAATACATGAGATGACTCCTCATGTCTCATCCATCTTCTTCTTCGACTATGTCCACTAGTCATGGTATCTTGTATCCTAGCACTTAGGCTAGGTTCGATCTCATAAGACAATGGTGAATCCTCATCTTGGTCTCATCTTAGTTGTCATGTTTCGACTTCGTTCTCTTTCCTTCTCTTCGCACTAAACTCATGCCGACATGACCCAACATTTCGAATATTAAATCCCTAACCCTCCGAGCACTCTCTTTTTCTTGATAGCGATCCTCTTCTATTCTCCTTTCTTTCTCATGTCGTTCTTATACGAATCACCGTATGACTTTGGAAGCCATGGCTGCCTTCCTTGCAGTTCTTTTCTCGTGCACCATTTCGTCTTCCAGGGTTTCTAGTTTGAGTTAAGAATTTAGGGTGTATGATTACCTGGTTATAGCCAAATTCTCCCTCATGCATTGTTCATCTTACCCTTTCTTCATGCATTACATCTCATAATTAGACTCGAATAAATATGGTAATTTCTCTTGCGTGACCCCTTGCCTTCACATGCAAACTCATCATTTCCTGCATTCCCCTATTGCACCTTTACCATTCCCTCTCAAGCAAAACCATCGACTATAGCACTTGGTTTCTAACCAATTTGGCTCTATGGGTCCAAGTAGAGTGCAGAGATGAGGAACATTTGACTTAAATTTGTTAAAAAAAAAAAAGAAAAGAAGAAGAAGAAGAAGAAGATTGTAATAGAGGTGTGCATCAGCCAATAAGGGTATTTGACTTCTTCCAACTCCCTTCACCGTTTCTTTCAACTTTGGTGCTAAGTAAAAGGTGTGGGTCAAGTAAGGATGTAATACCCTGCTCCTGAATATAGCATTTTAAAAATATTTTAAGGAGCCAGTGCGCTACCAAATCTTTTCTTTATAAAACGCACCAGATCCGAACGTTTTATAATAAATGAAATAATTTTTATAAAATTTAAAGAGAGTCAGCTGAAGCATTTGCTTAAAATATTGAAATCACACGTATCTACAAAAAATATTTTATTTACTAAAAATCATAAAATTACAATTAATACACTATGTAGGCCTCTGCACCTCCCTGAGTCAAATCCTGTCATTTGTGCATCCTCATCATCTAGGATGGTTTTTAAAAGGAAATATAGAAACATAAAAATAAAAACAAAATGATCGATTACTCAATAAGCAACACATTATACAGTAAAAATAATAATCATTGATTTTCATGCATACTCATATATACATATATAATAAGATGAACATGATCTTTTCATAAATGCTAAACATGAGTTTTTTGTAAATTCTGAACCTAAGCTTTTCAAAAAATGCATATATAAAAACATGAACTTGAACTGATCTTACTTATCATATCATATCATAAATCGTTACCCACGGTTAACTCCCATGAATTAGGGTTAACAAATTTAAAAAGATTTCGATTCTGCCCGTGACTACGGGTTATGAAATCCATACATAAGGAAGACATATTGGGTGCACTATCAGCATGTACGACTTGACAATGCAATATGCTCATACATAAGTACTAACTTCATATCATACATAAGCTACTTATATATCTTATCATATTTGCATACTTATTATATTATAGATTTCAAAAGAAATCGCATACTGTCATAACATATCGTAAGGCATGCTACCTCACATGAATTCATGATCTTTCATAAATAATTTTATGCATACTTTCACATAAAATCATATCTTTTCATAAATAACTTATAAATATCTTAATGCATAAACTTTTATAAATCATGTATGACTTTTCATAAATTTTCATGACTTGGGTACATAAAAAGGGGCTTCCAAATGATGGTCATACATACATAATATTTTTATAAAAACATGTTAACCGTATTTGCATTAAAAGTATGATTATGTTACTTATCTTTTAGTGTTGCATCCTGATTTCACGTCGTAACTCGTAACCTATACGAGATACTAATTGTTACTAACTTTCTAGAAAAAAACGTATCATGACAAAATTATAATTGTTTAAAATCATAAATAAAATAATTAAAATAGACTAAAAGCATACTTTAAAAATATGCTTTAAAAATCTCTTTAAAACTCTTTAAAAAACTATAGGCAGGCCTAAAACAATTTGAAGAGGAAGAAAGGCTTGGTTAACACAGCAGGGTCATGAGGGCATATTTAAGAAAGTATAGGATCATTTGAAGGCTTTTTAGAAAGGATGAAATAAAACAAATAAAAGGGCCATTGTTACCTACGACCAGACCAAAATCGGAGAAGAACAGGGTTCGAGAATGGGAAAACAAGGTCGTGCAATTCTCACTGAGGGAGGAAGAAGAATAGTGGCAGCTCAGGAGCTAGCTGGGGTGATTGGTGATGTCGCTAGGCTTCTCCAGTGGTGGTGGTGCACGAAAGGTGAATGAGAGTTTGAGAGAGAGAGAGTTGGAACTCAAGATTGTAAAACCAGGTGAGAGGGAGAGGTCCATCGGTTCACCAGAAAACGGAAGGGAAGAAGGGTGGCCTTTGGTCGATGGTTTTTGTGGGGTTTTGACATGGTGGGGCTCTTGGTTTATGGCTCTCGGTTGGGAGGAGAAACTCCTCTATTTTGGTGGCTCAAAAAAGGGTTGCTCCTATAAATTTTTGGTGGCAACGATATGCATGGCTCTCGGCAAGGTGGGTTTGAGGGAGGAGGCGTGGTGGTGCAATGGTCGCTTTGTGGGTGGTGGGTTGCGAGGGAAGTGCCCTGACTAGGTGGTGGCCGAGCATTTTCGTTTAGAGTTCAAGGTGATCGATATGTGCATGCGGGGCTGATCGTGTGGTGGTTCGTGGTGATTATCACTGTGGGGGCCGTGAGCTTTGAGGGAGGAAGACAGGGTAGTGGCTCCATGTTTGTTGTGGTTGCATGGTGTATCAAGAATGTAGTAGCGGCAGCCCTAATATTTGAGAAGGGAGATGAGCCTATGTGAGGAATATATGCATATATATATATATATGTATATATATATATATATAGATGAAGGGATAGGAGTTTATGCCTTTGAAATTTGATTAGGAGACTATGCTAGATTTTGAGATTGAATGTAGTGAAGGCACTATCACGATGAATATTCAAACACTTAGGATAAAAGGTTCGAATTTGAAGTTCGACTCAGTTAATGATTTTGTGGGAGAAGAGTTTGAATTCAAAGCATGCTTGTGGAGTTGGTATTCCAAATAGGAGTCTTTATTCAAATTGAAATTCTGAGAAATAATAACGTACTTGGAAGAGTTGATAAGGAAAAAAAACCAATTAAATCTAAACCTTATCTTAAAAACATATTTTAAAATTATAATAGTAATAATAATAATAATAATCTAGTCTAATTTAAAATTTGGGGTCGGGATGTTACAAAAGATTTGATATCTTGGAACTCTAATTTCTGCTACGAAAGGCACAATTTAGCTACAGCGAGTACTAGGACTAAAATGGGTCCTAGTCTCCATAATCAGGACTTGGACGAGAGTGACTCTTCTTCTCCAAGCGTCACGATAGGGTTTGTACCTGCATCCAAATCTATAGTCTCGAGAATGAAACCATAGCTAGATTAGGCGGCTATGTCAAGACTGCTTATAATAAGAGATAATGCTATGAAAACATTTCGTGCTATAAATACTAAAAGAACATGTATAATATGCACGGAATGATCTTGATGCTGCTAACACCAATGGCTTCTCCACCACCGCTAACCATCCGTGTCTTCGTCTACACACTCATTTTGGTCCCGCTTGCTCACTCTGTTCCTTTCATTGTCTTGCATGGTAATTTTTACCATTTTTCTTCTTACTTCCTTAGTTTTCCTGGGTTGTGTGCATTTCCTTTAGAGAGAGGGGTAGGTTCAAAACTTGGCATTGAGGGAGTTTGTCAACGATTTTTGCACTGGGAGAGGGGAAGTGTTAAAGGGAGAGGGAGAGGAAAAGGGTAGAAGCTTGGAGGAGAAGGGGAAGGGGGCGTGAAGATTAGAGAGAGGGCTCGAGGGAATTTTTTTTCAGCATTTATTAGCTATTATGCAGGCATATATATGGGATGAGAAGTGGGAGTGTGAGGGGAAGACCACTCTCTAACTAGAACGTCGAAGTACTGCTTACAGGGCTCCCTAACCCCACTCTCTCTCTTTGAATCTTTACAAGTTTAGTCAGTTGGGATCACCAAGTAGCTCAAGTTGCAGAGCACACATCAACAAGGAGCCCTACGTTGCAAACATCCATTGGAGAGCTGTTATTGGAAGGAAATTAGATCAATCGATGGAAAGATTTTCTCATGAAAAGAGGGAGTAAGATGCATTAATTCAAGAGGATCAAGATCAGGCGGTGACTCTGATCAGTTCAGGAGGGGAAAGCATGAAGGCTCAGACGAAGTGATCAAATAGCACTGCCCAGAGGAAGGAGTCATGCCATCGAAAGCAACTGCATGCCCGTATGCATTCTGTAGATCAGATATTAGCCTAAGACGAGTAATCTTTGAAGGAGATGCGCGCATTAATGGCGGTGCAAGCCATGCATGCAGAAGGAAGAGGAATGTTGGAGCAACGTGTGTAATTGATTGGCAATGGAAAACGTGTGTATGGAAAGGAGTACTTCCAGATCAGTACGTAATTGAATTCTATTATTCCTTTGGAGAAGTGATCTAGTTGATCACTTCTTTCTATGATTAATAAAACTTCATATATTTTCTTAGGAAAAAAGAAAAAGAAAAGCCTCTTGCAAGGTGTTATTAATTTTCATATGCAAAAGCATACAAAAACCTCTCTAAAAAGTTTTCCACAATTAATGTTGAAATAGTCAGAATCAACACGATCAACAACCTTCGACTAGTCTGATCTTCTATAAATATATATATATATATATATATATATATATATATCCACGTTTTCATATGTCTTATATCTTACAGACTACGAAATAAAATTGAAATTTAACAAAATTCTACGGTACAATGACTTTGATACGGTACTACCCTATTATTTACCTTATTATATGTCTAAAAAATCTGAAAGCTAGGGAGCAACAAGGAGTAATTTTATATAGAGTCGGTTTTAAGAAATCGATAGAGAGTCACTTTTGATTTTAAATTTTTTCTTTATTTTTAACTTTATTTTCATGGATCTAATGAGTTTCATTGGTTTGTTTTTAAAGCCAACTTCTCCATTAACTTCTTAAAATCAATTCCATGTAAAATTACTCGGAGCAACAAAAATGCCACAAAAGTAATAACCTCTAAAACATTGAGTACTTCTAAAATATAATTAAAAAGACTGGGAAATTAATAACTCCAAAAAGTAATAAAGACAAAGAACAATAAATGTCTCCACAAAGTAGACTTATTAGCTAGATTTGTTTTTTAAATTTACGTCATCTCAACTCAATCTATTTCATCTAATCATTATAATTTTTTTAAATTCTTACATAAAATAAAATAATCAATTCAATTTTTTCAAAATCTAAAACAAAAATAATTTTAAAAATAAAATTCTAATAATATTTTATTTAACTTTTAACCTTCAACTCAATTCAACTCAACTCAACCTCAAAAATCAAAAAACAAATTACCTACCCTTTAGCACTTTAAGAGCCTATTGGAATTTAAAGATGAGATGAAATGAATTGTGAATAGTAAAATTAATATTAATTAAAATAAATTATAAATAATAAAATTGAGCTTGGAAACAAACCACCCCTAAAATAATTAATCTACTTGAACTCGGCAAAATAAAATCTGTTGCATGCGTAGCCATGACTCATGGGGGTCTTTCTTTCACAATGTACGTGTAGGTGCAGTACTACTTCTACAGTTCTACTGCCGCTAGGACTTTCAAAAATCTACTTTAATGACTAGATACATACACTGAGTAAATATATTGGACTGCACTACTACGAATCGCTTCACATGAGCAAGAGTTTTGAACAAAGACGACATGTAATTCGTACAATATAAGTAACTCTGCCGCTCAATCATTACCATAAAAATAACTTTTTGCCGTGCTATATGCGTTGAAAATGATTATTTATAATAAAAATTGATATATTTTAATAAAAATTGATATATTTTAACAAAAATTGATGATTCTTATTAAAAAAAAAAATGATTACAACAAAACAACTTTCTTATAATGAATATTCTAACATACTTACCCAAGGATTCCCGACTCCTTGTTTCTGATTATCCAAAGAATCAGCCACTTTCTATTGGCTTAAAGCTAAGGTAGGATTTTGAACTTTTTTTGAACCATATCAGCACGTCCTCAGTCACTCCCAACCGTGCTTACGACTCTATACCCCAACATAACTTGCTCTGGCCCTTGGTCTTCCCTTTCTATTCCTCAATAAGCGGACCGTGGGAGCATGGAGGGGAGTGGTGAATCCTCAAAATGGGATGATGCCAAAAAGAATTTTTATCCAAATATTAATTGGTCGTGTATTAACGGATGATATATATATGGGCCTACGATGCATTGCCGTTAAAAATCAAGATATTGGGATTGGACTTGTCAATCGATTCAATATTAATATTAAGAAATCCATCTATCGAGAAGTGCAATATATGGATCATGACGAAGCATATATAATCATGATGATGCAACCATTAATCATATATGTGGGGGAGGCGAGACCGTGACCTCCCTCTCCCATACTCGAATTTTTATCCAACCTCAAATTTCAAGCTAGTCTCTTGATTCAAACTTCAAAATCAACCTCCATAATCATCTCGTTCTCTTCCTCCTCTTCATCTATAAAAGCAGTCCAAATCTCATCAATAGAACCACCTCTGCATTAGAGAAACACCCATCGACGGAACCACTTACCACGCCAGCAGACCAACACAGGACATGCCGACGGTGAGCCCTATTCTTTCCTCCACTGTGCGAGTGACCCATAAACATCCCTCGGTAGCCATAGTACCTAGCCCCTGTTTTGCTGATACTGGGGTGTGCATCTGAAACCGGATTTGGATATCAAGCCATAATCGGATTCGAATCCGAATTTCAAAAACAGGGCAACTATCTGCCCGGATTAATTTGGATTCGATCCGGGCGGATAATCATATTAAATCCGGATATCTAGATTGTAATCGGATATCTGGATTTTCTCAATTTTGACTGTTTAACACCAAATATCTGGGTTATAATTGGATCTAATCCAGATTACGGATTTAATCTGGATTTTTAATACTCTTTTTTGAAGTAAGATCAAGAACTTAAAAAATGTTTTATAGCATTTTTTTTTATTTTAAAAATTCTAATGTCATCCTTAAATTACCCATTTTTTTTACAACAATTTAAACACTTATATAGTTTTTTTATAAAAACATAAATCAAAGAACAAAATAAATAAAAATACAAACTACATAATATTGTTGTTACATCACAATGCAAAACATAATTTTACAAAGAGAAAAATAGCTAATATAAATACATTACAACTTATTAAACTAATACACATAGCAATGCAAAATAAATAATATTGTTGAATATTTTCTGGATCATTCTGACATTCGGTGAATATTTTCTCAACATCAAATGTTGGTACTTTTTTCTCAACACACAAACGAGAGAGAGAGAGAGAGAGAGAGAGAGAGAGAGAGAGAGAGAGAGAGAGAGAGAGAGAGAGAGAGAGAGAGAGAGAGAGAGAGAGAGAGAGAGAGAGAGAGAGAGAGAGAGAGAGAGAGAGAGAGAGGTCAAAGAATGGACCAAACTTCTAGCTATTTCAATTAGTCTAGACAATGTGGTATTCATAAATTATTCTTTCCTAATTACAAGTTTTCAAGAAATCAGTTCAAAGACAAGATATATCTGCAACTTCGAGAATCTAATTCTAATGTAATACAAGATTGATTATCTAATTAAACATTTAAATAAGATAGCATTTATTTGTATTGACTTGCACCATCAAGCCTGTACAAAGACCAATTTTCCACAGCCTCTATATGCACATGCATATACAAATCCAAACATGTAAAAATCAAAACCCGTTTTATATATCCACTACATCGGATTGCATAATCTTCTTTGCCCATTTTCTGAATCTTCTTTATTTACACTTTCTAGGAAAATGTGAGAGAGAGAGAGAGAGAGATGCTTACAAGTTACTGGGTTTGAAAGAGAAATCTAAGAGAGCATTTAATAATTAATTCAAAGCATAGAGAATTCTAATGCTATCTTACTAACTAATAATTAGTAATGGAAAAATTATTTTCTCAAGATCAGAAACAAAAACTCAGGATTCGTGGTTTTTTATTTGGTGTATATCGTTCAGCTACTTTGGGTGGTTCTCATTGGATTGGTGTTTGCACTCATAATCCAATCCTTGAATGCAAATCTTGGTGTAAGCACAGACTACAATATAATAAAATCTCTAGCAATTTACAAAAAATAAGAGACCAAAGTAAGATAATGTTGTTTATTTGTGCATGTCAATTTCCAGCAAACACCTTTCATAATTATGTGTGCGCAAGGCTGAGTACCCAAAATATGTCAAGTATTGTCCATGTTTGATGGTTGAGGCTACTGTCACAGACCCTGACATACCTAAAGGTCTAATTTAAAAAAAAAAACAAAAAATTATAAAGTCATCCAACATATATTTTTATTTCTGAATTATGTCAATGATTCTATATTTTCTATATATTGATCTCTCTCTCAAAGTAATAAGTATTGATCAATTATCTTTTGTAAAAGCTTAGTCGAGATTGGGCTTTCCTTCAGTTATTACATTACTTCCCATATTTTTTTCGTAATAAATTCCTGTTCTTTTAAGAGAGAAAAAAAAGAATTATCCCATATTTCTGCAGACCAAGGAGTAAGAGAGTGCTTAAACCAATGTGCAAAACACCAGCCCCTATTGGTGTGTGAAATAATATGTTTAGTCCAAATACTGTCCCAATCATTGCCATAAATACAAAATTGACATCAACCATACTTTCTTTCTCTTAGTCTTTTAAATAATATGTTCTGTTTTCCATTTTTGAATGCAGATCAATATACATAAAACATACAATCATTGACATGATTCAAAAATAAAAATATATGTCGAATGATTTTTTTTTCTTTTTAAATTATTAGACCTTCCAGTATGTCAATAGCTATGACAATAGCCTCAGTCAACAATCATAGACAATACTTGACATATTTTGGCTACATAGCCTTGCATAATTCCGAAAGTTGTTTGCCTGAAATCGATATACACAAATAAACAACATTATCTTACTTTCGTCTCTTATTTTGGGTAAATTTCTAGAGATTTGTTTATTTTGTAGCTTATTTGTGCTTACACCAAGATTTGCAGCCAATGATTCGATTATGAGTGCAAACAACAATCCAATGAGCACCACCCAAAACAGTTGAACAAAATACACCAAATAACAAAACTATGAATCTTGAGTTTTCTATTCTCTTGAGAAAATGATTTTTTCATTACTAATTATTAGTAAGTAGGATAGCATTATCAAATGGGGAAAAGAAGTATAGGCTGTAACTTGAATTAATTATCATCTCTTAAATTTTCTCTTCAAATCTTGTAACTTGTAAGCATATCTCTCTCTCTCTCTCTCTCTCTCAATTTTTTTGGAAAGTGTAGATAAAGAAGATTCAGAAAGGGGATAAAGAAGATTATGCAATCTAATGAAGTGGATATATAAAATGGGTTTTGATTATTACATGTTCGGATGTGAATATGCTTGTGCATATAAAGGCTGTGGTAAACTAGTCTTTGTACTGGACTGATAGTGCAAGTCAATACAAATAAATGCTATCTTATTTGAATGTTTAATTAGATCATCAATCTTATATTAGATTAGAATTAGATTCTCGAAGTTGCTGATATTTCTTGTCTTTTGAACTTTTTGTGATTTCTTGAAAATTTTTTATTAAGAAAGAATATTTGTGAATACCACGTTGTCTAGACTAATCAAAATAACTGGAAGTTTGGTCCATTCTTTGACTTTTCTCTCTCTTTTATATTTTATTTTTTTTTTATCTAAGTTTGTATGCTGAGAAAGAAGTACCAACATTTGATGTTGAGAAAATATTCACCAAATGTTAGAATGATTCAGAAAATATTTAACAATATTATTTGTTTTGCATTTTTATGTATATTATTTTAATAAGTTGTAATGTATTATTAGCTATTTTGCTATTTGTAAATTTATGTTTTGCGTTGTGATGTAATAACAATATTATATATTTTTATTTATTTTTTTCTTTATTTATGTTTTTATAAAATTTGTTAAAAAGTGTTTAAATTGTTTTTAAAAAGAAATCTGGATAATTTAAGGATGATATTATAATTTTTTTATTCAAAATTGCTATAAAACATTTTTTTTTTAAATTCTAAGTCTTACTTAAGAAAAGAGTATTAAAAATCCGGATTAAATCTGGAATCCAGTTATAACCTGAATATTCAATTTTAAACAGTCGAAATTGAAAAAATCCAGATATCCAGTTACAACCCTGATAACTAGATTTAATCCGATTATCCGTCCAGATTAAATTTAGATTAATCTGAGCAGATAGCCGCTCGGTTTTTGAAGTCCAAATCTGATTACGGCCAGATATCTAGATACACACCTCTAACTAAGTTGCCTTCTTAATGTCTTTAAATTGGGCTAGATTTTTATTATATTTCAACAACCTGTTTTAACGATTTCTATCTGGGCTAGTCTCATTTCTATTAGATTTACATGGGTTTTATCTACTAAAGTAATTATGTTAGTCAAAGACTTAATTTTATCAGATAATATTTAAGGGTTTTAAGTTATTTTAAAGTATTTTCTTTTAAAGGGTACTTTTAAAGTATTTTCTTAAAGTATATTTTCTAGTCTATTTATTAAATTATTTTACCGTATTCTAGGTGCGGATCTGATCTTTCATGCTTTACCTTCCTCTCCTATTCTTTTTCATCTCCTTCACATATTGATTTTGGCATAAGAGGAACCCCTAGCTTCACAAGCCACCCTCTTTCATCTCTATGCTGATCGCAAAAAGACGATGTGGAATTTTGTGATATGGCGTTGTTCAAACCTGTAGAATACGGCAACAATATTATATATTTTCATAATTCAAGGAGAAGATCGTGAAGATTTGGTTTTGTCAATAAATTCATTGGTCTTACCTAAACTGACATAGCCATATACAAACCAAAAATGGCATACCCAGAAAACTCAAGTAGGGGACGGGAGCGCAGTGGGGCAAAATCACTATAAGAAAAAGAGTATTTGTATCCATTTATTTACAATAAAAATATTATTTATGAAGAAAATAAATTCATTTTAATAAAAATAATCATTTCATAGAAAATAACTTATCACAATTAATAATATTTATTATAATAAACAATGACAAACTTTACTCATATAGGCATCAGTGTAATTATTAAATTACCTTGTAGTAAAGTACGAAACAAATTTGGCTTCTACCAATTATGCTTTAATTTCTTTTTTCTCTCTCTCTAGAGGATCCAATTAAATTGATCGACATTAATTAGTAATTCTACTGCGTACAGTTCTTGCTTTTGTTAAGTATTTAGGTACTTGTCAAGTCAATATCATTTGGATGAACAACATATAAAACAAATGAAGAAAGTTTTTCAGCTTTTGGGTTGGCTATAAACTTGAAAATTTGGAACAAGGGTCGTCCCCATCCATCCTGAAAAACTATTAATTACTAATAATTAAAATGACCTTAGAGTTGATTATTTTTTAATCATAATCAAGTTGTTTCAGCCGACAAAACAGTAACAAATTCAAGAGATCAGAGCCAGCAGATATAAGAGAGGTCCGACGTTGCAACTAACCAAACAGAGCCTAAAAAAAAGCCTAATCATCATCAAACTGATCTGAATATCTGTCCTCTTCTCGTCGCGAGGACCATTTAGTCAGGAAAATGGTCGAAGTACAGGAAATAATCAAAAAATATATATAGTCTTTTTTTTCTTAGCAAATATATATAGAGTCCATGATCATGTGATATTTAGGTAGGTTTGTATAGTAAGTTAGGATCGTGAGTTGGAATGAAAGTTGAAAATGAAAGTCAAGAAAATTATTTTTTAATATTATTATAATTTTATAATTTTAAAAAAATTAAATTATTTATAATATTTTACATAAAAATTTAAAAATTTTGTAATGATTAGATGAAATAAATTGAAATCATCAACTCTAAATCAAAATAAGGCCTAACTGGTAAAAAACTACAACTATGTCCGATCGATGCAGTAGTACTGTTTCTAAGGATTTAACAACTTCTACATAAAATTAAGGCCTTGTTTAGTTATATAGATGAGACGAGATTAGTAGATGAGTTGAAATCAGGATATGATCAGATGAAAGTTAAAAATTAAATAAAATATTATTTAGAATTAAAAAATGAATTATTTATTATATTTTATGTAGAAATATGAAAAAATAATAATAATTATAAAATAAAAGAAGATGAGATGGTTTACCATGTGTAATTAAACGAAACCTATGCTTCGTGACTAGTTAGCAGTTCACAAAATCAAAACATAGCAACCCCCGAATACTGGTTATACACTTTAATTACGACACGACTTTTTTTTTATAGAAATTGCCCGGAAATAGTCTTTCCAATTTGATTCACAATTTCACATCCACATAGTATGTGGCACATACTGCATGACCTACCCACTAGCTTCTTATACCGCTTTAAAATATGTACTAGTTCCAACTTTAAAAGGTTCGTATAATCTTTGTTTATATCTATCTAATAGAATGCTAAAGTGTATATATATGTAGGGATACATTTCAACATATTTTGGCATACTTTTTTTTATGCTTGTTCATCCTTTTTTTACCGATATTTTCGGTTCACTTTTTTTGTTCACTCTACATAAGTTCAATATAAAAATGACCATATTTCGTCTCAAAAAACTAATCATGAATAAGCATTTATCTTATAGTATAATTTTTTTTTATTACCAATCAAAGAATTCATCTTAGAAGAAAAACATATTAATTGGAAAACAGATCAAGATTTCAAGCTTTTAAAAGAATCTTGGATCGAGTTAGAAGTAGAATCAGCAATTGGAAAACCAAGCTCTTATCACAAGTAGGAAAATAGATCCTATTGAAGGCCATCATTCAAGCCGCCCTTTTCATCTGTTGTATGGGTGTCTTCAAACTATCCAAGTCCCTCGTAAATGAACTCAATAGAATTTTGCATAAGTTTAGGTGGAGAGAATAACAAAATGAAAATAAGACTCAATGGGTTTCTTGGAAGCAAATGGGAAAGGCTAAAACTGAAGGAGGAATGGAATTCCAAGATCTAGAAAGTTTTAACACAACTTTTTTAGCCCAAAAAGTTTGGAGAATTTTGCAAAAATCTAACTCTTTGACCTTACAAGTTTTTAAAAGGAAACATTTATCTAAAACAAAATTTATGATGGCAAATGTAGAAGTAAGGCCTTCATTTATTTGGTGTAGTATCTGTTCAGCAAGAACTCTGATTGAAAGAGGTACCATTTGAAGGATTGGTAATGGGCCTAGCACACTTATGTAGCAGGACAAATGGATACTAAGTCTATCAAGCTATGGGATCCAATCAGCAATACAAATACTCCCAGAGGAAGCAAAGGTATCTTCTCTTATCAATCGTATAGAAAAACAGTGGAAAAAAAAAGTCGGTAAGAATAGTATTTGGCAAAAATGAAATTGAAACTTGAAACTATTCTCAAACTCTCAATTAGTTTATCTTGTGCAAGTGACATATTAATATGGATGGGTACAAAAGTTGGGGAATTTATTGAGAGGAATGCCTAGTACTTTCAAAAGAAATTTTATGAGATGAGTTTTGGACAATCATCTGCCGTTGGAAACAAGAAAAAAATCTTGACCAAAATTTGGAACCTTAAAATTTCAAATGCAACAAAAACTTTCATTTGGAGATCATGCTTGGAGTCACTTCTCACACTACAAGAAAACTGCTTATTTGTAATCAGTTAATTCCAACGAAATAATTATTTATAACCAAAAAATAATTACAAATAATCTTTTTTTCCTAATTAAATGGCTACAAAAGCCTATTTTTCTTGTTGTGACAATGTTCAATTTGGCCAAGAGACAGATGTGTGATAGTGCAAAGTACTGTCTATATGTCTATGCGATGATGAAATTGTAATACACATCTTTTGGAATTGACCATTTACAATGGATGTTTGGAGTCATTCTGTATTGCAAAAAAGTGCTCTCAGACCATAAAAGTTTAGTGAATTGGTGGAGGCCTGAGAATAAATAGTAATCTGCAAGAAATTATGGAATTATTTGCTCTAATTGCTAGAAGCATTTGGCAGAGGAGAAACAAACTCATATTCGAGAACCAATTCACTCACCCAAAAGTGTTGGTAAAGTTGGCAGAGAAGTTCTCACTTAATAAATTTCAAGATGCCAAATAACATACAAAGCTACTTAATCAAGATTCAATAGAAGGTATTGTAGACTGGGTTCCTCCTACAGATGTTATAAAATTCAATTGAAATGCTACATTAAGTAAGGAAACAAGCAGAGTTGGATTTGGACTAATGGTTCGTGATCATGAGAGCAGAGTTATTCTTGCCAAAAAATTCATTAAAGCTAGTCTCTTTAATCCATTGCTTGATGAGGCTTATGGAGCCCTTTATGCTGTAGAGTTCGTCACTGAAATGAATTAGTGCAAATCTGTTATACTGGAGGGTGACTCTTATCAAATTGTCAAAAGTCTAGATCAGCATCTGAATCAATAGGATATGGTGGGAATGATAATTAATAACACCAAACTTAGACTAGCATCATTACCTAAATGGAGTGTCTCGTTTGTTAGAAGAACAAGCATTAATAAGTATACTCATAAACTTGCAAGAGTAGCTCTATTATTAGAAGATGATGTTGTTGTTTTGGATGTTAGTCCAGGAAAACATACATTCTATAAATGCTATTGCAGTTTAATGGAAAGTATTTTTTCTTCGAAAAAAAAAGGTCCATAAAAAAGTTAAAAAAAATATATATATATATATATATATAAATATAATCGTATCCCAAGATAAAGGGCACTAGTACTGCTCGCAATACTACTGCCCATTATCCTTATCGTGATTCAGCTATATATATATATATATATCCAAATCCTTGCACATGAGAATCTAGTATATATAGACTAATAGAAAAACCCGTGAATAAGGTATGGCCCGCATGATGCGCCATTATTCACAATTCATGATGATTAATATCGATCCCAGCTCTGATCTGCATGGCAGCTAGCTAGATAGCGCACATCAGTAACAATTAGAAAAATCAAAAATAAAATAACAAGATGATCATGAGCAACATTAACATCAATTACTATAATAAAAAGACTGGACATGCTACTATATGAGCAACAACATCTGCGCTTCTGCATGTACTACTTGCTTGAAAAGGTAAAAATATATGATATCGATGATCCGTCCCAGATGGATTCATCAATTAACATCATGATCAGTAGCTATATATATATATGTATATATATATATAAATATATATCAATATATGTATATAATATTTGGGATATTCAAGAAGTGGGATCCAATCTTTCATCCACTTTTGTCTCTCCCAGCTAGGCGCTCCCTGTAAAAGATCAGGTAAATTCCTTATTAACACCAAAATACATATAGATATAATAATATATTAATATATAGCCCTAAATTCCTATATATAGATATATTAATACAGCGAATATTTGGAATGATCGGCTATTGTCTTTACATGCGCCTATAAGCTGTTGTTCGTGAGTATCTTATATATATATAGACCTCAATTCCATTAGTTATTTTTAAAGTATCAAAACATGAAAATACAGAAGTGTCGGACAAAGTTAACATCGATCGTCGACATTTATGATCAGCAACTGAGCCTCAATCAATAACAGGTATAAGACAGAGATCATGTTGGCCTCGATCTGTCTCCTGCTAATAAATTATGGAAATAATTAAATAATTAGAAATCAACGTGATCTTTAAAAATAAAAAATAATTTATAAAAAATACGTACTTATCATGAGATGTAGAACCTCATGACCATCACTTTCTCTAGATCTCTCTCTCTCTCTATATATATATGCCTAATTATAACATGTTAGCTAATTGCCAAACTCTCAAAAAATTACATGCATGCCGTACTTTCATTTTTCAATGGTCATGAGCGATTTTATATATAACCAGCTTTCACCATTTTTCCTTAAAATTAGGTTAATCAATGAAGCAATAAATCTCATCCTATCAAAAGAAAAAAAAAAAAAAAAACATGAATTAATCTCAGTCCTGAAAGGTCATTGCATATTCAATAGATTTAGAAAAAAGAACCGGCCGCATAGGATTCCATAAGGATTTATATGAGCCACATACATGCATTAGCTAGGCTATATATGTATCTGTACCAATTGTTTTGCATGCAGATGGATGGGTCCTATTTCATCCATGCCTAAATTAAACTTATGGCATGGTTGCGGCCATGTTTAGGCCCATGCATGCATGGCTTCTAAAGATAGAAATCTCTTGTAATATTATAAAAAGAGAAATGACAGTTGTAGTTATAAATTATTATAAAAAGATTATTTATTTGTAGTTAGTTAATTTTAACAAAGTGCTAATTTATAGTCAAAATTAGTAGTAAATAATCTCTTTATTACAAATAATTGGTAAAAAAAAGCTTGTTTTTCTTATAATGAGTTCAAATATTGTGCAATCACTTAAAAAAAAAATAATTATAGGATTTATATAAAAAAATTAATTTTTTAATAGTATATAATTCACTCTTTTTCAAAATGATTGTAAAATAATTGCACAATCCATGACTTTATATAACATTTATTAGAAAAAAAACATGATGCAAGATGGACGGCACAACACTAGCCTTGCATGAATTAATGCTGATCATCATGTAGTATACTTTCAGCTGTATATATACATATATGGTATATAATAGTGTTGATGAAAGGGAACAAAATAGAGAATTAATCGTGTTCCCTCTCATGGCTCTAGGTTTGGGTTTGGAATAAAGAAAATACTATATATAAAAAGGGGGAAATAAGAAGACGAGTCCGATCTCTGTGGGGTTTCCTTTCAAGTACTACTTTCACTATGCAGTAATTGAAGTGAGAATTATAGCATAGTAAAGATCAGTGACAGAAACCGGCCAGAGTACTAAAATTATTAATCTCTAACCATGCATGCATAATAATGGAAAACAAGAATTAATGTAATTCAAATTCCTCCAACCGAATATACAATAAACGAATATACATTAGCAATAAGCTGCTGACTGTTATAATTTACAGTTAATTTGTAGGACTTGTATATATAAGCTAACAGTCGATCAATGAAAAGGATCATGTTACTGTGGGGTTTTATGAAAGCTTGAGATGGCCTGTCTCCAACACTTTTTCCTTTACCACCTTCAAAGCTTTTCCAGCGTCTCATTCTTGATCTAAGCCTTCTGGTAAGCAAATAAGTAATCCCTCTTATTAAATCATGGGCCTTTTAGGATTTGGGTGTTTTATTACAGGAACAAAGGTAAGGACAGAAAGTGCTAACTTCATACTCAAATAGAAAGAAATCGAATAAGAAAATAAGCAAAAAAATACTTAGTCAAGTGGGGTTGGGATTTCGGGCAGCCCTAGCTCATCCTCTCTCTCTCTCTCTCTCTCTCTCTCTCTCTCTCTCTCTCTCTCTCCTTTACAGTATTCCGGGCTCTTTTCTTCGTTTTTTCTTT
The DNA here is from genome assembly GCA_036559045.1 of Platycarya longipes. Classification (NCBI taxonomy): domain Eukaryota; kingdom Viridiplantae; phylum Streptophyta; class Magnoliopsida; order Fagales; family Juglandaceae; genus Platycarya; species Platycarya longipes. The sequence continues at coordinate 11,708,809 of CM071796.1, read as the reverse complement.
TGCTCCCCATCTTTTTCCATTCCTTCATATCTTCTTTTCATAATTTATCTTTTTTTTTTTTTTTTTCAATTTACCACCCACTCAGGCTGCCTCTATAATCATCACCCTCTACCCTCTGTGCACTACCCTCTACAACACTGATTTTTTCTCTTTATTTTTTGTCCTTGATCTCTTTGCACACATGTATGGATAAATAGGAGAGGGAAAAGGCTATAGGTTTGGAAGGATGTTTTAAGGAAAACCCATCTTATTGACTGTTCTTTCCAAGTTAGACTGCGTGGTGAAAGCTATGATGGCTTAGAGAGAGAGAGAGAGGAAGTGGAAAGAGAGATGTCTGAACTGGTTCTGCAGAGTTGCTCAGGCAAGCAATCCATGGCCTAGATAGCGACTTGGAGAATAACCTTTCGTCGTCATCACCGTCATCATTCTTCTCACGAGATTAATTTTGCTTTTGCCAAACCAATCAATGATGCCTTTCTGTGTCTCTGTGTTACTGCCACCTGTTCTTCCACAAGCTTAGTTATGTCCAAAGCTGGGATTCTCTATTCTTAGGTTGGCCTTTTTATTCTGTTCAAAGGTGCAAAAGGGGTTCTTGAAGAAACAATAAAGTAGTAGAAGATCATTTCAAAGAAACGAAGAGATCATCAGATTATTGGATTTTTCTTGTTTTTCTCTGTTGGAGTTTCGGTCAAAGACGATGCTGCCTTCAGCTATGTCTAACTCAACTTCTTTGTCTGAAGAAGCTAGTGTTTCAACTACTAATCCACAGCAGCCACAAAAGATGACGAAGAAAAAGAGAAGCCTCCCCGGAAACCCAGGTGAGATCTATTTCCATGTCTCTTCAGTTTTGCATTAGATTGCTCTGGTCTTAATATTTGATATTGGTGATTCAGACCCAGATTCTGAAGTGATTGCATTATCCCCAAAGACCCTATTGGCCACCAATAGATTTGTGTGTGAGATCTGTAACAAGGGCTTTCAGAGGGATCAAAACCTTCAACTTCACAGGAGAGGCCATAATCTCCCATGGAAGCTGAAGCAAAGAAACAGCAAAGAGGTCAGAAAGAGAGCTTATGTTTGCCCTGAGCCTTCTTGTGTTCACCACAATCCATCAAGGGCTCTGGGTGATCTTACAGGAATTAAGAAACACTACAGCAGGAAACATGGGGAGAAGAAGTGGAAATGTGAGAAATGTTCAAAGATCTATGCAGTTCAATCAGATTGGAAGGCTCATTCTAAAACCTGTGGAACAAGAGAATATAGATGTGACTGTGGAACCCTTTTCTCAAGGTAAAATTATCTTGTCTTGGTATTTTTTTTCATATTATAAAGATGTCTTGATCCTTTTGGTTTTACAATGTTCGATCTCTTTGCTATATATTATTCATTACTTTGGATTGTCAGCCATGATGCTCACTCTAATGTTAGGACAATCTTTGACATAAAATTGTTAGCATATCACTAAATTGTGAACCATTTTGAGTTGATGTATGAAAAGAACAAAAGAGATCAGAGAATCAGGAGAAAGAATGCTGCATGGAACCTTTCGTTTAGTACTGTATTGTCTGTGACTCAAATAATTGTTTTTCTCCTATAACCCCTCCTTTTTACTGTGTATATATATCTGGCCTTTATTGGTACTTTGTTAGTGCAATGACTGCAGTATAAAAAATAATGACGGTCTGCTCTTTATCCAGGAAAAAGAAAAAAAGTTAGAAAGAAAGCTAATTAAATACTTTTGGGGTATCATGGCTGAGAAAATCCATGACGATATTTTCCTGAAACATGCAATTAATTACTTGCTGAAGAGTGAATCTCTGATTTTCATCATTACGAAACCTGATAAATCTGCAAAAACAAAAAATCTGATATGGTGATTTTCTTGCTTTTCTCTTCGTGACGTGGTCATGGCCAGACCGCTTCAATTGCATATCTTTGTTTCATGCATTAGCTTATCATGTGCCCATTTTGCATGTACAAGTGTCACGATCGTTCCTTTATGTTCTCTAAGCTTTTTGACCTTTGTGTCTCTTTTGCCATCCGCATGCAACATTAGGGTGCGTATATTGATCATCCTTTAGTATTTAAGTTAATTAGGGTTCGTATATATGCAACATTCCTTCTCAAATTCAACGAAGCAACTAAACTGCAAAAATATAATTGTTCTTCCCAATTTCGTTCCAAGTTGGGATGATATTCATTAGAAACTAAATTAGAGAAAGAAAAAAGGTCATACTGGCTGTTACACCCATTTGACATTATTAACCTGATAGATGCATTAATTAAGTTATTGTTTTTCTAAGTAATTGGCCGTTAAATAATATATAACATTTATAACCATATTCTGGATTTTTTTTGTCTAATTTTCATGTGAATACTATAGGAAAGACAGCTTCATTACACATAGAGCTTTCTGTGATGCATTAGCTGAAGAAAGTGCAAGACTCTCAGCAAACCAATTAGCCACAACAAACCGGCCAACAGTTCAGCCTATTTTCCCCTTTCCGACCCAACATTTCCCAACCCCACCACAAACCCACATCCCCCAGCTCACTCCCTGGGACCCACTCCAAAACCCTAACCCTAATTGCACCCATAACCTAATTCAGATCAAGCCTGAAGTTCACCATTTCCAAATGCCACTACATGATCCTATCTCTTCTCCCCATGCTCAAACTTTCTTCCAAGAAGAACCACCGACACAGCAGCACCCCAAGGCATTGATAACCACACCCTTCCAAAACCTTCATGTGACCACCCAACACACCTTCAACCCTGCCACGTCAGCACACCTCTCAGCCACTGCACTCCTCCAAAAGGCTGCAACCGTCGGTGCAGCTGCCACTGCAACCCAACATGCTTACTCAGTGGGTCACATGATGACTCACTTAAACAACATGGGCGAGTTTGGAACAGTGTCGACTCAAATGAACTCAATGAGTCACATCCCGGCCAACGAGTACATGGGTACTACTGGGTTCACGTCCGGAGATATTGCACCGTGGCGGAAAACTGACCGTCTGACAAGGGACTTTCTGGGTATGACGGATGGCAATGGTGCTGGGGACGACGTCGGACATGGCAGTCACGTTAACTTTAGCGTGAACATGAAAGATATGCTATCGTTCACGAGTAGTGGCGCCGTAGACCGTCATCAGACGTTCCAACAACCATATGAACGTACTGATCACCACACGCTATTGAAGTCCCATGGTTTTGGGTTCGCAGAGCCTGCCTCCAAAACTTGGGGGAATTGTTGATCGTAAAGAAACTTGAAATTAAACGACCAGGCAGAAATACTAGACACCGAAAGAAGTTCGATCAAATTTCTCTGCATATTTGATAGCAATTTTCTTTCCTATGTAAGCGTTCGTGTAGTTTCCCTTTAAAGAGGTATTCTACCTTAGATTTACTCTTATTTGTTTTTAATTAACTCTTTACATCAGTTTTAAATGGAGTGAGCTTTCTGTCATTAGGATTTTTACTGCATGTGCTAACTAGGCCGTTCTGATTTTTCTTTCATTTGGACGTTTCTCGGCACTCCCTTGTCTTTTTCTTTTTTTCTTTCTTCTTCTTCTTCTTCTTTTTTTTTTTTTTTGTTCTTTCTTGGCTCTTATTGATATCCCACCTGATGCACAGTCATTGCGGCATGATTCTGATGTATATGTTGCAGAAAATTAATTGTCACTTAGTTACAGGCGATTTCCAGGAGGAGCTAGGGTTTGAGTTAAAAATTAAAATATAGCACTTTATTTTCTTATTTTGAAAAGTAAATGCCACTAAGACCAGTGAAGGATTTAGTTTTACCCCATCCCCACCCCAACAAAAAAAGGCATTAAAAAAGAAAAAGTTGAAATCCCAGTACCCCGCCTTTTTCTTTGGATCTTCTTCACTCATGGGGTCTTAGTGGCTTGTTCATACATGCAGCCAAAATCATCGAGAGAATATACCCGCTGGCATTCGGTTGGCCACCGCCCTACGTTTACTGTCACCAAGATATGTACGTGTTACTTTTTTTAATCAACAACAGGATGATCGTATACTAAAACTTGCCCACTATCCGTCAAAATCTCAATTCATTAACACGAAGATGATTGGACATTATGTCATGCCAATCTGAATTTTGACGCGCGCGCGGTAGAATTGATCCCAATTTCCCGTCATGCATTTTGATAGAAATTAAGCTGTCATGCATTGGTCTCTTTGATAGACACCCACGAAGTCTTGTCGAGACAAATGGAGCTAAACTTAGATCGAATTATTATCTGGTGATCAATAATTGAGACATGCATGTGACGAGAGAATAATATTCGAGGGGTATTAATATTTGAGGATTTTACTGCCTTTTGTTTCCCGAAAGTGTTGCTTCAGTCGGCCTAATAAGTGTAAATTAACAAGGTTATAATGTTAAGCATTCTTTGTGCGTAATTTAGTATCATCCCGGCCGACCGGTTTTAATTACTTTTATGGCGTGATCAAATCATTTGGAAACGTGCTCAAAACACTCAGACCAGTGCCTGCAAATTGAAACGTATAAACACATTCTAATTTTGAAGTTAATTATGAAGTTAATTTAGTTGTTTTAAATTGCAGACCTTAAAATTGATCTAGCAATTTCCATAACTATTCCTTGTCGGTCCATGCATGTATAGTACTTTCATTATTAGATGCTAAGCTCCCTTATTCTTTCTATTGTATATATATGTTGATATGGAAAGAGATCATGCATATCCAGATAGATTTCTTTTGGTTTTTTTCTCTTTTTTAATTTGATATAAAATTAAAGACTTGATTTTAGACTTCGATATAAAATTATAGCTAGATGTATATATTTACGTACCGATGCATGTGAACATCACACGACGTGTCTGACAACCAATCCTCAGTACGCATCCCTGCAGACATTACACCTCTTTCTCTTTGAAAAACGCTCTCAAACCCTAAAACATTTAGTTTCGGCGCCACTGGAGGTAGGGGTGGGGGTGGGCATGCTTTGGCCCAACTCCTCCTCCCCCCTCCCTTCTCTCCTCCCTCTTCTGCCCCACCGTTTCCCTCTTCTTTTTATCGGTTTTTCCTTATTCCTTTGCTTTCCGTCTTTGTCTTTGATTTCTGGTTTCTTCCTGTCCCTCTTCTCTCCCCTTCTGCCGCTTCTGTGTTTTTTCGGTTTGCTCCTTGCATTTTGGTTTTGGTAGGTTCACCGTTCGAGGTTAAGGAGGCAGTGGCGTTCGGCTTTTTGAAGCCATCCGTGCTCTAGAGTCCCTCACGCGCTCATTTCCAGTGTGTCGATCTCTCAGCAGTGACGGACCTGGCCAAACAGGACGGTGCGTGAGACACGCGCTCTCCTAATCCGGAGCTTATTTTGCCACTTGCCTTCTTATATGGTGGTTTCTAGTGATCACGCGCTGCAGCGTTAGAGCAGGAATTTTCGGCCGCTTCGACTCTAACTGTTCGCCATCTTCAAAGATGGCGTATATATCGAACGCGCCACCCTCAACCAATGTGTCATGTATTTTTTGGATTTATCAAGGTCGAAAATCCAGACATTATATTTCAGTTTTTTCATTTGTTTTATCTTCTATTTTCTAGTTTTGTTTAATAAAAAGCAAAAGCAAAAAAAAAAAATATATTGTGTCTAGGACTTTTAGTCCGTAGAGTATTTTTTTCTTAAATTTTTGTTTGAAAAGATTTTTTCCTATTTCGTCATAATATTGGAATGAGTTTAGATAGAGTTAGATAGAGTTAAGCTATTTCTTAAATCATTGATTGGAGAGATTGTAGCTATATCAATCACTTTTTGTGATTGAGAAATTACATATCTTCATTTAATTGATTTATAATATATATTTTAAATTTAGTTATAATATTCATTTATTAATAAATGTAATTTACTTTCTTTTCAAAAACTCACATAACGTGTCTAGATAGCTAGCTCCCATGTGTAAAAAGCCAGTACTTTTGTTGTAAGATTTAAGCAATCAAGTACGAGATGATGAGGTAAGCACATGCATGCATGTTGGTTGATCAGAGGGCCATACCAGCAATATGGACACTTTTAATATATGGATATTCCCTTCAACCAGCCCAACCTAGCAACCAATGATCATCAAAGTGATAAATCAAAGAGATCATGTTCAGATTTGGTGCTCAACAATGATACAAATCCAAAAGGCCGTTTCCCGGATGAATATTTAAATTATTGTCAATACGTACATTCTGGCCCCATAAAGCAACTATGGCGCTTTACCAAGGCAAGATTAACGCATGTACAGAAAATGCAAATGATTCATGATGTACAAGAAAAAACCCAAAAAAGGAATTGGCGTTAACACTAACTACTTAAACCTCAAAGTACCATAATCAGGGGTAAACATAAAAGATAATGCGTTTGGAGGTCATGATCTTTAATTTCCATATTCTCTATTTTTTTTCCTAAAATAATGTATTGGGTGAGTGAATCCTTCATTGAAGCTGGATGGTTCTTAGAAATTAAGATTGAAGGATGGTTAATTAGCTAGGATATATACTGAAGAAACTTGCTTTTCCTTCGATCTTCACATCCAATACAAAATATATACTGAAGATTATATAAGTATAATCGAATTCCAAGAACTTCTTTTCTTCATCGCTTTCTTTTGATGACTATGTATATAATATATATTATATTATATATTGGACAATTCTAAAGAAGTATTAGCCTTTTTCTAAAGGGCCGGGGGAGGCTGTAAAACCTGTCTGTTGTAAGCGTGAGTGAAAAGGCAAACTAAGTTGATGGTGTATGTGTATTTGCGCTGGGTGTGATGGTGGTCCGTCACATATAGTGGTGCTAACCTAAAAGGAAAGAAAAGAAGGGAAAAGAAGCGGAAATAATAGAGAGAACACAATGTCAACGGTTACAAGAAAGATGCTCGATAGAACTTTGAAAGTTTGAATGACAGTTTTGATCAGTCTTCTTTTTCATGGATGAAACTTTCTTAATTTCTGTGCACGTCCCCATATCGCAGCCTGGGGCACTTGGCGCAGCTTAAATTTCAGTCAAAACCACATAAGTATTGTTTGGATTATTGATATTGGTAACATCAATTTTTTTTTAAAATTTAATAAAAAATATAAATTTGATAGAAAGCCAATACTTTTATATTTATAATTTAATATTAAATTTATCAAAATAATGATATAATATATAATTTATAAAACTAATAAATACATCTATAATTTATTCATCTAATAAACATATTAAAAAGTAATAAAAAATATTTTAATTGGTAAATATTAATATTTTAAATATGAAGAATGATGTATAATTATTGTAACTCAAAATTTGAGTTGATGGGATTTGATAAATCTAATATAGAATTATTTTAGATAAAACTATCAAATTTTTATTTGATGAAGTAATGATAAATCCAATACTAATATTCTTAGTACATGAGTTTGCTAACATGATGGCCTCTCACTTTCAAATCTGAACACTACAATTGGTAGTATATATATACGAGCTAGGCCAGCCATAGTCACGGTGCTCCAAAATAACCCATATCGGAAAATTGATTAATATTTATGACCAGATATTTCTTACAAAAATAATTATTTTTTTATTAAAATGAATCTAGTTATTTTCATCCTAAACAATCATTTTCATTATAAAAAATTTATCACAAATACTAATTTTTCTTATAGAACTGTAATTCTATCCTAATGGAAAACAAGTCATGTTGATCTACAACCGGCCATTATTTGGAGGAATATCATAATATATAGCCAATAGGCCGCCAGTTAATTTACGCCTTTATTTAACCTAAAAGGCCGGCCGCCTCATATTGAGATAATTTGACCTCTCTAAATTGATATGATGATGGAAAGTCATGCAGGGTGATTACACAGGAGTTACTCAAATAACTTGTGTTCTCCTTGACATTTTAAAGATTGATATCACCGGTCACATCATACACCAATATGTAATTTATTATTTTTATCCTTCAATTAAACTCATATTTACACATCAATACAAGTATATAAATAAAAAATAATAATAAGAATAATAAATTATATATTAATATGTGATGTAGAAGATGATAAATAAGCTTTTTCTTAATTATCATTAACCACATGCTAATAAATAGAAAAGAGGACTTACCAAATAAAGGGACTGGGGAAGGCAACATGCTAGCAAAGTTACTTGCTACCAGCTACGACCAAGTATATTCAGTATTGTTTGAGAGAAGAGAGAGAGAAGCATAGGGATTAGTGAAAGGAAGGGTAGCTTGTTGTTATGAAATATCCAAGCTTTTAGAAAGTATATTTGTAAGTGGCAGGATTTAGGTACAATACATGCCATTTGCCTTGTAAAAAAAGGCTGCCTCTCTTTTTTTTTTTTATGTTCCTGATCATCTGCTGCACAACCAGACAAACCAAAAGCTTCTAGTCTTCTATGATCCCTCCCTCTTCCTCTCTCAACCACTCTTGCATTTGTCATCTTCCACCAGGGAATCTCATTCTCATCTCACGAAACCTTCCTTTTGCCCCTTTCTTTCTTTCTTCCAACAACAATAATTACTAAACCTTTCTTTTTCTTGCTTTTCTCTCCTTTTTCCCTGCGGCCTCAAATCCCCATACAGCACTCAGCTCTTTAGCCTTTCTCCCACAAACTTCAAGAAAGGGTTACCAAATAATAATAAATTAAAAAAATATATATGGGGACAATTTCACAAAGTTACTAATTATATATTTAGCCAACCTACACTATTACTGATTCATGTGTTTTCTCCATTGAATATGATTCTGAATTTTCAATGGCTTTAATTCCTATCATTAATGTTCTTATCCTTGCATCTTCTTATATGTAATTGAAGCAATAATGATTATAATATATAGCCAAAAGGGACTAATTTGGACGCTGCCTAGCTAGCCATGGTGATATATATAATGATATATATGCAACGGATCAACCACTTTCTCTTCATTGTATAAAGCATTGATCATCTCCATCTAAGTATTTTTTTTTTTAAAAAATAACAAGAACATTTCATTAATCAAAGAAAGTCATTGCTGATGACTAGCTATCAAGCCAAATGATCACTTGCGAGATAAAGTGTGGAAATTCCTCCCACCACAATTGAATAGCCGTTTTAACAGACGAAACATGTTTAGTTATTTAGGCCATGAGCTGCCTCATTTCCTAATCTATTGACATGTTGAATCTAAGTTAACTACAAGCAAACCCCATTATTTTTGCAATCTGATCAGATTGCACCTGAATTATCTGAAGTTCTCAAGTCAATCGACACATGATTTACGAAATGCAAGCTTTTAAAGATTATATATTATTTGATGTAATTAAGAAGCAAATAATATCACTAAACATTAATGTTAAGGTCGAGCCTGTCCTTTTATATATAATGCAGATCATCATCGGATAGCTAGCATGTATACGCGCGGCTGAAATGCAATGATGAGCAGTACTGTTCAAAGTAAATGGTCCATAATATACATACAAAACTGTGGATGACTGTCTCATGACTCATGTCTGGCATCAAAAGTTACTAGACTGGGACAAAAAGCTTCTGCATGCTCTGAACATGAGTGAAATCTATACAGTCGGAAAAGTTTTTCTAAGAATCGTTTGACCAAAGATTTTGGTCCAGCCAAAGTTTTACTCGCATGTAATTTATATGCAACGCATTTGATCTTGAATGCCTGGGCATAGAAGAAAATTAATTAGATAATGCATCATTATCTAAAAATGCTTCGATTTCGTTAATTATTTTATCTAAAAATGGGCTGCGTTAGGTCGCAATAATTTTCAAATATAATTTTGACGACGTTACTCTTTTTGGCCATGACGCCAGATAGAATTAAGTTTATTCAAATGGCTATAAAATTAATAGAAACTAAGATTGAGATTGAGGGAAAAAAAAAACTCAAAACAAATTAGATCGAGTCTTGAGAAGTAAAGTCTACGGATAAAATTCGGGCCCAATATCTATGAAATCCAAAATAATTCTAAAACCCACAAGTCGGGCCCAATAGCTATATATCAAAATCCAAAACTATGCGAAATATTTTGTCTAAACATATAAAATTATAATTATTGCATAAAACTAAAATTCTTAATAAATAAGAATCTTGCAAAAAAATCTAGCACAAATTGGAATCAAAGTCATCTCTAAAAATGAAATTTAATTATATTTCCAAAGCATGTACCATGCACCATGCACCATGCACCATGCGTGACTTGGTTAACCCACAATGTGCACGCCAAAAAGGCACTAAAAGAAAATTGCTTATTTGTTGTATTTTTATTAGTCGCAAATAATTAATTTTAGTTGCTGATAGTTTGTTTTAGTCGCTAATAGTCATTTTCGTCATTAATATTGGGTCACTATTATCCATTTTTCTTGTAGTAAGGTTTTCTGAATTAGATTATATGATGCATTATTATGATAATTATAATTAAAGTCATAGTCAAAATACTGATCATAAATTAGCAATATTGAGCAATATTACACCAATCCAAAGAACTTCTACAATTTTTTGTGATATTTATGTTGATGTGCCAATGCTATTAATGTAGAATCCATCATTATCAACCTTATCCAAAAGGATGCGCATTCAAAAAATGCCAAACTGCACAATCCACCTCAGCAACTCTAGAAACTTCGATACTTTCTGTTTTTTGGTGAATCTGTTGTATAAACTTATTCTTCTTCTACCTTTTCTCCACTGCATACTCATAGTACCCATGTTGGCCTATATAAGTTGTTGCAAGGCCGGCCCCTTTGTAATGATATAGACGAATATAATGCAATCAGTGAATATTTAAAGAATGTTTTATCCTATCCTTTTCATTCTTCTGTTATGGTATCAGAATTGCTGGACTAGCAGTCTCTCTTATACTCTCGTTCTTTTTTTCTTTCTTATACACCATGGTTGAAAGCTCGACATCACCCCCTGTCGTTATCCCCTCTTCCTTTGCCCATCTAGTTACACTAAAACTCAATGAAAATTACCTGCTCTAGAAATTGCAGATTCTGACTTACTTAAGAGGCCAATCTTTACTCATATGTTGATGAGACATAGATTCCTCCATCCAAAATGCTTCCCCTGAAATTGATTCTATATCCAAAAAATAAATTATGTCTATCTTTCTTGGCAGTGGACTGATCAATTCATTTTTGAGCATTCTCTTTTCATCATAATAGAATCACTCATTGGCCATGTTATTTTTGCAGGAACCTCGCAAGAAATTTGGATTTATCTTCAATCAATGTTTGGCTCCCACTCTCAAGCCAAGGGATTTTAAATCGTTTCCAACTTACTAATTTGTGCCGCATAGATCAATCCATTTTTGAATTTCAACAAAGTAAAAATGCTTATTGACACACTTGATGCCACAATAAGCTCTCTTTCAAATAAATGATTTGTCACATATCTTCTAAATGGCCTGGATCTAACTATGAAACTTTTGTAACCTCTTTACCACCCGAATTGAATCTATTACCTCTCGTGAATTCTATAATCTCTTCATTATCAGCTGATTGAGTCATACAGCTCTGAGTCCAACTCTTCCACCTTTTTTTGAACCGTCGGCCTACTTTAACTCAAGTAACCCCCATGACCAAAGAGGGAGGGGTTCCTATCATGGCGGCCATCATGGCCAAGGACAAGGTGGGTTCCTCTCCAATAAAGGAGGTTTCTCTCCAATAGAGGAGACTCCCTGAAAACTTCAATCCAAACTTTCACTGCCAAAATACCCACTCAAACCTCCTTACCTATCAGGTTTGCAATAAACTAAGGCATGTTGCCCTTCAATGTCATTTTCGGTTTGATCATGCATACCAATACGACCCACCTTTCTAATTTTCTACAAACTATACCTCCCTTTTAACCATATCAGACTCCACCTAGTACTGAAACAGCGCAACTACTTATCATATCACCCATGATCTATCCTATTTAAACCTCCCATTCGAACCATACATTGGCACTAAACATGTGAGTTGGCAATGTAACTGGTCTACCTATTCAAAACATTGGTAATTATTCCCTCTCTCTTAACTCATACTCTTTTAAACTTCATAATCTTCTTCATGTGCCTTCCATAACCAAAAATCTAATTTTCATTTTATAATTTTGTATTGACAATTCTATTTTTTTTGAATTCTATGCAACTCTTTTTTTATTAAGGACAATTTGACCGAGAAGCTCCTCGTCAACGATCCAATGCATAATGGTCTTTATGACTTTCCATCATCTTTACAACCTCTTTTTTCATCGACTCATTTTGGTGAAAAAGCTCATCTAAGTTGTTGGTATCGAAGACTTGGCCGTCCATCTCTTGAAACTATCTCCGATATCTTCTGCACTACCTGCTTGCTTTATTTTCCCAATCCGTATTTTGTTTGATCTGAATACCCTTTAGCCAACGCCCATCAGTTACCCTTTTCGATCGGCTCCACTAAATCGATTAAGCCATATGGGCTAATGTATGGGGGCTGACTCCTCTTGTTTCCAAAAATGACTTTAAATATTACCTATCTATAGTGGATTACATGGCTCTATCCAATTAAAAATAAATCTGATGTGCTCAATGTTTTTACTTCTTTCATAATAGTTGTTGAAAGATTTTGTAATACTAAAATTATCTCTCTTCAAACAGATGTCGGAGGTGAATTTCGACCTCTCACCAACCTTTGCAAAATTCTTGACATCAAGCATCGAATTTCTTGTCCTCACATGCACCAACAAAATAGTTTTGTTGAACGGGAACACTGATATATAGTTGAGACTGGTCTCACACTTTGGGCTTAAGCCTCTCTTCCCCTATCTAGTTGGGATGATGCTTTTGAGACTGTCACAAATCTCATTAATTTGCTCCCCACACCAATTTTACAAAACCATTCACCTTACTTCATGATCTATCATAATCCTCCTGATTATTCTTTTTTTAAAATTTTCAGTTGTGAATGTTGGCCTACAAGTGAATTTGAATGTTGGCCTAAACTGAGTTGAGTTGAATAAAATATTGTTAGAATAATAGTTTTTAATATTATGAGTGTATTGAGATTCGAAAAAGTTAAATTATTTATTATATTTTATATGAGAATTTGGGAAAGTGTATGAGGATTTGAAAAAATTGTAATGATGAGATGAAGTGAGTTGAGGAGGGTTTGATAACCAAACTGAGCCTACAATCATCATAAATTGAGTTTTTGTTCAACATTATATCTTTTTCTTGGGTATAGTCCCTTTCACAAATGGTATAAATTTTTTAATCAACATTCCAATAATCTTTATATTTGTCGGGACGTTATTTTTAACGAAAACAATGTTCCCTATCAAAAGCCCACAAATGCACAATTTGTTAACAAGTCCCTGCCCACAAACAGTTTCTCTACCTTGCTTTCATCTCTCAACTTGTTTCATAAATTGTAATGATCTTTGAGTGACTTGAAAAGATGAAAAATAGTTTTTTCTTGACAGATCTCTATAATATAACAGAATTTTCATAAGTAAACAAGTATCCATTTTGAGATTAACCTTTGTATAGATTTGAAAGATAGCTTGATCTGCATATCCAAACCAAGTGTGGACTTGATCCATGTTGATAAAATAATTCCATATCAACTGTACTTCGGAGGTAACGAAAGACATGTTTAATATTATTCCAATACTTTTGAGTTTCTGTGAAACTATATCTTGTAAGTAGATTAACTAAAAATGTAATATCAGACTGAATGCAATTTTCATAAGATATGGTACTTCAAGATCAAGAATTTCTTCATTGTTTTTATAAGAATGAAATGGACCTTTCATACATCAAGTGATCAAACAACCATTAGAGTACTCAAGATATGAGCTTCGTCTTTATAAAAGTGCTTTAAGACTTTCTTTGTATACATTAATTGATGAATAAGAATTTCATTTGACAAATGATTAAGCTGCATGTCGAGACAAAATTTCATTTTGCTAAAATATTTCATTTCAAGCTCATTCTTTAAATATACAACAATTTTTGTGATTTTTTCAGAAGTTCCAATAAGATTTAAATAATTAACATAAATTACAATAATGACACGTCTGAATTCTTATTTCTTAATAAAAACTAATAGCATATTAGATTATTTTCAAATCTTCAATTAATAAATATTCGTTGAGGTAATTATATCACATTTGTCCGGATTTCTTTAACCATATAAAGATTTTGAAGTTTGATAAAGTATATATTTCTAGATACTTGAATTAGATACTTCAGATATTTTATCTCCTTCAGGAATTTTTATATATGTATCATGATCCAATGATCTATATAAGTATGCAGTGACCACATCTATCAATCGCATATCCAATCTTTTTGTGACTACCAAACTAATCAAAAATCTGAATGTGATTACATCCATAACAGGAGAATATGTGTCCTCATAATCAATCTTGGATTTCTGCATGAAACCTTATGCGACAAGACATTTTTTTTACCATACAATTTTATAATTCTCATTATACTTTCATACAAATATTCATTTATATCTAACATGCATTACATCATTTGGTGTTTGTATAACAAGTCTAAAAATCTTTTACTTTCCTAGCGAGTTTAATTTAATTTCAATGGATGCTTTCTATTTTGGTCAATCATTTCTACGTCGACATTTTTTGAAGATTCTTGTCTCATTTTCTTCATTACTTCTGGTAATATTAAGTGTCATCTTATATGAAAATATGTTATCGATAACAGTTTTGTTTTTATCCAGAATTTTTCCAGTACTCATGAAATATATTGAGATCTCGTTATTTTCAGGTACCTATCACTCTTCAAGGATTTCATGAATACATCTTCAAGAAGTTTTTTTTTCAAGATACCTTGGAATAGCAAATTTGGTCTCTTCAAGAACATCAATTACTCGTGTGACCTATATTATGGATATGGGCTCTTCAAGAATATTAAATTCATTTTGTATTTTTCTCTTGTAAAAAATCTTGTCAATTGCACCAACAAGTTATCCACACTTCAGGTGTCATCTATTGTTGTTTTGACGACTTGTCATTCAGGAATTGTAATCCTGACTGAAGCATTAACAATAGAAATATATGATTTTACCGAACTTTTAGTATTAGTAACTACATTCGACAATTTATTTGAAATATTTTATAAATAGATAATTTTCTGAACTTCTAGTTTACATTAATTTGTACGGGGATCAAATTGAAAAATGATTTTATTTTCTCAAGTAATTTCTTGTCGTATTTCAGACACCGACTTCTCGTTACTCAATGGTGGAAAAATGGATTAGTTGAAATGACAATTCTCAAAATGTGCCTTAAACATATTTCTTGTAAGAGACTCAAGATATCTAGTAATAGATGAAAAATCAAAATACATCCCAAGTCTATATTGAGATTGTGAATGTGTAATTAGAACATACACAGTACATCCAAATATATGAAGATGAGAATATTTGGTTGTTGAGGAAATGCATATTGTAATGGAGAATATTTGAGACATGTTGATGGTCTAATCCAAATCTAGAATGTTGCATAAAGTATAACATATCCCCAAGTAGAAATAAGTAGTTTTGATTTTATAAGTAAATGTCCGGTGATTAGCTGAAATCTTTTAATCAATAATTCCGTTAAACTATTTTAAGTGTGTGTATGGACAACAGAATATTTAACATCTATTTCTATTGATATTCAATAGTTATACAAAATTTGAGATGTAATTTCCCCTACATTATCCAATCAATTAATTTTAAATGAATTGTTCTTGTAATCTAACTATTTAGACAAGAAGTATAGCAAATACAATATTTTTAGTAGAAAATAGACAAATATATGGTTATCGATTTGATGCATCAATTAAAATTATAAAGTATCTAAATTATTTACTTGATAGTTAAATAGACTCACATATATTTTATGAATCCTTTAAAAATTATGGAGACTCAAGAATAACTTAAGAAGGAGATTGTTTGATAATTAATTTATCTTGAGAATAGGCGGAGCACATATATTCATTGGATAAAATAATTTTTTGATTCTTTAGGGAGTGCCTATATGAATTACAAATGATTGGTCTCATTATTATTGATCCCGGATGTCTAAAGTGATCATGTCAAATTATAAATATTTTTGGGTCAATACAATTCTGATACATTACCACATATGATTCAATTATTTTCATTTTTGTATAATACAATATAGAAGAGAGAGTAAACAGCTTTTCTAATACAAGTTTTCGGCCCAAAATCATTTTAGTAATGAGAATATACTCTTTACTACTTTCATTGGTAGTTTCAATATAATAATTATCACAATGTATATCTTTAAAATACAATAAATTTTTACTAGATTGTGAAAAAAATAAAGAATCATCAATATAAAATTTGGTATCATTAGACAACACAATATAAACTCTTTCGAAGCCTTCATTTAGATTCGATAAACCTAATATGGAATGGACGTAAGCTTTGCTCAGTGTTAGAGTTTGAAAATATTTCTTATCCTTAAGAATTGTGTGATTTGTAGCACTGTCAGCTAAACATACATTTCTATCATTCATCTTAAAGATTAAAAAAAAGTTTATCAGTAAGATCGATGATTATACAAAATATCTAAACTTTCATTACTTCAAAATGTCACAAAACATTAAAAACATTTATTATAAAATAAATAAAATACATTAATTAGAATAAACACTTCCATTACCAATCAAATGATCAATTCTACTACTAGGATCCTCAAATAAATCAAAAACATTAACGTGAGTAACATTTTCTCCATCTATATAAGCTAAAGTATCTAATGATGCAATCAAATTTGTCTTAAAACTTTTTGTTTTTCTTTTTATAGAAGTTTAGAATAAGTCAACTAAGTACTTAGTCTTAGGACAGTACGTGATACAAATCCAGTCATACCACATCTATGGCATACATTTTTGTCTTTATTTGAAAAATTGTTTTGAGAACCTCTACTCTTATCTGAGTTGGACTACTTCTAATAATACAATGTATTTATATTATTATCTCCTTTAGTATTGTCGTTTTTAGAACTGTCACTTCTATAGTTCTTCCTACCATATCTACACTCTTAATTTCTTTGAAATGATGCACATTTCGTTTCTGTAAATGATATAAATCAAATACTATTCACTTTAGGGGATGATATTGAACTAATAGGACGTGACTAATGATTTTTTAATAAAAACTCATTATTTTACTCAACTACTAGAAGATAAGATATAAATTCATAATACTTTTTGAACTTTTACTCTTGATATTGCTATTGTAGGAACACATTTGAAACATGAAAAGTAGTATATATCTTCTCTAACATATCATCATCAGTGACTTTCTCACTGCATAATTTTAATATTGAGCTAATTTTAAAGAGTGTAGAGTTATATATATTTATTAATATTCTTAAGGTTTTACAACTTTAGGTGCAACCCGTCATAACGATCTTTTAAAAGGATTACAGTTTTCTAGATCTCATATTTCTCATTTAAATTATTCTATAAACTAAAAAGATATTTTACCGTTAGATACTCAAATTTTAATTATTCGTGAAGATGGTGTCGAAAAAAAATCATTACCTTAGTGCGTTTCTGTTAGGACGCGTAATTCCTTCGTTGATTGTATCTTCCAGGTTCACCGCATCCATATGGATCTCAACATCAAGAATCCAAGTTAAGTAATTTCTTTCCAAAAATTTCAAGAGTAACAAATTCTAATTTTGTAATATTTGACATTTTCTACATATATAAATTATGAAAAGAAATATGTGTATCTTGTAAATAAAAAATATATTTACAAAATTATGAGAATAAACACAATTTTATCAAATAATAATAAGTAAAATAACCTTTCATATTTATCTTAGGGACTATAAATAATATATTGAAAAATTTATTTCAAAATCGACCAATTCTCATTCTAATAAAGTATTATAAAATTATAAAAAAATATTACAAAAAAATATTTAAATTTGTATTATTCAAGTACTGAAATTCACATTACATACAAATGAAAGCCCATACATATATGAAAAAAAAAGGCCCATACATATAGAAGGATGGGTCAGTTTGTGGATGGTGTAAAGTCAGGTTAAGGATGGTAATAGTCATACATAGTAAGAGCCCGTTTGGGATTGCGGTAAAAAATATTGCTTTTAACTTAAAACTTAAAACTTAAAGCTTAATGTAAAAAGCTCTACTATTAAAAAGTCATTTACTGTTTAATATCCCTATATCTAAAGTACTTTTTAATCTAGTATACTTGTTTGGAAGCAAATTTGAAAAGTGCTTTTTGAAAGAGAAATGACATAAAAGGACATATCTTCATAATTATTATATTTTAATAACATTGAAGCAAATTACTAAATAATGACTACTAATATATTTGCACACATGGCAAAAGTTTAACACTAAACGTTACGAAAATAGTCTTAATTTATTTATTTAATTATTATAACTTTTTTTAAATATCTACACAAAATAATATAAATAATTCAATTATTTTAAATTTTAAAATAAGATTAATATTTTAAAAAATTAATATTTTATTTATTTTTTATTTTTTTATTTTAAATCATCTTATTTTATCTAATTTTATTTATAAATACAAACAATGGATAAAGTCATATCTCTTCTTCATTACCAGCAGTAACATGCCTATTGGCGTGATAGATAAGCGTTGCACATGAAAACATGCCTGTCTTCCATATCCCTACAGCCTACCTTATGTGGATATATAATACCAACCCTTTTAGCTTGGCAATGAATATTTTATCACGCCAAAATAGAATTGGTGGAAACACAGTGTAGTCCATATAGTTGCTTTCATTTTTCAAAATTAATTTACAAATTTTTGGCAACAATAATTAAAGGGATTTAAAACCCATGAATATGTTTAGTTAGTAAACTTACAATAGTCATAATATCAAATTGAATAAAATCTTTGTATGTATTATTTTATTTTTAGTTTTCGTCATTCATATTGATATGCATATATTGATATACATATAATTTTTTTATAATTGTTATACAATTCACATTAAATAAACCAATATAAAGTATTATTATTAAATAACGACAAAAATAGTCTCATAGAATTTTTAATGATAATAATGAAAAAAAATCTCTTCAACGAAGAATAAGTGAAAGAGCAATATGATCACGTTCAGTATTGATAGTATTTTCATTGGATATCTCTGATTGTTGCATACTTGTGTAACCTTGTGCTTCTGCTTCTTCTTCTTCTTCTTCTTCATCCTCCATGCTTCCAAGAGGTAGATAATTTTCGTCATCATCATATTGCTTGAACTCAATATCATTTAATGCATGATTTCTAATAAAATTATGAATAGCCATAGAAGTTACGACTATTTTAATTTGTTTATTATAAGAAAAACTTGGCATATGATATAATACCTTCCATCTATTTTTTCAAACACCAAATGTTCTCTCAATAGTGCATCTGAGCAAAGAATGTCCATGATTAAATATTTTGTGCATACCCGTTGGTCGATGACCACGATGAAAGTCTGGCAAATGATATCGTTCCCTTCTATATGGCCCCATGTATCCGTTATATGATGATATCCAGCATCTACTAAATAATATTTACCTGCATACAATTTACGGTAATGGATCAAAAGTAATGTAAATATCATTTATTATTTTATTAAAGTTGATTAATATCTTTCTTATTAAATTCAAACCTCTAGGTGGATGTGGAAAGCGTAATTCCTCCTTCCGAATAGCTTCCATAAAAATACGTGTATCGTGTGCTGTACCTTCCCATCCAGCTCAAACAAAAGTGAAGCGCATATGAAAATCACAAACTGTCATAATATTTTGAGTATGTATGCCTTTTCTACCAATAAATGGAATTTGTTTTGATGGAGAAATAGTAACTGGTACGTGGGTTCCATCAATAGCTCCAATGCAATCTTTAAAATATGGCCAATATCGCTCATCGTCACGGATTTTTTTTGGAACATCCTTAAAATCCCTATCAGTGGAGCTGATGACATCGACCGCCATTCGTGAAACAACCATTAGTACATTATTAAAGTGCCTACTGATAGTTTCTCCCAAGTTCTGAAATATTTCTTGTGCCATTCTGTCACGCCCCGATTTTTCGCATCGATTACAATGTAAAACGACGCATCCGGACAAGTAACGCAAGGCTACTTATCCTACGTAAATATAAAAAGCAGCATGCATGCATCTAAGCTTACTAATGAAATGCAATGCCGATCGCAGCTGGAAGAAGTAAATTCCCAATATGAGCAAAGATATCTAACTCTCGCATCAATAGACCACATGGCATACTATAATTACACTTCTCATAACATCGTACTCACAACAATATTCTGTGTTTACTCTTACATAACCCAGTTAGTTTTCTCTAAACAAAACTCATGTCCTACCCTCATCCAGTACTCTTACTTCTTCACTTGATTACGTACGCGGGGTCATCTCAACCGGAGAGGAGCATTCCATAGGACCCTCAGGGTACCTCAGAATCTCCAGTGCTGATCGGGTCTCAATGCAATATATCTATCCCTGCAACAACATCTATCATTCCATAAGGAATGATAAATAAAATAGATAAACATAAAAGAGTGAGATTTACAAGAAATCTCAGTAAGTACACAGTTAACGAAATAAAGCATAGACAACCTCAACTATCACCATGCATAATCACACTCATCAACACATCACTTATAAGCATACCTCATGGAACTCATACACCTCAATTATTCATCTTACCATACAAACTTAAATCTTAGCTAGACCCATCACCACATACAACCTTAGATCCTAGCTAGACCCAACATCACATACAACCTTAGATCTTAGCTAGACCCAACATCACATACAACCTTAGATCTTAGCTAGACCCAACATCACATACAAACTTCTACTTCTCACTTATACTTATACTTTTCACTTTATTTCTTAACCCCATAGGTTTCTTTTATTTCTTATCCACGATGGGCATTACGTCTCGCCGTCCCCATCGGGTCTTACTTATCACATAACCTCGACAGGCGTTACGTATCGCCGTCCCTGTCGGCACGTCAGTCATACGGGCGTTACGTATCGCCGTCCCCGTCATGACGTGACTAACTTATCAATCATACACTCATCAATCATCCGGGCGTTACGTATCGCCGTCCCCGTTATGATGAGTCTAGTGTCAATCATCCGGGCGTTACGTCTCGCCGTCCCCGTTATGACACAAAACATATTATTATATCACGACAGGCGTTACGTATCGCCGTCCCTGCCGGCACGTCAGTCATACGGGCGTTACGTATCGCCGTCCCCGTCATGACGTGTCTAACTCATTAATTATACACTCATCAATCATCCGGGCGTTACGTATCGCCGTCCCCGTTATGATGAGTCTCGTGTCAATCGTCCGGGCGTTACGTCTCGCCGTCCCCGTTATGACACAAAACATATTATTATATAAATTGTTTTCTTTCTTTTTGTTTCTCTCTTAATCATATGAGTTATTTCCACCTATAACTCTACCCATTTGAAACACCACTGCTATTCTAAGAAAACCCTAAATCTAAGCAAAACAGGGTATTTCGCTCGAGCGGGTGTCGAGCGACAGTCGAGCGAAGTCACGGGTTGGAACTCGCTCGAGCGGGTATCAAGCGACAGTCAAGCGAGATCACGGCTCAAGGGGTTTTTCAACCTAAATCAAGCAATCTTCTCACATAAATCTTATTTTTACTTATTAAAACATAAATCTAGGTCCTTATAATTTTCCTAGCACTTTACCATCACCAAAACATATCCAAAACACCATAGATTCCAAACACATCATATAAGCCTAATTCAAGCTCCAACCAACAACCAACTTAATTCCATCAATAATCTACTTATTCTATGCTAAGATTAAGTTAAATTGTATACTTACAAGTTTCTCCAAAGCTTGGTTGAATGATCCAACTAGTCCTTGCAACATTCCTCCTCAAAGCACCCACTTAGCTCACTTAGGTGATGTTTGGAGGTTCAAGGGTTAGGGAGGCTTTTTCTTTTGTTTTCTCTCCAAGTGGACGTGACTCTCCTCTCCCAAAAGGTCTCCTATGATCTGAAGATGGTTATATATATATAGAAATAGGTGGCTTGGAGAAGAAGAGAAGGAAACCAAACCAAGGCAATGGGTTAACCCAAACCGTGTGAGGTGTATGGCATGTGCTGTCCAGCTTTGCCTAGTCCAATGATCATCCATATCTCCCATGATCTCCAAGGATATTCATCCTATGGCTAAGCTTCTTCCTCATCTAAAATCATCTTAGATCAATGGCCCCAAATAATTACCAAATATAGATATAAAAGTAAACTTCCAAAAAGTCTAAAATACCCAAGATGAGCTTAGCTGGCCATTGGTCTTCCTTGCATCCTCAAGACTTCTAGAACATTTTCCTCACCCTTATCCACATGTCCAAGGCTCCCTTAGCACCCTTAGAGTGGCTGGAAAATATCTCATCACCTAATTCCCAAGGTTTGGTTACCAATTGGTTGGAAACAAAGGGGATAGTTGACTGTTTTGGCTAATCAGATTAGTCCTTCACTCTTGCTTGGTTTTAAACTAATTATTCTTCTAGAAGCTCTTTCTCCACCTAACACATGCTCTCATACATGTATCTAGCAGATAACCATGAGGAGAACCAATCAAATTCGAACATCTAAGGTGAGGTGGTGAAGTGATTCATTTTCGAGCCCCAGTTTGCACTTAAAACAGATCAGTCCCATTCCAGCCCAATTAATCCATTGATACACTTCGATTCTATAAAACCTTCAGTAATAAAAGTTATAGATCTATGTCTTAGGGTTCTATAGAAACTGGAATCACTTCATTTGGAGTTCATATGACCAAGTTATGATTTTTCTAATAAAACTCGACAGATAAACCCGAGAACACCAATCCGGGTACACCAAGTGTTGGATAGATGGTTCCTCTTATTTCACACGAAATTCACTAAATAAAATCTCCTCATTTTCCATATCTCTACACACTTGTCCAGATCTTAGGATAATTGAGAAAATAATCCAATGGCTTAATCTTATCCAATGTTCTTAGTCAACTTCAAGTCAATACTTATCTATCTTCAATTCAGACCTGATACTTCAATCTCCATTTCTTATTTGATTAAGTCCATATTTCTTAAACCTCAAAACATAAAAGTTGTAGATATTCCTCTTAGCTTTCCATAGCCTCTTGAATCACTCAAATCCGACATCAAATGAGCAAGTTATGACTATTATACTAAAAGACGTCTGTATGTTCCTGTATTTCGCTCGAGCCAGACATCAAGCGAGAGTTGAGCGAGATCTCGGGTCTAGGCACTTTTTCACCTTAACACAAGTCACATTTATACCCAACCTTATTCCCAACCTTTCAATATAAGAATCCTATACATATATTCCAAAATTCCTAAAAATGGTTTCGGAGAAACATAATCATCCCATATATGAAAATTAAGCGGATGTCTAAAAATCCGGGTTATCACACATTCTATTTCCAAACCCATGATCTTATGTAATTAAGAAAATTTCCACCATTTCTACGATAGTCATATTTCGAGTACCAACTAAGTTATATTTTTCATTCAACTCTTTGCATAATGTAAGAAATACATGTTTTTCCATCCTAAATTGTTGATGACATCTAACATGATGACCATTTAGAATCTCCATAACAAACTTATGACCTATATGTGGAGAGGTTCTACAAGGTTCCTTGGTGATATATGTTGTGTAATATTTAGAAACCATCATTAATTCTAATGCAATCACAAAGTCAATATCATTCTCTATTTCTTCTTCTTCACCATCGCTTGTATAATCTTCAGTGTCATGACTATTATTCTCCATCTCTGTATAAAGATAAAAATATGAAAAAATAAATAATAAAGATGTAATGCTTAAGAATGAACATCATTAACAAAAAAATATTGTCAAAATTCAACTAAAGAATATAATAAATAAAATTAAGTGTTAACAACCTTTAAAATAGTTCATTACAAAACATAACAAGAAAAATAATAATGAATCCTTAAAATGACATCATGATAATTAATAATTACTTGATTTATTTTTTATTCGTTTAATCAAATCAATCTGAAATGTTGGATCCTTTAGAACAATAAACATTTCTCTATGTGATTTTGAGAGGAGGACCTCACTTGCATCCCTAAGAATCTCATAGTCATTTTCTATCTCAGCTAACTCTCGTATAACAGTCATAACCTCTTCAATGCTACAACCAGGTTTATCGGAGGATGACATTGTAACCCGTTATTCAAGTACATCACAAAGACGTGTGAAATGTTGATCAAATATTTGAACTCATTTTTTTCTTTTCTAATCTTGGACTGCAGACCTAACTCGTTTATTTTATTTCGTCTGAGTGTCTAAATTAGTCGGAATATCACTAAGTTCGTCATCTGAGTCATCAATTTCCTCTACATTTAACAATATATCGTTATACTGATCACATCTTATTGCATCTTCAAAATCCAATCCAGAGGATGGTGCCCAAGCTCCCTCACCAGTTGCAATTATACCCCTAAACATTATATCTAATTTAGAAACATGAGCCAAACCTACATTTCGAAACTTAGTCGCTTCTGGAATTTCCTGTATGTGCAATATAATCATTAAAAATAAATATTAATTGATTATATAAAAGCAAATAAATAGGTAAAAATATAGTACCTGTAACTTTTTTGTCCACCATTCATCTGTAGCATCAATTGTCTTCTTCACCGGATCCCATCCAAGGCCAGTTTCCTTTCCAACCAATTTCATCCAGATGTTCCAATCTTTTTTTAAACTATCCCACTTGTTCTTAAGTTGTTTATAACAAAACTCTTTTCCAGTTTTTTCGCTAAACTTATTAACCACATTTTTCCACCCTACCTTATTAAAATGGGTTCCTGGACGGTTATCAGTATAAATCTCACTAACGTATATGTTTACATAATCCTCTAATATTTTTTCTATCCAAATTAATCTTATTGTCTGACTATCTTGCATTTGTGTAGCAACATCATTATTTTGATTTCTGTTAGACATATTTGATATATGCTAAAAAATATAAAAAGCAGTAAGTTTATAGATTTCATGCAAGATAGACTTTAATTTTTACATAATCATAATAAAAAATAAAATCAAACATAATTGACAAGAAAAATCTAAGATTTATTCAAATAAACTATTTATTCAAATATAAGATTCTAGCTCTTATTTGGGGTTAAAATAGGCTCTTATTTCACTTTTTTTTTTCCCTAGCCCACAGATTGCGCTGTCAAGATTAGTTTTTACAATTAATTGTTTCTATTTTTCCATGCTTAATTATTGTTTCAATGCATCAACATCAATGACTACCTTCGATATTTAATATATTGTTTTGCCACATGGAAATTGACCTATAATACATCTTCAAAATATTATTAAAAGACATGTCGACAATAAACATGACCATATATTCACGATATATCATCAGAAACTAGATCACCTTATGACATTGTGATTATAATCACAATATAGAGTAATTTAATTTACACTATTATATATTAGTCAATATTTAATGTTTATTTATAAATATAATCTCAACTCTAATGAAAAAAATATATTGATTAATAAAATAAAACTTACAAACCAAATAAAAATGATAAATAAATTATAAAATACGAAATAATTGACAACATACTTGAATTGTAGAGTACCGGATAGAAGATTAGAATTTAATTAGCTCAAATATGAATAAAATCAATTGTAAGTGATGTATAAATAGAATATGAGGAAAGAAAGAGTTTTAATAGGATAAAAAAAATAAGCACTAATCAAATAATTTTAGATATTTATAAAGAGATTTTTCAAATAACTTGTTGAAGTGATTGAAAAAAAGATTTTTTTAGTTGATATGAAATCTAAGAAGTTATTGACTAAAGCTTCTTAAATAGTCAATAATTAATTTTAAAACAAAATCTATTTGTCAGATAAGTAGTAATAGAGGACGATTTTAAACTTTTTTTTATTTGGATTGAATTTTTTATTTTCTTATCATTTTATTTTTATTATTTTTTTAATATTCTTAATTATTAAGAAAAAATAAAAAAATATAATCTTATTAATATTCACATCTTTAATTATTAAATAAAATTAAAAGTTAAAAAAATTAAATATAAAAAAAATTGTAAATAAATTATAAAAATAATGATAATTCATAATTATATCATTTCTATTGTTAGATAAATCAACCATCACACATTTCTCAAAATTATTTGAAAAAGGTTGTAAATAAATTATAAAAATAATGATAACTATATCATTTACCAACAGTAACACGTTTCTATTGTTAAATGGCAATCCTCCTGCAATCAATCCAGCGAGAAAAAAAAATCTAATATCTCAATTAAATTCAAATAATTAACAATTCTGTTATGAAGGTTATTTCGTATATTTAACTGTGCATTAAAATAGGAATCATCTTGTTAAAAGTGCTTCTGATAAAAAGCATTAAAATATAACTTTGGTTAAAACGCAGATTTGAGTTTTTCTAACCACCTAAAATACTTTTAATAAAATTACCCAAACATGTTAATTTTTAAAAAAAAGTACTTTTAACAATTTAAAAGTATTTTTTAAATTTTGAAACGCAATCTCAAACAAGCTCTAAATCGGTTTACAACAATTACAAAATATTGATCTGGGTTACACAGTAGTATTTTCTTAACAAGTTGTTGCCTATTTTTTGAAGTTAACAAACTACTTGATTCTCAAATAAATTTAATAAAACAAATTTATAAATTGATAAGACTTCGTTGCCATACATTGGATCATAAGTTTTTGTATTTTTAATATCACGTATATCTAACCTATTGTATTTAGTTATATTTTGTTTATGAGAAATGCTTATATTGAAAATGTCTCAAAATTTTTTCCAAATAATAGAAAAAATATTTTATTTAATAATTAAGAAAATATTTTTTTAATGATGATGTGAATTTAAAAAAAACATTTAAGAGTATGAAAAAAATGAATAAAAATAAATCAGAAAAAATAAGAAAAAGATTTTTTGAAAGATGTCGAGGGTGTAGCACAACTCTTTGTTTATTAATGAAATTTAGGCCCTGTTTGAATTTGGAGATGAGATGAGTTTAATTTATTTTTTAATATTATTATTATTTTAAGATTTAAAAAATGTGTATTAAAATTTAAAAAATGTGTATAAGAATTTGTGTTTTGTATAAAAAATTATAAAAATATAATAATAAAATTGAGATGAATTGAAATAAATTTTGAATACAAACAAAATCTTATTTAGAAGCTCAACACTTTTCTTATTGACTTAGAAAAAAATAAAAAAGAAAAAAGAAAAACCAACGGAGAAGCGCAGATTGGGTAAAGCAAATTGCAAAATAAAAGGTGGACCTACGAAAATCCCTATGATACCAATGGCACGATTACAGAGTTGATGCGTCTAAAATTTTGTCTCCTCCCATGCACGTACTCTGTGATGGCTGCTGCAATTCCGGTCTGTCACTTCACTACTCCTGCTACTACCTTACCGAACCACCCAATACTGAAGAATGCCTATCTTAAACCTCCTCTCCAACTCCCGAGATTCTCCCAGAAACCCATTATAGCCCCTTCTCTCAAACAGGTTTCCAAGCAAACAAGCCTTAAAGAAGCTTTTCAAACGCTAACCCGCTTGTTCTCTGATCAGAATTCAATTCCTTTTTGTCTAGAAGAGGTTTATTCATCCGTGCTTCAGCTCTGTGCAAGCAAGAAAGCTGTGTCACATGGTCAACAAGTTCATGCACATATGATAAAATCTTCCTCCGGGTATGGCTCGGTGTTTTTGAGTACTAGGCTTGTGTTCATGTATGGGAAATGTGGCTCTCTTTCTTGCGCGGAGAAGATGTTTGATAAAATGTCTCACAGATCCATTTTCACGTGGAATGCTATGATTGGTGCCTATGTTTCAAATGGAGATCCTTCTGGAGCGCTTAATTTATATAGACAAATGAGGACTTCAGGAGCTCCTCTTGATTCTTGCACATTTCCTTGTGTGCTCAAAGCTTGCGGCTCGCTTCATGATCTCCGTTGTGGGGCAGAAGTTCATGGTCTAGCTATTAGATGCGGATATGATTCTATTGTATATGTTGTCAATTCGCTGGTTTCTATGTATGCGAAGTGCAGTGATCTTGACAGGGCAAGGCAGTTATTTGATGGTATGACTGACAATGATATTGTTTCATGGAATTCTATAATTTCGGCACATGCGGCAAATGGACAGTCTGTAGAGGCATTAGGACTTTTCAGAGATATGCAGAAGGTGGGTCTTGCCATGAACACGTACACTTTCGTTGCTGTTCTTCAAGCCTGTGAGGGTTCGTTGTTTCTGAAACTTGGTATGGAAATCCATGCTGCTATTTTGAAAGCCAGTGATCATGTTGATATTTATTTAGCTAATGCTTTGATAAGTATGTATGCAAGATGCAGTGAAATGAATGAAGCTGCAATAATATTTTATGAAATGGATGAAAAAGATTATATATCATGGAACACGTTGCTTTCTGGTTTCGTACAAAATGGTCTATATGAAAAAGCACTAGAGTTCTTCTATGATATGCAGGATGCTGGTATAAAACCTGATCAGGTTTCATTATTGAATGTTACTGCAGCTTCTGGTCGATTGAGGAATTTAATGAATGGAATGGAACTTCATGCTTATGCAATAAAAAGTGGGTTTGATTCTGGTTTGCAGTTTGGGAATACACTACTAGATATGTATGGAAAATGTGGCAATGTGAAGTACATGGGTCGTGCTTTTGATATGATGCTTGCTAAAGACTCTATTTCTTGGACAACATTAATTTCTGGGTATGCTCAGTGCAAATCGCACTGTGGGGCCTTAGAATTGTTCTCAAAAGCGCAGATGGAAGGGGTTGGTGTTGATGTGATGATGATAGCAAGTATCCTGCTGGCTTGTGCTGGGCTAAAGAACGTTTCCTTTGTGAAAGAAGTCCATGGTTATGTTTTGAGGAGAGGCTTATCTGATCTTGAACTACATAATTCAATTGTTGCTGTCTATGGCGAGTGTGAGAACATAAATTATGCGAGTCGAATGTTTGAATCCATCAAATTAAAAGATATTGTGTCTTGGACAAGCATGATTACTTGCTATCTCCATAATGGGCATGCAAATAAGGCTCTTGAACTTGTCTACTTAATGAAAGCTTCTAATGTCGAACCTGATTTTATAGCTCTAGTGAGCATACTCTCAGGGGCTGCTATTTTATCTGCCTTGAAGAAAGGAAAAGAAACTCATGGGTTTATAATTAGAAATGGCTTTGTCTTAGATGGATCTCTTGCGAATGCTCTTGTTGATATGTATGCTCGCTGTGGAGCTCTGGAGACCTCCCATAAGGTGTTCAATTCTATAAGACACAAAAGTTTAGCTCTTTGGACATGTATGATTAATGCAAACGGAATGCATGGCTGTGGAAAGGCCGCAATTGATATATTTCATAGAATGAGGGATGAAAATGTTGTTCCTGACCATATTACCTTTCTGGTGCTTCTTTATGCATGCAGTCATTCAGGATTGATTGATGAAGGTAAAAAACTTCTAGAAGTTATGCAATCTGAATATCTTTTGGAGCCATGGCCTGAACACTATGCCTGTCTGGTCGATCTTTTGGGGCGTGCCAATTGTTTAGAAGAGGCGCTCCAATTTGTGGAATCTATGCAGACTGAACCTTCAGCTGAACTTTGGTGTGCTCTCCTCGGGGCTTGCCAGGTTCACTCAAATAAAGAATTAGGACAAATTGCAGCGAAAAAGCTCTTGGAGTTGGGTCCAGAAAACCCAGGAAATTATGTGCTGGTTTCAAATGTCTTTGCTGCAAGTCAAAAATGGAAGGATGTTGAACAAGTAAGAATCAGAATGAAGGAAAGTGGGATGAAGAAAAATCCTGGTTGTAGTTGGGTTGAGGTTGGTAATCAGGTCCATACATTCGTAGCAAGGGACAAATCTCATCCACATTTTGAAGACATTTATCATAAACTATCTCAAATTACGGAGACTTTGAAGAGGGAAGGAGATTATGTGCCTCAAACCAAATATGTTTTGCACAATGTAGAGGAAGAACAGAAAGTTCAGATGCTTTATGGGCATAGTGAACGACTGGCCATTGCTTATGGACTGCTTGGAACACCTGATGGGACCCCCATCCGGGTCACAAAGAATCTTCGGGTTTGTGGGGATTGCCACACTTTCTGTAAGTTAGTCTCAAAATTATTTGGAAGGCAACTTGTTGTAAGGGATGCCAACAGATTCCATCATTTTAATAAAGGGGTTTGTTCTTGTGGTGACTACTGGTGATATTACAAACATCGTATCACCATCAGTTAAATTAGACAATCTTTTGGTCCATTTTTGCTACTGATGGTCATTCGTATCACACTGCAATTGGATGAGGTATGGTTCCAAACGTTAGCTGCTTGAAGAATGCAAGTCCCCCCATCTGGTGTCTCATTTAACGAAACGCATGGGAGTTCAGATTAGCAACTGATGTGACATACTGGCTGACAAAGCAACGTCAGCAAGATCATTGTTGCATTCAGCACAAGAATTGACTTACATCCTGCACCTTTAATGCAGGGCGTAATTGGAGTTTCCAATTCATGGTCTAGAGTTCCTGAGATGGCTACAGAGTGCTTTTTGAGGTTGATTTTCATTTCCCATCCTTAGATGGCACCAAGACAATGGTTCAAGAGAGAGAGAAAATCCGTTCTCAGAATAGAGTTAAAAGAGGAAAAGAATATGCTTGAAGCTGGGCTCTCTTCAGAGAGCCCCTAGAAGTGTCAACTTTCTAGAGTACATGGGCAAGTAGGATTATCTCTAGCAACGTTTCGGGAACACTTTCTATCGACATTCTTCTATCCTTGATGTATGATATATAGTGATAAAGATTCAGCTGACAATCCTGCTCCACTATATTTACATAATTATCCAGGTAAAAGTGATAAAAAGTCATTGATGCGGCCAAATGAAACTTTACTTGTTCTAACTATCAATAGTTAATATCATTATTGACTCGTAATTGTTGTTTCCATGAAAGGGCTCTTCTCTAAAGTTCATTAGTAAGTGCAAATCATGAATATTTCTATGATTTATTCTTCCCACATGCAGTGATTTTGAATGGTAATTCCAGACCTTGCGTTCTTTTGGTATTCAGATGTCTAGATGATGTCAGATTCACAAGAAATCCAATGATCTGACCTTCTGTACTAAGTAGTGAGCATAAGGGACGACAATATAATGGCTTATCAGTTCTGCAGCTTCTGCTAGACAATTCAAGTGCCTCTAAATCGGAACTAATGGTGACGATAGACGGTGAACATTTTGATTTCTTCCTAGAAACTTGCTCTGGAGCTCTATTTGATCTGTTTGTCTCCCCCACCCCCCACCCTCCAACCCCCAAAACATTCTGCGTGCAGTTTGTCTCCAGCTTTTGATTCTGATATTATTGTACTCGGGAGCTTGTCTCCTTGATTTTTTCTTTCTTTGGACATTATAGTGCCAAAAAGGAAGGTTGTTGGGTAATTTGAATAGGTGAACATTTGTGAGGTTTGTTGTGTATTTATTGTAACGCCCCGGTCCCGAAGGTCCAGAGAGTTAGGTTATTTTTCTCAAATCATCTCAAATAACACCAATTCATATATTCCAAATTCTCCAATAACCAACTGATATAAAAAGGGCATTCCATAATTGATTAACAAATATTTATGAAACTCTCTCCAAGAAAACTAAACATAAACCTTAATAAAATCAAATGACTTCAATTACTTGCAAACAAACCAAAACTTGACATACTAAAATAATCAACAAAGATAAATTTTTTTACTAAGACTCATGAAAACTTGTATCCACGAGTACTTATTCTCCTATGATCACCAAGCCTCTCTAGTAATGGCTACCCTTGCTGATATTGCACTGAACCATCTCAACTATCTGAAAAATGTTATTAGAGGAGGGGGTGAGTTATCCACAACTCAGTAAGCAAAGAACATATACTAGTGTGCAAACATGAGCATTTACCAAAATTCAAAATGCAGAACGAAATATTTTTTACTTTTTAGAAAAATGCAGAAGCAAGTTACATTATTAAAAATCAGAGCGAAAGTTTAATATAAACAGAAACAGAAAATCTTTTTGGCATAGCATAACTGAAACGTCTTATCAGAACAGAAATATCATGTTTAACCCCCGTGGTAGGGTTGTGCAAACCTCGGTGGCTAACCGAGCAGAAACAGAATGTGAATCTTCCCCTTATTATTCTCGGAAGCCCCGAATGTGCACACAGGAAAGATCACGCAGAAAATTACTTTGCAACTAAAGTGGGTGCACCGGAAACAGAATAGTTGGTACCAACCCAGGACTAAACAAAGCGAAACAAAACCAGAATATCATGTCAGAGGTTTCAGAAATCATATCATATCATACTCGAGTACAGAATTTTTCCAAAACAAGAACATAATCAGATCATAAATATCATTTATACAGAAACTTTCATATTCGCTCTTTTTCAATTCGAAAAATAGAATGCAACAAAATAGCTCATGTCTACACTAGTTTATGCCAGAAAATATTTTATTCTTATACGATTTCTTATGCATATGCGAAACAAATCCGATGTGATTTCAAAATTTCTTTTCGTAACTAAAACATGCATATTTTCCAAGATAAATCTCAGTTCATATTTTTAATGTAAAGTCTAGTATAGGAACCCCGCTTACCTGAATTTCTTAACTTCTGAATTATCCTCAAATAAGCTGAACAAAATCAATCTTCACCTATAAAATTGACACTTACTCCCATAAATAAATAATTGATCAAAATTTCGATACTAAAAATCCTATTCTAATTCCTCAAAACTCAAAATCCTAAAAATCTTAATGTACGAATATTTCATCAAGAATCTTGATGATCATTGAGAAAACTTAATCGGGTAACAACCCAAATGCCTGTATAATTAAGAAAATCAAAGCTTTAACTATCTTTGAAAAACAGCATCCTATGCTAACATAACGAGAGCTAAGAAACCAAAAATAATATAAAATCTTTCTATTACAATAAAATTATCTAAAATCCGCTGAGGCCTGAGAATTAAAAATAAGAGACCACTTGTAATTTACAACTCAAAGGTTTCACAACTAAAACCTTTCGGATGCAGCAAAAATATTAATAGATAAAACAGAAGAAAAGAAAATTTTTAAATCAAACTCCCGACACTTTAAGCAAAGTCTAACGTGAAAAAAAAAACAGAAACCATGAAGCAAAGCTTGATAATAACAACGGCAGCAGTGGTGTCCGAACTCACCGAAAGGAGTCACGCACAGCGCTGGCATCAGCGAGTAACAGCTGGAAACGAGAAGGGAAGGATGGGCTTGAGGTGACAAGGTCGGCGTTTTCTGAGGTCTTCCTAAAGGACGTCGATAATTCCACCTTGCCATGGTTGGTGGCGCCGAGCTGGACAAAGCAAGCGGCGATAGGGGTGCTCTGTTTTAGGGAACGAAAACAGGGGACAAATGGGGAGGCTAAGAGTGGGGCACGGTTGGGGCAATGCCTAGAGTGCACGACGGGATTTTGTGCGTGAAGAAGGGGCTGCTATGGGTTGCACTGAGCAGTGCAGGGAGGATGTTAATGGTGGCTACGCAAAGTTGTGTTTCCGTGATGAAGATAGCGCAAAGGAGTTGTTCCCGCATGAGGTTAGCGGCGGCACAAGGTTTTTCCTATGCGTGAGGGGTAACTGCAACTATAGATATATATATATATATATACACATATATGTGTGCGTGAGAACCCTAAAGGAACATATACACAGAGTGCTCGACCAGTGAACTCCGAGAAATCTGGAGTTGATGCCGTGAACCTAGGTGATACGGGAGAGTGGGCTGGTGCTGAGATGTAAAGAAGAAAAAAAAAGAAATTAATAATAATAAATAAATTTTAAAAGCAAAAAGGTTTCGAAAATTGGGTGTTGCATTTATGTATATTGTATGAACATGTGGTCATGATGTAAGAACACAAAGCAAATACTACTGAAGTTGTGCAGTGTTGAGGTGTTCTTTTTCTTGTCATACATCTTGTGTATGGCACCAATTTTTTTTTGTCTGCGTTGATTATTATTATTTTTTTCTTTTGAACGTAATTATTTGTCGCTCATATGTTTGCTTTTGTTTATTATGATTATTTACGGCGAATGGACTTCACTATAATTATTTGTCTACAAATATATACTTATTTATAGTGAAAAGTTTTGCTGAAATGAGTTAAGATGAAATAAATTGAGTTGTAAATAATAGTGTTTTCTGAGTCCCATGGAGATGAGTTCAACTTTTTTAGATTGAGATAAGTTTAACTTTTTAGTTTAAAATGTATGATGTAACTTAAGATGAGTCCAACTTTTTTAATAAAAATTAAAATCTTAGTGGA
This sequence comes from Platycarya longipes, assembly GCA_036559045.1. Taxonomy (NCBI): domain Eukaryota; kingdom Viridiplantae; phylum Streptophyta; class Magnoliopsida; order Fagales; family Juglandaceae; genus Platycarya; species Platycarya longipes. Next base: position 11,674,277 of record CM071796.1, on the reverse strand, counting down.
TTTATAAATGATGGGTTTGATATGAGTAGAGATGAGTTGAGTTCACCTTTCAAACATAATTGTAATTTTACATGTTTTTCCAACAAGCTATGAATGAATACTTTTTTTTGAGTAATGACATGGTTACCTCTTATATATTAAAAATGATAATATGTGAAACGACTTGTGAATTTGACATGAACATAATACGAGATTAATAAATTTGGGTTTGATATAAATGGATTCAGATAAAAACGGATTGACCCACTAAATGGGTCAAACTCCAAATAAGAAGGAGAAACCTCTAAAGGAAGTAGATTCAAAAGTGTTGAGATATAAGTGCTTTTAGAATTTTGCAAGGCATCCATCAAAATCCAAGAGGAAGCGAGACACGCAATGGTAGCTTATTGGACAAACCTCCTGAATGGATTTATAAAATTAAATAGGATGCTTCTATTAACATAAACAAGGATAAAAAATTGGCATTGGGGTTGCATAGGATTTTTGTTAAGTATATGTGTAATTAAGTTGATCTTATAAGGCTATTTTAGTAATATCATTTTAAAGTGGTATGTAATCTAATGGTCTATGAAGAGACCACGTGTCTTCATCTGGGCAATTAGGGTTATTTGCTTCTGTCGATAATATATAAGTCACTTTATTTCTTTCCAAAAGAGAAAGATATGAAAAAGAGATACGAGTAGCAGAGCTGTTAGGGTTTGAGAGCTACGTTACTATTTTGAGACTAAGAGCACAAATCGATGTATGAGTGTGAGAGAAGCTTGTATGTGAGAAAGCTAAAGCTGATGAAGCTTGGATCTATACCATTGTACTCATTGGATTGATCAATAAGAAGACTCCTAAGCCAATTCCCACCGTGGACGTAGATCCAATGGGGATCGAACCACGTAAAATCTTGTATTCTATTTTCTTTTGATTTTTTGTTAGTTTCTTGTATGTTGTTTTTGATTCGCTATTTTCTTTACATTGATCTTGGCCAAAGTTTGTTCTGAGTAAACTTAGGGTTTTCAAAATTAACAAGTGGTATCAAGAGCAAGGTCAAGATGGGGTCAACCAAGTTCGATGTGGAGAAGTTTACAGGCAAGAATGACTTCGCCCTGTAGAGAATCAAAATGAAGGCTCTTCTGGTTCAAAATGGACTTCAAGATGCGCTTCATGGAGAAAAGAAACCTACCGCTGTTTCGCCTGAGGGAAAAGCTAGCTCCTCCATGGTTGAGAAGGTAAAACCCGAAATTTTACAAAAGACACATAGTGCCATAATTTCATCTTTGGGTGACAAGGTTTTTAGGGAGGTAGCCAGTGAGGAGATGGCGACATGGATTTGATTAAAATTAGAATCATTGTTTATGACCAAATCCCTTACAAACCGTCTCCATAAAAAGACCAAGTTATACACCTTCAAGATGAGTCCAGGGGTGTCTTTGAAAGATCACCTCGATGTTTTTAATAAAATCATCCTAGATCTTGCAAACATTGATATAACTATTGAGGATGAGGATCAAGCCATCATTTTATTAAGTTCTTTAGATAATACCTATGCTAATCTCAAGGAGACTATCATGTATGGTCGAGAGAGTTTGACTTTGGATTAAGTCCAGTCTATATTACATTCTAGAGAATTACAACAAAAGTCTGAGACAAAACCTGAGGGTGGTGAGGGTCTGATTGCTTGGGGAAAATCTGAAAGACCTAAAAACAAAGGAAAGAAAAACAAGAATAAAACAAAAACTAAGGGGAAACAGTTAAAATGTTTTAACTGTCATAAAGAAGGACACTTCAAAATGGATTGTCTTGAAAGAAAATCAAATGGTGGGAATAAGTCAAAACCTGAAGGGAATGCCTCAGTTGTTATTGACAGCTATGAGAGTGCTGATGTCTTATGTGTCTCTGAAACAGAGTCTAGGAAACAATGGATCCTAGACTCTGGATGTTCCTTCCATATGTGCCCTTTTAAATCTTGGTTTGAAACTTTTAAGGATTTAGATGGGGGCCTTGTAATGTTAGAAAACAATAAGTCTTGCAAAGTTCTTAGTATTGGTACAATAAGATTGAAATTGCATGATGGTATGGAAAAAACTCTTAATGATGTAAGATACATATCCGAACTAAAAAGAAATTTAATTTCTCTTGGTATGCTTGATAAGTCTGGTTGTATGTTTAAAGCTGAGGCAGGAACTTTGAGTGTAATGAAGGGGTCCATAATAGTAATGAAAAGGTTTATAAAGAATGGTTTGTACACCCTTGAAGGTAAAACTGTTATTGGACAGGCTTCTGTTGTACAAAAACTTGAGAGTAGCAAGTTTGTGCTTTGGCACAGAAGATTAGCTCATGTTAGTATGAAAGGCTTACAAGAACTCCAAAAACAGGGGGTTCTTGGAGAGACTAACCTAGAGGAATTACCTTTTTGTGAAGACTGCATATTGGGAAAATCCACTAGGGCCAGTTTTAGGGCCAATACTCATAACACTAAACAATGTCTTGATTATGTGCATTCTGATTTGTGGGGACCTACAAGGGTCAGCTCCCATGGTGGGGGAAACTATTTTTTATCTATTATTGATGATTTTTCAAGAAAGGTCTGGGTGTACATTATCAAGCACAAAAGTGACACCTTTGAAAAATTTAAAGAATGGAAAACGTTAATTGAAAATCATGTTGGAAGAAAGGTTAAGAAACTGAGGACTGATAATGGGCTGGAATATCTATCAAATGAATTTAATAATTTTTGTCGAAAAGAAGGGATAGCTAGGCAAAAGACAGTTAGAGAAATCTCACAGCAGAATGGTCTCGCTGAGAGGGTGAATAGGACAATCCTTGAAAGAGTTAGGTGTATGCTGTCTAATGCTAAGTTACCAAAAACCTTCTGAGCTGAGGCAATTAACACTGCTGTTTATCTTATAACTAGAAGCCCATTTTCTGCCATTAACCTGAAAATGCCTCAAGAATTATGGTCTGCTAAAACCTCAAATTATAGTAATCTGAAGATATTTGGATGTACAGCTTATGCACACATTAAAATTGAAAAATTAGAACCTAGGACAGTTAAATGTATTTTTATAGGATACCCTGAAAGAACCAAAGGGAATAAGCTATGGGTTCTAGAACCAAGAAAACAAAAGTGCATAATTAGTAGGGATGTGACTTTTAATGAGTCACAGATGGTAATGACATCACTAGACAATGAATGTCCAGGAAACAAATTTGCTCTTGACAGAGTACAGATTGAGGTGGAGCCATCACTTGAGTCCATTGATGAAATAGATTAAACCTATGAGGATATCTCAAAAACCAATTTGGAACAAGTTGGACAGACTAGTCCCAGGTCTTATAACCTTGTAAGGGATAGGCCTAAAAGGGCTATTAAACTCCCACTTAGATATATACAAGCTGACCTCACTGCTTTTGTATTCTCTGTTGCCTAAGAAATAAAAGAGTCAGAACCAAGGTCTTACAAAGAGGCAATGAGAAGTCAAGATTCTCATAAATGGCTTCTTGCTATGCAAGAAGAAATGGAATCTCTTAATAAAAATAAAACTGGGATTGGGTTATTAAACCTAAAAATGTCAAACTTATAGGTTCTAAATGGATTTATAAGAAAAATGAGGGAATTCTGGGGGTAGAAGAACCTAGGTACAAGGCTAGGTTAGTAGCTAAGGGCTTCACACAAAGGGAAGGGGTTGACTTTAATGAAATTTTCTCTGCTGTTGTGAAGCATAGCTCAATAAGACTCATTCTAGCTTATACTGCTTATCATACCATTCTTTCTTGCATGGTGAGTTGGAAGAAACTTTGTATATGCAACCACCTGAAGGATTCTATAATAAAATTGATGAGAATCATGTATGTTTATTAAAAAAATCCTTGTATGGTTTAAGGCAATCACCACGGCAATGGTATAAAAGATTTGACACTCATATGACACAAAATGTCTTTAAAAAAAGAAACTTTGATAGCTGTGTGTACTTTAAGGATTTTGAAGGCTACATTGTTTATCTTTTGCTGTATGTTGATGATATGGTTATTGCTTACAAAAATAAATTGTTAATTGAGCTTGTTAAAGAAATCCTTAAGTCAAAATTTGAAATGAAATACCTTGGACTTGCCAAGAAAATATTAGGTATGGAGATAATTAGAAATAGGAATGAAAAACTACTTCTATTGTCTCAAAGAACATACCTGTTAAAGATCTTGAAAAGATTTGGAATGGAGTCTGTTAAAACTGTGTATACTCCATTAGAACAACACTGTAAGTTGTCCATCACTCACGCCCCTCAAACTAATGAAGATAAAGAGTTTATGATGAAAATACCATATTCAAACATGGTAGGTAGTCTTATGTATACCATGGTCTACTCCAGACCAGATTTGGCATATGTTGTCAGTAGATTTATGGCAAATCCTGAAAAACAACATTGGCATGCTTTGAAATGGGTTTTTCAATATCTCTTAAGTTCTTCATGTTTAGGTTTAAGTTTTGGAAAAAATGTTGAAAAGGGAAAAGAAATCTGTGGCTATGTGGATTTTGATTTTGCTGGTAATATGAATACCAGGAAATCATTAACTGGTTATATTTTTACTGCATATGGTGGAGCTATAAGTTGGAGATCTAATTTACAATCAGTTGTAGCCTTGTCTACAACTGAGGCTGAATATATGGCCTTAACAGAGGCCATAAAAGAGGCAATTTGGTTAAAAGGGATCTCCAATGAATTAGGAATTTTTGATGGTAATATTACAATTCATTGTGATAATCAAAGTTGCATTCATCTAGCTAAAAACCAAGTTTTTCATGAAAGATCAAAACACATAAACATCAGACTGCATTTTGTAAGGGATATAATAGCTGGTGGTGAAGTCAAGGTGGTGAAAATACCAACCGAAGACAATCCATCTGATATGCTAACCAAGTCCTTACCCAAGCAGAAGTTCATATACTGCATGGACCTTATCAACATGACAAGAAGCTGGAACAAGATTTAGAAGTAGGAACTGTCTTAGGGAGGAAGCTACTGGCCTAAGGGGGAAGCTACCTGTTTAAGGAGGATGCTACTTGGCTTAGGAAGGAAGCTGCAAGGAAGATCAAATTAATCACAAGGTGGAGATTGTTAAGTATATGTGTAATTAAGCTGATCTTACATGGTTATTTTAATAATATTATTTTAAAGTGGTATGTAATCTAATGGTCTATGAAGAGACCACGTGCCTTCATCTAGGCAATTAGGGTTATTTGCTTCTGTCGATAATATATAAGTCACTTTATTTCTTTCCAAAATAGAAAGAGATGAGAAAGAGATACGAGTGGCAGAGTTGTTAGGGTTTGAGAGCTACGTTACTATTTTGAGACTAAGAGCACAAATCGATGTATGAGTGTGAGAGAAGCTTGTATGTGAGAAAGATAAAGCTGATGAAACTTGGATCTACATCATTGTACTCATTAGATTGATCAATAAGACGACTCCTAAGCCAGTTCCCACCGTAGATGTAGATCCAATAGGGATCGAACCACGTAAAATCTTGTGTTATGTTTTCTTTTGATTTTTTGCTAGTTTCTTGTATGTTGTTTTTGATTCGCTATTTTCTTTACATTGATTTTGGCCAAAGTTTGTTCTGAGTAAACTTAGGGTTTACAAAATTAACAATTTTAAACAACAAGTCATAGAAACACCCTAAGTGCAACTCAGGCTTTTAAAGGGTCTGATTTGTTTTCATAGATAAGATACGATCAAATGAGATAAAAGTTAAAAAGAGTGCTGCTACAATGCCGCCAACAGTATTGATTGTTCCAGCTTTTTTTTTTTCTATTTTTTATCATTTTAAAATATTTTAAAAAAATATAAAAAAAATATCAATATACTAATAATCACTTCTTTAATCATTAAATTAAAAGTTTTTAAAAAAAAATCAAAATACATGAGGTGTCAAACGAAGTGAGCATAGTAGCATTATTCAAGTTAAATATTAAATAAAATATTGTTATAATATATTTTTTTAATATTAGTTTTGTTTTGGAATTTGAAAAAATTATTTTTGAATTTGAAAAAGTTGAATTGTTTATTTTATTTTGTATGAAAATTTGAGAAAGTAGCAATAATGAAATAATATAAGATTGTTTGTGAAAATAAATCAGGCAAAGCTCACTTAGCAGAAACCTACAAAGTGATCATGGCTTCAAAATTTGTCGAGATCTTGGACCTAAAACAAATTTTGCTTAAAGGTGATACTGTATAGGTGGTGATTCTCTTAAGAAGGATATATACGAGGGATTGGAGCCAATTTGGATTACTCATTAAGGACGCAAAGATAATTCTGAACTCATTTTATAGTTGAATTATGAGACATACCAAACGTGATGCAAAATTCTGCTACGAATATCTAAGCAAATGATGCTTTTAATCATCCTGACGATGTTGTACGGATTGATGATGTTCCTAGTTGTATTCAGTCTATTATTTTGAATGAGTGGATGTAATCACTTTTTTGAGTAATAAACATTCATTTTTTCGAAGGAAAAAAAAAGGCTTGGTTTTTGTTTGTGTATAGTTATCCTTGCTGATGGGACCAAAGGGGGGTTAGCCGTGTGTTGGCACCCATGCGTTAAGGTCAATCCTTTATTTCTGTGTTCTAATATTTTTATTCTTTTGATGTAGTTTTTTTTTTTTAAAGGAAAACTACTTTTATTACTTGAATCGGTTCATACAAGCTTCAAAAGCAATAAAGGGTAAGACCACAGCCGTCCCTTCCTCCATCCACACAGATTCCATAACTATGGATAAAGTTAATTTAGCCATTTCATGAGCCACTTTGTTACCATCCCTTTTAACAAAACCATCCCTTTTAACAAAAGAGAGCTTCCAGTTAGGCTGAGGTAACATGGCTTGCTTGAGGTCTTCAATGAGCTGCTCTAAACAAGAGGAGTCTGGTGTAGGATCTGCAGCTAATAATCATCTTAGCGTCTCCTTCAAACCCAACCTGTTCGAGTCCCAGTTCTACACATAAGGAGATTACTCGAGAGAGAGCATAACCTTCAGCTAGGAAAGCTGAATTAACTGAACCTAGGAGCAACCAACATCAATTGTGGGTCTCACTCTAAGTCTCGGATAACTTTTTCCACAAGCTTGCATCAAAATTCAGTTTAAGCCAAAAGGGGGCTGGAGGATTCCACTAAGTCATTGGAGGGATATTTAGCTCGAGTCTTGCCACCTCTTCTACCTAGGCCATGGCGAATTCTGCTATGTTTGAAACCGCTGCCTTGACAATAACTTTTGGACCATTGAACTTTTTTCTGAAGATAAGATCATTTCTTCTATGCCAAAGCATATAGCAAATTACAACCACTAGGTTTAAATTCGCATTATCAAGTCTCCTGCTGAAATTAGACCATAAATTAGCAAAATCCAAAAAGTTCTTACCCCATTTTGAGACTAGAGTATCTCTCTCCCCCCAAACATTCCTTGCAGCCAAACAATCCTAGAGGCCATGAAGAACAGATTCCCTATCCATATTGTAGACAGCGCAAAGGGGGTTAATTGAGGAATCTCCTTATCTCTTATTGATGTGTGCCGAGGGCCTCTCTTCATTTTTACAAGTTTCTAAAAGAAATGAGGGCATTCTAGGAGTTGTTGTCAACAGGGGGTTTGTAATGCCCCGTTCCCGCAGGGTCGGAGAGTTACTTCCTATCACAGAACCTACGTTTCAACAGAATAATTAAAAACTCAAAATTCTCCAATATTATATAAATTTGGTTCCAAAATCACTTTCCTCAATATCACTAATTCCAAAAATGCTATGTCACAAGAATACAATAATATTTTATTCCTAAACCTTATCAATATTCATATAAATTCTCTATGGTTAATCAACTATTTTGAAGTCATCTCACCTAATGCTTCATAATCCGATCCTTGACTGAAATATCAAAACTCATCTAAAAAATATTTAGAGATAAGTGATGAGTTTAACCACAATTCAGTAAGTAAAGAACATATACCAGATTGCAAATATGAGCATTTTTCAAAGTATAGCATGCAGAGCAAAATATTCTTTAGTTTTAATATGTAGAACAAAACAAATTTTCAAACGTAACAGAGTACTTTGGCATAACAAAACTGAGCATCATCATCATATCAAAACAGAGCATCTTACAGAGCAGAGACCATATTTAACCCCCGTGGTAGGGTTGTGCTAACCCCGGTGGCCAAATCAGGCAGAGACAGAGGTGAGACTTTCCCTTAATCATTCTCGGAGCCCTAAGTGTGCACACTAGAAAGTCCACAATAAACCACTTTGTTTCCAAAATAGGTGCACTCAGAGACAGAGAAGTTGTTACCAATCCAAAAAGAGCAGAGACAGAGTAGAACAGAGCAGAGCAGAGCAGAGATAGATTCAGATACAAACCAGTATACCATGCCAAAGGTTATCACAGCTACATCAAAATATTACAGAGTTCCAAAATATTTTTAGATCAGTCTCACAAAATAAAACAGAGTCAGAGTATCTTTATAAAATCAAATGCATAATTTTCAGATCTACATTATTGCTTTTTTTCTATTATCAAAAACATATGACAAAAACTAAGCTCATGTCTACATAATGCATGACAGAAACATTTTTCTTTATTTTATACAAGCTTCATGAGTAATGCAAATAACTGATTGAGGTTGGTTTTTCACAAGTTCTCATTTCATAACAAAATATGCACAATTTTTCAGAAAGTTAACCTCAATCTACGTCTAGTTTAAAAATCAAGCATATGAACCCCACTTACCTGGACTTATTAGCTTTTCAGAAATTTTTCACATAGTGCTGGACAAATAATAATCGACACCTATAAAATAATTATATAAATTGTAAATTTTCAAATAATCACAAACCTAGAAAATAGAACCTGATACATAAAATCCAATATCTTCTCTTAACCTCTAAAATTTCTAAAAAAAATCCTCAAAACCCCTGATTATCAACTCTCTCCAAAAAATATGTTTTGAATTTACCAAAATCCTCCAAAACCTTAAAATATCATAAATCCTCCAATTTCTAAATTTTCACTTAATGATCAAATAACCCAAGTTTTCCAACCGACACCAAACCTCTTCAGAAATCAGAAATCAAAACACTTAAATACTGAAAAAGTGTTAAAATGAAAACTATTATAGGATATAAAGTAAATTTAGAGCTAAAGTCCAAAAACAAGTTTAGAAACCGAACCCAACATTTCATAAAAACTCCCTCAACATGAAAAGCACTTCGACAAAGCAACAGAACATACTCTTATTATGGAAACTAAGAAAACGTGTGGGGTGATACGGTTGGAGCTTACCAAAGAGGGAGGAAGACCTCGACGGTGACTTGGGTGGAGATGGGAGGCTAAGCTGCTTAGAGAGAGAGAGGGAGATGAGAGAGATTCATGAGACACGAAGGAACGAAGAGGGAACCAGTGACTCACCGATTGGTACGGTTGGGAGCAGTGGTGACTCACTCACTACGGTGGCACCGTCAAGGGCAGTGGCCGTGGTGCGATATGGATAGATGCAGGAGCAAGGCTGCTCTGTTTCGGGTTGTCAAAAATAGGGGATTTTCTAGTTTTGTGTGGACACCACGCATGACAGTGGAATGCGTCTAGTGGTGTGCGTCTGCGATGGGGCAGCTGTGGCTTCGAGTGGTGGGGGAAAATTCAATCGTTGGCAGCGAAAGTGCAGCGCTGGGTCTGCCGTGAATGGAGATGGGCTGAACGTGGGTGGTGGTGAGATCTTGGGAGTACCATGCCGTGAGAGGACATGGGCGTATACTGGAGGTATTGGCAGCGGCATGATGTGTAGCAGTGCATGGCTATTTTGGTGGTGGTTTTTTTTTGCTTGTTGTCGAGGTTGTAGAGAAGTAAAGGAATAGAAGGCTGCGGTTGTTCTTGGTGCATGACAGTGGGAGAAAGAGAGAAGTTTGGGTAGACAATTAGACTTGGCTTTGCTATATTTTTAGGTGCATGAAACAGAGGCTTTTCGATTTTATTCACGGTGGTTGTGACTTGGCAGGTTAGTATGGAGTAGAATGAGGCCGTCTTCTTCCCGCGAGGAATACTGTGACTGGTTGTCCGTGAGGTCTACTTTCATGGTTCTAAGAGCATAAGATGTTGTTACGGTGAAATTCACAAGAGAATCTGATAGAGGTGTTGGGCGTAAAAATAAAGAGGGAGGAAAGAATGAGAGAGAGCAGTTGTTGAAGTAGGAACGTGGGTAAACTATATCGAGAAAGGAAAACTGTTGACGGAAGGAAAAAAAAAAAAAGGATGGAGATGAAACCGTCTGGTGGGTAGAACAGAAAATAAAATAAAGTAATAAATACTGATACGAGGCGAACGGGAGAGAGAGAGAGAGTCTATGGAGAAGTGGAAGAAGTTATCAAATATGTATAAAGTACGGAGATTACTATGCACAGAGAATAGTTGCAATGAAAGAAAGATATTGTGTAGTTATGGGAAAATAGTTATGGGAGAGGTTAGAGAAACTGAAAAGGCATCTTTCTGTTCGGTTTGCTGTTGCGAGATGGAGGCTAATTGTATACTGCATGCTGCGAAACTTACGTGCATGGAGGCCAATGTTTACTGCTGATTCTGCTGGATGGGCGTTAGCCGAGTAGAATGGTGAGGGAAAGAAAGTAACGTGCATGTGCGGTGTAGAGCGCAGAAATAAAAATACTAGAATTTGAATTTTTTTTTCTTCAAAGGATCCACTATGATGCACGAGACTAACATATACATATATATAACAAAATAATAATAATAATAATAATAATTTACAAATAAAACAAACACAAGTTTAGCAGTGGGCTCGGGTATTACAGGGTTTAAAAATAAATTACTTATTATTTATCGACGATTAAGTTATCTTTTATAAGGCAAATATTGATGAATAGGCTAGTCATGAATGTTTTGCATTTTTATGAAATTGCATCTGGTCAAACCTTCAATAAATAGAAAACGTTTATATTTTTTAACTCCAATATTGGAATTGAGGCAAAAAAACATATCATTCAAAATGATACAGGGGTCTCATGTGACACCTATAACAAATATTCGGGCCTTCCTACGGTTGTAGAAAGGTCAAAATATAACGCATTTCGGAGCCTCAAGGAGAAAATATGGAAGAGGATATATAGTTGGAAGACTGACTTTCTCTCGGTCGCAAGGAAAAAGATCCTCATCAAAAGTATCCTCATTTTTGGAAAAGGGATTCGGTTTCCGTTGGGGACATATTGGGGTGGGTGTCCGTATGGGCCCACTTAGAGGCTAGGAGCCCATGTATCTCAGAAACCATGGGCCCATGTAAATCTGACCCCTCATTGATCTGGAATTCAGCACTGGACCCACGCAAGTCCAGCCCCTCGGCCCAAAGCCCACACTTATCCTTCTCTTGACTTGTATCTCCTGCCATCGAGGACTTGTGTAGCCGCCCCCTCCCTTGTTTTACGCCACCTTCTACAAGAAACTCATTTTCAGTTCCAGCTGCTATTGTATCCTCTTGGAGTTTTGTAAGCTCTAAGTTGGTGGCGTCCTGCAATCACACAGATCAAGAACATCACTGTTTTCATAGCTGACATATTGTCCTTGCTATACGACCTTCCGGGATGCCCAATGCTCTGTACTGCCCTCCAATTTGTTGCCGTAAAATGCCTGAAAGGTGGCTCTCTTGCACGTGCCTTCGTCGGCCCTCAGCCAAGAGTCGAACTGTGGGTTGACCAAATTATTAGTGTTCTAATCATTTGTTTCCTTTGTACAGCCCTGAGGCTCGTGCACCAGCCATCCACATGAGAATTTGAAGTGGGGGAGCTTCTCATATGTTAACGGTATCCATATTTTCTTCCCCTGGAGATCGATAAATCTACCACATGATAGAGCCTTTTGTACCTTTACTTCCACTCTCACCTGGAGAAAATGGCCCCATCCTATACCATCCTCCACTACGTCCACATCCAACACATTACCAACTGAAGACCCTATCTGAGTCTCCCAGTCTTTAGTCATGGTGCCAAAGGGCTATTGTGCAGACGCAACCAGAAAACTTCGGATTGGAAGTTCATGAGCCCAAGTTGCATGGTTCCGTGGTAGGGGAAAGTAAAAAAAAACATGTTATCATTTATCAAAGAGCCACAGCTTTCCTTCTAGAATCTTCTCTCTATTCACATGTGTTGCGAACGAGGTATAAGTACCTTACGATCCACTTTCTAAAATGAAGCTTGTTTGTTGATCCTCCATATCTTATTCATAGTTTTTGAAATAGTTTCTCTTCCAACAACACGGTCACAACGTATTTTGCCAATGAGACTCAGTTCCCCTTTCTTGTTACTTTCTCGTCATTCCCCTTAGGATTGACTGCAACTACTCCCTCTTCCTCTGTCAACGTCAGATGATCCCAACGGTCTTCAAGGCCATCCATTGCACTGGCCGACTGTTTACTAGAAATCTAGTGAGCACAAAGAGGAGACTCGTCGTTAAATATATTCTTTTGATGTAATTGAACTTTCGTGATGAATTATGTTTTTTCAACTTGGTATAAGGTCCCACTTTGCTTTATAAAAAAAAAGACCTTGGGCATACCCTTACCAACTCAATAAGACTACACCAAGGACCTTGGATCACTATCAGACACTACAACTCAATAACCTCACTGCAACGACAAAAATGAGATTGGGTGATTAATGCAAGCTAGTCAAGTGGCCTTTCACCGCTTCAAGCCCGTTTGAATAATGAGATAAAATGAGATAGTTAGATAAAAGTTGAAAATTAAATAAAATAATATTTTTTAATATTATTATTTTAAAATTTGAAAAAGTTGAATTATTTATTATATTTTATATAAAAATTATAAAATTATAATAAAATATTATTATATTTTATATAAAAGTTATATAATTATTTAAAAAAATTATAAAAACGAAATAAGATTAGACGAAATGAAATAAAAACTATTTTTATATCCAAACGGGACTTATCTACACAAATGGTCTGACAGATGTCATCAATTTTAGTAGAAACTGATGCAACTAGTCTAATGGTTGCATCAGGAAGGCAAACATGAAAGAAAGATTGGGCAAAGCTATTACTAACCTACCAGGCCATATCTCTACCCAAACACAGTTGTTATACACTTCCTTGCAACATCTTTTGACCACAACGCATTCTCTTGGATATTGCAGGTATGAACATGATCATTCTCTCAAAACTATTCAAATTTGAGGAATTTGGACCCGAAACCTGACCTCTCATCAAGTGGTATCAAAAGCGTGGAACCAAAACCTTGATTACCACCATATATCATATGCCACTCGAAGCCACCAAAACATGCCTTAAAATAATGGAAATAAAATCACTTTGGTGTCATCGTAGACCAAATCAAATTGCTCACTACTACAATTGACAAAATAAAACAAGATCACACCTTGGAACATAAAATCATATAGGACCAACTCAAAATCACCCTGTAGCGGACCCTTGTAGATCAGAAGATGATAGAACAACCAATATAACAGAATAGCATAATATTTGAGAGAGTAAGAGAGCAGAGATTAGAGAGAGAGTGTGTGTGTGTGTGTGTGTGTGTGTGTGACGAGAGATGCTTGTTCCAGAGTTGGCCTCCATCCCAACCCATGGACTGAATTTATACTGAATGATGAAGATGAGTTAAACGGTGTGTTTAACTCCTTAGTACACAACCTTTTAACGACTCGCCTTCAATAACAACGGCTCATCGTCCACTACTACAACCAATTAAAAGAATTCAAATGACAGTGTATTATTTATTACAATACTTTTGTTCTAACTCAAGTAACGACATCGTATTACTCAAGTAACTAACATAACTATTTTCCTCTCCTTCGCAGCTTCCTTTCCTTTGACAAATTGCACATCTTCAGCTTCCAGGCACATAACAATACCTCCCTCCTTTAGAAAACCTTGCCCACGTGGTGAGGAAACTTGTCACACAATTTCCAAAATGACTCCCACGTTGATTCTTCTAAGGATGCTCCTTTCCACTGCACTAAGATTTATGTCAAGGGCTTGTTATTAACTCTTCTTGTTCTTCTTTACAAGATTGCTTCTGGTTCCGACATTACTTCGCCCTGAAAGTTAAGGGAAGGTAAAGTAGCTAATGGAGTTATTAACTGGCCCAGCTTCTTCTTTAAACAAGAAACGTGAAAAACATGATGTATATTTGAAGATTTGGGCAAATCTAGCTTATATGCCACTTTTCCAATCCTTTCTACAATCTGAAATAGACCATAGAATTTTGGGGATAATTTTAGGTTCCTTCTAGCAACCAAGGATTGTTGTCGGTATGGTTGCAACCTTAGAAAGACCCAATCCCCAACCACAAATTCCCTCTCTATTCTCAATCTATTAGCCTGCACTTTCATTCTCTCCTGAGCAACTGTCAAATTTCCTTAACACTGTCAACACTTCTTCTCCACTTCTCAAATTCTGATCTAGTTATTGTTAGCAAACAAGCCTAGTACAATTTGCTATATTCTTGTTGGAGGTCTTCCATACAATACTTCATAAGGAGTCATTCTAGCAAAGGAATGATATGTGGTATTATAACACCACTCGGCAAGAGTCAGCCAATCTTTCCAAGCACCAGGTTTATCAGCTGTGAAACACTTCCAGTACTGCTCTAAGACTTTGTTAACTGCCTCTATTTGCCCATCACTTTGAGGGTGATAAGCCGAAGAATAAGCAAGATTCCCTTTGTAATCTAAACAAGTCTTTCCAAATTGAACTTGTAAATGTTGCCCCTCTGTCAAAAATTATTGTATTAGGCATACCATGCAACTTAAACACATTATCAAAGAATACCAGTGCTACTTTTGCAGCTGAAATTGGATGTTTAAAGGCCATGAAATGTGACTATTTTTACAACCTATCCACGACCACAAACATTACTGAATACCCTTTTGATATTGGCAAAACCTTCTATGAAAGCCATAAATAAGTCTATCCAAACACATTGGGGCAATGGAAATGGCTATAATAACCTAAGGCTATGTAATGTCTCAACTTTACATATCTAACAGATCTCACACTCTTTAATGAAAGTCTTTAATTCCTTCTTTAATCCAAGCCAATAAAAATCTGATCTGGCTTTGTGCAAAGACCTGTGAAATCCTGCATGACCAGCATGTGGACTTGAGTGTGCATAGCTTAGCAACTTGTTTTTCAACTCTGAGCAATCAGGAATATATATCTTCCCTTTTTCTGAATTATACCCCTTGCTTGCAAGTAAGTTTATCATCTGTAGTAGACCCCTTTGACAGTAAATCAAACTATTTCTTGGCCACTTCATCATTAGCATAAGCTTGCTTCAATTCAGTTAACCACGATGGTACAGGAAAATATATTGCAACAATTCCAGGCTCTTCTTCTTGAACATATCTTCTTGATAATGCATCGGATACCTTATTTTTTAACCCTTTCTTATACTCTATACAAAACTCATACCCCAATAACTTGAAAATCCATCTTTGTTGAGCTGTTGTACCTATTTTCTATTCCAAAAGGTACTTCACACTCAGCTGGTCAGTTTTAATTGTAAACACTGATCCAAGCACATAAGGGCGCCACTTTTTAATGGCCAATACTAGTGCGAGCAGCTCTTTTTCATAGGTTAGATAAAAACAAATTCTTGCTCTTCAATGCTTGACTGAGAATGGCTATAGGTTGCTGATTTTGTATCAATACAACTCCTACACCTACCCCACAAGCATCACATTCTATCACAAATCCTTGAGTAAAATCTGGCAATGCTAAAACTGGAGGATTAATGACAGCTTGTTTCAACTTTTCAAAGGCTGCCGTGGCTGTATCATCCCATACAAAAGCATTCTTTTTTAGTATGGAAGTCAATGGAGCTGCAATTTGACCATAAGATCTGATAAACTTCCTAAAATAGCCAGTTAATCCCAAAAAATCCCTTAAAGCTTTCAAATTTATAGCGATTGGCTAGTTACTCATGGCTTATAATTTTCTTGGATCGGCTTTAACCCCCTCCTTAGAAATTATATGCCCTAAATATTCAAAATCTCCATGCAAGCAAAATGAAACTCAGATCTCTTTGTATATAACTGATTCTTCCTCAACACTTCCTCAATAGTTTTCAAATGCAAAAGATGAGAATCTAAGTCTTTACTATAGACCAAAATGTCATCAAAGAACACAATTACAAATTTTCTCAAAAATGGTTTAACCACATCATTCATGAGAGCTTGAAATTTTGAGGGTGCATTAGTAAGTCCAAATGGCATGATAAGAAACTCATAATGTCCCTCATGTGTTCTAAATGCTGTCTTAGGCATATCTTTAGGGCCTCATCCTTATTTGTTGGTATCCAGATCTAAGGTCAAGTTTAAAAAAAATTGTTGAGCAAACAACTCATCAAGTAATTTATCAACTACTGGAATGGGGTATTTATCTTTAACAGTTGTTTCATTCAACTTCCTATAATCCATACATATTTGCTAAGATCCATCAGCTTTTCTAACAAGTAAAACAAGTGAAAAAAATGGAGATTGACTTGGTCTAATTACTCCATTTTTAAGCAGGTCAGCCACTATATTCTCAATTTCTATCTTATAAAAGTGTGGATACCTATACGGCCTTAATGATATTGGAATTGACTCATCCTTCAAAACTATTTTGTTGCCCAGATAACTAACACAAAAGGGGGATGAATTGGGTTATATTAAAATATTAACACTTATAAACCAAATATACAATATAAAATATAAACAATATACGAAGCAGCAGAAAATATAAAGAATAAGGGTAAGAAGAAGCAAACTCAGTATTTTAACGAGGTTCAACCCTACTGCCTACATCCTCGCCTCAAGCTACCTCTTGAGAATCCCAAATTCACTATTCAATCTTTTTTAGGTGGAGATAGAAACCTATTACACTTTTGAGCAACACCGCTACAAAGAATCCGTGTAGAACACCCTCTACACTTGCAATCACCTCACACTTAGTGATTTAACTATTTCCTGTGTAGAACACCTTCTACACACATAAGGGTTATACGCACCCTTTTACAAATACAAGAGCTAATAGTAGATAAATTATCAGAGTACACTTTTTAATGAGTTAAATAAGAACAATACAACGCAAATTATATCTCTCTCAAAATGAACAAAGATTAAGGTACAAAACTTAGATAAGAAAGAATGAGGGCTTTGAAAAAATTATGCAAAACTTAGCAATTGATGTGTAAGCTCTTGTTGTGATTTTTGCAAAACTCAAGTGAGTTATTTATAGGCAAATGAGTTTTTGTATTTAAATTTGAAAAGGTTCACGTGTCAAATAAAAGCATTATTCACTTTTCAAAAGATTCAAATAAAAATATCTCCTTTTTATATTTATCAACGACAACTTCTTTAATTTTTCAAAGAAATCAAACCTAAATTTTTATTTTTATTTCAAACCAAATCATCTTCTTTTGCATATGTCAAAAAAATACACAACTACCCTTCAAGACTTTCAAACAAAATCATCTATTTTTTGCATTTGTCAAAAAAACACACAACCACCCTTCAAGATTTTCAAACAACACATGCACATATTAAAGATGACAATCAATCATCTTACAAATTCAAATCTTTATACATATGTGAAAAAAAAAATTCGAAATTAAACATTTTAATAAAGTTATGCAAATGTAAAAAATGCAATTTGATACTTTATGAGAAAATATTAATTTTGAGTCTTAATCCAATTTCAAATTTTAAGAGATGTATAAAATTACTCTATGAGTTTCATTTGTAGACCTGATCTTCTTTTTGTTCATGCTTGATTTCTTGATGTGCTTAGCTTTCTTCATGCGTAGATAACTTGAGCTTGAGTTTTAAATTTATTTGTTATCATCGAAATCTATACATAGATACGAGATTTGAAACCTTGGGTTCAACAATCTCCCTCTTTTTGATGATGAAAAATACTTAGTAGAAATTTACGACATGCAGTAATACTTAAGCTCCCCCTGAAAGTATACATTAGTTTTTCAAGTAAAATATATACATGATTCTAGCATATATAACAAGGTAGTATAATACTAGTATAAGACTTCTCCCCCTTTTGGCATCATTAAAAATGAACCGCAATTGGTTTCAGTAAAATTTCTTCCCCCGTCCATGTTCGACAAAAGCTGTAAAGGCTGAGACTTAACTTTATCGTCTCAGTGCAGAGATCCGCTTAATGTTGTTAACAAATCAAATATTATCGAGATTTGGTGCGGAATGAGATTTCTTCCTGGGTCCGTGTCCGAAAAAACCTACAAAAGCTAGAGGCCTAGCTCTGGCAATTTGGTGTGGAAAGAGATTTTGAAAAGAGTTAAATAATTAGAGTCACCCGTGTCTGACAAAAACTGCAAAGGCTGGAGGTCTATCTTTGGCAATTCGGTGTGGAAGGATATTCAAATCTACTTAACGTTATTGACAAACGAGATTTTGTAGAGATTTGAAAACTTTCAATTTCTGTTTAAATGACAATTTTCACCCATCGAATACTCACAAGAAAATTCTTACATTTCTCATTGATTTAGTATCTGTTTATCCAAAACAATAAAATGGCGGAGAAAACTTCTTCTGGTAATCTTCTGGATTTGAACCAAGAACCTTCTCAATCAGTCATCTCATCCTTCTTATCCAGCATATCTTGTAAGTTTGACTAAATAAGATTTGAAGAGATGATAGTGTGT
The DNA here is from genome assembly GCA_036559045.1 of Platycarya longipes. Lineage (NCBI taxonomy): Eukaryota > Viridiplantae > Streptophyta > Magnoliopsida > Fagales > Juglandaceae > Platycarya > Platycarya longipes. The sequence continues at coordinate 11,655,546 of CM071796.1, read as the reverse complement.
CTTGTTTATATTTCCGTCTCTATAAGAGCAATCCTTAACTTTATCTAATTTGCATTAAGTATTCTTCTCATTATACAAATTTTTAATGGCTCATCAATTTACCTTCAGTACTTTTTGTGATCAATCTATTTCTGCTTCTATCGTAGGTGTCATGAAGCAACAAGAGACTGATTTAGCTAATAAATAAGATCATGACGCCATTTATGAGCTTGTGGGTCTTGGGACTCGATACTCATCATCTATTGTTGTTTTTTTCGCTTGTTTGCAGTCCAAAACTTGTTAAATTGAGAAGTTTAGCGAGACTGTCTCTGTACTTCAACGACTTGTTTATGAGTCAAATAGAAAAATAGTAGAGTTAAAGTAACAGAATAAGACTTTAAAATCCTTGCTTGCCTCTTCATTTCGACTGCCTAATCCTTTAGATGAGAATAACATGTTGATCTATGAAGAGTAAATGCAGTTGAAAGATGAGGCTAGAAGTCTCAAGTTTTTGTAAGTCATTTGAGATAATGGAATGAAAATATTTAACAGATATTTATGACATACATCATTCCTATTTATCTTCTAATCATGCATAATCTATCTTCTAGTAGGGGTTTTGTAAAAATGTCAGCCAATTGATCATGTGTGTTTGTGAATTCTAATACAATATCACCTTTCTTACATGATTTCTGAGAAAATGATATCTAATTTCAATATACTTAGTCCTAGAATATTATATTGGGTTCTTTGAAAGATTTATAGTACTTGTATTATCACATTTGATTGGAATATGATTGTACATAAGTTTAAAATTTTCAAGCTGTTGTTTCATACAAAGAACTTGAGCACAACAACTACCTGCAGCAACATACTCTACCTCAGCAGTAGATAATGCAACATAATTTTACTTTTTACTAAACCATGAAACGAGTGCATGACCTAAAAAATGACATGTTCCACTAGTATTTTTTCAATCAACTTTATAACTAGCATAATCTGCATTTAAATAACTAATAAGATCGAAAGAAGTGTACTCAGAATACCATAACAGGTACATGGTACCGGCAAGATATCTAAAAATACGCTTGACTGCAATCAAATGAGATTACTTTGGAGATGATTGTAAACGTGCACATAAACATACATTGAACATAATATCAGGTCTACTAGCTGTTAAATATAATAAATTACCAATCATACCTCGTATACTTTTGAGTCAACTGGTTTACCGCTTTCATCTTTATCAAGTTTGGTGGTTGGACTCATTGGTGTTCCAATTACTTTCGCACCTTCCATCTCAAACTTTTTGAGTAACTCTTTGATATATTTTGACTGATTAATGAATGTTTCACTTTTTTCTTGCTTGATTTGCAATCCGAGAAAGAAATTAAGTTTTCCCATCATACTCATTTCAAATTCTTCATGCATACTCTTAACAAAATCTTGGCACATATTTTCATTAGTAGCACCAAATATTATATCATCCACATAAATTTGAACTAGAAGAATATCATCCTGTTCATATTTGATGAAAAGAGTTGTATCAATTTTTCCTCTTGAAAAATGTTTTTCAATCAAGAAATCACTAAGTCTTTCATACCAAGCTTTAGGAGATTGTTTGAGTCCCTATAAAACTTTTGTGAGCTTAAAAACATGATTAGGAGAGATATGATTTTCAAAACCTGGAAGTTGCTCAACATATACCTCTTCATTTATAAAACCATTTAAGAAAATACTTTTAATATCCATTTGAAAAGGTTTGAAATCTTTTAACATGCATATGCAAGTAACATTTGAATAGTTTCTAATCTTGCGACAGGTGCATACGTCTCATCATAATCAATTACTTCCTCTTGATAAACCTTGGGCTACAAGTCGAGCCTTATTTCTAGTGATGATTCTGGACTCATCCTTCTTATTTCTAAAAACTCATTTTGTTCCAATAACAGCAAGATCTTTGGGTGTAGGAACAAGTGTCCAAACATTATTTCTTTTAAATTGATTTAGCTCTTCTTGCATAACTAGAGTCCATGATTCATCAAGCAGTACTTCGTCAATATTTTTGGGTTCAATATGAGATAGAAAAGCAGTGTAATTACAAATATTTCTAAGAGATGATTGATTACTTACAGCTCGTGAAGGTTCTCCTAGAATTTGTTCTACTGGATGATCTTTTACATGTTTCCACTGTTTGATTGCATCTTGTACTAAATCTTGATGATCTTTCCTGATGTCTCCATGTTGGACTTCTTCTATTATATTGTCTTTGTTGAGATTGAGACTATTTGTATTATTTGTACCTTCTGATTCTTCATTAATAGATTTCTTAGAGAGTAGATGGTTAGATTTATCAAATACTACATGCATAGATTCTTATACAGTCAAAGTCTTTTTATTGAATACTCTATAAGCTTTACTATTTGTTGAATACCCAAAAAAGATACATTTATCAGATTTGTATCAAACTTTCCTAAATTATCTCTGTTATTGAGTATAAAACATTTGCATATAAATACATGAAAGTAACCAATATTAGACTTTTTCTCATTCCAAAACTCATAAGGGGTTTTATCTAAATTAGACCTTAACATAACTCTATTTATAACATAACATGCAGTACTTACTGCTTCGGCCCAAAAATAAATAGGTAAACTATTCTTATTAAGTATTGTTCTTGCCATTTCTTGAAAAGATCTATTCTTCCTCTCTACTACCCCATTTTGTTGAGGAGTTTGAGGATCAGAGAAATTATGCAGAAAACTATTTTCATCACAAAAAGACATAATATCTTTACTGATAAACTCTTTTCCCCTGTCACTTTGGATGTTTGAAATAGTATAACGCTTTCCATTTTAAATTCTCTTGCATAACTTGGTAAAAACATTATGTACCTCATTTTTATGAGCGAGAAATATGACCCAGATATATCTAGAGAAATTATCAACAATAACAAATGCATAATATTTTCTTCTCAGACTCGCAACTATGTTTGGTCCAAAAAGGTCCTTGTGTATTAGTTGCAATGGTCTAGTAGTGAAAGTATATTTCTTGGTTTTGAAAGAAATTTTTGTTTGTTTACCAAATTGGCATGCATCACAAATTTTATCTTTAAAAAAGTTTGCTTTTAGTAAATCTCTCACAAGATCATTTTTTGAAAGTTTGGAAATAAATTCTATATTTGCATAACCTAACCTTCTATGCCATAACCAACTATTTTCATGTTGAATTAATAAACAAATAGTATCTTGTGAGACAATTTATTCAAATTCGATTGTATAAACATCATTGTTTCTAAGAGCAATAAAACAAACATTGCAATCATGATTATTCAAAATAATGCACTTATCCTTTTTGAAAGTAACCGTAAATCCTTTATCACATAATTGACTTATACTCAAAAGATTATACTTTAAACCATTAACAAGTAGAACATCTTCAATTATGAGAGAAGACTGCTTAAAAATTTTACCTATTCCCATAATATTTTCTTTTGCATTGTCTCCAAATGTCACGTGTCATTCTTCTTTAGAAGTGAGGTCAATGAACTTAGTTTTATCTCCTGTCATGTGTCTTGAGCATCCGCTATCTAAAAACCATTTACTTTTACCTATGGAAGATTTCATACATACCTACAAAAGCAATTAAAATAATTTTTCTTGGTACCCAAGTTCTTTGGATCCTTTATTTATTAGTATTAGAAGAAACAAGATTCTTTAGTACACCCATATGGTCCTAATAGTCAGTGTATGTTTTCTTCTAATAGGACAAGTATGATAGTTATGATCAATTTCTATTACAAAAATTACAAATAACATATGACATATTTGAAAAACTTGAGTAATTGTAATAATATTTTTCTTTAAGAAATTTATTTTTGTGAAGAGAATTTTGAAACTCTGATTTTGATTTAGTCGGTTTATCAAAGAAATTTTTATAGCGTTTGAGTTTTTCTTTTGGTATGTATCCTAAGCCTACTTTATCAAAAACACATATTTGACTATCAAAAAGTTTTTTAAAATTTCTTTTTCCATTTGTAAAGTTTTCAACAATCTTTTTTAAATCAGCCACTTTCTTTTTCAACTCATCATTTTCATCTTTTGAAATTATATTTTCTTTTCTTAAAACATCAATTTCATTTGTTAAAGAAAAATTTTTCTTTTTCAAAACGGTATACTTGATACCCAATTTTTCAAATTTCTCATATAATTCTTCAAAAACACTTTACAATGCTTCATAAGAAGGATTTTCAATATTTTCAATATTTTCAAATTTTGTTACCTCAAGATCATTTTTAGCCATAAGACAAAGATTTGCAGATTCTTCATTGCTTGCGTCGCTGTTTGAGCTACTTGAATCATCATCCCATATAGCTTCCATTGCTTTCTTGCGTTTGTATCGATCTTTCTTTAGCAGTGGACAATCTGATTTGATATGTCCAGACTTTTTACATTTATAACAAATTAATGAATCATTATAACAAACTGAAATCTTCTGTGATCATTGTAATTTATTCATCTTTGTTATCACTTTTATTGTCTTCATCACTTTCACTTTAATGGAGAACAATTTTGAGTGCCAAGCTCTTCTTTTGCTTTCCTTCTTCTTCTCCTCTTTTCAATGTGTACTCATGAGTAATAAGTGACCCGATGAGTTCATTTACTTCGAGTTTTTTGAGATCTTTAGCTTCAAGAATTGTCGTCACTTTTGATTCCCAACGTTTTGACAGAGAGTTGAGAATTTTTCTTATTATCTCCAAGTTAGAATAAACTTTTCCAACAGCTGTCCAGCTATTTATAATGTTAGTAAAACGAGTATACATAGAGGAAATAAATTCATCATCAATCATTTTAAACATTTCATATTCATGCGTAAGAATATAAATTTTTTATTCTTTAACTTGCAAAGTTCCTTCATAAGTTACTTTCAAGTTATCCCATATTTCCTTTGCTGTCGTGCAAGTCATTATTCTGTTAAATTTATTGCCATTGAGAGCATTATACAGAAGATTCATAGCCATTACATTCACTGTACAAAGTCTATCATCTTCACGATCAAACCCTTCTTCTTCCTTGTTAACCTTTACTCTATCAACAATTTTTGTTGGAATATAAAACCTATTTACAATACATTTCCAGATTTCTAGACCTTGAGACTGAAGAAATATTCTTATTTTAGTTTTCCAAAAAGTATAATTATAATTATCTCCACAAAATAGCGAACGCCGACTACTGGATTTACTTTCAGCGAATGTAGCTACAATGTTAGCCATATGATCTTAACTAAACAGATAATTAATCTTATAATAGAACCCTTACTCTGATAGCAATTGTTGCCCAGATGACTAACACAAGAGGGGGGGTGAATTGGATTATATTAAAATATTAACACTTATAAACCAAATATACAATATAAAATATAAACAATATACGAAATAGTAGAAAATATAAAGAAAAAGGGTAAGAAGAAGCAAATTCAATATTTTAACGAGATTCAGCCCCACTGCCTACGTTCTCGCCTCAAACTGCCAATTGAGGATTCCAAATTCTCTATTCAATCTCTTTCAGGCGGAGATAGAAACCTATTATACCTTTGAGCAACACCGCTACAAAGAATCCGTGTAGAACACCCTCTACACTTGCAATCATCTCACACTTGGTAATTTAACTATTCCCTGTGTAGAACACCTTCTACACAGACAAGGGTTATACGCACCCTTTTACAAATACAAGAGCTGATAGTGAATAGATTATCAGAGTACACTCCTTAATGAGTGAAATAAGAACAATACAGCACAAATTATATCTCTATCAAAATAAATAAGGATTAAGGCACAAAATTTAGATAAGAGAGAATGATGGCTTTGAAAGAATGATGCAAAAATTAGCAATTGATGTATAAGCTATTATTGTGATTTTTGCAAAACTCAAGTGAGTTATGTATAGGCAAATGAGTCTTCATATTCAAATTTGAAAAGGTTCACATGTCAAATAAAAGCACTATTCACTTTTCAAAAGATTCAAATAAAAACATCTCTTTTTTATATTTGTCAAAGACAACTCCTTTTATTTTTCAAAAAAATCAAACCTAATCTTTTACTTTTCATACATGACAAAATGAGCATGATTTATTTTTCAAACAAAATCATCTTCTTTTGCATGTGTCAAAAAAAATACACAACCACCCTTCAAGGTTTTCAAACAAAATCATCTATTTTTTACATTTGTCAAAAAAACACACAACCACTCTTCAAGATTTTCAAACAACACATACATATGTTAAATATGACAATCAATCATTTTACAAATTCAAATCTTTATGCATATGTGGAAAAAAAAATTTCAAAATTAAATATTTTAATAAAGTTATGCAAATGTAAAAAATGCAATTTGATACTTTATGATAAAATATTAATTTTGAGTCTTAATCCAATTTCAAATTTTAAGAAATATACAAAATTACTCTATGAGCTTCATTTGTAGACTTGATCTTTTTTTTGCTCATGCTTGATTTCTTAATGTGCCTTGAAACCTTGGATTCAACATATTTGATGATCTCTGGACCTGTGTGGAGGAAGCTTAGGTTCATCAAAAATCTTACTAAACTGCTCTATCAACTTCTCAATCTGTGTAGGTATAGATTGCTATTTTTCACTACTTTCTATAGCAATAAATTGGAGCCAAAAACCCCTTGAACCCACTTTTGAAATAGTAAACAATTCTTTATTATCAACTATTTCATTTCTGACTGAAAACATTCCTTTTAAAATGACTGCTCTGTTGTGATGAATAAAGCTCATTTACAATTGAGCGACGTTTAATGTTATGGACTCGAGAGAATGCATCCACTGAATTCCCAATACTACATCACAACCTCCCAAATCCAAGGTAAAACAATCCACTACAAATTGATTACCTTGCATTAAAATAGATACTACAGTAAGTTTGCCCATACTATGCACAGTTTGCCCATTGGCCACTCTGACATTCATAGATTTGCTACTGTCTATTGACAAACAACATTTAATTGCTATGGTAGTGTCCACAAATTTGTGGTTAATACCAATATCAATCAAAATAACTACTGTTATTTTGTTTATTTGACCTATAACACGGATAGTTTTAGGATGAAGGGTACATTCCATTGCTTGAAATAGAAATTGAAGCAATATCAGCAACTGTGCTTTCCTCATCTTCTTAAGCTTCTTGGCAATCTTCAATTTCCTGACCAATGTTGTCCACGCCTTCCAAGAGATAAATTTTTGGTTTAACACATTTATGACCCGGTTGATAGTTTTCAACACAACAGAAACATAGCCCCTTTTTTCTCCTTTCTTGCATTTGAGAATCAGAAATTTTTTGATAAGGCAACTTAACACCTCCTTGTCTCTGTGTTATAGTACTTGTTGGTATCAAGGAATTGGAATTAAAAGCACTAGTATTACCACCGAAAGTCTTCTTGGCAGCCCACACATATTTTTCTTGAATCTTGGCCAATCGAAATGCTTCATTAAGTGTTGAAGGGTTGAGCATCGAATTGGTAGTCTGATTTCATCTCTAAGTCCACTCAAGAAACAACTCAACTTGTTTACTTCAGTAACTCCTCTGACTCTATTGAAAATGAGTTCAAATTCTGACTTATATGCTGTCACAGAATGAGTTTGCTTCAATCTAGTCAATGCCTCCATCGAATCATCATAAGGTATGGTTCCAAACCTTACTTGAACAACCTTTGAAAATTCATCCTATTAAGAGAATGATTTAGCCTCACTGGCATCTTGATACTAGTTGAGGGCCTCATCATCCATTTGGAATGATGCTAAATTTCTTTTTTTCTAATTCTCAAGTATTTGATGAAATTGAAAGTACTCGTTGGCTCTATAGACCCACGGTGCTGGGTTCTTGTCAAAAAACCTTGGAAAATCAATCTTGACACCTTTTAACAAAGATCTATCACCCATATTGCCAATATGAATTTCCCCAACATTGTCGACACAAATATCTTCGTTTCTACCATTATTAGAGCTATTAGAAGAAATCTTAGATATCTGTTCCATTATATTAGCAAGCCTCTTTTCTTGTTTTTCCCTTTCCAATCTTGTCGTTTCTAGCTGCTGAAAAAGTATGAAAATAGTATCTTCAATTTGCTTCTGCTGCCTTTCTTGCATAGCACGAACATGATGAATGGCCTCTGTCATCGAACGTATCTTGGCCATCTCGCTGACTGCTGATACCAATTGTAGCAAACCCTTATAGAAAAGATGATAGAACAACCAATATAACAGAATAGTAGAATATTTGAGAGAGTAAGATAGCAGAAAGTAGAGAGAGAGAGAGTGTGTAAGGGACGAGAGATGCTTGTTCCAAAGTTGGCCTCCATCCCAACCCATGGACTGAATTTATACTGAATGATGAAGATGAGTTAAACGGTGTGTTTAACTCCTTAGTACACAGCCTTTAAACGCCTCGCCTTCAACAACAATAGCTCGTCGTTCACTACTACAACCAATAAAAAGAATTCAAATGACGGCGTATCATTTATTACACTTAAGTAACGACATCGTATTATTCAAGTAACTAACATAACTACTTTACTCTCCTTCGCAGCTTCCTTTCCTTTGACAGATTGCACATCTTCAGCTTCCAGGCACATAACACCCACTATGAATAGAAAACGAGAGATGAAACTCTAGCAACAAAATTCAACTTTTTAAATTTCTCATACAAAAATATAATAAATAATTTAATTTTTTTAAATTCTAAATAATAATAATATTAAAAATCAATATATATTCAACTTTCATCTCAACTTACTATCCAAACATTTCCTAAGCACACGAGTCATAATAAGTCGCTATGAAATCTGTAAGGGGATTAGTCAGAGGCTAATTTTATAGTACCAGAGAAATTATAACAATACTCTTTAAAAATAGGAATATCCTGGGGGTCGGTCGGATCGACTCCTCCTACTAAAAGCAACCCCCGTCGCCGCCGGCAACCGTGGGCGACATTGTCCATGCCATTGGGACTGCCTCCCTCTAGCAATCTCACTCCTGCGACGGTGACCTCCCACATTCCCCTGGTAACCTTAAATCCGAAATGGGTCCGTGCGGTCCCGATGGCATGGGCGGTGTCGCCCACGGTTGCCGGCGGCCGCGGGAGTTGGGCTGAGGCTGAACATCTCTACCAAATCATCTTCATTTTATTTTTTTTATTGTGTTTTCTTTCTTTTATTTTTTTATTGTGTTTTCTAAATTTTATTTGTTTATTATATTTGTTTATTGTATTTTTTATTGTGTTTTTTAAAATTTTTTATTATATTTTTATGGGGACTATTCTTTACACTGGGGACAGCCAGACCGGCCCCCAACATCACCCTTAAAAATAATAGTATCCATATGACACCATCCCTAATATAGTTACATACTATCATAAGATCATTGCATATATCAAAATATAGCAAGCCCCGAAGTTCGTGTCGCCCTACTACAATGAACATCTTAATGTACAAAGCATAAAACTAGATGGATGCAGGCTTCCATGGTTACTCTTCGAGCTAGGCTGGTCTATATTGCTTAGGGGAATCTTCTTGGGCTAGATCTGTATCAAGGTCTATGACTACGAAAGAACCAAACTACCATAGTGACATTTCAAAGAAACCTTAGTAGGTTAAAACCCATGACAGTATACAAAGTAAAAGTGTAACATCCCAATTCAAAATTTAGATTTATTATTATTATTATTATTATTATTATTACTCTAAGATATATTTTGAAATAGTATTTTGGTCTAATAGGATTCAAATATTCGAGGTTATTCTCTGTTTTTGGACCCCTAAATCAACCAACCTCAACACTTCTCTTCAAACCTTAGAGCTGTTATCCTCCTTGCTTTCGTGTCCCTACACATGTATCCAATTTCAAATCAAATTTAAGTCCGATTTGTTTTTAGAGATGAAATAAGATGAAATGAGATTTAAAAAAAAAATTATTATTATAAGATATTTTTTTAATATTAATTTTATATAAAAATTTAAAAAAGTGATATGAGAATTTGAAAAAGTTGAATTTTTTTATTATATTTTGTATGAAGATTTAAAAAAATGTAATGATGAATTTGAGATATATTTTATATTTTTGATCTCATCCCCAAAACAAACGAGGCCTTAATTTCCAGATCAAAGTCCAACGCAAACACTTTTAATTCAATCCTTCCAAATCATTACCCAAACCAACTACCAAATTCAAAATTTCCAGAAACCCCAACTTTTAGACCAAGTAGTTCTTGATTAAAATACCGACACCAACTCTTATCTCATCATCTGAAGTATGTCTTAAAACTCAAGTTAAAAACCACTCAAACACTTCAATTCAAAAAAAAAAAAAAAAACTTCTTCAGCACCATTTCGATTTTGAAACCAAACTCAAACTTCATCCAATCTCCTCATCAAACACGAAAATTGCTCCCCCTCATTTATAAAATCCCCCTTAAACCGTCTGAGTTAAACACACAAAAAAATCTAAAGAAACACTGGAGCTCACTTCACGGCAAACATAATTTCTCCCCCTCGGCAGCACCATATAAATAACCCAAAAGTTTTCCGAGCCATTGCCGACAAGCCACCTACAACAAATCGAGACCACCTCTGCAACATTTGAAGTTCCCTTCATACTAGCAAACTCATCGAAAATAAAGCATTTTCGACCCGATGTCAAGTCATGGAAACCCAGAACCCGAGCACCTTAGCTCGTCGAAAAACACCCAGAGAACGCCGACAGAAATTTTTGACTAGCCCAGTTGCACCGCCGGTCACTCCCAGCCCCTGAGTCACCGTTGTTCCTCTTCCTCCTCTCGGTAAGCCCTATTCGCAATTCTCCTTCCGTAAGCCTTGTTCCATTCCTTTTAAATTATTTAGGTATCAGTCTTCCGAAAAGCCCCTCAAATGATCCTATAATTTCTTAAATATGCCCTCATGACCCTGTTGTGTTAACCGAGCCTTTATTCCTCTTCAAAATGTTTTGGGCCTTGGCTTAAGCCCGTTCGGCTTATGGACATGTTTTTAAATTGTTGGGCCGATTCTTTAAATATTTCAGAAATGGTTTGAGGCTTTCCTATTATTTCAAAGGGTTTTAAAATATCTTTTAAAGTATATATTTTGTCTATTATTAAATTATTTATATTTATGATTTTAAATCATTATAAACTCCACAACACGATCTTTCTAAAAAATTAGTGACGTTTAGTATCTTGTATAGGTTACAAACTACGACATGAAATCAGGAAGCAGCGCTAAGAGGTAAGTAGCATGATCATACCTTTCACGCATGTACGGTAATCATGTTTTTATAAAAAATATTATATAAGTATAGCCATCATTTGGAAGCCCCTTTTTATGTACCTAAGTCATCACAAACTATTAAAAATCATGCATGATTTATGAAAAGTTTATGCATTAAGATATTTCTAAAATATCATGATTTTATGCATTAAAGTTATTTATGAAAAGTCATGATTTTATGTAAAAGATATGCATTAAAATTATTTATAGAAAATCATGAATTCATGTGTGGAGGCATGAATCACGATATGTTAAGAAAGTATGCGATTTTTTCTTAAATCTATAAAATGATAAATATGTAAGTATGATAAGATATGTAAGTGGCCTATATATGATATAAAGTCAGTACCTATGTATGGGCATATTGTATTGTCAGGTCATACATGCTGGCGGTGCACCCAGTATGTCTTTCTTATATATGGATTTCACGACTCGCGGCCACGGATAGAATCATAATCTTTTTAGATTCGCTAACCCTAATTCACGGGAGTCAATAATAAATAATGGCTTTATGGTATATTATGATATGATAAGATAAGATAAGATTATGAAAAGTTTATGTTTTCAACATTTATGAAAAAACTCATGTTTAGCATTTATAGAAAAAAAATCATATTCATGTTCATGTTATTATGTATGTATCTATGAGTATGTATGAAAATCGATAACTATTATTTTTGTCGTATGATGGATTGCTTATTGAGTATTCGACTCATTTTGTTTTTATTTCTATATTTCTATATTTTCTTTTATAAACCATCCTAAGTGATGAGGATGTACAATGTGCAGGATTTGACTCAGGGAAGTGATGCAAAGGCCTAAACAAAGTATTAGTTCAAATTTTATGATTTTTAGTGAATAAAATATTTTTGTAAACACGTGTGATTTCAATATTCTAAACAAATGCTTCCGCTAAATCTTTTTAAAATTTATAAAGATTGTTTCATTTATTATAAAACATTCGTATCTTGTGTGTTTTGTAAATAAATGTTTTAGTAGCACACTGGCTCCCTAAAATATTTTAAAAATACTATATTTGAGAACGTGATGTTACAAAAAGATAATGACAAGGAATATACATGCATCCATTCATGTAAAATATAAGCATGGTGAGAAATCACTTGACCAAAAAATATACATATATTCATTAGTATGGAGAGGAATCATAGTCGAAGCAAAACATATATATGAATAAATATCGTCTAGTATTAAGAATCACTTTAGATGAATCTCTTTACTTGGACAACATAAGAACACATTCACCAAAAACTAGTGGGGAATCACTTCACATGTTTGACATGGGCAATCTCTTTACCAAGTCAACATATGGAACACCTCCACCAAACCACCACAAAGGACATTACACCTTATTAACACGGGGATTCTCTCTAACCGCAATATCAAGTGAAGCCAGAAATGCCCTACCTTGATCATCACGGAGAATTCCTCTACCTGTATAAAACTGATGGCAAAATGCGAGTCGCGAATGGTATTGGAAATTCTAAACTCGACTTCATGAGTACAAAGCGCATTGAAAGCATATCACGTTAAATCAAATAAAAAATCACATCATTAAAGTATTCTATAAATATAATGAGAAAAGTATGCTCTTTCATGAGAAATAAGACAAGAAGTACAATATGCAAATCCTGAACATACCATAAGCATGTATCCAACATTTCTAGTATGGTCGTAGCAATGAAGCTACCTAAATAGTATTCTAAGTACTAATGGCTGGATTGGAGTGACAATACTTTGGTTGATGACGACTGAGCTTTTGGCATTGTTAAAGCCTTTGGATAGAAAAGAGGAAAAGTGTTGAAGTCTCTGAAGAGGGATGTTGACTACATCCATTGGTTTTTATATGGCAAGACTACCAATTATAGTCCTGACAAAATTTGACATGTCTTCCGACCTTTGTCTTACTAAAATAGGAGACCTTTAATCACCGATGTCCATTTGTTCTCTAGACCTGAAGAATGGTATAAACTAAGCAACTAATGGGACAAAGTGTGCACATCCTTACAACCTACCTTGAGCCAAATCCCATAGTCTCCCTCCTTATGAGAGTCTTCCATAGGGCGTTTGTTCTACTTTTGACCTACACACGATAAAAAATATCCTCCAAATCCCTTTGTCAACTACTTAGGGCTTGTTTAGATATCAAAAATATCACATCTCATCATTACAATTTTCATAAATTTTCACACAATATACAATAAATAATTCAACTTTTTTAAATTCTAAAACAATCATTATATTAAAAAGTAATACCCTAATAATATTTTATTCATCTTTGAATTTCATCTAAAATAATATTATCTTATCTTATCTCATCTCACTATCTAACCCAACCCTTAAACTAGAGATACCAAATTCTAGCTTAAGTAAGTACCTATCCGAGAACTTTACAATTAAATTTGCTTACAAGTTTGAAACACAAAATCACACAAGCCAACCATCCCCCCACTTACAGTAACTGAATAGCAATACCTCTGTGGCCCTAACCAATAGACTTCTTTTTTTAGGGAAAAGTCAGAGCTACATGTCTAATAGTGGCCCCAAACCTAAATTTATTGATAAAACTTTCACTTGTAGTAGAGGAATACCATGGTAACATCATTACACTTAAAGAGTTACAAATAAGAAGATAAAAACAACCAGAACCCAAGTATCCAAAAAAATACATTGTTCTCCTAAAACAAATCATTATTCTAGAAAAAACCAAAAGAATACAATAAATGAAACCACAATACAAAACTAGAACCGAGAAACAACTAAAGATGTCCAAACAAAAACCAACAAGAAAATGAAACCGAGACTAGCGTCTTCTAAACAACAAAACTGAAACACATCAAAGCAAACTAAAAGCTTTCCAAATTATGATCTCATAGAAGGAAGACCAAATTTATCCACCTTTAAAATTCCTTTAAGCTCCCACAAAATATCATTAAAATTAATCAATATACCAGATTGATGATTCAAAGCCAAACGAGCAAGAAAATCAACTCCTGCATTTCCTTCTTTATAAACATGACTTATCTTGACTTGCAAACTGGAGAGGATTTCTTGGAATTAAAGCTTTCCAAATTATGCTCTCATAGAAAGAAGACCAAGTTTATCCACCTTTAAAATTCCTTTAAGCTTCCACGAATTATCATTAAAATTGATATACATACCAGATTAATGATTTAAAGCCAAATGAGCAAGAAAATCAACTTCTGCATTTCCTTAATTATAAACATGACTTATCTTGACTTGCGAACTGGAGAGGATCTCTTGAAGATACCAAATGCTACTACTACCTTTTTCCAACCAATTCACTACAAGTAAAGAACCAAGCTTGATCTCAATTCTATGCAAATTCAACTCCTTACAAAGCCGCATCCCATAATAAAGGGCTAGTAATTCTGATTCATTATTAAAACCATAAGACAACTCTTTAGCAAAAGCCAACCTCAAACATCCCTGGTCATCTCAAATAAGACCACCCGCCCCCATGCAACCTGGATTCGACAAAGGATTCTTATCAACATTCAACTTAAACCATCCCCTATTCGGTCTATTCCACTTCACCAAACAAACATGCTTACTTAATGGAGCTTTAATCGGAATAGAAAAGAAGCCAATATTCGATCATTACCATCCTTTAGTTTTTTACCAATCCTCAAACGTAAACCCACACCTATGTAACCACTGCTTTAATCGCACGCCACAAAGACTGAACAGAAACTGTTTTCCCTTCCATACGAGCTTTGCACTCCCACATCCAAATGGACCAAGTTAAAACAATTAGAACCAAATCAAGCAACATACCTTTTGTAAAAGAATGTGAGCCACGTCTAAACCAAATTTCCATATTAGCCTTCCAAACTAGGATGAGTCATGAGGCATCCCCAAACTCAAAGAAGCCCTATGCAAAACTTCTGCTGCTATCGAACCTATGGCAAGAACATGATCTTGGTCTTCCATACATCCCTATGCACAATATCACATTTAGAAACAACAGGAATGCCCAAATCTTTAATATGCGCATCCACACTTAGGCAAAATTTTAATGCCTTTCACAAGGTAACCGAGTATTTTTTTGGAAGTGCTGAGTGCCAAATCCAAGGTGTCCAATTAGATTTTAGGGCCCTAACATGAATACAATCCCAAGCCGATTTTAAAAAAAAAAAGATTCCATTCAAATTCGGATTCCAAAACATAATATATACTCCTTCCTTATGCTCACCTTAATAGTCCAAAATTTCTTCAAGCTTAGAATCCCCAACAAATCTTCTTAGAAGATCCACATCCTACCCATTCTGAATTCTACACTCCTTTATATGAGAGAAGGTTGTTTCGAGATCTTATAGGAATCCATAATAATGCCTGATTTCAACCAAGGATCCCACCAGAAAGAAACTCGACCATCCTTTTACTTCCACAAGGAATTACTCATCACCTTAGGTAATAAACTCTTTTCCAAAATAAATAGCCTTTACGAGAATCGATCAAAGAGAGTGCCTATCCTTGACATATTTTGCCTTGAAAAGATTAACCCATACTGAGCTTTGAGTTAATAAATTCCATGCAAACTTCATAAGGAGTGACACCTACACATCTTTGAATTTCCTTAGCCCCATTCCCCCTTCAAGAGTCAGGTTGCACACTCTTTCCCAAAAATATAATACTCATAATCCGATTAAGGCTAGCCACCACAGCCTTTGGAGCATACAGAACAGAAAATAAATTATTTGCGATACTTGCGACATCGTGCCTCAAGAAAAGAATACGAACACGAGACGATAAAAATTTGTTTTGCCATCCTTCAAGCTTGCCACAAATTCAGTGCGGTAACTCATCAAAATGTGATACTTTTAGCCTTTCTAATACCAATAGCACACCTAAGTATTTCACCAGAAATGAGTCTTTTGAGAAAAAAGTAATTCTCAAGGCACTCCTTTTTTTAGCACCAGTAAAATATTTAAGAAAAAAAATAGAAGGCTTCTCTTTACTCACAACCAGACCAGACCAATCTTCATACTGAGGAAAAACATCATAGATAGCATGAAACGAGGACTACCCACCATTAGCAAACACAACAATGTTATCAGCATAAAGTAAATGAGATATAAGAGGAGCGCCCTGAGGATGAGAAAATGGAACAATCATCCTATTTTCAGCAATTAATATTTCTTCCACAAGAATAAACAAATAGGGAGATAAAGGATCCCCCAGCTACAAGCCACGCCCACTGAGGAAGAAACATTTCAATAATCCATTCATAACCATAGAGAACCACAGAGTGAAGATACATTGTCTGATCATCTCACAAACCCGAAAGGAAAAATCAAACGAATTCACGACTTGTAATAGAAAATCCCAGTCAACACTATCATACGCCTTAGCCATATCCACTTTGATTAGGACATTACCACCATGAACCCGCTTATTCATCAAATGTATCATCTCTTGGGCTAGAGTAATATTCTCAAATTTACTTCTTCCAGACAAAAAAGTGCTCTACTTTGGAGGAATAATCTTATTCAAAATAGGCGACAATCTACAAACCATAATTTTGGAAAAAAACCTAATAGATCACTAAGCACAAACTGATTGGTCTAAATTTGTCAAACCTAGTTGGATTTTGCATTTTCGAAATTAGCACAATATAAGAAGCTAAGTAAAATTTGGGTAGAGGGGAGCCACTGAAAATCTCTCTAATTGCTGCCACCACGTCAAACTCCACAATATCCAAAAAAGAACAATAGAACCCAAAATCAAAGCCATCTAGACCTGGACTACTATCAGTCGGGATAGAAAACATAGCCTCTTTCACCTCTTGGATCAAAGGAAGCTAGAGAAAAATATTGTTATCGTCCTCCAAAAGAACATTCTGAACAATCAATGATAAACTTGAGGAATCCCGCCTTGGTCTTGACTGAAGGAAGTCACTAAAGAAACCCACAGCACTAGAATGGATATGTTCCAGGGTAGTCAAACAAGAACCATATCGGAGATACATCTCTTGCACAATCGACTTATTAACATAAGCAAAACTTTTAAAAATTTGAGCGGATGCCTCGCCATTCTCCATCCAATTGATTTTAGCCTTTTGTGAAAGCCAAGTCTGCTTTCTGAGTAGTCAAACCGTAGGCTTTTCCTTGGTTACTAATAACATTGTCTCAACCTCTTCAGAAAAACTAGCTTGCAACTGACTTTCAAGTCTTTCTATTTGCTTTTTCAAATCACGAATATCAGTGTGCCCAAAAATCTTGTGATTTCCAATCCTTTAATACCACTTTCAACTTTTTCAGTTTAGAAGCTAGCCGAAAGAGACCCATAGCATCAACTCGAACCTACCAAGTCTCTCTAACAACCTTTCTAAAATTCATATGAGACACCCACATTTGTTGGAACTTAAAAGAAGGACCATATAGACATACCAAAGTTTGTAAGACAAAGGACATCGATGGATGATTCGAAGTCGAACGAGGCATATAATTACAATAAGCATCTAGAAACAAATCCATAGCCAATGGATTTAATAGGCAGCTATCAAGTTTCGACCAGCTTCTAGCCAAGCCCCTCTTCCCATTACACCAAGAAAACTTGCTCTCCACTAATTTCATTTCAATTAACCCACAAGCCTCAATAAAATCATTGAACTCATCCATTGCAATTCTCAACCAAGGTCTACCACCACTGCTTTAATTTTCCCATGAATAATGTTAACATCACCAAGACATAGCCAAGGCGCGCATACCTTGCACTGCATCCAACTGTAATATCCTCCAAAGATCTCTCCTATCGATATGGTTGTATTTTGCGTAAACTTAGAAACCACAACAAAGCGTGACTCAACCTTCAGCAAAATAGACACATGTTGAGCACTATAATGACTAACTGAAATCTCTAAATCATCCCTACATAACAATCATAATTTTCCACCAACACTTTGATTAGAAAAACCATGTTCAAAATTCAAACTATTTTTCAAAACTTCCAAATTACTATCATCAACAAAAGGTTCAACCAACATAATAAAATTCAAATATAACTTCCTCACCAACTTACAAAGTCTTGTCAATGGTGATCTAATCCCACGGATGTTCCAAAAAAGAGGTTAACAAATCATAAAATCATCCGTGCAGGCTTTCTTCATCGGGATCAGAGGCATAATCTTCAACAACTCCATTAGGTTGTACCTCCACCTTATCGGTCGAAATCACATCAGCCAAAGATTCCATGATAAGTCTTTCTTCTAGATTGTCATGCAGCACCAATTCCTTTTCCACATTCTCAACTAACTCCTCAATCACCACTGTGTCACTTGGCTGTACAACCATTCTAGAACCCGAGAGCCCTACATCTTTTTGTAGCTCCATAGTACCAGGCTCCACAGTACCAGGCTCTACCACCACTAACTCTATTTCAGCAACTTCTTCAACAGAGTTCTGCTTTTTCGAATGACTAGGACCAGCAATATCACTATTCACATTCTCAGCCACCAACACACCAACAACAGAGTCATTAGCAAGCAGGTCCTCTTTAGGCATGTCCATCTGTTGCATAGGTGGCTTAGGCTTCCAAATTTGCACCGGCTTCTTTGTTTCCCTCTCAAGCCCCTTTGTTTGTGATGACCAACCTAATTAGCACCTCCCTTTCATTAACACTTCTTCGAATTATTCCCCAGAGTAAAACATCTTGAACAATATGCTGGGAAGGTCTCATATTCAACCTCAATATATAAACTTGAAGCATGGTGAGGAATTCCAATCCAAATCCCCTTAACTAGTTCCCTTGCCCGATCTAATTTCACACAAACCCTTACACCGTTACTTTTTGTCGCACATTTTGTGGCATTATCGCAATGCAAAAACCAACCCAAAGGGATGATAATATTTGTCAAGAAAGATTCATAGTAGTAATTTGGTAGTAATCCTAAAAGAAAAATCCACCCCGACACCAATGGGGGCTCAGTATCCTCATCAAAACCCGGATGCCAATGGAACCCTCGGTAGGGTACACCATCCACCTTAGTAACCTCCCTCAACAATGCCTTCACAAAATTAGCCTCATTAGAAAGACACACGAAAACATTCCAAGGCTTTCTCATTGCGAAAACCACCGGCTGCGAACTAAAACACCAACGATTTCAGATGAACACTCGGATTGCCTCTAGGGATAGACACTGCATAGAAATTTAAGGACCATCAAATACCTAAAAGGAGCAGTAGATTTCTCCATTTATTCATTGGAGAAGAAAACACAAATTTCAACATCAATAATTTTTGCAGGATGAAGAGGAGCCTCAATTTCAAATAACGGCTGTAGCGATTGGGCCACCAAATCAGCAAAAGAGCACTGCCAACTAGCTATCGCCGATGACTCGGGAGAGCCTTGGCAGCAGCCATGCGGTACACACAGATATCAAACCCTAGCAGAGCACAATTAACAGGAAAATGGCATTTTCAATATTATTTTTGTCCTCTTATCTTTTGGCCTAACCAGTGGACATGCCTACAATGTAACCACAACTAAAAGAAAAATTATCTTCATCATCCACACACATTACATACCACATTTCTTTCATTTCTTTTTAATTTTTTCTCTTACCAAATGTATGATATAGGGATAATGAGTAGAATAATTCAATTAATTCAAGAAGAATAAAATTTTAAAAAAATAAAGAACATAAAAACTAAAATATATGTAGTGTGTGATATGTGGGGATGTTAAATAGCAAAACTCAAGCTAAAAAATCTTAGAATGCTTTTTCCTCTGTTGCTCTTTCACCCAAATCCTCGTGAGTGAATACTTTTATCCCATCCATACCTCCAAAATTGTTGATTGGTTCATAACTGAACGGATCTGTGCAAACATCCATCTCCAGAAGGAGCTCCATATTGCACAACTTGTTGATCAAGCTCAGAAACTCAGGCTCTTTGTCATCCTCTACCTAGATATAATTTGGCTCAAAAGAAAGTTGTTTCATCATACACTCATTCTTATATTTCTTTTAAACTATAAAATAAGATTTCCCAATAGTAAGTATATATAATGAGAAGTACGTAGTTATAGAGACAGGGTGTTTATCGTGGGATCTACACGGAAAATACCAATATTTTTATTGCTTACCGCACTGTTAATGTCATAAACGAGAAAAACTTGTTGACGAAAATAACTTGAAATTGATATATCAACCTCCTTCGTTTTTTTATATATAAAGAACGAGACCATGTCATATCACTCGAGTAAATTTTATTTTAAAATAAAAATTTACTGGAAAATATAATAATTGAAAACCCAAGGGGGTTTTCTCTGTATTGATTTTTTAATCATTTTGTTTTTATTTGATTTTTATTCTTAGATATTGATTTGGTGTTACAGTTATATATTTTCTTATTTTCAAATAAAAAATTAGAAAAATAAAGGTTATAGAAAAACCGATATAAGTTAGTAATAATACTACATACAATAGCCATTACAAGAAATAACCTTATTTCAGCGAGCAAACTCGCTATAAATAACACACAAAATCGTCATAAATAACTAATTGCGGCTACTTTGTTTCACCCACAAGTCGCCGCTATTATAGAGCCAAGTAAAGCTTTTTTCGACTACTTTGGAAATTGACAGGAAAAATGACTTTTTCCGGCAACAATTGGTATCAGCAAATGAGATAAAATCCTACCACCAAAAGTTAGCCAAAATGAAATAGAGCTTTAACGGCGATTATAAGTAGCCGGAAATAAGTTTTTTGTTTGCCAAAAATGCAAGAGACCAAATTTTTTTCTTGTATTTTGTTGTACGTGATTCCTTTTTTCTTGATATTTGTTTCTATTATAACAATTACTTATGTGCTTGTAAGTTAAAAATGGCTAGATTTGCATAAATTTATATTTGCTTGCAAACATGCATCTCAACATCATTCAAATAACTTCTACGTTAATATTTGAAGTTTACCACTTAATAGTCTAAGTTTTACACAATATTATCCAACATATCACTTTGGAACATACATTTACAAGTAGAATTCTTTCTAGATGTAAGGCCACCTCCAAATACTGCGCACATGCTCATGTACCATCAACTCCATCTGGAAAAAAAAAAAAAAAAAAGGGAGCAACTATGTTAGTACATAATTCTTACTTGTATGTAATTCACACTATGTAAAACAAATCAAGCCAAAACCCATATATCAATGGTATTTGCCTATGACCTCTATTTCCTTATCATTTTTTTTATAAAGTACCTCTATTCTCCTAACATGAGCTTCTATCGAACCTATGAAAGAGAATAAAGAGTTAAAAAAATTGATGTCAGTAAATGATATGTACTTGTTAACTAACTTGGACATGATTATCATAAATTTCACTTTTCCATTATGCATATAATTTGGTGGAATTTTATCATAGTACAATTATTAGCATTGCAATCTATTTTTTTAAAGCATTTACTATTTATCTCAAGCACTTGAATTTTCATGCTTCTCAACTTCTATCAAATTCCTCTTAAAAACTCTGAAAAACTATTATAGAAACTCTAGGGGAAATTGCACGATCCTTCTAGAGATCACTCAAAGGGGAAATGTCTTTTCTGTGTAATTTTCTACAACTGCAATGAGTACTGTTTCTTTTTTCCTGTAAAGGATGCATCAGTTTTGTCTATAAGCCCAACACCCATTTCTCTTTTGCTATGCTTCTTTAATTCAAAAATATGCTCGTGGTACTTGCTAAGCAGCTAAAGTTTCCCAAGGACTTTCCAACATAAATATGTTCAGATGGACCTTTCAGTTGCTGGTTTAGATGACTTAGGAATGACCATCTTACCGAGCCCCCTTTCATATCCTAAACTGTGGTCCAAAACTTCCTTAAGGACTGTTGTTGCAACCTCCTTAGTCCGCTTCTTAGGCTCTAGTTTTGATATCTTTGTAGCCATCTCCAACTATCACTACAAGGAATACTACTTTTTTCGGCGATTTTTATTTCGTTGCACCAAAAAGTGCCGCAACAAGTAATTTTTACCAGCGAACTTAAAGTCGTTGAAGCGTATTTCCATCAAGTTTTATTTTGGATATTTTCAGCGAATAATTTACCTTTAGCAGCGAATTATAGCGCTGCAATTGGTCCTACGACGGTCTCAGCGAAAAGGTTCGTTGCAATAAAGTTAATCGTGGCAGTTTTGATATTTATATCTCTTACATACTTTACTACGGCGAAATATATCGCCGTAACAAGTCAATGTAATCCATTTGCTGATGAATTCTGTAGTCTTGACTCTACACATCCCGACGAGAAGAATCACTATAGTGGCGAAACATTTCACCGCAATAACTCTTTTAATTTCCCGCTTTTTCACTCGATCTATTCCCCCCCCTCCCCCCTCCGAGGCACAAATGAACTCTCAGACTTAGAGCAATGGCATTGGTCTCACTAAAATAAATCATTAAACTTATATTTTTTACACACTTTTCAAAAAAATCTAGTCATATTTGATCAAAAAATGGGAGAAGAATTATGGAAATGTGAAAATGTTTGTGAAAATGGGAGAAGAATCAAAAAATGGGAGAAGAATCATATTTGTGAAAATGTTTCGTGTTCTTCTACATTTTCCTTTACGTAATGTTACTCAGTTTTTGGCTGTGAGAATTCCTCTTGTTTCGTGTGTGTGTGACTATGTAGAGGAAGGGCTAGAAATCAAACCTAATACAATCGATTTGGGTTTCTTTCGAATTTGGGGAGGTTCTCAAAATCTATGAAGTTGCTGATCTTTCATGGTTTCTTTTAGTTTATATTGTGTTCCTTGTTGTGTTTAAGCCTTGTTCATGTGTTAAATTAAAAGTAGATGTCGAGAACGTACAGGCACAAAAAATGGGTGCTTCATGGACCTTCTCTGTTCTCTTCTTCATATTTGAAGCGTGTGTTTTCTTGTCAAGTAAATGGTTAATCTAAACAGTGTTTTATGCTTCAACTGTATAAGGTAACTTGTTTGGCACTTTTCGGTTCAGTACATTGATGCATGATTACCACGATAACCTGGATCCTCTTCACTCAAACAATTGCGACCACTTCTATTTCCCTATTATGTTTTCTTTTTTGTATATGATTTGGTGTAGGAGAACAACAGGTCATTTGAGTAACATTAGAACTTGAGTATACAAGTACTTATGCCTCTCATACAGTTATTTACCAACTTCGTACAAGTTACAATTAAGAGATCTTATTCATGAGATAAGTCATTGATCTGGTGTTATTTAAGTTGATAACTTTTCTTCCCTGACCCCTTAAGTATAGACCGTTACATTAGTACTCTTTAATTTTGGTGATATCAAAGATGGCTTGCTAATTTTCAACTCATGTGTGCATACTTATGTTATTTGGTCAAAGTATACTTTAGGCCCACTACACTATTACTTTGGGATTATATTTTTCTTGGGTCAAGTTGAGGAAACCCCTGTGGCATTACCATGTCTGAACCTTAATATGTGGGCATTAGTATACACATTAATATGTAGTGTGTTATTGAGAATGTTATCCAGATTCCTAAATTATATGGTCTGATTATTTGAAACTTTTTTCTTGATCCCAAAGTACTAAGCTAGTAAGCTGAGGCTCTCAACTGAGTTTCTCTTGTAACACCCGATTCAGCCCAAGCCATTCCAGCCCAGCCTTTGAAACCAAACGACGTCGTTTCTTTAGCTAGGTTTTTCTTCCTTTCCTTTTCTTTTCCTTTCTCGACGGTTTCCCCTGTTTGCTATCATCCGTTTTTCCCTCGCCAAGCTCCACGCCTTTGGCGGTTTCAACTTCAAGATGAAGTCATTTGTTTCCCCTCTCCTCACGTTAACCTTGTACAGCAGTTATACTCTTAACCGGTTCTATCTCTCTCTCCCTACCATGCATACTCTCTTTTTGGGTCTCCTATTTTAGCGATCTGCTGCTGGTTCCGTCTACCTGCAGATATCTCCAGTAAGCCTTCTAAACCCCTCTTCCCTCTCAGTCTTTCTATGAGTTTAAAGGATGTGTTTGAGGGCCCTTTCATTGCTGAATTTTTGGTTGTGTTTATTGGTAGGTGTAGGCGAGCATAGCAGATCAAGGATCTAAATTTCTTAGCCTTTTTCTCCTCCAGTTTGTCTTCCAGTTTTCAGTTAAGGGTTTCTGATTGTTGTATGCATGCTTATCAGACGTAATTGGGTTTAAGGATTTTTTTTTTAAAATTACTGGGTCTTCCCGAAGGATATTTTTGGTAAATTTTCAGACTTGTGTTGATTTATTTCCTAGTTGCGTGGTACTGCTCTACTTGTTGGTTGGGAGTGTTTTGGGATTATACGTGATAGTTAGGGATGTTTTGGAGGGGGGTTGGAATGATGGTTTTAGTTGGAGATTTTTCCATGCTGCTAGAAAATTTTTTGTTGGATGTAAATAACTATCTTTGTTGGGTTTTTCTTTGAAAGAGATTTATGCATAAGAGTGAATAAATATCGGTGGCTGTTGGAATTGGGTTAGTTAGTCCCGAAAATTATACTGGATGTTTTATATGATTGTAGCATCATAAATATGGATTTTTGGTTGGTCAGTTTATAATAATGTAAATTTTTGGACTTGAGGATGTGGTGCTTTAGACTTAGGACAGATTTTCTGGGAGGGAGATTACTAAAGCTTAGCATGGAGGTTTTGGTGTTTAATCTTTTAGTTAAATGGCATTGCTGGTCATTAATTTTTGGTATACATATATTTTATGATTAGGTGGAGAGATTATTATAGGTCAGACTTAAAGCTTTGATAATACACTATAGGAGTAAGGTAAGTAGGGTTTCTATACACAAAAAGAAAAATGACTTGAGGTTGGATTTTATAGAAGTGCATGTTTTATTTTTAAAAGAAAAATGTGAAAAACAACCTCAGTATATGTTTTCTGCATACTCTAATGAAATTTCATATGATAGAGAAAGTTTCTTTTTGACATGAAATGTGTAGACATGATTAAAATCTGACATGCTTTTGAGATATGTATAAGAGCAACATGAATGATGATTTTCTTGTACATGTGAAATATTATGTTTTTGATTTGTTTTTGTTTGGTTGAAAATGATAAGAAAGTTAAAAGCACGTGGTTTGATATGATATGAACATGAAAAATCTTTGGCATATTTATCTGTTTGGTTTTGTTTCTGGATATGGTTTTGAGATGAGAATATGAATTCACGTGATATGGCTGGTACCACCATGATATGATATGATAGGGGTGCAACCACTTTGGAAACAAAGTGGTCCTTTATGTGTTTCTTTCCTGTGTGTACACTCGGGGCTCCGAGAACGAATAAGGAAAAGTCTAACAATATGATATCGCCTGGTTTGGCCACCGGAGATAGCACAACCCTACCACGGGGGTTAAACATGGTATTGTTCCAGTACGAAGATGAGATAAGATTTTACAGTTAATTGTGCCAAAACGTCTTTGTTTTAAAAGTTGTTTTCTGTTTTCTTATAACGAAAAATTATATGTTCGCTCCACTTTCTGTTGATAAAATATTTGGAGACGTTGGCTCTGAATAAAATGGTTTCCGATTCATGTATACGAAATTCCTTTTGAAAATGCTCATGTATTATACGCTAGTATATGTGCTTTGCTTACTGAATTGTGGTTGAACTCACCCCCTTATTTATACATATTTTCAAATGATGTGGATGTCTCGACTGATGACCAAGATTAGTATGTTGAGACCAGACTAAGCTATTACCTTTGTTGAAGTGAAGATTTTAATTATGGATCTGATGTTATGCTTTTAGTATTGTTAGATTTAAGTGTTAGTAGATCTTTTCATTTTTTGATGGGGAGATTGTGGACCCTATGTTACAGTGTTACCTAAATTTATAAATTTGTGGATATACTTATGTTTGGATTGTTTGGATTTGGAAATGAGAATCATTTATGGATTTAAGGAAAACTTTAAAGATGATATTGTGTTGGAGATAGGGTCATTTGGGCAAGTAGTGTTTTCTCAAATCCCTTAGGGGTACGGGGCGCTACATTCTCAATACATGTTGCTGGAAAAGTCTAGGGAAAAAAGAGAAAGAAAACAAAAACAAAACTGGATCTTCATTATTTTTAATATTTACTTCATTGACACAAGCCTTAAAATACTTTTTAAAAAGCTGAAAACTTATAAAGGCTTGTCTAAATTGTCATCAGGTTTTAAAAAAAAAAATTAGACAAGCCTTTATATACTTTAAACTAGCAAACTGCAAGAGAATCCAGCTTATAAGATTCATTTGTCAAGCAGAAGAATTAAAATCGAGTGGCAAAATCTTATATGATTGATCACAAGAAAGATGAACACGAAAGATGAAAGGAATAATAGGAAGAAGAAACTTAAATATTATTTTACTGAAGTAAGCATGCATATTTAGCCGAATGATAAACATAGGAGTTGTTTGGACACTACTTATAGCAGTTGGAAATAAACAATATAGGACTCAAATATTATTTTACTTCAGTAAGCATTCTTGTGAGGTTTGGGATTTTATTGGTTTTGAGAAATGAGAGGAAAGTCTTTGATAGAGCAAATTGTTATAGCTACTTTTAGAAATTAATTGAATATAATTCTTGATATCATTTTTGTTTGTAATAATTTCCAATCATATGGAGATTTTATGTTTGGATCATAATGATTAGATGATGATTCGGCTACAAATTTATAATTGAAAAGTGTTATATGTACATGTGTTGGAGTGCTGATCATGTTTGGAAAGGAATAAACATGGAAGTTTTTTAACAAATTTGATGAGACACCTTGTTACTCAAACAAGGTTATGTGTTTATATGTGATGCATAGGCTACATTTTGTTCACTGTACTTGGGGTAGCTGGTTAGGCATCAATTAATCTCTATTGGAACCTTTCTTTGGCAGCTTGGCAATGCAGAAGAAGTTAATTAGAGGTTGGAGAAGTTGCATGCTAGCAGGCGAACTAGATGGCAGCTGGGAAAGCTAGTGAAAATTTCCCCAAAATCTTGACTCAAACAATTAATTATGTAGAGGTTGTTATATTATGAAACAATATTAGTTGCTCATAATATGTAGTTGCAAGGCATGAATGCACCCATACAGCTTCAGAAATGCTGAGTGATCATGCATTCAGGCTGAAATTTCAATTATTTTAATTGTATTGGAATCAGATGGATAATATTATATGCCATTGATGAAGTTAAAGAATGGACTTGTCTAGTTTAGCATAATTTGGATATTACAATAATAATTATATTATTATTCATTTGCCAAGTTAATTAGTGCTCGTGAGTATGCATTTATACATATTTTAACGGGCAAATTTGACAAACTTGCCATATCACTTCTCACAACTTGAAAACAAAGCTATTCAGATATCCACTCAGTTTGGACATTTGCAGCGTTACCAAATCGACGTAGAAAAGCCAAATTCTGAAAGCAAAGTTATCCGTGGCGAATGTTAATCGCTGAGAAAGACACTAGAAGTGATATTGCAGCATTCCCAAATCGCTAAAATTATTAATTGCGGCAAAAATAAATCGCCGAGAGAAACATTTGCAATTACATAAACTTAGTTATGGTGACAAAATTCGCCGCAGATATTGGCAACCACAGCGATCACTAAATACGCTATTTTTGCCAAACTTTTTTTACGACGAATTAAGGGCTTCTGACGGCAACAAAAAAAATCATGCAAATAAAGTGTCCCAGCAAAACCAAAGTTAAAACATTGAGGTTAATTGCAGCGAGTTGCTATTAAATTATGGCGTTGAAAATCTTTGGAAAAAATGATTTGTTGCAGCGAATTTTTGTTACGGGTGATTTATGTTTTATGCAGAGAAATAATAGCGGCGGAACGACGGCGTAATGAAAACCGCTGTTAAAAAGTATATGCAACAAAAATGTGGCCTTATTGGAGTGATATTTGGCACCGAAAAAGGCCAAATACCTTGTAGTGTATCAACCATTGGAAAATCACACGTGTTAGTAAGGGATATGTCTCTCTATTTGGCTTATTGGTATGAAGTAATTTTTTGAATATCAGACACATGGGCAACGAATTATCTTACTTGTAGTATGAGATCAGGCAAAAGTAAGGAACACCTTAACTCCTTTAGCATATTTCCTAAATCTAAATCTAGCAGTAATTTGCATCCAACTCTTATCCATTTAAAAACAAGTAGAGTTGAAAAAGTAGTTTAGTAAAAAATAAATGCAGTACACGAGTTGGAAAAGTTATAGAGAGATTGGTGGAGTAAAACTTTGAAAGAGAAACTCTCCATCGTTGGCAAGAAGTACAAAAGGCGACGACCTTGGAAATGATTGAAAACCACTAGAGAGAGAGAGAGAGAGAGAGAGAGAGAGAGAGAGAGAGAGAGAGAGAGAGAGAGAGAGAGAGAGAGAGAGAGAGAGAGGGGGAAATCTTGAAATGAGAGAAAATTATGTGTGAAGGGTAAAATTAGGGGATTTTACTCTAGATGACTTATTACGGTGACTTGTAACTTATTACGGTAACCTACAAGTCGTCGTAATAAGTTAGATAACAAAAAACTTATACCATTTTCTGCATCTAAAGTAATAATAGTGATCAACATTCTCCGTAAAAACAAACTAGAGTACCCAAATGGTGTTTTTTCCAGCCATATAATTACCAGCGAACAGAACTCACCGAAAATAGTTAATATTTTCAACTATTTTCAAAGTTGACACAAAAAATTTCTTGCAATTAGAAAAAGGTCTTTTGCAACTATAATTATGTCGTCAAAAAAAAAGTAGTCTTAAATTCTATTTTTTCTTGTAGTGAATAAAGTATATAAACGCCGTGTAATCATTTAAAAAAAAATTAAAGTTTACTCATATGAGTCTCATATTTTACTCACATTTTTCAAAGCAATTACGTATTATTTATGCACTCTAAACTATTACAAATATCATTTCTCATTTATTTTTACCTTTTGAAATCTTGATTAACATGTAAATACTCAATTCTAACAATCCCTCTACATCTACAGCTTCCGCTCTCGTTATGAGCTACTATTAATTGTAATTAATATTTTAAAAAATTATATAAAAGTATTAAAAATATATATATATATATAATTATAATTATAATTAACGATAGCTCTCAACGCTTGGGAATTATATATGAGTGTATAAATATTGTTAGAATTGAGTATGTACTTGTTAATAAGATTAAGAAGGTAAATTAAATAAGGCATGATATTTGTAATTATTAATTGTGGAAGTATTAAGTAATTATTTTTAAAAAAATAAATAAAATTTTAAATCCTAAACCTACGTGAGCGACTCTTTTTTAAAATAATTAAGTAATGTTTACAAGTTAAGTTTCTCTTTCCTTAAAAAGCTGGTTGGGATCTTATTCTTTTTTCACTAAACATGCATGTGAAGGCGCGCAAAGATTCTGAAATCTCTGATCACTGGGCTCTGTTGTATTAATTCTGCAGGTGACTAACTGGTAACATGTCCTTTCCTGCCGTTTTGAGAGGGTGAGTGAATGCAATAGTTAGCATACCAAGAGAGAGAAAAGAAAGAGGTTTCTGTCTTGTCTTCTCCAGGAACGGTTATGTGGTAGACTAGAGACAGGACCACTCTAAAATGGCACTTTACAGCGTAGAAGTCCTTCATGCATCTATCTACTCACATTTACACCACCTCTGTTTTTGTATCGGACGGTGTTACGTACAAATAATTTTAAAGTTGTACCCATGCTGATGTGGGTATTAATTGTCAGATAATTAAAAAACAGAAAAGAAAAACTTAAGTGGAAATGATTAAAAAAAAAAAAAACGCGAGGAACCAAAAATTGGAAGAAGAGAAACAGAATGATGTCGGCAAGCTTTATGTTACATTTGGGTATTTGGGTATCAAGAGTGTGTCGAATATTTTTAAAATATTTTATTATTATTTATTATTATTTAATTATTATTTATCTATTTTTTTTTATTATATATTATTTATTATTATTATTCAAAATTTTATTATTACTTCTAATATATTTTTTACTATTATTCATAATTCTTTTCAACAATTCTCAGTACTCAAACCTAATTTAATTTAAACTTTCGAGGCTAAAGATTGAAGCAAAAATCCTAGATTTAATTCTGGTTGAAATCTAGGCAGATTGGTGTTTTGTATTCTAAATGGAATTAGATTATTATATTTTTTTCAATAATTTTAGTACCAAGAAGAAGGATTTCACCCAGTTAAATGGTTCTTTCACCCAGTTGCTAAACACACCATTTTATTAAAGGATTTTGAAATTTTGAAATTTTGCTAGGGAGCATTTCATCTTCATCATTTCTTGATCCTAAAAACACTATATGCACACGTCGTTGGGTACACTTGTCTACACGTCGACCACGTGGCCAATTTAATAAAACGGTTCATTTTCAATTTTGGAGCATTTTTTCACTTTTTTCTCTTCTCAGTTTGGTGTCTTAGAAAATGTTGAATAACACTAAGTTGAAATGCAGCTGCAAATTTGTGTTCGCAAAGAACACTAGGTTGAAACGCAGCTGCAGATTTCTTCTCCATAATGCTTTCTTCAAAGGAATTAAAAAAATACAATCAAAACACCTGCAGATTTGTGTTCACAACAAATGCCATAATGGCCGTGTTAGTGTACTTTCTATTCAAAATGAGTCACTGTTTAGGAATCCTCGATAGGCCTTATGCAACTTTCACCTCTCCCATTCTCTCTATTTATTTTTATTTCTAATTCGTAGATTGTTTGCTTTCTGTTAGTTCTTTTTTTTTTTTTCTTTTTTCCCCTTAGAATGTTGGTTTGGTTTCTTAGAGAACCGATTTATTATTGTTAATTTGTTCTTTTTTTGTTTTTGAACTTATGATTGGCTTTGCTTCCACTTCCAGCAAGCTCTTGTGTGTTTTCGCATGAATGAATTCGTCTCATATTTCCCCTACTCTCTCGCGCTCTGCATTTCAACTTTCCCTCTCATTTGAGTTTTGTTTTTTAGTTTTTAAATAATGTTTCGACTAGTGTGGCATAATGCCACATCAGCGTGTCTGCAAACGGTACACGACCGCATCAGCATGTGTAACTAACACTGTTGTTTTATCCCACTAGCAGACTTTTTGACTTACCACGTTGGATAGTTACACTATGGGTGTGTTGGACTACTTGAAGATAAAAGTTTTCCTTTGTATCTGCTAACCTTACACGTCCACTCTATTATAGAATTAGAAATAAATATTATTTTAAAAAAATATATATTTAAACCCAAAATCGCTTTAAAACTCATGTACGATGCTAAATCTAAACCTTAAAAGTTACCAAATGTAACACCCCATTTCAGGGAGGTCGGGAGAGTTTATCTCTATTCACCTGATAAACAATTTAAACCAGACTAAAGTATTCTCCAACATCAATCATTTACTTTCAAAGTCTCCAAAATAAATTAATCAGATCCCCAAGATATTAAGCCAAATAAAGTAGACTAAACATCTTCATATGTTTAAAAAAAAAGAAACATAGCCACTGAAATAAGGTTCACAAGAGCCTTTGAAACCATCAAACGTATTTAAAACCATCAACAGAGAAAAAAATAGCACCCAAAATCTTTGTGACCCGAGATACCCCAACTGCTAACCATGCTAAACTTGCCCAAAAACTCTTTCACTGATCATCAATGGATCTATCAAATTCATCTGAAAAAAATTATGAAGATAAGGGATGATTTATTAATAACTCAATAAATAGAAAATATCTAATTGTATGTAAATATGAGCATTTATAACGTCAAAATGTATAACAAATCATTTTCTTTCATAATGCAAAAACAACATATTTACTTTCAGAATGCATAAATAAACAATTGTTACAAAACATCAGAGCAAATTTTAAAAAAAAAACAACTTTTCCCAAAAACAAAATCTTTGGTATATCCAATCTAAACCATCGTACTCTTTATTATCTCATAGCATTAAATCATGACAAATATCATATTTAACTCCCATAGTAGGTTGTGTCATATTATACTCATAGTCAAGTTGTATGCCACTAGTATACCCATGACGGAGTCATATGCCACTATTATATCCATGGCGAAGTCGTATGCCATCATTATACCCACCCATGACGGGGCCATATGTCACTATTATATCCATAGCGAAGCCGTATGTCACTATTATACCCATGGCGGGTTCGTATAAAAAACAGAACAAAACATCAAATTAGAATTTTAGTAGAATACATATTTAAAATCTCATACCAAAATTTTTAGATACCACATCTTATCAAAACAATGTATTGAACTTCATATCATTTCACATGTTTGAATTCAGAATTTAAAAAAAAAACTTCTTTATTCATTCACCGCAAAACTTTTAGATCTCATGAATCCAAACATTTCATAAAAATAAAACTTTTTAAAAGACTCGTATTCGCTCCTTTCAATTAACAAAACAACATGCGCAAAAAATAAGCCCATGTCTACACTAGTCATGTTAGAAAATATTCTCTTATACAACTTTTTATGCATATGTAGAACAAATATCTGAGGTCGTTTTCAGCTTTCTTTTCAAAAATAGAATGCATATTTTAAAAATCAATCTCATTTTTTTTTTTTTGTACAAAGCTATTAAATGAACCCGGCTAACCTAACTTCCGTGTAATATCTACGCCTTGAGTCTGAACTATAACAATATCACCACCTAATCAAAACATAAATCAATCATTTAATAACCCAACCTAAAATATTACTATCTTAATTAATAAAACCCAAACCAGTCTCTTTTTAGCTCAAAACCCATTATAAAATAAACCCAATCTATACACTTACCCAAAACAATAACATCCATACCAAGATAACACCAACTAGCCCGCAAAACTACAATCTTAACAACACCGCCATGCGCAAATAGCAACTAAACCATCCCGAGCAGCCACTGATCAAACCCACCACCACACTTCAACTCCATTTCCAAACTTTAACCATTTAGAGCATAACCAAAACCACACCTACTACTATAAATCCAACGCTTCATCATATAAGCAATGCCAAAATCTATCTTCTAAAACTCAAACACCAACAAGTTCCCAAAAAGATTATCATAGATATAAAATCGGGATATTGAATTTCCTTACCCAAAATCTACTATGGGGAGAAAGGAAATTGTTAAGAGGGAAAAAGGAGAAAAATATTGGATTGAATTTATCTATATTTCATATTGAGCTTTTCAAATAAATAGATGTACATGAGCTATAAATGGAAAAATATACATTAGGCAAGTGGACCAATTTGATTGAATCCTAAAATTAAGTTAATTACAGATTTTGTGCAAGTCTTGATTTTGTGCATGCATGGTAAGAAATCTGTCAATACTCCCTCTCAAGTTGGTGCATGGAGGTCCGTAATGTTCAACTTACGCGAAAAATGATGAAAAAAGTTTATGTCTAAAAGCATCGATGAAGATATCGACAACTTGCTCACTTGAAGAAGTGTGGACAGCTTTGAGGAGGCCTGAGCGAATTTTGTTGCGAGTAATATGGCAATCAATCTCAATGTATTTGGTACGCTCATGAAACATAGGATTGTGTGCAATATATGGTGCAAATTGATTGTCACAAGGGAGAGTGAAAGGCTCGGGATAAGAGACACCAAGATCAATGAAAAGCTATTTTAACCAAGTGAGTTCACAGGTTGCGATGGCCATAACTCGATATTCGGCTTCAGCAGAAAAGCGAGCAACTGTATTCTATTTCTTGGTGCACCATGAGATCGGATTGGTGCCTAACTAAATAAAGTAGTCAATGGTGGAGCGATGGGTAGTAGGGCAACTGGCCCAATCAAAATCTGTATAAGCTGTGACATGTGTACTATTGGATGAAGGAAGGAAGATGCCTTGGTCGAGGTAGCCTTTGATGTAGTGGAGAACTCTGGTAGCTGCAGTCATGTGGGGGACCCTAGAAGCAAGCATGAATTCACTAAGTGTGTTGACTGCATAAACAATGTCTGGTCTGGTAATGGTCAGATAGATAAGGCGGCCAACAAGGCGACGGTAAAGCTCAGGATTAGGGAGAAGGTCATCATCTTGAGTATTAAGCTTCAAATGTTACTCTATAGGAAAAAGAGTTTTTTTGTGCACCAATTTATCCACTGTCAGAGAGAATTTTGAGAGCATATTTGTGCTAATTAAGAAAGATGCATTTTAGAGAGCGAGCAACTTCGAGTCCAAGAAAGTACTTTAGGGAATCGAGGTCCTTTGTCTTGAAATGAGTAGAGAGAATTTTTTTGCAAATCTCAATCTAAGAGATATTGTTACCAGCAATCAAGATGTCATCAACGTAAACAAGAACAAGAGTGATGCTCATGGAAGTGATGATAGTGAACAAAGAATGATCCGCCTAAAAGTGATGAAAACCTGCATTAAGATGCATAGAGGTTAGTTTAAAAAATTAGTTTTGGGAGGCTTGTTTAAGGACATAGAGGGATTTTCTGAGGTGGCAAACGCGAGTCTCCCCCTGAGGGCAATATTTGGGTGGTGGGGTTATGTAGACTTTCTTCATCAAGATCGTTGTGCAAAAAGACATTGTTGACATCAAGCTGATAAATAATCCATTTTTGGTAGCTGCAGCTACCAGTGATCAGCGGACCCTGGTCATTTTGGCGACCGAAGCAAAAGTCTCATGGTCATCAAGTTCTTCAACTTGAGTGTATCATTTGGCAAGAGCCAAGCTTTGTATCTCTCGATGGATCTGTCGGCTTTGAGTTTGGTTTTGAAAACTCATTTGCACCAAATGGGTTTCTTACCAAGAGGAAGAGGCTCAAGAGTCTAGGTGGAATTATCCTTTACAACACAATGCTTAGCAGACATTGCCTCACGCTAGTAAGAGTGGCAGATAGCATCAGAATAACTTGGGGTAGGTACAAGAGGTAAGAGCAGTCCAATAAGTAATATGTGAGGGGGAAAAATGGGAATATGAAAGAAAACCAAACAAAGGGTGAGCAGTATCTAAAGTCGGTGAAGCAGGTGTAGATGTCGTGGGCTTCGCATGTAAGGTGGGATAAATATAGTCGTGAAGGTAGGTAGGTCAAGTAATGGTGCGGCAAGGGCGAGGAGCTGGTAGAGATGTGTGCGGTAAGGTGGTGAGGGTTAGGGAATCTAGAAAGCCAAAGGAGTCAAGAGAGTCAGGAGAGGCTGGAGGGTTAGGAGAGTCAAAAGAGGCTGGAAGGTCGAGAGAGTCAGAAGAAGGAGACATAATAGGTTCAGTGATGGGGAGAGGAATGATAGGAGTGGGAAGGAAGAGAGTGTCAGGAAGATCTTGAAAAGAGATATCTCGAGAGTAGAAGATAGACTAAGTATTGAGATCATAGAGTTTGTATGCTTTATGTATGCTTAGGTAGGCAAGAAAGACACATTTAGTGGCACGAGGGGAAAACTTTTCGCGGTAAGCATTGAGAGTTTGTGCATAACAAAAACATCTGAATACACGAAGATGATCATAGTTGGGAGGTTTATAGAACAAAATTTCAATAGGTGATTTGTTTTGAAGGGTGGGACTAAGGGTGCGGTTGATGGGGTAGGCTGTGGTGAAGACACAATCACCCCAAAAAGGTATAGGTAAGTGTTCTTGAAAACGAAGACGGCGAGAGTGAGCTTATCTCATCCTAACTCATCTCAAACTCATCATTACACTTTTTCAAATCTCCATATAAAATATAATAAATAATTCAACTTTTTAAAATTCCAACACAACAATAATATTAAAAAATAATATTCCAATAAAATTTTATTCAACTTTCAAAACTTATCTCAACTCATCTCATCTCATCTCACAATCCAAACCATACCTTAGAAAGTGCCGGTGTTTACGCTCCATAACGTCATTTTGTTTAGAAGTTTCGACACAAAAACGTTTATGAATGATGTCGTGATTATGTAGGTATGTTTGAAATTGATGGAAAAGAAATTCTTGTCCATTATCAGTTTTAATAATTTTGACTATGGTATTAAATTGATTGTGGACAAGAGCGAAGAAGTGCATTAAATGGGTGTAAGTCTTAGATTTAAAACGCATAAGATATACTCATGTGGTGTGAGAAAAATCATCAACAAATGTGAAAAAATAATGAGCTTCATATAAAGATGCGGTGTGATAACCACCCCAAATAACACAAAAGATACGATTAAAACGAGAATCACTTTTATTGGTATAATTGTAAAAATGTAATCTTATGTGCTTAGAACAAGCACAAACATCACATTCAGAAAGAGTACAAGGAGAGCTAAAAATACTGGGAATAGTAAAACTGGAAGGATGGCCTAGACGTTGATGTCATAGAGTCTTATTGGCAGTAGATTGAGTAGCAAAAATGACGGGAGGGTCAGGGCGGTACACATAGAGCCCATTGCATAGATCACCCACTCCAATCGACTTCATCAATTAAGGGTCCTGAAATAAACAAGTGTTAGGGGAAAAAGTGATGACACAATAATTATGAAGGGCAATTTTGGAAACTGAGAGTAAGTTGAAGGACAAAAGTGGGACATAGAAATTGTGTTTTATTTGAGAAAATGGAAGAGAATACAAGAACCCAGCCCTTCGACTGTGATATCTTGCCCTTTTGGAAGTCGAATATAGTGAGGAGAGGCAGGGGCTTCAAATTGGCAAAGGCATCGCGTTGATTATAGATGTGGTAACTTGCACAACTGTCTACCAACTAATAGAGGCGCCGATTGAAGGAGAAATCAGATGGGGAGAAGAGGTTACTAATGAAATTTGTAGGGGATGGATCATTCGATGGTTGCGATGGTGTGAGGAGGCTAAGCAACTTCTGATACAGCTCTAGTGACAATCTAGGGACTGGATTGAAGTGGAAGGAGTGAGAGAGACCAGATAAGAGGAGGGGATGGGTGGAGGGTGTTGTTGTCGGCCGTGGCAGAATGGCTAGATCTTTTTCTTTTGGCTGATACCATGTTAAGAGGGAAAAATGAGAGAAATATTAGATTGAATTGTTCTATATTTTGTATTGAGCTTTTAAAATAAATAGATGTACAATGAACTATGTATGAAAATATATACATAAGGCAAGTGGATTAATTTGATTAAGTCCTAAAATAAGCTAATTACAAATTTTGTGCAAGTCTTGATTTTATGCATGTATAGTAAGAAATCTGTCAATAGAAATCGATATCTGGATGCGGCTATCTAAAGCTAATTCAAATACCCTATGATGCCAAGTATTGGTGTAAGAAAGATTTGACATTTACAATTGTGTTTCAAAAAATACATCAAAATAGATTAATCAAGGCTAGGTCATGTGAAAAAAATAAAAAGAAAACTGAGA
Organism: Platycarya longipes; assembly: GCA_036559045.1. NCBI lineage: Eukaryota > Viridiplantae > Streptophyta > Magnoliopsida > Fagales > Juglandaceae > Platycarya > Platycarya longipes. Next base: position 11,617,908 of record CM071796.1, on the reverse strand, counting down.
GAGTGGGAAGAAAATAAAAAGTAGGTGAAAGAAAAACTCACCAATGTTCAATACTTCCAGTGAGGTGGTACTCGACGGTAACTCCAGCTATTTTGAGAGCCACAATCTGCAACATAGTGAGATCACCCAAGGAAGATCGCAAAACTAAAGGAGGCCAAGGGAAATAGAAAGGGAGAGGAAGAGTGGCTCACCGTCGTGCTAAACCAGTTGATGGAAACGATGATACAAGACCCCTAAAATCATGGCACCAATCGAGATGAACAAGAAATTTGAGAGAGAGTGATTCCGTCAAGAAGAGATGGATTTTTAAAATAGAAAATAACCAAAACCAAAGATATGTGAGAGATTGAGAGATTTTAGATTTGAGAGAAACTAAAGAAAATGCATTAAGAGGGAAGAAACTACAAGAAGAAAAAAAACTTTCCTTTTGTTGAAATGCCTTTTGTTGAAATGCCTTTTGTTGAAATGCATTTTGTTGAAATGCCTTGGCAGGCTTGACTGAGGAGCGGGCTTGGGTGCTTTGGGCCTGTGTATTACATTTCTATTATCTACTTAATAGTTTTAAAATTGAAATTTTTTGTTGGTGTTTGATCGTCATCTTGACGGTTCTTAGATGAAGATTTTTGGTTATGGTGTTGCAGTTGGCATGGTTCTAGGATGAGGTGGGAGAACTTCGCTAGGATGCAAGCAAAGTGCTCGCCCCTAAGTGCAAGTTGTTGCTCGTGACGTAATCTGACCAATTTAATTTGGAGTTGAAAACTCCAGTCATCCAAGTAATTTGATTGGAGGTCGGATAATATTGTTTGACGATTTAGTATGATTTATATGCTCGGGAGTCGAGTCCCCACATCATCCGACCAATGCTTTCACTGAGTGCCGAGCATTGTTCATCAACATAGAGCTCGCCAATAAAGGTGACAAACACTTTTGATCAACACAGCTGTTGCTCGAACCAAGCACTTCTGGTAATCCCCAGGGACGATCACTTTTCCTCACCACCACCAGGCAGGCACTATTACTTACCTAGGGTAAGAGTTATATTTTCTTGCCTCAATACGACCATTGGATACAAGCACACTTTGATTTCCATGGGTGTGTATACTCTTCATGGATATGAGCACATTTTGATCTACACAGGTGTGAATACTCTTCACTCACTCCTAGATTTAGTCACCCTTCACTTGTCTATCGGGCGAAAGATTTACTTGCCATTTCGAGAGCAAAGCCCTTTTGATCAACATAGTACTTGCCTATAGGGGTAATGAACAGTTTTGATTAGTATATTACTTGTCTGGGGACGAGCGAACACTTTTGCGCAGAATGGGGGATAGGTTTGTTTTTCCATCCTAATGTCAAATTTTCCTCCATTTTTCCTTCCAAGCTTGATGATTCCATCCTACAATCATTTTTCAATCATACCATCATTTTTTTATCCGATTCTCATTTTCTATCCTAACTTCGTTTTTCCGTCCTACCTCATGTTTCTCTCCTAGATTCATTTTTCATCCTACCTTCATTTTTTCATCCTACATCCACTTTTTGTGGTGCACGTCGTGAGGTTGGTGATTACTTTTGCTCAATAGTGCTCACCTAGACCTAGTACTTTTTTTGCCTTGTGCTAACCCAAGTAGTGAGATCTCTTACTCGACCCAAAATTTAAATCTTCATTTAACGAAAAATTATAATGTTTATTGAAAAGATGATAGAGATACAATATTTTTTTTTTAGTTATTCTTTGGATAGGTCCATCCTATACATAGAGTTTAATGGACACCAACAAAAAATTGTCACTTCAATATTTCACAAAAGTTAAATCTACAATTGCTCATATTATAATAAAGGCATTTTGGAAATCATTTTCTGGGGCTTCTTTCTTTCTCAACTTTTGGGGAATCGTCTTCTAGGCTTCTATTGTCTTTCTCCGATTTGCCTATTTTGCATAACCATTGTTTTTCTAGCTTAAAGATAAAACAAAATGAAAACTTTTTGTTGGTTTAATTTAATGTTATTTTTATTTGAAAAGAATGAAAACTTGGAATTAATGCCAAGCGAGTCTACTATGGAAGAACTTGTCTAATAGTTTAAAGATTATTCGACAGTCGATCCTCTGGGAGGAATCATACAATTATTTTATTTAAAAAGAAACTTAATAAACTAAATTTCAGACAACCCTAGAAGAAAAATATGAGCATCATAATTCAGACTAGAAAGTGAATGATTAGATTTGGAAGATGTATACACCTTGATAGCTTTGAAACAAACCAGGTTCAGCTTCAATTTTAAACCCTCTGAATAGATCAAAAAGCCTATTACAATTAGCAGTTATGCTAGCTACAATATTTGCATTAAGACCTCTACTAATTGCCATCTTTTTGGTCTTTATAATTTCTGTTTTGGTTTGCATTGTGAACAAATTTTGCACAAGAAAAGACAAGAAATACTTCCTAGAAGAGAGAGAGAGAGGGGGGTGGGTTTCGATAGAGTCGTGAGTGAGTGATCTTTAGAATTTTTTTTCTCTGCAACGCATCTCGTTAATGAGAAAATGTTAATTCCACAAGGGGAGAGAGAGAGGGGGGGTTTCGATAGAGCTGTGAGTCAGTGATCTTTAGAATTTTTTTTTCTCTACATCGCATCTCGCTAACGAGAAAATGTTAATTCCACGAGAGAAAGAGAGAGAGAGAGAGAGAGAGGGTGGGTTTCGACAGAGCTATGAGTCAGTGATCTTTAGAATTTTTTTTTCTCTACAGCGCATCTTACTAACGAGAAAATATTAATTCCACGAGGCTAGCTATGATTTGTTTCTATTGTTTGAAGAAAAAAGGATACACCTGTGTGAAGTTGCTCTCTCTCTCTCTCTCTCTCTCTCTTTCGCTTTTCATAACCATGTCTGACAATTAATGCTATTTTTATATAAAAAAAAATTAAGATAGTTATATAGTTTTATCAAAATGCCTCCGATTTAAAGGAAATTTATAAAAATGTTTTATATGTATTATTATTTATTTATTTGACATTAGTGTGTATTGTTTGAAACAAAATATCAATATAATTCATGTCTTTAGTTTTTGGCAATATTCAAATATTATATAAATGTGAGAGAAGTAATCGAAGAGGATTTGATTGGATCCAGAGATAAACTGAGGTAGGTTTGACAAATTGTTTAATTTTTCTTAGATAGAATTTTTTTTTTCAATTTGATCCAAAGGCTTCAAGCAATTGGTTCTCTTAATGTGTGTGATTTATTTGAGGAAAAATTGTGGTAGAGAGTAGGGAGTACGAGAGGTGAGATTGATGCTATTATGTTAATTATGTACTATAGTTGTTGGTTGATACTAAGAACCCATAAAAGTATAAGTAGGTGGAAATGAGACAAACTTATTCAAAATGGACTACCAACTAAGATGGTGTATGTCCCTCACACGCATGTGGTTTTTTTTTTTTTTTTCTAATCAAGCATGCATTAGAAGGAAATAAAACAATTAAAGTCTAGAGAGGGTCTTTCCCACTATCAATATACAGAAAACTAGAAGAAATACTAGCTAATGGTATGCTGCCAAACACAAAGTTAGTAGGGTCCCATGTGGTTAGCACAAAGTTAAAGTATGTAGTAGTTGGAAATGGCTAAAAAACTAAAGTTTCTACAAAATGATAAGCAAATACTAAGAGTGAAAAATATGCAACGAGGCAGGAGAAGGGTGAAATTGGATCTTTCCACTCTACCATCCTTGAGCCTCAAGAAATATAAAAAAAATAGGCATATGCCAATTAAGTTATAAGGAAAAGCCATTGAGGTTAGGAGGGAAGAGGAGAAGGGTTTTGAAGATTGTTAGGCCCTTTAAGGGGGTGTTTGCAAACTCGAGTCTTTAATTTTTATTTAGTTTGTATTACAAAACTTGCTTGAATGTGGGGCAAAGATGATTGTATGTATCTGGAGTGATTTTTGTCACTCAGGAGCTTGGGTTTGGGAGTTCATAAAGTGCTCCGAAATGCCTAACATACTTGTTTCTATAGGATTTTGGAATTTTGTAAAAATTTCATAAGTTTTCAATAATCGACAATTCGCATAGGCTTTAGTTTATCAATATAATCAGTGTTACCACTCACTATTGTGGCATAAGTGTAATTTTATTTATTTGAGATAATTAGAAGTATTAGAATGTAATATGGTCGATATCATTAGACTTGGATGATCATTTAGAATTTTATGGTTCAATAAACCCATTTTCAATTTCCAAACAAAACGTTTGTTCAAAAAATGTGTTTTATTTATTTCGAGGTACTTTGGTACTGAATTTTGATAAACAAATTGTATAGTTAGGTTAGTTTGTATGTTTAGAATTTTATAGTACAAAGTTTATTTTTACTTTTTTGTTAGAACAAATAGTAACATCAATAGTAGCACCAAGTATATTGTTTTAAAATCAAAATGTGGACTATGGTGGTCGGGTGCAAGAGTCCACCTCTCTAGTTTTCTCTCTAGCTTTCGCTTGAGAGAATAGGAGTGGTGGTTTCAGTTGTTACAATAGAGGAGTCCATTTGCGTCTCATGGCAAATTTGCAGGAGATGTGGGGAAACTTACGGTTAAGTGAGGAAGAAGATATAGTAATGGAGATTGAGGGTGTAACACTTCTAGAAGTCCAATGGAAAGGGGAAATAAGTTTGATAGGCAAGATTTGGATTGAATGTCAGGTTGGAAGAATATAATGGAGGCAACCATGGCTAAATTTTGGCATTTAAGCAAGCTAACAATCTTTAAGGATGCCAGAAGAAACATGTTTATCATTGTTGTATTTGCAAACCATGCAGATAAACATAAAGGAGAATGGCATATCCTGGTTTTCTTATGAAACTTTTTTTGTGATTAATCCTTTCAATGGATTGACTCCTATAAATGACATGAATTTTGATGCAATGACTTTTTAGTTGCAATTCCACAATATGCCATTGCTAGGGATGAGTAAGGAATGTGGGGAGAAGTTAGGAAGAACATTAAGGGTTGTGCAAGATGTGGAGGTTAATAAAGATGAAGTGGAGTAGGGGTGTTTTCTGAGGATCAAAGTTCAGTTGGATCTAGAGAAACCTCTTGCAAGAGGTAGAACCATTATGTTGCATGGTGCAATACAAGAAGCTTCTGAGGTTCTATTTTTAATGTTGTAGAATTATACATGATGGTGCAAGTTGCTATCAAATGTTGCTAAAGAATATCAGCAGTATGGCACATGGTTAAGGGTTTATAAGGACTATAAAAAGGGAACTCTAATATGATGGCTAAGGGTTTATAGGTGGAGATAGTCCTAAATGCAGCATGGTGCTGAGACCATTGAGAAAATGGTCAGTAACGCATGTCCATCTTCAATCCACATTGATGGTGGGAACGGAAGTTTAGGTAAATGTTTAAAAGGTGATAAAGGGGAGGGGTGATTCGATTAATAAAGGAAACAAGTCATTGGGGGTCTATGTAGAAGAATTCTGCACAGAATGAAAGACTTGTGCTGTAACGACTACATGGAAAGGTTTGATTGATTTTGTCTTTCATAATATAGCCCTTGAAAAAAAATAGGTCAATATGGTGAACAAGGAAAGTAAAGGGGCTATTTAGGGTTTACAAAATGTTGGGCTTTATGTGGGTGATCCAATCCATACTACACAAGCCCATCAACTATTTGAATTCAAACAAGGTAGATAAACTCGTAGTACCTGGAAGAAAAAAGAGAAAACACTAAATAATAGTGATCAAACTTATAGTACATGTTTTAAGGAGGATAGTTGCGTTAAGTTTCAACAGTCTGGTACCAAAAGGGGTAGAACTCTTTTATAGCTTTCCAAGGCTGATATTAGTGATCAAGTTAAGTAGTCTGAGATTGGGGGCAACAAAATTTTGGGATCAGTAGTGGCTGTTTATCAACCCTGCCAGGAGCAATGAGTTTCATCAGCTGAAATTTTCGTTGGCTTGGAAACCTATAGGGAATTTGTACCCATTGTGACCTTGTTAGAAAGGAAGCTCCCGATGTCTTGTTTCTATAAGAGACTAAACTACATGCACAAGTAGTTAAGAGTTTGAAGTTTAGAATGAGTTTTCAATGTTGTTTAATAGTGAGTAGTGAGGGAATAAGTGGAGGCGTTGTTTTATTTTGGAAGAAGCATTTTCAAGTGGAAATACTGAATTTTTCAAAGTTCCACATACGTGCTTTAGTTAAAGAGAGGGATGAGGAAGTGGAACCTTGGTAGCTCACTAGTCTATATTGAAAGCTTGATGCAAGTAAACAATATGAACCATGGGATTTAATTTGACATCATTAAGTGTCAAGTGACAAAGGCTAGTTAGTGATGGGGACTTTAATGAAATTTGAAGTAATAAGAGAAATGTGGTTAGAAAGGCTAGACCAAATAGATAGATGCAAGTTTGTAGAGGTGTGATAAAGAAGTGTTAGCTAAATAATAGGATTCAATGGGAATCCTTTTGCTTGGTGCAACAAGAGAGAACCTGGAAATTGCACTAGTGAGAGGTTGGGCAGATGTTTTGCAAATTTCAAGTCGCATTCTATCTATCATATGGCTTGTGTTGATCATGGAGTAGTTGCCCATTTCGATCATGTGCCTATAATTTTGAAGTTAGTAGAGGAGATATAACAAAAGTCAAGGAAAACATTATTTAGATTTGAGGTAATGTGGGTGGATGCCACTAATTGTAAACAAGTATTTGAAAACGCATGGAAGGGAGTAACGGGCACAAAGGAGATGAGTATTGTGATGAGAAAAATTTAGAAATGTGGGGAGAAACTAAAGTGTGGAATAAGAGAAGTTTTGGCCTTGTGCAAAAGAATTTGAACAAGGCTAAAGAGAAGTTCTAGTTAATCCATCAGTTAGGTCCTCTATTGCACAATATGTAAGGTATTCGTGAAGTTAGAGAAGAACTATGTAAGTGGTTAGAAAAAGGAGAAATTATGTAAAGGCAAAGGTCGAAGGTACTACGGTTAACGGAAGGGGATAAAATACTAGATTTTTTCATAATAAAGCAACTCAAAGTTGAAAATGTTTTGAAGATTTCATCCAAGCATATTTTGGATCAAGTGTTTGATAAAACCAAAGTTGAAAAAATAAATATGATAAATGTTGGAGCTGAGTACTTTAAGTGAGATTTTGTGATTTTTGGTGACTTTTTATGTATTGATTCAAGGCATGTTACTTTTTAGGAATGTTTTATTCACATGTTTTAACAAATTGTTGAATCTTTAGAAGCTTTTGGAGATGTTTTGAAAAAGGTCAAAATCTTGAAATTCGAGGATTTGTGTTTTGATTAAAAGTTTGGATTTTTTTATTAAAATGTTTTGTGTTTGTGTGAAATAGATTTTTGTTGTATGTTTTAAGAATATTTTTAAGCTTAGTATATGACGATCCTTGTTCCAATATTTCGATTTGATCATGAGTTTTGAAATTGGATGAAATTGCAACAAAAGTAAAAGATATGACCTTGGAAAGTCTCAACCTTATAGTGTTCGTGGTGATTGGTTTTAGATTTTCTAGGTTGATATTTAATTTTAGGGTAAATTTTGCATGAGGAATATAAATTTTGGTAATTGTTTTAGTTAAGATGTGAAATCATTAAGTTGGGGGATAAAATTATCATTTTTTCACATGTAAAAGGTAGAATGGTAATTTTGTTCTAAGTTACATTTTGATATTTCTAAATCATTAGTGATAATTTTGTTATTTATAACTTCTAATTACAGTTTATTGTATTTTGTGCTTTTTCTCTTAAAATGTGACAATCATTATAATTTAACTCTTTACTTACTATTACACTACTATATACGTGTGATGGATAAAGAAACTATTGTTTATGTATTTGTGTTATCCTATATATTAGGTTATGTCATGTCACCTTATGTATATTTGTTACATATTATACTCTGTCATGAAATACTTATATGTTAACAACTTATTTTGTTATGTAATACTATTTGTTACAAGTGTATTATGTTATATAAGACTATATATTACACATAAGTAATGTTATGTAATGTTATCTATTATGTGTATGCCATATTAATATATGTTATCTTTTATATATTATGCCATATTAAAATATGTTGTCTATTACATGTTATATTATGGCATATTATATCATTGTCTTACATTGTATGTTCTTGTCATAACATGTTACATTAGGAATTCTGTTCTTTCATCTCTCATTTGTTTTGTCCTGAGTACAATTTATCTCGAGAACAACCTTTCAAGTCAAGTCAAGTCAAGTCAATTATGTTTATCACGACTTTAAGTGCTAGGATGAGATAATAACCTAGTGGAACTCTTTTGCTTTTGCTAGAGTGTCTAATCTAGTGTGAGATCCCTTAGACTAACAAGATAAAGTTCAACATGCTTTGAATGGGGCCTAATTAACTAGTCACTAGAGCGAATAAGGGTACTAACGTCGATGCTGCCTTGTACTTTCAATTTCATTTTATATATACTCGTGCTGATGCAGATACTTGACATGAGATATATTATGTCATTATCTTAAATTTTATGTTTATAACATGACATTTTACGTCAGGATTTCTGTCCTTTCATCTCTCGTCCTGTTTTGTCTTGAATACAGTTTATTTTGGAAACAACCTTTTAAGTCAAGTCAAGTCAGTTATCGTATATCATGACTTTAAGTGCTAGGATGAGATCATATTCTCGTGGAAATCTTTTATTCATGTTGGGTGTCTAATTTAGTGTGAAATCCCTTGGATTGATAAGGTAAAGTTCAATGAGTTTTGAATGTGGCCTAATTAACTAGTCACTAGAGTGAAGAAGGGCACTAATGCTAATGGTGCCCCCATACTTTCAATTTCATTTTATACATACTCATGCTAGTGTAAATACTTGACATGGGATATGTACATTATGTGTTCCACTGCTAGTGCAAATACATGTAAACTATTACATATGTTAATACACTCACAACTGATACAAATACCTATGTTGTAATTTAGTAATTGGTAAGAACCGCATGGATCAAGAGGAACCATGCAACACCTACATTTCACATTTATTAAAAATGCTTAATTATTGCATAAGATATCAAGTTCATGTATGTCATGTTTATTCTCATGTTATTTAACGTTCAATCCAGTTCATGAAGAATTTCGGTCAGTTCACATTCAGTTCAAGTTTAATACATGTTCAGTTCACATAAGGATTTATGTCATGTTTAAGTTCACATCAGTTTAGTTATTCTCATATCAGTTCACATCATGTCAAGTTTTAAGTTTACTTCAAATTTCAGTTCAAATTTTGTCAGATTATATCATGTTACACATCAAGAATTTTATGCATGTTATGACTTTGATTATGTGTTCATGCCAAAATAGTCATGCATAGATCATTGATTTGTGTGGAAGTTCATTATTAACTTAGTCAATTTGTATTCAAATTTTATTATGGTAATCCTAACTACTATTTTTCCAAAATGGTAAATAATGTGTCAAGACCCGGAGAGGAAAATAAGCCAGGTAGACTGGAGGTTGATTAGAAGGCCCCGACACAATGAGTAGCTTGCAGCCTCCACAATTAGATTTTTGTAAAGTCTTATGGCTTTGTTAGTCAAGTTATGCGAGTTGCTTGATGAACTATCCCACTACTTATGTTTAGGTCATGTGATGATGAAGCACTGTCTCTCATACTTTGAGATTACAGTCCTTTTGAGACTTATATTGTAATCATGTATGTTTAACATTTCGATAGTAATTGATCTAAGAAAATAATTATCTATCTTGAATATTACATACTATTAAATAATTATTTGTTGGTCCTTGGGTTCGATTACTTGCCATACATGTTGCCTTGAAAAAATCACTTTTTCTTTTCAAATTTAAAATAAACTGTAAAGATGAAATAGGGCATGTGAAGTGCATGTGTCATCCTTCTAGTTATATATAATGCAACAATTTTTTTGGTTTGTGATAATCTCACATGGACTTATTACTTTTGCCTTCAAATATGAATGGTACAAGATAGTTATGCAAAGGGAAATGATACACCCACCATTAACTTCCATCGACAAAGTGTATCGATTTTCTCTTTATATATATGTATATATACACATAGGATTTGCATTTGTTTATATTTTAGAATTTGTTTTTTAACTTTTTCTTTTTATCTTTTAAAGAAAAGTTCATAAAAAATGCTTTAAAAAAGAAACAAAAAAAAGTTGCACATATCAGTCCCGATTTCGGTACCCACTAATGGTGCACCACTCTTATGCAAAGGTCAACTTTGACATTTAAAAAATATAATCAAGTAGTCTAAAATAGGTTATTTTTTTTTTAAGCAAGCAATATTGTAAATATTAAACAGTTACAGGATACAACGATTAACAGGATGGTTGGTCCTGACAGACAACCCAAATTGACAAATACAATACAAGACATAAAAAACAAAATGGGGTCAATGATTTGACCCACACCTGATTTCCACAAACGAGGAAATGTCACTCAAAAGTGATTTTAAAATAGTTTGATAAACAGACTGTAGTACTACGACTAAAAGTAGCAATATAGAAACTTGGATTGCACTTTGCTAGTTTAGATTGGCTGTAGGAAACTTCCACTACCTCTTTTCTATGATCTTTGGTTAGAGGAAGCGAAATATAGGCGTAGCAAATAAGAGAGCTATCGAATCACCCGAGGATAGTGGTGGCGACTATGGTGGTCCATCATAGACACGCACCACTCTAAGAAAGAGTCTGAAAGTCAGGTATGAAGGAGCGAAGGTAGCCAGTTCTAGGAGTGTTGCGTGTGACAGATAGAACCCCTTCCATGCAATGGCGTGTGGATCTCGTGCTCTCTAAGATTTGCAAGTGTGATGCATGCGCCATTGCGATCAACAAAATTCTTCGGTCGTCTAAAGGATCAATGGTTGGGAAATCTTGGGGTGGGGTGCGTGTTGGTCGTTGAGCTTCAGTGGGCAACAAATTGGCTTCTTTTCTTTTTATGGACGAAAAATATAAGAAAACACCTAAAGTTGTAAACTTAAAAAGATCTAGATAGACCAAATGTAAGGAGGGAGGGAGGAGCTCCTCCTACTTTTGGAAAGGAAAATCGAGATTTTTGAATTTGAGGAGGAAGGAGAATTTGTCAATATAGAGAAAGGGACCAAATCCAATTCTACAGCTTTTTGGTTCTAATGCTCATATGCATTTATGGGTGTAAGATTAACATGAACATTATTAATTTTTATAATTTAATAATTTATTATGTATACTTAGTTTGACAACTTAGGTTATATCGTTCATATAACATTTTTTTTTTATCATTTTATATAAATTTTGTCAAGGGCTTGAAAAAAAAAATTTGTCAAAGGCTTGAAAAAAAAAAATTGGATCAAAACATTTTCTTATGATTGACCTGGACCAAATCAAAATAGTCTGATCCGATCCAATGCCTTATTGATATGATCAAAATTTTCCTCCAAGATCAATTCGATCGTGCAATTTACAATCCTATCGACCTTCATAATCTCTTGGCTTCTTTCTTCTTCCCTTTTTTTTTTAAAGGCAACTATCATAATTAATTTATTCGATAAACTTAGATCTATGATTGGATACATTCTCGAATGTCTTCATATCAAACATGTATCATAAACCAAAATAATGCATCAGAGCTCTATAAGTATGCTATTTTTTTTTTATAATTAGTCTAATCTTCACTATTACTATTATTTTCTAAGAAATAACACTCTTTACATAAACAGAGATTCAACCTCATCCTTCATAAAAAGAAATGACTTAACTTTTACATATAAATATTTGAGAGCACTTTCATTAGATTAGTTAAATGCTAAATCCATCTATTATTTAGTCAATAGGTCTTAAAATAGGCTATATTGAATTGGCTAAAGTCCAAAAACTTTAAACTTTGGCTATCTTATTGCCAAACTTTTCTCCATTTTTAACAATTATTTTACATTAGCTAAATGTCTATCATGTTAATTTCTTCTTTCTCTTATTCATACAAACTTATTAATTTCTTTGGCATAGAGCAAATGTCTATATGTATGCAAATGTCCATTTTATCAAGTAGATTTTTTAAAAGAATTATTAATTTAATTTAAATAGAATATAATTATTAATTAATTTTTTAACCCATAATTCAATTAGAATATGATTATTAATTAGTATATAATAAGTATAATGGTAAAATATGATAAAATAATATAAATTCATAATGACAAAAAATTAAGTGTTTTTTAATTATACTATATAATGAATAAATAGATAATTCAATATGAAAATTTGATGCAAATGACTATAGTTAAATTATTATTAAATTATTTTTTTATTATATAATAAAAAAATAATTGATCTAATATACAGATTTATATAATTAGAATAGTCCAAAGTTAAATTCATTTTTCATTATCTAAAATAATACTTCAAGTAGATATTGAAATCTGTAATAACTTGTAAAACCAATACGGTTATATCTTTTTAATCACAAAGATTAGATTTAAAAAGTTTAATGGTTGTGAGTTTGATGATTTGATATGTGGCAATAAGAGGTGACAAAAAGGATGGGCTTTTGAGAATCACATGTAATAAATTTTGTAAAATTATTACCTTTTTAAGAATAAATTTTTATGTATGAATCTATTTGTGATGGGCGTGTATTTTTGTTTTTTTTGGAATTGCTAGACTACCATGAATCTAACTTTTTCAACTTCAAAGAAATTAGAATAAAATTAAATAAAAAAATTGACAAATAAGACGAAAGAATGAAGAAAAAAAATAAGAAAAGGGAGAAGAATATGAAAGAGAATGAGGCATCTTCCTTCCAACTTTCACTAACAAGCTCACAATCACTTGGATAAAAGTTTGAGAATTGGGGATTTCCCAACCCCGAGTTCTTACATATTCATTGGATAAAAGGTTGGTTCTATAATGTTGTTCCACATGGTTCTGCACCTTTGACCTCGTGTCTTTTTAGTTCTACACGAATAGTAAAGGTCATGATGTTTGTGACTATATGTACGAACTTTAATGCTAATTGAGGCTCTTTGTTTTCACTTTCTCGATGGACGGGACGCAGTATCAAAATCAAACCCGCAACATTGAATTGACAACTGATAAAAAAAAATTGCTTTAAATTTCTAAAAATAAAGGTTTTTCGTAACCCAATAATTGCACCACAGTAGCCTTTATCAGTAAAAACGGTAGTCATATTTGAAATCTCACTGTACGATCCTACGTTGCTCTACTCGTCAGCCTACCCTTAGGACTGTACATGAGAAAGCGCGCTCAGAGTGCCTCAGGTTGCAGAGCCTCAGATCAGTGCCCCCCTCTCTTTCCCTGTCAGGCCGCCCTACACTACAGCCACTTCTGACCTCTAAAACCATCTCATTATTCATCTATTTCCTATGGCTCTCTCCTTTTTCCATCTTAAATTACTTTCATACTATCTATTTAATATTTATAATATATTCATTTTTTTTATTTTTTAAATATTTTTTAACATTTTTAATCATTAAAATAAATGAAAAAATTATTTTTTTAATTATTAAATAAAATTAAAGATTAAAATAAATAAATAAATACAAAAAAATCTTTTAAATAGATAGCATAAGAATAGTAATCGTTTCATTATCCATTTCCTTCTGTTTCTTTCTCGATCAGACGTGCTGCTTTTTTATTTTACTGTTTCACTAGGTGGATTATGTGTCGGTTTGAATTTAGAAGTGATCTTCATTTATTTTTATTTTATTATTATATTTTTATAATTTTTTATATAAAAAATATATTTTTATATATATTTTTAAAATTTTAATATATTTTTTTAAATTATAAAATAATAATAATATTAAAAAATAAACTAAATTTATCTCAATTTATTTTATCTCTTAATTCAAACGAAACTAATCTTTTAAAAAATTATTTGTATAATTTTTAAATAGATAAATTTATATAAATTTTTATAAAAAAAAGTAAATTATATTTAAAACAAGAGAAAAAAGTTATTTTTTTATAAAAAATGATAAATACATAATATATTTTATAATATTTTACATAATAATATTATAAAAAGATAAATATTATTATAAAATTAATATTACTTTACAAAAATATGTTTATTAATTATTTTATATCATATATTGTTTAAAGTTTTTCATTGTATCATTTTCTCATTTTATATAATATATTTTGTAAAATATATGTTATATCATTTCTAATTTTTATTAATAAAATATATCTTTCTACAAAAAGTTTACATGGAATTTATTTATTTAAAATTTATAGATAATATTACTAGTTTTTTATGATCCTCTTTTCAACATCTGTCTCAAAGTTCCCTGTATTACTGTATAAATATCACACCCCGTGAGTTTGAGCAAACCAGGCATTCTTGGGTGTACTGCCTAGAGCGCGACGAGAACTTTCCACCACTTTCATTTCGTTCTATATACAGTTTTAACCTTCATATTTCTCTTCGTATTTAGTTTTCAATTCCTGAGGAACTACAGTAAATGGTCGATCTACCCTTATCATATAGAGAGAACCGGTGTTAATATCTCTTAAAAGCTGTGTTCTCTTCTGCGTTTACTCCCTTTGAAATTGTTACATATTCTTCGAGTCACCCAAAAGAGGAAATGGCCGGAAAGTAATAATTTTTTTGATGCTGCATGTGCAGTTTTAATGGAATCCAAGGAATCCTTCTTCTTCATGTCTCGTTGCCTTGTTCTAGAAATATTTACTTTCTCGTTATTGATCGATCCGCATGGGATGGAGTTGAGATGGAAGAGATGTTCGTACGTTCACTAGGGAAAAAGTGAAGCTGCCAGCATGATCTAGCTCTGGTTAGAGATATCGGAGAGAATAGTACTAACCCTAACTAGGTCATGCTCTGACAGCCTCATTCCTTCCTCGTTGTGGACCCGCTAGCTTCAATATTTCAAACACACGGCTTCTTCCAATCTGATGAAGTAGGAGAAATCACTTTTTAACTGAAGTATATTCCTGAGTACTACCTCAGTTTCTGTCATACTCGGCGTGCGTTCTTGCAACCCTTTTTCTTCTTCCTTCTTGTGCTTTCTTTCGTTTTCTTTGTTGGCTGGCTGTTTGTCTCGACACTAACTCTATTTGCTTTTGCCTTTTGTCTTTTGCTACGGCGTGCTTGGAGGCGCTGTTGGGATGGCTGATTTTTTTCAGGATTGATGTGGCGATCGCCTGAAGCTCCTTTGAGACTTTGTTTGTTATTTATTTATTATTATTGTTTTTTGTTTAGGTATTATTTTCAGTATCAGTTTGGGCTTTGCGTTCACATAATCGATACCTTCTCAATACGATAACTAGGTTGGGAAAAATTAAAATGTAAAGATTAAGGTTACGTTTGGATTTCAATTAGAATGGTGAATAGTAATAAAAAAATAATAGATTATTAAATAATAATTTTAATAAAAAAATATTATATAATAGCAGTAAAAAATAATAAATAATAATAAAATATTTTCAGAATATTTAGTTACCCAAATGTAGCCCAAGGACTCGTTCGGTAGATGGATCGAGTACATTTCGAACCATTAGACTCATTGGTGATGGATACTAGCTAGTGTGTATCTTGTTAGAAAATACTTCTTAAAAATTTTGTATTGTTATTTACGCAAATCCTGAATTATATTTTATGGTGAAAGTATTCATATTTTATCATCTTTATCTGTCTCTCAGTGATTGATACAATCATCATTCTCATTCAGTACTTCGTTGTTGTTTATTTTTAGTTGTTGCTGCAATGGATACAATTAAAGGAACGTTGTGATGTGATCAGATCAGTTTTAGAGCAAAAAGCTTGAACGAAATGATTGGTTGATAAGCACACAACATCAAACTTATTAATTTCTTGCTAGAATATTTTTATGTAAGGTTATAATTTTTATTTTGTAATATCGTCGTAAAATTATATGGTAAAATGTGTTAAAAGCAAATATGTTTTTATTTTTTCCTTAAAGAATATTTGTATTTTGAATTCTAATGATTTATTTTTTATTTGAAGACAAGAAAGAAAACATTCTCATTCTATAAATATATTATTTTATTTTAAAATTTAGTTATAAAATATGTTGTGAAAATATTGCGTACGTGGGTATCATCAATCTTTTTTAATTTTAAATGAGAAGTAGTTTTACAATGAAATAATTTTATAAATGTTATAAAAAGTAGATTTAAAAAGCGTTTACACATGGAATTATTACTAAAAGAAAATGGGGCCTATATGATTGAGAGAGGTGAGGAATGTTACTCCAGTTTGCTATCTTTTTATAATCAATTTCCATGAATGACCCAACATTTCCTTGATTGATTTGATTCTTTATGAGGCATAAACGCGAGAATTTATCCGTTTGTTTTGCTTGTGGAATGCTGTAGAAAGTGACAAATGGGACATAACTGCTACTTGGTTGCCTTAAGCCTTCAATGTCTATTAACTTCTACAATATATACGGAGTTCCGGAAAATTCATGTGGATGTAGTTATAGTTCTAAGCTTTGATTGAGTGGGATTTTCTGAAGTCTCTCCGAGTCTTTTGACCAATTATTTTGTTAGTTCAGTGGGACGACGCATGGTTTCTTATCTTTTGGAAAAATACTAAATATTATTAATTCTTGTAAAAAAAATATTTTTAATTTTTTCAGCTAATGATTAAAAATGTATTTTTGTAAATAATGTAAAGATTTTTTTTTTTATAAAAAAAAAAGAAATTATTTTAAAAAATAATGAATAATATTTTTTTGAAAAAAAATTAATCGGGAGAGAAGCTTTGAAAAATGTGGCAGCACTTCTTTATTTGTCTATTTAATTTTTCTATTTGCAATTTTAACATAGTTGGAATCAACCGGTGAAAAACCATTCGCCTGTTTGTTTTGAAATAATAAACACAAGAAAAAATTTAAGAAAGTATTGAAGGCCTGCCTCATTCTAAAACATTTTTTGTAGGTTGTAACCGATGATCGAAACTCTTTTATCTCTAGCTATTTAGTATTTTTCAATGGAATAGAGAAGTTCATGTGGATGTATATTCCAACTGACCCAACTCTTGTATAATTTTGATTATGCATTCTACTCTTTATATTATGAACCTTAAGCATCGTTTTAGATTTTTCCCAAATAAACAAAAAGATGATTTATATTGAGTCCAATTTTATTAAACATTGTTTGAGGTTATAAAGGCAATAAATCTGATAGTTAAACTAAACTTGCTCAATTTTAAAGCCCTAAAAGTAAAATAATTTTCAATATTTTCTTTTGAGGAAATGATTCAAATTCACTAGAGGACTTTTATAAAACCTGAAAATAATTTTCAGATTCACTCGGGAAATGATTCAAATTCCCTAAAATGTAAATTATAAAGTTTTTTCATATAAGCTTTTATATCATCCCATTTGAACATTCTCCACCATCCATTATAATTAAAGATCCAACTGAATGATTAGGATCAGAGCTATTCTCATTTTTATCCTCTGCTCCTCTTCAATGTCCATAACCACAATCATCTCTAGTAGTGGACTTAATTAATCAAATTTTGGCAAATATTGATCTAGATTGTATAACAATTCACTATAATAGACACAACAAAAGACTCAACAAATGATCGGTAATTATCCCAATATCATTTCATCGACTAAATTTGGGCAGGTTAAATATTATTCTTAGACTATTATATGCTTGCTAGTGGCGTATACTTTTTAGATTATTAATGTGGACTTTCTTTGTAACGAATAAATATTTAAATTATAATTATAATTAAAATAAATAAAAATATTAAAATTAATATTTTATTAAGATGGTAATAGATTTGAAGAATTTTTTATTTAGTGTTGATAAAAAGTTATTAGCTAAATTTATAAAAGTTTCTAATCAAATTTTGGTCAAAAATTTATCTAGGTTGCAAAAAAATGGAATGTATTGAACCCAACAAATTAGCTTACAGTATTTTTAGCTTTGATCAATTTCACTAGCCAAATCTATGGATTTTTTTTTTTTTTTTTTTTAAGAAATCTATTGATTCCTAACTGGCAAAATAATTCTCTCTTAAGTTTGACTTTGGCAACTTAGCACAAATTATTTTTTTGATTTTGGTAAATTCATCGCTTTCAATCACCATGTATGGTAGGCTAAGAGGTTGTTAGAGAAAACAAACAGATAATTTACTGAAGTAGTAACCTTCCTCTGATATGCAACATCACAGTGGCTATTTCAAGCATATACCTGAAGAATGCGCGGAAGAAATAACTATCACATGCAACTAAAGAGTAAAAAAGATAGGAGTTGTCGAAATAGGCGGAGAGGTCGCTGACAAGTTTGCTAGAGACAAGATTGTTAGCGTTCCACGCCGCATTAAATATCCTTCTCTGGTACACTATGATATATTAAAATATCTTAGGCGGCCAAGTCCTATTGATGATGAGAATGCATAATGACAACGAGTGCGAGATGTTTCCCCATGGCTAGTATGAAGTAGACCACCAAGTATTTACTAACTCAGACAGTAATCTTCTATAATAATTTCAATAAAAAAAGTTTAGGCATCAAAGGGTCTCTTGATCATCCCAAAGCCTCCTTTGAGTTTGCATCCGTGCAGATCAACAATCCACTCCCCCAGTTTTCCAAGGAGACCTTGCGGTATGTGTGAAACAATGTGCCCCCAGCTTTTTCTCCAGCCTCATACTTAGGGGTGGCAATATGTTATACGACCTGTTAACCCAACACGAATACGACACGATAACAGCGAGTTAGGATTTAGTCTTAATGAGTTTCGGATCAAAACGGTTGACTTGTTACGAAACGATTGCTTAATGGGTTGATAACAGGTCAACCTGTTTTAATTTCCTATGACACGTTAAGAAAGTTAAAATTACAAGTATACCTTTACATTTAAAAGTAAAATTGTTAATCTTAATTTTGATATTTTTCTTGTTTAGATTGTAATTCATACTTGTAGTTAGTATTATAATTTTTATAAATATTATGATTTTAACATTTGTATAAAATTATGCTAAGGTTAATCAAATCAAACGGGTTAATTTTGGGCATATTTAACACATTTATATAAAAAGGTTGAAACGTATCATATTTTGTCGTGTTAATTTATTTCGTAATATTCACTAATGGATTATAACGGGTTGACATGACACGACACGTTATGTTAACGGGTCGTATTAGGGTTTGAGATTTTAACACGATAAGTTTAACGGGTCGGGTTAAGATTGACCTATATAGTATAATATACATGCCTTGACACGACTCGAATACGATCAATTGACAAGATTTGACACCCCTACTCACACTAGTCTAGTTCATGGCCACAACTTAGTCCTCCTTCGCCTCCTCTATTTTATTCTCATTCCCTCTCTTCCCTTCTTTATATATCACGGTTCCAACATGGAAAAATGTAACAGATCATTAGCCAATTTTGTTTTTAGGCCCACCCGAACATCACTAAACAACTGCTATACATGCCTGGAACCACCACCAGCAGCCAACAACAACTCCTACATCAGTCAAACTCCACTTTACCGCAACACCTTGCCAACATGCATGCCAAACTAGCCATGAAGTCAACATGCTCAAGCTTTAGTCTTTTGCTCATTTCTATATTGATGCTCAAAGCTTCTCCATGAGACAACCATCAAGCCTAAACCACTACATTTTGATATGACCACTATCTCTTCCCCTCTATTTTACACACGATAGAATGACAAATATATAGATGTGAATGAATGTTATGGGACTTGATATTGTATGCATATGCATGGTTTATGAACTGAAAACATATAGGAGCTTAATCTTATTAGTTAGAAAGATCGTATATAGTTATGTAGAATTTGTTTTTATGCATGAATGTGCTGTGTTTAAGCACTAAAGTCAGATTTGAAATTGTACAATTATGCTTGGTCTTGGATTGTTAAATAATTGAGTTTAAATGAAGTTTGGATGAATGTGTAGAGTGTCGAGAGCTGGGTTGAATGGTGCGTGAATGGAGAAAGAGTTTTATACATTGACTGGGTTGGTTTGTGTAGTTGGACTACATTGTGAAGTTTGCATGCAGTGATGCATTGGATGTCTTAACGTAGGGCATTTGCAGCCGTTTGTTGACATTTTGCTCGGAATTTGCCCCCACAAACATTCACGCTCTCCTTGGACCTAACATCAATTTTAGGTTATTATTACTTTTTTTTATTGAAAACATCAAATTATCATTAATAACAACAAAGTATTACAGCTGTTGATCAACCCAAACTGGTTGCTGAATACAAATAGGAACATCATCACACCGAACTTGTAAGTCATGGACACTCCATGCTAACCAGCTTGCTAGTTTATGAACCACTCCATTAACCTCTCGAAAAACATGCTGAATAGAACATCGAGGAAGTCATTGCATTAGCTATTGTATATCCTTGACTATATGCCTCATCAAAGAAGAAGCAACTGTAGCTCTTGTCGACCTAAAAGGATACAAAATTGCATACCTCTCAAAACTACAATCAAATTTATTTCATATGAATCTCTCACAGCCAACTCCTTTTTTGAAACTGCCATAAGGACCTCTCCTTTCCTATCTCGTAAGACCAATCCCACACCTGCAGTACCTTGTTCATGGAAAATAGCTCCATCCACATGTAGTACTTTACAACATCATGAGTAGGAGGAAGCCATCTAGTAAGTCTGCCAACCCTATTTTGTGTTTCTGCTTTTATTGACTTACACAACTGTTGCATAGATAAGGCTTCAGAGAGCACCCATTCAGTTGACATAAGTTTATCCTTAAAGATTTTTTTTATTTCTCCTATACCAGCAATTCGAAGCTATTAGCAGTATGAGCACATCATTCTTAGTTTTTGTTTCTTGGCAATAGCGTAATAGATCGAGAAACAACATCTTTGAGTCAAAATTATGTAAATTTGGAAACAACTTCCGCCAGCATTCTTGTATTGGTCCACAATGACACAAAGCAAGCATAGTGGTTTCTGGTTTCGTGGTGCATAACTAACAAACTTCATTAAGTACTGAGCTTCTCTGTTTCAAATTAACCAAGGTAGGAAGACTCTCCATACAATCCCTCCAAGAGAACACCTTGACCTTATTTGGAATGTGTAGTTTCAGATGGTTACTTTCTAAAAGAATAATTGTTGGGATGAAATGAACCCTGGTGACGATTCTCGATCGAATATTCGCCTAAATGTTTGATCTAACGATCAACTGGAACAATGTCAATTAAATGCTATAAAATTAATACGAATTTTATGATATAATCTTATAATGTATGTAGAAAATAAAAAAAATACAAAGATGGAAAAGAGAGAAAGATGACAAAAGACTTTTGAGATCTACATCTTTACTTTTTTATTTGATGTTGAATACAAGATATATGTCCCTATTTATAAAAAAATTATATTGAGATAAAATAAAGTAAATATTTTAAATAAAAAATGCTAGGGACAAATGTCAGAGATAAATGCTAACTTATAATCTGTGGTGCTTGGTGCCTATTTTGTACTGCACATTATCTATGAGTTGAAAAATGAAGAAATGTATTCGAAGTGACGGTGCATTTTATTTATCATGCTATATCAATTGATATTTGTTTCTAGCAATGCTCATTTTTAATTTTATGAAAATCAAATCAAAGTGGTTTGATAATTTTGAAAATCAAATAATGAAAATATCAAATCAATATAATATTAATTTGATATTATCTTCAATATTTTCCCTCAAACTCAAACTCAAGGCAGAGAACGAAAACTTCAGTTTGCAATTTGAAAGTAGTAGCCTTCATATTCATTAATTGATCATTGATCGTTGATGAGATGATAATATTGGTGATAAAGTGGTGCAACTGGAAGATCAAATTTGGAGTTGTCGTTAACAATGGGTTGTATATGGCTTTGGTCAACTATTGGACCAAAATCAAAAGGTCAAACTTAGATCTAAGATTTAAAACAATGCTCACAACCGATCAAACCCCAATAAAAAAAGGTCTCACAACTAATAGAGATACTCCAAATGCATTGATTTGAGATGATATATAATTGAACAACGAGGAAAAGTTTGTGAGGAATAAAACTAATGGAAGAATACATATTCCACAAGATCAAGCCTAGCATTAGCTAAGGGCTCTAATACCATGTAAAAAATAAAATAGAATAAGAAGATGGAGAAGAGAGAAAGAGGGCAAAAGACTTTTGAGGACTACAATTTTTCTTTTTGAACTAATGCTGAATACAAGATATACATCCCTATTTATTGAAAAATTATATTTAGATAAAACAAGGTGAATATTTTAAATATTGTGAAAATCAAATTAAAGTAATTTGATAATTTTCAAACTCAAATTATAATAATATCAAATCAAAATAGTACTGATTTGATATTATCTTCAACAATGTAAAATTAATATAACATAAAAAATCTTAGATATTTGGCACATTAAATTATAATGTATATTCTTTTTGTAAATGTAATTCTTATATATTTGATCATATATACTTATATAAAGAATCTAAAACTTATGCAAACTATAGTTACATTCAATATTATAATAGTATGTGTTAATTATTATAAAATAATGTACTTATACTATAATATAAATAGACCAATTATTTAGTATAATGCATCTTATTATTAACATAGGTAGTGCATAAAATGGGCAAAATCGGACAAGATTGAATCGAAATTGAAAAAATCGAATGTTCAAATTTTGATAGGGCATCAGTCTTGTACCTGTTCTTAAAATTTTAAAATTGGTGTATACTAGTTTAATTATAAAAATTGTATAAAACTAAATCAAATCAGACCAATTATACCTCTAATAAAACCTTTTGTATTGCATACAAAGCGCAATTGTTCCAAAAACATAAAAGCCAAACCATTAGAATTATCTAAGTAAAGAATAAGCTGACGATTCCTAATTGGGATGGTTGGTTCCTCTGATGCATCGTGAGAGCTCCATTTGTTGTCATCTCTTTGAGGTAATTGAGGAAATACCTCTCCTGTTGTTGTTGTTGCAGCAAAAGCATCTCCACATGATTTGCTTGCTGCTATATAGCTATGATAATATTATAATATATTTTTTTAATATTAATTTTATTTTGAAATTTGAAAAAAAAAAAGAATTATTTATTTTATTTTATATAAAAATTTAAAAAATGTAATGATGAATTTAAGACGAGATGAAATAAATTAAAAAAATAAATAAGGCCTAAATATTTTTTCTTTTTAATTTTAATTTATTCTTATTAAATTAATTGAATTGTTATATACATCATCCATATAATACATATTTTTAATAAAAAAAAAAAGAAATAAAATAAAATAAATTTGACGTATATTGTGCAGAGATGATAACTAGAGTTTTTCTTTTCATACCTTATCACAGTATACTATTTATATAAGGAGTTATTGAATCATTCATCGGTTATTTTCCACACTTCCATGCTACAGCGGACGACCTTTTCCCCATCATTCCTCAAATCACTCCTATGGTCCTGATGACTTTTCAAATAATTCTTCCGGTATATATATTTTAAAAAAATTTAAAAAATATTAGAAATTCTTACTTTCCTCCAGATTTTCTTTTACATAATTTTTATATAAATGCTTTTAAATAATATTGTGATTATTTTATATTTTTAAAAAATATTTTAAAATGTTAAAAAAATATAAAAATAAAATATAAAAATTTTGTAAAAAAAAGTAAAACAAAACAAAACAAAACAAAACAAAAAAACAAAACAAAACAAAAAAACATTGTAAAGATTCCAAAATAAAAATCTTGAACATTGCTCACATATTTTTTCTTTTTAACATGACGTAGAGCCGTTTGTTTTATTAGTCGGTTAACCGACTTATGGAATTGATATTGGTCTATACATATGCATATGCAAACCCATGTTTATATAATATGGATTAAAAATTCTCCACATTGAAATATGCATATGTAAATATTTGCATAGTTATGAATAGTAACTATGAATATTAGGAGAGTTACTATTCACCTATAAAAATATATTTTAATATTTTTTTTTTTTCTCCTTCTATTGTTTACCTATGAAAATATGTATTCCAATTTTATATATATTCCAGTTATATATATATATATATAAGTTATATATATATATATGTTAATTTAACTATATATATAAAAAATAAAATACGTTCCAGTCTTATATATATATATATATATATACATACATACATGTTAGCGTTTTAATTTTATATATATATTAGCATTCCAGTTATATATATATATATATATGTGTGTGTATATATGTATATATTAATGAAATACATCTCATATATGATTTGAAAAATTAAGAAATTGAAGTAAAAGAATATTTTATTATTATTTTATCTCAAATTTACGTAAGTCAATATGAGAGTTTTGTATATACATATGCATATGACAAAATAAATCTTTAAAAGAAATGATTTTACATATGGATATGCATAAATTAATACTAAAAAAGAACAATAGTTCTATAGGAAACCGTCAAGTGCCTAATCATGTGAAATCGGCTGACGTGGCTTAATTTATTAATTTAATTATTTTTAAAAAACAAATTAGAAACACACGAAATACGAAATGGAGGGAAGACTTCTTTCGCATGCCATTTGTTCATCTGCCTCGTCTTCTTTCTCATGCCAAGGTGAACGCTAAGCCATTTCTTCGTCTACTTCGTCTTTGTCTACTGGACTGGTTCCTGTCATCATTCCATTACCCTACCGCGGTCGACATTGTGGATTTGGATAGAGGTTTGCTGCTTCTTTGCCATGCGTTTGAACAGAGACAGGTTCCCCTATCATTGGGTTCTTCAAGTTGTGATTTTTCCTTTATTTCTTTTTAGTTGTTTTTCTTCGTCTATTTGTCTTCGTCTACTGGACTGGTTGCTGTCATCACTCCATTGCCCTACCGCGGTCAACATTGTGGGTTTGGACAGAGGTTTGCTGCTTCTCCGTCGTGCGTTTGGACAGAGACAGGTTCCCCTGTCATTCGGTTCTTCAAGTTGTGATTTTTCCTTTATTTCTTTTCAGTTGTTCTCATTCTTTATACATTGATGCAGATATATTCAAAATTCAGTTTCAAAAATTTTTCCTTTGCACAGACGAACTGCCGAGGAACAATTTTTGTAAGAACCGTTTACGTAGGCTCATTTTTTACACATGGATGATTTAGGGCTCATTCTATACATATGGATGATTTAGGTCTCACATTAGTGGTAGATTGTCTTCAAAAACTACTAGTGTTCCTTTCTCTATTTGATTTACAATAGAACTCTTTTGTAAGAACCGTTTACTTAGGCTAAGTTTAGTGAAACGGAGGAAACTTTTTTCCCTAACTCTTTTGTCCCTCTGTTAGTAAATATTTAGTAGTTGGTATGTTAGCAATTATACTCTTTAGTGTGTTTTGGTCGTTTGTTATGTTGGGACTTGGAATAATACAAGGTTTATGTTATGTTGGGACTTGGAATAATGCAAGGTTTAAGACGAACTTGAGTATGCTATGAATTGATTTCAACATCCAAATAAAAAAAAACCTGTACACATTTTCTAAATCCAAATCCAATAAATTGTAAATAAACATTGTATTAGTATTATCAACATGGGCACTGGTTATTTTAACTTCCGAATAACCAATCTTAGTGATGGTAATAATAATTCAATTTTTCTCCCAGTTGGTGCAAGAGTATTTGAGAGGTGTAGGTTTGCAACTTAAAAGAAGTAACAAATTGGCATATGAACTTGCATAATGATTTATGTATAAATATTAATAAGAACCAATGCATAAAATTTTTATATTTTCCTCTTCATGTTTGTGACCCAATTTATTACAATATATTTGTCTCCTTCCTAAGATGGGAAACGAGAAAGAGCATCTATCTACGTCAAGACCATCTAGCTCAAATTCTCCATCCGCGGTATGTTAGATCATCTAATATAAATATATTAATATTGAATTCGAGATTAATTGATATTTTAATTTGGCTAAATACTTCAATAACTTGTTCATTTTCCTGTTAGGTCATACCATCAACATGTCCAAACATCCCAAATGACATGCACGGTTACTTGGACCAGTGTCTGCGTGGTCATCGAGCCTTGCTGCCAACCAATATCCCAGGATCCTACAAGTGGTGATGTCATGTTTTTGAATTAATTTTAATAAGTTGGTTGTTTATAAGGAAATTTTATTATTATTATTATTATTATTATTATCTTTGTAGAATGTTGGTTACCCAATACAAGCTCTGACTCCTCGCACCAATACAAGCGCCATTAGAAACAATTTTCTTGGTACAGAGAAAGATAGACCTGATGGTAGAGAAATTGATGCATTTGATAAATACTATCCAATTGAAGAAAGTAAAAACAGCTTTCTTGGTATAGAGGATACTACACATGATGTTGGGGAAACTGAAGCACCATGTACATTCTCTCCAATTGCAGGAAGCAATATGGATGTAGTAGATGCAGAAGATACTGAGTATGTCAGTGCCGGAACAGCTGAGAATATACAAATGGATAATGATAATGAGCCAAGGTCAAGAATGGAGTTTAATTTCATAAAAGATTTAATGAGTTATTATAAGGAATATGGTAAGAAATGCGGGTTTGGAGTGATGACAAAACAAAGTGAGAGGGGAGATGATCAGAACATTAGATATGTCACCCTTGCTTGTGCCCATGGTGGAAAGGCCCGAAATAGAATTTTGAATGTCGCCAACCCATGTCTGACAGGAAATACGGAATGTAAGGCAAAGATTAATGCCTTGAGAGCAGCTAATGGAAAGTTTAAACTGACTACAGTTCATAATATCCACAACCACGACCTTAGTCCGAAGAAATCTCATTTTTTTCGATGTAATAGAGAGGTGAGCGAAGCAGTAAAAAGAGTCTTAGATACAAATGACATTATTGGCATACGACAGAATAAGAGTTACCAATCTTTTGTTGTTAGTGCAGGTGGATATGAGAAAGTTGGGTTTACAGAAAAAGATGTTTGAAATTATATCAACAAGGCATGACATCTACGATTGGGCGCGACGGGTGGTGTTGGTACGCTTCAAGACTATTTTTTGTGGATGCAAAAACAAAAATCTGGGTTTCTTTGCATTGATGAACTTAGATGATGACAGGAGGTTAAAAATGTATTCTGGGCAGACCCCCGTAGTAGAGCAGCCTATCAAATTTCAGTGATGTGGTCACATTCGACACCACATACCTGACAAATCGATATGGGATGCCCTTCGCACCATTTGTTGGTATGAATCACCATGGTTAGTCAATTTTGTTGGGAGTAGGCTTGATTTTTAATGAGGATACTGACACCTTCGTGTGGCTATTCAAAACCTAGTTGTGTTGTATGGATGGTGTAGCACCGAAGGCTATTATCACTAACCAAGACAGGGCAATGAAAAATGTCATTACAATTGTATTCCCAGAAAGCTGACATAGATTTTGCCTATGGCATATCATGAAGAAAGTCCCTAAAAAGCTTAGCTCCTATGGGTCCTACAAAACTGGAATGAAAACTGCACTGGCGAAATGAGTGTTCAACACCCACTCTCCAGCAAAGTTTGAGACATATTTGGATCAATTTATTACCATGTACAACTTGGGTGAGAATGTTTGGTTGTAGAGTTTATACGCTGAATGTGAACATTGGGTACCAACATTTATGAAAGATGTTTTTTGGGCTGGGATGAATACAACATAGCGAAGCGAGAGCATGAACGCATTTTTTAACGGTTATGTTAGTTCTAAGACCAACTTGAAGGAATTCGTTGATTAGTATGACAATGCATTGAAAAAGAAAATTGAGAATGAAAATGTCGCTGACTTCCACTCATTTAATGCCACAATTCTATGCATATCTAGATCTCCAATTGAAAAGAGATTTCAAAATTTGTATACAAATACTAAGTTTAGGGAAGTTCAGCTGCAACTTACTGGCATTATATACTTGGACGTAGTTTTGCTTAAGGTGGATGGTACAAGAAAGACCTATACGATAGAGGATGAAGTTTAACACGAAGAGTTCACTAAACTGGTGACACATTCTGTGGAATTTAATGAGGAAGATGCAGCTGCCAAGTGTTCTTGTGGTTTATGGGGAATGAGGGGGATAGTGTGCCAACACATGTTTGCTGTTTTCAAATGTAATGGCATTAAATCGTTGCCAAATAGGTACATTATAGATCGATGGAGGAAGGATATTAAAAGAAGATACACGTTAATTCAAAGCAATTATGATAACTCGGATCGGCGGGAAGATGGTAACAGATATTGATGTATGTTGAATGCATGTTATAAGATGATTACTAATGCAGCAGGAAAAAAAGAGTATAATGAGGATGCATTGGATAAGTTAAGCACAATGACCGACCTGTATTCAGCCAACCAAGAACCCCCATTGTTGACCCAAGTGAGTATCATCGTTGACAATTCGGCAATTGCTACTACCCCAGTAGATAGCTCAAGGTAAGTACGCAGTCCACAAGTTGTGCAAGGGAAAGACAGACCCCTATCTTTGAGGAGAGCATCCACGATGGAGACAAAAATACGAAAGGTTAAGGAGACCCAGAAGAAAGTACAGAGAAAGGGGAAACGCAAACAAGTTGTCATTATTATTATTATTCTGATTATTTTCATTTTATAAATGTTAACTATCAAATTTATTATTTGAACCTCAGTGAGATGGAGAAGATGTACTAGTTGTGGATAATTCCAGGATTTTATTTGGCCAACCCTAAGAGACAGTGATTTAAAGTTAAGAAAGTGTAAGTTGTTCCGCTTTTTTTGCATTATAATTGCCGTGTTCTTTTCATTGTTTTCACTTGGTTCTTGTCATTATTTTTCATAGTTCCAACTGCGTTTGGATGGATCAAAACCACTACATGTTGATTTGGAAGGATCACAAGCAATACACACAGATTTTGATATATTATTACCAATGCATAATGATTTGGAAGGATCACAACTGATGCAATGAGGGGATAGTCTTGGTGTGTTCTTCTACTACTAACATTTTTGGGCTGTTTGTATATATATATATATATATATATATATATCAACTTGTCTTAAAAATTTTAATCTAGACAAGTTTAAACTGGATGAAAAATTCATATTACTCTATTCTCAAGTTATTTTCCAGTTTGGAAGATGTTTTGGTATCACTGTGATTGTGTGGGCAGGTTTTAAAAAATAGGTGGGTTTATTATTAGTAAATAATAACATTCTGTTGAGCACTTGTAAGTCACCTAGTTAACTTGCTTATACATTGGTTATGAGCATTTATTAATTATGGATTCAACGCCTTGCTTATGTAGGAAAAGAGAAGAAGTCTGCAACAAACTTAGTAGCTTTGTGGGCTACATCCTGCTGAGCATTGAGAATGTTGTGCCTTCAAATGTTAAGAGGAATAGTGAAAAGAGATTTATACTAAAGAAAATTGGTTTGGGGATTTAATTCTTGTGAAGCACTTGTAAAGGTTCTTTCATGTTTTGTCATTATTTTTCACTTTTTGAGCCACACATTTTGAGGGTTCCTCCATGGCTTGTTGGCATTTTCCTTCAAGAAGTAAAGTTGGAATGGTTAAGATTTTTGTAAGTGGAATTAGTTATTTACATAGCTCAGTATAGACATGCCTATGATATTTTTTATAAAACTTTTATTCCTCTAAACTTTTATATTTTTTTTTATATAGACATCCTGGAACAGTCAGTTTTTGAAGATGCAAAGTCAGAATTGTTTACCTATTTGACTATTTGAATTGTATCACAATTAAGTGGTAACTATGATGCAGGTTTTTTATCAAATATTGTGTATCAGCTCTTGTTTGTTAATATAGTTATGACACAGGTTTTTTATCAAATATTGGGTACTAGCTCTTATTTGTTAATACTCGGTATAGACACATATCTGCTATTGTTTGTTAATAACTGAAGGAGAATTTTAGCTCAAATCCTGATTTTCAGTCCATGTAATTCACGTTATTGTTTGTAAATCTTGATTTGCAGTCCGTAAGGTCAAATTTTGATAAATTACATCAACATGATATGAGAAGTTGACAAGGTATTGACCGAGGCCATCACTCAATATCAGAGCTTCAATATACAGCACTTGAACTTGTCCCATTAACAAGGAAGCTAATAATAAACAACCTCATTAACATTCCCCAACAACTTGCATTGGCATCCATACAAAGTTAGAAAATGATTTAAATATCCACATTCCCTTCACCTATTGCCCCTTTCAACATATCAAAAGAAGTGATCAAACAAAATCATCTATATTTTGCATTTGTAAAAAAAAAAAAACACAATCACCCTTCAAGATTTTCAAACAAAATCATTATTTTTTGCATTTGTCAAAAAAACACACAACCACCTTTTAAAATTTTCAAACAAAATATGCACATGTCAAAGATGACAATCAATTATCTTACAAATTTAAATCTTTATGTATATGTAAAAAAAAAAAAATTTGAAATTAAACATTTTAATAATGTTATACAAATGTAAACAATTCAATTTGATACTTTATAAGAAAAGATTAATTTTGAACTTTAATCCAATTTCAAATTTTAAGAGATGTACAAAATTATTCTATGAGGTTCATTTATATACTTGTTCTTCTTTTTGCTCATGCTTGATTTCTTGATGTGCTTAGCTTCCTTCATGTGTAGATAACTTGAGCTTGAGTCTTGAATTTATTTGTTATCATCAAAATCTATACGTAAATACGAAACTTAAAATATTGGGCTTAACAATCTCTCCCTTTTTAATGATGACAAATATTTAGTAGAAATCTGCAACCTGTAGTAATACTTAAGCTCCTCCTGAAAATATACGTTAGTTTTTCAAGTAAAATATAAACATGATTCTAACATATATAATATGGTAGTATAATACTAGTATAAGACTTCTTCCCCTTTTGGCATCATTAAAAAGGAACCGCAATTAGTTTTAATAAGATTTCTTCTCGCAATAACCAATAACCAAATAAAATGGTGCGTTAGTAGAAATTGTAGAGAGTTGAATAATTGGAATCACACATGTCCGACAAAACCTGCCAAGGCTGAACGCCTAGCTCTAACAATTTGATGTGGAAGGAAATTCAAATCCGTTTGACGTTGTTGACAAACGAGATATTGTTGAGATTTGAAAGTTTTGAGTTGCTGTTTGAAAAACCATTTTCACCCATCGAATACTCACAAGAAAAGTCTCACATTACTCATTGCTCAAGTATCTGTTTATCCAAAACGACATAATGGCGGAGAAAATTTTTTCTGGTAATCTTCCGGATTTGAACCAAGAACCATCTCAATCAGTCATCTCACCCATCTTATCCAACATATCTTATAAGTTTGACTAAGTAAGATTTAAAAAGATGATAGTGTGTCTTGTTCTTATTGCCGCTTCTATAAGAGCAATTCTTAACTTTATCTAATTCGCATTAATTCTTCTTCTCATCTTTGCAATTCACCTGTATTCTCATTCTACAAATTTTTATTGGCTCGTCAATTTCTATTCAATACTTCTCGTGATCAATCTATTTTTGCATTTGTCGTAGGTGCCATAAAGCAACAAGAGACTGATTTGACTAATAAATCAGATCATGACGTCATTTATGAGCTTGTGAGTCTCGGAATTCGATACTCATCATCCATTATTGCCTTTTCCGCTTGGTTGCAGTCCAAAACTCGCGAAATTGAGAAGTTTAGCGAAATGGTTTCTGTACTTCAACGACTTGTTTATGAGTCAAATAGAAAAATATTAGAGTTAAAACAACAGAATAAGAATTTAAAATCCTTACTTGCCTCTTCATTTCGATTGCCTAATCCTTTAGACGAGAATAACATGTCGATCTATGAAGAGCAAATGTAGTTGAAAGATGAGGCTAGAAGTCTCAAGTTTTTGTAAGTCATTTGAGATAATGAAACAAAAATATTTAACAGATATTCATGACATGCATAATTCCTATTTCTCTTCTAATCATGCATAATCTATCTTCTGGTAGGGGTTTTATGAAAATGTCTGCCAATTGATCGTGTGTGCTTGTGAATTCTAGTACAATATCACATTTCTGCACATGATCTCTAAGAAAATGATATCTAATTTCAATATGCTTAGTTCTCGAATGTTGTATTGGGTTCTTTGAAGGATTTATAGCACTAGTATTATCATATTTAACAGGAATAAGATTGTACATAAGTTTAAAATTCTCAAGTTGTTGCTTCATGTAAAGAACTTGAGCACAACAACTACTTGCAGTAACATACTTTGCCTCAACAGTAGATAAAGCAAAATAATTTTATTTTTTACTAAACTATGAAACAAGTACATGATCTAAGAAATGACATGTTCCACTAGTAATTTTTCGATTAATTTTACAACCAGCATAATGTGCTTAGGATACCATAACCCTAGGTCAATGGTACTGGTAAGATATCTAAGAATACGTTTGACTGCAATCAAATGAGATTGCTTTGGAGATGATTGAATATGTGCACATAAACATACACTGAACATAATATCAGATCTACTAGCTGTCAAATATAATAAATTACCAATTATATCTCGATATACCTTTGAGTCAACATGCTTACCACTTTTATCTTTATCAATTTTAGTGGTTGGACTCATTGGTGTTCCAATTACCTTCGCATATTTCATCTCAAACTTTTTAAGTAACTTTTTGATATATTTTGACTAATTAATGAATGTTTCACTTTTTGCTTACTTTATTTACTATTCATTCTCATTTCAAATTCTTCCTGCATACTCTTAGCAAAATCTTGGCACATATTTTCATTAGTGATACCAACTATTATATCATCCACATAAATTTAAACTAGAAGAATATCATACTGTTCATATTTGATAAAAATAGTTGTATCGATCTTTCTTTTTGAAAAACTTTTTTCAATCAAAAAACCACTAAGCCTTTCATGCCAAACTCTAGGAGCTTGTTTGAGTTCATATAATGCTTTTGTAAACTTAAAAACATGATTAGAAGATATATAATTTTCAAAACCTGGAAGTTGTTCAACATATACCTCTTCATTTATAAAATTATTTAAGAAAACACTTTTAATATCCATTTGAAAAAACTTGAAA
Source organism: Platycarya longipes (assembly GCA_036559045.1). Taxonomy (NCBI): domain Eukaryota; kingdom Viridiplantae; phylum Streptophyta; class Magnoliopsida; order Fagales; family Juglandaceae; genus Platycarya; species Platycarya longipes. The sequence continues at coordinate 11,584,758 of CM071796.1, read as the reverse complement.
TCTTTATAACATGCATATGCAAGTAATATTCGAATAGCTTTTAATCTTGCGATATGTACATATGTCTCATCATAATCGATTCTTTCCTCTTGGTTGAAATCTTGGGCTACAAGTCGAATCTTGTTTCTAGTGATGATTCCAAACTTATCTTTCTTATTTCTAAAAAATCCATTTTGTTCTAATAACAGTATGATTTTTTGGTCTAGGAACAAGTGTCCAAACATCATTTCTTTTAACTTGATTTAGCTCTTCTTGCATAGCTAGAATCCATGATTCATTAATAAGCGCTTCATCAACATTTTTGGGTTCAATTTGAGATAGAAAAGCAGTGTGATTGCAAATATTTCTAAGAGATGATTGAGTACTTACATCTCGTAAAGGTTCTCCTAGAATTTGTTTCATTGGATTATCTTTCACATGTTTTCACTGTTTGGTTGCATCTTATACTAAGTCTTGATGATCTTTCCTGATGTCTCTATGTTAGACTTCTTCCATTGTATTATTTTTGTTGAGATTGAGACTATTTGTGTTATTTATACCTTCTGATTCTTCATCAATAGATTTTTTAGAGAGTAAAGAGTTAGATTTATCAAATACTACATACATATATTCTTGTACAGTCAAAGTATTTTTATTGAATACTCTATAAGCTTTACTATTTGTTGAATACCCAAGAAAAATACCTTCATCAGATTTTGCATCAAACTTTCATAAATTATCTTTTTCATTGAGTATAAAACATTTGTATCCAAATACATGAAAGTAACCAATGTTGGAATTTTTTTCATTTCAAAACTCATAAAGGGTTTTATCTAATTTAGACCTTAACATAACTCTATTTATAACATAACATGCAGTAGTTACCTCTTCGGCCCAAAAATAACTAGGTAAACTATTTTCATTAAGTATTGTTCTTGCCATTTCTTGAAAATATCTATTCTTACTTTATACTACCCCATTTTGTTGAGGAGTTTGAGGAGTAGAAAAATTATGCAGAAAACCATTTTCATCACAAAAAAATTCAATATCTTTATTAACAAACTTTTTCCCCTATCATTTTGGATGTTTGAAATAGTATAACTCTTTTCATTTTGAATTCTCTTGCATAACTTGGTAAAGACATTATGTACCTCATTTTTATGAGCGAGAAAGATGACCCAAGTATATCTAGAGAAATCATTAACAATAACAAATGCATAATATTTTTCTCCCAGACTGACAACTCTGTTTGGTCCAAAAAGGTCCATGTGTATTAGTTACAATGGTCTAGTAGTGGAAATATGTTTATTGGTTTTGAAAGATGTTTTTATTTGTTTACCAAATTAGCATGCATCACAGATTTTGTCTTTAAAAAAGTTTGCTTTTGGCAAACCTCTCACAAGATCATTTTTTGAAAGTTTGAAAATAAGTTCCATGTTTGCATGACCTAACCTTCTATGCCATAACCAACTATTTTCATGTTGAGATGATAAATAAATAGCATCTTGCAAGACAATTTCTTCAAATTTGATTGTATAAATATTATTGTTTCTAAGAGCAATACAACAAATATTGCAATCATGATTATTCAAAATAATGCACTTATCTTTTTTGAAAGTAATTGTAAATCCTTTATCGCATAATTGACTTATACTCAAAAGATTATGTTTTAAACCATCAACAAGTAGAACATCTTCAAATATAAGAGAAAACTTCTTACCAACTTTACATATCCCCATGATCTTCCCTTTTGAATTGTCTCCAAATTTCACGTGTCATTCTTCTTTAGAAGTGAGGTTAATAAACTTAGTTTTGTCTTCTGTCATGTGTTTTGAGCATCTGCTGTCTAAAAACCATTTACTTTTACCTATGGAGGACTTCATGCATACCTACAAAAGTAATTAAAATAATTTTTCTTGGTACCCAAGTTCTTTGGGTACTTTATTTATTAGTATTAGAAAAAATAAGATTCTTTGGTACCCATATGACCGTAATAGTCAATGTATGTTTCCTTCTAATTGGACAAGCATGATAGTTATGACTATTTCTATTACAAACATTACAAATAACATGTGACATATTTGAAAAACTTGAATGATTGTAATAATGTTTTTCTTTAGAAAAACTATTTTTATGAAAAGAATTTTGAAAATCTGATTTTGATTTAGTCGGTTTATCAAAGAAATTTTTATAGGTTTGAGTTTTTCTTTTGGCATGTATCTCAAGTCTACCTTATCAAAAACATATCTTTGACTACCAAGAAGTCTTTCAAAGTTTCTTTTTCCATTTGTAAAGTTTTCAATAATCTTTTCTAAATCAGCTACTTTCTTTTTCAGCTCATCATTTTCATCTTTTAAAACTATATTTTCTTTTCTTAAAACATCAATTTCATTTGTTATAGAAGAATTTTTCTTTTTCAAAACGGTATACTTGATACCTAATTTTTGAAGTTCCTTATATACATTTTCCAAAACATTTTACAATTCTTTATAAGAATGATTTTCAATATTTCAAAATTTGTTACCTTAAGATCATCTTTAGCTATAAGACAAAAAATTGCAGATTCTTTATTGCTTGCGTCGCTGTCTGAGCTACTTGAATCATCATCTCATGTAGCTTTCATTGCTTTCTTGCCTTTGTATCGATCTTTCTTTAGTATGGGATAATCTGCTTTAACATGTCTGGACTTTTTGCATTTATAACAAGTTAAGGAGTCGTTTTTACCTGTATTTTTGTTGGAAAACTTTTTGAAGGATTTTCTTGGAAGAGCTTTATTTTTCTTTAAGAATATCTGAAATGTTCTTGTGATCATTGCAATTTCTTCATCTTTGTTATTGTATTCCTCGTCTTTATCGCTTTCACTTTCATGGGAAACAACTTTGAGTGCCAAGCTCTTCTTTTGCTTTCCTTCTTCTTTTCCTCTTTTCAATGTGTACTTATGAGTAATTAGTGACCCGATGAGTTCATTTACTTCTAGTTTTTTGAGATCTTTAACTTCAATAATCGCCGTTACTTTTGATTCCCAACGTTTTGGCAGAGAGTTAAGAATTTTTCTTATTATCTTTAAATTAGAATAAATTTTTCTAAGAGTTGTCAAGCAATTTATAATATTAGTAAAACAAGTATACAGAGAAGAAATAGATTCATCATCAATCATTTTAAACATTTCATATTCATGCATAAGAATATAAATTTTTTATTCTTTGACTTGCAAAGTTTCTTCATAAGTTATTTCCAAATTATCTCAGATTTCCTTTGCTATCCTATAAATCATTATTCTGTTAAATTCATTATCATTGAGAGCATTATACAGAATATTCATAACCATTATATTCATTGTATAAAATCTATCATCTTCACGATCAAATTCTTCTTCTTCCTTGTTAACCTTTACTCCATCAATAATTTTTGTTGGAATATAAGACTCATTTACAATATATTTCCAGATTTCTCGACTTTGAGACTAAAAAAATATTCTCATTTTAGCTTTCTAAAAAGTATAATTGTCTCCACAAAATAGCGGAGGCCGATTATTGATAAAATTAATTAATTTAATAATTACAAATAATTAAAAAAATTAATTATTAATTATTATGTATCTTTATAAATAGATAATCTAATATAGAGATTTGATGTGAATAATCAAAATCAAAAGTTAGTTATATTATTTTATTATTATATTTTGAGAAAATAATCATTCTAATGTGGAGATTATGTAAAATAAATGGCCAAAAGTCAAGGCAAAATATACTTTAGCTATGAGCAATCCAATGAGAATGCTCATAGAACCAAGTGGGATCATGATTGATAATGAGGGTAATGGGAGTAGTGACAACATGCATTGTCCTTTGAATTCGGGTGCAGATGTCAGCTTACTTCTATGCATCGAGGATGACAAAAACAATGTCTTTTCCTTTATTCGGTGGCCAATTGCTAACGATGTCTGCTAAATTAAATACTGTTTGGACTTAAAGACTTCCTTCTCTCTTGTAAACCTCACAGAAATTTTCTATCCATGGAATGGAAACACATAAAAAACTTAGCTTTCTACATCACGTGCTCTCAACTTGACCAAGAAACTTGTATTTTTAAGCACCATTTATAACGTACAGATTCTTTCTAGGTCTTCACATTTACCTTTTGGTTACATTTCAATGGTTTCATAGTCGTGGAATGTAGCAAATAGGGCAAAAGACAAATACAACAAAAGGGCTTTTGACTCCTACTCCCACTTAATCATACTGGAATGAAATGGAAGAGCAATAATCCTTACTGTTGATGTCGTGTTCTGGGCCTGGGCTCCAAGGCGGCTCCAAAGGTGAAACCTGTCTCTATAGGAAGTGGCCAATGGTGGGGCTCCGGAATCTCGTGGCAACTCCGAAACTTAAGTTAGTTGAGCTAGGAGAAATATCTAAGGAATCAGTTTTATAAATAGAATACATACTTCCGTGGTGGCAGGGGTTCCAGACTATTTATAGGGTCAGGCCAAGTAAGGTGGACGTTGGTCGTGGTTGTCCCGTCCGTCCCATCTGGCCTGAGTTTCGTGGGGTTCGAGGGGACCCTGTTCAAGTAAGGCCGCTCCATCTTCCCTGGGTTCCAACCCATCTCTTTGATCGAGAGGGCATGTCCGAGTCCCTAGCCCGCATTTAATGTGGTGAGGGAGGGGGCTCGTCCAGAGTTGGTGTGTTTGGGGAGCAGAGCAATGCATTTAATGCCCTATATTCGTAGTAGATGGTTGGCCATAAATGCAGAATGGGGATGCCTGTGCCTTCTGACCGACCATCATCACCATCTGATTCTTGGTGTTGACCACCCTCGTAGTCTACTCAGCTCTCCTTCCATCATCCTATGGTTGTCATTTCCTTCTCTCTCGCCCTCCCCCATATCTTCCCGCCCACCTTCCGCACGGATGGGCTTCTTATCCCTAGTTAGTCCAAAGTGGATCGGGGCTTATTTCTCGAAAGGATGGATATCCCCGTCACAGTACCGTGCGAATTCTTATTGAGAGGAACGAGGTGGGAATTATTCTGATAGTCCGTTCACGTCCCGGGTGGCAGCCCAGGCCTTTAATACATTCCACTTGACTTAGGTATGTGGCTTTAGCGTCCGCCCACTCCATCTCCTTGTGTTGGGGCATGGTGAGTGCTTACAGCATGTCCTTTGTATTTATGTACCCTGTCTACCCGGTCCATAAACTTTGCCAGGATTAATGGGGTTTTTCGAGCTATATCTGCCATAAATGGGTTTCTGGGCCATATTCCTCCCAGGAAGGCAGCCAAGGTGATCTTCTTGTCCTGGTTGTTCGTAGTCAATCGCTTTCAGTCGAACCTGGCTAAATAATTCTTTAGACTTTCTCGATCGTTTTGTTTGACCGTGAGGAGATAGGTGGCCGGGCGTCTCCTCTTGTAAATGCCCAAGAACTGGGTTAGAAAAAGGCAGGCTAAATAGTTGAAAGTTGTTGATTATTCCAGTGGGAATAGTCCCGAACCACGCCCTTGCAACTTCTTTTAGGGTCAAGGTGAATGCTCTGCACGCCATTTCACGCAGGTAATCGTGCAGGCTCATGTGCATTCTGTATGCTTCCAAATGCTCAAATAGATCCTTTCCACCATCATACAGCTCCATTTGTGGTGTTTTGAACTTTGGCAAGAGTGGCATCGCCATCACGTTAGTGTTGTATGGTGTCCCGGAGCTGCTGCGCAATTGGCTTGTTATATATGGCGTCTTGATTAGCTTGGCCATTTCCTCATACTTATCTCCTAGCGCCTTTAGCTCTTGGTGTAGTTTACTTCTTTCAACTTCTACCCAGTCGGGGGCCTCTTCTTCTTGTCGAGAGCACGCATATTCGCTTGCCGATGGTTCGTGGTCAGCTGCGCGTTCCTCGTCATTTTTTCGCAGAACCTTGTTTTCTTCTGTCAGTTTCCTAATGGTATCTTCCATTACTACGAGTCTGGCTTCCATCGCTTCGTTATTGAGTTCTTCTATATGGGTTGTTTGGGATCGTGTTATTGTCGGCATACGGAGTACATGTTATGTCTGCAAGTGAATCCTACAGACGACGCCACTGTTGATGTCGTGTTCCGCACCTAGGCTCCAAGACGGCTCCAAAGGAAAACTTGTCTCTGTAGGAAGTGGTCAATGGTGGGGCTTCGGCATCCCGTGGCAACTCTAAAGCTTAAGTTAGCTGAGTTAGGAGAAATCTCTAAGGAATCGGTTTTATGGATAGAACACATACCTCCGTGGTGGCAGGGTTCCAAACTATTTATAGGGTCAGATTGAGTGAGGCGGACTCTGGTTGTGGCTGTCCCGTCCGTCCCATCTAGCCTGAGTTTTGTGGGGTTCGAGGGGACCCTATTCAAGTAAGGCCACTTCGTCTTCCCTGAGTTCCGGCCCATCTCTCTGATCGGGAGGGCATGTCCAAGTCCCTGACCCACATTTAATGCGGTGAGGGAGGGTGCTCATCCAGAGTTGGCGTGCCTGGGGAGTAGAGCAATGCATTTAATATTCTGTGTTCGTAATAGGTTGTTGACCATAAATGCGGAATGAGGATGCCTGTGCCTTTTGACCGACCATCATCGCTGTATGACTCTCGGTGTTGACCGCCCTTCATAGTCTACTTAGCTCTCCTTCCATCATCCTATGATTGTCATTTCCTTCTCTCTCGCCCCCTGCATAGAAGGGTGGGGGCTTCTTATCCTTAGTTAGTCCAAAGTGGGCTAGGACCTATTTCACGAAAGGAGGAATATCCCCTCACACTTATCTTTGATCATTTTACAAAAGTTAGAAACTAGAATAACAAGGAGACTATAGCAACCAACCTTCTTTGTAAAATTTCTGTTGGTATCAACAATTATATAGAAATCTTTGTACACCTAACCCACTTCATAAGGCAAATCAAAAAGCCAACTATCTCGTTTGTTGTGAAAATTCTGCTCAAATTTATCTTTTACAAATTTATTAAATTTTCATATAAAATAAAATAAATAATTAAGTTTTTTTTCAAATTTTAAAACAAAAATAATATTTTAAAAATATATTTTAACAATATTTTATTCAAACTTTTAATTTTAATCTCAACTCAACTCATTTCATGATCTCATTTATATAGACAAATGAGGCCGTCTCAAATCATGTTCAAATTTCTATTTTTTTTAATCTACTTATCTAATGCATGACTTTTAGCTAGGGGACTACGAAATTTAATAATATGCATAGTTTTTCTTGTACAACCCGTACACGTCACTACCACGAAATGGCTATAAATTATCTTGTAATTGAGGCAGTTGGCAATTGGCCATTTGCATTAACATAACAAATATGACTTTTGAAGTAATAAAATAGACCTTTTAATTGACAAACGAAACTGCCGGGAAACTTCAGGAGGGACTTACTACTTATTAAGGGTTACTATCGTATTGTTTGGCAGATGTCGTCTGCAGATGGGAAAAAGAAAGAAGCCGCATAATCCTACCTAGACTTGTCTTGCTTGGATATTGCACTTTACCTAGCGGTTACCATAGAAATTACTTCGCTGATAGAAATTTAGCGGTAATAAAAAATGATCAATAACGTTGAAAAGGGCTTTAAAATAATATAAGTAATTAATGTTTGATGGTTAAAAAAAGATTAAAATAGCAATACATGAGTCATTTACAATAACAAAAGCATAACCAAACAAAATAAAACAATATATTTTTTTATAAATAAAATAAAACAACACAAAATAAAAAGCAACTAAATCTTTGATTTAATTGAGTATAAAATGAAAAAAAATATATATCTTTCCCAGTGAGAATAAACTGTTTAAAAAAATGAAGAAAAAAAAGTAATAAAAAATAATAATAATAACATTAACTTTGCTACGGTTTGGGAAGCCAACTGTAGCAAAGTTGAAGTTGCTCCCCAAAATGAGAAGCCAGCTGCAAGGTAAATATAGGAAAATATAGGAAGCCGGATGCCGGATGCCGGATGCCGGATGCCGGATGCAAAATGAGAAGCCAGTTGAAGTTTAAGATGGTTTTACTAGTTTTTCTTCAAAATTTGGCTAAAAAGGTAAATATAGGAAGCCCGATGCAAATGCTTATTCTGCTGAATTTCATTTGCACCTTTTAAACTAAAGAATTTAGAAAAATAATATTTGCGGTCATGAAATATAGAAATATTGTATAATCACTTTAAAAAAAGTGAGTAAATGTAAATTCCACATAAAAAAAAATTTAACTTTTTAATAGTAGACCTCACTCTTTTTCGAAGTATTTGCACGACATTTACGTATTTTACAACTATATGTAATATTGTTGAAAAATTTTTTGGGGGGTATTTTACAACTATATGTAATATTGTTGAAGAATTTTTTTTTTGGGGGGGGTTTAAGTAAAATTTTTAATTTCGTATTGTACCGGCCGATACGGCCAAAATATGCCGTACCAGCCAGTGAACTGGTACAGAAATACTGTTGTTTTGTTTTGGCAAATATTTCGGTCGTACCTACTGGTACTAGCCGTATCGGCCAATATTTCAGGCTCTATTTCGACTGTACCAGATTTTGAATTTTTTTTCTCAATTTCTTGCTATTTTTTTTTTACCTCAAATCAGACTAAAATATTTACATATATATTTTTATATATAATTTATTTATATATTGACTATTATTTTGAAACATAATTTATATATAATTTATATATATAATTTATTTATATATATATTATTCCGAAACGATACACAAAACGCTATCGGTATCGAAATATTTTGTTTCAATACTTTGACTAGTACACCTACCAATATGGTATATAAAACATTGGTTTTAAGCCCTATACCTAGAAGGCAGGTTAAAACCATCTGAAAGCTGCACTTCAGTGAAAGATAAAAAAACAAGTTCAACATTCGCCTACTCGAATCTTATCCTATTTACAAGGCCATAATGTAGGTTTGAAATTTAGCTCCTAACAGTGCCATTTAGACAATCCAAAAAGTAAAGGATAAAAAATTGAGCAATACATCTGAGTTTCCAACATAGGCGGTTGCTCCCCGTACGCTACCATTGGAGAGATCTATCGTAGCCACACACAAGGCTGTAACACCCAGAGCACCGATGCCAGTCGTTCAGCTCTTTCTACTAACAGTGGTGGTCCCCTATGCTGTCATTTTAAATTATTCTAAGGTTGAGAACGGATCACTAGGATCTGATTGATCTCCTAGTTTAGTTTTAATTTATGTATGTTAGTCTTAAATTTAAAAAAAAAAAAAATCTTGTCTCTAAGACTTGTGGTCCTTAGAGTTTTTCCTTAGTTTGTCTTAGTACGAAATTGTGGTTTGATTTGGTTAGTTGTTACTCTGTCTCAGAACATAGTTAGAGCTGTCTCTTAGACTTTGTTTTAGAAAGTTTTACAGTTAGAGTTAGAAAATGTCAGTCATTTTTAGTGTACTGGAAGTTACAGATCGTCGTTTAGTTAACTTGTAATGTATGTTTCAAATTTCATTTGTAATGCCCGTTATTAATTAATGGATTGTTTTTCTTCCTAAAAAAACCAAAAAAACAAAAAAACAAAAAACAAAAAAACAAAAACAAAACAAAAAAAACAAAACATAAGCGGCAATACCTTGAACAAAATTTGAAGAACTAATGCTGACTGTATTTAATCCAGCCTGCACAGATAGGCAACTACAGCGAGCTCCCCAGTTTTTTTGCAGCAGCAACGAACCAACAGAAAAAAAAAAAAAAAAATGGAAAACTATTTTGCTCTAGAGATTTAATATCATTCCCCATCAAGACCTAAAAGCCTCTTCGGTTCAGACCAATTGAGATTCCCCCATCTTCTGGGTCAGGTTATGTTTTCCACAGAAATTGAAATTGAGATTGAAATCCATCTCAACAACATAAATGAAGCTCACCAGTCCACTACCCCATTTGTCCAAGGAGACCTTGCGGTACGTGTGAAACACAATATGCACCCAAGCTTCTTCTCCAGCCTCTCACACTAGTACTCTAGTTCATGGCCACAACTTAGTCCTCCTTTGCCTCCTCTATTATTTTAATCTCATTCCCTCTGATCTTCCCTTCTTTATATATCACGGTTCCAACATGGAAGAATGTAATAGATTAGCCAATTTTGTTATTAGGCCCACCCGAACATCACCAAACAACTGCTATACGTGCCTTGAACCACCACCAGCAGCCAACAACAACTCCTACATCAGTTAAACTCCACTTTACCGCAACACCTTGCCAACGTGCATGCCAAACTAGCCAAATTTGAACTGAAACCATATAGGAGCTTGATGCTATTAATTAGTTGGAAAGATCGTATTATATAGTCATGTAGAATTTGTTTTTATGCATGAATGTGCTGTGTTTAAGCACTAAAGTCAAATTTGAAATTGTACAATTATGCTTGGTCTTGGATTGTTAAATAATTGAGTTTAAATGAAGTTTGGATGAATGTGTAGAGTGTCGAGAGCTGGGTTGAATGGTGCATGAATGGAGAAAGAGTTTTATACATTGACTGGGTTGGATTGTGTAGTTGGACTATATTGTGAAGTTTGCATGCAGTGATGCATTGGATGTCTTAACGTAGTGCATTAGCAGCCGTTTGTTGACATTTTGCTCGGAATTTGCCCCCACAAACATTCACGCTCTCCTTGGACCTAACATCAATTTTAGGTTATTATTACTTTTTTTATTGAAAACATCAAATTATCATTAATAACAACAAAGTATTACAGCTGTTGATCAACCCAAACTGGTTGCTGAATACAAATATGAACATCATCACACCGAACTTGTAAGTCATGGACACTCCATGCTAACCAGCTTGCTAGTTTATGAACCACTCCATTAACCTCTCGAAAAACATGCTGAATAGAACATCGAGGAAGTCATTGCATTAGCTATTGTATATCCTTGACTATATGCCTCATCAAAGAAGAAGCAACTGTAGCTCTTGTAGACCTAAAAGGATACAAAATTGCATACCTCTCAAAACTACAATCGAATTTATTTCATATGAATCTCTCACAGCCAACTCCTTTTTTGAAACTGCCATAAGGACCTCTCCTTTCCTATCTCGTAAGACCAATCCCACATCTGCAGTACCTTGTTCATGGAAAATAGCTCCATCCACATGTAGTACTTTACAACATCATGAGTAGGAGGAAGCCATCTAGTAAGTCTGCCAACCCTATTTTGTGTTTCTGCTTTTATTGACTTACACAACTGTTGCATAGATAAAGCTTCAGAGAGCACCCATTCAGTTGACATAAGTTTATCCTTAAATTATAGAAAAATTATAAACTTTTGAGGACTACATCTTTTCTTTTTGAACTAATGCTGAATACAAGATATACATTCATATTTATAGAAAAATTATATTTAGATAAAACAAGGTGAATATTTTTAATATTGTGAAAACCAAATCAAAGTAATTTGATCATTTTCAAACTCAAATCATAATAATATCAGATCAAAATAATAGTGATTTGATATTATCTTCAACAATGTAAAATTAATATAACATAAAAAATCTTAGATTTTTGGCATAATAAATTATAATGTATATTCTTTTTGTAAATGTAATTCTTATATATTTGATCATATATACTTATATAAAGAGTCTAAAACTTATGCAAACTATAGTTACATTCAATATTATAATAGTATGTGTTAATTATTATAAAATAATGTACTTCTACTATAATATAAATAGACCAATTATTTAGTATAATGCATCTTATTATTAACATAGGTAGCCCATAAAATGGGCAAAATTGGACAAGATTGAATTGAAATTGAAAAAATCAAATGTTCAAATTTCGATAGTGCATCAAGCCTATACCTGTTCTTAAAATTTCAAAATTGGTGTATACCAGTTCAATTATAAAATTTATACAAAACTAGATCAAGTCAAACTAATTATACCTCTAATAAAACCTTTTGTATTGCACACAAAGCAATTGTTCCAAAAACATAAAAGTCAAAACCATTAGAATTATCTAAGTAAAGAATAAGCTGACGATTCCTAATTGGGATGGTTGGTTCCTCTGATGCATCGTGAGAGCTCCATTTGTTGTCATCTCTTTGAGGTAATTGAGCAAATACCTCTCCTGTTGTTGTTGCAGCAAAAGCATCTCCACATGATTTGCTTGCTGCTATATAGCTATGATAATATTATAATATGTTTTTTTAATATTAATTTTATTTTGAAATTTGAAAAAAAAAAACAATTATTTATTTTATTTTATATAAAAATTTAAAAAAGTGTAATGAATTTAAGATAAGATAAAATAATTTAAAAAAATAAATAAGGCCTAAATATTTTAATTTATTCTTATTAAACTAATTGAATTGTTATATACATCATCCATATAATACATATTTTTAATAAAAAAAAATAATAAAATAAATAAAATAAATTTGACGTATATTGTGCAGAGATGATAACTAGAGTTTTTCTTTTTATACTTTAACACAGTATACTATTTATACTTTAAGGAGTTATTGAATCATTCATCAGTTATTTTCCACACTTCCATACTACAGCGAACTGCCTTTTTCCCATCATTCCTCAAATCACTCCTGTAGCCCTGATGACTTTTCAAATAATTCTTCTAGTATATATATTTTAAAAAAAATTTAAAAATATTAGGAATTCTTACTTTCCTCAGATTTTTTTTTTTGACATAATTTTTATATAAATGTTTTTAAATAATATTGTGATTATTTTATATTTTAAAAAATATTTTAAGATGTTAAAAAGTATAAAAATAAAATATAAAAATTATGTAAAAAAAAGTAAACAAAATAATAAAACAAAAAACAAAATCCAAAACATTGTAAAGATTGCAAAATAAAAATCTCTAACATTGCTCATATATTTTTTCTTTTTAACATGACGTAGAGCCATTTGTTTTATTGGTTGGTTAACCAACTTAGAGCATTGGCATTGGTCTATACATATGTATGTGCAAACTCATATTTGCATATATATAATATGGACTAAAAATTCTCCACACTGGAATATGCATATGTAAATATTTGCATAGTTATGAATAGTAATTATGAATATTTGAAGAGTTACTGTTCACTAATGAAAATATATTTTAATATTTTTTTCTCTCTCCTTCTATTATTTACCTACGAAAATATGTATTTCAATTTTATATATATTTCAATTTTATATATATTCCAGTTATATATTATATATATATATATGTTAATTTAACCATATATATATATATTTATAATAAAATACATTCCAGTTTTATATATATATAAGTTATATATATTTTTTATATAAGTTATATATATATGTACATACATGTTAACGTTTTAATTTTATATATATATTAGCATTCCAGTATTATATATATATATATTAATGAAATACATCTCATATATGATTTGTAAAATTAAGAAATCGAAATAAAAGAATATTTTATTATTATTTTACCCCAAATTTACATAAATAAATGTGGGAATTTTATATATGCACATTGCATATGCAACAAAATGAATTTTTTTAATGCCCCTAACTTAAAAAAATATGCATATGCATAAATTAATACTAATGCTCCTAACTAAAAAAGAACAATAGTGCAATAGGAAACTGTTAAGTGTGTAATCATGTGAAACCGACTGACGTGACTTAATTTATTTATTTATTTAAAAAAACAAATTAGAAACACACGAAATAGGGAATAGAGGGAAGACTTCTTTCGCACGCCATTTGTTCATTTGCCTCGTCTTCTTTCTTATGCCAAGGTGAACGCTAAACCATTTCTTCGTCTACTTCGTCTTCGTCTACCGGATTGGTTGCTGTCATCATTCCATTGCCCTACTGCAGTCGACTTTGTGGGTTTGGACAGAGGTTGCTGCTTCTCCGCCATGCGTTTGAACAGAGATAGGTTCCCTTGTTATTCGATTCTTCAAGTTGTGATTTTTCCTTTATTTCTTTTCAGTTGTTTTTCTTCGTCTTCATCTACCGGACTAGTTGCTGTCATCACTCCATTGCCCTACCGTGGTCAACATTGTGGGTTTGGGCAGAGGTTTGCTGCTTCTCTGTCGTGCGTTTGGACAGAGACAGGTTCCCCTGTCATTCGGTTCTTCAAGTTGTGATGTTTCCTTTATTTCTTTTTAGTTGTTCTCATTCTTTTTACATTGATGCAGATATATTCAAATTTCAGTTTCAAAAATTTTTCCTTTGCACAGACGAACTGCCAAGTAACAATTTTTGTAAGAACCGTTTACGTAGGCTCATTCTTTACACATGGATGATTTAGAGCTCATTCTATACACATGGATGATTTAGGGCTCACATTAGTGGTAGATTGTCTTAAAAAACTACTAGTGTTCTTTTCTCTATTTGAATTATAGTAGAACTCTTTTGTAAAAACCGTTTACGTAGGCTAAGTTTAGTGAAACAGAGGAAACTTTTTTCCCTAACTCTTTTGTCCCTCTGTTAGTAAATATTTAGTAGTTGGTATGTTAGCAATTCTACACTTTAGTGTGTTTTGGTTTGTTATGTGGGGACTTGGAAAAATACAAGGTTTATGTTATGTTGGGACTTGGAATAATACAAGGTTTAAGACTAGACTTGAGTAGATTGCTATGAATTGATTTCAACATCCAAATAAAAAAACCTATACACATTTTCCAAATCCAAATCCAATAAATTATAAATAAACCTTGTATTAGTATTATCGACATGGGCATTAGTTATTTTAACTTCCGAATAACCAATCCTAGTGATGGTAATAATAATTCAATTTTTCTCCTAGTTGGTGCAAGAGTATTCGAGAGGTGTAGGTTTGCAACTTAAAAGAAGTAACAAATTGACATATGAACTTGCATAATGACTTATGTATTAATATTAATAAGAACCAATGCATAAAATTCTGATATTTTCCTCTTCATCTTTGTGACTCAGTTTATTACAATGTATTTGTCTCCCTCCTAAGATGGGAAATGAGAAAGAGTATCTATCTACGTCAAGACCATCTAGCTCAAATTCTCCATCTGCGGTATATTAGATCATCTAATATAAATATATCAATATTGAATTCGAGATTAATTGATATTTTAATTTGGTTAAATACTTCAATAACTTGTCCATTTTCCTGTTAGGACATACCATCAACATGTCCAAACATCCCAAATGACATGCACGGTTATTTGGACCAGTGTTTGCATGGTCACCGAGCCCCAACTAATATCCCTGAATCCTACAGGTGGTAATGTCATGTTTTTGAATTAGTTTTAATAAGTTGGTTGATTGTAAGGAAATTATATATATATATATATATATATATATATATATATACCAACTTGTCTTAAAAATTTTAATCTAGACAAGTTTAAACTGGATGAAAAATTCATATTACTCTATTATCAAGTTATTTTCCAATTTGAAAGATGTTTTGGTATCACTGTGATTGTGTGGGCAGGTTTAAAACAATAGGTGTGTTTATTATTAGTAAATAATAACATTGTGTTGAGCACTTGTAAGTCACCTAGTTAACTTGCTTATGCATTGGTTGTGAGCATTTATTAATTATGGATTCAACACCTTGCTTATGTAGGAAAAGAGAGGAAGTCCGCAACAAACTTAGTAGCTTTGTGGGCTGCATCCTGCTGAGCATTGGGAATGTTTTGCCTTCAAATGTTAAGAGGAATGGTGAAAAGAGATTTCTAGTGAAGAAAATTGGTTCGGGGTTTTAATTCTTGTTAAGCACTTGTAAAGGTTCTTTCATGTTTTGTCATTATTTTTCACTTTTTGAGCCACACATTTTGAGGGTTCCTCCATGGCTAGTTGGCATTTTCCTTCAAGAAGTATAGTTGGAATGGTTAAGATTTTTGTAAGTGGAATTAGTTTTTTACATAGCTCGGTATAGACATGCCTACGATATTTTTTATAAAACTTTTATTCGTCTAAACTTTTATATATATTTTTTATATAGACATCCTGGAATAATCAGTTTTTGAAGATGCAAAGTCAGAATTGTTTACCTATTTGAATTGTGTATCACATTTAAGTGGTAACTATGATGCAGGTTTTTTATCAAATATTGTGTATCAGCTCTTGTTTGTTAATTACATTTATGATGCAGGTTTTTTATCAAATATTGGGAACTAGCTCTTGTTTGTTAATACTCAGTATAGACACACATCTGCTATTGTTTGTTAATACCTGAACATCAACAATTCACCTGAAGGAGAATTTTAGCTGAAATCCATATTTGTAGTCCATGTAATTCATGTTATTGTTTGTAAATCCTGATTTGCAGTTCACAACAATTCACGGTTCTTGTAAATCCTGATTTGCAGCCCGTAAGGTCAAAATTTGATAAATTACATCAACATGATATGAGAAGTTGACAAGGTATTGATTGAGGCCATCACTCAATATCAGAGCTTTAATATACAACACCTGAACTTGTCCCATTAACAAGGAAGCTTATAATAAACAACCTCATTAACATTCTCCAACAACTTGTATTGGCATCCATACAAAGTCAGAAAATGATTTAAATATCCACATTCCCTTCACCTATTGCCACTTTCAACATATCAAAAGAAGTGATCAAACAACTTGCATTGGCATCCATACAAAGTCAGAAAATGCCAAGACTTAATTAATATGCTTATATAAGTGCCAAAGTCCAAAATAAAAACATAGGAAAGAAATTACTTAAATACTACCAGGTAAAATGCAACCACTAACGCAAAACTCCAATAAATTCAAAACTAACGCAAAACTCCAATAAATTCAAAACAGTGTGTGTGATTGTCTATTTTCAACTTCTTGTGCATGACGCACCAACTCCTTCAACGCCTCATCATAGCTATTGGATAGCACCATTGGCAACTTCTCGAGTTGATCAACTATTTTCTGTAATTCAATTTATGTCTTCTCAAGATGCTCAAGTATTATCTCGAGCTCTTTCTTCTTCTCGAGAACTTCATTGAATCTTTTTCGATGCTGGAACTCAATCACTGAATTAACATCTACCCACTTGAAAAAGTTGCAATATAGTAATCCCTGAACATCTCTTGCATACAAATGAAATGTATTAGAAAACACAACATATTGATGAACACATAAAAAAATGTTTAATATAAGTCAAACTAATGTACATACCTCTTTGTTGTACTTTGTACATCCTAAGAATGGTCGTCCTAATTTTTTTGTAGTCGTTGCGTATTTTAATTTAGCTTCGACCTCACAGAAGCATAATGATTGATGCAATAATGAAGAAGACATTGCTGAAAATGATGATGTTGCCCAGATGACTAACACAAGAGGGGGGTGAATTGAGTTATATTAAAAAAAATTAATACTTATAAAACAAATACACAATATAAAATATAAACAAAATATGAAACAGCAAGAAAGATAAAGAGTAAGGGCAAGAAGAAACAAATTCAATATTTTAACGAGGTCTAATATAACTAATATTCGGATGGAGTCGAAATATTCAAAAATTTGCACAAGAATGGAGTCGAAATATTCAAAAATTTGCACAAACCTATACGAAACATACATGCAATATGAGAAAGAGGATAATTTCTACGCTCGTTTCTACATACCTGAGACTCTTGTAAGTCACTTTATTATAATAAACTTATATTAGAAAAAAAAGTCACTTTTATTTTTTGCGATTTTCGGATGTGATAATCCTCTACCATCACCAAAAGATGGTGTAACTCCCTTAAGTTCTTGGAGCTTAAAAAGCTCAAGATGTTTCTTTACTTCACAATATTGAAAAACCATTAACAATAAATTAAATTCATGCAATTCTATTCCCATCATTCCTCCATTAAGATGTTCACCATATATTACTACCGTCATTTGAGCCTTCTGAATATTTTAGAAAGATATGCTTATTTGTTTTAGGCCAAGCTTCTCATATTTATGGTAAGTGGTGTGAACATAACCCACGTAACTCTAACGCCACAAATGTTTCAAATTTGATTTTTGGACATTTCATAATTCATATGGGATTTGAGGGATTATACATAGAAGTTAATCAAAACGCAAGAATGTTGAAGTCCAACTTACTTGTCCCTTGAACCTCATTTTAAACCAAGTTAATATTAGTCATCACTTAGAAACTATAATGAAAAATAATACATGGTACAACAGTCACATAATATTAGTCATCACTCATACAAATTACAAACCACACCAAACTTGCTAAACTCACGAATATACAAATTGGTAACGCTATAGAATTGCTAAACTTGATAATTTCACAAGCCAAAACATTCACACATTATCCCCCACTAACACCATACTCATCCTCTCTAAAATACACATGCATCACCTGTGTTGTTCGCCATTCGTCATCACTAACTTGCTGCACTTATACTTGGACAGTTGGACATACTTAGTAGTTTTCTTATCACCAATCATGTGGTTGAAATACCTTGGTGGATGATCAACTTTGTAATGCTGTCTGTACTAGGTCCCCGGCCAGTGTGGCAGCCATGTAGAAGCGCAATTCGGATAAAGAATTGGAGAGAAACTTATTGTCTAGATAATGAATTTGCGAGAATCTCAATCCATCATGGTTGACTTGTCTATAATCGGTCATTGTTCGAGTAATCTCCTCCACCTAAACTGCTTCAATGCTATTTGTTTCATCAACAACAAAGAGAGGTTGCTCTCACACTGATTTCTGGTCGAAATTTAGCCCTCCTTCTGACCAAGTATCACTTTGAAAGTCCTCATCTTTACTATATATACTAAGCATCTTGGTGACTATCTGGTGGAGAAGGTAGGGTGTGGACATTGCATAAATATTTTTTCTTGTCACTAAGTTTGTCATTCGTCAACCCAATTCTTGGGATTAGCTGTCTGGAGCTTAATTTAGGTCATCAACCTGGGGATTAAAACCGGCTGATAAAAGCATTGGGACACCAAGCAGACACATGAGCAAATTTACATTCTCAGTGGCTTTAGAGCGGATGTTTAAGACTTTGAAAAATACTGCATACTACACCCTCTTCTCACTACTATCCTACTGTGTTGGAGTGTTATTATCCATCAGCTCTTGAATTTTTTATCTGAAAAAACAAAAATTGATTTAATGATTGATGGATAATACCATGTCAACACGGTGGAATGAGAGTGGGATGAAAATGTATAGCATAACTCTAATATAATACCAACTAATTTAAAGAAGAAAACAACTAGAAAATGTTGAAATTCTATAAAGCCACTTAAAGAAGCAACTTGCACATGTTGTGATTTAGGCCCTTACTTTTTTTCCACATCCAGTTCCAAGCCTCCAGGAAGTGGGCCCCCTTTGATTAAACAGCCGCAATATTCTCTGGACTCTCGCTTCTGCTCTCTTAACAGAATTGAGGAACGGTTTATCTGGAACAGTTATTAACTTCACCATCCAGCCAATTGGCCAAGATACAGCTGCAATTGCAATGCAAACTCCCCACTGCAACCCATTTAATCTCACCGTATTTGCAAACTTCTTCAGAAATTCCACCATAACAACTTGAAGAATAATTGTAATTCCCACAATTCCAAGAAATAAATGGTTTTTATGAATTCCCTTGAAAACATTCTGCTTTTCCATGCTTCTTGAATTGAACTCGTTAAAAACTTGGCAGAAAACAAATGTATTGAAAATAAGTGTATCCTTTACCTCCTCGTTAACATTGAATATAGACTCACCCTTGAACTGGAGAGTCAAGAGGACTGATATTTGGAACAAGGCTTGGGCTAAGAGGTTTCTCCACATAATATTTGTAATTAAAGGCGCTGTTCGACCAACAGGGGACTTCTGCATTAACTCATTAGTAGGCCGCTCTGTAGCAAGAGCCAAAGCTCCTAGTGTGTCCATGATGAGATTTACCCACAACAATTGGACTGCTGTGAGGGGAACCTTTCCAGCAGAAACCGCTGCAATAAAGTTTATAACAAGAGCTGCCACATTCACTGTCAATTGAAACTGGATGAATTTCTGGATGTTATTATAAACACATCGTCCCCAATGTAAAACTGTGGCAACAGAACCGAAGTCATCATCCAAGATAACAATATCTGAGCTCTCCTTTGCCACTTCGGTACCCTGAATGCCCATGGAAAGCCCTATATCAGCTTCTTTCAATGCAGGCGCATCATTCGTGCCATCTCCAGTGACTGCAACCACATGGCCTTTTTGTTTCAAGCATTGTACCATTAGAAGCTTGTCAAATGGGGATGACCTTGCCATCACACGGATCATTTGGACTTTCTCCATTCTCTCTTCATGCGTATAATTTCGAAACTCAGCACCACTTACCACTTCATTACCATTTACTTGGTGATTAGGGTCTAGTATACCGCATTCTGTAGCTATAGCTTTTGCTGTGAAAACATTGTCCCCTGTGATCATCATGATCTCCACTCCAGCGAGTTTGCAAGTTTCCACTGCTTTCTTGACACCTGGTCGGCACGGATCCTTGAGACCAACTATCCCTAGCAAGGTTAAGCCTTCTGTTTGTATTTGATTCTTGTTTTCGTCCTTGTGGCATCCCATTTCTTCTTCTGATATTTCCTTATGAGCGAAAGCAATACACCGAAGGCTACTAGCTGCCATACCTTGGATTATTTTCTCGATCTTAACCCCATCTCCATCTAGGGACTTCATAGTTCCACTACTTTCATAATAGCTTGAACACATTGCTAGGATTATCTCAGCAGCTCCTTTCCAGTGCACATGGATGGTGTTATCAGCACTTCTCCTTATTGCAACCCCACTCCGTTTCTTGTCAGAGTTGAAGGTTTCGACGTGAAGAATTCTATACTCTTTCTTTAGCTTTTCCACATCCATACCCAATTCCAAAATCGCCCAAGAGAGAATCGCTTTCTCAGTTGGACTGCCAGAAATTTCAGGTCCAGATCCTGACGCAGGTATGTAGACAGTTCCAGTTGTGTTCAAACCGACTCCTTGGTGTAATAATGAAACAACATTTGCAGCACTTACAAGTGTAGAATATTCTTCGATGGAATCTTGACCAAGACAGAACTTGGACACTTTCATCTCATTCAATGTCAAAGTACCAGTTTTATCTGTACAGATAATCGTTGCTGAACCCATTGTTTCGCAGGCAGAAAGTTTTCTGACCATTGCCTGATCAGCCATCATTCTCTTCATGGAGTAAGCAAGTGTTAGTGTGACAGCCAACGGCAATCCTTCAGGAATTGCCACTACCACAATGGTGACTGCAGCAGAAACAATGCGCACTACAGCATTGAATACATCATCTAAATCTGTTTGGCTACCATTATATTCTTTTCTTCCATACTTATCTTCTGTGTTCCCAGTAAAATAACGGATTAACAAGACCACAAGAACTAAAAAAGCAACTGCAAGGCCTATCTTACCGATGGAAGAGGTTAATTTGTCTAGCCTTGCTTGTAATGGAGTCCTTTCATTGGAATCACCAGATATTGAGCTCATCATTTCGCCCCAAACAGTGTTCATGCCAACAGATGTAACCAGCATTCGACCATACCCGTCCACCACCTTAGAACCAGAGAACAAGAACGGGTTCTCAGTGGAGTTTACTTCAACAGGATCACTTTCACCTGTCATGCTTGACTCATTTATCAGCAAAGAATGTCCGTCTAAAAACAATCCGTCAGCTGGAATCTGATTGCCTATATTCAGGAAGATGACATCTCCAACCACAACATCAAAGATGGAGATCTTGTGGCGACGTGCATCTCTAAGAACATCAACTTGTATGTTGTTGCTTAGTTTTGATAATTTATCAAATTGCCTCTCCTGTCTGTAGTTACTGAGGGCAGAGACAACCACCACTAGAAAGACGGCTACGAAAATGCTTCCCCCTTCATACCAGCCTTCCTCCACTCCATGTGTCTTGATGCCAAAACCAAGGGACAGGGCTGCACAGACCAGTAGGATGAGAATGGTGGTGTCTTTGAAAGCATCCACCACAAAAAATAAGAACCCTTTTGGAGGAGGCTTGCGGTAAGTGTTTGTACCAAACATTTCATGCCGCATGCCAATTTCAAGATCATTGCCATAGATTCCACTCTCAGGGTCAGTATTGAGAGCAGTGATGATCTTTCCGACGCCCCCGAGCCTCAGAAGAGATGCCAAATTTTTTTCTTTCACAATTTCTGTGAGAGTGAATTGATCAATGGTGGGGTCAAAGGAGCCTGGCAAACGTTCATTTTCACCATGCTTGGAGCTGCTTGGTTCAACTTTGAGGGCAGTGAGAAAGGGAGACTTCAAAATCACAGAATCGTGACTGTTGTCTTCAGTTTGGATCTCTTTAGTAAGGGAAACCATGAACTGGACAGAACAGATTACGACACAAGCAATGCGCCACCTCTTCTGAGCTTTGGTTTTATGTGTAGAAGTGATCATGTGTTGGTGCAATACATGGTCGGAGCTGGTTGGTTGAATGGCAATAGTAGAGTAAAATTGAGATTTGATTTCTCTGGTAAGGGACACCATGAAGCGGATGGAGCAGATTGCTATGCGCCACCGCTTCTGGGCTTGTATGATAGTAGCAGTACTAGTAATGGTATCGAGCAGCAACGTGCCATAACTCGAACGATTGCTTCCTGTCATGGTGTCGGGAAAATTATTGAATTTGGAAGCAGACAGGAAAGAACTTCATTCTATCACAAGGCTAACTCCATTCTTATAATAGATGCATCTTACCTTGGGCATGGGAAACGTGCGCGGCACTCCTCTGCAGTCATGTTTGTACCAACAACTTGCACCACACTTTAAGGTAGTGATAAGATCGAGATAAAAATTAAAAAATATATATATTATTATAATATATTTTTTAATATTAATTTTATTTTGAAATTTTAGAAAAAAGTAAATTTTTTGTTTTATTTTATATCAAAAATTTTAAAAAATATATAATAATAAATTTAAGATAAGATGAGATAAATTTAAAAAACAAACTAGGCCTAAATATTTTATTGTTATTTTTTAATTTTAATTTATTCTTATTAAACTAATTGAATTGTCATATACATAATTCATATAATACATATTTTTAATTACAAAAATAAGAAATAAAATAAAATAAATGTGACCTATATTCAATATTGTGTAGAGATAATAACTAAAGTTTTTCTTTTATACTTTTAACTACTTTCTTAAAAGAATCATTCATTGGTTACTTTTCGGAAAAAATTTTAAAACATCCACTATTTAATAATATCTATTACACTCATGAATAATACTTAAACATTACTCATGAATGCAATAAATACTCTTAAATAATAAATCCTTTTTAGTATTACTCTTTTTTTTCACACTTTCATGCTACAGCGGACTGCCTTTTCCCATCATTCCTCAAATCACTCCTATAGCCCTAATCACTTTTCAAATAATTCTTCCAATATATATTTTAAAAAATGTTAGGGATCCTATTTGGATCTCTACTTTCTTCTCGATTTTCTTTTTCTATTTGTTTTTTTATATGATTTTTATATAAATATTTTCAAATAATGTCGTAATTTTTTTTTAAAAAAAATGATTTAAGATGTTAAAAAAAATCATATAAATAAAATATAAAAATTATGTAAAAAAAAGTAAAAAAAAAAAAAAGCAAAACCCAAAACATTGCAAAGATCCCAAATAAAAATATCTAGGATTCTCATATATTCTTTCTTTTTAACATGACGAAGAGCCGTTTGTTTTATTGGTCGGTCACCCAACTAAAAAAGAAAGAGGGGTTTAACCCAATCTTGTTTCGTACATTTTAGAAATTGGGCAACAGTTACATTGGCAGGCCATTTTTCCGTGCTGCTTCATGCAGCCTCACTTTGTTGACTGAACAAAGATGACAAAGATGTCGTTTAGATTCTGAATTAGATGAAATAATATGAAATAAATTTTTAAAATTCAATAAATTATTATTATTATTTTTTTAAAATTAAAAAAAAAATTCTAAAAAACTATATTAGAATTTTATAACATTATATTGAAATTTATATTGTACAAAAATTTAAAAAAGTATAATAATAAATTTGAGATAAATTAAATTAGTTCAACTCATCTCCGAATAGACAATGTGGCTCCTCATCTGTGGTGCATCCTTTTCAACTCTCATCAAATTTGGAAATATGGGAATAAAAAACCGGCTTTAGACCTTAATTGCACCATAACTTTTAATAAAAAAAATTAAAAAAAAAATTTACTCTACCAAACTGTCCTTACATGCATATCTCTTTAATAGGTCGAGTTAGTCCACTTTCCAAGTTTCTAGTTAATGGTGAATAAGTTTCTCCGAGAACAAACGGTGAGTACCCATTTTTTCCCATTTGGCGGTCGTGGTTCGGTGCAGAATCGTGTTCCACGGGCTGGAAAATGCTATATTACAGATGAGATTTTCCATCATAATGATGTTTCTGGGCTCATATATCAATGAAAGAAACATACCTCGAAACTTCATGTGAAAGTTGACCCAGTCAAAGGTACCGAGATCTGCGCATTTCATGCCCGTGAAGTGCAACTTCCGGGCAACTTCCACCTTCATTGATAATTACAATTTATTAGAACCAAGTGGACAGTGGGATCATGATTGACAATGAGGCTAATGGCAGTAGTGACAACGTGCATTGTCCTTTGAATTCGGGTGCAGATGGCAGCTTACTTCTATGCATCGAGGATGACAAAAACAATGTCTTTTCCTCTGTTCGGTGGCCAATTGCCAACGATGTCTGCTGAATTAAATAGTGTCTGGACTTAAGACTTCCTTCTCCTTGTAAACCTCACAGAAATTTCCTATCCACGGAATGGAAAAATTTAAAAACTTAGCTTTCTACATCATGTGCTCTGAACTTGACCAAGAAACTTGTGTTTTTAAAAACCATTTGTCACGTTCAGGAACACAGAATGATTCTTTCTATGTCTTGACATTTATTTTTTGGTTACATTTCAATGGTTTCATAGTCGTGGAATGCTGCAAATAGGGCAAAAGACAAATACAACAACAAAAGGGCTTTCGGCTCCTACTCCCACTCGATACTGGAATAAAATGGCAGACCAATAATCCTTCCCGTTGATCATTTTACCAGAAGTTAGAAACTAGAATAACAGAGAGACTATAGCAACCAACCATCCAACCAACCTTTTTTTGTAAAATATCAGTTGGTACCAACAATTATATAGAAATCTTTGTACACCTAACCCACTTCATGAGGCAAATCTAAAAGCCAACTACCTCGTTTGTTGTGAAAATTCTTCTCAACTTATCTCATACAATTTTTTCATATTTTTATATAAAATAAAATAAAAAATTAAATTTTTTTAAAATTTCAAAACAAAAATAATATTTAAAATATATAATCTAACAATATTTTATTCAAATTTTTAATATTAATCTCAACTTAACTCATTTTATGATCTCGTCTATATAAACAAACAAGACCGTCCGGAATCATGCTCAAATTTCTATTTTATTTTAATCTACTTATCTAATGCATGACTTTTAGCTAGGGGACTACTACATTTAATAATATGCATAGTTTTTCTTGTATAACCCGTACACGTCACTACCACGAAATAGCTATAAATAATCTTTTAATTGAGGCAGTTGGCAATTGGAATTAACATAACAAATATGACTTTTGAAGGAATAAAATAGACCTTTTAATTAACAAACGAAACTGCCGGGAAACTTCAGGAGGGACTTACTTATTAAGGGTTACTATCGTATTGTGTGGCAGATGTCGTCTGCAAATAACGTTGAAAAATGATATAAGTATATTAATGTTTGATGGTTAAAAAAAGATTGAAATAGCAATAGATGAGTCATTTATAATAACAAAAGCATAACTAAACAAAATAAAACTATACATTTTTTATAAATAAAATGAAACAACACAAAATAAAAAGTAACTAAATCTTTGATTTAATTGAGTATAAAATGAAAAAAGAAAATATCTTTCACTGTGAGAATAAAATGTTTAAAAAAATGAAGAAAAAAGTAATAAAAAATAATAATAACATTAACTTTGCTACGGTTTGGGAAGCCAACTGTAGCAAAGTTGAAGTTGCTCTCCAAAATGAGAAGCCAGCTGCAAGATGGTTTTACTAGTTTTTCTTCAAAATTTGGCTAAAAAGGTAAATATAAGAAGCCGGATGCAAATGCTCATACAGCTGAGAACCCTACATGAAAAAAAAAAAAGAAAACTAATTTTTTTATAGTCCACCCCTCTTTTTCAAGCATTTGCTTTTACGCGATTATGTAGCATTGTTAAAGAATTTATATCTATACAAATTCACCAGGGTCCAGCACAGCCAGGCCCATGTCCAACCTTGCCAAAAATAAAAGTTTAAGCCCTATGCCTAGAAGCAGGTTATAACTATCCAAAAGAAACAAGTTCGACATTCGCCCACTCGAATCTATCCAATTTACAGGGCTATAAAGCTGGTTTGAAAATTAGCTTCCTAACAATGCCACTTGGAAAACCCAGAAAGGATAAAAAAAACCGTGGAATACATCTGAGTTTCCAACAAAAGGCAATACCTTGAACAAAATTTGAAGAACTAATGCTGACTGTACCTAATCCAGCCTGCACAGATAGGCAACTACAGCGAGTTCCCCAGTTTTGTTGCAGCAGCAACGAACCACCCAAAATAAAAATAGAAAACTAATTCCCCATCAAGACCTAAAAGCCTCTAAGCTTCAGACCAATTGAGATTCCCCCGTCTTCTGGGTCAGGTTATGTTTTTCACAGAAATTGAGATTGAAATCCATCTCAACAACATAATGAAGCTCACCAGTCTGCTAGTGCCACCCACATTCCCAGACCCAGAAAAAGTGTCTAAGGAGAAGGAAAAAGAAAAACATAATCATTATCAAAAAGTGTAGCTTTCAACCACCCCAAACATGATCAATGATGTGAATACATAAAGCCACAGATAATCCAGTATTAAACTCTCTTTAACTAAAATATATATATATTTTTTTTTTTATTGACACTAGGTGTCCGGAACAGCGTCCCGATTAATCTCGGGGGGTGCACAGGCTCTCGGCAAGATTTTCCGCAAGTGCACCTTAGTTAATTCAAGAGGAAAATCCCCAAGTCCGATAACCCCTAAAACCAAGGCCTTTACCACTTGAGCCAACCCGTAGGGGTTCTTTAACTAAATATTAAGTTATCCACAAGTTCATGCAGGCACAAACACAACACACGCATGTATGTTGGTAACAGAAAAGCAGAGTACTTCAAAATAAAAAATTAACGAAGCAATTTCTAGCTTCATTACAGCCCCTTTCATTATAATTTCTAATAATCAAATGAAAGCCTAAAATGAGTTAGTAGATAGTATAGGGAAGAGAGGGCGGAGGAGAGTGAAGAAATGAACAAACAGTTCAGGGTACTCTATGGTCATGCTAATGGTGGCGATAGAAAGTTTGGAAGCATTAGTAGTAATGATGTAGTTGTGCAGTAGCACTGAACTTTGCATCAGCAGCTGTTATAAATATGATAGTGAAAACAATACACTACATGGATAATGCACTATAGCTGATGGTTTTATCGCCTACATGAGTGATCAGATGGTAGTGACATTAGCAACTGTGATAAAGGGCATAGAATTCCTGTTATGTTCTGCAATGAAATCAATAGGTGTGATATTTTGGCTGCATAATTATCATTGAAGTGGGATACATTTTTGCATGCCTTTTGTCTCTTGCTTAGCAGGTTCTAGCCAAGTATCAGGTTCTTCCAACAAAGAGAGGACCATATTCCTAATGGTCCTTGTTTACAACGTGCCTTGTCAAGAGTTTTTTTTTTATAAATTCTGTCAAACACTTCACTATTTTCTGGGCACTAAGTTTCTCATGTGTCAGATGCTCTTATTCTATGGAAGTTCTGTTCAAGATTGTGGTGTTTAGTCTAGTTTTTTCTTCATCAAATCTTCATCAACGGTATCGGCAACAGAGGTTTTTTTCTTCCTCCCCATGAAGCGGGTAGTATCTGAGTCGAAGTGTTTTGAAGTCTAGCGTGAAGGACAAGCTGTGTGCATTACAGAGAGGGGGCGAAGGGTGGTAAAATCTTTACGGTTGAGTTTATATACTTCCAGGCGGTTATCGAAAGCTCTGGAGGATGGCAACAAGGCTGGGGGAAAGGGTTTCTACTCTGCACATAGGGATGGCAGCAAAGGTTACACCTTTCAAAGGTGTTTTAATCTTCAGGGTCCGTTCATGGCCCTGGTGGAGTATTGTGGGAGAGGTCGCCGGAAATCCTTACTCATACCTGGCAACAGGAACGGCTTAGGATGGGCGAGGCTCGCGGCGGTGCTAATGGAGCCTGGAAGAGTGGTGCCGCCGACAGCTGGAAACGTGTCAGGAAACCGGTCGTATAGCGATGTTGCAGCACACCCTAGAGACGTGCATGATGCAGAGAGGACGATATCTCTTTTGGCAGGTGCTCAGGTAGGAGACGATGGAGGTGGTACTACTGTTGGGCTAAATAAGGAAAGAATCCTGAAGGAATTAGTTGAAGTGCGACGGAAGATTGAAGAGCTGGCTTTTAATGTAACGGGCATGATACGGTGCGTTGAGGCTTGGGCAGAATGTGATGTGGGCTTGGGCTCGAAGTGTGGCCCACATTTGGACGCTGCATCGAATCAAGCCCATCCTCAGGCACATAACAGGGAGTTGCAATGGGCAGGGGCCTCTAGTGGGTAGACGCAAGTGCATGGGCTTCTTATCCGGCAGCCCAAAGGCAAGGAAATCTTGGCCCATAGCAACGGGCACGATCAGGGGCATCTGGAGGGGAACCGAATCTGGAGAAAAATATCGAGGCAAGGCCCATCGTTGAGCGGGCTCGTCCAGTGCTGCCGGTGCAGTTTTCGATTGCCGTGTCGACTGCCGCAGTGTCGTCGGCAAGGCCACCTGCACGCATAGGGTTGTCGAAGCAGGGGGTTTTTGAAGCGAGGGTTCCAGCTCCTACTTATGTGGCCATTGCCGATACCGTTACCGACAAAGGCAACGTGGATCCGGCACAGAACAGGTCGCCAGTAATTCTGGTGTCTTGCACCCCAAAAATTAGAGCAGAGGATGTCGTTGCTGAGGATGCAAACCTGGTGCCGAGAACTTGCGTGCTCTTGTTATAGCAGAGGACGTTGGATGTGTGTGGCCCTCAAAGCAGAACAAATTTGAAGTATTGGGGGATCTTGAAGGTATATCACAATGAGAAAGTTGAAGGGGAAATTGTTAGCCAAAAAGTAAGGGCTTGTGATGAGAATGGAGGTTCACAAATAGTCCCAAGGGAAGGGGAGTGCCTTGAGGAAGAGGAAGCGGCGCCTTTAAGCATGTTACCCTCTACACCCAATCCAGATTGGTTATTTAAGAAGGTGGCGGAGTTGCAAGCTATGTTTGGGATGTCTAGCATAGGATTTGAAGAACAATTCAGGGCACTTATTGTAGCTATGGAAGAAAGTAGAATGAAAGCTACCCCAAAGAGAGACAGAGAGCTTAAACGACTTCAATGCTCTATTAACTATGATGGTAAGGTGGGCAGTGTGGGAAGAGACAGAACGAAGGGAATGGCACTTACCTTTGTTAATGAAACCTAAAATTCTCTTATGGAATGTGCGGGGGCTGAACGACCGCAATAAGCGCCTACACATAAAGTCTATTTTGCGGATGTGGAAAGTAGATGTGATTTGTTTTCAAGAAACGAAATTATAAGTCATGGATAGAAGACTTGTCTGTAGTTTGTGGGGATGCCCATATGTTGGTTGGTCCTACTTGGCTTCAGTCGGAGCATCAGGGGGTGTTCTAGTAATGTGGGATAAAAGAGTGGTAGATATGTTAGAGGATTGTGTTGGTACTTGCTCGGTCGCTACTCGCTTCAGAAATGTTATAGATGGATGGGAATGGGCGTTTGTTGGCATCTACAGGCCTAATTTGGATAGGGAGAGGAGGAGGCTATGGGAGGAATTGTCGAGTCTATATTATTTATGAGAGGTACCATGGTGTATGGGTGGAGATTTTAACATCACCCGCTTTCCTAGTGAGCGATCGGGACATCACCTCTCTTCTGGGGCAATGAAGGAGTTCACAGAGTTCTTGTTGGATCTGGATCTCATGGATCTCCCCCTAACTGGGGGCGAATACATATGGTCTAATAATAAGAGGTGGTCAAGGTTGGACAGGTTCCTTATTTCCCCCTCCTGGGAAGCACACTATCCAGAGTTGTGCCAAAAAAGGTTAGTGCGCCTTTGCTCGGATCATTTTCCCATATTACTAGATTGTGGTAGCATCCACAGGGACCGTCGTTACTTCAAATTTGAGAATATGTGGTTAGCAGCTGAGGGCTTCGTGGAGAAGGTTCGTGAGTGGTGGTCCTCGTATCAGTTCACAGGTACTCCAAGCTTTATCCTCTCAAGCAAGCTTAAGGCTTTGAAGAAGGAAGTTAAGAAGTGGAATATGGAAGCCTTTGGTTGCCTTGACAATCAAAAGAATATTTTAATCAAGGAGCTTCAAGAGTTGGAGGGACAGGTGTTGATAGGATAACCTTCTGAAGAGAGTTTGGGGCGGAAGAATGCTGTGGCTATGGATCTAGAGGGTCTTGTTGATGGAGGAAACCTCATGGCGTCAAAAATCTAGAATTTTATGGTTAAAAGAAGGAGATAAATGTACTAAATTTTTCCATAAAGTGGCTAACTCATACAGGCGTAACACCACCATTGAGACATTTACATCAGGTAACCATGTCCTGTCTTCTCCCATTGACATAGAAGACCACATTGTGAATTTTTATAAGAACCTTCTCACGGAGTCAACCTCTTGGAAGCCAAAGCTCGATGGTTTGTCTTTTGAGTCTATTGATGCGCAGAGTGCAAGTTGGATGGAAAGACCTTTCGAAGAAGATGAGGTCCGCAAAGTTATAAACAGTATGGCTAAAGACAAAGAACCTGGACCAGATGGTTTCTCCATGGGCTTCTTTCAACACTACTGGGAGGTGATGAAAACAAACATTATGCAAGTATTTATGGAGTTTTACACATTCAGAAAGTTTGAAAAAAGTCTCAATGCGACATTCTTGGCACTCATACCGAAGAAACCGGGCGCAACGGAGGTTGAAGATTTTCGCCCCATAAGCCTAGTTAGTGGGGTGTATAAGATTATTTCAAAGGTGCTTACAAATCGATTGAGCTTGGTTATGGGGCATATTATTTCAAAACCGCAGAATGCCTTTATTCGGGGAAGATAGATACTTGATCCAGTATTTATTGCTAATGAATGTGTAGATCATCGGCTTAAGGAGGGTCTACCGAGTATTCTTTGCAAACTCGATATGGAAAAAGTCTATGATCACGTGAATTGGGACTTTCTTTTTTACATGCTTGGGAGATGTGGCTTGGGAGATAGGTGGATCTCATGGATTTGACACTGTGTTACTACAGCCCGTTATTTAGTGATAATTAATGGCACCCTAGCAGGCTTTTTCAACAGCTCTCGTGGGTTGCGACAAGGGGATCCACTATCACCTTTCCTCTTCATCATCATGATGGAAGCGCTTGGATAGATGATGAAGACAGTTGTGGAAAGAGGCCTCTTAGCTGGTTTCTCAGTGGGTAATGGGGTTAATGATCCTACAATGATCTCACATCTCTTGTTTGCAGATGATACTCTACTATTCTGTGAAGCGAATCAGGGCCAAATCCAAGTTTTACGTGCTCTTCTAGTATGCTTTGAAGCTGTCTCGGGACTCAAGATCAACCTTGGCAAATTTGAGATGATGGCGGTGGGAGTGGTACCTCACATTGATAGCTTTGCAACTCTCTTAGGATTCAAAATGTCTTCTCCGCCAATGAAATATTTGGGACTCCCATTAGGTTCCATCTTTAAAGCTAAAGCAATTTGGGATGAGGTCATTGAGAAGGTGGAAAAGAGATTGGTGGGGTGGAAAAGATTGTATCTTTCTAAGGGGGGGAGGGTCACTTTGATCAAGAGCACTTTATCGAACATCCCGACTTACTTTTTATCCCTATTCCCTTTGCCTGCAGGGGTGGCAAATAAAATAGAGAAACTCTTTCGGAGGTTCCTATGGGGCGGAATGGGGGTGTAACTAAATTCCATCTTGTAAATTGGAATAAAGTTTGTTCCCCAATCACTAGAGGAGGGTTGGGGGTGCATAACCTCAGAACCTTCAACAAAGCGTTACTGGGGAAATGGTTATGAAGATGCCATAATGAGGAGAAATCTTTATGGAAAGAAGTCATTGATTCCACGGATGGAGGTGCATGGGGGGGATGGTGCACTAACGCGGTAAGGGGGAGGCATGGTACGGACCTCTGGAAATATATTAGAGGCGGTTGGCAGTGCTTCGTAAACCATACCTGCTTTGTGATTGGAGAGGGCAGCAGAGTTAGATTCTGGAAATCTGCTTGGTGTGGAGTTACTCCCTTGGAGAGAGCATTTCCGGTACTTTATAACATCGCAGTGAACAAGGAGGCTTCAGTGGCATATTTGCTATCCTTTGATCATGGTGTCCTTGTGTGGAACATCCTCTTCACAAGAGACAACCACAACTGGGAATTGCCTTTTATTTCAGACTTTTTCAGTTTGCTACATTCCACAGGTCACAGGACGAGTGGAAGAACATAGCCAACAAGAAATTCACAATAAAAACTTACTACACAATCTTGGCTTCCCAAGGACACGTAGCATTCCCATGGAAGAGTATTTGGCGGTCTGGTGCACCCACCAAAGTGGTCTTCTTTGTGTAGACTGCTGCTCTAGGGAAAATCCTTACCACAGACAATTTGAGAAAGAGGGGCATGATAATGATGGATTGGTATTGTATGTGTAAAGCCCACGGCGAATCAGTGGATCATCTACTTTTGCATTGTGAGGTGACACGGGTTTTATGGAATGTTGTTTTCAGGCATGTGCACGTGGTATGGGTGATGCTAGCCAAGGTAGTTGATTTGCTTGCTTGCTGGAATGGGATCAAAGGTTGTCCACAGGTGAAAGCTACATGGAAGATGATTCCATTGTGTATTATGTGGTGTATCTGGTCGGAAAGAAACGAGCATTGTTTTGAAGACAGAAAGCGAACAATGGAGGAGCTTCAGAAGTTTTTTCTGCATACTCTCTTACTTTGGTTCTCAGCTTTTGTACCTTCTGAAAGCAATGTGCATGATTTCTTGTCTTTTAATTCAAACTAGTAGAATGTAACTAGGCGTATTTTTCTATGTATACTTCCTATATACTAAGGTTATGCTTTGTTATATTCTCATCAATAAAGTGGCTTATTACTTATCAAAAAAAATTATCATTGAATGCCCAGACATGGAAGTGTCGTTTAATTAGAAATCTTCTAATAGTTTCAATTAGAAGTCTTCTAATATATTTTAACCACCAGTAAAGCTGTAGCACACACCCTAAAAATTATTCAATGGCCGTCACTTAACCTATGTTCCTTTAGAGTCATTTCAGAAAAACAACCCCGTAGAAACCCTATCACTCTATCACTCTCAAGAAGGCTCAAGATTTTAAACTATAGCAAACCCTAGCATCTATATATTTGGTCAATAGGAGCTGCCGCCCCTCTCTCTCTCTCATCCAACCCCAACTTTCTTTCAAGAAAATTAACCCCAAGATTCTGTGCAGTGTGACCCCTTTTTCTCCTTGCAGAACCCTACAGTTTTGAATATCTGAGAACCAAGAATAGCCAAGAAAACACTCCTCAGACTCTGGCATCCCTTTCCATCTATTTCTTGAGTTTCAACAATCAAGAACTTCAAGATTCAAAGAATACTTATTGCTCGTGTAGTAACTAATACTTTCAGTTACTTTTCTCCATTGGATAGACTATACTCATCAAACTCACCAAGTTATGGACTGACCAATAAATCTGTCAATTTCCAAAGCCTAGGAGAGCCAACTGGTCATGCTTATATCAGATTGACCAAATGCCTCTCACCATTTTGAGAATTCCATTAAATAGAAACCTGTCTCTGATACCAATTGTAAGGGTAGATAAACAAGTGCAATAAAAGAATAAAGGGATCAAAGAAACCTGTGATGAAATGATGAATGCAGAAATGGAATAGATGAAAGAAAAGCTAGATAAATGCGTAGTCACGCTGATGCACTTCGAGGGGCATCTTCCTCCAAATTAGGGTTCCTACAAAATATTCCAAGGTTCAAGAAACCCCGCATTCTTCCCCCTTTCTAGATATATACTATCAGTCAGCTACTATGGAAATTATAAAGGCCATGGGTCAGATCACATAAAGTAATTAAAAAGACACCAACTAAATCTTATTGTAATTAAACTAAGCCCTAGAAATATTATGAGGTCCCTCAGGCCGGCCCAACATAATTGGGCTCATAACATATACATAACTATACAGTTACGGCTATACTCAGCAAAGCTAAGAAAGGAAAAGTAATCTGTACAGCTGATGTAAATAAGGTAAGAAAGATATAGATAGAATCTTTCAATCATCAAATCTGCCGATAATATTGAAAGTTTATACCATGATTTCATAAAGGAATCACATAGCATACACACATGCTTTACCACATCAAAAAGGCAATCACAATGCTGTTACTAGACTGGAGATACATGAATCAAACCTCTAGTTATGAAAAATCTAGTCAAAATCAATATTCGCAAGGGGGAGGGGGGACCTAAATTCCTCAAAAAGCACCTAAAATAGGATGTGATGCAGATTACACATGCCATTATACAAGGACACGCATAAGCATACCTTAACTGTGAAACTCAAAGCAAGCTATGGCCACATGATGCTGTCCTTGTTAACAGCATAAAGGGAAATCAGTAAAAGCTTTGGCAGCAAAAGTACTTACCTGAGACCTAGAACCTGATTTTCATTAATTCCTCTCATGAGAGTTAAACCCTAATGCAACCCTCCAGACCATATGTTAGTACGCATGTTACATCACATCATTGGATCAAAATTTAGAGCTTTTACCTGCTGTGCAAGAACCTTAGTGAATGGACAAATAGTATTAAACCACAGAACAGTCACTTTGACACACACCATTGAGAATATTGTAGCACACCATGTGTTTCTTTTACATGCCAAGGGCATGATCTGTCTTCAAGTTTAATGGATCAACATTTAGATAGAAATTGATATTATGATATATATGTGAGTTGTACAGGTGCTTGTTGACGTGATTGTTGATTGTTTGCACAAAACTAAGTGGTAAGCAACTATGATTATCATACCCATCTAGCTAATTTTGTAAACAAAAATACTGTTTTAGCGAAGCTATATGATATGTACATGTTGTGAAAGATATATTATGCATAGACTGTGCATTGGAAGCCCATCTTACATGTACCCTATCATTAACTTCTTATTTTTTATTTTTTGATAAGTAAGAAGTTAATGTACCCTATCATTATTATATGACATGATGAATGCAATGGAATGAATTGTATGCTTTTACTTGCCATCATATACATATTGTATCATTATATATTAAAGGAATGAAAGATAGAGAAATGAAAGCAAAGGAGAAAGGAAAAGGAAAGATTAAGGAAAGGATAAGATCAAGATCGGACAAAAATGAATGAATGTTTTTCCAAAAGTGGCCATAACAATGATTATTTACAGTACCAGAGATAAAGGGTGGACTGCAATGCCTGGAATGGCTCCCCAGCAGTGCACCTAGTTATGCCCATCACGGAGGATCAAGTTCTGGCCATTGGTGGATTAAAGGAAAAAAAAAATGTACATGTAAATATATAAATGAACTAAAAGTGATCGAAAATGCTCTTTTACAACTTATATAAAAGGGCCTAGACTATAACTCTCTTAACCAGGGAGTGATTTTGTGAATTAACATGAATTGATAATTTTTTTTTTTTATATGCTACCTATAACTCTCTCTTATTTAATAAAGTTTGGTTTTTTTTTTTTTCATTTTATGGAACCTTTTTTACCCGGCTTGTAAGAAAATTCTTTTAAAAGTGAGTGGCAATCCTAACCTGGGAGGGGGTTATTACATAAGATGTCGCAATAATCTATCAAAGAAGAATGACGCTTATTGACAAGCAGTTTATTGCAGAGAAAAAACAACAGTACATTGGGTTCCTACAGTTTCACGTGCCCAATGATTGGCTTGCTAAAACTCAACCAAGAAATGCAACAAGCTGCAACACAATACACGTGCATATTTCAAGTGAACGGTTTTTTTTTTTCTTTTGGATAAGGTCATTTTAAGTGACATTGGAACAAAATAAAGGAATGGTATACAATTGATGTGCAACCAAAATAGGAAATCTTGATGTTGATTACCAACACCATTCTGGAATCTAATGCTGCAAAAAGTGGAGAACTATAAAGGCAACAATCCTCGTGGTTATAGGTTGGCTGTTACTCCATTTTCAGTTCCTGGCATTAATTAGATGGCATGAAGCAAAACGCACTTCTCAAAAGAATCAAGCAAAACGCAATTATCAAAAGAATGAAGCAAAACACTAAAAGTAATAGCCTCAAAAGAACATCCATAGCTAGGGACTCCCAAAGAGTAGTTAACAACCTCAACAAATCAAAATGAGACTCCAAAGGGAGGTAGAAAGGTTGTGACGGAGATTATTCCTATAGATCTAATATTTTCTCTCAGAAACTTCATGTGCAAAGCTGTCCAAGAGTATCCGGGTGCCAGATTGCCCAGTGAGCTTCTTTTTTAAAATACAATGTAAAAAGTAAGTCCTACGATGGATGAGTATTTTTGTATAAAAAAAAAAAAAAAGAAAAGGCACACAACTTATCATCAAAATTTACTTATCCATACAAAAATAAAAATAAAAACACTCATCACTAAAATTATTCCTATCGCCTTAAGTTTCAGTACAATCGAACAAGTTATTCCATGGTAAACGCCAATAAATACTCATCAACCGTGGTGACCAATTAATCCGTCTTACCACCACAAAACACCAATGTTCTTCACTCCAACACGCTTTAAAACTTTCCTACTCTTTTTCATGCTAAATCAGGGAAAACAGAATTTCATCCAAACTTTTCAAACAAAAATATGAATTTCATCCAAACTTACCTCTGCGGCGGACCAGCTTCAAGTGCAGCATTTCGGATTTTTCCCCCACCACCTACTTCAAAACATTCAGGATCAGAGCCGAGCAATTCACTCGCCCTATAATTCGATGGAGCTAACGCTCGAGAATTCAATTGCTCCAATAGAATCAAATCAACCCACGCACTCCTATCCAGGACCGACGCCAAATAAATTAACTTCCCAAGGTCCTTCGGAATCACCCGCCTTTCCCTGACGGCAATCCGCGCATCTCGGAAAGGCGGCGCGCACTTGTCCCTCGCGAACCCGATGCACTTCTCCTTCGCCATCGCGAAACAACCCTCCATTTCTCGCTCCTCGCACCGCTCTCGTTCTCTTAGATCCGTCGGTTTCCGGCCGATCACTGCGCGCCACCAGGGGGGTTTACATTTGTCGGACGCCGAGAGGGCGCACCCGATTCTTGCCCCGCTTTCGCACTGCTGGACGATTTTGGACTGGCAGGCTTGGAGCGAGGAGGTCCAGGCTCGGGAGTCCCGGAATGCGAGGAGGTAGGGCCCGGCAGTGGGATCGTCAGCGGGGCCGGCATGTATGGGCCCGCGGAGCAAGGGGAGGGGGCGGTCGAACGTGATGACTGTAGAAGCGGCTGAGTAGTCGTCAAGATTTGGTGACGCCGGAGTACCCATTTGCTCAATTAAAAGACCGCCTGGATTAGAAATTGTGTGGAGAGGTTCGAGGAACTGAGCAAGAACTCACTGGGGAATGCTCAGAAATGTCGAGGAAAGTCTAGAAACCCCAGCAATTGCCCATCAGAACAAACCATCTCCGCGCTGCGTATCGTCATAAAGTAATATACTTTTTTTTTTTTATAACAAAGTAATAAACTTCTAAACCTCGATTTTTTACATAAATTAAAATTAAAAGACTTTTCCTCTAACCTCGATCCATATATTCTTCACTCGTTTATTTATTCTTTACTCTCTATCTCTAGAACATATATTTGGACTTCATCATCATCTACACGACTCTTCCTTCGACCATGAGTTGGAAATAATTTATATCTTGCTTATGGAAGAGAAACAATTGATTGGAGAAAGTGTTAAAATAGATTTATTCACTTAAGATTCTGATCCAGATTAATCCAGTAACTCGAGATCCTGATGCAGATTACAATCCATCTGTAACAACTTGTAATTAGAAAGTCAGTTGTAATTAATAGTTTGTTATGGTTCTTTAGTCTGTTATGATTCTTTTGAATTCAAATTATGTAACAAACAATATCTTGTATAGCATCTATTTATATCGATCAATACAACACAACCAGGTGTCTTGGCTTTGCATAACATTACTTCTAACAATCTTTCGTGGCATAAGAGCCCCAAGGTTCGAACCAACAATCCATGACTGAATCATCTCTTGCTTCTGCAACATCCTTCTCAATTCCAAACATTGCTCATCTAGTTTCCACTAAACTAGATGATAACAATTATCTTATATGGGTTTGTCAATTCCTTCCAATCCTGCGCACTAATGGTTGTCTAGGAATCGTAGAAGGCACAAAACCTGCTCCACCAAAACATCTACCAAATTTAGATAAGAAAAATCCAACTACTAATCTTGATTACCTTGTTTGGGAAAGAAATGATCAATACATTCTAAGTTAAATCATATCTCTACTCTCTTTGAGAAGGTAGTTTCAACTGTTTATAGTTTGAACACCTCTCACCAAGTATGAACAACATTGTCAAACAAGTATGCATCACCCTCTAGGGCTCGCATAACCATCTGCGAAGACAATTGCAAAAACTCAGACAAGAGAATAAAAGCTGCTCTAACTTCCTTCATGCTGCCAAGACCCTTACTAATCAACTAGCTTTGGTTGAAAAGTCAATTGGAGATGATGATCTCATATCCTATGTTGTGGGAGGTCTCAACCCACAATTCACTCCTTTTATCACTTCTCTCTCCTTTGTTACAAGAAGTGGATCCTTAACTATTGAAGAATCTCAATCTGAGTTACTCAGCCATGAGCAACTTCTTGAGCAACAACAAGCAGTTGTAGACAACAACAATTCTATGGCATTTTTCTCACATAAAGGTCCACATTTTAAGAAGAAAATAGTGGAACTTAGCAGGGTCCCTTATTCAAACACTCGAGTACACAGAAAAACTACAAGAAGAATTACAATAATGGAGAAAATTCAAGCCAAGGTAAAAATGCTCCTGCTTCAACAGAACAAAGGTATGGTAATCGACCTCCTTGTCAAATATGTGGCAGAAATAACCATCAAAGCATTAAACTGTTATCACAGGATGGACTATGCCTTTCAAGGCAGACACCCACCCAAAGAACCAGTAGCCATGATTGCTCAAAGCAATACAATGCATGAAGAGGAGGAATGGCTAGCTGACAGTAGAGCAAACAATCATATTTCTGCTTCATTGGACAACCTCACCATTCAGTAGCTTTACAAAGGGAATGAACAAGTTGCAATTGGAAATGGTAGTGGTCATAATATCACACACACAAGCACCTCTTCTTTCAAAACCAGGAAATGAAAATCTATTCTTCATCTCAAAAATATTTTACATTGCCCAAATACTTCTACTAATCTACTTTCTATATAACAATTCCGTAGAGATAACAACTGCTAGTTTAAACTGACTGAGAGTTATTTTCTTGTCAAGGACAATGCAATAGGGGAGATTCTACTGCAGGGATCCAGTGAAAATGGTCTATATCCCGTGAAGTTGAAGCAACAATTTTTTAATAAAAAAGCAGTCATGTAGCCTTTGTTGGAGCTATAACCACTTCAACTATCAGGCACCAGAGATTTGGACATCCCAATGACCTAGATTCTCAAGAAAATAAGCTCCCTATATCATCTACCAACTTCTCCAGCTAGTTTTGATTCATCTTATGTATTTCATGTCAAATAAGCAAAAGTAGGCAACTTCTATTTTCTACTTCTACTCATGTAACAAACTCTCCATTGGAGTTAGTTCATAGTGATTTTTGGACATCACCAATTATGTCAATAAATGGCTTTAAGTACTATGCTGTATTTGTAGATGATTACTCGAAATTTACTTGGTTGTTTCCCTTAAAACTCAAATCAAATATGTTCCTATGCTTTGCTAAGTTTAAAAGCTTCATTGCAAATCAACTTTCTACCAAAATTCGACAAATACAAACTGATGGAGAAGGAGAATATCTATCTTATACATTCACCTCGTTTCTGTCATCTCATGGTATTCATCACAAAATCTCATGTCCACCACATACACCCCAACAAAATGGGGTTGTCGAGAGAAAGCATAGGCATATTATAGAAACTACCCTAACTCTTTTAGATCAATCTAAATTTCCCACAAATTATTGGGTTGAGGCTTGTCAAACTACTGTGTACCTAATAAATAAACTTCCTTCAGCCTCCATTGACTTTTCCATCCCATACACTAAATTGTTCAAACTTGAACATGACTATACTCATCTTAGAAATTTCGGATGTGCTTGCTATCCAAATATCAGGTCATACACCAAACACAAGCTTGAGTTTTGAAGTAAGCAATGTATTTTTCTAGGCTACAGCTCCAACTACAAAGGTTACAGGTACTTTGATCCATCATCAAACAAATTGTTCATCTCTCGACATGTAATTTTTGATGAACACTTGTTTCCTTCACTGGGGAAAACTATCACTAAGTTTTCCAGTAGTAGTAGCTCACCTCTAGGTATTTTCTTGACAACTGACTCTCAATTCTGGTTTAATTCTTCTCATAAAAACTTGTCTCCTGCTAATAGCAGTGTTATCAGACATGAATCATCACCTTCTGCTGACAGCAATGTCATCCCTCATGAAACTTTACCTTCAGATCCTATCCATATACCTTCTCAAGTTGATTCCTCCACTCATGAACTTGATCCTATACCTGTGCCTATCAACACTTCATCACAAAATGACACATCTTCCAACCAAACTCCATCTTCAGATCAACACTTATCTCGTGTAGTCACTAGGTCCCATACTGGAAACCTTAAACCCAAAGCCTTTCTAGATTTTTGGCTGCACTATTCCACCAAACATCCTTTAAAAGCCTTGACAACATCCTCTCTCCCTCCTGAGCCTACTACCTTTCTAAAGGCTTCTTCAAATCCTCTTTGGATGGCTTTTATGGAGAGTGAATTCAATGCCTTACTTGAGAATAAGACTTGATCTCTCTGCCCTCGACCATCAAACAAGAATATCATTGTCAATAAGTGGGTATATAAGTTGGAAACCAAACATGATGGCACCATAGACAGATATAAGGCAAGATTGGTTGCTAAGGGGTTTAAGCAAAGAGATGAAATTGATTTCACAGAGACCTTTAGTCCTGTTATAAATCCAGAAATCATTTAGCTACTTTTAGCATTAGCACTACAGTTTTACTGGCTCCTAAAGCAACTAGATGTGTCAAATGCTTTCCTTCATGAGCATCTCCCTGAGGAGGTATATATGGAGCAACCTAAGGGTTTTGTAAATCTTTCTAAACCTCAGCATGTTTGTAGATTACATGAGGCTCTTTATGGCCTAAAACAGGCTCTAAGGGCCTGGTTTCATAGGTTGTCACAGGCCTTACTTCCTCTCAAGTTCACAACCTCACTTGTGGATACTTCTCTCTTTATGCTACATAAACCATCAGTTCATTTGTTTGTTTTGGTTTATGTAGATGATATTATTGCCACTGGTACTTATCTCTCACATATTACACAACTTGTCCAAAGTTTACAGCAGGAGTTTAGATTAAAAGACCTTGGCAATCTTTCTTATTTCCTGGGTATACATGTGCACAGAACAACAAGTGGTCTTCATCTAAATCAGGTCAAGTACATTGTAGAGTTGCTTCATCAAGGTGGTATGCTTGGAGCCAAACCTTACTCAGCACCTTGCACCTCAAGAAAAAGACTAGCCCGATTTGATGGAGATCCAGTTGAAGATATTTCTCTTTATAGACACATTATTGGTTCATTACAGTATTGCACTTTAACCAGACCTGATATTGCTTTCACTGTCAACCAGCTTTGCCAATTTCTACACTCACCTACAATAGCTCATCTTACTGCAGCAAAAAGGGTACTACGTCACTTGAAAGAAACAACTGATTATGGCCTCAATTTTATTCCTAGATCACTCACTCTTCAAGCATACTGTGACTCAGACTGGGCAGGGGACCCCATTGACAGAAAGTCTACCAATGGCTTTGTTATTTTCCTTGGCAATTCCTTAATATCATGGAAATATAAGAAAAAACTAGTTGTCTCTAGATCAAGTACAGAATCAGAATATAGGTCCATGGTTATTGCAACAGCAGAATTGTATTGGTTGAGAATGTTGTTTCGGGAACTTTAGCTGCCTCTTTCAACTCCACCAGTGTTTTGGTGTGACAATTTAAGAGCTATTTCACTTGCCTCCAACCCCATCTTTCATGCAAGGATTAAACATATTGAAGTAGACTATCATTTCATTTGGGAGAAGGTCTTACACAAAGATATTGAACCCCATTACATATCAATAGCTGATCAATGTGCTAATATCTTTACCAAAGGCCTTTCATCATCTCAGTTTCTGTTTCTAAGAGACAAACTCATGGTCTCCCCACCTCCTATGAGTTTGAGGGGGGCTGTTTAGATAAATTTATCCACTTAAGATTTTGATGCAGATCAGTCCAGTCACTCTTAATCTTGATGATGAAGTCACTTTGTGGTTCTAGTCTGCCGCATTACAATTTACTATATCTAATGTATTTCGTAGATATTTTCATATAGGTCAAAACATTTTCTTGGCCTTCACTTTTTACTCGTGATCATATTTTGTCCAACCACTAAATGATGGTAAAAGGGTGCAAATAGTTTTACTAAAAATGATTGATGCAATTAAAATTCTACCTATTATTAGTTTTTCCCCTCTTTGAGTTTTCCCTCTAGGTAGGGGTCGCACTTCCTATCTCAATATAGGTCTCACGGGGTTGTTTGTGTTTTGATTCAAAGGCGTTTCGCTTACCATAGATAAGGACTTACATAGTCTTTATACATGGTTAATGTTGACAGAACAGAAGGAGGAGGAGTTACAGGTAGATTCAAGGCAAATTGAAAATGTTTTTTCGAAGGGCACCAAGCGTTTGATAGTGAAACTTCTCATAAATAAACACCACAACAAGGAAGCTTTTAAGAATACCATGAGGAAAATCTGGCGCCCAATGAAGCCTATCAAATTTCAAGATCTTGATGCAGTGTTGATTTTGGTAGAATTTGAGGATGAAAGGGATAAAGTCCATGTCTTATGTGAGAGTCCATAGTTGTTCGATAGACAATTGGTGTTACTTCAGGAATTCGATGGGCGTCAGCAGGTTCATCAAGTTTGTATGAATGAGGCATCGTTCCAGGTTAGAATTTCAATCTCACTTTAATGGCTAAAAATCATTATGTGGGTAATTTGATGGGGAGTACACTGGGCATAGTAGAAGACATTACTTTGGAAGTTGGCGAAGTGGAATGGGGCGAATTCATGAGGGTTCATGTTTGTTT
The DNA here is from genome assembly GCA_036559045.1 of Platycarya longipes. NCBI lineage: Eukaryota > Viridiplantae > Streptophyta > Magnoliopsida > Fagales > Juglandaceae > Platycarya > Platycarya longipes. The sequence goes on along the minus strand of CM071796.1, from coordinate 11,541,178 downwards.
GGATATTACTAAACTCCTTATGCACAGGAAGAAAATCAATGTTCCATATTTGATTTGATTTAATATGAGAAATTACCAAACCTTTATTATTGCAGTGGATATTTCGGCCATGGCCATAAGGAGTGTGACCAATGGAAGCAAAACCAAACACTCTATGAAACAGAGGGATTCCCTTATAGATCATGGTTGAGGGGAGATTTCACTAGTGCTCGAGGATGGGAGAAGAAGCCCCCAAGAAAAGAATTTGTGTAGGTGGCTCTGTCGGCAACTGTAGCATTAGAGAAGGCCACAACAATTCAGCAACCAAACTAGAGAAGTGTAACGAAAATTCAGGAGAATATAGCTTATCTTGTGACTAAAAATTAGGGAACAATTACAATTCTTAATGGGATAGCTCATGTTACAAATAATAACGAAATTTCAAATCAGGAGGAGAGCAGTTTCAAAGAAGATGATATTGAAAGGTTGGCAAAAAGCAGTTTAAATTCAAAAAGTGGGTGACTTAGTTGGCCTGAAAGGATCGCAACTTCCTAATTTGGAGATACCTTATGATGGATTGGGCCGCATGGGCCTGCCTAATAATCTCGTTCTAGGCCCAAATCCAACAAATACTGCACTAGCCTCAAGCTCTAGAGGTAAGAAAAGAGGTTTGCATACACAAGGCATGATAGCACAAGATCAGAAAGTTACAGGATCTCGAGGTAGAAGACATCGTGATTCACCAAAGATAAAGAAAACAAGGGCTGAGTTCAGAAGAGGCATAATATTTGTTCCATCATAGAAGGTGGAACACAATATTGACTTATTGGCAGTGGATGTCACATCGTCCCGCCAGCAAGAATGAAAACATTAAGCTGGAATTCATGTGGGCTTGGAAACCCACGTGGAATTCAAAACCTTCGTGACCTTGTTATGAAGGAAGATCTCGACATTCTATTTATCTAGGAAACTAGATTCAACATTTCTGAAATGAAAAAAAGTAATCATTGAATCAACTTTGTTAATTGTTTAGCAGTTAGTTGTGAAAGGCGTATGGGGTCTAGCTTTATTTTGGAAAACAGGCATTGATTTAACTATTCTGTAGTACTCTAAAAATCATGTTCATTCTAAAATTTTTGAAAAGGAGCAAGGGAGAAAGATGTGGTATCTTACAGGTATTTATGGATTTCCTAAGATAACTTATAGGTAGGTTTGGAAAGTAAAAACTCTCAAACACTTCTACTACTATTCACTACTTTATTATTACTTTTCACCTACTTTTATTACTATCCATTACTTTTTCATTACTATTCAATATTTTATTAATACTTTTTACTTACTTTTTATTATTATTTATAAATATTTTCAAACACTCTCAACATCCAAACGTAACTAATAGACACTATACATGTGACTTATATTAGATCTGTGCAATGTGATGCTGGGAATGGGTGGTTACTAATTGGTGATTCTAATGAAATAATGCACCAATCTTAAAAGTGGGGAGTGAGGGGACCATAATGGCAAATGAATAATTTTAGAAAATTTATCAACGATTGTGGTGTCAAGGATTTAGAATAACATAGTTGTCCATATACTTGGTGAAATCGAAGAAAGGATTATAAGTGCATCAGTGTAGACTAGACAGGGTTTTGGCTAATGAAATTTGGTGTTTGAACAATCCTATAGCAAATGTTATACACAAATCAATGGCTTACTTAGATTACATCCCTTTGTGGGTAGATACAAATGGACCTCAAGTATGCATGATGGGTCATAAACCCTTCAGGTTTGAGTCAATATGGGTAGGGATTGAAGGTTGTTCTAGGCTTATTAAAGATACTTGGAGAGATATGAGTAATGGAGGAGATCTAAATTCTATAATGAAGTTACATCAAACCTGTGGAGAGAAATAGCAGAACTGGAATAAAAATAGCTTTGGAAATGTTCAAGTTAAGCTTGCTAAGGCTAAAAGAAGATTAAAACAGTTGCAAGAAAGGGATCCTGTTGGTCTAGACATTTAGGAAAATAAGCAAGCTCGAGATAAAGTCAATAGATGGCTAGAGAGAGAAGAGGAAATGTGACACCAACAATCAAAGGCTATGTGGATTTTGGCAGAGGATCAATATTTGAGATACTTTCACTCTAAAACTTCTCACAGAAAAAAAAAGAACATCATCAATTGATTGCAAGATTATCAAAATAGTTGGAAAGAAGGGAAAAAAATGAGGAGTTGGTGATGCATTACTTTCAACAATTGTTCTCGAGATCAGAGTCAAGAGACCATGTTGTGAATGCAACTAATGTGGAGGCCAAAGTCACAAGACAAATGAATGAAAAGCTGATTAAACCATATACAACAAAAAAAAGTTTACAATGCCCTTTGCCAAATGCACCCAACAAAGGCCCCGAGCCCTGATGGTATGTCCCTTATTTTCAACCAAGAATACTGGAATACAATAGGACCTGTTGTATTCGGGCAGTGCTAGAAGCTCTTAATTATGATGTTTTTCCTAAAGAACTAAACCATACCTTTATCTGCCTGATCCCAAAGAAACAAAACCCTACTAACATAGCAGAATTTTTCCCTATTAACCTGTGTAATGTCCTCTATAAGCTTATTTCAAAGGTGATAGCAAATAGATTGAAACTTGTTTTGCCATTGAGAATTTCTTAATCACGGTCAACATTTGTGTTGGGTAGACTAATCATCAATAATGTCTTAGCCTAGTTTATTTTTAGAGATGAGATGAGATAAAAATTAAAAAAAAGAATAAAATATTGTTATAATATATATTTTTAATATTAGTTTTGTTTTGAGATTTAAAAAAATTGTTTTGATATTTGAAAAAGTTGAATTTTTTATTTTATTTTGTATAGAAATTTGAAAAAGTATAATGATGAATTTGAAATAAAATAATTTGAGAAAACAAATTAGGCCTTAGTAGCCTATGAAATAATCCATTTTCTAAGACAAAAAAGAGCAAGAAAAAAAGGTTACATGTCTATTAAACTAGACATGAGTAAAGCTTATGATCGTGTTCAGAGAAAGTTTTTGGAAAAAAGTTATGACTCAATTGGGATTTAATGCAAGGTGGATAAACTTAATTATGTGGTGTGTTACTTCTCTTTCCTTTTCTGTTTTACTAAATGGTGTTCCAAAATGGTGTGTTAAACCAACTTGAGGGCTGAGACAGGAAGACCCATTGTCTCATTATCTTTTTCTTTTCTATACTGAAGGACTGATCAAGTTATTAAAACAAGCAGCTATGAATTTTGTGATACCTTGTATTCGAGTTTGCAGGGGGGCTTATTAATAAATTACTTACTTTTTGTTGATGATAGTGTCATCTTTTGTCAAGCTGATAGGCACACTAATATAGAGTTACAAGCTTTGTTGAAGAGGTATGAGTTGGCATGTGGGCAAAAATTGAATATGGGAAAGACAAGTATGGTGTTTAGTAAAAATGTCAGTGATCCAATGAAAGAGGAAATCAAAAATTTGTAGGAGCGAAGTGATATCCAGCAATATGAAAAATACTTGGATTGCCTCCAATGATAAGGAGAAAGAAGTCTGCTGCCTTTTCAGATATTAAATCAAGATTATGGAAAAATTTACAATGTTGGAAGGAAAAATAGCTCTCAAAAGGAGGAAGGGAAGTCTTACTCAAAGCTGTGGTTCTTGCCATACCCACTTATGCTATGAGTTGCTTTAAATTACCTAATTGTCTGTTTAAAGAGCTTGAAAGCATGATGGCTCAATTCTGGTGTGGCAGAATTGAGAACCAAAAAAAAAAAAAAACCGTTGGAGTAGTTGGAACAAACTATTCAAGTCCAAATTCCAAGGAAGGTTAGGATTCAAAGATCTCAAATTGTTTAAGACAGCTCTTATTGCAAAACACTCACACAAAGGATTCTCTGTTGTATCAAGTTTTTAAAGCAAAACAGTTCCCTAGAATTGATTTTCTGGAATCAAAACTTGGCAACATCCTTCCTATGCTGGGAAAGGTATTTGGGAAACAAGATCTATTTTGCTGCAGGCTTGCCAGAAATGAATAGGGGATGGAAAGTCAACAAGAATTTGGCATGATCTATGGATACATGGTTACAGAATCATACTTCATGAACAACCAATAGAGGAGACACAGGATGGGAGAACAGAAATTGTGGATTCTCTTATTAGTTTGGAAACAAAATGGTGGGATATTAAAAAATTAAGAGCTCTCTTCAATACAATATTAGTAGAGAAGATTCAAAAAATAGTAATATGTCCAGTGGGGTATGAGGATAGCTGGATGTGGACTGAAGAAAGAAGTGGTGAATATAGTGTTCGGAGTGCTTATAAACTGCTACAGAACAAAATAAATGACTCAGAAGGACAGACTTCCAACAATAGCAATCTGAACAAATTATGGGGTGCAATTTGGAGGATGAAGCGGCCACCAAAAATTAGGATCTTTGCATGGAAATTATGCAAAGGCTGCTGTTCAAATCTGCTCAAGAAACATGTGGATCTTGATCCAAAATGTAGTATGCGTTCTGCTATTGTTTTCTATTCTTAGATTGTTGAATTCTGGAAAAGCCATTTTCCTTGTCTATTTGATATCCCAAGGCCTTATTATTTCATTAATCTTATACAACATGTGCTTAATACCTGCTCAAAAGAGGAATCGCAGAATTTCTTTTTAATAACACGGAGTTTTTGGTTTAGGAGAAATAAAAAGATACATGACGCTATTGTATTTTCTCCTAAATAGGTTGTTGATCATGCCATCTCAATTCAGGCAAGCTATAATCTTCTTTTTAAACAGCAGAGTAACCACCAAATTAAAGAAAAGTGCCAATTTTTTTCATACACACATTCGTGGGTGTGCCAACCGTTATATGTGAATCTATTCAAGGCATAGACAACTTAAATCTAGAAGTTTGCTTAATGAGGCAACTCATGACCCTTTTAGAGTTGTTTGGGAACACGATTAGAATATATTGAAATATTTTCTTTTTAAACATCCCTAGAATAAAAATACTTTTCAATTTCAAATTTTTAATTTTTTCATTTAATCATTACAATATTTTTAAACTCATAAACAAAACACAAAATCCTATACAACTTTTTCAAACTTTTAAACAAAAATAATATTAAAAAAATAGAAAAAAAAATGACAAAAACACGAAGAGGGATAAACAAAAATGAGAAACATGAATAGTTAAATCAGAAGGTACCTACAAATAATATTTTTATACGTTATATATGCGAAAGATACCCAAACTGTGAAACAACGTGTATGCATTCTACGTTCAAACCTACAAGGCATGCTCAATTTATGACCACTCACTTAATCCATATGGTCAACCTAAGGACTAGAGATGAGTTCCACTTGAGTGCTTCCCTTCTAAATTAAGACCATATTCCTATAGCTGTATTCATGTGACCCGTAAATTGACAATTCAAATCTATATCTACTATATGCTGCCCAAAATCCCAATCACTTGGTACAGGTTTAATTAATTAATTATACATATATATACTAATTAAAAAAAAATTCATGATGAATTATTTGTGAAGAAGATGACTATTTATAACAAACATACTTATTTTAATATAAAATATTTTGGCAGGAAATAACTGTATAAGGATCATCGTTTTTCTTATGTTGTTTGTCCATACAATTAAAATACCTTAATCGTGGGTTGTGGAATCTGTAACATACCTTAATGAACAATCCTTCATATCATTAATTAACGCATATTCTTTGTACAACCCATGCAATTTAGTACAATAAGATCAACCACAACATGTATACACTATTTGTTCATAAAACTGAATCTTTAATATGGTTTGAATAGTGAGTTGAGAAAGATGAATTGATATGAATTTTGAAAGTTAAATAAAGTATTTTTAAGATAATATTTTTTTAATATTATTATTATTTTAAGATTTGAAAAAGTTGAATTATTTATTTTCAATCAAAGTTCTCTACATTTTAATATAAGCATACATACAAGATGAAGACTTTCCTTCTTTGGGCCACAATAGAATATTATTGAATTGTATTAGTTTCAACAACGAATGGCTAGATATTTTCAAACGAAGGTTTCTACATTTTAATACAAGCATACATGCAAAGGGGAGACTTTCCTTCACTAGGCCACACTAGAGATACCAAATATTTTAATCTCAAAAGCCTTTATTCAATGAGTGGTGAGGAATATTGCTGCTCTGCGGATATGTGAAAAGCAGGAAAGGGATCGCAATCGCACACTACTTGAACAGTAGGGGGAGTGAGTGAGGTACACCGGCTGATGTTGAGAGTCCTAAACCCATCTTCATCATTTAATTCTTTCACAAAATTTTCAAAACATTTCGATTTTGAATGATGGACAATAGTATTTATGTACTTAAAAAGGGACTATTTTTTCCGTTTAATTAAACACATTTTTTCATGAGATGAGTGTGCACGCGCAGTCCCCATTGGGGACTACTGCATACAGAATTTCTCTAGGTAATTTGGATGCGATTTGAAATTTCACTATGCGGGGGATTTGGCTTGGGCTTTAGTGGGTTTGGTTTTATGGGCCTTTGTGGGTTTTGGCAAAGAAATCTTTTGAGCTTGTTCACCTCCTAATAGGCCGGCGAAACCTCCTCTTTAAACCTTCAAACCATAGACACAATTAGCCTGATAGCCTAAGTTATACTTATCCTAATTAACTACCTTCAATAGATAAAAAAGAAATGTGTTTGGATTTGCGAAGACATAGGCATCCACAAATATTTTGAATAAAGTGAATAAATACGAAATTTATATAAAAAAAAAAATTTAATAATAAACTCAATTTTTTTAAAGTGATTATACAACACTTGCATATTTTATGATTGTTTATAAAATTATTTTAAATAAAAACCCTAAATACAGTGATATACCAGCTTTCCTAAAACATAAGCCTCAAGAAGCCCGGGGTGTTACAATGATGCTACCCTCTGGTCATGTATTAATGGTGCACATTGCCCCTGGTCCTTGAGTGATTGCCATCCAACTTGCATGCACACACGGTAGCAAAACGAGTTTTTCATTTAATTGTTTTTATTTCTTCCAACTTAAGGAGCACACGCTCCTTATAGCTCATTACAAATGGATTGACGGCTAGAAGATTTGTTATAAGAAAGATGGATATATATAACCAATTGACGGCAATCAAAAGAAATATTTGCGATGAAAACAATCTATTTTAATTATAAATAATCATTTTAGTTGCAATTAATTGATTATATATATTCATTTTTTTTTGTAGTGATTTTGTGATAAATGAGTTGAAATTTTGATTTCGAATCTCAAGTACATTTTTTATGCATTAATTATGCATTCTTTACAAATGTTTATATCTATTATGCATTAATTACATGAGAATTGCTACATCTATGAAAATTTATATAAAAATAATCTCACAAACTAACGTAGTTTTATTTGATCAGTTAGATTTAATTTATAATAAAAATAATTTTATAATCTGACAAATCACATCAAACTACATACTTAGTTTATAGAATTACTTTTATGTAATCCTTATGTTGTTAGAATATTCTTCTAATCACATAGACTTGACGTTTTGATCTTGTTAATTCCATTGTCATATTGTGATTTGTACACCATCCGAAACCATTCATGATAAATTTATGCAAATTACAATGCTTGCTCAGATTTTAATCTTCCTTCTCAATATTACTCCTTTCATAAAAACATCGAGGGAGGTTTACACGAGCTCTATTTTTTTTTTCTTTTTTATCAAGTTCACATACTAAATGATCATTAGCTTCTTCAAACTAATTCTAAAACATGTGCATGGCAAGCGTAAAATCAAATTGAAATGTGTACTAGACGATCTCCATTTGAAGCGATGGTCTCAATTTTATGCTTGAAATCATTTGAGTAGGATAGATATTGTGTCACAAATTACTCAACACTTAACTGTTTATTATGTTCTCAAACTTACAATTTTATGTATGTACGTACATGATCTATCGCCCTCATGCTAACCTCGCTAGAAATCACTAGCATGCATGCATCAACGAAAGGAAAGGCATGTGGGCATTTAAAACGTATCAGGTCATGTCATGATGACTCTCTCTATACATATTTTTTATTAAGTTTTAAATGATCAATTGAGCATCATCATCCTTGCAAACTCTTCATAGCTGACTTGACCATCACCATCTAAATCAGCCTCTTTAATCATCTGCTCAGCCTCTTCGTCTGTCAATCTCTCCCCCAAATTTATCATAACATTTCTCAGCTACAAAACAAATTAAGAAAAAAAAATGTATTTGTTTAGCCAAGGTAGGAATAGAAATAACTGATCATCATGGCAGTCATGTTCACGTTCATTTGAATCTGAAATAAAAGCGGGAACAAATAATTAATCATTAATATTGGTTATACTTTTATATATCTTGTCCTTGGCTGCTTGATTGCTTTTCTTATTCCTTTGATTCCTTTAACTCTAGATTTCTTTTTAGGAGAGAATTAAAATATGAGGAGCTAAATTGTGATCTGATACCAACGTAGGACATGAACATATGTGTCAGTTCTAAGAAAATATGTCAGTTCTTAGAATATCTGTAAATAGTAGTGAAATATATATGTTATAATAGATTTTAGGAAAGGAGGGAGAGAAATTAAATTTAAAAATATCTAAAAACATCTGAAAATACTTGATAACATAGTTGTATTTTTCAAACATGCTAAACTCAATATATATGGCCAGATGAATGTTAGAGAAATTTGAAAGTACTGTACGTGCGTGTTAGGAGAGATCCAGCGAGAAATGAACTCGGGAAAAAACTCAAATCATGATCACTAAAAGGAAAGTCATGAGAATGGTGAAACTCAATGTAAGAGGCATTTCAAATTCAAATTCCAGAAGAACATACACATTTTTGAAAAATTAATAAATTGCTTACTCACATAAAAATTGAAAAGCAAAATCTATTATAAAAAGAAATAATATTTGCAGTCATGGAATGTATAAATACTGCACAATCGCTTTGAAAGAGTAAGTAGATGCTGATCTTACATTAAAAAAAAAAAAAAAAACTAATTTTTATTAGTGGATACTACTATTTTTCAAAACATTTACGTGACATTTACGCATTCTACGACTATATATAACATTGTTAAGTATAAATTAGGTTATATCAATAAAATCTCAAGGCTTCAATATTACATGCAAGATGCCTGCATGCAGGTAAATCGCATTGGCGCCACAGCGAGCGTATGAAACAGAACGAGAACTAAAAGCAGAGGAAAGGCAGAGAGAGGGCATGAGAGGCGTAAAGGTTAATAAAAATGTAGAAGTAAATTGCATACAAGTTTTGCTGTCTTTCATCTTTTATCTTTGGGTAAATTTATTCCTAATTGAGTACAGTTGGGGGATTTTGCAACGATACACCCCAAAAAAAGTGTAAGGTTGCTTTTAGGTAGTGTGGTATAAATCTCATATATTCTATAAATAGTACTGAAAAAGTATTGAAAAAATAATGATAGGATATTGAATAAGTAAGTAATAGTGAAAAAGAAGTGAAAAATAATACTAAAATAATAAAGAGAAAGAGTATTTCATATGGGCAACGCAGGCAAGGCTCACCTCATTAGCTGAAATATATCCATCTTGATCCCTGTCAAAAACTTTGAAGGCTTCTTTAAGCTCCTCGGCAACATTTTCCTAATAGAATCACATCCTCATCAACGTCATCTAACAATCTAAAAAGCTAAAAAAGATAAGACAAACCTCCAAATTCAAAAAATTTGAATTAAAATTAAGTTCATATATTGTAACGTACGTACCTTCATTTTTCTTGCCATAATGTTCAAGAATTCTTCAAAGTCTATGGTCCCATTTCCATCAGCATCAACTTCACCAATCATGTCTCGAACTTCTTCTTTTGTGGGGTTTTCATTCAATGACTGAATGATCGTTGCCAATTCTTCCATGGTAATGTACCCTACAGCATACCGCGTCGTCAGAATAAGTCAAACAAAACTTATGCATTCACACTGTTTCTTCTCCTTTATATGTTGCGGAAAAAAAAAAAATAATTCTCATATTCGAGTAAGAATTTGAAAGGTTTCGTATGAGAAAAATAAACACAAAGTGATTAAAAATTGATCCTGAAAAGAAACAAACACATTAATATAAGTGACTAGTCTGCATACCACATCATGATTTATGCAAGATATCGGCATTTTTTTAATTGAAAAAATCTATTCATTATTCTATCATCATTTCATAATGTAACATTAGATGATAGATTTACAAATAAAATAGAATAAATAGTATCCAATCATTTAATATGATCACATTATGAAATGGTGAAGAAATGAAGATCAGAATTAATATGATGATGAATAGTATTACTCTTTTGAATAATATCAAATACTTAATAAATATTGTAGAACTCATGATTTCATATGTTTATCTTTTTTTCATACGTGCTAATGGAAATAAAGGCCAAAATCGCCTCCATATCTATCAAATATAAGGTTCCTAAATTGCCAAATACTGACTGTAAAATGATGAACCATGCAATATTACACACACTATCAAGAACTTAGTAATAACAAAGACCATGATTGGTAGAAACACACCGTCGGAGTCCTTGTCAATCAGACAAAAGGCTTCTCGGAACTCTGCAACCTGATCTTCTGTCAGTGTATCTGCCATGGTAGCTGGGGTTTAAAGCTTTGATTCTCTACGTAATCAACTGATCAGAGACACACACAGCTGCTGCTTTAATTCCAGGTGGAGAAAACTGCTGGGGTTTTCAAGAAAGAAGGGTTAATTATTCTAACTGGGCTTTGGAGAAGTTATCATATATATAACAGGTTTCTTGAATATTCAAAGCATGCTGTATTATAACGTGTTATATATAACGTGTTTGACCATTATATATATAAAATATATTATAATGGTCAAACACGCGTGCGAGAAATTCCCATTCAGCGTTTGATCGAGATTTTCTGGAAGTACCCATTCTTGATCAATGGTTCAACAATAGAAATTTCTATATCATATTTATTGCTGCTCGGATCCTATCGACCATGAGCATTCTTATTGTCAACAAGACCATGACTTTGATTTGCATTTTTTTTTTTAGTTTAGAAAAAGTATATGCTCTAGTTAATAATTCTTGGAGGTGAATATACTCCTCGGTTAGAATATAAATGAGTCATTCAATTCTAAGTGTAGAAAATACACCATCAATTATTTGAATAATATGATTTCCGTAAAAATAAAGATCCTTGAAATCATATAAATAAAATAATAAAATGAAAGTGAAGATCTTCATAGATTTAGAATTCATTAAATGGTCACGTAGACTTCGTAAAGTTCACGATATATCAGTGAGTACTCTAATTTTTCCAAAGAAAACGGCTACCTAGCTAGAAAAAGTCACAACATAACGCTGGACTGAATTGATCTTCAAAGCAGACTAGCCTTGAAGTTTGAGTATGCATTTAAATAATTGACTGCAATACATATGGCGTTGGCGTTTGGCGTTTGGCGTATGGCGTTGGAGGAATTTTGGAAACAATACAAGTAGAAAATAAAACCAAACAGATAAAAAAAGAAAAAATGAAAAAACCCCTTAGTTGGCTTGTAATATATGTTTTAAGTCTAGTTGTAATACTTGTCCTTAATGAATGCAGTTTACTTTCTTTAAAAAAAAATAATCTACTATCTCAAACCCACAAAAAATTGCAAAAATTGAACCCACAAAACCAATTTTAATGATATACTGTCTTGAACCCACAAATTGCATCACCATGAATAAATCGAATCCTAAAAGGTTAAAATAATCTTATCAGAACGTTCTTTTCAGGAGAGGGCGTGTGGGTAGATACAAGAAGAATAAAAAGGGAAAGAGAAAGTTTCACCAAAAGGAGAGGTAAGAGGAGACGAGGAAGAGAGGAGAAATGAAAGAGATGATCCCCTACACTAGTACATATCATAAATCAAATAAGTCATATTTGTTGAGATCTTAGTGGTTGGTGTGAAAGAAGGCGAAACACTCGACTGACTCTGAGCTTTTCTTTTTCAAAACACCATAGAAAACAAGTGCACAGACCTCAAGAAGAGCAAAACTACTTGAACCTAAAGGAGAGCAAAGAGTTCTTAGATTGAGGAACGAGCAAACAGTACCTTGGAGCGAGCAAGGAGTGCAAGCATCCCGAGGGTCGTACCCTAGGCAAGCACCATGAGGAGAAACAAAGTTCGCCCCCTTGAAGAGCAAAAATGCTTGCCTCATTGACGAGCATCGTGATTGAGCATAAGAGTTTGGCCAAAGTCAAGAAAAAATGCCCCTAGGGGTAGGGGCCAACAAAAGTACTAGCAACCAAAAGTGCTCTCATCCCAGAGCAAGCAAAAAGACCTACCACCCCAGGCGAACAAACATGTCTAATGTCAAACCAATTGCAACTCCAATGTCTTTGGACATTCTCTCAAATTGTTCATAGTGATCCTTTTCATGATCTTAGACTATATTTCAGCATGGTTGGTGCTTTCCAATACGCTTTACTCAGTTGTCTGAACTTAGCCTTGCAGTCAATTGAATTTCCCAATATATGCATCGACCCCATCATCAATCATTAGACTGTTGTTAAAAGAATCCTCATATGGTTCAATGCCACTCCTCAACATGGTTTACTCATGACTCCCTCTCGATTCTTTTCTTTGCAAGCTTACTCGGATGCCGACTAGGCCAAGCTAGGTATCTAGGTGATAGAAGACCACCCCATGACTATTAGGTGGAACTAGATTTTATTATAGTTTTATGAATTTTAAATTTAATTTTAATTTAGTGAGATAAAATGATATGATTTTAGATGAAAGTTAAAAGTTGAATAAAATATTATTAGAATATTATTTTTTTAATATTATTATTGTTTGTTATTTTAAAATGTTGAATTGTTTATTATATTTTATATAGAAATTTAAAAAAATTATAATGATGAGATGAAACTATTTTGTATACAACAAGAACTTAATTGAAAGAGGATAGATCCTCGTGTATGATATTGGGGCAATAAATTGAGAGTATTCACATTTGGTGGCACAAAGGTCCTTTTCCATTATAATTTGGGGAAAATGTAGAGTTTTCACTACAAACTTTTCCTCCAGCCAAATCCTTAAAATATGGATCTTGAATTTGAATGCCACTATATATCCATAAATCTGATTTTCGTTGGCTACTGCTTGTTGGTCCCGTGTCTCCTTCCTTTCGATCGTTGGGTGCTTTTGTCGTTTTTGCCCCTTCCTGCACCACAGCCAACATCAACTGTAGCCTCTCCATCTGTTCATCATTGTAAGTATCCCTCATCCCCTTTCAGTTTACTCCGTTGCTGAAATCCCCCATTCTCTCTCGCACACAATCTCTTTAGCTTCTTCCATGGATGAAATTTTATCCATTTGAGATCCTCTATGCCTATTTGCACCAAGCTCTTCTATCACATTTCGCTGAGAATGAGGTCTCTCTATGGCTAGATTTTCATATCCAACACTTAAAAAAAAAACCCTAGATTTTGCATTGGGTTTTCAAATCTCTTCATGGTTGTGCTTTCTAAAATTTTTGTCGAATGTATTTCCTCCATGTGCTGAGATTATCGTAATCTATACTTAGATTTGGGGCTATTTTTCACTGATCTATGAATTGCAATTTATGAAAAAAAATCCTAGATTTATTTAAGTTGTTGGGTTGATCTATGATGCTTAATTGCTTTGTGTTGTTTCATTGCTTTGGGTTATTGGATTGCGACCATGCAGTTTCATTGCTTTGTGCGGTTTCATTGCTTTGTGCAGTTTCATTGCGACCATGTTGTTTTATTGCTATGTATAGTTTCATTGTTCTGTGTTGTGAATTACTCAGTGTTGTTTCATTACTTTGTGTTATTTCATTGCTATGTGCAGTTTTATTACTCTATGCTATTTTATTATTTTGTGCTGTCTTATTACTCTATGCTGTGAATTGCACTATCATATTGAATTGCAATTGAGTGTGGATAAACACGTTGCAATGCAGTTTTTTATAAGTATGCATAATATGATCAAGATACATGTCACAATCATATTAATATATTATAATCACATTAGTACTTCTATGTACATGTATGTCTTGGCTTCTATCTTCATTTTCTTTTAACTTTGTACATGAATATTGAGTTTTTCTAAAGTATGCTTGTCTAAATTGTACTTGATATTTGTGTAATTCTTTTTTCCTTCTATTGTTGTTCATGTTCTCTTATGCTACTTGAGTTGTGCAAAACTAAAATCATGAAGTAGTCAAAATACTTTGTTAACCTGTGAGCATGTTACCCTACATTTTTTCCATCTAATGGTTAATTGTTGATAACTTTATACAAATTAGCAATGGTTTGGAGATTTTCATATCCTTTATTACTTTTATCTTTCTTTCCATTCTAAATTGATCTGTGTTTTTGGATCTTTTACAATGTTTGGTATTAATCAATAATTATTCTTCATGCAAGGGGGTTGCGTCAAGGTAATCCTTACCCAGATGGTCATATTGCAGTTTGTGATAGTTTTCACAAAAGGCAACAGGGGTTTGGATAAATTTTTGTAGCTACTTGATGTTGGGATCCTGGCTTACACATACTGTAAATAGACAAATCAATAAGAGTCCTATTTATTTATACATTCGGTATGTGGCACCAACTGTGAATGCTCATAATTAGCATGATATTTTTTGTGATTTTGCATGTTGTTTGGATTTGATTGGTATTTTGTTGGATTTTGTAAATTAAATTTATTATGTTATATTGTGATAGAGAAGTAGTGTGGCTCAATTTTCTTTATTGAATTAAGCCCCATCTGCTATGATGATGACAATGCCTCGTGGGAATACATGAAATTTAGTTCATACCCCAATGGCTAAGTAACTCGGACAACCAAGAAGTAGTGGCAACTAGTTGTTGCAGCCATTTTAGTGTCCCAAATTTCTTATATGTTACCATTCAGTTCTTGAGTTGGCTAACGAAATCACATTCTCTAATTGTTTTATTCAGTATGATATTGGTTGTGTATCCCTTGATTGTAATGATCACACCATTGAGTTAATAGTTTAGGTATGTTTAGGGGCCTCATAAGAGAAAGTTGAGCATCGATAATGGAAATGCTAATTGTTTGTTTACAAACTTGAAGCAAAACAAAAGATAATACTATCGAATGCATGGGTCAAGTAGTAGCACTAACAATATCTCACGCTCAGCAAACGATCGTCAGTATGAATACTCAGTATGTTATTATGGTATTTGTAACGCCCCATACTCGTAGGGGTCGAGGAATCCAACCTGTTTGGTATAATTTGTCCTCGTTTACAAATAATATGTCTCCGAAAATGTTCAAATAAAAATATTTCCACATTTCCCAAACCATATAAAAATGTCCACCAAGTTATAATTAAAAGAATATGAATAGTCATAAACGAAAGGGTTCACATTCTCCCAATAATCTTAACAATAATGAATAAATAATATTCTAAAATTCAATAAACTAGATACAGAACATCTAGAATAAATATTAGTTGTTTCCCCATCTATTGAGTGGCTCTAACTGCTTAAACTTGGTCAAACTCTATTCTTGATCCTGTGATGGAACATCCAAATCATCTGAAAAGTATAAGAGATAAGGGATGAGTTTTTCCACAACTCAATAAGCAAAGAACTTATACAAGCGTGTAAACATGAGCATTTACCAGGTGATAAAGTACGGAACAAAACATTTTTTATGCATAAAGGAACAAATGATTTTTTTCAAAACAATTAAATCATAAAGTATTTTGGCATAACAAATCTGAGCATCATCACTATATCAAACGGAGCATCTCACAAAGCAAAGACCATGTTTACTCCCGTGGTAGGTTTGTGCAAACTCCGGTGGCCAAACCAGGTAGAGACAGAGGTGAAACTTTCCCTTATTCGTTCTCGAAGCCCCAAGTGTGCACACAGAAAAGCCATCAATAAACCACTTTATTTCCAAAGTGGGTGCACTCAGAGATTGGAAATTGGTACCGATCCAAACAGAACATAGACAGAGCAGAGCAGAGCAAAGCAAAGATAGCGTCAAATACCAACCAGAATACATGTCAAAGGTTTTCAGAGTTATTAAAAATACATAGTTCCAAACTATTTTCAGAATAAAGCTTATATAAATAAAACATAGTCAACGCAATCAAGGCATAATTTTTCTCAGATAAACAAAACGCTCTTTTTTACATTTCAGAAAATAACATGACAAAAAGCAAGCTCATGTCTACACAATGCATGACAGAAATATTTTTCTTGTTTCATATAAGCTTTATGAATAATTTGAATAATTGACTGAGGTTGGTTTTTCTCAAGTTTTTATTTCATAACTGATAAAAGCACAAATTCTTAAAAAAGTCAACATCAGTCCTCTTTTTGTATAAAATCGAGCATACGAACCCTACTTACCTGACTCCTGAAGCGTATAATCAAAGTTTTGAGTTTGACCTCTAAGAGTCTCGTCACCTATTCATAAAATTATTCACTAAATGTCAATGACCAGCAATGCAACTTCTATCTAAAATAATTATAAACTAATAATCCAAATTGAGTTTTAGCAAGTTTCATTTCATCAACCTGTCTTACTTGTAAAGCATTACAACCCACAACTTCAATCTAAACAACACACAATCCCTTATTGACCAGCAATACACTTTCTTCTAGAAGAGTCAGAACCAAGCTTCTCAACTATGAAGACACCCCACTCAAACAGCCACCACGAAAATCCTCTCTTTAAATACTCATAAACTTAGAACAACCAAGAGATAAAATTGAAAATAACTCCATCAGAACTTGTAAGAATTTTCTCAACAAAAGATCCTCAACATCCTCATAGACAATAATCTGAACAGCAACTCCCAAGGGATCAACCAACACAACTCTAACAATCACACTACTTCCATAAAAAAAAAAAAAAAAAAAGAATTTAGTCAATACAAGCCGAACATTAAACATCATTTACCACTTCAAAAACAATTTCTATTATTCTGAGTTACAGGTAACATCAACAAAAATAGTGTCATTACGCTCAACAACCATTCTCCACGCCCACAAAAATCTTCAGCAACAATATAATCAATTTCAACTATCATGTACTAACTCGCTAACCTCCCCAACCATCCAACTAAAGCAGTACACTCTCGACAACGATATGGATAATGAACCCAGAAAAATATCACCAAATATATACTCCAATTCGGTAATACCATTACGTAAGAGAGGTTCTATTCAAAAGAGCCATCATTCTTACCTAAATTGAAAGAAGGATTGCCTATAGAGAAAGAAGCTAGGAGTCGAGGTCTCTGAACCTGCTATGCCCGAGTTCCCCCACCGAAACCACACACCAGATCGTCAACAAAAATATAAAAAAAACCAAGTCCACAAATTGCATTCATAAAATGGTGTAGAAACCGAAAGAAAAGTGAGAGGTTTTAGAAAGCTTACCAGCGTGCGTCGTTGATGGTTAGAATCAAGGAAGAACCGGCGAAGAGGGAAACTAAAGGGAGAAGAAGAGAGTAAATGTGCCGAAGGGAGTGAGATAGAGGGAAAGATTTTCATCTGATACAAAATAACTATCGAAAACGTGGTTTGGTGCGAGAGAAACGGATAGCTGCGAAAAAGCAAGGAGAAGAAACCGTCGGGGCAGGGGATGAAGGACAAAGAAGGAGAAAAGAAGAGAAAATAAAAAAAAATAAATGAAAAGAAACGGAAGGGAACGAAAGGGTTACTTGAAGCCAAAACGGCGTCGTTCGGTGCTTGGGCCGGGTTTTTGTTAAACCGAAATGGGCCTGGGCTGCAGGCCTTACAGTATTAAAATATCTTAATGAACTACTTATACTGAGGATAATGAAGTTGTCGATTTTTCAGTTGCATAAACTATGAATTAATTTTGTAAATTATTGATTGTTTGATTTTTATGAATTAATATTGTGGTATCTCGATCATTTACAAACTTAAATACTTGTCAATTGTACAGGTTAGGAAGGCTTGTGGGTTTTCCTATTAGTGTGATCCTAAAATATCAGCATATGGCTAAAAGATAATTTATCAATTAAAAACCAAACTCCATAAGATACTTGTCTCAATGGACATCCAAATCGTTAAATGTAACTGCCCGCTAGAAATTCAATAGTGAAATTTTTATAGGCTTTAGGAATCTTGTGAAGACCCCATAAGTTTTCACGAATCGGCTAATCATGTATGTTTTAGTCTGTTAGTATAATTAGTGTTACCACTTACTATGGTGCCAGAAGTGCAATTTTATTCTTTTGATATAATTAGAAGTGTTAGGTTGTGTTATGGTGTACACTTTTAGTCTCAGTTGATTATATAAGATTTTTTAGTGCAAATTTTTTTTTCACTTTTTTGGAATGAATAGTAACCTTCATAGTAGTATCAAGCATAGTGTTTTCAGTATCACAGTGTGAAATGTCCAAATTGGATTAGATGAATTCTATTTGGACACTTGTCAAGATATTAGGCACACTTGGTGAATAGCATTGGATACTTGACACCAAGAGGAATCAATACGTGAAATTGAACCACTTAAACAAATCCTATTTTTCATTTGACTGTCCAAATTATGTTGAACCAAAGAGGGTTTCAACCCTAGCAAAACCCTAAATGATTGGAATCCAATTGAAACCCAAAAAGTTTGGTTGAAATCAAAATGCTAATAGTTTTCTCAATTCCTAAAGTTGGCTTACAAACTCTTGTTATCCAATTTTTAACATTGTCTTTAATCACTTAATTAAATCACTTTCATATGCTATTAGTTCTTCAAATTCATGTTATTATATCATTATTCAACTTTTTAAATTTTGAAAATTTGATTGGGTTAAGAAAAATTGAATTTGGGCTTGATAGCATCCCAAACACTAGCAAACCCCATTTAAATCGCAAATTGAAGCTCACTTGGTAGAGGCCCATTGAGACCCATGAAATTGGCCACCTTGACAAAAATTCTTGAGAAAGTTTCCTCCCCACATGGCAGGCCATCCCCTGTCTTTGGCTGCACTCAATAGTACCTCGATGTTAAGTACAAAGCCACTTTACCTCCCTCCATACTTCATAGCTACAGCAGCCAGTCTTACTCCTTACCACTCTTTATTTTATGTGATCTAATCACTTCCAATCAAGGGTCATTCAAGACCATAAATTCCCCCTCCAGAGATCGATCGTCGTGCAAGACTCTCTTAATATTATTTCATCACCTTTTTACCCCACTCTTAAAGAGAAACCCGAAACAACTATCTCGAGCAGATTTTTGTGTCTTCTTGCATGGTGATTTTGGATCATATGTAAGTATCTTGTGCTATAAATCCTTCATAAAATCTGTCCTTCTTTGAGTCTAGTTTTCGTGGATATATTGTACGTTTCATTTCATGGTTATTTGATGGGTCAAAAGTAGTTTTAACCATGAATAGATTATTCTGAGCATTAAACTGGAGAGTAAGTTATACTTTAGAATTTTAACCAATCTAATGGACATATTTTGGTCCGAAAAGTTTTTGAAATATTGTTAACATGCGTTAATGAATGATCATTGAGTCTTTGTTTTATGAATAACTCTTTTGACGATAGTTTTCCTTGGATCTAGAAACTTCAAAATTGAAACTGCAAAAATAGTTTCTGTCTTGAGTAAGTTTAAATATTTCGTGGTTTAATTCTATTCCAATGGTTTTGATAATTTTATTGAAGGACCCTAAGTCTCTTATATACATGTTAAAATGTTCTTTTGAACATATTTAATATTAGTTTCAAAGATATGAAATTGTATGCAAAGAAATATTCAGATAGGTCAAAATGTTAAGGTTCTTGACTAAAATATGTTTTGATTGATTTTTAATCACGTGATCTTGAATTTAAAGGTTAGATATAGTTTAGGAAACCTTCTTAAACTATGTAATGTTTTGGTTTGAAGATTACTTCTTTACAAGTCATGGATCAAGAGGTTGATCAAAATGAATTAGAAATAAAAATCTATTTTTGGACTTAGAGGAAAGCCAAAAATCTTAAGTGTTGTTTTTGTGATTTTGATAAATTTTGTTTGATAATTCAAAGTATGATTGTTCTTAGAAATATGTTATGAAGATGTTAGAAGAAAAAATTATATTTTTTCAAGTTCTTTGAGATGTTGTGAAATAGATCAAATCGTATCATTTTAAGGTTTATCTTTTTAGTTAAAAAGGTTGGATCTTTCTTCTAAAAAGTTTGGTATTGATAATTAGCATATTTTTAGTAAATATCTTTAGTATGTCTTTAAACTTAACATAGGAAGATCTTTGCTACAAAAAATTGGTTTGATCATGAGTTTTGAAAGTGAAAGAATTGCAACAAAAATCAAGGGAAAAAATGTCTATGCATGTTTTCGATCCCCATAGATTTTTTATGATTGTGTTTAGTTTTAAATTTTTTTGAGTTGGTAGTTGAATTTAAAATACGATTTATATGTGGAATGTAAATTTTGGTACTTTTTGAAGTTAGAATGTGAAATCCTTAAATTATGGGTAAAATGGTCATTTTCCTACTTGTAGAGGGTAAAATGATAATTTTACTCTAAATTGTTTCGCTTTCTTCGTATTGCGCACTTTATTTCTATAGAACGTGATAATCAAGATAAGTTAACTCTTAACTTACTAGCAACTTATTATATATGTGTGATGAGTAAGGAAATTACAGTTTATGTATGTATGTTATCATATATGCTATGCCATGCCATGCCATGTCATGTCATCACATGTTTATCTGTTATACAAATTATTCTGTCACAAAATAATTATCTATTACACAATAATTCTATCACGTATTGCTATTGTTACAAGTATGTCATGTTATGTCATCTGTTACATGTATGTCATGTCATATAATATTCACTATTACATATAATGCCATGTTACAAAATATTGTCTTCTATTTATATCATATGTTATGAAATATTGTTTATTACATTTGTTGTCATGCTACAAAATGTTTCTATATAAAGTAAAGCATATCTCTCGAGTTACGTTTAAGTCATGTTATATGACGTCAAGACTTTCATCTTTTCGTATTTCATTCATGTTTCATTTTGAATATAATTGTGTATTTGATAACAATTAAGTTTCAGTTATCAGTTGAATTATACTATAGTCAAGGATGATACACGCTACCTAGTATTGCGACCAAAGTTGCATTGTCGAGTACTAAGGTAAATGAGTATAATCTGCCAAACTATAGATAGATCAATAATTTAAGTTATGTTACAGTTAAGGATGATATGTGTTGTCTGGTACTATGGTCAAAACTATGCACTGCCTAGTGCTATGGTGAAGGAGAATAATCTGTCGTATTATAGAAGGATGATATGCACTACTTAGTGCTGCAGTCATGATAGAGACCTCGGTCAAGTTTCCAATCACCTAAAAGGTCCTCCTGCCTTGTTGCTCCTTCCAACAGTCGAGATGGACTCCAATACTTGGTGATGTTCACAAAAGTGATGGTATGGGTAAAGTGAGATTAAGATATGTGAAAGCTAAGGGTATGTGTTTGGGCTAAAGGGTTCGGCTATGGGGATGATGGTGCTCACGGCAAGTGCTTGGGAGGCTTGGGCAAGATTGAGGTTTATTTAGGGTTTGGGATGGCCGAATGGTTGCTAGGGCAAGAGGGAAATTTGGCCAAGGAAAGATAGGGTCATTTGGGCTAGGTTAGAGTTGATAAGATAATCCCTTGAATTTAAGAGAGTTGAAATTCAAAAGGGTTTGTTGATGGTTGATTTTGGGAATGGGTAATGGGGTGGACGGATTGGATTGGATGGGCTAGGATTTGATTCAATCAATCGAGGGTTGATTGATAAATCAATTAGGGAATGAGAGATCAGATTTTATGAGGTGGCAAGAGTGAGTTTCGGCTATGACAAGGTGGCTTGACCGAATAGGGATTGGTTATGGTAAGTGGATAGGTTTTGGATTTAAATTATTTTGGAATGGTGGGAAAGAGGTGGCTGGCTATGGGAATCTTTGTGGTGGGCAGATTTGGCTAAATTTGGAAGATGAATATATGATTTGATGAGGCAAAAATATGTGAAGTATTTGGGGATTGGATTGCTGGCTAGGGTTTGGTGTTGTGGGTGTGTAAGACAATATGGATGGTTGATTATGGAAAGTCTAGGGCTAGGGTTGGTCAAACCTTGTGTTTGGCAATTGGAAACTGCAAGAAAAACAATGAGCACCCAAGAAAGTGGATGAACAAAGGAAGAACTTCAAGGACACAATGCACAAATTTGAAATACACAAGAGAGGGAATTTAGCAACCACACTTCAAGCAATGCTCCTCAACACTTCAACAATGCAGTACAACAACACTCACTCACACACCTTGCTAATTTCGAATTCCACAAGTGGTGTTGAATTTGGCACTCACTTTAATGGAAACTCACACAATTTTCAAATCTACAAGTGATGTGGATTCGGCCTCTCACTCTCACACAACTCGAAGATTAAATAATCAACACAAGAACACTTCAACAATTCCAACAATTAATAACAATGGCAAACCCGAAACCGACAATTGAAAAATACCTCAAATAATATAAATAAAAGATAGATGTGAAACACACCGATTTACGAATTGTACGATGAGTTTCTCTCTAAATGGATTCATGAATTATACCATTTGAAACCCAAGTGCCTAAGCACCGAATAATCCAAACCACTAGGAGAGTGGCCTGCCTAACGCTTTCTCAAGAGCAACTTAAGTTTTCAAATATCCAAATATATGAAATGGAAACCTAAAAGTCCTATTTATATAGTCTTACGACTTGGAAACTCCCTATAGGTCCCTGACTAAAATAAGATAATTACTAGAATAACCAAATGCAATTAAATAAATAAATAAAAGATAGATGGGTGCCCAATGCATGGTGAGGTCGTGGCTTGGATGGACCCATGGTGGGTTATGGTATTGCAAGGTCCACGGTCAAGCTAGTCTTCATGTTATCTGTCTGCATAGCGTCTGATGGTGCGCGTGGCATGGTACTGTGTAGGGCCAACTAATGATAGTCATGATAGGGTATCATGCATGGTCCTCGTGGTAGGTACAGGGCTAAACCAAGCTGCACTAGTGTGGCCCAGTCACATGGCTTGGGTGGTGGTCCTGCTTAGCCTGGGCTGGGTGCCGGGGTGGTGATCATGCATGACCCAAACTGGTGGTCTGGGCACTGCAGGTTGGTGCCGCGCACTGGAAGGCATGCGTGGTGTGCATGCGATTGGCCTGCTCTGCAAGGCGCAGGATGGCATGCCTTGTGGGCATGCCATTGGCTTACTCTGCAAGGCACGAGATAGTGCCACGTGCTGGATGGCGTGCCTGTGAAGACACATCACTAGCCTTGATGAGTGGTGCAGGGGCGCGCAGGTGATGGGGTGCAGGTGCACACGCAAACGCAAACGCAAACGCGCACATAAGCAAATGCAATGTGGCGCGCGCATGGACTGCGCAAAGCTAGTAGCCTCCCTAGTCGCCTGCTGAGTGTCAAGGCCTGAGCTAAGTCATGCATGTAAGCTAGCCAAGTGACTGTCCTGGTCCTCCAAAAGCTGTGTCAAGGTATAATCCTGGACAATTCTCCTAAAAATTCTGACAGGTCAAGGTTATGCACTGTCGATTACTATAGTAAATGAGTATAATCTGTTATTATGTTATGTTAAGTTCACGTTCATGTTATATTCAAGTTCACATTTATGTTATGCTTTAAGTTCACGTTTATATTATATTTCAAATTCACGTTCATATTATGTTTCAAGTTCATGTTCATGCTATATTTTTAGTGCATGTTTTGTTCAAGTTCACATTAATGCTTTGTTTCAAGTTCACGTTCATACTATATTTCAAGTTCACATTTATGTTATGTCCAAGTTCATGTTTAGTCATGTTCAAGTTTAGGTTCAAATTCAAGTTCAAGTTTACGTTCAGTCATGCTTCAAGTCCTTATTCATGTTGTTTAGATCAAGTTTATGTCATGTTAGGTTCACGTTCACGTCTCAATTTCATGTCATATCAGTTTATGTCATGTTATATGTTAAGTTATTTAATGTTTGCTTATAACTTTGACTATGCATTCATAGTTAAGTTATTTAATGTTTGCTTATTATCGTGCATACATCATTAACCTATATAGAGGTTCTTAGTTAACTTACTGAGATTTGTAATCAAATCTCATTGTGATAGTCTCACTACCATTCCCCCCAAATGGTAAATCTTGTTTGCAAAACTCAAAAGAAAACTAAAATTCAACTAGCTAGACATGGTTGATTGAGTGACGGTGGGTCGTCAATGCTAAAATAGTAGTTAACTTAAATCAATACTTATACTATGGAGTTGCATCTCCAGTACTCTTTGATCAGAGTCATTTTGGACTAACATTATGATTTCAGTTGTTTATTATGTTTTTTTGTATAAATGATGTTTTAAGTATTTGTGATATTTTTAAATTGGTGCATAGTATTGCTAAAGAAAGAAAATTATCCGCTGTGAATATTGTATACTGTTAGATGAATGCTAAGTGCATTGTATCTTTATTTATCATGAATGGGGGCATGTAACCTTGTATTGCATGTCCCGATGCT
The DNA here is from genome assembly GCA_036559045.1 of Platycarya longipes. Taxonomy (NCBI): domain Eukaryota; kingdom Viridiplantae; phylum Streptophyta; class Magnoliopsida; order Fagales; family Juglandaceae; genus Platycarya; species Platycarya longipes. The sequence goes on along the minus strand of CM071796.1, from coordinate 11,516,508 downwards.
TCAGATGTTCGGCCAATTTCCTGCGAAATCTGTGGGCGTCACATTAAACATCAAGTAGAAACTGATTTAGAGAGGCATAGGAGAAAATTGAAAAAAATGAGTTTGGTTATTGTGATTTTGATGTTGTGATTATTTGTTTTGGTACTTTATTTTGGAAAATTCTAAGCAATCTATGTAATAAATTTTTGGATTTGGTGTATGGACATTTTCAGTGTATGTAATTGTAATTTTGTTTCATTCACGGTAATTTGCGTTTTGGGGCTAGTGTGAACAGGTAAGAGTAGTACTTGTATGGCGATATTTATTTGTTACAAATACAACATCGTTATTATTATTTATACCTATTCAACTCTTATAATTTATTTATCGGTTACAAATATAATACCCTTTGGAAGGGTGAATATTAATTATTTTTTAAATTCTAAGCAATCCATGTAATAAACTTTTGGATTTGGTGCATGGAAAATGCTATTCACCCCTATGGGTATTGTCCCGATCCCATCCGTTTTCTTTTTTTTTTTTGAGTTTTTTTATATATGATTTTTAAATAAATATATTTGTAAATAAAATTATGATTTTTTTATATTTTTTAAAAATATTTTAATATATTAAAAAATCATGTAAAAAAATATTAAAAATAATTTTTTTTAAAATAATTTTTTTAACATTTTAAAATATTTTTTAAAAATATAAAAAAATCATAATATTATTTTAAAATATTTACTTAAAAATTATATATAAAAAAACTCAAAAAAAAAAAAAAAAGAAACGGGATGAGATCAGGGCACTTACCAGCAGGGTGAATAGCACTCCCCTTTGGTGCATGGACGTTTTCAGTATATGTAATTGAACATTGTTTCATTCACGACAATTTGTGTTTTGGGACTAGTGTGAATGGGAAAGAGTAGTATTTGTAAGATGATATATTATTTGTTACAAATATAATAAATTTATTATTATTTATACCTTTGCAATTCTTGTAATTTATTTATCGATTACAAATATAATATCCTTTGAAAATGTGAATATTATTTATTTTAAAATTGTAATAATTTTGTCACTATTCTTGTACCAAGATAAAAAAAAAAAATGCTTCGTATTCAATAATTAAATTTATGTAGAAGCTGATATTACTTAACCTACTAAAAAAATAAAAGAGGTAGTAGTTAAGATTGAAAATGAAAGAGAGAAAAAATAGAGAAATAGTATTTTATAAAATAAAGAATTTATAAGGAATAAAATGTAGGATGCTTTTGAAAGACTAGTAAAATTTAAGATATTCTTGAATTAAAATTTAATTTAATTTAATTTTTTTTAGAAAATTTAATTGAATAAAATGTGAATCCTATATTGCTATGAGAGGGGTGGGGTGGGTCTCCACCCCGCATGGGGCAACCGTGGTCCGTGCCCACCAAAATATATGGAGACATCTCCAAGACAGGCACGACGAGGAGAGATGCTCCTCTACCACGCGAGCACAAATTGGCGGACTGTTACCAACTTGCCAAACACTTGTAAAAACGATTTACCAAACACTTATAAGTATATATAGGCCTGTTCATCCAGGTCAAGTTAAATCGGCTCGATTTAAAATTTTATTTATTTATTAACGTTTTTGAATTTTTTTTTAAAAATAGTTAAGGAAATTTTAAATCCGCCTAAATCTGGAATCCAGATGAACACTCCTAACTGTACATGAAGTTTCAAATTTAAATATTATTTTATTCTTTATTATGAAAATTCTTCTAATAGGTAATATGAAAAAGTTATTATAAAAAGTTTCGTATAATTAATAAATATCATCATAGCTTAGAAAAAAAAGACATCATTTAAAAAAACCAAAAGCACCCATAATTAAAAAAATAAATATTTACATTAGATAGTTATGCAAATATTGTGTCTATTAAAGACTTGTGTAAAAGGATGATCCAGCCACCCTATTAGAAGCGGCTGAGGTTGGCACAAGTTGGTTTCTACAGTCATCCCTTGTAGGGTAGTGACATCTTTTTCTTCTCAAATTTTGACAGGTTATTAAAAACATTCCATGATGGTCTCTTTGTTTTCACAATTTCCCTCGATTTCATTTCATTTCTTCTAATCTAATCATTATAATTTATCAAATTCTCACACAATAAAATAAACAAGTTAACTTTTTCAAATCTCACAACAAAAATAATATTAAAAAAATATTTTAACAGTATTTTATTCAATTTTTAATTTTATTCTCAACTCATCTCATTTCATATGAGAAAACAAACATCTCATTCTTTTTAGAAAATAATAAAGCATACATTATCAGAAATATTGCCACCTTAACACAATACGAAGTAGTTTCTGGCAAGAAACTTAATCGTTTGATTAAGCAGAATAAACATGATATACTCTGAAAAGGAAAATAAACAACGAAAGTAGTGATATGAGAGGCCAGGTAGATGCAAATTGTGTCACGAGAAAAATCTACCCCTATAGAAGGGTGTCATAATCTGCTGCAACTGCCAACCAGAAATCTCAGATTGGCTGTCCTTTAGGAACGATTTGATCTTTGAGCCACATGTAAATAGGAACCAGAACATAGTATGTAGCTGCCATCATACCCAAAATGAAGCGAATGAAGAACACGAAAGGATTTACAGGTTTTGCTACATCCTCTGCCTTTGGACCAAGCTGCATTTAAATACACAACCTCATAAGTCCGGACAGAACATGTAGAGAGAGAAGATGAGAAAAAGATGTCGTTAGTTGGGAAATCATATAATTGCAAAGCAAGATCTATCTGTCATGGCATGAGCATACAGGAACTCAAGCCTCCATCTGTCAAAATCTTTGAACAAAACTTGTGGAACCTCCGACCATGCAGAAATATTACAAATGATTAAGGAAACTTGCAATAAAGGAATAAGGTCATTCCATTATTCCTAGTGCAGCATTATCATGATTTGAATAACATGCATTCCTAGTGTACCAGAGTCTTGTAAATTGTACTGATAGTTAGATTTGTTATCGGTGTAGTTCTTTGTTCTTCTTTTCTTTTTTTCTTTTTCCTTGGTATCTGAAAACTTACGCTATTTTATAGATTATAATATAACATTTTTGGTTCTACAGAATGCCTCAGTTTGTAACTTAGCAACATTATAAATTTCAAACCCACAGATCCACAACTAATATCAAGTCGACAGGTATGTGATCTAATTAGGGAAAAGAAAAAAAAAACAATAGGTTTATGGTCTTAAACCCATTTAACAGCAATTTGCCCAAACCAACCAAAGTATATATGCAAAGGGATCATTACAACAAAATGAAACATAGCTAAATATATAAGCTGGTTATGCTACCAAGTACAGTTAGCCAAAGCATCAAGCATATGAAACACATGTTTGCAGACACAAACGTACTTCTAAGAAGACTGTTGGCACAAACATCCATACTTCTAAGTAGACCAATGAAGCAGAACCTTCAGACAAACCAAAATAGGCTCGTTACGAATTATAAGGAAAGGGTACAAACAACAGAACGCTTCAGTTAAGGTTTCTAGGAATCTCACCAACGGCACCCATCAACAAGAAATCCTAAAGGTGAATTACCAAGTCACAATGCTATCGTAGATTCAATATGTGATAACCTTTCACAGATGGGTGGGTAAAGAACCTACAAATATATGCACCACTCCAGATGCTTAAACACTCAAGGGAACATAATACTCATGGATGGGCCCACTGGTAATGTTACATGGACTGAAAAGTTGAAAATAAAAATTACCTGCAAAGGAGAATCCCCAGATGCGGGTTTTACTCCTGTAACAGAACAACCCATGATCAATCCATGGCGCCGTACCCCACGATACCATTTTGGGCCAATACGTTTCAACTTGATGTCCTTAAACCCAGCCTTTTTGAACCACTCAATGTACTCTTCCTCCTTTGGAAAGAGCATCCACATATCTGCGAAGAAGCGAGACAGCCAAAATGTTGGATGTACAGGGCCAATTATGCATGCTTTTCCTCCAAGTCTCAACACCCTGTATGCTTCCTTGATGCCTCGCTGTGGGTCTGGCCAGTACTCAATGCTGAAAAGTGAGCAATACAATTGAATAATCCCCGTAAGGAACTACCACAATTAATCTCTCTCCCTCCATAAGAGGCACTACCACAAACTTAATATCTCTCTCCCTAAGCAAACAACTTTATCTTCTATTCTATGCATATCATTCTTTTATCATTCGTGATACATACATGCAAGAACAAACAAATTTATAGATTATCGACATGTATCAATTGGAAATTAAAATTCCACTCAGAATATGGCAAGCATTTTTTTCTTTCTTGATAGGTAAATCTTGGAAAGCTTGTTTTTTATAGAGAAAATATATTTTCACCTCCTTTTATTTCTTTTGCTCTAATTAAAAAACTAGAGCACAAATTTGATCCCTAATTCTTCTGACTAAGCATTTCCCTTTTCTTTTCTTTTTTTTTTTTTGGGTGAGTGAGCTTTGGCCCAAAGGGAAGAGAAAGAAAAGGAGGAATAAAATGTTTAGGCATGTGAACAAAGGGATACTTACCTCATAACAACCCACAGCGTTATCAAACATGACCATCTGACCAAATAAAGTATCATCCACAACCAAGACTACTATTCCACTCATAAAAAACAATAAATGATTAAGAACTGAAATTATGAACAGCCAACAACCAAAACATACACAACATGGTACACTATAAAGGACAGGTAAAATAAGACCGAATAAAGAATTGCACAATATACCTTCCAGCAGATATATATCTATCAGCATAATCAGTAGGAAAATGAAGATCTTCTGCGTCACCCTCGATTATTTTACATTCCTTCAAGGGCTCCTTCTGCTTAGCCTTAGCAAGCTGATGAGGTGACTGGTCTACAATCGCAACATTCTTAGCATCCACATGCTTAACAATCCCCAAAGTGGTAAACCCAGTTCCCCCACCCACATCTACCACTATCAGATTCCGGTCACTGAGATCAGCAGGCTCAAGCGCATCTTCCCTCATGTCCTCAGTCCAATGCCCAGGGTTTATAATATGGTCATAAACAATCGAGAGGAATCTATAGAACCAAAATGCCTCTTTTTTGTGCTGTATGAACCTAGGTTGTGAAACTGGTCTTGCAGCCGAAACACTACACTTGAGGACTATGGTTCTAGTCTTGAAAATCTTACTACTAGACACCAAACCCGTGCCGGTAAAATGCCTCCCACGAAAATCTGACCCAATTAAAGGTAACCTATTTGGGGTTATTCCTCTGATGACTGTGAGGTTTTCAGCTCCACTGAGCATTGCAGAAGCCATGAATATATCAGAACACCCAAACCCAAGATGGGAAGCGAGTGATATTTCACCTGGTTTCACTGATTTAGTATGGAGAAAACCCAAAAGGAAATTTAACCTAAGCAAATCATGGATTCTAGTTGGTCACTCGATGAGAATCATGTGCTTCATGTATGAGTTATGATTAGAGAAAAAGGGCTTACTGGTTCAGTGGCTTTGTGACAGAGTGAGGAAACGAGCACCACCGGCATGGGCTCATCGACTTGTTGAAAACGACGACAAAATTTATGTGGTTCGTTGGCCGTGGGGCGTTAGTGGTTGGGGGTTCACTCTTTCAATGACGAGATGGTTCACTCTTTAAATGACGAGATAATTATATGAGGAATAATCTAGGTGCAATTCTGATTTGTACAAATTTAACACACATAAACAGTATAATTCTGACTTGTGCAAGCCTAATACATATAAACAGTACTTTTTTGTTTATATGAACAAAAAACGAGCGTTAGCCGTGGGGCATTAGTAATTGGTGGTTCACTCTTTAAATGACGAGATAATTATATGAGGAATAATCTAGGTACAATTCTGATTTGTACAAATTTAACACACATAAATAGTATATTCAATGTTCATATGAACAAAAAAGTACTGTTTATATGTGTTAGACTTGCACAAGTCAGAACTATAAATGTTAATTCGAAAAGATTTTCAATAAGTCTATTTATATATTAGAGATTATTCTCATTAGATTGATCATTATTATAATATAATTTTAATTAATATAATTTTAATTTTGATTTTTGACCATTTTATTCACAAAAATTTATTTTAAAATGATTATAATGAGTACCACAGGCATAGGGACATCGACTTGTTGAAAACGACGACAAAATTTATGTAGTTCATTGGCTGTGGCATGTGGGGTTGTTTGTGGTTAGTGGCTCACTCTTTAAATAACGAGATAATTATATAATTGTTAATTCGAAAAGATTCTCAACAAGTTTATCTACATATTTGAGATTATTCTCATTGGATTGATCATTATTATAATATAATTTAAATTAATATAATTTAAATTTGGATTTTTGACTATTTCATTCACATAAATTTCATATTAAAATGATTATAACGAGGACCACAGGCATACGGACATCGACTTGTCGAAAACGACGACAAAATTTATGTGGTTGGTTGGCTGTGGGGTTGTTAGTGGTTGGCTGTTAGTGGTTGGTGTTTGGTGGTTCACTCTTTCAATGACGAGATAATTATATAATTGTTAATTCCAAAAGATTTTCAACAAGTTTATTTACATATTTGAGATAATTTTCATTGGATTGATCATTATTATAATATAATTTAAATTAATATAAATTAAATTCAGATTTTTGACTATTTCCTTAACATAATTTTATATTAAAATGATTATAACGAGCACCACAAGCATTTGGACATTGCTTGTTGAAAACGAAGACAAAATTTATGTGGTTAGTTAGCTGTGTGGCTGTTAGTGGTTGGTGGTTCACTCTTTAAATAACGAGATAATTATATAATTGTTAATTCAAAAAATTCTCAAAAAGTCTATCTCCATATTTTAGATTACTCTCGTTGGATTGGCCATTGCGATAATATAATTTTAGTTAATGTAGTTCAAATTTTGACTTTTGATAATTTCATTTATATAAGTCCCATATTAGAATGACTATTTTTTTAAATAATAATAATAAAATAATATAACTAACTTTTAATTTTAATTATTCACATCAAATTTTTATATTGGAATTTTCATTTATGAAGATATATAATAATTAATAATTAAAAAAATATTTAATTATTTATAATTATTAAATTAATTAATTTTATCACATTTGACTATTAAATCTATTATATGTTAATTAATAATCATACTATAATTAAATTATGAGTGAAATCGGAAAGCCAAGAGAGAGAGAAGTATGAAAGAGAAATAATAAAACAGTCGATTTGGCCAATCTAACTGATCGGCCATATTTGATTTTTGACTTGAGTTTACTGTTTACAAAAGCTAAAAAGTTTGATCTTTGGACAATTTAATATAGACTTAAAATAATCTTGAATGTCTAAATTCTTATTGAAATTGATTTTTAACCAATCCAATAAAAATGCTCTTATATGTAAGACCAAAGGACATTATAGAGCCTTCTTTTGTAGCTTTCTAGATTTCTCCATAGGCGGAGGAGGGGGTTGGTCCCTCCTAATTTTCGGCCCATTTTTTTTGTTTCTCTTCGGTTCCTTTCCATTTTTAATAGTTTATTTCTTATTTTTCTCATCGGAATGCTGACCTCTTTAGTCGATCTATTGCTTACCAGCATCCATCATCCATCGCGTACGGTCTCTACAGCCTTTCCAGCCGCCGATCTCCATTTTTGTGAAATAAAAACCCGATTCAACCCAACATGTTGGCCGCATATGCGAACGTTCACCTCTTCAAGTAGTGCGTGTCCTGCACGCGCCACCATTGCCACCACGCGTCACCCACCATTGCCAGTGACTTGGCTCAGATACTGTCTGCTTCCATATGTTACTGATTTCCCTAATCCGTGATCTTGAACGATGGATCGTGGACTTCTCCACCAAACAACTCAAGACAAAAAGTGACAGTGCACTTGTGACCACACAACTTATAGAAGAAGTTCCATCACCATCAGTGGTGGTTCCATCGTTTGTTTTTTAGCGCAGACATTATTTTCATTTTTTTTTATAAGATGGCGTCCTCTTGTAGGACTTAGGCAGGGTTCAAGAAATTGGATTCAAATAAGTCTTTTTTTTTTCTTTTTGTTCACCACTCGCATTATTATTTTCTACTTTGAGGCAATTGTTAGGAAATCTCACCTCCTCCTCATGTATCATTTTTAGATTAATGAAATTTAACTTGCTCAAAAATTAAAAAAAAAAAAAACTTATATATATAAAAAGCCTTGAGCCTTAATCCAAAAAGAAATAGTGTTTTTGGGTCCTACAATATCTTTTTCATCTTGCCCTTATGTTCTTCTAATTGATGCTCCCATCCCCGTCTCTTTCAACACCTTATTCACTCTCTAGAAGTTTCAAGACTTCCACCACCTTAGTATTTTCTGTATAAATCACAATTTTGCTTTCTAATCTTCTCCATCTGCTCTTTGAAGTCACTGTGTATTCTTCTAATGCTAGCCTTTCGATAAGTGCCTTTTTCTTCCTTTAGATGCTTTCTGGATTACTTGATATGCATACATCCATTAAATGAAAATAACAGATCTCAAAAATCACAATAAGAAATAGACACATATCATAAAAGGGACACATAAAAAATAAAGTACGTTAAATTTAGTATGCATATGCATGAGATTAACGCATATCCAAAGAAAAAGTCCTTCAAATTTGAAGAAATCCACTAATATAATCATACCTATTTATAGTAAATGAAATAAATTGTAAAACCCATTACAAATCTCATGAATGACAACTAAACTTACTTACTAAGAGAGATTGGGCTTGTCAGCATCGAATGGAGGAAGAGAGGGAGATAATCAAAGAAGTATAAGTTGGTTTTAAAGAAGGGGCTAAAATGGTGTATCTTAAATGGGGGGGCTGGGCTTTGTTCTTTTTGGCTGGGCTATTAAGGAAGATTGCACAAATCAAGACGAAGTCACAAGTCAAGACTCTACCCTACAATCATGCTGTCAATAATCTTTTGTATTTATTGTAGATTGTAATTGTTGTATGTTCACAGCCATAATATATGTGTATTAGCTAAAGTATATTTTAAGTGTTTTTTTATATAACTCTAACCAAGCTATTAATGAAATGTGTGGGAAAATTTTCCATTGAAGAATTCTAAGTGCTAACTCACTACATTGTATCAGAAAAGCCAAACTCTAAAGAGCCAACGATTCCTATATCCACAATGTCTTCTTCATCATATCAACCCCCTATCAATCTCAATACTCAACCCTTCTCATCCACCGAAATATCTCTCATTGGTCTCAATATCACTGCTCAAATTAATGACAAATTAACTGTTGAGTTTGGCTTGATTTCCTAGTGAAAATGTGTTTTCTAAGGCATGGCTTGATATTGCTTGACTTTGGCTTGATCTAGCTCGACACTGTAGATTTGGCTCGACCCTCGCTTCACACTTGGATCTAGTGAGATTCAGGCAGAGATTTTGCTTGACACTCGCTTGACATCCCGCTTGAGCGAGATCGAAGCCCTAGTTGTTGCTTGAGCAAAATTTAACTCTGTTTGAGCGAGTTTGTACTTGTTTATAGGGTTCCGTGCCATTTCTCTATAAATACATGGTTTTTTCACTATATTTGTGTGAGACTTGAGTGAGACACTTTGAGAGCAACCATACACTTTGTGAGAAAGATATTTTTTTGTTAAAAATCCTGAGAGTGCACTGAGTGTATTGGGACTTTGGGATTGTGAGAATTTATAATAGATCTCTTTGTATTCCATCTTTGTGATAGTGAAGTTATTTCGACCTACCCCAACAGTGGACGTAGACTCACATTGAGCCAAACCAATTAAATCTTGTGTTCTTTGTGTGATTGTTTGAATTTTTTCTTTTATACTTTTCATTTCCACTGCGATACTTCAAATTTACCATGCGTAATTAAGGCTTATTCCCAACAAACCGGCATCAGAGTTTCGGCTCTGTGCTAGATCCATAAGGGATGACCTTTATAACAAAATTTGAAGTAGAGAAATTTGACAGTCAAACAATTTCAGTTCGTGGCGCATCAAGATAAAAGGTGATGCTCCGACAATAGGGGTTGGCTAAAGTGCTGGACAGTAAGCCAAATCTGTACCCAAAAAGGAAGAAGAGGATAAGGCATTTAGTGCTATTCTTTTATCGCTGTCTGATGGAGTTTTGAGGGAGGTTGCCGATGTGGAGAAAGCTAAGGATTTGTCGACTAAACCTGAGAGAGCCTATATATGACAAAATCGCTCATCAACTGATTGTATCTGAAGCAACGATTATACATGCTCAAAATGAAGGAAGGTACACCTATCTCTGAACACTTAGATAAATTTAATAAGATTATTATGGATCTGAGGAACATTGACATTAAGATTGATGAAGAAGATCAAACCTTAATTGTCTTGTGGTCGTTGCTCATGCCGTACGATAACTTTGTCAATACTATGCTTTATGGTAGAGACACAATTTCTTTAGCCGATGTTAAATCTGCTTTGATTTCAAAGGAATTGAAAAGTAAACTGAATGGAAAGGGTACCAAAAATCAAGTCAATGGTTTGTTCGTGAAATGTTCCTCTGGTGATAGATCTGGGGAGGAATGTTCAGGAAAAGGTAGGGGTAATTCCACTAGTAGCTCTAGATTTAACAAGAAGAAAGTTAAGTGTCATTACCATTACAAATTTGGTCATTACAAGAATGAGTGTCCTAGATTGAGAAATAAGGAGGAAGATGAAAATTCATCCAATATTATTAGTGTTGAAGAACAGCCTAACAACGCTGATATTGTCCTAGCAGTCATCAGCCCTAACGGTTGTTTTTGTGACAAGTGAATCATGGATTTAGCTTATACGTTCCATATGTGTTCCGAGATAAACTGGTTCACTACTTATGAATTAATCAACGGTAACTTCATTTTGGTTGGGAATGATATGGCCTATAATATTGTTGGGATTGGTTCAGTCAAAATTGAGATGTATGATGGAATCATTAGAACTCTGTCTAATGTTCGGCATATTCCGTCTTTGAAGAAAAATCTCATATCTTTGGGCATTCTTGATTCTTCTGGTTATGAGTTTTCAGCCGCAGGTGAAGTCATCCGAATCTACAAGGGCTCTTTAGTGGTAATGACATGGAAGAAGACAAATGGTCTTTACTTTCTTTAGGGTAGTACAGTGATTGGTAGAGCATCATCAGATGTTCCAGATTCTGTTATTACTCGCTAGCGGCACATGTGATTGTGCTAAACAGGTGTGGTCATTTATGAGTAGGTACATTTTGCTTGGTGTGATTAGAAGACAAAAACTTGATTCTTTTGTTTGTATTGTGTTTCTTATGAAGCTGTGCATAATCAGGTTTCCTGCAATTATTTCTTTCTGATTTTTTGGGGAACACCTTGTGAGATATTGTGCTCTGTTTGTACTCATTTTTGCTGATGACCATTTGAGAAGGATTCTAGATTTGTTTATCTGTTTTGTGATGTATTTGATGTGTTCAAGCATTTAAGAAGACTAGTAATCTACAGACAAGAAGATAGAACATTATTCAGACTATACAGTTGGATCCACTCCACATAAATGGAGTAGCTAAATGGAATGAGATAGGTCTTGTGTTTGAAAGTCTACAGTATGCTTTGGGTTTGTTAGGCTTGTCTATAGATTTGTGTGAAGGGGTCAACACAGCTTGCTATTGGGTGAACTTTCTCCTTTTTACAATTTCTTTTCAATTGTTTCCACAGGAAAGAAGAACAGAGTTATAGCAAGAAGGTGGAGTTATTGGGAGAGCTTCGCAATAGAGTGCATGTGGTATTCTAGATCATGCTATTGAGATTAAGTATAATTTTGATTTTGATTTTGATTTTGACATTGTCGCACAGTAAGAGTAAGTCTATAGTTTCATCTAATAAATACAGGGGGCAATGTGGTCACCTTTGGGATATGCTCATACAGGTTTTGTGACATCTTACTTTGGCAGAGAATATTTGTTGGTAGTTTTTGTGTGTATTTAGAAGCCGTTGTTAAGTAGTCTGTATAGTGGTGCATTACCGTTTGTGTGAAGATGTTGATTCTTCATTAGGACCAAACTTGTGATTTGGTCAAGTCGTCTATGGTATTGAAGACTTTTGTGTGGAAATTGAGTTATTCAAGGATAGACGTTGTGTTTGAGGTTGGTGATTCCCTTTTGTGATTTGGTTGAGGGATTTGTCGATTTTCTATGAAGAATTGATTTTGTTCAGGGTTGACGAAATTCAAGTCAAAGTAGAGATTTGCTGAGTTTAGATTGATTTCCTAGTGAAAATGTGTTTTTTGAGGCATGGATTGATGTTGTTTAACTCTGGCTTGATCAAGCTCGACACTGTAGATCTGACTCGACCCTTGCTCGACACCTGGCTCGAGCGAGATTCAGGCAGAAACTTTGCTCGACATCCCACTCTAGCGAGATTGAAGCTCTAGTTGTCGCTTGAGCGAAATTTAACTTCGCTTGAGCAAGTTTGTACCTGTTTCTAGCCGAGCCGTTTCTCTATTAAATACATGGTTTTTTCACTCTATTTGCGTGGGACTTGAATGAGATACTTTTGAGAGTAGCCATACACTTTGTGAGAGAGATATTCCTTTTGTTAACAATCCTGAGAGTGCACTAGGTATATTAGGACTCTGGAATTGTGAGGATTTGTGACAAATCTCTTTTTACTCCATCTTTGTGATAGTGAATTCATTTCAAACAATCCCAACAGTAGACGTAGGCTCACATTGAGCTGAACTACTTAAATCATGTGTTCTTTATGTGATTGTTTAATTTTTTTTCTTTTGTGCTTTTCATTTCTACTGTGATATTTCAAATTTACTATTCGTAATTCAAGCTTATTCCCAACATTAACACCCTCCACGCTCCCTCAATGGCGTGCTCAATTTGAAACTCTCATCTTTGGCTATGATTTACTAGACTATTTCACCGGTACCTCTCTATGCCTCTCCCTTGTTGGTATCTCCGTCTCTGCCTTACAAAAGACCCATTAGGTTTGGTAGCACAAGCTCATACTTAGTGTCATCCTAGCCTCTACCTCTCCCACCATTACTCTCCTTATCATCACCACTAAAACATCTCATGAGGTATGGAAGAAACTAAACACTATGTATGCTAGTAGATCAAGGACAATGGCAATGCAATTCAAAGAGAAACTTACCTTAATCCAGCGTGGAAATAAATCGATTCCATACTACTTGCATGTTGTGAAGATTTTGGCAGATGAAATTGCCATTATCAACCACTCCATTTCTAATGATGACCTAACTCTTTATATTTTAAATAATTTAGGTTTTGGTTTTTGGGAGATTGTTGTGACAATTTGAGCAAAGGAGAACCTTCTAGCATTCGAGGAACTTCATGATTTCCTTATTGGCCATAAAAGTTACCTGTGGAGGTGAAACTATTACCCAGTAGCTTGTTGTTGTTGCAAACTATACGACCAAGAAACCTGGTAGGAATGGAGGCGGAAGTAGCTCACATAATGGGTTTGGTTGGCCAATTACACTCAGAGGCGTTATCAGCCCAAATATCAAATATGCAGCCAGTTGGGTCACACGACAAAGATTTGTTCTCAATTGCATTTAAATGAAGTCACTATAAATTGTGCCACAGCTTCTACAATAAAAGAACGAAAAATGGTTCATTGATTCAGCTGCTTCTCATAATATCGTTGGCCATCTCACAAATTTGTCTATTCACTTTGAATATGATGTCACTTATGAAGTTGTTCTTGGTGATGGTTTAGTTTTGGCTCTCACACGTTGGTTCTTTAATCTTACACTCACCCAAACGGACTTTTATATTGCGTAATACTCTGTGTTTCAAACCTTTTAAAAAATTAATTTATGTCCGTTATTTTACAACAAAAAATGTCTTTGTTGAATTTTACCATTCTTATTTTCTTGTGAAGGAAAAGATCAAAATGATTGTTCATATAAAAATATTTGTAAGTTTATAGAATCGTAACAAGTAATAAAGTATTTTTAAAGAAAACGAATATCGAACCCACATGAATTAATTATGTTATTGAATACTGGAACTCACTAAGATCGTAAACAAATGGAGAATAGAGACATTTGACAATCTAAATTTAAAGTGTCTTTCACGGTGATTGAGTACTGAATCGTAATAAGTAGTAAAGTGTCTTTCAAATAGAGAGATTTGACTATCTAAATTTAAATTGAATTACTTAACAAAAAATAAATTTAAAAAGTAAAAAAGCTTAAAATCTAAGATTGCAAGCATACAATAAAAATGGATCTAAATCGTTTGATTTCACCTAGAAAATTTTACATAATTTATTCTTCCTAATTATTAAATTCCAAAACTCCCATGTTGATGATAAAAATGCCTTAACTATTTAATATTTTCTCTTGAATAATATTAAAAATATCTCCAACTAATAACTCCATATCTCTATGAAAATTTAATTAATTAGAAATTCATTAAGTTCTTTGGATTTTTCTTAAAAAATCACATTAGTCGCGATAAAATATCTCTACTTTGGCTCAACTAATGGTGTTTAATATTAGAACTAAAATTACAAACCACCTTTCAGTCTCATTGGAATTCAATAAATCAAACAATAATTCGCCAAAAAATTGTAAGTATTAAAAAAAAGATTTAAACACTCAATCATGAAAATATTAAAAATCAAATAACTCGAAATATAAATTATGTATTCAATATTAGAATATATCAAAACTTTAGAAAATAAATTTAATTCATAATGAAATTGAAAAAGAAAAATAATAAAATTCGTGTTCTTCGTTAAAGTCAGTTGACGGAATATGTGACTCTCGCTTCTATCCTCCAGATACTCCTCAAAAAATTTCTAGATAAAATCTCCATTCTCCATTGACGTTGCCTCTTGGCTTTTATTTATTTTATTTTTGTTCTTCTCGTCTCCTCAGGTCTCCTCCGCGGCACTCCCCAAACGAAAATATATATATGATGAGCTAAGGTGCCGTGTATTCCCACGTGTGAAGTGCGGTGCCTAATGTTGAAATTAATTACCGAATGCAATTTTCGGCTGAAAGTCTCATGTGGCCCATGTGAATTGCTAGCTCAAAGAATTTTATCATGTGGCTTGTGAAGTGTTCTCTCATTTATGTGTTGAAGCCCAGCCGAATGTTCTTGAAATCACATATGAATTGCGGCTTGTGTTGTGTCTAAAGTGAAATTATGGCCCATGAAATTCAAGAGAGGAAATGTGGCCCATTTCTTAAGCTATAACTCATGCTGCTACTTTGAAAAAATGACCTCCAAATTGATGCGTGCAACCCATTAATCAAATGGGAAAGTGAGTGTTCGGCTTGTTGAAGTTTATTCAAAGCAGATACATTTTGGCGCTGGAAGTTGAGCCATAGCTGGTCTCCAAACTGAATGGGCCCTCTATTGAATTGACTTGCAGCGCGGTAAATTGAAAGGAAAAGTGCGGCCTATGTGAGTGTTGAAGGCCAAACCGACTTTCATCTGGACCTTTGCATTCCTTTAAATACAAATAAATAAATAAAATATAAATATAAATATAAAAAACAATAAAAAATAAAAATTTTAATAAGTAAAAGGATAATAAAAATCATATAAAAATTACATTTATCAAGAGTGATCCTATTAAGATGTGCATATGAAAAAAGCATTTACAATTTTTTGTAATCACTAAAGTGCTCTCCTTCAAAACAGGTTGTTAATGTGTATTAAAAGACCTCGATTGATAAGTGACACAAGTATCTTGGATATTTATCACTCAAAATTATACAAAGTCTTGTTAACAATTTTTCTCTTCCAGTTACACAAAATAAAATGTCCTCGTTATGTACTTCTTGTTCTATCAATAAAGCACATCAACAATCATTTCGTTCTCCTAGTTTTCAAAGTAATGCTCCCTTTGAAATTATTTACGTTGATGTTTGGAGATTGGCTCACTATACCTCATTATTACCTCATTTTTGTTGATCACTGCACAAAATACATATGATTTTATTTTATGGGTACTAAACATGGTATGGCTAGTATTTTTTGGCGCTTCAAAAGTTTTGTTAAAAATTATTTCCAAACCAAAATCAAAAGCCTATATTGTAAAAATGGTGGTGAATTAATAACTCTCAAAATCATTTTTGTCATTTCATGTCATTAGTTACTACACCATCACTCCTTACACCCCACAACAAATAGTATTTTTTAACAGCATCACCATCATCTTGTTGAAATTGGCATTACATTGCTTCATGATGCTTCCTTAGCACTCTCATATTTGCCACGTGTTTTAAACTGATACGTCTCTCATAAATTGGCAACCCACTCATCTTCTTCATAACAAATCTCTCAATCAGGCTCTTTTTGGCCCCAACTAGTTTAAATTTAAAAAAATTGGGTGATTATCCATTCACAAGGCCTTACAACACACATAAGTTGCAACCCAAATCTATCCCTTGTCTCTTTCTCAGCTACTCACAAACCCAAAATGCTTACAAATGTATGGACTCTGAAACCAAAGAATTACACATCACAACATGTTGTCTTCTATGAAACCCAAAGCCCACTACCACCCGTGTCTTCTTCCCCCTCACAACATATGTTCCCTAATTTCTTCCTTTCTGTTTAACCTCAACCTATGCCTACGCCACCGCTAGCTCTTCACTTTTACAATCACAAGTCAGTCTTGGTGAATGTCTCTTGAATTTGAATCTACCATCTCTCACCGTCAATGAAAATGTACTACTTGATAATACCTCCCGATCGATGCCTTCCAATCTCCCACACTCACCTAGTCTCAACACTCTAGGTCAGATCGAAAATTCCCAAAATCCAAATGTACAAACTCCAATTTAACCACACCAAACTCAACATTTTTCACAAAATGACCATAAGGTTCAAATCTTCAAATCCAAATAACTTCATACGGTTACCAAATATCTCTTCCCATAGACCATCGAATCAACATATGTGAGCCAAGTCGTGCCTCAACCTTAGTGGAGGGATGCCATGCAATGGGTTTACTACTTTCATGTGGCATGGTACTTGGGATTTGGTTCCATCTCCTCCAAATTTTCAACCCATGGGTTGTAAATGGGTGTTTAGAGCCAAAAGAAAAGTTGATTGTTTTGTGGATAGGTTCAAAAGCCAGCTTGTTGCAAAAGGATATAATCAACGTCTCGAGCTTGATTACAAAGAAATAATGTGTGCTTTTAGGAGTGGAAATCATTCCCACTCGTGCCGGTATTTTTTTTTATCACAACACAAATATGTCTTTGCCTGTTATCCAACCCAAATATGTTTGGTGCAAAGGATGTCTCCATGGCACCCAATTTTGACGTATTTTTAGAGGCCTTTAATATCTTACCTTGACTCATCCAGATATTTCATTTGCTGTCAACAAGCTGTCCCAAATCCTACATAAGCCAACCATCACACACTGGATAACAACAAAGAGGCTCTTTTGAAACTTGAAGCAGACAATCTTTCATGGTGTCCAGCTTATTAAAAGTGCAGATTCTGTTTTAACAACTTATTCTAATGTAGACTGGGTAGGAAGTGTTGATGATCACACATCCATTTCGACTTACGTTAGTTTTCTCAACTCTAATCTTATCTCATACTACTTGTCATCCATGCAAGTGAGACAACCACGCAGGTCAAGGCATCACGTACTACAACTCATGACGAGATTGCAGATGTAGTGCGTGCAGATATCTAGGCACAGCCATAAGAGGTGATTGATGATGCAGTGTGTACAAAAATCCTTAGTGTCATCTCTAACCTACATACAAACATTAATGCTAACAACTTAGACTTGTGTACATATTAATTCTATATTTGTGACTTAGGTCACGGTCAGTACTCAGCTAACACAGCTAGAGACACAACTAGTTGCAGTCAAGAATGTCATTAGAGAGCTGGGTCAATAGAGACACCCATCTCTATAACTTTTGCTCGTGTATTTTTTCCTATAGACAATATTTTGTGTTTTATAAAATTAATTTAATTATGAATGATTTTTCTTCTAAATTAATTATTGATCTCTATTATATATATATATATATTATTTAATTCAATTTTTTTATAAAATTAATATCACCTTTAGAACATAATACCAATTGAACATTTCTCCATTGTTGTTAGATATATTCTTAATATAAATTACTGTTTGAACTCTGTATTTTACAGCCAAAAATTGATTAACCTATTTATTCGGTAACTCAATTTCCCTCTAAATTCAGTGACTTATCTTGTCAATTTTCTATTCGGTCATATATAATATATGTTCGAATGATGATTAACATTGATGTTCGAACATTGTTGTATATTTTTCGTTTGACCATATATAATTCGTTTGGATGTTTATTTTATTTTGGTTGGAGGCTTTTTCTTTTATGTTTGAATGTTATTCTATTAGGCATGAAATTTATCATTTCTACATATAGCGTTCAAATATGTTCGAATAGTAAACATCTTCCATCATTTTTTTGGAATGAAATTGAATTTCATCTCGACATCTCTCTCTTTCTCTCTCTCTCTCTCTTTTTGTGATGATTTGCATTTCTTCCAAAACAAAAATGGTCCAAAATGAATTTTTGTTATAGTGAGTTGTAAAGCTTATACTAATCTAGAAGAACTTATAAACATCTAGCATTATGTGCACTTTCGTTTGTATTTATTTAATTTGGTAGTTGTTTCTATTATTTAACAATAATGTTGTAATAGAAGTTTAAAATAAAACGAAGTATTAAAACAAAATATATTATATTCCACATAGAACAAATAAATAATGTCCGAATGTGATTAACGAATATTTTCTATTGAAACATAAATGATATTAAACTCTGATATACACTATAAATAACAATTGGAATGCAATGGAAAAGGAGATTTTCTGTAATCATTTAGGCTGACTCAAGTCCTTCATGCCAAGGTCTTAGACTCGTGATTGGGAAAACTAGGGAATGGTTAGGGGAGAGGTGAACCAAGGGCCCAAGAAGAGGGAAGGCAGCTGATGGTTCTTCCGGTCACAAGGCATTAATGAGGTGCAAACAAGTCATGATTCTATCCCCTGCACGATCAACTATATTGAATGCAAATTGGAGTAGCCAACCCCAAGGTCGGGCTCTTATAGCTAACCAAATCAGCTGCATTAAATGTGATGTTACAATGCCAAAAAAAATATAATTATTACAGTGATAGAAGAATCTTATGAGAAATCGACTACAAATAGAGGAATCCTGACAACAGGAAGAAGCTTACAAATGTTGGGTATCTATCTCTTACTTTACATAATTTCTTGCTTGCTTAGTTTCTTGAAGAAAATAATTGCCTTTGGCATTAGAGGTGACATAACCACCCCTTCTCCATTTGATCGTCTATGAGATCTTTTCGGCCTAACATCATTAGCACGCCTTTTTATGCTGACCACATTGCACTATCTTGCGACCCTCGAGCAGAAGTCTACATCGACAAGCTTGAAAAGAAAGCTCACAAAAAATGGAGGAATTTGGGAAACTAGTGACCTCAATTGCAAAAGCCCTCCGGTGAGAGAACGAAGTGTTAAAGTAGGGAAATGATGAGTTCGAGAGAGATGCTTGAACATTAGTGGGGTACTATGTAAAGATGGGGAACGCAAATGGATGGGTAACAAACTATACAGTCTCATGGGCAAGTATGAGGAGATGGTGAATAGGATAGGAGGGTCATGTATCGTGGACCAACTACTTAGTGGCACAGACTTACCCTACATTAGATAAGTGATGGCAGTATCACTTTCTTCAGAATTTAAAGCCCCCAGATAGAAATATACGATGGGTCGAAAGATCTGACCAAGCATTTAAAAATATTCAAAACTCACATGAAGCTACACGACTTCTCGAGAGAGAGTGTGCCTACCTTTCCCTTTGTCAGTAAAAGGTCTATCCGTGTATGGTTCGATGCCTTTCGACTAGGCATCATCCGCTGCTTTAAAAAACTGGGCCGCCAGCTCTTAACTCAGTTGATGGCCAGTAGAAAAGAAGACAACTTGCTGCTTACCTCCTTATAGTGAAGCAAAGGGAGGAAGAGAGCTTGAAGGGATATCTGAAACGCTTCAATAAGGAGTGAATGAAAAGGACGATAAGATCATCTAGGCGGCACTCCTTGGTGGACTTTAACCCTTGAGTCCCTTTATAGTGAAAATTGCGTGAAAGACCTTGCGACCATACTGAACTTCATGGATCGGACAGACAACTCCGTCAACAACTAGGATACCCTCCTAGCTCTAATCACCCTAAGGGATACAGGAGCAGAACAAGTAGCAAGCGGCCTAAATGGGTATCGACACCAAAACCCATGAGAAGAAAAGGGCATAGTAATAAGAGGAGCGATGACAATACCTCATCGAGAAAGGTGCATACAAGCATGCATTTATAGACATAGGAGGAAGCGTGCCTGCAAAAGGACGAATCCCACAACCAAAAGGTCCACTCATACACCGCCTACCATGAGTAGAAGGTCCATTAGATCGAAAATTGCCAATTCCTAAGAAGGAAAGTCATGAGTAGATCTGCGAGGATGTACCCGTAGAAGTTCTATAAGAGATGTATAGACAACTTGGCGCCCGTCAACCCTAGGAAGTTGGGCAGAGACAGGTAGGAGCTGAGACAAGAATGTCAGCTTAGTGAGAGCGTGAGAAGGAGGAACGTGAGGAGAATAGATGAAGCCAGCAAGGGCAGAACCAAAATAACATCCCATTTGTAGAAACCCACACCATCTTCATTCCCATGCCAAAAATCAAAGCCTAACATGCGATTCTAATACTAAATAAAAGATAAGGTCACATTACTCACCAAAATGTGGCTTTGATGCTCTAAGAACAAATTCACTTCAAGAACAAACTCTCAACCCACTTGGTTTCTCACTTTCTCACACTAAGAGTGTATAGCTCTCTAAGAAACTAAGAGAATACTTGAGGGAGTTGTGTGAGGAAGTGAGGAGCGAAAGGGGGTGTATTTATAGGACTCAAAGGAGGTGGAGGTGTAAGGAGGGGCATCGATGTTTGCTGAAAGGAAGTGTTGTGAGTGGTAGATATGGGCAATGGAGTGTTAAGTGCAAGTTTTCCCAATTCTTTACGCTTGGTCAATTTAATAGTGGTCTAAAGTTTCATGGTTTTGTCATGTTCAGGTGGTAAAATGTTTCAATAGGGGTAGGAGGCTGCGTTGGTTCAGAAATTTGAAACAAAACTCGCAATGTAAGCATGCCATGGCTGACAATTTTGGGTTACTCCGAAACTATCCAATTATGATTCCCTCCTTGTCCCAATATCTTGGCTGGTTCGAGGGTATTATTACCATCATTGAGTGGCTTTCTTAGGTTGGTAAAGAGGTATGAGTAGTGGTCTGTTGATTACGGTTGAGCAAAAAATGAAGGAGGGTGGCTTGGATGCATATGGGTCTCAGTCAATGTAATGAGCTTCACCTATCCATTTGCCAATCGATTTGAGGTCCATAAAAAGAGTTGGCCAAGCATAAAATCACATATTTTGAAGCACTTCTAAAGGTGAATTTAGTAGAGGTTATGGCATGTCACATGTGGCGGTAAGTAAGATAAGTATAGAAAATCTTTGAAGAATCAAAAATACTCAGTTTGAATCTAACTTAACTTCCTAGGTGAATAGTGGTGATTTTGGCTTAGATTATGGACTCTTTTTTTTACCAACACTTTGGCATGATTTTAGAAGATATCATGAGGTTGAATGGTGCAAAAATCACCTTGAAAAACTAGTTGGTTTTGGTGAACAGTTGCATGGTGATGCACCAAGGATGCTAATTGGTGGGTTGTGGTGTCATTGTCTGCCTTTTCTTCAAGTGACATGGGTTGGTTGATTCTAACCTTCAAGGGTTGCCTAAGAGTGATGGAAAACAAGTATAAAATCCAAAACTTTCAAATAAAAAATTGTAAAAGAAGAGTTTCAACAAAACTGTGTAAATCATGATGCTTAGGTTACTATTCATGGGTGAGATGAATAGTGATCTTAAACTCAAGTTAAAAAGCCTTATGATGGTTGGGAGGGAACCTAAGGGTGTGTGGTTGACCTTGGATGAAATTGAAGCTAATGGTATGGTGTATGTGGGTTCCATTTGGAATAGTGAAATGAAATATAAGGCTTGGATTTTATAGGTTGTGCTTTATTGGGCCATATCAGCAAGGCTTGATTGTGGGCTTATCCAAGGGTCTCATATCCAGATTTATTTAGTTTATCCTTGGCCTCGATAGCCCATTAGGTTAGGTCATAATCTTTGGATCTTTTTTAGATTGGGCTTATAGCCTTGAATCTAATTAAGTTGGGCCCAATAGTATAATATCCACTAAGTTGGGGCTAATGTCTTGTGTCTATCATTACATCTCCCAAAGTTGGGCCCAAGGTCTAAATGTCTATTCTTAGTTCATCTCATCTTAAGGGATCTTATTACACCACTGTTGGGCCTTTTCTAAATCCATCCAATATTTAACCCATTTGCCTAGGCCATTAGCCCTCCATTGGTCTCTTAGCATATTTTTTCAAAATTAATAAAGCATTAATAATTCTAACTAAAACAAATATGTGAGCTTTTCTACCAACTCAACTCCAAAAATTCCCTTCTAATCAATTATCACAACCCTACTTAACTAGGATCAAAGTCATTGGGGTTAAGTCCTAAGGTAATTTTTAAGTGGGTTGTTACACTTAGGTCATTGCTCCTCACTTGAGCCTCAATGGTTAAGGGAGGGAACAATTCTCTTAAGTGTCCCAGTTCCTCCTCACCACCTAGCCGGTTGATTTTGGGTCCTGCTTGGTTACTTAGGATAATGCTTTGCACTAGCGTCTTGGCATCCAATGCCACCTAGAGTCCAATTCAGATGTCACCTAATCACATAGGTTGATACTCTACACTCAAACCTCAACGGTCAAGGGAAAGAATACCTCTTTTAATTGTCCTAATTCCTCCTTGCTACTTAGCACAGTCGATTTTAGATCTCACCTGATTATTTAGGCTGATGCTCCACACTCACACCTCAGCATTCAAACTCTGTAGGCCTCAAATCCTACCCTGTTTCTTGAGCTGATGCACCACGAAAAGGTGGGCCCCAATGAATCAAAAGAAGAGAACAAACCAAGAAGACATAAACTCACAATCTCTAGAGAAAAAGAATGTGAAAAGTCGCATTCACTGAGTATTCATGTAGTTATGAGGATCTCAATCAATACAGGATACCCCTCAACAATAGGTGGGAAAAAAACAAGGGAAAGGGGAGAGAGACAAACGAGAACAAGAGAAGAAGTCATTCTAACTAATTGTGGGTAGGAACTGGAGTTGGGGAAGACATTAGGCATCAAGTCACACCTTGAAGAGTTGAAGGAGTTGTAGTCCTCCCAAGTAGGTGCAAAACTGGCCAAGTCCAGAGTCTTAGTGGTGTCGAAGGGGCTCGCCATTTGATTCCCTCTCACCCTTTCTAACCTAGAGAGAACCAGCAGTTCCAAGCTTGGTTATCGAGAAGTTTCACTGTCTCATGTTGGGAAGTGATTTAGGTAAGCTTTTCGTTCAATGCAATGATCTTGCCGTCCAATGTCTTCATCCTCTCCTTATAGGACCTTAACTTTTTGAGTTGCAAGTGCGACTTCGATAGCTTCACGTACAAACCCATGACCTTTTTTTTGTTCATCCGAAGTGCCATGTTTTGCATTGCAAATGCATTCCTCCAAGATTGGTTTTCACTGAGGTACTCTTTCAAGTAGCGATGGACGTTCCTAGCTTTTGCAAGGGTGGTGGTGTAGTCTTGACAGTGCTTCTTGGCCTCCATCACCTCCTCCTCCGAGTGGAGCACCCCCACTCGCTCTAGATCCCTTTTCTATACGTTGGCCCTCATGGTAAACTGAAAATGAGACTCTTGCCTCAACGCTTCATTCTCTGTGCGGAAGTTAGGAGCTTCCTTAGGAGTATCTTTAATGATTCGTCCCAGGTGCCCGTTTTCAACCCCAATCTCCTTGTGGGCCATCTCAACACTTTTTAAGGTGGCTTTAAGCCTAAAAAACTCACAATAGGCCCATATTCCCAATGTGGCCTTCTCCACCTCGACCGGTCCATCCATCACTTAGGTTGTTAAGAACTCAGACCCATGTCAAGCAACATTATAATAGCTATGGTCAAAATCTGTAAGCAAAATTTCACACCAAATAGGATAGGGTCAAGAGCAAGATTGGAGAAAAAGGAGGTTATTGAATTGGCCAGTCATTTCCTATATTGCCTTTGTAAAGCAAGGCGATGAGGTAGTGTCCTCTCTTCGTAGTCCCAATTTGTCGAGAAGCCCAAGGGAGGAAATACGGCAAGCACTCAAAGCACGTGTCATTGTTAGTTCTCCCATCTCAAGGCCATGAGCTACCCCTCCTCCCATATGTATGGAAGCACCGCTACTCATGGAGCAAACTGACAAGGTAAGACTGCCAGAATCGGTGCTTGAGGAGGAATCTTGTTTCACCAATGCCCGGGTTGAAGTCAAGGATTTAGCTTCACTCAACATGGGGTTCTCATTGTAAAGGCCCTCGGGAGAATAATTTTTTAGGGCATCGCATCGACCGAGGTTGTGCCTGAGGTAGGGATGGCGAGATATGGGACGTTGCCACCATTCTTCTGGGCAGCCCCTTTCAGGTGGTAAGAAGTATTCGTTAGACTTGACACTGCTTATTGGTTGCCAGCCCACGAAGAGTTACAAGTGTATCTAGATGTCTCCATAAGCTCGATGATGAGAGTCATTCTAGTGGCACTAAAGCTTGAGTGGTGGAAAGGCTCAAGGAATACAATCTCAAGCTTTTCCTCATCCTGGTTGTGATTAGGCTTCCCCGTTGGTCCCTTGGTGGGGTAGCAAAAGCTTCTTGGAAGACTTGTGTTCACGTGAAAATATGTGAAAGTGTATAGAATCGTAACAAGTAGTAAAATGTTTTAAAGAAAATAGATATTGAATCCACATAGATTAATTATCCTTATATTGAAATCTACTAAATTAATTACTATTTGGAAAATCGAATACAAATGGAAAGATTCTACTAGCTAAATTAAATTGAAATACTTAACAAAAATAACTTTAAGAATAAAAGACCATAGAATCTAAGATTGTAAATATAATAAGAATAGATCTAAAACGTTTGATTTCACCTAACAAATCTAACACAATTTATTCTTCATTGTTATAGAATTCCAATTATCTCAAGTTTATAATAAAAATTCCTTAATTATTTAATATTCTCTCTCGAACAATATTAAAGATATCTTCAACTGATAACACTATATTTCTATATAATTTAATTAATTTGAGACTCATTAATTTTTTTAAATTTTTCTTAGAAATTTATATTAGTCGCGGTAAAGTATATCTAATTTTTCTCAAATAATTATGTTTAATCCTAGAGTTAAAAAAAAAATTACCTCTTGGTTTCATTGAGATTCAATAGTTCAAATAATTTGATAAGTGTAATTTTTATGTGATTTTATTATCTTTTTATTAATAAAAATTTGTTAGTTTTTCTTTATTTTATTTTATTTTAATTTCATTTATCTTTTTTTTTTTGAAGGAATGAGAAGAAAAGAAAAGAAATAAAAAAATAAAAGAATAAGATGAGCGGTTGATTTGGACTACAAGAATAAAAGTGGGCCATGTTATTTTTGCATGTCTAACGCTAAGAGTTTGAAGTGAATTTATTGGGCTAAAACAAATCAATTAGTTGGGGATGACCTTTAAGTGCATGTATATGTCACTGTGTCCAATAAAAGAATATACAAGCAATTTATTGTAGCCGCACACGTAACTTTTCAAAATTCAATTAAAGGACACGACAACAAAACGTATCATTTTGGCTGGCCCACAATCACTTGAACAACACACGACACTTAACATGGACGGGATATATATATATATATATATATATATATATTTATATGAGGAGACTTAGAGCACCGCACTGATAGAGCAGAAAAATAGAGAAAGTTGAGAGGTGAAGCAGTATAATTGGAGATTTTTTTGGAGGTTTTTTAAAGAAGAGGATTTGGAGAACAGAGGCGAAAGTTGTACGTTCATCAATCGATTTTAATGGAAAACATAAGTTTTATTAGTTTTATTTTTAATTTTATTATGAACTAAATTTTATTTTCTAAAGCGTTGATGTAGTCTAGAGTGAACACACAGTTTATATTTTGAGTTATTTTATTTTTAATATTTTCATGATTAAGTGTTTAATTCTTATTCTTAATGCTTACAATTTTTTACGGATTATTGTTTGATCAATTAAATTACAATGAGACCAAGAGGTAATTTGTTGTTTTAGTTCTAGATTTAAATACCATTAGTTAAGTGAAAGTAGAGAGACTTTACTGCGACTAGTGTGATTTTTCAAAAAACTTAAAGAACGTAATGAGTCTCCAATTAATTAAATTCACATAGAGATATGGAGTTATTAGTTGGAGATATTTTTGATATTATTAGAGATAAGATATTGAATAGTTAAAAATTTTTAATCATCAATGTGGGATTATTAGAATTTAAGAATTAAGAAGAATAAATTGTGTGAGATTTGTTAGGTGAAATCAACTGCTCTAAATCTATTTTTATCATATTTTTACACTCTTAGATTTTAAGTTTTGTTATTTTTGATTCGTAAATTTATTTTTTTTAAGTAGTTTAATTTAATTTAGATAGTGGAAACATTAAATTTAATTTTGGTTTTCCAAATAGTAATTAATTTAGTGAATTTCGATATTCAGTAACATAATTAATCTATGTGGGTTCGACATCTGTTTTCTATAAAATACTTTATTACTTGTCACGATTTTGTGCGCTTGCTAATGATTTTATGCGAACATAATAGTTGACCAAAAAATTGCAAACATTAAGAATAAGAAGTAAACATTCAATCATGAAAATATTGAAGATAGAATAACTTAGAATATAAGTTGTATATTAATTTTATATATACTACATCAAAACTTTAAAAAATAAAATTAGTTCATGATGAAACTATAAAGAGAAATAATAAAATTAGTTTTCTTTATTGGAGTCGGTTAATAAAACATATAATTTTCGTTTTTTCTCTCCAGATCTGCCACTTCCCTGGAAAAATAAATAATAAAAACTCTTTTTCTTGAAATAAATTGATGGAAATTAGGCATTCAATCCCTCCTCTTTCAAGGGTGGCTGAATTGTTTTTCTATTTTTTTTATAAGAAGATTTTCTAAAATAGGCAGTTTTCGACTTCTAACTTGATGGCCTCTTTTCTATATTTATTTCTCGCTTTTCGAAAGCGTCTTCAACATGGAAGTCGTAGTTCTCTTAGCTTTCTGTAGATACCAAGATCGCCTCTTTTTGAAATTATATAGTAAAAGTTATGCTCCAATTGCTAAATAGTGCTTTAATAAATTCAAGAAAAGGGCATTTTTTAGAATTTTTCATGAAAAAAATTTCCTTCTCTTAGGACTCTTGATGAAAATATTTTTCTCCTCTTAGGACTTTTTATATTTATTTATTCCAAAATAAAAATAAATAAAATAACTAAAATCTCTAATAAATAAGAAATTAAACACAAACTAGCATAAAAGTAAGAGTAAAAGTATGACAAAATTTATATAGAAATTAAGCACATCAAAATACCTCCAAACTTATGATTTTCTAGTCCTCATGCAAAAAAATAAAAAAAAAAAAGAAAAGAAAAGAAGAGAAAAACTAAAAACAAGAATTTGTTTAATTCATAAAATTTGTTATCTCAAAAATTGCCTAAAACTTATAATCCAAAAGGAATCATTCAATATCACACAAGTCCAACAGTTGATTCAAAATTCAATTCTACCTCATTATCAATCATCTCATTTATGCATGCCTATCATTCCTACTTCATTATTAGCTTCTCGAATGATTTATGCAAACAAATAAATATATAATGAATCTCTAGTTATGAAATTAATAATACAAACTCTCTAGGCCTACTTTCAAATCACTCTCCACTAATATAGAACAAAAATATTACTAAAGATCAATGGGTCTTTGTTAGACTTGTAATGTAAGGCTAAGGTAAGAGCTACATATACTTCTTTTCAATCATTTGAATATCTCAAAGCACTTCTCATTATTATTCTTTCAAATATATATATATTTTTTTTAAGTTGTCACTTGTCTTTTGACGTGAATGCAAGTATTTGTGATAAATGCACTTAGTTACTCACAAGTCACACACTTAAAGTGCTTTTACATATTTATATTTCAAGTTATGGTTTGACGTAAGAGTAAACATTGATAATGAATACCCCTAGTTACTAAGTAACTCAAAAATATTGGAGCAAATTGAACTTTGTATACATTTATTCATTCAACTGTCTAATCATTATCACTCACTTTACTTCAACTCTGTTTAGGACTAAGTCAAATGGGTGACTAGGGATAAAGATAATAAATAGGTAAGCTTAAAAAACTCAATTGATTTAAAGAATACCTAAATCATTTCTCAAGTAATATTTTACCAAGGATTTTCTCTCGAGTGTCATCAAACAAGTTTTAGAATTTGTCGAGACCATACAAATTTACAATATTCACACAAAATTTCTCTCGGTATGCAAAACAATTCATGGTCATTATAAGCATTAAATATAGAAAATCTCAAATTAAGTTAAATTAAGTTAAGAATTAACAAATAGACTCAAGCAATATGAATTTTTCTTAAAACTTATAATCAATTTCAACCATATTCTTATCATAGGCTTTTTATTCATTAAACCAAACACAAAGAAAAATATATATATATTTTTTATTTCTTATTGTTTATATATATATTTTTTAAAATAAATTAAAATAATCTCCCTTCTCCCAAACTTAGGTTTGGTTTATTTTCAAAGATATGATAAAATAAGGTGAGACAAAAGTTAAAAATTGAATAAAATACTGTTATAATATATTTTCTTAATAGTAGTTTTGTTTTGAAATTTGAAAAAGTTATTTTTGGATTTGAAAAAGTTAAATTATTTATTTTATTTTGTATGAGAATTTGGGAAAGTAGTAATGATGAAATAAGTTGAGATGAGCTGAAATGAGAGTGTTTGTGAAAGTGAACCAAGCCTTAAATAACACATTCCTCAATAGGATTGTAAATGAACCAGACTACTCGATAACCTACTCGGTTAAACTCGAATTGAACTCGACTCGTGAAAAAAAATACTTGCTCGTGAAAACAAATACCAACTCAGTTAGTAAAGGACACATATCTGACAAAACTCTACTCGACTTGACTGCGCTTCATTAAGGCTCGCTCGTTTATGCTCGAGTTGACTCGTTAGCTCGACTTGATTAAAATTCATTCATATATTGATATGTAATATTATCTAATTACTTATGTCTATATAATGAATATACTTTATAGATACATTTTATAATCTTTACAATAATTAGTCTATAAAATTTAATATTTCTCATATTAGTATGTGGAAACTATGTATGAAATATATATGCTATTGTATTATGTGTATTTATTAAAGAAAATGAAAAGCAGCACACTGGCTGCTTAAAGTAAAAAAAAAATAATAAAAAAAAAATGATGTGAGGGGGGTGTGCAGGTGTGCAGTAGCACAGTGGCTGCTGCCAAGCACTTCCTATTTATTAATAATATATATAAGTATATAACATATTGTTATGATGAATAAATATCAACTAGTTAGATATTAAGTATTAATTTTTTATTAATTATTTATTTAATTATTTTAAACTTTGTTCAAAAAATTAAAAAAAAAATGAGATTGAGCTTGAGCTCGAGCTCGGCTCGACTTGAGTTCATTTGTGAGACGAGGTCGAACTCGAGCTTGAGTTGAAAGTTTAGCTTATTGATTTGAGTTCGAACAAATAATAAATAAAAATCTCGAATTCAAGCTCGAACTCAAATATTTTGAGTCGAACTCGGCAAGCCACTTGTCGAGCTCGATTCGGCTCGATTACAGTCCTAAATTTATCACCATTAGATTCTCAATGAGAAAGAAGAAAAATGAAAAAGAATGAGAAAAGATAAAAAGTGTTTTCTCGATTTCCAATTGAATGTTATCCTTGAAGGTACAACCGTGTAACACATTGGAGAGTCTCCAAACTGCAAACCCACAAGACGAAAGCAAAAAGATGGCATCGGATCGAGGTGACACTGCCACCCCTTATCTCCATCTCTTCCACCAGCGCGGACGCAGGAGCGTCATCGTTGCTTGACAGCTACGGACCACGCATCAACAGTCATATTATAAGCAGTTGACATATATATACACCAAAATACTTAAATTTTGAATGCAATCTTAACATTTGAACATAAATGTAAGACGTACTTACGCTTAGATTTATAATTTATGTTTGGTAGCGTACTTAATAGGAAACGATCATTCATAGTATATAAAGAATAAATCTATACATAAACTTATACACCACACATAATATGGTTTTTTAATTTTTTTTTCATTAATATTTAGTATATAAATAATGAATAGAGAATTCAATTAATTTATAAAAAAAAATTTTAAAAATTTGCAAAAAAGAAAAAAAGAAAAAAACTGTATGGTGTATGAAACTCCATCTAAGTTCGAACGTATATGAATTATCTTCGGATGCATTTCTTTGTTTCTTACCACATAATTTGATGACGGTTTAACTTAACCGTGACAAAAAATGTCATTTTGTGACATTTTTTGTAACATCACAAAATATATAACCGTCACAAAAACTCAAAGTTGCACTAGTGTACCGTCGGTATATCAGAGTTATATATAAGTGGTCGTGTGTAATATTTTTCTTGCGTGCAGAATATTTGCATATACGTATAGGGTAGTGATTTATACTCTCTTATTATTCATTAATTACTTTTATAGGGTGTATTTTTTTTTTTATCATTTTCTTTTAAGTATTTTTTTAACATCCTTAATAATTGAGAAAATTAAAAAAATATATAATTTTACTAATATTCACTTTCTTAACTATTAATTAAAATAAAATTAATTAAAAAAATATAAATATAAAAAGAAAAATAAATAAGTAGTGGGAGGCCGATAGTAATCTTACCATTATAATCCTTATGAATCATCAACATTCTAATGTTGTTTGGCTGTCTACGTACGTCATGAGCCAAACCCAGAAAGATGATTAGGCAACAAATTATACTTCATAGTTAATTAATTGGTTCCCAAAGCACAAATTCCATTGGCGGTACTATCAACCTACATGGTCCATATTAAAAAGCTACAACCAATCTTTCGACGGATGTTCCAAATATGCCTTAGCTTGCACCCATAGGATTCTCCATCGAATTTAGCTAATACAGATACACAACACCAAACTTGGAGTTTTCCTAGATTCTGTCACAAAGTAATTCCAAATTAAACTTTCATTTTTTTGCCGGCCGGCCATCACATGATTCCAAACGTTGTTACCTCAAAAAGGAAATACATATGTAGCAACGAGGGTGTTCTAGTAACTTTGAAGTCATTACCAGCTTTTGTACAAATAAAATTGTATAAAACAATGACATGATCGAAGCATGTTAACACAGGAACCAAACCATTCTATTATATAAGCATGGCGAATGCCTTCATGACTTCCACCATCACCAAATTAACCAAACTTTTAGGTGTCCATATATAAGCATGGCGAATCCCCCACTCCCCATAAACCTGATACCCGACCAAACAAGCCCCCCATGGTTGAACAAGGGAGACAATGCGTGGCAACTCACGGCGGCCACTTTGGTCGGAATGCAAAGCATTCCAGGCCTTGTCATCCTCTATGGCAGCATAGTGAAAAAGAAATGGGCTGTCAACTCTGCCTTTATGGCCTTTTATGCGTTTGCTGCCGTGTTTGTTTGTTGGGTCGGGTGGGCCTACCAACTATCATTCGGCGAAGAATTAATAACTTATTACGGTTTCCTAGGCAAGCCCAATGTAGCCTTGGATGAAAAGTTTCTTTTGGATAAAGCATTTTTGGGGAACTTTCCGGCGGCGACGATGGTGTATTTTCAGTTTGTGTTTGCAGCGATCACACTGATTTTGATTGCTGGAGCATTGCTGGGAAGGATGAATTTTTATGCATGGATGTTGTTTGTACCACTTTGGCTTACCTTCTCTTACAATATTGTTGCGTTTAGTGTATGGTGCCCAAGTGGTTGGTTGGCATTGAAGGGCGTTATTGACTACTCTGGAGGCTATGTTATCCATCTTTCCTCTGGGGTGGCTGGCTTCACGGCAGCTTTCTGGGTAAATACGATCAATACATATTTTCATTTTGATCTCTATTAATTAATTATTATTATTATTATTTTTTTGCAAATGTGCTACAATAATTATATTTGTTCTTTGATAAGGATAAAGATATATGATGTGAAATTATTGTTCTGTATCATTTTTAAAAATTTAAATTATATTATTAACTAATCATTTTAAAATATAAACCATGAGATTGAAAGTTTTTATTAGGGCATTACAATTGTTATAAGATCTATATTTGAAATTCTGAAAACTATAATATATATGAAGTTTTGGATATTTGTGAGTTTAGGAAGTAACTTCAAATTTGAGATATAGAAATTTGAAGATTAAGCCTTGTTTGGATTGAAAGTTGATCACAATTCATTTTATCTCATTTCATTATTACAACTTTTTTAAATTTTTATACATAATATAAAAAATAATTCAACTTTTTTTCAACAATTTTTAAAATTCAGCTCGACTTATATGATCTCAATTTACTATTCAAATCATACTTAAGAGATGATTATGTGGATTTTTCAAGTTTGGGGTTCTTCATACTGTAGTATATGAGATTTTGGGTTATCAAAGACTTTAGGAAATAATTTTCAGATTTGATGTTTAGAATTGTGCAGACTGCTAGGAATAATCTTATTAGTATTTATGGTTTTAGAATTTTCAAATTTTAGGAAAGATGTCTTATAAAATTTGAGGTTTGAGGTGTAGGAGTTTTGCAAATTTTATGAGCTAATTTCATGATGATTGAGATTTTAAATTATGCAGACCTTACAAAATGACTTTGATAAGATTGAATGTTTAGATTTTGGAGATATCTTTGTTACTACGGTTGCGTGTACAACTATTTGCATATGTTTATATGAATTCTATATTTTGAAACATTTATTAAAAATCTAAGCTTTTAGGATTCCACCTTGCCGTTAATTACAAAATATTTCAAATCTGAACGTGACTGACAATGAGGAAAAGTTCTTATTTTTTATAATGTCTTAATGTGATTCTAATTATATTATTTAGTAGTCCTTTTACAGCATAAGTTATTTAGTAACTCGTTTTTGAAGATAATAAAGAAGAAAAATTAGTTTGTGTTTAAGAAATGCAATTGTTTAAAGAAAAATATTTTATCTATAAAAAAAATTTATAAGATAAATTTATAAATTAATATTTTTTGATTATTTTATTATAGAATAAATTTAATTTTATACATGAAAAATTTATATCTTTTTTATAAATTTAATTTTAATTTTATACATGAATAAGTTTAATTTTATAAATCTTTTTTTATATCTATAACACTTTTGTTACCTAAAACATAAAATATTAATTACAGAGTACATAAAACATAAATTACGTAATTGTGCAGACTTAAAATAGGAAGTGTTTGTTTTCTTAACACACAAAAAAAATGGGAAATAATAAATCAAAAAGTGTTTTAACTAATTTCTTTAAATTCAGGAGTGAGATATTATCTTATTTTATTATTATAATTTTTTTAAATTTTAATATAAAATATTATAAATAATTTAATTTTTTTAAATATTAAAATAATAATAATATAAAAAAATATTTTAGTAATGTTTAATTTTAACTTTTAATTTTCTTCTCAAACGATCAAATTTCATCAAACTATTTAAATAAGAGTCGCACTTTAAGCTAGATGAGTGTGAAAATAACTTTCACACCGGCCAATAAACAGATGCCACTAGCCATTTCAATAAGACATAAATGAATCAGCGTAAACTGAAACACTCCTCACTCTCCTTTCTCTCCCTCTCCCTCCCCATCTGAACTCAATGCCAAAGTTTAACCCTCTCCTCCTTTCTCTCTCTCCTTCCACTATCACCCTCATGGACCACCTCAAATTTTACTTGGAGCCAAACAAGTATACGAATTCAAAAACATTTCGACATTTTTTCAGTAACCATCAAATTTCTCCCACATTTTCCAGCAGTCAAACAAATTCTCTCCCACATTTTCGTAACTCTCTGGTTCTCCTTCTACTTTTCCAAGCGTTTTTTTTCCCACTCTCTTAAGAATCTCAAATGTTTCCCCTTCCTTTAGAGAAAATGAACCCAATTTTTTTGATGAAACCTTTTTCTCCTCTCCTCTTTGATTCCAACTCATCTTCTTAAAAAATTTAAAATTGTAGCAATTAGAATGTAAATAAAAGAAAATTAAAATGATAGTAAAGAAAGTATGGTTAATTATTTAATTTTTTTGAGTTTTGTTTTCGTTTCCATTTTTATTTTTTGCCGATTGAAACTGGAAAAGTAAATGAAAAAAAAAAATCAAGGAGCTTGAGAGAGAGAGAGAGAACTGTAATTTTGGCAAAATAATGAAAAAAATACATGGATATTGAGTGCGAAAAAGGAGGAAGAAGGAGAGAATGGAGACGAGGCGATTAGGGTAGGTTTGACAATTAAATCTTCTTTCATATTTTTTAATATTATTTATTATTTTTTTACTATTATTTAATATTTTATTATTATTTTTTATTTATTATTATTCATAATTATTCTCATTACTTCATAAGAATATTTTCATTAAATTGTTTAAAATTATTTTTTAAAAAGTATAAATTTACATAATAATCAAAAAATTTTAATCATATTTAATCAAAATTAGAAAGATAAAAATGAGAAAAAATAAATAAAAATATTTTTTATAAATAGTAAAATTAAAATTTTAAAAAGTATAAATTCTCATATTTATCTTTTTATTTTTGATTAAATCAAATCAAATTTTTATAATAAATATATAAATTTATATTTTAAAAAATTTTTAAAAATTTAATAAAAATATTCTACACCAAAACACAACCTAATTCGGTATATACAGGTTTATTTATGTCTTCTTGGAATGCTTATGTAATATTTATTTATTGGTTGTTGTAAAAATTATTTTCATACTCACGGTAACTCATCCGAGATGAAGCTTTTTACTTTAAACAAACGTAACTAGGATTTTTTAATGAAAATAAATGTGCAGGTGGGACCAAGGGCGCTGAAGGACAGAGAGAGGTTCCCACCAAACAATATTATCATGATGTTGACAGGAGCAGGCTTACTATGGATGGGATGGACAGGATTCAAAGGTGGAGATCCTTACGATTCTGGTATTGACGCATCTCTAGCTGTCATTAACACCCACGTCTGTACTGCTACAAGCTTGCTGACTTGGCTCATTCTGGATATTATTTTCTTTAAAAAAACCGTCTGTTATTGGAGCCACTCAGGGGATGATCACTGGTTTGGTCTGCATCACCCCAGCTGCAGGTAATTTTTCTAGCATTATTTATTATAATTTAAAGTTTGCATTTAAAAAATGTTATTCATCATTAAATATCATTTTTTTAATTATTAGATATGTAATATATATTCATAAAAGTAAAAAAATTTAATTAGTTTAATAAAAAATAAAAGAAAAGTGTAGTATATAATATGTGAAAATGATGAGTAATAAACATTTTTTTTTTTTGGATTCGACCCTTATTAATAAATTTATATGTTTTTATATATTTAAAAATATTAAAAAAATAGGCGAATGAACTATTGGTCATGTCCAACAATAAAAGGTATGCCGCACAATAGCATTATCCTTATATTTTAAATATGACCCGTGTACAAGGTAAAATGTATAGAGATAGTAGGTCTTAATCTATATTTTAGAATATAATTATTTTAATATATTCTCATACAATTTCATTATTATTTTCATATTATTTTATTATTATTTACAAATTACTTCACTACTATTAACAGATATATTGAGATATTATTAGTATTCAAACAAATCCTTAATTACATTTGTTTGATTGCCAATAAATATGCTAAATTGATTTATAAAAAAAAATTATATTTATAAGTCAGTATGAATAACTTAATTAATAAAGTAATTATATGACATAATTTGATTTAAAAATTAAATATGATGCAATGAATTAACTAAATATTAATAATGTTGTTTTAAACATTAAATGATCGATCCATGCTTAGATACTAAAATGAATTATAAAAAATTGAAGAGACTGTTTTGGGAAAAGTGTAATAAAGAGGCTTGTTTACATTTTTCTGAGAGATGGATATCTTGAAACAGGAGTGGTTCAAGGTTGGGCAGCAATTCTAATGGGACTCATGTCTGGTAGCATTCCATGGTTCACCATGATGGTCCTTCACAAAAAACTCCCCTTCATAAAACATGTAGATGACACTATGGCTGTATTCCACACCCATGCAGTTGCCGGAAGCTTGGGTGGGATCCTCACTGGCTTCTTCGCCGACCCCAAGCTCTGTCGCATCTTCTACAATATAACAGAGGGCTGGGAGCACTATATAGGCCTTGCCTATGGGTTCAAAGACGGTCGTTACAAGGCAGGGTTCAAACAGATGGGAATTCAAATTCTAGGAATTGTGTTTGTAATATGTGTCAACATTATTATGACCAGCATAATTTGCTTGTTGATTAATCTTGTAATTCCAATTCGGTTGCCGGAGGATCAGTTAGAGTTTGGGGATGATGCCATTCACGGGGAGGAGGCCTATGCTTTGTGGGGGAATGGGGAGAAGGAGAAGTTTGAGAATTCTAAGAACAAAGGTGAACTTCAGATGGCTTGAAGATTGGAGAAGGTTCTGCTGCTTAATAAGAATTTGGCGAAGTTTTTTTTCTTGACAGGTGTATTTTGGAAAACTTGTTAACTTGATGGAGAAAATATATTTTCAAACGCTCTTTTTATTTATTTTGCTCTAAACTTAAAAATTAGAGCCCAACTTTAATTCCTTATTCTTCTTGTTAATTGTGTGTTTGTACGCCTTAGGCCTACTCCAACTACTCAGGTCTAGGCCTTGGTACCTACACACAAGAGTAGGCAAGGGTGGCTTGGTGGTGTCTGGGATATTTGTCTAAGTTAGTCAATCCTCTTATGATACTAATACGTACTAAGTCCTATTTTTTAATTTTATTTTTTAATATTAATGTACTACTAAATTTATTATTGTAGTAGTATACTAATATGAGTTTATTTATTAATAATAGTAGATATTAACACTAAACATGTATGATGTATATTATTAATAACTAGTAATAAATTATAACAATTAATACTTTATAGTATGATAAATTAGTATAGTGGTATATGGTAAATAGTAATAAATTATAACAATTAATACTTTAAGTAGTACCAAGCTATATTAGTCTATATATTTATTAATACATCAACATATGTTAATTGTTATATGTATATGATATAGATTATAATTTATAATGCTAATACTTATAAGTTATATGATAAGTTTTTGAGATTGTTAATATAAGTTGTGATACTAATAAGTAATACTAATACTTTTACTAATATTAATACTTATACTAATAAGTTATAAACTTGTAACTTATAATATTAATACATAAAATATATTTTAAAAATATATCTTTTTAATACTACTATACTACTAAGTTTAGTATTGTAGTAGTATACAATATATTGATATACTTAGTAAGTTATACATACTAAGTCATCCTATTTTAATTTTAATTTTTAATTTTTAATACTAATGTACTACTAAGTTTAATATTGTAGTAGTATACTAGCATGCGCTTATTTTTTAATAATAGTAGATATTAACACTAAACATGTATGATGCATATTACTAATTTAATAATTTATTATAGTTGATATAATCTTACAAATAAAATAATACTAAACTCTAGTTATTATTGATTAATTATATATAAAGTAATAAGATTAATAATTAGTGATAAATTAGCTGTTGATCTACACATGGATTTTGATGATAACAAATGAATTCAAAGAATAAAGGAGTCTCAAGCTCAAGTTGTCCACACAATAGAATCAAGCACATCATGGAACCAAGCATGAGCAAGAAGGGAACAAGTTCATATTAAAGTCATAGAATAACGTTGTAAATCTCTTAAAAATTTGAAATTAGGATTAAGGCTCAAAATTAATATTTTATCATAAAGCATTAAAATACATTTTCCACATGTGCATGAATATTTTGAAAATTAAATTTGAAAATTTTGAAAGATGATTGATTGTCATCTTTCACATGTGCATGACATGATTAAAGGTTTGAACTTTGAAAATATTAAGATGATTGATTGTCATCTTTCACATGTGCATGTTTTATTTGAATATTTTCAAAAGTGGTGGATGATTTTCTTGACTTATGCAAAAGGTAGATGTCTTTATTTGAAAATTTTGAAAAGTAAAGTATGCTCCTTTTGTCATATGCAAAAAGTAAAAGATTAGGTTTGAAATTTTTGAAAAGTAAAGTGTGCTCCTTTTGTCACATACAAAAAGTAAAAAGATTATATTTGAAATTTTTGAAAAGTGAATGATGATGTCTTTGACATGTGAATCTTTTTAAATTTGAATATGAAGTCTCATATGTCTATAAATAAATCATTTGAGAGCTTCACATTTACAACACCAAAAGCATACAACATTCATTCAAAGCTTTCATTCTCTCTTCTCTAAGCATTGAGTCTTAACCCTTGTTCATTTTGAGAGATATAGTTTGTGCTGTATTGTTCTTATTTTACTCATTGAGGAGTGTTTTCTGATAGCCTACCCACTATCAATTCTTGTATCAGTAAAACGGTGTGTATAACCCTTCTGTGTGTAGAAGGTGTTCTACACGGGGAATAGTTAAATCACCAAGTGTGAAGTGATTGGAAGTGTAGAGGGTGTTCTACACGGATTCTTTGGAGCGGTGCTGCTCAAAAGTATAATAGGTTTCTATCTCCACCTAAAGGAAATTGACTAGTGAATTCGGGATCCTCAAGGGGTAGCTTGAGGCGAGGACATAGGCAGTGGGGCTGAACCTCGTAAAAATACTGAGTTTGCTTTCTCTTACCCTACTCTTTACATTTCTTACTACTTTATATTCTGTTTATATTTTATATTGTATATTTGATTTATAACTGTTATTTTTTTAAATATAACTCAATTCACCCCCCCTCTTGTGTTAGTCATCTGGGCAACAATAGTAATAGTCTATAGTATTATAAATTTTAATTATAATATTATAATGATATTATACATTTATATTTTATAGTTTATAGTATTAGTATATAACTCTTTAAATTATAATACTATTAGTAGATCACCATTTTTTTTTTATATTAGTATATAAATATATGTTAATATTATGCTAATAAAGTACATACTTATGGTTTACACCATCAAATATTAGTAAACAGTAATAGCCTAATAGACTAATAATATTAAACTATTAATATTACATTGTTATATAGTGCAATTTGTAAATATATAATATTATATATTTGTTGGAATTTGTTTCCATGTATTCATTAATCATCACAAAGTATAGAATTTCTATACTTCTATTACACTAAAACATAACATTATAATTTATCAATTTATATATAATATGTTATAAATTATATCAACTTACATAATTATGTCTATATATTAATTTTTAAATTTGGATTATATATTGTATTATATGTGTAAAAATATATACGAGTCGAGATCACACGTTTATACGAGTCGATCAAGTTTTATACGAGTTTGTTCACGAACATGAATCGAGTCAAGTCGAACTCGAGTCGAACGGACTATATACGAGTTTGTTCGCGAACATTAAACGAGTCGATCGAGTTTTATACAAGTTGTATCGTTTAATTATCGAACCTAATTTTGTGTTTACGATCGGCCTATTTAATATACGATTCAAGTCGATTTCGAATTTTATCGAGTCGAATTCGAGCTACCTATCAAATAGCTTATTTATTTTACAGCCCTAATCGTATGTGCTGCAAGCCTTCAATCATGTTGTCAGTAATGATTTATATTTAACTTAAAAATAAGTGCTAATTATCTGCTCTCTTCTGTGCTAATTATGTGAGCTTATTTCCACTACAAGAGAATGGACTCTTTTCAACGCAAATTTTCATCGCAAAAACATTGAAATCATGGTGAAAACACTTTCTTGATGATTACATTTTGTTGCAATATCGCTGCTACTAATCTTTACTCCTGATTACCTATAATGAAAAAGAAAAATCTCTACTAAAAGTATTTTTTTTCTCAGTGTTTTTTTTCCATCGCTATAGGTGCCTATAGACGCCGCAAAAACGGTTCCATCTTTCAGTTAAAAATCGTTGGCAATGACTATTTCCAGGAAGGCTATTTGTGGCGATTTAATTTTGCTGCCATAAATTTTTCCGCAGCAACTAGTGTTTCGCCGCTTGTCAATTTTGGATTTCAAAAGCTCAATTGCAGCGAGATGGCGTCTCACCGCAATAATTTTTCGGAGCTTTTTTGGCAGCGCCGCGTTCCAACATAATTGGTTTAAAATTCTCAATTGCAGCAATGACTTCTCACCGTAATTATTCTTCTCCAGCGTTTATGGCCGCGCCGCTATTGAATTTTGGTATCAAAATTTTTAATGGTGGCAGTTTTTTAACGCCGCTAAATGGTATTTTGCAGCTTATTTGAAGTGCCGCTACAAACTTACCGTCATGACATAATAGCTGTGTTATTTTCAGAGACAATGACAACCAGAATTTTCTGCTTGACTGTGAAAGTCTTCCAATTAAATCCACCAATTGAATGAAGACTTTTGGCTTGTGAAAACAAAATCTGGCAAAACTTTTGAATACATATTGTCTGGAACTTCCAAACAGTACATCAAGATCATATTTTAGAATTTTTGGACCTGTTTTATTTTTTATTTTTTTATTTTTTATATATAGGAAAATAACTTCATTTCATCATAAAACAGAATTACAAAAACTGTTTATCAAGCCAAATAACATTTTCACAAAAGGGGGAACACTGTGCCACCAACCTTGCATATCAGTTACACTCCATGCATGTATTGCAAGCTTGTGTGCTGCCACATTTGCTAATTTGTTTGCATATTGCAGTTTGCAAACCTTGAATGTATGCATCAGTCTTCCAAACACAATTTCAGGACATAGTTTTGCTCCTCTTCTCACCCCTCCTCCAGCCCAGCAAGCAAGTAGGGGATGAAGACTTGTCAGGATTTTTGATAAACATAATTTTATATGATTTCTATTATCTTTTATTTATTAAAATGGTTAGTTTTTTATTCTATTTTATTTTTATTTTTATTTTTAAAAGAATGAGAGGGATTATCAAGAAAAAAGGTAGACTTCAACAAAGCAGCACCGCTTTTTCCCTCACATGAGCCGCACTCAAGTTATATACATAAAAAGCAGCAACAGCACTCGAAGGCCCAACGGTTGAAGGCACCGCACTTCACGTTAGTCTTCAACATGAA
This sequence comes from Platycarya longipes, assembly GCA_036559045.1. Lineage (NCBI taxonomy): Eukaryota > Viridiplantae > Streptophyta > Magnoliopsida > Fagales > Juglandaceae > Platycarya > Platycarya longipes. The sequence continues at coordinate 11,474,924 of CM071796.1, read as the reverse complement.
GAGGGCACCCAAATAAAAGACTTCGAAATTCATGGGCCCACAATCCACAAAGGCTTTGGGCTGGAGACTTCCGAAATTGACTTTTACTTTGAAATAAAAAGACACGGCAATTCAGCGACTCTTACTTGGGCCTTCAACCGCACGTAATTGCTGGGAATTAACATTGAGGCCGAATGGGTCTAGTTCAATTGGGGCACGGCAGATCGAGGGACATCTGGAAACACCTGGCATCTCAACTGAGAACATATATATGGGGTTATTTTTGTACACTCTTTAATATATTTTACTTTTTTTTAAATATAAAATAATTTTTTTAACGAATCACACCAGTGAAATGTGCAAAGAGTACAAAAAAAAAATTGATTGTACATAATAGAACTCAAAGTGACGGAAAGCACCACATAACACAGACTTGGAAGAGGAGAGAAAAATATTAAAAAACAAAGTAGCCAAGAGGTGAAATTCAACCTGAGGATTTGGAGATTTTATTCAAAAAATTTATGAGGAGGAGGATCTAGAAGATAGAGGCGAGGGATGCATGTTTCATCAACAGACTTCAATGAAAAATACTAGTTTTAACTTTTTCTTTTCAATTTAATTATGAATTAATTTTATTTTCTAGAGTTTTGATATAGTCTAATATTAAATACATAATTTATATCCTAGGTTATTTTATTTTTAATATTTTCATGATTGTGTATTTAATTCTTGTTCTTAATACTTACAATTTTCTAACCAATTATTATTTGATCAATTGAATCCCAATAAGACCGAGAGATAGTTTATGATTTTAACTCTAGAATTAAATACTATTGATTGAGGAAAATTAGAGATACTTTATCGTAACTAATGTGATTTTATAAGAAAAATCTAAAGAACTTAATGAGTTTTCAATTAATTAAATTTACATAGAGATATGAAGTTATTAGTTGAAAATATTTTTAATATTGTTCGAGAGAAAATATTGAATAGTTAGGAGATTTTTATTATCAACATGATAGTATTCGAATTTAATGATTAGGAAGAATAAATTGTATGAGATTTATTAGGTGAAATCAAACGCTCTAGATCCATTCTTATTATATTTTTACAATCTTAGATTTTGAGCTCTTCTACTATTTAAAATTTGTCACAATTCATTCGACGGTCTGAACCAATGTTTTTAATTTCGTACCGTACCGGCCGGTACGGCCGGTACATACCGTACCGGAGCAGTGGCCGGTACAGAAATGGGGTCTGTTTCGTACCGGCCCAGATTTCGGCCGTACCGGCCATGTGTACCGGCCGGTACCGGATTTGAGAATTTTTTTTTTTTTTTTTCATTTCTTCCTATTTTTTTATCCTAATTTAGACTAGATTATTTACTGTTGCCCAGATGACTAACACAAGAGGGGGGGTGAATTGGGTTATATTAAAAAATTAATACTTATACAATATAAAATATAACCAAAATATAAAACAGTAGGAAATATAAAGAGTAGGGTAAGAGAAAGCAAACTCAGTATTTTTACGAGGTTCAGCCCCACTGCCTACGTCCTCGCCTCAAGCTACCCCTTGAGGATTCCCAAATCCACTATTCAATCTCCTTTAGGTGGAGATAGAAACCTATTACACCTTTGAGCAGCACCGCTCCAAAGATTCCGTGTAGAACACCCTCTACACTTCCAATCACCTCACACTTGGTGATTCAACTATTCCCTGTGTAGAACACCTTCTACACACACAAGGGTTATACACACCCTCTTACTTCCAATCACCTCACACTTGGTGATTTAACTATTCCCCGTGTAGAACACCTTCTACACACACAAGGGTTATACACACCCTCTTACTGATACAAGAATTGATAGTGGGTAGGCTATCAGAAAACACTCCTCAATGAGTGAAATAAGAACAATACAGCACAAACTATATCTCTCTCAACAAGAACAAGAATTAAGGCTCAAAACTTTAGAAAAGAGAGAATGAGAGCTTTGAAAGAATGATGCAAAATTTAGCAATAGATGTGTAAGCTCTTGTTGTGTTTTTTTGCAAAACTCAAGTGAGCTATTTATAGGCAAATGAGTCTTCAATTTCAAATTTGAAAAGATTCCCATGTCAAATAAGAGTACTATTCACTTTTCAAAAAATTCAAATAAAAACATTTCCTTTTTGCATTTGTCAAAGACAACTCCATTCATTTTTCAAAGAAATCAAACCTAATCTTTTGCTTTTCATACAAGACAAAATGAGCATGATTTATTTTCAAACCAAATCATCTTCTTTTTGCATATGTCAAAAAAACACACAACCACCCTTTAAGATTTTCAAACAAATCATCTATCTTTTATATTTGTCAAAAAAACACACCACCTCCCTTCAAGACTTTCAAACAAAATATGCACATGTCAAATATGATAATCAATCATCTTATAAAATCAAGTTTTTATAAAAAAAATATAATTTTCGAAATTATTTTGTTTGATGGTGTTATGCACATGTGAAAAACATAATTTTCAAAACTAAGACATTTAAAAATGTCTTGCATATGTGGAAAAAATAATTTGATGTTTTATGAGAAAAAAGAGTAATTTGGAGCCTTAATCCAATTTCTAATTTTATCAAGAGATGTACAAAAATAATCTATGAGCTTCATTTGTAGACTTGATATCTTTCTTGCTCATGCTTGATTTCTTGATGTGTTTAGCTCCCTTCATGCATAGACAACTTGAACTTGAGTTTTCAATATTATTTGTTATCATCAAAATTTATACGTAAATACGAGACTTGAAACCTTGGGTTCAACAATCTCCCCCTTTTTGATGATGACAAATACTTAGTAGAAATCTGCGACCTGCAGTAATACTTAAGCTCCCCCTGAAAATATGCGTTAGTATTTCAAGAAAAATATAAACATGATTCTAGCATATATAACAGGGTAGTATAATACTAGTATAAGACTTCTCCCCCTTTTGGCATCATTAAAAAGGAACCGTAATTGGTTTCAATAAGATTTTTTTTTTTTTTTCGTAATAAGCAATAATCAAATAAAACGGTATGTTAGAGAGTAGAAGTTGGAACCACCCGTGCCCGACAAAACCTGCAAAGGTTGAAGCCGAATTTTATCATCTCGGTGCGGAAGAAGATTTAAATCCGCTTGATGTTATTGACGAATTTGATATTCCAGAGATTTGAAGTTGAATAATTAAAATTATCCGTGTCCGACAAAGACAGCAAAAGCTACAAGCCTAGCTCTGGCAATGCGGTGCAGAGCCATGCATGTCCGACAAAACCTGCAAATGTTGGAAGTCTAACTCTGACAGTTCGGTGCGGAGCCACGCGTATCTGACAAAACCTGTAAAGGTTGGAGGCTTAGCTCTAGCAGTCGGTGCGAAAGCAGATCAATCGCCTGATGTTGTTGACAAACGGGTTTGAAGGCTCTGAGTTTCTATAAAAAAAATCATTTTCACCTATCGGATACCAAAAAAAATATCGCTTCTTGACCTAAGTTCTGTTTCTCCATAACGATAGAATGGCCGAACAATTCTCTTCCACTAATGTTCCAGACTTGAATCAGGAACCCTTGACGCATCAACCATCAATCTTCTCTCCTAAGGCCGTTAATGCCATGATAGGAGCAGAGAACCGTTTTTCTAGTAAGAAAACTTTTGACAATGTGTGTCCAACATATCTTATATTTCTTTTGACTAATAAGATTTGAAGAGACAATAGTTTGTCTTGTTCTTTATGCTATCTCTATAAAATCAGTTTTAAAGTTCATCCGATTTGCATCAAATCTTATTCTCATCTCTATAACTCATCTGCATTCCTTCAATATTCTCGCTTTAAGTTTTCAATTCTTTTCTCAATGGCTCATTATTCTACATCTCAATCTCATGTCCTTTCTGCAGCTACCATTGGCGCCATGTTGCAGCAAGAGAACAATAGTTTGGCTAATAAGCCAGACTCCGATGCTATCTACGACTTGGTGAGTCTCGGTACTCGCTACTCATCCTCTATTGTTGCTTTTTCCCAACGGCTACAAGTCAAAAATCATGAGGTTGAAAAGCTTAAAGAACAAATTGTTGTACTTCAACGAATTGTTCAAGAGTCTCACATAAGGGAAGGAATCGTTCGACAGAAGAATAAACGGTTGAAATCACTATTGGATTCTTCATTCCGCTTGCCAGTTCCCATGGATAGGGAGGACATGATATTGTATGAAGAGAATGAGCGTCTCAAACATGAGGCTAAGAACCTCAAGTTTATGTAGGTCATTTGAGTTAATGGAATAAAAGTATCTAGCAGATATTCATGGCATGCATGCGTAGTCTATCTTTTGATAGGGGTTTTGTAAAAATGTCTGCCAATTGATCGTGTACTAGTGAATTCTAATGCAATATCGCCCTTCTGCACATGATTTCTAAGAAAATGATATCTAATATCAATATGTTTGGTCCGAGATTGTTGTATAGGATTCTTTGAAAGATTTATAGCACTTGTATTATCACATTTGATTGGAATGTGATTGTACATACGTTTAAAATCCTCAAGTTGTTGCTTCATGTAAAGAACTTGGGCACAACAACTACCCGCAGCAACATATTCTGCCTCAGCAGTAGATAGTGCAACAGAATTTTGTTTTTTTACTAAACCAGGAAACTAGTGCATGACCTAAGAAATGACATGTTCTACTAAAAATTTTTCGATCATCTTTGCAACTAGTATAATCGGTACCTAAATAACTAGTAAGATCGAAAGAAATGTGTTTAGGATACCATAACTCTAAGTCAATGGTATTGGCAAAATATCTAAAAATCCGCTTGACTGCAATCAAATGAGATTATTTTGGAAATGATTGAAAACGTGCACATAAACATACACTAAACATAATATCTGGTCTACCGGTTGTCAAATATAATAAGCTACCAATCATACCTCGATATACCTTCGAATCAACTAGTTTACCGGATTCATCTTTATCAAGTTTAGTGGATGAGCTCATTGGTGTTCCAGTTTCCTTAGCACCTTCCATCCCAAACTTCTTCAGCAATTTTTTAATATATTTTGATTGATGAATATCCCACTTTTTGCTTGCTTAATTTGCAATCCGAGAAAGAATATAAGCTCTCCCATCATGCTCATTTCAAATTCTTCCTGCATAGTCTTAGCAAAAACTTGGCACATATTTTCATTAGTAGCACCGAATATTATATCATCAACATAAATTTGAATCAAAAGAATATCATCATTTTCGTATATAATGAAAAGATTTGTATCAATTTTTCCTCTTAAAAAGCCTTTTTCAATCAAGAAACTACTGAATCTCTCGTACCGCGCTTTAGGAGCTTGTTTGAGTCCAAATAGTACTTTTGTGAGTTTGAAAACATGATTTAGAGAAATATGATTTTCAAAACCTGGAGATTACTCAGCATATACTTCTTCATTTATAAAACCGTTTGAGAAAGCACTTTTAACATCCATTTAAAAAAGTTTGAAATCTTTATAACAAGCATATGTAAGTAGCATTCGAATAGCTTCTAATCTTGCGACTGGTGCATATGTCTCATCATAATTGATTCATTCTTCTTGATTGAAACCTTGGACCACTAGTCGAGCCTCATTTCTAGTAATGACTCCGGACTCATGTTTCTTGTTTCTAAAAACCCATTTTGTTCCAATAATAGTATGATTTTTGGGTTTAGGAACAAGTGTTCAAACATCATTTCTTTCAAATTGATTAAGTTCTTCTTACATAGCTAGAATCTAAGATTCATCAAGAAGTGCTTCATCAATATTTTTAGGTTCAATCTGAGATAGAAAAGCAGTATGATTGCAAATATTTCTAAGAGATGATCGAGTACTTACATCTCGTGAAGGTTCTCCTAGAATTTATTCCGCTGGATGATCTTTCACATGTTTCCACTATTTGGTTGCATCTTGTACTAAGTCTTGATGATCTTTCCTTCTATTTCCATGATCTTCCCTTTTAAATTGTCTCCAAATATCACACATCCTTTTTCTTTAGAAGTGAAGTCAATGAATTTAGTTTTGTCTTCTGTCACGTATCTTGAGCATCCGTTATCTAAAAATCATTTATTTTTACCAGTAGAATACTTCATGCATACCTACAAAAGCAATTAAAAACAATTCCTGGTACCCAAGTTCTTTGGGTCCTTTATTTATTAGTATTAGAAGAAATAAGATTTTTAGGTACCCATATGGCCCTAATAGTCATTGTATATTTTCTTCTAATAGGACAAGCAAAATAATTATGACCATTTCTATTACAAAAATTACAAATAGCATGTGACATATATGAAGAACTTGAGTGATTATAATAGTATCCTTTTTTAACAAAATTATTTTTATGAAAAGAATTTTGAATATTAGATTTTGATGTAGAAGGATTATCAAAGAAGTTTTTATAAGATTTGTATTTTTGTTTTGGCTTATATCCCAAACCTGCCTTATCAAAAACACATCTTTGACTACCAAGAAGTTTTTCAAAATTTCTTTTTCCATTCGTAAAGTTTTCAATAATATTTTCTAAATCGGTTTTCTTTTTCTTCAATTCAAAATTTTCATCTTTCAAAACAATATTTTCTTTTCTTAAAATATCAATTTCGTTTGTTAAAGAAGAATTTTTCTTTTTCAAAACAGTATACTTGATACCCAATTTTTCAAATTCCTCATATACTTCTTCTAAAATATTTTGCAATTCTTCATATGAAGGATCTTCAATATTATCAAAATTTGTTACCTCAATGTCATCTTTAGCCATAAGACAAAGATTTCCTGATTCTCCATTGCTTGCTTCACTATCTGAGCTACTTGAATCATCATTCCACGTAGCTTTCATTGCTTTTTTGCCTTTGTTTCGATCTTTCTTTAGCAGAGGACAATCTGGCTTGATATGACCGGGTTTATTGCATTTATAACAAATTAAAGTGTCATTTTTACCTGAATCTTTCTTGGAAAACTTATTGAAGGATTTCCTTGGAGGAGTTTTATTTTTCTTTAAGAACCTCTGAATTCTTCTTGTTATCATCGCAACTTCTTCATCTTTGTCGTCATTTTCCTCATCTTCATCACTTTCACTTTCATGTGGAACAGCTTTAAGTGCCAAGCTCTTCTTTGACTTTCCTTCTTCTTCTCCTCTTTTCAATGTGTACTCATGGGTGATAAGTGACCCGATGAGTTCATTCACTTCGAGCTTCTTGAGGTCTCTAGCTTCAAGAATCGCTGTCACTTTTGATTCCCAACGTTTTGGTAGAGAGTTGAGAATTTTTCTTACTATCTCCACTTTGGAATAAACTTTGCCAAGAGCTGTCAAGCTATTTATGATGTTAGTAAAACGAGTGTACATACTAGAAATAGATTCATCATCATTCATCTTAAACATTTCATATTCATGAGTAAGAATATAAATTTTTGATTCCTTGACTTGAGAAGTTCCTTCATAAGTAACTTCCAAGTTATCCCAAATTTCCTTTGCTGTAGCACAAGTCATTACTCTATTAAATTCATTACCATTGAGAGCATTATATAATAAATTCATAGCAGTTAAATTCAAAGTATAAAGTCTATCGTCTTCACGATTAAACTCTTCTTCTTCCTTTTTGACCTTTACTCCATCAACTACTTTTGTTGGAATATAAGGTCCATTTACAATACATTTCCAGATTTCTCGACCTTGAGCCTGAAGGAATATTCTCATTCTAACTTTCCAGAATGAGTAATTGTCTCCACAAAAGAGTGGAGGCCGACTGCTAGATTGACCTTCACCAAATGAAGCTGCAATGTTAGCCATAAGATCTTAACTCAAAAGATAGTTAATCTTATAATAGAGCTCTAGCTCTGATACCACTTGTTGCCCAGATGACTAACACAAGAGGGGGGGTGAATTGGGTTATATTAAAAAATTAATACTTATACAATATAAAATATAACCAAAATATAAAACAGTAGGAAATATAAAGAGTAGGGTAAGAGAAAGCAAACTCAGTATTTTTACGAGGTTCAGCCCCACTGCCTACGTCCTCGCCTCAAGCTACCCCTTGAGGATTCCCAAATCCACTATTCAATCTCCTTTAGGTGGAGATAGAAACCTATTACACCTTTGAGCAGCACCGCTCCAAAGATTCCGTGTAGAACACCCTCTACACTTCCAATCACCTCACACTTGGTGATTCAACTATTCCCTGTGTAGAACACCTTCTACACACACAAGGGTTATACACACCCTCTTACTTCCAATCACCTCACACTTGGTGATTTAACTATTCCCCGTGTAGAACACCTTCTACACACACAAGGGTTATACACACCCTCTTACTGATACAAGAATTGATAGTGGGTAGGCTATCAGAAAACACTCCTCAATGAGTGAAATAAGAACAATACAGCACAAACTATATCTCTCTCAACAAGAACAAGAATTAAGGCTCAAAACTTTAGAAAAGAGAGAATGAGAGCTTTGAAAGAATGATGCAAAATTTAGCAATAGATGTGTAAGCTCTTGTTGTGTTTTTTTGCAAAACTCAAGTGAGCTATTTATAGGCAAATGAGTCTTCAATTTCAAATTTGAAAAGATTCCCATGTCAAATAAGAGTACTATTCACTTTTCAAAAAATTCAAATAAAAACATTTCCTTTTTGCATTTGTCAAAGACAACTCCATTCATTTTTCAAAGAAATCAAACCTAATCTTTTGCTTTTCATACAAGACAAAATGAGCATGATTTATTTTCAAACCAAATCATCTTCTTTTTGCATATGTCAAAAAAACACACAACCACCCTTTAAGATTTTCAAACAAATCATCTATCTTTTATATTTGTCAAAAAAACACACCACCTCCCTTCAAGACTTTCAAACAAAATATGCACATGTCAAATATGATAATCAATCATCTTATAAAATCAAGTTTTTATAAAAAAAATATAATTTTCGAAATTATTTTGTTTGATGGTGTTATGCACATGTGAAAAACATAATTTTCAAAACTAAGACATTTAAAAATGTCTTGCATATGTGGAAAAAATAATTTGATGTTTTATGAGAAAAAAGAGTAATTTGGAGCCTTAATCCAATTTCTAATTTTATCAAGAGATGTACAAAAATAATCTATGAGCTTCATTTGTAGACTTGATATCTTTCTTGCTCATGCTTGATTTCTTGATGTGTTTAGCTCCCTTCATGCATAGACAACTTGAACTTGAGTTTTCAATATTATTTGTTATCATCAAAATTTATACGTAAATACGAGACTTGAAACCTTGGGTTCAACATTTACATATATATTAATTTATATAATTGAGACTATTATTTTGAAATATAATTGATATATATTTTTATATATTTAATTTTTTTTTTATGTATAGACTATTCCGAAACGGTATACGAAACGGTACCGGTACCGAAATATTTCGTTCCAGTGCCTTGACCGGTACGCTCACCGGTACGGTATTCAAAACATTGGCCTGAACTCTCAAATGAGCCCCTACCTAGTAAAAAATGAACTGTTTAAGTTGTGCAGTGCTCTACCCTTAAGGATCTCCACTAAAAGAAAAGTTGTTTAAGCCACAGAGAATTCTCTCTTAACTATCAGGCTAGCTAAACTCCTGTTTCTCCGCCTTAAAGATTGCCTAAGAGATGGATTGTTAATCTCGTAGCACGTTCGAGATAGGCAAGTCGGTCGGGCATCACATACGAATAGTATTTCAATTTAATTTAGATAGTAAAAGCGTTCAATTTGTTTTTTAGTTTTCCAAATAATAATTAATTTAGTAAATTTTAGTACTTAATAGTATAATTAATGCTTGTGGGTTTGGTATCCATTTTCTTTTAAAAATACTTTATTACTTGTTAAGATTCCGTGCACTTGCAGATATTTTAACCCGAACAGATTTTTAAAAGGTGCATATTCATTTTCCCTCTGGAACCCAGTGTACTCTGCAATGAAATCCGCCAAAACTTATCCTTTGATGGTGTTGCGCAACACATACTCAATATTGAACTCACTAAATTATACGGCCCAGTTCATAAGCCGACCTGATGCATCTAGCTGTTGTAAGATCTTTTTAGGGAAGTCTACATGGAGACCTTCACCAAGACTAGAAGTACGGGCTTATCTTGCAAGTAGTCACTACTAGAGTGAATGCAATTACGCAATGAGAGGGGCATTTGACTTCCTCCCCTTGGTATACCCGGCTAACATAATATATTAGTTTTTCAATGCCCTCTTTATAGTGTCCCAACGCGAAAGAGACACGAGTTTGTAAGATAAGTATAGAGTTAGCATCTCCCCACACCGGGGTTGGCATAGGAGGCACGAGTTTGCAAGATAGCTCTTAAGAGCTTCAAATGCCTGATCACTGTCATCATCCCATTTTTTACACCCTGCACAAGACCTTGAAGAATGATAGGCACTTGTTTGTTGATTAGAACACGAATCTACTAAGAGTAGACATTTGCCAGGTGAGCCTTTGTATTTTGTTAACAGCTTAAGGCGGGGTCATACTAAGGATGACTTCTACCAATTCTAGATTGACCTCAATTCCACACTCTGACACCATGAATCCCAAAAACTTACCAGAACCTACTCTGAAGGTTCATTTATCTGGGTTTAGCTTCATCTTGTATTGCCTCAGAATGTTGAATGCCTCTCTTAGATCGCTCAAGTGCTACTCTAGGGTTTTGTCTTTTACCAACAAATCATCTACATAGACCTCCATGTTCCTATCTATCTGCTCTTTAGACATATAGTTTAATAGTCGTTGGTATGTGGTCCCTGCATTCTTTAGGTCGAAATGCATGACTTTGTCTTCATCGCTTAGATTCATGCAGATCTAGTTGTATCAAGAGTAGACGACCATGAAGCTAAGCATATGGTTACCCAATGTTGAGTCCATGATGAGATCAATTTGTGGGTGCGGGAAGCCATCTTTGAGGCAAACTTTATTAAGGTCCGTGAAGTCGATGCACTTCATCCACTTGTCGTTCCCTTTCTTTACTAGCACCATGTTTGACTAGGTACTAGACTTTGAGAATAAAGCCTGTTACTAATAGTCGGTCGACTTTCTCGGCTATGGCAATGTCTTTTCAGCATCAAAGCTACGGCATTTTTGCCTAACGCCTCTGGCCTTCAAGTCGATGCTCAGGTGGTGCTGCAAAATGTCGAGATTTTTGCGGGGCATGTCCTCGTGACCCCAGACAAAGATGTCTCAATGTTTGACAAGGAGCTGCTACATGGCGCTATGCATTTTGGGTGTCATTTCTCCATTGATTTTGATAGTGGCCTTAGGCTAGCAAAGGTCCAAGGGACACAGTTCTAATAGCTCATTCGGTCATACCTTTTTAAAGGTTTGCTCATCCCTGATCTCAACCTCCATAAGTAGTTATTCAGGAAGTAGTGGTAATTCTTGTCCATTTAGTCCACTATTCTATGGCGTTACTTTGTGTGGAGGCTTTCACAAGTTGTTGTGCGACGCTAGTTTCTTCTTTGGTTTCCATGTTTATTGATGTCGTCGGGTTTGTCTTGAGCTGTCAGGAATAGGTTACCATAGGAGTACGAAATACAAGCGAGATTTCTCAATCAAATCACAGGCAGCGCCATTGTTAATGTCTTGTTTTGCACATCCATAGGCTGTATTCCAGTGACTCAGGATGTAAAAGTTGGGCTTGCAAAACAATGTAAAAGGAAGAAGGGATGGGTGGTCTAGAAAGGTGGTCGACATAGAAGCTTGAAATAAAAGGAGACTGTGCCTAAGTGAAGCATAATTCTATTTTTAGTTTAGTTGCCTATACATTAGATAGAGAATAATGCTAAGGTTATATGTATACATATAGGTTGTCATCTGACACGCACGTGAATGGATTGTATAATATGAGAATAACATGGAGCACAGGTAAGTATTATATTCATACGCTACTAGAGTTTTCTAAATTCTACGATGGGCCTCCTTTGGTGTTGCATCGCTCCCTTACCTTCAATAGATTTATATTGGGCTACTTACCGACCATTTGGGCCTTGAGGGAGGGGCCAAACTCTCATACGGAGGGGGGAAATCCCCTCATCCCTAGTCTCGACTCTTTTAGTTCAACGATGACAATTAAGATAGATTTTCATCCATGAATATTGTAAAGAAAATATTCAAAAATAAAACAAATGATGAATTGCTTGCAGAAGGCAATATATATGTATATGTGTATGTACACTTCAAGTTACATTATAAACTCATATATAAAAGTTACATCATTTATTGTACGATTAAGGCTTAGAAATATGAGAAAAATATAACAATTTTTAATAAAAATAATGATAAACGCACAATTTTTTTTTTATAAATATTTTTACAACTATGTTTCAAAATAATGATATTTATGTTAAATAAAGTTATTTAAAAAAAATAATCTTCATTTAAAATATAATTATATAGATGTTTATAATAAAAACTTATATGTCTATCATTTTTCTTTTTATAAACCTTAACAGCTCTATTTTAAATAGAGAGTTTATAAAGTAAATTATAAAATAGTCACAAAAATACCCAATATTTCAAAAAAAAAAAAAGTTGTGCCCCAATAATCATGTAACAGAACCCACGAGGATGTGATTGAAAGTGGGTGGAATATCCCTTATATTATTCGAGGGAAGTTATACCCAACCTCCTCAACTTCTACGTATTATTATTTTTTATTTTTTTTATTTTTTTAATATTTTTATTTTGAATTTATTCTTCTTAAATTAAATTAATTTTTTTTATTTATTATCAATATATCAAATATTTAATAAAAAAATAAAAAATTATATAATATAATATATAAAAATTATATAAATAATAAAAAGTTGTGAAGATTTTTTCATTATAGAATTAGTAACCTGTCTTGTGTTATAATTTATTGGTGGTTTACTATTCAGTGTGTTTAAAAAGGGTATCTATAAAGGTCGGCACTGTGACCGGTCGGCCGGTGACCAACAACACATGGGTGGCTCCTAGTAAATTAATCTTCTTTGGCCTCAATGGTTTTTGATTAGTTTAAAAAGTCCGAGAAGTTGAAGGTTCTCCTTTCATGATTACGTCGTAGACAGGATAATAATGCCTTCTTTTTTGACCTTTGAAATAATTTTTATTTTTTTAGATTAATTTTTAAAACTAAGGAAGCGCATATATTTTTTGGTTTAGATGTTTTGGATAATGAGTTTAGTTGAAATAAAGTGAAAAATTAAAATTAAATAAAATATTATTTATATATAATTGTTTAATATTATTTTAGTTTAAATTTTGAAAAACTCAAACTTTTTATTATATTTTATTTGCGAATTTAGAAAAATTATAGTAATTAGATAAGATGGGTAAATTGTTTGCTTTTACAATTCCTCTCAACTTATATCATCTCTTCTTATTTAATTATTATAAATTTTCAGATTTTTTTTATATAAAATAAAATAAATAATTCAATTCTTTTAAATATCTAAAAAATAATATTAAAATATAATAAATTTTATTTAATTTTTAATTTTAATATTAAATTATCTTATCTTATTTATGAAAATAAATAAGACATTAGTACGTATTGGCATTGGTGACTATATTTACTGCAATTGGATTGGCTTCAGTTACAATTGTTTTTATTGACACACCAGATATTAGGGGTGTTCAAGCGGGTTTCGGACCGGAAATCCGGGTCAACCCGGCCCGGAACCAAATAGTTAAAACCGGTTTGGACTCCAACCCGGATTCACCCGGGTTGAAATCCGGGTTGGATTCGAAAATCCGGTTTCTGGATTTCAAACCGTTTTTTTTTTAAATTTATAAAACCGGTATTATTACTTTTTTTTTAGAAATTTGTTTTAAAAATATTTATAAAAAAACTTTTATTTTATTATCAACAAATTTCTCAACAAAAAAAATAATAATACAAACTAAAAAAAAAAACGGTTTAAAATCCGGAAATCGGATTTCCGGGTCCAACCCGGATTTCAACCCGGGTCCAACCCGGATTTCAATCCGGGTGAATCCGGGTTGGAGTCCAAACCGGTTTTAACATGGGTTCCGGATCTAATTTAATATGGGTTGAAAACCGGAACCGGATATCCGGGTTCCGAACCGGACCGGAAAAAAAAATCGGCCCGGATGAACACCCCTACCAGATATATATATTGTTGACGTAGAAGCCTATCACATTAATTTATATATAAAAGGAATTGTATTTTAACTTTTTCTTTATGAATGTAATGGATCAATGTTATGAGTTATCTCAGTTTCACTATTTATAAATTTAGCGAAATAGTGAAGTTGAGTTTATAAGCCTTAACAACTCTATTTTTACAACTATGTTGGCAATGGTTTGAGCATCAAAATCTGGGAAGATAAATGGCTAGTTAGCAAATGTTCTCATCGAGTTCAACCCCCTATAGAAAAAAAATCTCAATGTTGAGGCGAGAGTGGTGGAACTAGTAGTGAGTGGTGAAAGATGAAACGCTGAAATGGTGATGGATACTGTTAATGTAGATTTTGTTGGCTTAGATTAGTAGTGAAGTATTTGAATTTAAATAGGATAAGATTCATCTTATCTCTAAAGCTGTAATTTTAGATTGTTGAGTTTGAATTCAAATAGGATAAGTTTTGATTTTTGAATGAATGTAATTTAAACTATGGGATTTATCCATAGTATTTTGAATTTATTTAGGTGTCTATAAGTTTGTTAAAGAGGTTGAAGAGTTTAGTTTCGAAATCTGGAATGATAAAATCGGAAGGCAAATTTGAAATTCAAATTGCAGCAGTAAATCTGGAAGCCTGTCAGCAACCTGTCAGCAAACGGATTCTGATGAAGGACGATCTGTCAGCAGACACGTTTCAGCAGCACTTCTTGGATAGGCTATTTAAATCAAATCATATGGTAATCCTAGTAAGGGATTTCGGCTAGAGCTGATTTTAGACATATTTGATAGCCATTTGAGAGGAAAATTAGTAGAGCATTTTTTTTGTGATTTTTATACACTTGCGAGTGTGATCTTACTCAAGGTTTGAGAAGATCGTTGATTGGTGTACATGATCGACTACTGGAGGTTCCAGTAGGAAATGCATAGATTGAAGATCATCAGAGGTTCTGGCTGCTACCGTGGTAGAGAAAAACGGATCGTTTTTCTGGTCAAGTAAGGGAGTCAATTGACAAAGGTTTTATAATTGAATAGCTTACTTGTAAACTGATTTTCAATCAATAAAAATGATTTTCCTGGATTTGGTTGCCCCGTAGGGTTTTACTTTTGAAGAGTTTTTCAAAATGTTTCCCTTTGTAACCAATCAGTGTGTTATACTTGATAATTTATTTATTACATATTTATGAATATTCACACGATTGATATCTAACAAATTTGATTGTGAAAATTGTTAGATATATTTCGCCATACAGGGATAAAAAGGAAATTTCAATTGGTATCAGAGAGGGTTCACTCATCCAAGTGTGATTCGTTCCCCTGATAGAGATGGCATCATTGTATATTCTATCGTAATTTAATGGTAAGAACTATGCGTATTGAAAAGTACGTATGAGAGCATTCCTAAAGTTATTGAATGAACGAATATGGCACGCCATTGAAAGAGGATGAAAGAAACCCGATACCAGTATTGATACTTGGTCGAAAGATGAGTTGAATAATAGCAATTTCAATTGCAATGGGTTGAATGTCATCTTTATAGCGGTATCTCAAGAAGAGTTTAAAAGGATCTCCATGTGTGAGATAGCGAAGGAGGCATGAGACATATTGGAAGTCACACATGAAGGAACAATGACTGTGAAATATTCTAAATTATAATTGTTAACATCTAGATTTGAAGAAATTAAAATGCTTGAAAATGAATGCTTTAATGATTTTTACGCTAAACTAAATGATCTTGTGAATTCCAGGTTTAATTTTGGAGAGAAGGTTGAAGACTCAAGAGTCGTGAGAAAAATCTTGAGGTCTCTAACTGGGAAATTTCGACCCAAAGTCACAGCCATTGAGCAAAGCAAAGACTTGGATACAATCAAAATTGAAGAGCTCGTCGGGTCCTTACAAACGTATGAATCATCTCTTCCCCAAACGAAAAAAGGTAAATCTATTGCTTTAAAAACTGTGAAAGAAAAACATGATAATATTTGTAGTGAGAAGAGTCTAAATGATGAGGATATAGGTCTTATTGTTAGGAAATTCAAAAAGTTTATGTTTAAGAAAAAGGCTAATGAAAAACAAAAGAAATCAAAAGAATTTTCAGTAAAGAAAAATAAATTAGAAAATTTGAATAAAGAAAAAGTTGAGAAAAATGAGAAGGTAAAATGTTATGAATACTTAGGTTATGGTCATATTAGAATTGAGTGTCCTAACTTCAAGAGAAATAAAAGAAAAATATCATATGTGTCTTCTAGTGATACTTCAGATTCTGAAAGTGAAAACTCATCTTCCGATAATGAAAAATCTTTTATAACTTTTTTTACTATTGTGAATGATTTGGCTGAAAATTCACTAACAGAATCTGAAAGTAGTTGTACTTCTAGTGATTTAGACATTACTCTAGTTGATGCCGACCAAGAACTTAGTGTTCAAGATGCTTACAATGAAGTGTGTGAAGAGGTAGTCAAGCTAAAAAAACTCAATAAAAAGTTGTATAAAAACCTTATAGCTATAGAAAATGAGAAAAATAATTTGATTAAGGTTGTAAAAGTTTCTGCGGTTGAGGTGTTGAGACTAAAAAATAAAAAGGTTGCAATAGAACAAAAATTGAAAAATTTTCAGGAGTATGAACAAAAATCAACAACCCAAAAATTAAATGAAAAGTTGAGGTTTCAAAAACCAAACAGTGATAGGATGGGATTAGGATATGTGGCTTCTAAAGGAAAAGGAAAACAAATACCCTTATCCGCTACGTCGAGTTCCAAAAGTATTGTGTTTGTAAAGGAAAATCAAAAAAAGAACCACAACAATCCTCCCATGCCGAAGGCTGACGACTCAAGATATTTGCACAAAAATTCTCCATCGACCATGATGAAGAAAGGTAAGTATAAAGGTAAGTTTACTCCTACTTGTCATAATTGTGGAATTGTTGGGCATATAAGACCACATTGCTTTAATGTGTCTCAAGTGCAAAAAATCAAAAATGAAAAAAGTCCAAAAATGAGTGGAAAAAACCTACAAAATCAAGTTGATGAGATGGGCTAACAAATTAATTTTGTAAGTCGTGAGTTTGGTGAATTGGTTAGGCTATGTATTCAAAAGAATGGAAAGACAAGCCAAATCTCAAGGCAAAATGGGTGATCAAAAAGGATGTCGTGTCACGTTAGTTTATAGGAACACATGCATGTTCTTGTATTTCTTGCATATCGTTAGTATAGGACATGCATTCTTATTGTGTTTCGTTTTGTTTATATGTTTTTTTTTTAAATTGAATTTTTTTTTGTTGGTTTATTTTGTTTTGGTTTCCTACTTTTTATTAAAAAAAATGTGTTTTTCGGCCAAATGATATAGAGTGCATGTTTGATGATGTGTTGAAGGCTTTAAACATATTGATACTCACTTTATAAATCCTTACACTCATGCACTATTCTTGTGTTGTGCATCCCACATTGTGCATCCTAACCCTATGGGTCATTATAGTAAAGGTTCACTCTTAATGCACTATAAGAAACCTGTGTAGATACACTTTTGTTTGATTAAAAAATAAAAGGTTGAATAAGTGTATTGAGATGCTTATCATAGAAGGAGTCCAAATTTTAAATTGACTAATACTAGTTGAACTTAGTACAAATATAAAAAAAAAATGTCTCCTCTTGTCAAACACCACTTATTGATCCATATAGAAAAAGTCGGTGTGAAATTCATTGCGGAAAAAGACTCACACCCTACACGGATCTAACCTTGGAAGTTCTTATAAAAAAAATCATTGCTCCTATCATTGTAGAAAAAGATAAGCAATAAAAATGAACTAAAAAGGGGCTATGCAAGTAAAGTGTTTGGAGGAGACACTTATGTATCTAGACTCTAGCATAAAATTTGCCTTAAGGTGAGTGACAACCTCTTGGGAGCATCTTTTAAACGAAGATTCCTATTAAAAATGATGATCAAAAGAAAAATGAATTCATTAAAAAATAAGGAATAAAATCATCAAGAAAAAGTTGCTACCTTTCATAAGTTGCTTACTCACACACTCACATGAACCTTGACTTTGATGATTTTATGAGGAGTAAACATTGATTGTGGGTGTTGCAATCAAAAGGATGTATGGTCTTGAATTTATTTTGTGAGTAGCACTTTGATTGAACCTGAATGCATCTATTCATGCTACTTGCCCCATTGCCATTGTTTTTTGTTAAAAAAAAAAATTGCTTATAAACATTTTTTTTGGCAATTTATTTTCGGACCAGGTTATTTAAAAAAAAAATGGGTCAAATTTTGATTTTGCAAGTGCATGTGAGGCATTATTTTAGGGTTTCTTAATGTTCATGTAAAGTGGATATTTACTAGTGGGACACAAAGATGGTGCTCTTGATGAGTTTATATTGTGTTTAAGTCCCAAAAAGACATTACTCGAATGCTTCAAGTAAGTCAAGTTGTTTCACATTGGGTCATAATAGGCATATGTCATGCACGACACTTAATATTTGCTCAATACCAAAGCATATTTCTTATTTTTTTAATTTTTTTTACATGCTTCATTCTCAGGTTCTCCTATAAAACTAACTTGTATTTGTTTTATCTAACATTTTGGTTGTGTGTGCTTAGATGAGAACTAAGGAAAAGCAAAATCCTCCCTCACCTGATTCCTCAAATGAGGCTACACTTTCAGTTTCTAAATGGCATTAATTTGGCTAAATTGATGACAAAAATGGGGAGAAAAGTGAGGAGTAAGGGGGAGCAGCAGCACATGCTAAGGGGGAGAAGCATTGATGAAGGGGGAGAAAGCCAAGCCCGAGCAGAACATGCGAGAAACATATATTCATCAAAAATGTTTTGTCACCAATCAGCCAAAGGTCCCAAATTGTTAATGTAGATTTTGTTGGCTTGGATTAGTGGTGAAGTATTTAAATTCAAATAGGATAAGATTCATGTTATCTCTAAAGCTGTAATTTTAGATTGTTGAGTTTGAATTCAAATAGGATAAGTTTTGATTTTTGAATGAATGTAATTTAAATTATGGAATTTATCCATAGTATTTTGAAATCATTTAGGTGTCTAGGAGTTTGTTAAAGAGGCTGAAGAGTTGAATTTCAAAATCTGGTATGATAAAATCAGAAGGCAAATTCGAAATTCAAATTGCAGCAGTAAATCCAGAAATCTGTTAGCAACCTGTCAGCAGATGGATTCTGATGAAGGACGACCTGTCAGCAGATGCATTTCAACAGCACTTCTTGAATAGACTATTTAATTCAAGTCATATAGTAACCCTAACAAGGGATTTCGGTCAGAGCTGATTTTAGACATATTTGAGAGTCATTTGAGAGAAAAATTAGTGGAGAATTTTCCTTGTGATTTTTATACACTTGCAAATGTGATCTTGCTCAAGATTTGAGAAGATCGTTGATTGGTGTACGTGATCAACCACTGGAGGTTCCAGTAGGAAAGGCATAGATTGAAGATCGTCAGAGGTTCTGGCTATTACCATGGTAGGGATAAACAGGTCGTTTGTCCGGTCAAGTAAGGAAGTCAATTGACAAAAGTTTTGTAATTGAATAGCTTATTTGTAAACTGATTTTCAATCAATAAAAATTACTTTCCTAGGTTTGGTTGCCCCGTAGGATTTTACTTTTGAAGAGTTCTTCAAAAGGTTTCCCTTCATAACCAATCAGTGTATTATGCTTGATAATTTATTTAATGCATATTTATAAATATTCACACGATTGATATTTAACAAATTTGATTGTGAAAATTGTTAGATATATTTGACCATATAGGGGTAAAAAAAGAATTTCAAGTACTTTCAAAGGAAAAGGCTAAGATGGTGTGTAATATCCCACTGAGTCAGACATGCTTACAAAACAAAAGAATCTGAACCTATACCAAGAATGATCTATTCAATGTTAATATATAGTGTCATCATCTTGAACTAAGCAGAAAGAAAAAGTCTAAAGGGGAATCCTTGGATGGGAAGAAGTCTAGAGAAGGCCGGGGTGGAAAGGGAGCTGAATGTCCCAAGGGTGGTCAAGACTTTCCTATGAAAGGTTCTTAACATTGACTACCAACAAGAAGCAACCTATATCAGAGGAAGGTAGTGTGTTATGCACTTTGGAGCTCCCCAATAGCAGTTGGTGTATGGGTAGAAAGGGAGAGTCCAGTGCAGAAGTCATTTTCGAATGAGGTGGATGTGAACGCAATATGGATGAAAATGATTGAAAAGTTGTCAAGAGGAAAATGTTGAAGTGAAAGCTTATGTTATGAGGCATATCTGGCTAAGAAGAAATGGATATGTTTTTAGAAGAAGTTCATCAGTCCTGGAGTGTTATTCCATCAGGCCAGAACCAAAATCACAGAATTTCGACGAGTTTAAGATACTCAAAAGCGAATACCAGAACCCACTATAGTTAAGAGGCATATGATTAAGTGAAAAGATACAAGAGATCAGATATTTGTGAAGATAAACTGAAATGTTGCTTTCAATTCAAATAAGAGGAGAATGAGTGCAGTGATTAAAGATCAAGAAGAAGATGTACATGTTTCTCTATGCATGCCATAGGAGAGGGTACACTAGTCAGTTGTAGCTGTTGAGATCATAGTTCTATGGAGGGCCCTGAAGTTGTGTGTAGAGCTAAATGTGGAGAGGGCTATCTTCGAAGGGATTCACTGAGAATTGTCAAAGATGTTAATAACGTAGAGGACAATTGGGAGTGGCATGGACAATTAGTTGAATACATAGAGGGAATTCTTTGTAAAAAAATCGAACTGGATAGTTCAACATACAGGATGAGATGTTCATTTCGTAGCACAATTTGCTTATGATGAAAGTGAAGAATAAGTGTGAATAGAAGAGGGCACTTTAATCTTGCTTTACAGGATAAGATGTGTATTGACTAGTTACTATTAAATACAAGGAATGTTTTATTCGAAGAGAAATGATAGAATTATTATTTTTTTATAATTATTTTTTATATTTAATTTTTTTATAATTTTTAATTTTTTTTAGTGATTAAGGATGTGAATGTTAAAAAATTATATATTTTTTTAATGATTAAGAATATTAAAAAATATTTAAAAGAAAATAAAAAAAAATTAAAAAAACTTAAATACACTAAAAAGTTGTGAATTAATTGTAAATGAATTGTACGTGTCGGTGCTATTATTCGAAAGAACAACAAAACCTAGTACTAAAGGAATGGTACTCCATTTTACCGATTCTAAACTTTGCAAATTGAGTGCTACGAAATTAAATTCTAGCGGTATGTAGTATAATCTTTTTAGTTACACCTTGTGTGTAATATAGTTTCTAGAGGCCTTAATGCTATAATTTGGCTCTCGATCAATAAAAAATAAATAAAAGTCAAATAAAACATAAGGAGAAACGATACTTATGGGGGAGAAAGGAGGAATAAATGAATAATGTTAGATATAGTTGTAAATTGTATAAATATTGTACAATTTTTCTGAAAAGAATATGGTTTACCATTACA
Organism: Platycarya longipes; assembly: GCA_036559045.1. Taxonomy (NCBI): domain Eukaryota; kingdom Viridiplantae; phylum Streptophyta; class Magnoliopsida; order Fagales; family Juglandaceae; genus Platycarya; species Platycarya longipes. The sequence continues at coordinate 11,453,304 of CM071796.1, read as the reverse complement.
CAATTTTTTTTTTTTTTTTTTGATATTATATTTATTTTTTAAAAATATTATTTGATATATATGCATTTTACTATTGTAAATATTTTTTTTCAAGACGAAAACACCTTTACAGTGGTTTTGTTGAGAGAGAGGGGCTATAGAGTATCTCTCTATTTTCTTAAAGCACTCACAATGGCATACAATGGCATAGATGTTTTTTTCTTCAAAATATATTATTAAAATTCACTTTTTTTATTTTATTGATTCGCTTTTATAATATATCATTTATCAACTAATCTATTTTACATTTATATTATTTAAATATTATCATTTTTTATTTATTTTAAATATCTTCATTTAAAATAAAGTGAAAGAGAATTAAAAAATCAACCAAGAAAGGAATAAAAGCAATTTTTTTTTTTTTGAAGTGATGAATAGAATCTGCTGCATATAGCGGGTTTATTGTTCATAAAATTTAGATGTATAAGTTTTTTAATAATATAAATAATTATAAAAGGGACTGTGTCCGATATATAAAATTTAATTTTTTTTTTCTTACCCAATTGAAAGCCAGATTCTGAATTCTTCAAAAAAACATTTACAATGTCCAATGCATTTCTATTTTAACATTGATATTAGTCTCATCTAAATTTATCATCAAAAATTGATGAAAAATACAAATTTACGTACATATTAAAAAAATTCGTCATATTTAATCAAATATAAAGAAAAAAAAAAGTGAAAAATAATATAAAAATAATTTTTGTTTAATTTTTAAATAATAACTCATCAAATTTTATCATATTTGAACTTTTTGATTAAATATGATGAAAATTTGATCAAATATAATACAAAAAAGTTTTGATATGTATATAAATTTATATTTTTTATCAATTTTTAATAATAAATTTTAATGATACTAATATCAATACTCTTATTACTTCACAATTTTCTATTGAGTAAAACTTCGGTCTGAACCATCTATAAAAACTAAATTTTGCAGACAGCCATTCACATCTTGACACGTATGCATCTTCCAAATTCTACAATAAACCTGCATGCAGCCGATTTTTGATGCAAACTTGCTGAGAATCCAAACTCAAGCTAGCGTGAATCATCTGGGAACCCAAACTCAACCCAACAAACCATTTGGATGATGACAAATGAAAATCAAATCCAACAAGCGCGAACGAACCATCCATAAATTCTTAAAAGTAAAAACACCAGAACCCAAACAAGAACCCAGTAAGCAGCTCGAGAAATAATGGGTGTGCTATTTATCACCATTTTAATGTGTTGCTTTATTGGATAAATTGGATTTTCTAGAATGATTGGAAGCTCGAAAAAACTAATGATTCTTGATTAGAGTGACGGGAGGGATGTGGTCCAGTATAACTTAGTATATAAAGTTCAAAGGTGGTTCAGATATTACATTAGCCAGGAATTCGAAGAGGTTGGAAAGAAGCTTTAGAGGATATAAAGAAAGAAGTCTTTAATTTTTCTTAGCAATCAAACATAAAGTAAGTGGGAGAGGAGAAATAGAATGAAAACTCTGGAACCTCTGAAAGAAAATTGATTAAAGTTGTGAAATCTTTATAAAAAAAAATCACGTTATCAATTTTTCAGTGCTTTGAGAAGTTTTTCGTTCACGTTGGCTTGAGTTTGCATTCTCAACAAGATTGTGTGAAAAATTTGTAAGTATTTTAAATATATTGAAATAAGAATCTTCAACTATCATGAAAATCACGTAATCATCTTTTAAGCGAAAATAAAATATTTCATAAAAAATACCGAAATCAGCCATAATGAAATCTCATTCTTGAAAAAAGTTTGTAGAAATTATTTCTCTCACTTAACCCATTTTCTTTGTTTCACCAGAACATATGAGAAATCTGATAAAATGAAAAAGTGGGTAGAGAGAGGATAATTCTGACGTATATAATAATAATAAGCAGTTATCCTACTCTCCATAAAAGTATATAAGAAAATAAATTTCCCTATTATTTCTCACAGTAACCGTGCATCAGTTTTCCAAAACCAATAACTATCTTTTCACATTAAGTCTAAATAATGTCCATATTGCCCTTTCATGTGAGACATATTTTAACATTCTCTCACTTGGCCTATATGAATGACACTTATTTGGATTGATAAGGTAAACACAATATGCGCATAATATTAGCTTATTTGCACTTTAGTGAAATTACAATAATATCAATAATTAAATAACTTACCAACATGAGTCATGGCGATAAATATCAATAAAACAACATCTTCCTTCCATGCACTACAATGCTAGCAAATCACTTAATCATAATCCATAATAGGAAGTAACTGTAATGTCCCCATAATATCTTTGTCAAAGACGATTCCTAGCATCAATAATCCATCTTCATAATTATGTAATTGATGGTAAGCAAGAAAAATTGTCAGAAACACAATTAGTGATATCTCTATAGATGTTATAGAACGAAAAACATAAAGATCCACAAACTTACCTTAGGGATTGCAACAAAGACCTTTGCGATCAACATGTTCGTTAAATGTCTTTGGTGCTAACCCTTTAGTCAGAGGATCTGCAATCATGAGCTCAGTTTTAATATGTTCTACAAACACTGTCTGTTTCCGAACTTCCTCCTTAACGGCCAAATATTTGAGCTCTATGTGCTTAGCGCCATTAGAATATTTGTCGTTCTTGGAGAAAAAGACTGCTGCGAAATTATTAGAATACATTCTCAGTGGTCTGGCAACGCTATCGACAATTTCAAGTCCCGAGATAAAATTCCGCAACCATAAAGCATGAACTATGGCCTCAAAGCATGCCACAAATTCAGCTTCCATAGTAGATGCTGCTATGATAGTTTGCTTAGTGCTTTTCCATGATATTGCTCCTCCAGCTAATAGAAACAAGTAACCAAAAGTTGACTTCCAACTATCAACACAACCAGCAAAATCTAAGTCAGAGTAGCCAACCATCTCCAACTCATTAGATCTTCGATACGTGAGCATATAGTATCTTGTTCCCTTCATATATCTTAAAACATTCTTTGCAGCTTTCCAATGCTCCATTCCGGGATTGCTTTGGTATCTCCCGAGCATTCCAACTACAAAACTAATGTCCAGTCTTGTACAAGTTTGAGCATACATCAAGCTTCCAACAACAGATGCATAAAAAATATTTTCCATCCTTTTCTTTTCTAATGCATTCTGTAGACAATTATTTTCACTGAACTTGTCCCCTTTACAAATAGGAGCAAGAGTGGCTGTACATTCAGTCATATGAAATCTTTCAAGAACTTTATCGATATATCATTTCTGAGACAACCCTAACAATCCACGTGATCTATCGAAAAATATTTCAATTCCTATCACGTAAGTTGCCTCACCCATATATTTCATTTCAAAGTTCATAGAAAGAAATCTCTTGGTTTCATTCAGCAAACCAAGATCATTACTGGCAAGCAATATGTCGTCAACATACAGAATCAAGAAAATAAACTTGCTCCCACTGACCTTTAGATATATACACCAATCAACGGTTTTTTCCTTAAATCCAAAAGACGTAATGGTATCATTAAACTTAAGATATCATTGTCTGGAAGCTTGTTTAAGTCCATAAATTGACTTCTTTAATTTGCATACCATATGCTCCTTTCTTTTAATCAAGAAACCTTCAGGTTGATCTATATAAATATCTTCATCTAAATTCACATTTAGAAAAGCAGTTTTTACATCAATTTGGTGTAACTCCAAATCGAAATGAGCCACCAAAACCATTATGATCCTAAGAGAATCCTTCTTCGATAAGGAGAGAACGTCCCTTTGTAATCAATACCTCCTTTTTGAATGAAACATTTTGCAACAAGTCTAGCTTTATGTCGTTCAATATTGCCATTGCAGTCTCGTTTGGTCTTAAAGACCCACTTACACCCGATTGTCTTAAAACCTTCAGGCAAATCAACGTCCCAAACTTCATTTTGTTCCATTAATTTCAACTCATCATTTATAGCATTGATCAACTTCTCAGAATCACTACTTTCAATGGCTTGTGAAAATGAAATCGGATCTTTACTTATCCCTAAATCATAATCAAATTCTTGCAGATATACCAAATTATCATCTGAAATAGCTAATATCCTTTCTCTTTAAGATCTCTTTAATGCCATTCCTTGTGATTGTTCTGCAACTGGTTCATTGGTGACATTCTCATTATGGAGTGACTGATCACTAGATTGTTACTCAATGTTATCATATTATTTGACAATTGGAGAAACAACAATTTCCTTTGAAGTTACGGGTATCGGGATAGGCACTTGAACTTCTTCGATGACCACATTACGTGATACGTCACTTCCACTAATTTCACCATTCTCAAGAAATCTGGCATTTCCGGTTTCAACAATTCCCGTACTATGGTTAGGGCAATAAAATCTATATCCTTTGGACTTATCTGGGTAACCAATAAAATACCCGCTTACAATTCTAGAATCCAACTTATTTTCATGTGGATTATAGATCCTAGCCTCTACTGGACAACCTCAAATACGAAAATGTCTCAAACTCGGTTTCCTTTCTATCCACAATTCAAAATGAGTCTTTTGAACTGCCTTACTAGAAACCCGGTTAAGCAAATAAACGACTGTCTTAAGGGCCTCCATCCAAAATGAAATGGGTACTGAGGAGTTACTTAACATACTCATAATCATTTCCATAAGAGTACGATTGCGTCTTTCAGCCACACCATTCTAGTGAGGCGTACCAGGGATTGTGTATTGTGCACAAATACCATGCTCTTCTAGAAATTTAGCAAACGGTCCTGGATATTGTTTTATTCCATCATACCTTCCGTAATACTCACCACCTCTATCAGATCGAATGATTTTCACATTTCCATCTAATTGTCGCTCAACTTCAGCAATATATGCCTTTAAAGCATTTATTGCTTGAGACTTTTCATGCAACAAATAGACATAACCATAATGTGAAAAACCATCGATGAAAGTGATAAAGTACTTTTCTCCACCAAATGACGGTGAGTTGAAAGGTCCACAAATATCAGTATGGACAATCTCTAGAAATTTTCCACTTCTTGTGGCACCTTTCTTTGTATGTTTGGCTTGCTTTCCTTTAATGCAATCCACGCATATATTGAAATCAGTAAAATCAAGATTTGAAAGAATCTCATCTTTTACTAATCTCTCCATTCTTTCTCTAGATATATGACCCAGTCTTTTATGCCATAAGAAAGAGGAATTTTCATTAACTCTGCTAAGTTTAGTTCCAACATCATGATGCAGGGTGGAGTGTTTTAGCAAAACTTTTGTTGAGATTAAATCTATATAACCCCTCTGATAAAACACCAGAACTAATAAATGCGTCATTTTTCAACAAACGAAAATCCTTATGTTCAAAATACAAAGCATAACCATCATAATCAAGTCTTGACATGGAAATTAAATTTCTAGAAATAGTAGGAATATAAAAAGTATCAAATAGGTCCAAACAATGGCCTAACTCTAAAAACAAACGTAAAGTTCCAACACCAACAACTAATACTTGAGTTCCATTTCCCAAGACTATAAAATGCTCATTTTCCTTTATGTTCTGGATCAAAAGGTATCCCTGCATCGAATTTGAAACATGAATAGTAGAACTAGAGTCAATCCACCATGTATTACAAGGAACTTGTGTCATATTTGGTTCGAAACATACATAAGCAAAAATCTTACCCTTCTTCTCAAACCAAGCTCTACGTTTCAGGCAATTTTTCTGTAAATGCTCATAGCCATGACAAAAATAGCATTTCGGTCCATTATGTTACTTCTTGCGGGTCCTATTGACATGAGAAGGTCCCGCAACCTTCAATGGATCTTTCTTAAAACTCTTCTTTGATTTCTTTCCTTTGCTTCCAACTCCATGGCTCATAACATTAACTGAATGTTGTCCTTGTTGCCTAAACTTTGCCTCTTCTTGAATTAACATACTCGCCAATTCATTCACATTCCACTTTTCCTTAATAGTGTTATAGTGAATCTGAAATGGCCCATACTGAGTAGGCAAGGAATTCAGAATGAACTGAACAAGGAAACTTTCATCAACATTCATATCCAGAGATTTGAGTCTGGCAACTAGATTGGTCATTTCAAGGACATGCTCATTCATTCCACGACTACCATCAAATTTCATGGTGATAAGCTCAGTCATTAATCTCCCTCTAAGGGACTTATCTACTTAACGAAACCGATCTTCTACAGCCTTGAAATATTCATTTGCATTTTCAATTTGAGGAAGTGTTGATTTAATATTGTTCGCAATACACATTCGCATAAACATTATGCTTAATCTGTTTGATCTTTCCCATGATTTAAACAAAGTTTGCTGCTCCGAACTGCTTGTTTCAGTAATAGTAACCAGTTTGTCAATTCGCAGTGCTAAGTCAAGATCCAGAACACCAAGGTGAAACTAAACCTGTTCTTTCCAATCAGAGAAATTAGTTCCACTAAAGATCGAAACAGAAGAAGCTAGCGAATGAAGCGAAACAAGAACTGACACTGTAATAAAATCATCACAACATTAATGCTTTGAGAAAATCATTTCCACTAGTAATATTGCGTTTAATCTTTGGATTAACTAATGCAATATACTAATATTCAAAATTTAATGGTGATTTTTAGTCACCTAGGCATAATTGATAACCCTTCAAAGTTTGATTGGTTTGTTACCTTTGGGCATCCATTCCAATCTCACTATCATCCTATCAATTATCCTAATTAATTTAATGACTACTTGAAAGTTGGTGCACCTTTGGGTCAAACCATAATAATCAAATAATCATTTCATAATAATTTTGCAAATTCATAATTCAATTCAATATTTATAACTTTTCCTAGCAAGATCACTTTGGTGACAACATGCTAACCATAATATAAATATTAATTGATAAATAACCAAGCAAAATATCCACGTTCAAAACACATAAAAAGTATCACAGAATAAATATATTATCATAAAAGAGAGACCTCAATTGGTAAGCATGCATTGTTTTGAACGCTATATTCTGAGTTCAAACATTTATACTAGCATTCTCTTTTAATACTCTCAATTACATGCAAAATCCGGCTCATAACAGTGCAGCCCATGCATGCATAAACACAATCATTAACCCAATATAAGTGAGCCCACTAAATCAAGAAATATGGTCATTGCTTAATTTACTATTATAAGACATAAAAGTGGCCCTGTATCAAACCATAATCATTAGGGCTGTTCTCCGACTCGACCCAAACCGATACGACACATTTTCGACCCGACTCGAAATCACTAGCTTCCAATTATCGATTAGCCGCTTAGCCTAATTACCCGATTTCCTCCTCTACTTCTTCTTCTTCCTTTCCAGAGAATTCAAACAAAAATCTCATTTCAAGGAAATCCAAAGTCCAAACATCCCAAATCAACAAATCTCATTTTCAAAGAATCCAAACAAAAATCTCAAATCAACAAATCTCATCTCCAGAGTATTCAAACAAAATCTCAAATCAACAAAAATCCAAGAAATTTAGAGCACAAACGGAATACCTGTTGCTGAGCAATTCCCTAATATCGGCGATGATGGAAGCTTGGTCGACTTCATGACTTGGTTGCTGCCGTCGCCGTTCACACGAGCCACGAGTGGAGACAGAGATGGACTGGCTAAGGGAGATCGAGCAATTGATGGAGAACCGGACACATGGCATGAAAGAAAGTGAGAATCGTTGCCGCCATTCTTATTGCAGTGGAGAGAGTCGGGACGTTGTTATATGCCTTGAATAGTAGAGAAATGTTAGGGTTTGAAATGAGGAGAAGACTGGAACGAAGAGAAGAGAGAAATAACCTAATAAGTCGGGCTTGATTGTTTAAAGTAGATGCCGGTGACAGGAAGCTTGGTCCGGCAAGGTCTGGAGGTTGACATCGGCGATTTGAAGTGGCAGCGAGAGAAAAGAAAATCGAAGAGAGAGAGAGGTCTGCAAAAATAAAAACACACAGAGAGAGAGAGAGAGAGAGATGGGATTACAAAAGGCAAAGTTTATCGGTAACTAATATTCCGTTTTTGACATTCGGGCAATCCGGGTCGAGCGGACGGTTTTTTGTTCATCCCTAATAATCATTGGCCCAAAATAGACTGTAAGTCCAATAAAACAACAAAGAGAACTTTATTCGGCCACAAAATCAGATTTGAATTGGCTAGTGGGTTTCATATAATGAATGCAACAAATCCGGGATTAACCCACACGAAATCAAGCCAATAACGTGAAATCCCATCATAAATAAAAACAAAGAGTGAAATTCCAATAAATCCGACCACTTCGAGATTTCATGAAAATTCAACTAAATCTGGCGAAATAACAATTCAGTGAACATTCGAGTTTAGCAATTAACAGCGAGATATAAATTTGTATTCCGAACACAAAACATTGCACATAAAACAATAGCGAATCGAAAAATATTAATGAAATTGATTTCTATATTAAAAGAAAAATCATGATAATTTTAACCATTCTCTATACCATATGTAAGTAAATTAAATATATTGAAATAAGAATTTTTAACTATCATAAAAATCACATAATTATCTTTTAAGCATAAATAAAACATTTCATAAAATATATCAAAATCAATCGTAATGAAATCTCCTTCTCGAAGAAAGTTTGTAAAAATTATTTCTCTCACTTAATTCATTTTCTTTGCTTCATCAAATCATATGAGAAATTTGATAAAATGAGAAAGTGGATAGAAAGAGAACAATTTTTACGTACATAATAATAATAAGTAGTTATCCTATTCTCTATAAAAATAGGCACATAAAAAAATAACTTCTCATATTAATTTTTACGGTAACCGTGCATCAGCTGTTCAAAATCAATATCTGCCTTATCGCATTAAGTTCAAATAAGATTCATATTGCCCTTTCATGGGAGACATATTTTAACAAAATTGACTACGTACAGTTTTACGATAGAATTTGAGAAAATACATACGTGGTAATATGTGAATCGCTATCTGTAAAATTAGTATTTGTAGATGGCCGGACCGAAGCTTACTCTTTTCTTTTTCTTCTGAACTATTTCGAAACCGACAGCGACGGCCGACGGGGGTTGGTGTAGGGCTGCAAAACGACAAGGAGAGGGTGGACGAATACATTAGGTGGGCAACGTAGCTATTATTTTATCAAGTCAGCTGGTCAGCGTTGGCTTCTCCCTCTTTAACGTCAAAAGTGGGTGGGTGGCTCTTGAATTTGGGCACCAAATTCTCTCTCTTCTAATATATATAATAGTTAATGTGAGTGATGAGACGCAAATCATCTACCCTTCTACACTTGCGAGTGGAGCTCTGCACAAGCATAGCCCATCTTGTCCATCCAAATCCCCATATTACATTTTCGTCACCTGGGTTGTGTGTTTGTGAGAAGTTGAGTCTTTTGCCATGGCGGAAGTAGACAACAAGCAAGTGATATTCAAAGCGTACACAGAAAATGTCCCGGAAGAATCAGATATGGAGCTCAAGGTTAGCAAAATTAAGCTCGAGGCTCCAAAAGGGTCGGGAGCTTTTCTGGTCAAGAATCTGTATCTCTCCTGTGACCCTTACATGAGAGGCCGTATGCGTGATTTCCGCGACTCTTATATCCCCCCCTTTGTCCCCGGTCAGGTAGTCCCATCATCACCTCCCCACTCTTTACTTACAGTCAAAATCATTCAGAATTCGTGATCCTGCTGTGACTTCCAAAAAAAAAAAAGTTCTGTTCTTGTTGTGACTTTTTGATGTTGTTGTCTCATTGTTTGGATATTTTTTTTTTCTACAATATCTCATTTGGTGGTTTCATTGTTTGATCGAGACTTAATTCATTGTCATGATAGCAAAAACCCATGAATATTTACCACAGGGGAGCATGTCTGGTTCTTACCCTTTCGTTAAAGAACCATTTCTTTCCAAAGTAAACTCATCTATGACTGAATTTTACAAACAATTCCCTGATTTCTTTATGTCGAGGCTGGGACATGGGGAGAGTGAGCTTTGCCGATTTTCACTTACGGTTATTCCCAACTTTATTTCACAACTAATAAGAAAAGAAGATTCTAACTAGTCTAAACCTGAATTCTCACTGATCTTGTTAAGTTGTAATGTCTAAGTGATGAAAAAATTCCATTGTGTTAAAACAAAGTCTGAGATCGATGGTATTAAGAAAGATACTGTTTTTATGAATTCAAAAGGAGAACATAAGCGCCATGGTGATCAAAATGAAAATCGTCAGTCTTTTTTTTTTTTTTTAATCATTAAACCAATGGAAGGTAAGAAATATGAAACAAATTGAGGAAAGTCGTTAGTATGCTTGTTCTTTACACTTGTTATATAGAGTAAGAGCAAACCTAGGATTTCAAATATCGGCTTTTATCCATTTGTAACCTGGTAATGAAGAATGAATTGGCTTGTATTGATGAACACTTAATCTCCATGCCCTGAATGTTTGGTAATTCGACTTTCGCTGCATTAACCCAAGAATTGGAGCCACCATATATGTTAATTATGCCGAGCTGTTGTAAGACATTTATCGGTTCCATTAATGATTATAGTTAATTCTGAGTATCTAAGTAATTTAGAATGTTCATCTCCATGCACACAAGAAAGAATCATTTATATGTTCATCCTTTACAGTTCTTTCATCTATTAATCATGAACAGACTTTAGGTCATCAGCACTTATGTTTATCAGGTTTGATCTGAGAAATCATGCTTGTAAACCTTCTTCATGTTTATCTGCACCTCTAAAATCAGTCTAGTGGTGATCAGTATGGTAGCAATAATTATAGTATACCAATTTTCTCATATTAATCCTTGGAAGTAGATGTCAGTATCAGTCTCTATTGTTTATATTATGGGACATATGCCCAATTGATTTTGTGCTCTACAATTTCCTAATAATGATGTGTTCTGATGAAGCCCATGGAAGGATTTGGTGTATCCAGAGTTATAGATTCTGATAATCCAGCTTTCAAGCCTGGCGATTTAGTTTCATTGATTACTGGCTGGGAAGAATATAGCTTGATTCACAGAACCGAGCAGTGTAGGAAAATTGATCCAGATGAAATCCCTCTCTCATACCATCTTGGTCTTCTTGGTACCGTACTCTGACTTCAATATCCATCATATTTTGGGATTGCTTCTCTTTCACCTGAACATACATGGAAACTTATTTGACAGTTCTTTCATATTCTTTTAGTTATGAATCTCTTTGTCTCTGTCATGCATTCTCACTTACTCTGCCAAAAAGGTGCATGCAACAATTGATAATCCTAAAGGCTTATATTATGATAAGTTAGGACCTCAAATACCATCCAAGAATGACATGTATACAGAGGAATCTCAATGATATAATACATGCTTAGATATTTCTTTGTGAATTTTTTTTAAAATAAAATAAAATGACAATTTGATACTGATGGTTGGGGTTCCTCTTATTCTTATGAAAAATGGTGAAGCACTAGCACCTTGTACCTTTGTCCTCGGTTTTTGTCCAAGTAACAGTGGTGCTCAACTTTGTAGTCAAGCAAGCAAAGTTCCTTTTTAGCGTGGCATTGTCATTGGCCCTTAACAAATTGTCCAACTTAACCGTGGTTCTTTCTATTAATGGAGTCCAAACGAGCCTAAATAATTTAGGCAAACTCATACTGACAGCTGTTGCCTGGTTTCTCCCATTCCAGCTGTCAAACTTATCTAGCTACTGTAAGCACATATATCAATTCCTGAACATTTTCTACATTATGTATTTGAAAATTGATATCTGTTTTATCTAGAGGGACAAAATCAATTTCCTGGGAGCTATGCTTCATCGGATAACTAAGAACCATGTAGCTTCAGTTTATCTATTCAATTGACCTGAATAGAAAGAATAATTTGTGGGGGAGTGGGTTGTGGGAGCTTCAAATCGGCCCTTTGGAATGAGAAATGACTACTAATCCTGAAAGCTTAAGCATAAACGAAATGGTGAACTCAATTGTTAAGGAATCATTTACATCTTCTTTCACTTGCAAGATGAAACTCCTCTAAATAAATTTGGTGTCAGGAATTGGAATCATTATAACTTGACTAAGGTAAAAAATGAAGGCATGCTCCAAACTCAAGAAACATGCTTTGATGGTATAATGTATTACCAATAATCGCAAAAGCTCGAGCTTATGAGAAGTAATAAATTTAATCATTTAACCATTAATCTAACATGAACTAAAAAAATCTGTTGAAGCAAGGAAGAAGTTGTTCTCTCAATTATTGATGATATCAAAAACCCCACTCATTTGTTAATTAGGTATTGCTGAAGGTGGTTGTGTACAACTCTATACTCGTGGCAATCCAAAAGTTTCACATTTTTTTTCCTCTACATGTGATGTCAATTAAAAGTTAAAATTTTAATATATGGAAATAAATTATCTTATAGTAAGAGTTTGCTTTAGTCATCAGAAGTAATCACTGAGAACTGGAATTTCTATTATACAGGTATGGCAGGTTTTACTTCGTATGCAGGATTCTTTGAGGTCTGCACCCCTAAGAAAGGGAATTTGTCTTTGTATCTGCAGCTTCTGGAGCCGTTGGTCAGCTTGTTGGCCAACTTGCTAAGTTGCATGGTTGCTATGTAGTTGGAAGTGCTGGCACAAGTCAAAAGGTACACTTCTTTATTTTTTTTTCCTAGTTTTTTATTGTTAATTATTGGCAGATTTTAGGAATGATTTTATCTCAAAAAAAAAAAAATTGAAAAACATATTATGCATTGATTTTCTGCATATGAGTTGGACTCCTTGCCGTTTAGACAAGTAGAATAACTTAGATGGACCCTATCAGGTTGATCTACTGAAGAATAAGCTTGGATTTGATGAAGCTTTCAACTACAAGGAAGAGCCAGACTTTGATGCTGCACTGAAAAGGTTAGTGATGAGTTTCCAAGGATGAACTATGGTAAAGAACTTGTTTTAAGAAAAGATGGAAACCTTCTTTTCTTTTCCTTTTGTTCAAATTTCCCTTGATTTTCCCTTGAAATAATTCAGTTGCAATTCATTCTTTCTTTCTTGGCTGAAATAGGTACTTTCCACAAGGAATTGACATTTACTTTGATAATGTGGGTGGGGACATGCTCGATGCCGCACTTCTTAACATGAGGATTCATGGCCGGATTGCCATTTGTGGGGTGGTATCCCAGCAGAGTTTCTCTAAGCCACAAGGGATTTTTAACTGGTTCAATCTCATAACAAAGCGCATCAGGATGCAGGGATTCCTGCAACATGATTACTTGCACCTATACCCACGCTTTTTGGAAGATGTCATCACAAACTATAAGCAAGGGAAAATTGTTTACATCGAAGACATGAATGAAGGCTTGGACAGTGCTCCAGCTGCCTTTGTTGGGTTATTTTCTGGCAAAAATGTTGGCAAGCAGGTCATTCGCGTCGCCCACGAATGATTATCTCCTCGAGTAATTTCCATTAATAGCGAAGTTGAGACAAAATTTAGAGCTCTATGGGTCTGACTGAGAGGATCTTCCATGGATTAATGGATCACTTGAAATAAAAATGTGTTGTATCAATACTGAGTTTGTATCGTTGTGTGGTATCATTACTGAGTTTTTCAAGATTTATGTTTATGATTCAAAATATCGAAACTCTTTCAGTCTTTTGATATCATTTTTAGAGGATCAATAGAGCTTCTCTGAAAACATATACATAATAAAACTATGATTCATAACACGAAATACATGACATGTAGTACGAAAGAGTGCATATTAATACAAGAAAATGAGAACACAACTTATACGCGAAGATTCTCTCACCCATATGTTCCTTAACAATAACTTTGCCTGGAGGTATTCATCTTTTGGAAATGAGTAGTGGACCGAGACGTGAAAAGTGAAACAGTGATAAATTTTTGGCTTTGGTCCGTGCAATTTCTGTGAGATCCTTCGTATTTCTAGCATTGACTCTTCGTCTTTACCTTTGTTCCGATTGAGCTTCATATTCTATGCAATTTTTTTATATTTTAAAGAATAACCTGATCTCGAGTTATCATAAGACTTGAGATTTGCCGTCAAACATACATAATCTGATTGACATAGCTTTCAAAATGAAAGTTTGGAGTTCGGAACTCCTTTTCAAATGTAAAAAAGAAAAAAATTTGAGATTTGACATATGTGATTGTCAAAAATATTTATTTCTGGCGACATTATTAGCCGGTATTTAGCATGAGTACGAAATTAAAACGCGGAAAATTAACTAATACTAGCAAAATGTTTGACAATAAATACTTTTTATGGTAAGGTGAACATGCATGAAAAATATTTATTGATGAATTTCCCACACAGGAAAAAAGCATTTCCCACCATTTTGACTGTCTCAAATAATCATTTTCAGCGACATCGAACCCCATAAACTTTTCGGACAACAAACTCCTCTCGGATGTGTCGCATTATCCAGAAAAGTTTTATATATTTCCAACGACCGACATATGCCGGAATAAACTTCGGACAAAAATTTGCATTACTAGTATTTTGGTATTTGTTGTCAGTTATTTTTGGAGAGTCAACTACGAGTTAACATGGTGGAAAAAAGTTATTTCTGGCAAGTCTTTGCTGTAGTATTTTGAAAATTTTTTTTGTTAAATTTAGAAATATATTAAAACTTTTAAAATGAAATTTTGATTTTAAAACTATAAATACAAGAAATAAAGAAAAAATTTAAAAAGTTTTGACAATTTTATCAGAGTTCAAATCCGAACTTTGATTCTAACTCTGACCATGATTGATGTAGGCTCCAATCCGACTCCGCACTCTAACTTGTCGAAGCGAGTCGAATTGGACTTTTTTTTAAGCTTCATATTTAGTCTATTTAAAAAAAGAATTTTTTGTAGGCTTTCAAATTTTAATTTTTTCAAAAATTAAAATCTAAATGTACAAAATCATTCAATGCTAGTTTATTTATATACTAATATCTAACTTATTTTTATAATATATTTACACAATAGTGTCTAATTACATGTTATCATACTTAATCGTATTATATATTACTTTTAGTGTCAAATTAATTATATGTTATTATACTATAGTATATTACAAGTTATCATATTATACTAGTATCTAATTTATTTTTAACTTATTTCTACACTAGACTTATTTTTAATGTCTAATTATATGTTATTAATTATTATACATTACTATTACATATTATTATACTAATTTCTAACTTAATTGTAACTTAATTATATACTAGCCTTTCTAGTGTCTAATTACATGTAATTATACTCAAGTAAATTATTGGATGTGTTATTAACTTATCATACTAGGTTTTTTAAATTCTAGTATCTAACTTATTTCTATACTTGATTATGTATGGTAGTTGTAAGGGAATTTTCCTCCCAAGAGCCCAAGAGGTAAGGTCTAGTCTAAACAAAAAAGGAAGCTGAAGTAAGGAGGCCCAATCTAAAAAGGGTCGACCTATCGGCCCAACTCGAGAAGGAGCAGGCAACCCTAATACCTACAAAGGACAACTCTGTAGATGATACTACATAGCACAACCCACGATGGATAGGAAATAGCACAAAAGATGAGATTTACCATTTTGGAGTACCCTTCAAGTGATGCTAATACTTAGGGGTGTAAAAAAAATTCAGAAAATCGGCTCGAACCAGTTCAAACTGGACCAGTTAAACCGATTTTGAATCAATCCAGTTCGAAACCAATTTCTAGAAATACAAAACCGATAAGTATCAGTCTGGTTCCGATTCCGAGCAATTTTGAACCAGACCAGTTCTATTATATATATTTAAAATTATTTTTTAAAATATTATTGATGATATGTTTTTATATTATATATAATAATATAAATTATAATTATGTATAAATAATGTTATAATATTTATAAAATAAAATTTTAATTTTAAACATGAAAATTTAATTAATCATATATTTTAAAAATATTTATAATAGTTTTTTAAACCAAATTTTTATTGCAGATTTTATATATATATATATATATCATTTTTTTTATTGCAGATTTTTTTATATAGCATATTTTTTTTAGTAAAACATATTTTTATAATAAACAAAAAAAAATTTAATAAAAAGATTTTTAAACTAGTTTTTTTTTATTTTAAAAAGATTTTGTTTTTAGAAATTTTCCATTAAATAAAACCGGACCAGAACCGATAAAATCAGTGCTACCAATTTTGGGGGGTAATCGAGGCATAATCGATTTTGCAAAATGCAAAACCGGTAGTACCAGTGCGGTTCTATCTTTTGGGCAAAACCAGATCGAACCAGACCAGTTACACCCCTACTAATACTTGAGTATTCGTCCAATCGAGCAAAAACAGATAAATGAGTCTATGATCTCCTAACATAAAGGCATCGAAAAGCAATCAGAGAGGCCCACAAAAGGAAGTAGGTAAGGAAAATACGCCGCAATCAATAGGAAAGACGAGAATCACGCCGCATTAATGGTGCTATAATCTAGACTACATGTCGCATTAATAACATCGTCTTAGAGGCCACTTCTCATTAAAGACTAATAAAGGAATAGTAGAAAAGATGAGGAACCTACAGGGACATACATGATATGTCCCCCCCAACTCCAAGTATAAATAACAAACTCTCATGTAGAGAAATCTCTAGACACTTTACCCTCTACGCTTTCATAATACACAAACTTCCAAATCTCCTACTAACTTAAGCATTACAGACTCCCTAGCCTTCAAGAGTAAGGGTGAAAAAAAAAATTGGTAAACCGATAAACCAGATCAAACTGAACCGGTGAGTTTGATCCAGTACTGAGTTTGGTTCGAGCCACTAGAGAAGCATATTTTCTACTGTGATAGTCAGAGTGCTATCCATCTCAACAAAAACTCGATCTTTCATTCAAGATCCAAACATATCGATGTGAGTTATCACTGAATTCATAATACATTAGAAATGAAATTGTCACATATTGGAAAACTCATTCGCTCATTTAATTTGCACAATTAAATGATAGAAAATATTCCACTATGATTTTTGGTGCTCATTGTAACAGCTCCTTTCCCCCTTGGATCAGTTCGAAGTGTGGGGGATGGAGAGGTATTTTTAGAGCTATTGAGGCTTTTTCGCCCAAACAACCTTTCGAGTTCTGGCTATTTCATTTTGATTGTTTTAACAATTTCTTGGACTCAGTCTCTCCCAGACATTCCATTCAATATTTTTTCTGCAATACTTAATGTCTACACACTTAGCAAGTGATATGTGTAACAGATCTCTTGAGTTCATCTCTGCTATAGTGCTATAGTTTTGATTTTGTACGAACTTTTTTTTTTTTCAGTTGGCTTTAAGCATATGCAATAAGTTTCTGTACGTAAGCAATAATTCTGGAAAGATAAAAGTTATCCCAGCTACTGAACATCGTATCATGTCGAGTGAACTGGACCCTGGACTTGGATCCACTCTCCAGCTTCCCTCCCATAAGAGGTAGAATGCCATATACCACTGTCTCCTTCGAATATAATACAGCTATTTTAGAAACAATTTATTGCTCTCATGAAAAAAGCATTAGAGGCAAATGCCATAAAGCTGGGCTTCACATCTGATATTAGCAAGACAAAAAAGATCAACGTACATTTCTCATTTCGGTCCGCATCTACTTACAACAGAAGAATTCGCAGAACAAATTAAATATGTACCCGGATTAGTTCAGGTCGAAAGGTTTGCCTAGCCTAAACTCAAGTTCATTCTCCTGGCTGCTTAAAATATAATGTTAATCCTTCCTTTCTTTTTCTAGAGGCAGATCATAAGACTAAGTACTTGAATAAATTGAAGATATCCATTAATATGAGGAGTTCTCAGAGGTTTTGAGGTGATGCTACATCTACTAATGTCATTGATACAACAGATACGTGATAGATTTGGTTAAAAAACAAGCTTAGGGGGGAAAAAGAAAAGAGAAACCTAAGATCTTACGTGCAAAGAGGACAAATATAAGTTACAACAGGTACCATAATTTCTGAACTTTTAAATGCTGCATTTATCCACCTTCCAAGATACCTAACACAAGTTTGAAAGAAGTAAGAGTCAATTTCTTTTCCCTCACAATCTGATAATGAGGGAAAAAACATCGAAGGTAACAAGAGAAAAACTTACATTAGATGCTCCACCACAGTAAGAAGCTACAGGTTAACTCAAGTATTACAATGGAAGAGGGAAACCACGGAGATATGCGGAATCCACACCTGACTCCCGCACCAATGCCACCCTCCCTGTGCGTGCCACCTTCAAGAAAGAGAAAATAGCTAGTCATTTTTGTACTATTAGTTAACCAAGAACAGTTTCCAACACCTATTTGATGTTCCGAAAACACTCTAACTTGGTGTAAGAAAATCATCTCTTACAGCATACCCAGATCTCTCTCTCTCTCTCAGAATTACAGATTGAACTAAAGTTACAACCAGCAGTTGTGAACATTGCAAACAACTTTAGACCAACGGGTCTGCAGGTTCCATTACTACTAACAATTGGAATGCTATTAATGAGTTTAAGCTCTAGATATTCACCACAAGAACTGGCATCTGGACATCACAAAAGTCCATCTAATTAGCAAAAATAGACCCACTTGAAACTCTCTATGCCCTATACTTCGAATCAGTTTTAATACACGTGAAAAAATTTGGACAAGACTCGTTGCACAGAGCTTAATCTTTCCTACTCTTAGCAGCATCAAGTAAAATTAGTTCATAGTGTGCTGAAACATGGACAACCAAATTTCAATCAATCATATCATTTAGGTTTCAGGTCTAACTCTTGGAAATGATAGGTTATATATAAATTTATTTCAGTAATCTTTTATATATTTTCTCTCTCAGTGGGGTTTAATACAAATCAGTCCTTGTGATTTGCTCCAAAATTATTACTCCTGGAATTTGTTTTTCTTAAACTTTTTACTTCATGCGGCTTTAATAATGATCAAAAGTCTTCCCGCAAGAAATAGGTTTGTAAATTGTTACAGATGCCAAAACAACACCAATCACCAAAATTAGAACTAAAATACTTAAAAACAAGCAAAAAAATACTTTTTTTATTTTTTTTTTCAAAAACCACCCCTTTGTCCACCTCTGGGCAGCCCAAACATCTAGCAATGCCCCGATTGGGGCCACCTTCAGGCAACCAACCCAAAGGCCCAACCTCCAGGGTGGGGGAGTTGGACTGCTCCAACCCTCCCCTGAATGGGGAGTGCTTTTTTATAGAAAAATGTTTTGTAAATGTATTTTCGTTTTTTTATTTTAAGTGACATGGGTGGACGATCATTGGTGCTAACATGGAACTTCGAATAGTTTACTAATATATTTCTGACAAAGGAACTAATTTAATCGTTATTAAAACCACAAGGAGTAAAATGTTCAATGAAAAAACCCAAGGAGTAATTTAATGTTGGTGCAAATCATGTAGACTAATTTCGTATTTAACCCTCCTCAATATGGTTGTAAACTTCAAAAATTGGGGGTCCAAATATGGAACACATTTTAAAATCCTCAGTTAAAAAACACTGATCACGTCACATAGCTTTAAAAGGTGGTCTGCCTTACTGATGCTTTTAAGCACCCAATTGAAAATCTTCCCCACAAAAAATTGAGAATAAATATCAACACTGACATATTTGGAATTGTTATTTGAACCGAGTTCAGATGGCAACTCAAAGTTCCTCTCTCCAATTAAAATGCAGGAAACCAATATGCAAATTTATGAAACTACCTCACAAATTCCGTAGGGCTCCAACAACCTCTGTAATGCAACCATCTTGTCTAAATCACCTGTAAGCTGGAGAACATACAAACAGCTTAGAAATAGTCAAGACAGCAAATTGGGACAAGTTATTGGTGGAATGTTAATGAATGTGGACTTCCTGGAAATCAGGTTAACTGCAATAGTTTTGTTTAAAGTAATTGAAGATTTTATTTTTAAAAAGGCATAGTCTAGGTACGCATTATATAATATAAGACAAGTGGAACACTAACCAGAAAGAGGAAAAATTACAAATTCATGAAAACTCAACCCATTAAAATGTATAGAAGCTGCTCAAAGGAACAAAGTAGTAAAACTTTTCAAATTTTAAACAGGAGATATCGACGTCACCTACCCCAAACTGGCGAGTGACCCTTCACCGCCGGCACAGACAAGGTCGACGGTCCCCGGCGACGTCGCTGAGGGTCGTCCAGCGGTGGTCAACTGTACGGAAAACTGTCTTTTTCGCTAGGTCTTCTAGGTTCTGTGGCACTTTCTTCCGTCGACGCCGGATTTGTGTTGCCATCACCAACTCCGACACAAACAAGGCCGGCGGCCTTAGCAAGGGTTTTTCCAATGGCAGTATCCCTCCGACGAACGATTTTCTGTGGAAAGTTTGATCTTTCCACGTCAGTCACCCACAAAACGGGTTTGTTGAGCAAAGCCGGTGCCTCTCACGCCTTGTGGAACCAGCACTAAGCAGTCACCCACAATGCTGCCAAAGGATTTCTGGGCCTAGTGATTTCTCAGTTTTTTGTGGGTTAATTATGGGTGTTTTTAAACATCTATTAATTGAGACGAAGGTTTTTATTTTGGCTTCTGAGGGTGAAAACTATCGCATCTCAAAGAGGGGTAGAAAAGTTTTTAAAGAGGTTGTGCTCAGTCATGCCAATGCGTGTTGGGTGGCAAGATTGTGCTCTATCGGGAGGGAGAAAAGAATTTTACAGGACTTTTAGGGATGGATCAAGAGCTCTCTTTGCCCATAGGAGGGCTAACTCATTTGGTCGATTTTTGGAAATAACAGAATATGGTAGTGGCAATGGAGGGCGTGGTTTGCTAGTTATCCCGGAAGGAATGGAAGGCAAGGGATGGAAAAGTTTCCTTATGGAATTAAAGCAGGTTCTGTCTGCTAAAAAGTCACAAGTGCTTAAATTGCATCAGGGCAGAGAAGTTGGGAAGGGGAAGGAGAAGGGGAGGCAGCTCAAGTCATATGCAGAAGTTGCAGTGGGCAGTGTAGGGAGCAAGGAGATGGTGCATGGTGGCCAGCGCCAATCTGAGGGCGATGACATGCAAAAGGGAGAAGGGTGCAGCAAGTTTTTTGAGAAGAATTGTGGATAAGAAAGCGAGTTGCAGAGGTCTTTGATTTTACCTAAAAAAGAGGTGACAGGTGTGAAGAATATACTAAAAACATTCAGAAAGGATGTTAAGAAGTGGATCAATGAACTTGTAAAAGGCCTAGGCTTGGGTCGCCGTTCACAAGTTTTATCCATTACCAACAAGAAGGGCTTTGTTTCAAAGCTTGAAAAAGGAAAAGTTAAGGGCCTGAGTCGTGGAAGCCCAAAAATGAAATGGAAATCAAAGTCGGCTTCGGTGAACATTGAGAAGGTGCAAGGTCATCTGCGAGAGGCTTCTATCTGCAAGGGAGAGACTTCTGAGCTCAGGGGGTCTCTGACCCCATCGCCGACTTCCTCTAGGTTAACTCCAGCCTTCTTAGCGTCGGTAATCCCAGTTGCCGATAACAAGGCGCCTGTTAGCAAGGGAGAGGCTTTTGCGCCCAAGGGGCCACAAACCCAGTCATCGTCTTCCTCTAGGCTGACCCCAATTGTCGAGATGGCTTCCACTGGGTTGACCCCAGTCACAACAGATGTGGTGTGCAGAGTCTTTAGAGCAAATGGCAGTTTTAGGGGAGGGTTTGTCATTGGAGCCGTGCGATGAGAAGTTATTGCCAGAATTTATGTCGGGAGAAGTTGTTGTCCCTTTGGTATCTCTTCCTCCACCATCATCACCTGATTGGCTTTTACAAAAGGTTAATGAGATTCAGCATATCATAAGAATCTCACATGGAGGATGTGAAGATCAGTTTAACAAGCTACTCACTACAATTGAGAAGGGCCACTCACATGATACCAAATCAAGATTTAAGAATAGTAGGGAGCTACAACATCTGTCTTGGGGAATCAACTACGATAGTTCAAGTCGAGGGAAGACTAAAGGGAGGAGATCCTGAAGACGTTCTCTTTGTGGGTGTTCGGGTGGTTATTAGTCTTTGGGAACTACGGGTTAGGATCGAGGAGGTGTGTTGTATTCCATGGGTATTTTGGGTTTGTGGTACTTTGGGTAATTTTCTTGGGCTTGTTGGGTTTTTTCATGGGATAAGTGTTTTCGAGCATTCATGGGCAAGGTGTTTTCTTGTATACTTCCAGTGTACTTGTTTACTCCTTTTGATATATATAACATTTTACTTATCAAAAAAAAAAAAAAAGTAAGTAAAACTTTTCAATTGTCCACTCGCGATCCTTAAAACTTTTTATCATTTATCTTCCTCTAGATACACCCTAGGTAGATAGGACTACTACAATTTGTAGACTGCCATATTACTATCCTTCTGGGCTTTACACAAACCAACCCAACTTTGGCAAAAAACTCATTCCTCAACGCTCTGGAAATCTCACAATGGAGTAAAAAGCAGTCAACAGATTCCCCTTCAAGAGTTACTATCTTGAGATATTAGGACCTTTTAGCAAGACCGAACAGTAAACTTTCCATTTCCTGGAAGGGACCAAAGTCTTATCTGCTCCTCCAATACATAATCTAGTAGAGTACACGAGATTGAAGAAGGCATCAACCTACAAGTCTTGAGCCACACTGAAAAAAAAAAAAACATTCCACTTAGGGGAATTGCAGGAGAATTCCAATAGATCAGCTACTGACACCTCCTGCACACACATGATAATCTTGAAGAGTACATGGAAAAACGCTTTGAAGACACCAACTCTCAATCTTGAACCGATCTAAAAAAGCTAACATTCAACTTAGAAGAGCTGCTGGAGAACTACGCTGGAAAACCTCCTTTAGGCCCTATCTCCACAGCATAATCACACCAGAATCTAATCCCTGAGACATTACCCACCTCAAGTGTGGTATGACTGGAAAAAAAAAAAACCCATCCTCTCAGATGCCACTAAACAAGCCAATTTCCCACAACATGCGACCCACGTATGTCAATAAAACACCACTCACCCCAAGCAAAACCAAACTTATAATCCACTATAGTTTTTACACAAAGCCACCCTCTTAAGTTGGAAAGGCCGAAGACAACTTCTCAGGATTGCCAATTGAACAGAATTAAGTTTTGAACTCCCAAACCTCCTTCAGAAATCGAAGTGCACACCTTTGTCCAGTCTATTGGGTAAAATTTGAACTCTTCACCTAGCCCAATCTGTAGAAAGTCTCTTGTAACTTCTCTATTTGGTTGGTAACACTGGTGGGAAGGGGAAACAAGGACAAGAAAAATATTTAGGAAACTTAAGAGTATACTCTCGATCAAGGTGAACATAAGACCTTTAGACAAATACATTCTCTTTCAACTAGTCGATCTACGCTCAATCTTCTTAGTCACACCATCCCAAATAGATGGCCTCGAAAGGGCCCCCAAAGGATGACCAAGATACTTCGTAAGCAAAGAGGATACCTTGCATTGTACCCCAATATGCCATGCAGACTATCCACATTATACACAGCAATCAACTATGACTTAACGAAATTCAGTTTCAACCTAGAAATAGCTTCAAAAATATCAGAAAGGACCCTCAAAGAGTATCATCTCAAACAAAAGATTATATATGTTTAGCACACCAAGATTACTAACCCCAAATAGAAGCCAAAGAGGAAACCTCCACCCACAGATGATAACCCTTTTTGGGAGTACCCGTGACAATAATGAAATGTAACTGAGATAATGAATCGCCCTTGTCTCAACCACAAGAGCTACTATAGAAGCCAGCAAGAGTGCTATCCAATATAGAAAAGCAAACCAAAGATATATAATGTACTATCCAAGTTAGCCATATCTCTCCAAAACTGCATCTCCCAACAAATGATAAAGAAACTCATGTATCTTCCCAATATCTAATTTGCAAAGAAGCTCAGGCCACCTAAGATGAGCATACTATCCAAACATTCATTATAAATAAGCACAAAATCTAAAATTTGTTCCACCTTTGACAAATGCATTTTGAGACTTTGAAATAATCTTCTCAAGAATCCTGCTCAATCAAATAGCAGGGACTTCAGAAATTATCTTAATACACCCTGTTCACTGGATTAATGGGGGACACTTTAAGATCCACAGCTCTAACTTCTTTATAGGAATGAGGGCTATGAAGGTGGCATTAAAGCTTTTGAAACTTACCATTTGTATAAGAATCCTAAAATACCCCAATGCTATCATCTTCAGCTATAATTGTAATTGTTTTCATCACCAAATTGAGGTTATAAAGCATCCATCAATTTAAATGACAATGTTAAGCCCCTAATTTTATGTTAAAGAAACTACTTACCAAAAATTTCATCTTAAAAGAAAGTGGAATGAGTGCAGACCTGTGTAGATCATGGATGAAGTCGAGCTGATGCTGAAGTTCAAAAGTTAGGAAAACATTTTCCTTTTATAAATAAGTAAGACAACATTTATCTTAAAGAAACTAGAATGGATGCAAGGAGGGTAAGATCATGGATGAAGTTGAGCGAATGTTGAATTTCGAAAGTTCATGAGTGTGGCTAAAGGTTATGCTGATTGACTCTGAAATGCTCCAACATTTGAAGGTCTGTTTCTAAAAGACCATCAAAGTCATCCCATGATGGCTTTAGATGGAGTTCAACAGTGACCATATAATTAAATATTTTTCGGTCCAAATTAAACTTGCAAGCTACCATAAAAGCATTGGCACACAGCTAGGATTTTCATAGAATAAATCGCTTTGAGAGGGTAAGAGAGCAGAAATAGGATTGAATTGGATCTTTTTGAAGAACCACCCATGCAAATGGAAATTCTTACACGATCAACCAATACACACGGTATCTTTCTTCTCGGCATATCCCTACATCCTCTTACCTTTTGAATGGTATTGGCATTATGGAGAACCAGTTGAAAATTTTCTTCTGATCAACCCCATCAACCTTGCCTCACTGCTAAGGGTTTCTTTTTCATTAGCAAATAGGAAGGATCCTTGCTCAGACCCCAAGACAGTGTTATAATCAATAGGAAATTAACTCAGAAATCCTTCTTTCACTTTAAGGAAAGAAATGACCTTAGAGCAGTAAAGTTCCCAAAAGTAAGTAGCCAAGATGTAAAAACATGATATTTGGATGATGGCAAATAATTCCTACCTCAAGCGTAATGGTGTGATCAGACACATCAACAGCTTTGGCCCGGAAAATGCTGGCGATATCAAGGACATCCCTCCTAGCAGTGTTATTCACAGCAATCTTTATCAGCATAAGTTCTCGCTCTGCAAATGGCAAATGAGTGATATCCCGAACCTGAAGAAAGGACCACCTATCTTTTAGTCAGCCATTTGCTCAAACATATCAAGTGTTCAAGAATGGGGAAACCCAGTCATGGGACCAAAGACAGCATTCATATTCCAATAAAGCTCAATTTCTTTTGGCAATATGCACATTTAGGAATTGGTTCAATGGAAATCCTATTTTTTGGTGAGGAATATGCATACATATATATTGCGCGTCTTTATATTGAGTATAGAAGTACTTCCCCAAATCTATGCATTACAGAAGCTGTCAAACTCTATATAACATTACAATCCAACGAGAACAGAACCTTAGACCCTGATGGGGTGGCTGATTTATCCAATCTGAAATTTTCTTTAATGCTGAACTTTTTATACATTATTTATTCAGATCTCTGATTTTTCAAATTTTGTTGATGAATAGTCACACTCATGACTTTATAAAAGGGTAAAATGGGATTTTATTTTTTTTGCTTTCATCTTTCTATTTTATTAGGTTAAACGAGGATAGGGGCCTGATTGGTACAGGAGCAGTTCTTAGGGACTGCAATGGACAGGTACTTGGGACATTAAGAGCAAACAGAAAGCTTTGATCCTCTCCTTTCATTGCAGAGGCCCGTGCTATGATGTTGGCTGTGTTATTTTGCAAGTAGGCAGGTTTTAATGATGTCATTTTTTAAGGGGACTCTTTGCAAGTTGTTGAGAGAATGCAGAAAACTATTGTGGATTGGAACCAAGGGGGTTTAATTATTGAAGATACAAAAGAGGTATTAAAGGCATTTACTTCTTGGAGCTTTCAACATGATTAAAAAAAAAAAAAAAAAAAAAGTTCAACTAAAAAGAATAAAAGAAAAACTAGGAATCATCGTTAGATAATGATTCTTCAGCACCACTTAAATCCTCTAGCCCTATTTCTTAGGGAAAAACCATAGGACTTGACTCCTTTTTGTCAATAGGATCGGCAGATTCTATGATTGGAAGATTCTATCTATATCTTTCTTACCTTATTTACATCAGCTGTACAGAATAGTTTTCCTTTCTTAGCTTTGCTGCGTATAGCTAGTTTTCCATATATAGAATTTCCGTGTACAGCTTTTCCACATATAGGATTTCCATGTACAGCTACCAGACTCTCCTATTTAATGGAATTCTCACAATGATAAGAGGCATTCGATCAATCTGATAGTTTTCCTTTTCAAATTGCTGCGCCATATTTTCCCAGAGAAAGCTGGGAGTGTTTTAAAAGGCTATTCCAAGGAAAACCTAATTCTTTCAGGATTAGTCCAAGAAAAGTTTAAACTCTAGCCACCTATTTCATAGCTGCAAAACCCTCCAATTTTGGAACTGTTATCTCTCCTAATTGGCTGCCAGATTTTCCCATGAATATTAGAATTTGTTTGAAAGATGAATCTAATGATAACCTCATCAGAAGAGTTAAAACCCTTGTTTTGTCTGCCTAGATGTAGTCTGAGAAAACCCTTAACTTTTTTCTTATAAAAGGACAATGAACCTCATTATTTGAACTAAGCATCAAGTCCAGCTTGCAGTTGTCCTCTTTCAGTCCTCAAACCTCAAAGATTTTCAAATAAGTCGTAGCCCTTCTCCTTCAATAAAATAAGCCCTAGCTGGAAGCCTCTCTTTGGTGATTTAGGTGAGAGTTCTTCATGTTTCTCAAGTATTTTCCCTGAGATTTGTGTAAAATATGCAGAAAGAGTGAGAAAATGGTGGATCATTGTCTCATTCATTGCAAGGTAGAAAGTATGAAACATGATCTTCAAGGAAAGGGATTGGTCCACGATGTTGTTGAAAATGATGAAAATGATCCACACTTTGCTAATGTAGTGAATTTGGAGAGAGCAAAATGGGCATAATTTTGAAGATTGTGAAAAATTGGTATTAGACTATAAGTCATTCTTTCTTAACACCTTGTATCATTGTATAGTGGCCTATAATAGTGCTATTTTTTTCTATTTCTACTTAAGAGCCATTAAGACTCATCCATGGAACCTAAACCCCCAAAGAGTCTACTTAGGTACTTCTTTAATCAATTTGTATACCCTTGTTGAAGGGATTTACCATCAGTCGGTGCTACATCAAATATTTCTGTTAGTGTAAAACTTGTGTTGGCAAATAAGTGTGACAAAACCTCGTCTATATGAGTTTTAATTTTCCAGAGTTAAGTCACACAGCTGATAGAAGTTCACTTGAGTGAACATCGAGAGAACAAACATCTGCTCGACATTCACTCGAACAAACACTACACAGAAAGATCACTCGACACTCACTCAACTCTTTGCTCCAGCAACATTGGATAGAGAGTTCACTCAACTCATCACCCGATACTTGCTCAAGCAAACAAATACAAGGGCTACAATTGGCTCGAGTGGAAAAACTCAAGAAACACTTTCTCACTAGGATTTGCACTCTTTTAAGTGGCCTGCACAAACCCTAGATATATCTATAGAATAATATACTCGACTTCCTATGTTGGGAGAAAGGTCAAAGTTGCTGTATTCATTGTATTCTTGAAAGAAAATCCTAAGGAGATCCATTGAGCATTCAAGATTGATCTATCCTGATAAACAGACCTCCATCATATTGTGCTAGTGTTCGAGTGTTGCTGAGTCCATTGGTGTGGACATGTTCGTTGGCCAAAGGATTTGCAGAGCTGCCTAGGTGCAGAGATTGAATTGGCATTTATGGTGAAACTATAGAAAGGCCAGTGGTCCACAGCTGTCAAGGTGTAGAAATTGGATGGGATACTCGTGGTGGTACAAGCCAAATTTAATTACTTCAAGGGTCTTGTAAGTGTTTTTAAGCTGGTTATAACAAACTAAATTTCTATACTGGATTTAGGTGGTGACTTACACCCCGAGTGGGTTTAGATTTTGATGACATTCTCCAAATGAATTTCCATTTTGTTACCAAAATTGATATGTTGGTTATTTCTTGTGATCTGATTGATTAATTGATTGTTAATTCAGTCCAATAAATTTGGAAAACACTTATTGACCCTCTCTAGGTCTATTTGGGATTTGAATTTTGAACCACTAATTTTTCACTTTGATGCTCTGCTCATCAAGATTCATACCTCGCAAACTGTCTTCTCTAGGAATTTTATTTTTGTTTTTTTTAAGGACTATTAGTTAAGGGCTCTGTTACACTCCTACACTGCTAATTGATTGGCATACTGTTTAGTTAAGAATTAAAATAGTAAAAAGATAAAGAAAGAAGTGTTCATAATGTTATTTGACTTTTTTAAAAATGTGTCAACAATAGAGATGGGTTGATTCTCCTTTAAATAGCATGATTATGGTAAAGTTACTTGATTTTATTATGTATTAATGTTTTAACGTCTTGAACGGTTTTATGCATGTTAGTATTTAAAAACAGAGCCGGAAATTGTAGAAAACAAGGGTTTTTCAATCTTTCCACATGTTGCTAATGTTACTACATTAGGATTTTGCATAATCAACATCTTAGGACCTAAGTTTCATGATTTCATATAAATAAAATGTTTTGCAGAAGCATAAGCCATGCGCAAGCATATAACAAATTCTCATGCATCTTAGAAGACCTAGATGAGTGCATAATTACTGCCAAATTTTCTATAGCAATGCAATCACCAAGAAAGGCGAGTGTTAGTGTTTTCTTTATGAGTAATTTCAAAGCTAAGTGGTCATGAAATCATCTTCCAGTGGTTTATACTTGGCTTTTAGAGGCTAATTTCCCTTTGGACATACGGCATTAACCGAGCCCCTGATTTTATCTTACAACTTAGTGGCAAATTACTCCCGAAGTTAATAGTTAGAAATTCCCCATGTGCAGATGATTTTTTTCCCTTTAAAGCTTCAGTACGCTCCCAGCATCTAACAGCATCCTTACCTCATGAAGATCTATTAACTTGTGAAGTTGTTGAACCAACTTGCCAATTGACTCATCAGTCCCAGGAACAACAGTTGTGATGCGGGAAAGCCCATCTTTTTCAGCTGGCCCCACAGCTAAACTCTAGAATATAAAGTGGAAGAAAATTAGTGAATCAGGATAGATCATCAAGACCAGAAAAGCTAAAAAGATAAACACCAAACTGAACTGACCTGAATGTTATAACCTCTTCGAGAAATAACCCCAGTAACTATGTTCAGAACTCCAGGGCAGTCATTCACAAGCATAGACAATGTGTGCGAGTGAAGCCCACTAGACTGTACATAGCATGGCGATACATTTATACAAAACTTCTACCC